>OZ012741.1:215623767-216945642 GCA_963859935.3 Lathyrus sativus
AACAACAAACTGATCCAACCAGAAATGGTATGTAAAACCACATTTGACAGCAAAAACACAAGATTTCATGACAGGCCCTAAAGGCAAACCTCAAGTTCTCACACTCAACCAATTCAAATAGGCAGGTAAGCTTTCATAAACATTGACCAATGATTTGAGATACAAAAATAGCAAGCACAAGCAAACCAATACATCACTCATGGTAGTGATAAGCAATATGACACCAAAATAACATAAGAGCCAAAACAAGAGCCATATTGATCCAAACATGATCAAAGGCAGGGGGATCCTATGAGTAACTTACAAGTTATCCACATCTCACTAATGAACTAGGTTTGACAGTTCTAGGGTTATACACCACATTTCAATGTTGGAATCCTAAAACTACCACATAGACCAAAATCTTCACAAGTAGGCTATACATGATATCAAAGCACAATCTTGTAACACATTATCCACATATCATTTACAAATGAGAACACATTAATGAAAGCAAGTAACATGACCATGAAACTAGAGTTCTCGACAAACAACTAAAGTGGGGCAGCAAGACTACATTTTTACCAAAATCAAATCAAAATGACAAAACATGATAATGTATGATTAATGAGAAGTTTGAATGTCACATACCTCTTGTATACAAGTGTTGAGAAAGTTAAAAAGCTTAGAAACCTAGAGATCCTCCTTCTTTTGCAAAGAGATAATGCTTGCTTCCTCTTGAAGCAACAATCCACTTTTCAAGACAGTTGGAGTTGTGTGATTTCCAGCTGGTTTTTTAGGGCTTGGACACTTGAGATATGATGTATAGGAGGTGTTAGGAGTGTTAGAATGTTAGGAAAAGCTTTGAGTGAGGATTTGGCTTTCAAAGTGGAAGAAAGTCAAACTATTAAGGTGTGAAGATTGACTTTTGTGAAAATGAGATTTTTGAGTGGTTTGAATGTATGGACACCTTCTACACAATGTTTAGAGATTATGTAGATGGTTTTGAGGGTCTTGGAGATGGTAGAACTGATCTTGAGCAGAGTTTTGCTCAAGACAGCATTTTGGTGAAAAATGGAGGTTTTGAAATTTGAGATTCTTAAAGAAATGAGAAGGAAATGAGAGCTATTGTTTCTCTGGGTTTTGGAGTTTGCTCTGGTGTGTCTAACTTCATGGAAGAGGCTTCTATTTATAGCCAAAACAAGAGTGAGGGAAGCCTTGGTCTTTTCCATTTTTGGAGGGAGACTTGGAAGAAAATCTTGCCAAATCTTGTGGCAGCCATCTTCACATCAACTCCTTGGCTCAAGGCAAGCAAAACCAGATGATATGAAAGGAGTGAAGTGACCTAAAGCAAGGCTAGAGTATAGAGGGACTGCAGCTGCCAACTCCTCAAAAAGTTTCTCTTTCCTCCCTTTTATTTGATTAAAATAATGTCAACTTGCTCCAACTTGCTATGTTCATTAAACCATCCTTCCTTCTGGTTTTCTCTCCATCTATACCTCACATTATCAGTTTGAATCATGATACAAGGGTTGAGGATAGCCCAAGTTCTGAAAATCCAATTTTGAGAAGTGTTGGAGTGTGGTTTCAAGTGTTGACAGCCCTAACTTCCATAGTGCATAACTTTCTGCTCACACATGCTATTGAGGAGTTCTACCATAATTTGGAAAGCCCTTAAGTAGCTATATAACTTTTTTATGTTTTGGGAATTTCCAAATTCTTGAGGGAACTAGGTTGAAAAACCCCTCCAAGTTGCTGAAAAAACCACTTAAAAAGGCTAAATTACTTAGAATTTTTCTGTTATTTACCTTCCTAAAATGAATCTTGTCATAACTCCAATTCTATGCATTTTTTATCATGGACCACTTTTAGGCTTTTGTAGGATTTGTCGAGAGCTTTTCAATGAGCTTTGAACCACTTCATTTGGATGTGTGGTTGAGGAGTTATGGTCTTGAAATTTTATAGGGAGGTGTAATATGATATAAGGAACATTTTTGATTCACACCTTGAAGTCAAATTATTAATTGTTGAAGAGTTGACTTTTCGGTCAAACGTTCGATTAATCGGTGACTACCGAGTCGACTGTCGATGATCCGGACATCCTGAGGACTTGAAACTCTTTGAATGGACTTTAATAAGCCATAGGATCTTAATGGATCAGAATCCCACCATTGAAATACTCTTTAAACCAAAGGTCAAACTACAGTTGACTTTTCCTGATCAGAAAACCCTAATCGAGCGTCTTGAACTGCAATGTTCTCAATTTCCGGGTGACCACCTCAAATTGAATCCATACCTGATCCAATGTTGTATTCTTGATGATGTGGAGACTTATTTGAAGTTGAATCAATCCAAAACATTGATTGATCAGACCACCGAAATTTCGATTTTGACGGTACGAAACCCTAATTCATCTGCATCTTAACAAAGATAAACTTGAAATGGGTTAAGGTTAGTTAATCAAATGAACATGATCCTACAATGATAATGAGGATCTAAGGGTTCAAATTTTGGGGTGCAACATACACGTGTCACTTTTTGGGACTATATAACACTATTCATTTTCTTCCTTCTTGGGATTCCAGAAAACCCTAGGTCAGCCGCCCACCTTCCACCTTCGTCAGCCAACAACAATCCATTTTCCAGAACTTCATCATCCAATGAACATAACCCTAGCGCCTACATCACCTTCCAGAAATTCATTCCTTCACAACCTCCATTAACAATCGCCATTCATCATCCTTCAACATCTTTAACCCACCATTGTTCTTCTTCAAGTAACATTCAACAACACTCACCATTAAACCTCCAATTTCCAAACTCACTTCAACCACTTTCAGAACCTTCATCAAACAACCATTTTCAGACCCATATCCATCGCTTCATCTACCTCAACAAACCTGTTTCAACAACAACCCTCAACCGCAAATGTTCTCAAACTCACCACCAACTTCATCTTCATCAACAAACCCCATATCTTGTTCTTCACCATAGAACCCAGAAGCACTCCGAAAATCAACCCATTTTTCCTTCAACTTCAAAACACCAAAATGACACATCTGAAGAACATCATCCAGCCTCAACCAAAATCAACGAGAAACTCCAAACAACATCACTCGTAAAACCCTCTATCCCAAATCAAACCTTATCAACAACTTCAACAACTTATAAAAAACCCAGATTGAAATCTTCTTCAAACAGAACATCATCCTCTCAACCCCTTCAATCTCGACCCAGAAAACCCCTTCAAACATTCGCAATTCACCCTCACTCAAAATCTCAATTCCTCGAAATACTTCAACCGATCGAAACCCACCATCACCTTTGAAACCCATTTACAAACCACCCTCAACTTCTTTCCAGAAACCAACCTCGAATTCACCAAACCTTAACCATTTTCAAATTCCAATCCACACACCAAACAATAATGAAAAATAACATTAGAAAACTGAGAATAAGCGCGGATGACTCTAGAATTTTAGTTGGTGTTTTAACCATGGATGTGTGTTGAACAGAGCAAAGAGAGAAATGTGATGGAGTGAGAGACACACACGATGGAGTGAGTGAGCAGAGAGCAGTCCTTTTTAATTTTTGTTCTGCTGTTTGTTGTTGATGGGCCTAAAGCCCATGTTCCTGATGGACTGTACCCCTCCGCTTTCATTTCCCTTCTCCCTGTTTCCTATCCAAACCCCCCTTTTGTTTTCTTTTCTTATATATATATATATATATATATATATATATATATATATATATATATATATATATATATATATATATATATATATATATATATATATATATATATATATATATATATATATATATATATATATATATATATATATATATATATATATATATATATATATATATATATATATATATATATATATATATATATATATATATATATATATATATATATATATAAATTATTTTAAGTGTTTATATGAGTTATTTTGTATATATATTACATACTGTTATTATGAGATTATAATATATATATTAGTTTTATATATTTCTTTTCTAGCTTTTTTTCTTTAGAGTTTATATATGCATATATCATCTTTATATATTGATTTTATTTTAGAATATATTATTATTTCTTTTAGAAACTTTTTAGTATTTCTTTTAGAATTTCATTTTATTTCTTTTAGAGGTTGGATCTTATTTCTCTTTTGTTATTGTGAATTTTGTTCCATTTTTTCCTTTTGGGTCGATGAAGAGACTTTTGTCGTTTATCCATACAATTATTGATGAGAAACGATAGATTCGAGACCGACTTTTTCTCTTCTTTCTCATTTTCGACTTTATTTCTTTTCATTTGTTTTGGTCGATGACGACACTTCCTTAATCCATTACCAGTCAAATTATTGATGAATAATGTTGGATCTGAGACCATTTCTTTTCTCTCCTCATTTCTTCTTCTTTTAAATTTTATTTTGACTTTCTGTGATCGATGAAGTCTTGTATTTGTACGCGTCAGATTTTCGAAGTCGATAACCTTCCCGATTTCAAATCTATGGGAGATGACCATTTGGGTCATTTTCTCTACTTTGGGATCGCGATAGGCTACATTCGATTAATCGACATTATGTTTGTGATTAAGACAAGATCCCACTGTTTTTTGTCTGTGCAACACGATTAAATTGGAGAATGATCCAGAATATCATTTATCTATCTTGTCCATGGCACGGATACCAATACGCAACCTCCTATAGCTTGACTTTCATTCATAAGTCGAGCTACGGCGGTTTAGCGTCACATTGGACCCGATTCAATTCACTTTGACCCTTTCGAGCCATATTTCAAAACATCATCATCAAGGATCAAAGAGGAGAAGCTTAGAAATGAGCTTGCACGCAATGTAAAGGGTCAACGGAACCACTCTGTTCGGTAATTTTCCTTAATTCAATCTTTTTAAACAACCGCCGAGTGTAGTGAGCTGTTAGCGTTAGATGTAACACCCCCTTCTATACCCCAAATAAATGCATATAAAACAATTAAGCACATACAAATTATCAGAGTAAAAAGGTTTTATAATAAGGTATAAAAGAAGAATGCCACAATTTCACCAATAAACCACTTCTACTATTTGCTCCATAAAATATGTAACATTTTCAATTTAAGCGGAAGATAAAATCATTTGATCGTTTTTCAAAATATTAATTCAAATGCACATAAGTCATCCAGATTAATACATCATATCAGTTAGATTACAAAACCACATCAGCTGATACATCACAATGTATCACAAAAGAATGACCATACTAGTCTAACTACCCGGTGTTACATATCAGAGCAGCCGACTCAAAAGAATGAAGACTAACTTCACAAAAGGACTCCAGCATCCTAATCTGCAATGCCTCATAGAGCATTATAAAACAGCAGAAGGGTGAGAAATATAACCATAATAATCAAAGCATAAGATTATATAGATATATAGGTAGTCATATAACACATATTCACATTTCTCACCATACTTCATTCTCTTAGTCATATATATTTACCACACATATATAGACAAACCTGGATATTTACAAAGCATTTCCACATTAGGCATACACTTACAATTTCCACAATCTCATCATTCACACATAAGCATCTCTTCATGCATATGTCATATATCAATGTGACTCAATAACTCAATGCAACTCATGTAATGCGGTACCGACTCTCGTTATCTTTTTTCGGTTTTTACATTAAACCGGGTCCACTCTTCTAGACCGATAACCCGTTATCTTTTTTCGGTTTTTACATTAAACCGGGTCCACTCTTCTAGACCGATAACCACAAAGGCCCGTCCTCTAAGCCTTCAAACCCACTCTTCTAGGTTTGGGACAAGCCACTAGTTTCCACGAAACTAACAGACATTGCCTCTTGACTAAATGATGCATGTACAATCAACCACAACAAATGCACTTAAGACCGACATCTTAATCTCATGCATTTACATAATTCATCTCTTCAAGAATTACACAATGATTGCACATACAACATATCACAATAATCACCAATGTATTCGCAATTCAATAATATCACCACATTAACACACAATGCACACATATCCGCGATATGTTCTCATGCATTATCCACATATATATTCACAATTCAATACAACATCATATTTAGCAAGCAATGCACGCATATCCATCATTATGCTCTCATGCATTCTTCATGTATTTTAACATACAATCACATATAAACAATATGCATCCACAACACATTTTTCATAGTATGTTTATTCTTTATCTCATGCCATCTCATACAAGGTATACACATCACAATACCAATTATACAATTATAAGTTATGCACACATATCCACCATGTTCTCATGCATACTCATCACATAATTGTATACACATCAAGCATTCACAAGTTCATTAAATAATACACACATAATCACCTATTATGTTCACATGTATTTATACTTGATGCAATTAACATTCAAATCACAATTTTAGGATTCACGCCCGTAGGCTACTCACAACACACATCATCACAATAGATCATATCTATATCATATCATAGAGGTATTGATCTCTGAGAGGCAACCAAACCATCTCCACATGAACAACACAGCAAAGGAAAAATGCTGTCACATTCGCCTCCATTCGCCTGGCGAACCCTCGCAGCGAACCTTCGCCTGGCCTTCGCCTGGCGAACTCTCTCAGCGAACACTCGCTAGGCTTCGCCTGGCGAGACTTCCCAGCGAGCCCAAGTCAGTAGCTACTGACTTCATTCGCCACCATTCGCCAGCACCTTCGCTGGGCGAGCCCTCGCTACTCAACTTCGCCTGGCGAACCCACCAGCGAAGTCCACTGGGACTTAAATATAATTATTCGCCAACATTCGCTAGGCTTCGCCTGGCGAAGCTTCGCCTTCGCTCGCCTGGCGAGAGCCAGCGAACCTGCGCAGAACAGAACCCTATTCTGTTCCACCTCCACCATCCACCATCAACCCTCTCTTACACATCCAAATCAGTACAAACAACATCAATACATGTTACCCGACTACTCTACGGTATTATTGCTCAGTTTCAACCGATTAAATCATCAATCTACCGATTATTCCAACTTTTGCCCTAATTGGAAAGTGATGAAAACTCTACCAAAACCCCAACCCAACATACATAACATCATACAATGATCAAATAGAAACATTTCTCACCCTTACCTCGATTAATCGGAGCTTTGATGTTGGTTCTTGATGATTTCCACTTTTCCTCTTCTTCTCTTCTCTTTCTCTCCTTTCTTCTTCTTTCCTCTTTCTTTCCAAATGTTTTCTATCTTTCTTTTCTTTTCTTTCTCTCTTATATATTTCCTTCATTTTCCTTCCTCTCCAATTCCTTCTTAATTCTCTATTAATCCCAATTAATAAAAATTAATTTCCAACATTGATAAAATCCCACTAAATAAATTAATTACTACAATTAATTATTTAATGAAATTTGGGCTGTTACAACTCTCCCCCACTTTAGGAATTTTCGTCCTCGAAAATGTTACCTGATTCAAACAGTTCTGGATAAGACTCCTTCATCCGACTCTCAAGCTCCCAAGTAACATTTCCACCAGCCGGTCCTCCCCAAGCGACCTTTACTAAAGCAATCTCTTTACCTCGAAGCTGCTTCAATACGAACACAACGGCGGCCAACTCTAAGTCATGCGTCGGATAATTCTTCTCATGCACTTTGAGTTGCCTCGAAGCATAAGCCACAACTTGGTTATTCTGCATCAACACACCTCCTAAACCCCTCAAGGAAGCATCACAATACACAACGAATGGTTCTTCTGGATTTGGCAGAATCAAAACAGGAGCTGTCGTCAACCTTCGCTTAAGTTCTTGAAAACTCGCTTCACACTTGGCGTCCCAAACAAAGGCTTGACCCTTCCTAGTCAACTGCGTCAACGGCAACGATAACTTAGCAAATCCTTCAATAAACTTCCGATAATAACCGGCTAAACCAAGAAAACTTCTGATCTCAAAAACTGACTTCGGAGTCTCCCATTGCGACACCGCTTCAACCTTCGACGGATCGACCGCAATACCATTACTAGAAATCACATGACCAAGGAAACTAACTTCCTTCAACCAAAATTCACACTTAGAAAGCTTCGCGAACAACTGCTTCTCTCTCAGCACAGATAACACAATCTTCAGATGCTCGGCATGCTCTCCTTCGCTCTTCGAATAAACCAAGATGTCGTCGATAAACACCACCACAAACTTATCCAAATAAGGATGGAAAATCCTATTCATGTACTCCATAAATACACCCGGTGCATTAGTCACACCAAATGGCATCACAGAATACTCATAGTGTCCATACCTCGTTCGGAAGGCCGTCTTCTGAATATCCTCAGCTTTCACACGGATTTGATGATACCCAGATCTCAAATCAATCTTGCTGAACACGCTTGCACCAACCAACTGATCCATCAGATCATCAATCCTTGGAAGTGGATACTTATTCTTAATAGTCACCTTGTTCAACTGTCTGTAATCCACACAAAGCCTCATAGAACCCTCTTTCTTCTTAACCAATAACACCGGTGCACCCCACGGTGACACGCTCGGACGAATAAACCTCTTTTCAAGCAAATTCTCAAGTTGACTCTTCAACTCTTTTAACTCTGAGGCCGACATACGATATGGAGCCATCGATATCGGACTAGTTCCAGGAATCAAATCTATCGAAAACTCCACTTCTCGCTCCGGCGGTAAATCCTTTATCTCATCAGGGAATACTTCCGGAAAATCTCTAACAATGGGCAAACCATCAATCCCTTCACTCTCACCAGTCCTCAAAGTTGCCATGAGCATAAATACCCTAGCCCCATCTTGCATCGATTCTTTCACTTGTTTCCTCGTCATAAACAATTCCCTTTCAACATCCGAGTCGGGAAAAATAACCGTTTTGTCAAAACAGTTAATATACACACGATTGAATTTTAACCAATTCATTCCAAGAATGACATCCAGTTGATCCAAATGAAGACACACTAAATCAATCCCAAAATCTCTACCGAAAATACTCAATGGGCAATTCAAGCAAACATACGGTGTAGTTACCGAACCCATAGCAGGAGTATCAATAACCATTCCGCCACCAATCACAGACAACTCAAGATTCAACCTTCTAATACAATCCAAAGAAATAAAAGAATGCGTAGCTCCGGTATCAATTATAGCGATCAAAGGTATACCATGAATGAAGCACGTACCTCGGATCAATCGATCGTCGCTAGCAGTCTCAGATCCAGATAGAGCGAACACTTTCCCGCTCCCTTGATTCTTCTTCGGCTTATCGCACTTGGTACTGATGTGCCCTCGCTCACCACAGTTATAGCAAGTAACACCCGCACCGCTTCTACACTCTAGAGCCTTGTGGCCTGGCTTGCCACACTTAAAACACTTCAGATCAACACTTTTGCACTCCGGAACACGATGCCCCGCTTCACCACAATTGTAACACCTAACCGGGGTAGAAACTCCCCCACTTGGCCTCTTGCCAAAACCAACCTTTTGTTTCCCCTTATCAGCAGGAGTCACGTAAGGTTTTCCTCTGAATTGTCCCTTTCCTTTCTTGTCACTTAGACTCTTGTAGTGGCTGGACCTAGCCCTACTGTCTTCGTCATAAATTCTGCTCTTGTTAACTAACTCAGAAAACCGTCTGATTTCCTGATATCCAATAGCTTGTCTAATCTCGGGTCTCAAACCGTTTACAAACTTGAGGCACTTAGACCTCTCAGCATTACCAGTATTATAGTGAGGACAAAATTTGATCAACTCCTCAAATTTCGCCGCATACTCAGCAACCGTCGAATTACCTTGCTTCAACTCAAGAAATTCGATCTCTTTCTTCCCCCGCACATCCTCTGGAAAATACTTCTCCAGAAAGGTTTCTCTAAACAAATCCCAAGTAATCACAATATCATCTTCCTCAAATCTTTGGCGAGTATTACCCCACCAATCTTCAGCTTCTTCTTCGAGCATATGAGTCCCAAACTGCACCTTCTGTGCATCCGAGCAATTCATAACTCGAAAAATCTTTTCCACGGCTTTCAACCAAATTTGTGCCTTGTCCGGTTCATGAGTTCCCTTGAAGACCGGAGGGTTATTCTTTTGGAATTTCCCCAAAGCACGGAATCCATCATCAGCATGATTCCTCTCATTCACATTGGCCGGAGGATTCTGCCCAATTGCCCCCGCCAATCTCGTCAATGCCTCCGCAATCGCTTCGTCGTTCCTTCCTGCAACCATCTTACTAATTCCAGCAACAGAACCACGTAAGAACAACCAATATTGATAATCCAACACACGCATATCAATAACACACAGGGAAAAACACTCTAACAACTTGGCCGGACGGACCGACCTGCTCTGATACCACTATTGTAACACCCCCTTCTATACCCCAAATAAATGCATATAAAACAATTAAGCACATACAAATTATCAGAGTAAAAAGGTTTTATAATAAGGTATAAAAGAAGAATGCCACAATTTCACCAATAAACCACTTCTACTATTTGCTCCATAAAATATGTAACATTTTCAATTTAAGCGGAAGATAAAATCATTTGATCGTTTTTCAAAATATTAATCCAAATGCACATAAGTCATCCAGATTAATACATCATATCAGTTAGATTACAAAACCACATCAGCTGATACATCACAATGTATCACAAAAGAATGACCATACTAGTCTAACTACCCGGTGTTACATATCAGAGCAGCCGACTCAAAAGAATGAAGACTAACTTCACAAAAGGACTCCAGCATCCTAATCTGCAATGCCTCATAGAGCATTATAAAACAGCAGAAGGGTGAGAAATATAACCATAATAATCAAAGCATAAGATTATATAGATATATAGGTAGTCATATAACACATATTCACATTTCTCACCATACTTCATTCTCTTAGTCATATATATTTACCACACATATATAGACAAACCTGGATATTTACAAAGCATTTCCACATTAGGCATACACTTACAATTTCCACAATCTCATCATTCACACATAAGCATCTCTTCATGCATATGTCATATATCAATGTGACTCAATAACTCAATGCAACTCATGTAATGCGGTACCGACTCTCGTTATCTTTTTTCGGTTTTTACATTAAACCGGGTCCACTCTTCTAGACCGATAACCCGTTATCTTTTTTCGGTTTTTACATTAAACCGGGTCCACTCTTCTAGACCGATAACCACAAAGGCCCGTCCTCTAAGCCTTCAAACCCACTCTTCTAGGTTTGGGACAAGCCACTAGTTTCCACGAAACTAACAGACATTGCCTCTTGACTAAATGATGCATGTACAATCAACCACAACAAATGCACTTAAGACCGACATCTTAATCTCATGCATTTACATAATTCATCTCTTCAAGAATTACACAATGATTGCACATACAACATATCACAATAATCACCAATGTATTCGCAATTCAATAATATCACCACATTAACACACAATGCACACATATCCGCGATATGTTCTCATGCATTATCCACATATATATTCACAATTCAATACAACATCATATTTAGCAAGCAATGCACGCATATCCATCATTATGCTCTCATGCATTCTTCATGTATTTTAACATACAATCACATATAAACAATATGCATCCACAACACATTTTTCATAGTATGTTTATTCTTTATCTCATGCCATCTCATACAAGGTATACACATCACAATACCAATTATACAATTATAAGTTATGCACACATATCCACCATGTTCTCATGCATACTCATCACATAATTGTATACACATCAAGCATTCACAAGTTCATTAAATAATACACACATAATCACCTATTATGTTCACATGTATTTATACTTGATGCAATTAACATTCAAATCACAATTTTAGGATTCACGCCCGTAGGCTACTCACAACACACATCATCACAATAGATCATATCTATATCATATCATAGAGGTATTGATCTCTGAGAGGCAACCAAACCATCTCCACATGAACAACACAGCAAAGGAAAAATGCTGTCACATTCGCCTCCATTCGCCTGGCGAACCCTCGCAGCGAACCTTCGCCTGGCCTTCGCCTGGCGAACTCTCTCAGCGAACACTCGCTAGGCTTCGCCTGGCGAGACTTCCCAGCGAGCCCAAGTCAGTAGCTACTGACTTCATTCGCCACCATTCGCCAGCACCTTCGCTGGGCGAGCCCTCGCTACTCAACTTCGCCTGGCGAACCCACCAGCGAAGTCCACTGGGACTTAAATATAATTATTCGCCAACATTCGCTAGGCTTCGCCTGGCGAAGCTTCGCCTTCGCTCGCCTGGCGAGAGCCAGCGAACCTGCGCAGAACAGAACCCTATTCTGTTCCACCTCCACCATCCACCATCAACCCTCTCTTACACATCCAAATCAGTACAAACAACATCAATACATGTTACCCGACTACTCTACGGTATTATTGCTCAGTTTCAACCGATTAAATCATCAATCTACCGATTATTCCAACTTTTGCCCTAATTGGAAAGTGATGAAAACTCTACCAAAACCCCAACCCAACATACATAACATCATACAATGATCAAATAGAAACATTTCTCACCCTTACCTCGATTAATCGGAGCTTTGATGTTGGTTCTTGATGATTTCCACTTTTCCTCTTCTTCTCTTCTCTTTCTCTCCTTTCTTCTTCTTTCCTCTTTCTTTCCAAATGTTTTCTATCTTTCTTTTCTTTTCTTTCTCTCTTATATATTTCCTTCATTTTCCTTCCTCTCCAATTCCTTCTTAATTCTCTATTAATCCCAATTAATAAAAATTAATTTCCAACATTGATAAAATCCCACTAAATAAATTAATTACTACAATTAATTATTTAATGAAATTTGGGCTGTTACATTAGATACGTAGGAAATGATGAGTGGGGGGGCTCCTCTCACTTCGTCTAGAGTGTTTAGCGTATTCCCTTTGGGCAATATGCGAGCATTCTCTCCTACGTCTTAGGATTTAGCGTGTGATTCCCGGTCTTAACCTTTTCTCTCGCTCCCTGTGCAATCGAGAACGTCATTTTCCTATTAGCGTGAACTACGTCTTCTCTGATTTCTCATACCTGTTGAGAATACGTAGGCACAGGATTGCGATGATCCTGGCGAGCACTCTCCCTTCTTTTCACCCGAGTATGTTATTTTTCTGTTCTACCGCAAACAGGCATCGTCCCTAACTGCTGGAATGGAGACTTAACGTCACTCACAAATACCCCTTTTCTCTCGCCCCCGGGCGATCGAGATCTTGTCCCGTAGTAGCCGAACTACGGCTGCTTTGATTTCTCATGCCAGATGAGAATACGTAGGCACTGGATTGCAATGATCCTGGCGAGCACTTTTCCTCCTTTCCCCATGTTAGGTTCCCCGTACCTTTTAACCCGTGGACATGCTACGTCCGTTCTACTGCAAACAGGTAACGCCTAAGTCTCCAATGGTCGAGCAGCAATACACCTAACTGCTAGAATGTGTACGCTAGTATCGTCTACCCAAACCTTTTCTCTAGCCCCCGTGCGATCAAGAACCCTCGTTTACCCGTAGTTAGCCTGAACCACGTTTTGCTCTGATTTCTCATACCAGATGAGAATACGTAGGCATAGGGAGGCGATGTCCTATCGAGTCAATTCTTTTTGTTTCCTCCCGTTTAGTAGCAGCCTTAGATAGTTTGTTTTTCATCCATAGACTAGACAACAAGGATGTATCCCGTTGAGTACAACGGACGTGAGGGGAGCTCATACCTTACCCTTGCGTAACCGACTCCCGAACCCAAGATTTGGTTGCGATGACCTTGTCTTTTCCCTTTTTCATAGGTTTTCTCTGATCGTTTCCTTTCCCTCTTTTGGTATAAATAACGAATGGTGGCGACTCTTTTGTCTTTGTCGACCCCTCTTTCGTAGCGATGCGACAGGTAGTATGTGAAGTTTTCCACTCGAATATGCCAAATATCTTTTCACTTAAAATCAGTCAACAAACAATAGTAACCTTTTTTTACAACACATAAGCAAGTGGTTCTCGTTGAGTACAACAGATGTGAGGGGTGCTAATATCTTCCCATTGCATGACCAACCCCCGTATCTAGATCTCGTTTTTTTTTTTTTTTTTTAGCTTTTTGTGGGTATTGTTCAATCTTTTCCCACTCCCTTTGGAAGCAATAAAGTTTGGTGGCGACTCTTGCTTTTCTAAGCTAAGTTAATTAATAGCTTAATCTCAATTTTTCTCACCGCGACAACTGACGTCTTTGCTGGGGACTTAAAAATCTCAGAAGGGTTAAGCCTAGCTTATTTGTCTATTGCTTTATTATTGTTTGTTATTTTCTGTTTCTGTTTTTGGAACATGTATAAGACAAAACATTACTTATAACAAATGATCAAGATCAGCACACATAAATCATAATAATATTCAAGCATGGAACATGTATAAGTCAAAACATTACTTATAACAAAATATCAAGATCAACATGCATAAATCATAACAATATTCAAGCATGAAACATGTATAAGTCAAAATATTACTTAAATATAGATCAAGATCAACATGCATAAATTATAACAATATTCAAGCATGGAACATGTATAAGTCAAAACATTACTTAAACAAAGATCAAGATCAACATGCATAAATCATAACAATTTTTAAGCATGGAACATGTATAAGTCAATACATTACTTATAACAGAGGATCATGTATAAGCCAAAACATTACTTACATGTAGATCAATCAAGAAGATATGAATAAGTCAAAGCATTACTTAAACATGTGTACAATCAACTAGAGGTAACAACTTGAACATGTGCGGGACATGTGTGTAAACAAAACATGTGATTTATGGTGAATCATGCTTAGACAAGTGGGAAAAAACCAAACATGTAAGGGGATTCAACCAAATATTGGTAAATGATGAGAAACATCTTAAAAGGAAATCATGTAGATTTGGACATGCTTCAATGTAATACAACAAGTGTACAAGAATCATTCAAGGTAAGGTAACCACCAAACATGGCATTAAACATGCATTTATATGTGAAAACCAACTTGAAAAAGGTAAAGACCATAGTGTAACAATAAGAGTGGGAAAACAAGCAAGGTGCAAGTTCATACAAACAAGATATGCAAGGTGAATCAAGATAATCATTCAAAGAAATCTCACATAAACCCTAAAAAGCAACATACTTTATACACAAACAAATGCAAGGAAAATAATTCTTTTTGGACATTTCTTGATGAAAATTAAAAATAGACATTATCATGAACATTTAGCAAAAAGAATGGCATCAAAATGATAGAAATCAAGGAAGTTATGATGAAATCAAATTGCAAAGAAAATCATGGAAATTAGTGGTAAAAGGATAGGAAATGCATCCTATGGGGTTTGAACCCACGCACCTGAGATTGTAGGTCAAAACTCTACCAAATCAGCCAAAGCATGCACTTGAAGTAATAGTGAAAGCATAGCAATAAATAGTAAAACATAAAAAATATCATAAAAATGACAAAAAGGTTGATCTGCAGGATCGAACCTAGGACAGGCAAGGCGAAGTATACATGAAAGCACATGGTAAACCAGTGGGGTGCTGATACATCCATTTTATACCCCTATTCATAAATAGATAAGACTACAAGCATGGACTGAGGCCTCCAAGGTGCGCCATGGCTGGCTAGGCAAGGTAAGAATGGACCAGTTGCAAAAGCAGACATAACTTCCTCATTTCTCTATGGATTTCAATGATCCAAAGATCAAAATTGCTCAGAATTCCACAAGGATTAAGATGGTGCAATTAGTTTTATCAAACAACCACTCTATCTCAAAACCTGATAGCACATTCAAAATGGTAACAATTTTTCAATTTCAACAACATGGACTCATTCAAACATGATAAGCCTTAAATGATGGTTCAAACACATCACATTCAATATAACAAACATGTTCACAATCAATGTAAATCAAAGCATTGCATGGTACAGAAGTTTCAAGTTCAAGTGAAACTTACCTCTTGAAGTTCAAATCTAAATTCCAAGATAGCTTCTACAGATGTGTTGTGCTGCCTTGGAAATCTTCAATACACCTTTAGAAAATTGTTAGGATGCTCAGAATCAAATAAAGATAGCTAGAGCAGAATATCCTTTCTTCTTGCAAGAGTATGGAAAATGACCTATAATTAACTTCAAGGAGATGAAGCTACAGATGAAAAACTGGTTTTGGAACAGTTTGGTAATGATTTATGGAAGGCGTTTGAAGTGTTTGAAGGTTTGGAAATGGTATAGACAATGACTTGGCCTTGAAAATGCAGAAAAGTCAAGTTTTGGTAGTTTGAGAGTTTTCTATTCTAGCAGGTTTTGGATGGTTGTAATGGTTTGAAAACTTCTAACACATGTTTTGTGATGTGTTAGAGTGAGTTGTTTGGTGGTTTTGTGATTGGAAATGGTTTTGGATGAGTTTATGCAAAGTAATGGTTTTTGGCAAAAGTGGTGTCTTATAAAACCAACTATGATGTGGGAGCTTTAGGATGTCTTGAAGTGTGTTTTTTCTCTTCAATTCAACCTCTAACTTCTATCCTCAAAACCTTAAGTGAACCTCTATTTATAGGGCAAGGCATGAAAATAGAATTTGAACTTGTTGCAACTTGGTTCTAGTTGAAATCCAATTTGGTGGTTTGGATAGTTTTCATAGTTCCAGCGAAATGTACAACAAAACATTGAGTAGTTGAGATCTTTCTGGCTTTGAAAGAGATTTTGAGTACAGAGAGGACAGTTTGAGAGGATCAAGACTGATTTTATGGAAAGTTCCATGCTTTATGCAAATGGAAGTCACACCTTTATGCCAAAACTTCCATAAATGGTATGAATCTTGAATTGACGCTTAATCCTTTGTGTAATGACCTTAAAAGTGGTATAATATTCTGATTATAGGTGGATATGCAAGTTACAAGGTTGGTACTCAAAGGATCTTGCAGATTTGGATGGTTTTGCAACTCTTCTTGGCTTGGAAATGACTTGGAAATCAAGTTTTGGACCTCAACTTCCTCTCTTCAAAACTCTTAGCTTACAAATCTTGTGAATGAGTTAGTCATACCCCAAATCTTGACCCCTAGATCACATACTCATTCTAGGACATCAACATTGTTTATCTAACCTTATCCTCTTTCAAGTGTGATCTTTGTCAAGATGCAGGTGAAATAGGGTTTCATACAGTCAAGAAACGGGGCTACTTTGGTTTGATCAGTCAAGGTTTTGGATTGATTCTCCATGTAAAAATTCTCTATATCATCAATTATATCATATTGGATCAAATATGTATCCAATCTGAGGCTGTCACCCAAGGAAGAAGAGCAGTGCAGTCCAAGAACCTGAATTAGGGTTACCTAATGAAAAAGTCAACTACAACTTTGACTTTCCACCTAGAGAGGTCTCCAACGATGTAATCATGGTCCATAAGGTTCATATGACCCAAAGAAGTCTACACAAGAAGTTTCAAGGCATCAGGAAACCCAAAACACTCACAGTCAATTCAGAGGTTTTCGATCGTTCGGTTCGTTTAACTGAAAAGTCAACCCATTGACCAACAGGGTTTTGACCCAAAATTGAATAAAATCATGTTTCCAATATTATTTCATATCTAATCATGAATTTTGGTTGCCATTGGATCAAGAATTGAGAAGTAATCGAAAAGTCGTGTAATTAGGGTTTTAAAAGGGGCTAAGCCATAACTTCCTAACCACATGTCCAAATGGAGTGGTTCAAAGCTTATTGGAAAGGTCTTAAGGATACCTACAAAAGTGACACACTGACCTATGATCAAAAAATCAAAGGATTTTGAGTTATCAGCAAAGACAAGGTAAGAGGGGAAAAACACTTAGAAAATTTTCATGTTTTTTGTGCTTGTAAGTCAATTTTTCAGCCAACTTCAAGGGGATTTTTGACACAGTTCCCTTTTGAATTTGAACTTGTGTAAAGCATGAAAGTTGTATATCATATTTAGGGCTTTCCAAAAAGTCCAAGATCATTTCCTCAGTCCTCATGGTTAGAGAGAATCGAAGGAGACAAGTTGGAGATTTGTCATGTCACCAAACCAAGTCCAACTCATGTCAAAGGGTGCATAAACCAGCCAGTTGGTTTCTAACCACTTAGTTAGCCTTTGATCTGATGCTTAGAGGTATGGTTGATGATAATACAAGAGGTATCCACAAGCGAAAGTAGAAGTTTGGTTAAAGGATTTGTTTAATCAAAAGAAAATACAAACAAGTACACCATGAAAGAGGAACATTTGAGAAAATCTACTACAACCTAGCTATCCCCCTCTTTCCATCCCTCTAGTCACCTAATACAACTTGTTTACAGGTTGTTCTAGTGTTGAGATGCATTGGAACATCCTCCACTCTTCCCTCACCCTTTTCTCCTCCACTCTTCCTATAAATAGAACATCCTCCAAACATCATAAATACACAATTGACATGCTTGAAACCAGCTGAAATCCCCTCATTCCAACAGTTGCAAAGTTCTTACAAAATCTCACTAAATTTCCAAAACCACAAAAAAAACTATTTTGCACTTTCACCCCTAAAACCTTTTCCAAACACTTTCAAACTCAAACCAAGCCTCAAACACATCACAAATGATGTGTTAGAGCTGTCCAAACCCTTACCTTGGCCAGGAACTCATCCAATCCAAAAGTCAACCCTCAAAACCTCATTTTGTTGACTTTTTGCGTTTTAAAGGACAGCCACTGGTCCCTTGCCTTTACTTGTGCTTTAAGACCTCTAACACCTAATATTTAACGTATAGAAGTTGTCCATAACAAATCCAAACTTCTCTAATAAGGATTGAAGGAGTTGTCTTTGAAAATCATTGGATTTTGGAGGTTTTTCATCACTTGCAAGCCATTATGCCTGTCAAATTGCTTGAGCTTGATTTTCAGAATCATCTTATTATCCTAGGAGCATTTGTATACCTCTGAGGAGCACTCAAAGTCTCTGGTTTTCTTATTGTGCAAGCTTGCTTCAAGAGGTAAGCCTAAAATACAAGAAAACATGAAACTTTCTCTTGCATTTCACATGCTACCATGACTTTTAGCTATGATTTGGTGTTGTACATTGTTTGAACATGTATTATGTATGTTAAGTGTCATGTATCAACCATTTCTTGTATCAAAACATGTAGTTTTTGAACTGTAAAATTCTGGTCACAAGCTAGGTCACAAATTAGACCCAACCTAGTCAATTTTTGCATTTTGCATCCAATCTGCCAAACCATGTGTGAATCTTTAGATTTGTTTTGTTCTAACCTCTTAATATGATGTATATGTGATGTTTTTACACTTGTTTCACCAAGCACACCATTACACATGACTGTTCACATGTTCACGCTTTTGGTTGTCACCAAACTTGCCTTAAACTCAAGGTTATTGAATTTTCTTGTGGGTGCATGGTATGAAAAAAGAAATGTTACCATTGAATTCCTTGTTTAAAAATAAAAAATTTTAAATTTTTTTTCACTCCATTTTGTTAGGAATTGACTGAGTTCCAATCCTTCACTCAAATGGCCCTTAGGTTGTAACCTTGCCTTGCCCTAGTTTTTGCCCCTTGAAGCAACCAACTTGCAATGATCATAACTTGCTCAATTTTTTTCCTATTGATGCCATTATTTTTGAATAATACTCCTTATGGTGTCTATTTTCATTTAGTGAATAAATAATTCAAGTATTGTTATCCTAGAAAGACTTTGATCCACTTGAAAAGTATGTGTTCTTAGGGTTTTTACCTTGGTGTTCTTGAACTTTTTCAAACTTATAACTTGATTTTTCTTGTGAGCATGATCTTTTATGATTCATATATGTTTTTTAACATGTTTAAATTCTCAAATATGTTTTATTAATTGCCTTACCATGTTCATACTTGCTTTTGTGAATGCATATATGTGAAAATGGCATGGTGAACTTCATCTGTGAACTTTGCCATGATTCTTGATGTTGTAACCTCTTGAATGTGTCCACTATACCTCATTTTTCTTTTTTATGTGTCTTTTTATACCCATAACATGTTTAGGGTTTGTTCTTGCCTTTGTAAAATGCTTGAATATGCATGGTATGCATTGAACTTCTTCTATGAACTTTGACATGATTCTTGATGTTGTGACCTCTTGAAAATGTTTATCATATTTCATTATACTTGTTTATGTGTCTTGTTAGAGCCATAAGATGCTAGGGTTTGATTGTTGTATTGGTTGTTACCATGAAACTTGTATGTTTTCCCCAATGAAGTTATGAATTTACACTTGAACTGTTGTAACATTTCTTGTATTCTTGCTTATGTGATTGTCATCAATCCATGTTTAGTTGGTCTTATGTTGTTACATTTGATCACTTTTAATCCTTATAATATACTTGCTTCAAGCTGCAACTTATTTGGATCAATTTCATATGAATGTTATAAATGAACTTGTTAATGTTACACATGTTTTTTGCTTATATTGTTTGTTATTACCTCTATGTCTTTTGATCTTTATTAAGATTTTAAATTTTTATCTTGATTGTTATCATGATTGTTTACATGCTCTTACTTTATTTCTTCAACTTTGTCAAGTTATTGAACAGTGATGGAACTTGTTAGTTTACATCAAGTTGTCTGTATCCCTTGTGTCCAAAGGAAAGTCTCTCTATTTACCTCTAGGTCATAGATAGCTCATTATCCTTATAGGCCTTGATAGAGCCATTTACCCTTTAGAACTTAGGTTTAAATTTCTTCTTCTTTAGTCATGTCTGAACTACGGACGCTCTGATTTCTCATTTATTGATGAGAATACGTAGGCACAACATGCGATGTCTTGGTGAGCTCACTAACAACTAACTTCCTGTTAACATTTGCAACTAAGGATTGGAATCCCAGTGCTCCAAGTAGTCGTCCCACCGTGGATATTTATCATGTTTACCTTTGCCATAGGACTTGGAGGTTCCGTGCTCTATTTAGTCGTTCCGCCGTGGACATTCTCTTCCTTGCTAATTTAACCTTAGTTTAGAGTCTCCGCACTCTATGTAGGTGTCTCACCGCAGACATTTACTTGCCCCCTGGAACCTCGACCACAGTCAAGAGTTCCTCACCCCTACCTAGTTAGGTGAACTACGGTTGCTCTGATTCTATCCTAGTTAGGATACGTAGGCAGAAGATGCGATATCTTTGCGAGCACACTTATAAAGTATCCTTAGGTCTTTACCTAATTCCAAACCCTAATCTCAATCCATAGCATAACCATTAGCAAGTTTATCATACAAACACAAAAGGTTCATGTAAAGTACCACAAATGTTTAGGATGTGAAATACCTACTCTAAGCATAGCCAACCCCCGATCCCCGAATCTCTTAGTGTTGTTATTACATCACGCAAAAGGTATTTCTTTCTTTAACCTTTCCTTTGGATAAATCAAAGTCCGGTTGTGAATTTAATGAATTAAGATTCAAGTTAACCAAGCTTGACATCACGATTCGCACCGCAACAGAGTTCTTGTACTTTTTGGAAATCCCTAAACTTCTCTATAACTCCCATGTTTTGTGAAAATATTGAATCTAAAGGGGTCTTGGTGAAAACTTGCCTTGAAGTTGACTGAAAATTGGAGTAACAAAGTTGTCTTGGAAAATTCTAAGTGTTTTTGCAATTTTCCCAAACTTTAAAGCTTCATAACTCAAAATATTTGCTCATAGGTCACTAGAAAACCTTTGTAGTATATGAGGAGATCTACACATTAATCTTTGGAACTCATAAAATGGATGTGTGGATTGAAAGTTATGGCCTTTCAAAGTTGGCACCAAAACTAGGGTTTTTCCACACTATGAAAAATCTCAAGTTTTCTTCTTTTTTAAGAAACCTCTCAAATCTTGATTTCTCTTGATCAAACTCATGGGTTGAACATACCTTGATGAAATTTGGCTTGGATGCTCCAATTTGAACCAAAAACACTAAAAATCAAAGAGTTGACTTTGTCAGATGAATTATGAATCAAATAATTCAACTATATGATCTTCAATAAAATTTCCACTTGGGACTTCTCAAATATCACGAGTAGGCTTCAAGGATTCATATGAATATATTGAATCATGTCCCAAGGCTTAGGAGCATGCTTGGGTCAAAAGTCAAAAGCACCGTTGACTTTTCCTGATGAAAACCCTTCTTTGGGGCCAGATGAAATTAGGCATCAATTGACTAGTAATGAGATCAATTGGAACTTGATCCTTGTTGAATATAAGCTCCTTGAATGTAGGGGAACCTGATTTGATGATGATCAATCCAAAATAATGACTGATCAGACAATCATCTTCTTGATTCCACAGGTGCAAGACCCTATTTCAGATGAATTAAACAACAAAACTTGAAACAAGGTTAGGGTTAGGAAACAATGCTTGATGCTCCTAGGATGGTAATGGAATCTAGGGGTCAAATTTCAGGGTATGACAGTTGCCCCTATTTAAATAGCTTTACCAGATGGTATGAGAGATGACAATCTCCATAGAATCATGGTGAAAGGTATTTAAATATAGCAAACCAACCATTTTGTCCCTTAGATGCAATGATATGCTAAGGACAAAAAAACTATGCCAGTGCTGACATGCCATGAACTCTATAATGATGCTTTATGATGAGAAATGCACAAATGCAAGATGCAGACAGGCGCGCAAGCGAAATAAAGAAAAACCAAGACAACCAGTAAATATCACTGAGGAAAATCTAAAGCGACGAAGCAACAAGTTCAAGCATGACCAACTAACACTTTAGAAGAAAGGAACTCCCATCTGGGGCAAGACCCAACTCTGAGGAAACACTGAAGGAAAACACTTCACAGGGGAAGTCCAAAAAGAAACAGAATCTTTACTGGGAGCATAAAAATTTCCAATAGGAAAGACCAAGAAGGAAAAAAACCTCCACTGGGGGGAAACAAGACAAAACTCCACCGGGGACGGAGAACAGAAACTCCACTGGGAAAGACGACAATATCCATCAGGGAAAGAGAGCCAGAACGGAAAACTTCCTTATATTGAAGAGTTCAAATGAGATCTTTAGGAAAAAAACTGGAGGTGTTGGTGACAACCAAACATCCTAAGACTCAACGACGATGCTAGTAATAACCAACCACTCTGAGATAACGATTAGATGAGCAATGCCAATAACCATTGGACTTTAAGCAACACCAGTCAAAAAATTACTGGACTTCGAACGAGGATAACCATCAAATAGAGATGCCAATATCAATTGGACTTTAAACAATGCTAGTCAAAACATTACTGGGCTTTAGAGGATTGCTAGTAACGACTAGACTGAGATGCCAATAATAATTAGACTTTAAAGAAAGGCCAGTCAAGACATTATCGGACTTTCTGGGGAGTACTAGTAACGACTAAACTTCAATGAGGAAAAAAAAATATTGGTGACCACCAAATAGCAGCAGCAAATTGAGGGTGTAACACCCTAAATTTATTAGAATATTTATTTAATTTATTTAACT
The DNA here is from genome assembly GCA_963859935.3 of Lathyrus sativus. Classification (NCBI taxonomy): domain Eukaryota; kingdom Viridiplantae; phylum Streptophyta; class Magnoliopsida; order Fabales; family Fabaceae; genus Lathyrus; species Lathyrus sativus. The sequence goes on from OZ012741.1 coordinate 215,647,274, forward strand.
AGGAATATTCGTATTTTTGGTGATTTTCGGTGGTTGGTTGAATATTGGGAATTATGGGGTTTTTAGTTATTTATTTAAATAATAGTATATAATATGAATATATTTGGTATTATTATTAATTTAAATAAATATAAGTTAATTTAAGGGCAAAGTGGACATTTGAGGAGGAGTTAGTAAGGGTGAAATTGGAAAGCCCATTTTAAAGGCCTAAAGTTAGGTTTAACAAAAAGGAATTTTGAGGGAATTAGGATTCATTCTTGTAGGTTCGTGAAAAGGGAAGAAATAGAGGCCAGAGCTCTAAGGAATAGCATTGAGGAAAAGCTTCGCGAGGTTTCCAAGAATCAAGGAGAAAGGCTTAAAGTCGGCAATTAAGGTACGGGGGAGTATTACCTTCATTGTTTTCAATATATGATTCAATGTATTTAAAACTGATTCAAAGTCTCTCTATTGACCTCTGGGTCATAGATAGCTCATTACCCTTATAGGCCTTGATAAAGCCATTTACCCTTTAGAATTTAGGTTTAGATTTCTTCTTCTTTAGTCATGTCTGAACTACAGACGCTCTGATTTCTCATTTATCAATGAGAATACATAGGCACAAGATGCAATTTCTTGGTGAGCTCACCAATAACTAACTTCCTGTTAACATTTGCAACTTAGGATTGGAGTCTTCGTGCTCCAGGTAGTCGTCGCGCCGTGGATATTTCTCATGTTTACCTTTGCCATAGGACTTAGAGTCTCCGTGCTCTATTTAGTCATCCTGCTGTGGACATTCTCTTCCTTCCTTACTTAATCTTAGTTTAGAGTCACCGCACTCTATATAGGTGTCTCACCGCATACGTTTACTTGTCCCCTGGAACCTCGACCATTGTCAAGAGTTCCTCACCCATAGTTAGGTGAACTACGGTTGCTCTGATTCTATCCTAGTTAGGATACGTAGGCAGAAGATGTGATTTCTTTGTGAGAAAACTTAGAAACTATCCTTAGGTCTTTACCTAAACCCAAACCCTAATCTCAATCATAGCATAACCATTAGCAAGTTTATCATACACACACAAAAGGCTCCTGTAAAGTACTACAGATGTTTAGGATGTGAAATACCTACCCTAAGCATAACCAACCCCCGATCCTCGAATCTCAGAGCGTTGTTATTACATCTCGCAAAAGTTCTTTAGCTCTTTAACCTTTCCTTTGGATAATTCAAAGTCCAGTTCTGAATTTAATGAATTAAGATTCAAGTTAACCAATAGCTTGACATCACTTTTCTCACCGTTACAGAAATAGCGACTTCACTATGGAAATGACTTAAAACTTGAGGGTTTAGCCTATTTTGTATGATTTTTTGAATACTTGCTTACATGTGTATTTGTGAATATATTTGTATTGCATGCTGTGAACATTGGGTATCATGAATGGTGAGATAAGTCCTAACCCGGGCTTGAGTGACACATATGATAGGGTGTGATATGATCAAAAGTTGACTGTTGGGAGTAGTCCTAACAAGTTTGACATATGATGTAATCACACTCAATTGAGACCTCTTTGAGATGATTGATGATGTATGAGTAGTCATACATTTCATTGATTGTTTCAACCTGAGAGTCTGTGAAACTGAGGACCTTTAGTAACACTGTTACCCCACTAAGCCTTTTTAGAACGTAGTGCAGAAACTATAAGGGAGTAGTCCCAAATTAGTCGTCACGCGATACTACACTCAGATGAGTTTATCCCGAGAATATTTTTGACCCACATGAGTAGTCATGGTGGCCGATAATATCCGAAGGATTTACTACGACTCTGGGAAGTTTGATAGAACCCGCTCGGCAGGTACAATCAACCTATAATAAAAAATCCTTGGGGATGGGTAGACCTGTTGGCTTCATCTTGTGACTTTTGAACCTAAGGAGACCCCTTGATGTGTGCATTGTATTTGTGAATACTTGTCCACGTGCCTATTTGTGTATGTCTGTGAATACCTGTGTTATTGTGTTTGTGCATTGCATTCGCATCATATTTCGCATTCATGAGTGGCTTGATGGTTTCAAGGAAACCTGTTGTTTTATTCCTTTGCAAAAATCAATAGAGATATTGGATCTTTGAATAAAAACTTTTCAGTTTTTTCAAAATGTTTGCAACTTCCCCTTGAGTTCCTTGAAACCATTTGGGCTTGCATTCTACATTGCATGTGCGTATTGCTACATTTTCATTATGCATTTGCACTTCTCAGCCTTACGTCTCTTTGTCTCCCTCTTGTTTAGAGAAGAGAGAGGGGATACCTAGCACATATCTAGGATAAATGACAACAATGGGCGAACTTTTGAGAGCTCAAGAAACTCTGAAAGAGGACATCATAATTCTCAAGTGTCAGATGAATTGGGTTTTAGAGACATTGTAGAACATGATAAAGAAAGAAGGCCATTCTCACCATGTTGCATCTAGAGAAACTAGGGATGCATTATCTCTGATGGTTCCTCCAACTCGAGGATGTCCTCGGTATCAACAACCAAATAACCATCAATCACGTCAACACGCCCGACAAAGACCAAGGATACTAGACAGGAATTTCAGTTCGTTTCCAATGTTATACAGTCAGATACTGCCAAACTTGATCCAAGGCGGATTGATAATACCAAAGGAGCTGAAACCAATGATTCCTCCTTACCCTCTAGGCTTTCATACCAATGCCATATGCGACTATCATGCTGGGGCACTAGGACATTCAACTGAAGACTTTAAAGTACTCAGAAACAAGGATAAATATTTTCTCGACTCCAAAATGATCTCTTTCACGCCTCAAGGTGTTCATGTCAAAAAAACTTCACCATCTCTCATGTCTCATCCACAGTAAGAACATGCACCCGGAGAAATTTCACACAAGTCAGTATCTTACCAAGCGACCAAATATCAGACGATTACCAGAAAAGTCTCTCACCACTTAGTGTTTGTTCCTCCTTAAGGTTCTCAAAGCCAGAGCTTGAACAAGAAGAATCATGTTAGGGAAAATGAGACTTGCGGTAAACCAATTCGCAGACCGCTAAGAAAACTTTACCCGCTATTGATTCAGAACTCGCTAATGACTCTGCGACTATTCAATCTTGTGCCAGGGCCATGGCACAATGCGAACCTGGCCTGCGAATTTCACAAAGGAGCCGAGGGACACAACTTAGATGCATGTCTGGCATTAGGTTTTCTTGTGCGAGAGCTGATCAATGAAAAAGACTTGATCCTCAAAGAAGACCTCCGAGAAGCTTAATGCGGATACCATACTGGGACAACAAGGTACCTAGTTGAAGAGTGTAAAGGTTTTAAACTGAGATTGCAAGAGTTGCTAAAACCTCAGGAGGATAAATCTAATGACAATGCCGCAATTCCTGAATCCAAAGGCAAAGGACCCGCGAGACCTCTCATATTTCTATACTACAAATAACAGGTGGTTGTTGAAGGTGTTTCCCCGTATGGGCCTGAAATATGAAGTCTATCAAAGTTTAATCCCCTAAGGTTGGTAGTTGTAGACTATTTCAGCATTTTGTTGTATTTCCTTTGCATTTGTATTGCTTGTAAGCTGTTGTTCGTTTTGAATTGGCAAGATTAATGAAATGTTTGTGCATCTTTTGATTAAGTACATTCATTTCACTCTTCCTCTTTCCTTTCATTGTTATAAGAAAATTAAAAATGCAAAAATTTATTTTCTTTACCAAACTGTTGTTTAAAGCATAGATGGGGGAGGATGATGAAAATTATGTCCATAACTGCTGTTGATATGTTTTCAATTTAACTTTGTCGATGATGTAAGGCATTGTTTCAATCCCTAAACACTGGAGTAATAAGGAACTAATCCCTCGTTAATCCCTTCGAGCCCATAAATAGGAGTTTTCTTTCTTTACAAAAAAAACCTTAAATCTTAAACTTGGGGCAGGGTAGTTCTCAGTTTAACTTGGGTATACATTCGAATGCAAGAACTTCACCAAGACACCTGTTGTTGCACCCTAAAATTTGACCAACATTTCTTTACCTAGCTTGTGTTTCATCTCATTCACATTAGCATTATCATTTGCATTTCATTGACATGTATGCAGGAGATCAAGAGGTATGACTACCAATCAAGAGCTATACAAGACTTTGAAGCTAGCCAAGAAGGTTATTCAAGTGTTCAAGGGTTGATATCTTTGTCAGAGAAGCTAAAAGAGCCTCAGAAAGAGTGGTTGAAACCAAAAGGGTGTGTGCCCCCTAACTTGAGAGTTGTGGGGAGTCCTCAGATGATTCTGAAGCCATGAATGTGAACATGAAGCCTTGAGAGAGCTTATGAGATGTATTGAATTCCATCATGAAGCCTAGAGAGGTCATTGTGCAAGATTAAGAAACCTCAGCCATGAGTGGTGCAGTTAGGGTCTGACTGAGTCAACCCTAGGTCTACTGATGATTTGGAGAGGGTTGAGACCTAATCCAAGAGCCATGTGATCATGGATTGATGCATTGAGATGCTATAAGGATGATTCCAAGGTCAACTCATCATGATTGAAGAGTTTGAGAAGTTTCAAGCTAGGGTTTCTAAGGCTTGACAGTGTAAAATCCCCTAGTTTGACCCCTATCTTCAAGGAAGTTTAGCTCAAGATGTGATTGCCATCTAATCTTTCCCCCAACATTAATGTTGTAGAGATTGCTCTTAGCTTTAATTTGAGTACTAGAAGTCCTTGATAGGATTTGTAGAACTCAAGTTATGACTTTGACAAGTTACAGGTCATCTGAGGTATGTGAATCTGGGGCCTTGAAAGTCACCCAACTTGCATCAAACTTTTTCCCAAGAAGGATGATTCCTATGAACTTTTGATCAACATGAATGTTGTTCCTTATCTTCTTAGCTTTCTAGATAGTACTATAAGTCCTTGATAGGATTTGTAGAACTCAAGTTATGGCTTTGACAAGTCAAGGGCATTTTGGTCATTTGGAGATTATAGGTCATTTCAAGCATAAGGCCATAACTCCTATTTCCAAGCTTCAAATGGAAAAATCTTCAACATCAAACTTGCTTAAAATGGTGTTTTAAGGCTAGTAAGGAGGTCATGAGATGTTGAAAAGGCTTGTAGCTCAAAATGGTAAAAATGACCTAAAATGGAGGCATAAGTTAAATAAGTCAAAGTTGGAAATTGAAATTTCCAAGCTACACATCCAAACCATGGCATGTAATATACCATTTTGACTCTAGAAAACATTTTAGAAACAATGGTTCAGCCACATTTTTGATTTGAGGTATAAATCATGGACTTGCTTTGGAAAATGATTACTTGCATATTAAGGTACATATGCAAAACATAAGGAAGAGTAATGTACAAGCTAGCAAAGCATCCTAACATATCATGCATCTCATCTAAGGATATTTTAAAAGGAGAACAAGTTGCTGTAAGAGGTATAACACAAGTTGGTATGTGAGATGGATTGAAATCAAAAACTCATGACATGAGAATCTCAAATTCTCATTGGATGATTCCAGAAAGTTCTGGATGGTTTAGAACCATCCTATATATTGATTAGAACTTGCTCAGATGCAGGGTTGGTGAGAGATTAGAGAGGAGAGTGAGATTGCCATTTCATTTTCTTCCATTGCAAGTTGAAATCAATTTCTATATTCCACACCATTTCGATTGATTCTTTCAATCCTAACATCTTCCATTGATCATACTGAATGTGTGCATACCAAATTGAGAGCAAGATCATGAAGAATTGAGAAGATAGCATTTGGATTTTGGGAGCTGCAAGTCACTATCGGATTTGGAGATTCAAGCTTCTTGGATCGAATCTTTTACAAACAGAAGCACTAACATCAATCAAGGAGTGATTCTGAAGAGTTTGAGTTGTTGAATTGAAGATTTGATCTACCTATTACTCAGAAATTTCCAGGTTTGCAACTTTTACCCTACACCTTAAATTAAGCATAATTAGTTAGATTCGTTAGGTTAGAATGGTTAGAGATGGTTAGGAGATGGATTCTGGAAAGTTTGAAGGCATTTGGTGAGGTTTGAGATAGTGACCCCATTTTTGTTTTGATCAAGAACACGATGTATAGTGAGATATAACATGAGTTTAATAGCAAGATTTAACCAGTGTGAGGTGGTGATCATTCTGAGCCAATCAATTTCAAGAATCGTTAAAGTTGAAGTTTGAGCATAGTTTTGATCTTGGATCGGGTTAGAGATTGAGGGCATTTCAATTGATTCTAATACCATGGTTGTGATCAGGGATGAATTTAGAACAGATTAGGGTTTTGAACCATGGATTTTGGTTGAGTTTGGATGGAACCCGAGTGGAGAGGATGATGATATTTGAAGTCTGTAACAATGGTGGTTTCCCTCCACATTCATGGCTCAAGGAAGATGATGATGTGTGGGCTGTCGGATGCACAAGGACTTGTTGACTTTATCTTGATCCCACGGCCATGATGTAATCTCACGTTTGGAAAGGAGTTCTGAAGACACCCCAAAACGCAGCGTATCATTAAAATTGGAGTCTTGGGCTTAAGTTGATTTTGATAATCACACCCCCATCCGTGGCCCATGATAGATTTGAACTGATTTTCTTTACTTTTCACACCATGCTTTTGTCTATTTCTTTCTAATTTTTCTCATTTAATTTCTGAAAATCATGGGCCTAGCGCATTTGCTTTATGTACCCCCATTTCAAGCCCATTCTCATAATGAACTGCATATCATTGCTATCTGCACCAAACATTTCACATTTTATTTTCTTTTCCTTCATTTTTCTTTAAACTTTGAAAAATCATATTAAATAGAAAATTAATGATTTTGGCATGGGAATTTTTCCTCCTATTTCACATTCATGTCTAGAAAATTATAAAATCAAAACATTTGCATTTCATGCATTTTTTATATTTTTTGTATATTTTCTCTTTTAATAGCTTTTAATTCATTTTATGTTGATGCATAGATTTGTAGAATTTTGTTTAGCTAGTTCCCTTAATATTTTTAGGCCATTCTTTTCAGGATATTTAGATTAGGACTTTAGCTCCCCTCTGGAGTTATTCCATAATTTTTTGATTAATTTTTGATTAGTTTTGATTAGATGACTTTAGGTTGTGTAGATTTAGGTCAATCCTTAACATAGGTCCACAATAACACTAGAATTTTGGGTTTCTTGGTCAAGTTAGATATTGGGACATATAGGGTATTAAGGGTAGTTATATAGGATCCCCTAGAAATTATATTAGATTTTAATATAATAGTATACTATTTTTAATTGATTTTTGTAGTTGATTGTTGTTTGTGTTGCCCTGTGGGCTTGTATTTTGTTTTGCTTTGCTTTGTGGGCTTTTGCTTGGCTTGGTGGGCTTGGTCTTGCTTTGTGGAGCATGGAGGAGCATAGTAGAAGACTTGAAGGTTGAAGAAGGAGCTTGAGAGCTTGAAGACTTGTTTGTTTTGTTGTTGTTTTAGGGTTAGGAATTAAGTAGAGCTTAGATTTAGTTAATTTCTTTCTTAAACATGGATGGTATCTTTCACCTCCATCCCTCCCCATGATTCAAGGTCCTTCCATGGTATTCACCTCCCTCCTTTGGAGGGATAAGTGATGGTACCTAGGAAGTAGAACTTTTAAGGGAACCATTCTTTTGATGTTGAACCCTTATAGGTCCACTTTGGTGGTCAATAAGCAGTTTAATATCCTAGCTTATCCAGTTAAGTGACTTCTCCTGGTTTGAGTATCTTGAAGATGTTGGGCTTGAGTGTGAAGATGAAGACTTCATTGAAGAGTATGGAAGAGGATGATTCCCTGAGCATTGCCACTTCAGCTGAAGCTTGAAGAGCAAGAAGAACAAGTTGATACTTGAAGACCCAATGAAGACCCAGGAAAGACTGAATGAAGAGCTGAGGCTTAAAGAATTGAAGGATGAAGTTGACACTTCTAAGTGATTAAGGACTACTCTGAGAAGCTGAAGCTTGTAAGAGGAGAAGACCAAGTTGATACTGGAGAAGTAAGAAAGCTGAAGCTTGAAGACTAAGTTGATACTTATGAAGAGGATCCATTTGAGATTGAGTGTAGAGCTGAGGCTTGAAGAAAAGAGGATGATTTGATGCTTACTCTGATGCATTGAGAGCCTGAAGGAATCAAGTTGATACTTGTAGTTAGAAGTGAAGCCTGAAGGTGGAATTGACTGAAGAGCTGAAGCTTGAAGAAGAAGATTAAGTTGATACTTATGTTTGATGGATTGAAACCCTGGAGAAGCAAGTTGATATTTTTCATGAGAGATGATAGCCTTGAAAGGTGGTTGAAGTCTAAAGACTGGGATAACTGTTAGAAGAGCTGAAGCTTGGAATTGGGAGAGGGGTTGATCTGCTTTCTTGTCTATTTTTCTGTATTGATGTGTCTTGTTTGACTTGCTTGATGCATTAGAATAAGTCCATATCTAGACTAACTTTAATCTAGGAGAATGATTGCACTAGAGGTTGAGTTGCTCCCTCTGCTTGTATTGTTACTGTATGGCTTTGCTTGCGGGTATTCGGTAGAGCCCTGCTCCCTTGCCCATGTGGTTTATCTTGCTTGATAGCATGTTTTACCGTTAATGTATGATTGCAGTTTACTGTATTTTGCTTGATAGCATGTTATTTCCCCTGTATGATTATAACTATCCATATCTGGCTTGAGGTTGAGATGAGCTTGTGGAGGCCGATGCCCCACACAAATTTCCTCCCTCACTTGCATTGCATGCATTTTACTGTTTACTGTTTAAGCTGATGCTTTATCTGTTTCTGTGTATCATTGACATGATCCCTTAGGGCTCTCATTTCCTTTGATAAGGAAATGATGATAGAACGTTAGGTTGAAACCTACGCGTGATAACTTCTAGGAGTTCCCTGTTTCAAACCTCAACTATAGGATGAATCCTTGGCATGACAACAGTAGGACTTGATAGTCTCCCTTTAGTTGAGCCCCTTCTCTTCTCATCTCAAAACAGCTTAAGATACAGTAATCATGAATGATTTCTTTCGTACGTTACGAGCCTTAAGCTATCTGAGAAAGGATTGTTGGAGAGTTTCTTTCCAACAGTCTGGATGTTTAGTATGGCACCCTTTGGGTGACATGCAACGCATTCACTCTCAGGTCATAGTCTTTAGTGCGATTGAAATTGCAAACACAATAAAAACACTTCTTCCGTAAAAGACAGAAAACAAACTTCAAACCTTTTTGCCCCGTGGGCCCATAATTCAAAGGAAGCTTTTCTGAAGAAAAGAGTGTCGTTAAACTTCAGCGCCATCGCAAACAGGCTTTGTCCCTAACTGCTGGAATTGCGGTTTAACCCTACTCGATAAAACAGATGAATCTGAATTCCAGTAATCTGTAGTAGCCCGAACTACGTAAGCTCTGATCTCTCATACCTGTTGAGAGTACGTAGGCACAGTACTGATGTATTGGCGAGCTACCTTTCCCGTAGCCCGTCGTAGGTCGAACTACATTGACTCTGATGAGAATACGTAGGCATAAAGCGCGACGCTTTGCCGAGTCATTTCTTTTCTTTTTCAGACCAGCCTTGATAGGTAGATAGATAAACCAACTCGTCCAGTAAACACAACAAGCGTGGATCCCGTCGAGTACGACGGACGTGAGGGGTGCTAATACCTTCCCCTTGCGTAACCGACTTCCGAACCCAGACAACGGTTGCGATGACCTTGTCTTACCCTTTTTCGTCAGGTTTTTCCGATCGTTTCCTTTCCCGCTCCGAGGGATAAATAACGAAAGGTGGTGACTCTTCTGTTTTTCCGGCACCTTATTTTCGCGGAAGCGTCACCTGTCAGCTCCCTTAACTCCATTGAATAAATGTTGTACAAGTTGTTCCAAAAGTAATATCTAAGGAAGGACTGTCAAGAAATCCCTACTTGAATAATGAGTTGAGTCCCTTTCAAGGAAAAAGCCAAGAAAGATGAGAAGCTCATAACCCTGCCTTATACAAAAAGGCTTGTATGACAATCAAAAGAGGAATTCATAAATCTTTTCAATCTGAAATTCCTCAATAGCAAAAAGCTATCAAATACTGTAAGGGAGTAGTGACTACTTTAGGTTTGTGTATCATCGCCAGCTTGTCACTAGTTCAATTCCTAAGCCTGTAAGAACCTGAATGTGTAGTTTGAGTTAACTGAACGTAGGATTGGAGTCCATCATGGAGAGTGGGTGGGAGCAAATAACTTTGAGTCTTTATCCTTTGTTTCATGAACCGTGAACCGAGCCACGTTACAACCCTTAAAAGACCTAATTGAGGTAAGGTTGTCTTGAAAGCATATTATAGCAAGGTTGGATAACCTGACTCCTATTGATCTTTGATAATTGTGTGTGATAATCACTTTATCCATCACTTGTAAAATGATTGGATCCCTTTCACTTTGATCACTTGATCACTCGGCCATGTGTGTTTCATCAAAAAAATTCGTTTTCAAAAGTTTGCATGAATTTTGCTTTGAAAATTGCCAATTTTTAATGAACAACATTGTGTGCAAGACGATCCAATATCAAAGGAATCCCAACAAATGCTGCCAGCTAGGAAATTTGACTTGGTAAAGGAAGCTCAGCCTGAGGCAACCAATTTGAAGGATTTGTTAATCATTTGTCACAATGTTCAGCTAACCAGAAGCGATCAGGTCAAGATCAGGTGCATCTCTCAAAAAACAGTTTAGTCTGGGGTAACTCTGTTGCAGTTACCAGCTAGCAGGGGCAAGTTTGTTCCCCATTCGTTATTTCCACAGTCTGAGGACTTTGTTATGCAAATATAGTTAAATTGGGGCATTCACGTCGAGATTTGTGAATCTCTCTAAGAGATTGTAGACATTGAAGCATCTTTATACCAATTATTTTGTAAAATCCTCTTGATGGTTTCTTCTCACAGACCACGTAATCTGGGACAGAAAAGGTTTGAAGATCATTTGTCGCAAGAGCTGTTGCTCACTTGAAGATGATTATTATGCTATCGAGGGGCAAAAATGTTTTGTTCTCATGATACCTTTTGCCAGCTCCCCAATTAAGTTGTTACGTCAGTTGATCTGGGCATTTCCCTGTGTGATTTTCCTCCTCCAACAAAGAACTCAAACTCATGATGACAATCTGAGTGAAGTAATAATGTTGTGTCCTAAGTAGATTACTCTCTCCCAGAGAAGGTTGTAACCTTGAAGTGGAACTGTTGTTCTTCATGATCATCCCCGTTGATGTACAATTTAGTGAAGTGGGCTGGGTATCCCTGTCGAGATGTTTATGTCATCTCCAGTTTTGTTTTGTCTGTTTTGTCAGTATAAACATAAGCATGGCATAAGCATATGCATAACATATGTGCATTTTTGTTATCTCTGGTTGTTACCTATTTTGATTCACTTTGGTGTTTTCCCCAAGTGACTGGATATGTCGTCTCTCTCTAATAAATTTGTCAACCTTTAAGCATAAAATTTCCATCCTTTCTCAATTCCCCACAGAGCTTAATCCTCACGGATGATGGTTGCTTCAGTTATCTTTTTCCATATTTGGATAAGATGCATCCCCATTCGAGTTCCTTCCTCGATGGTTGGAGTTTTGTTTTGACCGTGTCTTTCTAGCTTGTTCCTAGATCGAACTTTGGTCCCCAGACGGTTGCCGAACCCAATTTTAATGTGCATTTATTTTGCACCATGTCTTGTAAGAAGAACTTATCTACAATTCCCCAAAGAAAATAAGTGGAAGTCTCGTTTGAGAAGCTTATCTTAGGGACTTTAAGGTCCGGTTGTTACCAACATTGTTTGAAAAGTCCAGTGGTGACTAGCATTGGTTGAAAGTCCAGTGGTTACTAGCATCGTTTGGAAAATCTAGTGGTGACTGGTACTAATGAATTGGTGGTGACCAATCATTTTCCATGTAAGGCTAGTTGGTAATTGGTGTTGAGGAAATCCAGGGGTGACTAGTACTGATGGATTAGTGGTGACCAATCATATTCCATGTAAGGCCAGTTGGTAATTGGCGTTGAGAAAATCCAGTGGTGACAGGTACTAACTATTTGGTTGTTTATCATTCCAAGTGAGTTCATGTTTGTTTCCATCCCAAGATCAGGTTTTTTGCCTTTGGAGATGTATGCTTTGAATCCCGAGTTCAGGAATTTCCAGAGACTCGAATGATTGCATTTGAGTAAAGAACCCAGCTATTTGTATGATCCTAATGTTTTGAGGGTCTTTGTCAAATCCTAATGTATTAAGGGTTGTGTCTCTACTATATCCTAATGTTTTGAGGATATTAGTTTTTGATCCTAATGTTTTGAGGGTCTTCGTCGAATCCTAATGTATTGAGGGTTGTGTCTGTACTATATCCTAATGTTTTGACGATATTAGTTTTTGATCCTAATGTTTTTAGGGTCTTTCGTCCAATCCTAATGTATTGGGGGTTGTGTCTCTACTATATCCTAATGTTTTGAGGATATTAGTTTTTGATCCTAATGTTTTAAGGGTCTTCGTCCAATCCTAATGTATTGAGGGTTGTGTCTCTATTATATCCTAATGTTTTGAGGATATTAGGTTTTGATCCTAATGTTTTGAGGGTCTTCGTCCAATCCTAATGTAATGAGGGTTGTGTCTCTAATATATCCTAATGTTTTGAGGATATTAGTTTTTGATCCTAATGTTTTAAGGGTCTTCGTTCAATCCTAATGTATTGAGGGTTGTGTCTCTACTATCCTAATTTTTTGAGGATATTAGTTTTTGATCCTAATGTTTTAAGGGTCTTCGTCCAATCCTAATGCATTGAGTGTTGTGTCTCTACTATCCTAATGTTTTAAGGATATTAGGTTTTGATCCTAATGTTTTGAGGGTCTTCGTCCAATCCTAATGTATTGAGGGTTGTGTCTCTACTATATCCTAATGTTTTGAGGATATTAGTTTTTGATCCTAATGTTTTGAGGGTTTCCATCCAATCCTAATGTGTTGAGGGTTGTGTCTCTACTATATCCTAATGCTTTGAGGATTTTAGCTTTTGTTCCTAAGGTTTTGAGGGATATATTTGTGCTTCCTATTTGAAGATCCAGTAGATACTGATATTATAATTTTTTAGTTGTTACGAATCCCCGCAGAAGTCCAGTGGTTACTGGTGTTGATTGATAAAACCAATAGGTATTGGTATGTGGTTTGGTTTTTACCATTTCCCCAGTTAAGTTCGATGGTTATTGGCAAAGTCTTAGATGATTGTAACCAATATCTTTAGACACCCATGATTTGTCTATATCCCTAGTAAGTCTCGGAGATCTAGTAGTTACTAGTATCCCTGATGAATCTGGTCTTGTTTCTAGTATTTTCTTAAAGATCATGTTTGAACTCTTCGTTGCAAGGAAAGTCCCCTTTGGTTTTTCCCCCAATAAGGATAGTGTCTCTGTCTTTTTGCTTCCTCGGTCGGGGTCTGAGTCTGTTGACTTATGTCCCTTTGCATGGCGTCTCCCTCGATGCATTTCTCCAGTGAAGATTTGCATTTCCCGAGTAGGGACTTGCCTTTTCCCCAACAAAGATTTGTCTTCCCCGTTGGAGTTTGTGTCCCTGTGTAGAAGATCCTTTGGGGGACCATCATTAGTCATGTATGAACTATTGATTGTTATACCTTGGTACTTTCCCCAGTGTGTCGGGTCCCCCGTGAGTGGTTACTCGTTGTTTTGTTGTTGTTTTCTTTGCTCGTGTGTCAGCATTTTCTAGCATCATAAAGCATCATTTAGAATTCATGGCATTTTCGCATCTGTCCTTTTGCATACCATCGTATCTAAGGGACAAAATTTTCGATTTACTATAATTAAATACCTTTCACCAAGATTCTATGAAGATTGTTATCTCTTATTGCCATCCAGTGAAGATATTTAAATAGGGGCAATTTTCATACCCCAAATTTTGACCCCTAGATCACATCATCATTCTAGGACATCAACACTGTTTATCTAACCTTAACCTCTTTCAAGTTTGACCTTTGTCAAGATGCAGGTGAATTAGGGTTTCGTACAGTCAGGAATCATGGTTTCTATGGTTTGATCAGTTAAGGTTTTGGATTAATTCTCCATATAACAATTCTCTATATCATCAAGGATATCATATTGGATCAAGTATGAATCCAATTTGAGGTTGTCACCCAAGGAAGAAGAGCAGTGCAATCCAAGAACCGAAATTAGGGTTTCCTAATGAAAAAGTCAACTTTGACTTTGACTTTCGACCTAGAGAGGTCTCCAATGATGGAATCATGGTCCATAAGGCTCATATGACCCAAAGAAGTCTACACAAGAAGTTTCAAGGCCTCAGGGAACTTAGAACACTAATAGTCGATTCAGAGGTTTTCGATCGTTCAGTTCGTCTAACTGAAACGTCAACCCATTGACCAAGAGGGTTTTGACCCAAAATTGAAGCCAATTATGTTCCAAATATTATGTCATATCTTATCATGAATTTTGGTGACCATTGGATCAAGAATTGAGAAGTAATCGAAAAGTCTGGTAATTAGGGTTATGAAAGGGGCTAAGCGATAACTTCCTAACCACATGTCCAAATTGAGTGGTTCAAAGATTGATGGAAAGGTCTTGAGGAGCCCTACAAAAGTGCCACAATTACCTATGACCAAAAAATGAACGGATCTTGAGTTATGAGCAAAGACAAGGCAAGAGGGGGAAAACACTTAGAAAATTTTCATGTTTTTTATGCTTGTAAGTCAATTTTTCAGCCAACTTCAAGGGGATTTTTGACACAGTTCCCTTTGGAATTTGAACTTGTATAAACCCTAAAATTCGTAGATCATATTTGGGGCTTTCCAAAAAGTAGAAGAGCATTTTGTCAGCCCTCATGGTTACAGAGAATCGAAGGAGACAAGTTGGAGATTTGTCATGTCACCAAACCAAGTCCAACTCATGCCAAAGGGTGCATAAACCAGTCAATTAGTTTCTAACCACTTAGTTAGCCTTTTATCTGATGCTGAGAGGTATGGTTTATGATAATACAAGAGGTATCCATAAGCAAAACCAGGATTTTGGTTAAAGGATTTGTTTAATCAAATGAAAGTACAAACAAGTACACCATGAAAGAGGGACTTTTGAGAAAATATGTTGCAGCCTAGCTATCCCCCTCTTCTTATCCCTCTAGTTACCTCATACAACTTACTTAATGGTTGTTCTAGTGTTGATATGCATTTGAAATACACATAAACATCATAATCAAGATCAAGAGGAAGATTTGCTTCCATTTTCCTCCAAAAAGCAAGATCTTGCAAGAAGGTCGAATCTGCCTTCATCCTTTGCTCCTCCATTATCCCTATAAATAGAACATCCTCCACACATCACAAATACACCATTGTAATGCTTGAAACCAACTGAAACCCCCTCCTTCCAACAGTTGCAACGTTCTTGCAAAATCTCACTAAATTTCCAAAACCACAAAAAAACTGTTTTGCACTTTCACCCCTAAAACCTTTTCCAAACACTTTCAAACTCAAAACAAGCCTCAAAAACATCACAAATGATGTTTTAGAGCTGTCCAAACCCTCACCTTGGCCAGGAACGCATCCAATCCAAAAGTTAACACTCAAAACCTCATTTTGTTGACTTTTTTGCGTTTTAAAGGACAACCACTGGTCCCTTGCCTTTCCTTGATCTTTAAGACCTCTAACACTTCATATTTGACATATAGAAGTTGTACATAACCAATCCAAACTTCTGTAACAAGGATTGAAGGAGTTGTCTTTAAAAATCATTGGATTTTAGAGGTTTTTCTTCACTTGCAAGCCATTCTGCCTATCAACTTGCTTGAGCTTGATTTGGAGCATCATATTATTATCCTAGGAGCATTTTTATACCTTGGAGGAGCACTCAAAGTCTCTGGTTTTCTTATTCTGCAAGCTTGCTTCAAGAGGTAAGCCTAAAACACAAGAAAACAGGAAATTTTCACTTGCATTTCACATGCTACCATGACTTTTAGCTATGATTTAGTGTTGTACATTGTTTGAACATGAATTATGTATATTATGTGTCATGTATGAACCATTGCTTGTATCAAAACATGTAGTTTTTGAACTGTCAAATTCTGGTCACAAGCTAGGTCACAAACTAGGCCCAACCTAGTCAATTTTTGCATTTTGCATCCAATATGCCAAACCATGTGTGAATCTTTAAAATTTCTTTTGTGCTAGCCTCTTAATATGATTTATATGTGATGTTTGTACACTTGTTTCACGAAGCACACCACTACACATGACTGTTCACATGTTCACGCTTTTGGTTGTCACCAAACTTGCCCTAAACTTAAGGCTATCGAATTTTCTTGTGGGTGCATGGTATGAAAAAAAATGTTACCATTGAATTCCTTGTTCAAAAATACACAATTTTCACTTTTGTTTCACTCTATTTGGTTAAGAATTGACTGAGTTCCAATCTTTCACTCAAATGGCCGTTAGGTTGTAACCTTGTCTTGCCCTAGTTTTTGCCCTCTTGGTGCACCAACTTGCAATGATCGTAACTTGCTCAATTTTTGTGCTATTGATGCCATTCTTTTTTAATACTACTCCTTATGATGTCCATTTACATTTAGTGAAGAAATAATTCAAGGATTATTATCCTAGAAAGACTTTGATCCACTTGAAAAGCATGTGTTCTTAGGGTTTTTACCTTGGTGTCCTTGAACTTTTTCAAACTTACAACTTGATTTTTCTTATGAGCTGTATCTTGTATTATTCATATATGTTTTTTAACATGTTTAAATTCTCAAATATGTTTGATTAATTTCCTTACCATGTTCATGTTAGAACACAGATTGGTTCTTAATAATTACTCTTTGTTTTGATGATAATTGTTAGGAAATTTATATTTAAGAATTATATACTCTAAAATTTGTTTGAGAGTTTTACTGCAGATTGAAATTATATTAACTCTCTAGAAGCAAATCTTCCTTGAATACAAGAAGTTATTCTGACTCTGAAGCGCTAGATGCACCTTACAGAAGAATCTGTTTGCTCCTCACAGAAGATCCTGAGCGTAGTCTCCAGAAGGATCTGAAGCAAGAAGCTCCAGAACATTCTGAGTCAGAAGCATCTGAAGATAATCAGAAGCATCTGAAGCTGAAGCATCAGAAGTATAGAAGAATATTGATTGAAGAGCTTCTCAAAGCATTAGTCTACAAAAGTTTCTGAAAGTACCTACGCTGCCAAGTACTGAAGTTCTGTGTCAAAATGCTCTGATGATCAACACGCTAGAAGCACACACGCTGCAGAAGACTCTGATACAGCTAGTTCTGAATCTCATTAGAAGACTCTGATCCATTCAGACTCTGAAGAACTTGCTGAAACTGAAGAAGTATTTTCAAGAATATATCCGTTGGAACTATTCAACGTCTCTTTCCTTATTTGTGCTAGACACACTTACACAGACAAAAAGGATTTTTCTGTGCCATCTATTTCAAGGAAAGGTCAGTTGATGTGAAGACAAAAAGGCTCAGACCTTTTGAGACTCTCTTTTCAACGTTCAGCTTGCTTGGTTCAGCTGCCTATAAAAGGAGATCTTCACTTCATTCTTCAGTGCTACACACTTGCTGAAAAGAAATCATAACATTCTAAAAGCTTTCATTCTTATTCTTCATAGAATCTCATTGTACTTAAACTTAAGAGAAAAATCACTGTTGTGATTAAAGCTTTATAGAAGCATTAAAAACTCTTGTATTTAATTTACATTGATTGTAAAGGATATTCCTTAAGAGGATTCAGTTAGAATCAGTAGCTCTTGAGAAGACTAAGAACTGTTGTTCTTAAGTGATACTATTGTAATCAGTTTGATTTAATAGTGGATTAAGTCCTTGTTGAGAAAGGCAAATCACTCTGGAAGGGTGGACTGGAGTAGTTGTTAAACGAACCAGGATAAAAATAATTGTGTGATTATTTTCAAGTCTTAATTTTCCATACTTATTCAATCCCCCCCTTTCTAAGTATTATCTCACCTTCAGTTGGCATCAGAGCTCCGGTTCTGAGTGTGCTATCACTTAACAGTGTCAGTAAAGATCCAGAGAGATATACTTTGATAAATATATTTATTTGTTATCATGGCTGATAATTCAATGTCAAATATTAACAATAAATATGAAGAGAGGGATAGGATCAGCACCAAACCTCCAATGTTTGATGGAGAAAAATTTGATTACTGGAAAGACAGAATTGAGAGTTTTTTCCTAGGATATGATGCTGATCTATGGGATCTGATCATAGATGGATATGTACATCCCACAGATGGAGATGGCAAAAAGATTGACAGAAAATCTATGACAGATTCTCAGAAGAAAGACTTCAGAAATCACCATAAAGCCAGAACCATATTACTGAATGCTATTTCACATACAGAGTATGAGAAAATCACAAACAGGGAGACAACTTTTGATATGTTTGAATCCCTTAAAATGACTCATGAGGGAAATTCTCAAGTTAAGGAGACAAAAGCTCTGGCTCTGATCCAGAAGTATGAGGCTTTCAAAATGGAAGACTCTGAATCTGTTGAAGCCATGTTCTCCAGATTCCAGATTCTCACTGCTGGGCTGAAAGTTCTGGACAAGGGATATTCCACGTCAGATCATGTAAAGAAAATCATCAGAAGTCTGTCCATCAGATGGAGACCAATGGTGACTGCCCTGAAGATGGCCAAAGATCTGAACAAGATCTCTCTAGAAGAACTCATCAGCTCATTGAGGAGCCATGAGATTGAGCTTGAGGAAGATGAACCTCAGAGGAAAGATAAAGGTAAATCTGTAGCATTAAAATCTAACAAAACTGCTAAAGCTTTGCAGGTCATTCAAGAAAGCTCTGAAGAGTCCTCTTCTGAATAAGAAGATGAGTTATCCATGATGTCCAGAAGGATTAACAAACTCTGGAAGCACAAGGGAAAGAAGTTCAACAACTTCAGAAGATCTGACAACAGAAAGGAATCTTCCAGTCACAGAAGATCTGCTAAGAAAGAAGTTGTGTGCTATGAGTGCAAAGAACCTGGGCACTACAAAAATGAATGCCCCAAACTTCTGAAAGAAAAACCTAAGAAGAAGTTCAACAAAAAGAAGAAGGTTCTGATGGCAACATGGGATGACTCAGATGAGTGTGAATCATCTTCTGAATCAGAAGAAGAATGTGCAAACGTTGCACTGATGGCCAGGACAGAAGATCAAGAGGAAGGTACCTCAGGATATGAATCAGAATCTGAATCTGATGATGATGCAGAAGAGGTAATGGCTAAACTTACCAAAGAAGAACTCATTAAAGTTGTAACAGAAGTTCTTAAAAGTTATAACAACATCAAACTCAAATACAAGAAGCTGAAAAGCAATCTTGAATCTGAGATTGATCTTCTGAAAACAGAACTTGTTGAGCAGAAAGAAATAAATTTAAAAATCAAAAATGACTTTGAGAGAACTCAACAAGAATCTGAATCTGAGACTAAGTCATGTGAAAATATTTTAGAAAAATATGACTCTAGTTTTCAGAGATTTCTCACTAAGAGCATAGACAAAAGCAAGATGGCTTCCATGATCTATGGTGTTAGTGGAAACAACAGAAGAGGCATTGGATATGAGTCTTCATCTGGAAGCAATCCAAAACCTGTTGACAAACTTTTCATCAGGAAGACACCTCTGTATTCTCAATTCAAATTTGGTCACTTGAATGACATTAAACACACAAGCTCTGAGAAGAGTACTTATGTGTTTAAACCTAAGGCAAGTCAGAATAAACAATATGTTGCAAAACAGAAGTTTAGACAAACCTACAAACCAACTAACCCCAAAGGACCCAAGAAGACCTGGGTACCTAAAAACAAAATAATTCCTATTGCAGATGTTCTTAGCAGCAAGGTCAGGACACCAATCATGGTACCTGGACTCTGGATGCTCACGACACATGACAGGAGAAAAGTCTATGTTCCAAAGCCTGGAACTTAGATCTGGAGGGGACGTGAAGTTTGGAGGGAACCAGAAGGGCAAGATCATTGGATCTGGCACTATTGGAAATGGTAAACTTCCCTCTATTACTAATGTTTTACTTGTTGAAGGGTTAAAGCATAACTTATTGTCCATAAGTCAATTAAGTGACAATGGTTATGATATAACTTTTAATCAAAAATGTTGTAAAGCTATTAGTCAGAAGGATGGCTTTATCCTATTTAGTGGTAAGAGGAAAAACAACATTTATAAAATAAATCTTTCAGAACTTAAAGTTCAAAATGTTAAATGCCTCTTGTCTGTGAATGAAGAGCAATGGGTCTGGCACAGAAGATTGGGCCATATTAATATGAGACGTATATCTCAGATTAATAAACTTAATCTTGTCAGAGGACTCCCTAATCTGAAGTTCACTTCAGATGCTCTTTGTGATGCATGTCAGAAAGGGAAGTTTTCAAAAACATCTTTCAAATCAAAAAATGTTGTTTCTACCTCTAAACCATTAGAACTACTTCATATTGATCTGTTTGGACCAGTGAAAACTGCATCCATCAGAGGCAAGAAGTATGGATTGGTCATTGTTGATGACTTTAGCAGATGGACATGGGTAAAGTTCTTAAAACACAAGGATGAGTCACATTCTGTGTTCTTTGACTTCTGCAAGCAAGTCCAGAATGAAAAGAATTTCAAAATTATAAAAGTCAGAAGTGATCATGGTGGTGAATTTGAAAATAAATATTTTGAAAAATATTTTTCTGAAAATGGCATTGCTCATGATTTTTCCTGTCCTAGAACTCCACAACAGAATGGGGTTGTAGAAAGGAAAAATAGAACTTTGCAAGAAATGGCCAGAACCATGATCAATGAGACAAATCTGGCAAAACATTTTTGGGCAGAAGCAATCAATACAGCATGCTACATTCAGAACAGAGTTTATGTTAGACCTCTTCTGAAGAAGACTCCTTATGAATTGTGGAAGAACAAAAAGCCCAACATTTCTTATTTTCATCCTTTTGGATGTATCTGTTATATGTTAAACACTAAGGAAAATCTGGGCAAGTTTGATTCCAAAGCACAGAAGTGTTTCATGCTTGGATATTCTGAACGCTCTAAAGGCTACAGAGTATACAACACTGAGACACAGATTGTGGAAGAATCCATTCATGTCAGATTTGATGATAAGCTTGGCTCTGAAAAGCCAAAGCAGGTTGATAACTCTGCAGATAGGGAAGTAGTCTTTATTGACTCTGAAGTTCCAAAATCAGACCAACTTCAAGTGAAGGAACCAGAAGCAACTCCAGATGCTACTCCCTTAACTTCTCAGATGAATAATCTAAATATTTCTGAAGAGTCAACTATCAGAGGATCATCATCCAGAATTAAAGCTTCTCATCCAGAGGATGTCATTATTGGAAAGAAGGATGATCCCATCAGAACAAGATCCTTTCTAAGATCATCTGAGGCATCACTATTTGGACTAGTGTCAGAAATTGAACCATCTTCTGTAGAGGAAGCTCTGCAAGACAATGATTGGATTATTGCCATGCAAGAAGAGCTTAACCAATTCAACAGAAATGATGTATGGGATCTAGTTCAAAGACCTCAAGGATTTAATATTATTGGTACAAAATGGGTCTTCAGAAATAAACTAAATGAGAAAGGAGAAGTTGAGAGGAATAAGGCAAGGCTGGTTGCTCAAGGATACAGTCAGCAAGAAGGTATTGATTACACTGAGACATATGCTCCAGTGGCAAGGTTAGAATCTATACGCCTTCTTATTTCTTTTGCTGCACAGAATAACATCACTCTATATCAGATGGATGTTAAAAGTGCCTTTCTTAATGGTATTATAGAAGAAGAAGTTTATGTCTATCAACCTCCTGGTTTTGAAAATGAAAAATTTCCCGATCATGTTTTCAAATTAAAGAAATCTCTATATGGATTAAAACAAGCTCCCAGAGCTTGGTATGAGAGATTGAGTAATTTTCTTCTGGAGAACAATTTTATCAGAGGCAAAGTGGATACAACTCTATTCTGTAAAACCATAAAGAAAGATCTTCTAATTTGCCAAATTTATGTAGATGATATTATTTTTGGATCAACAAATATTATGCTTGGAAAGGAGTTTGCTACATGTATGCAGGCAGAATTTGAAATGAGCATGATGGGAGAACTCAGATTCTTTTTAGGAATCCAAGTTAATCAAACTCCAGAATGCACCTACATACATCAGACAAAGTATGTTAAAGAACTTCTGAAGAAATTCAACATGTCTGACAGCAAGGTGGCAAAGACTCCAATGCATCCTACTAGCTCACTTGGCAAAGAAGAGGTAAGTAAGAAAGTAGACCAGAAGCTCTACAGAGGTATGATTGGTTCTCTTCTTTATCTTACTGCTTCTAGACCTGACATATTGTTCAGTGTTTGTTTGTGTGCTAGATTCCAATCAGATCCTAGAGAATCACACTTGACAGCTGTCAAGAGGATTCTAAGGTATCTGAAAGGTACTTCTAATGTGGGTTTGTGTTACAGAAAATCTGATGATTTCAAATTAGTTGGATTTTGTGATGCTGACTATGCTGGAGACAGAGTGGAAAGAAAAAGTACTTCTGGAAGTTGTCAATTTCTAGGAAGAAATCTAATCTCCTGGTACAGCAAGAAGCAACCCACAATTGCACTTTCAACCACAGAGGATGAATACATTGCTGCTGCTGGATGTAGCACGCAGATGCTCTGGATGAAAAGTCAACTAGAAGATTATCAAATTTTTGAGAGTAACATTTCTATCTTTTGTGATAATACCTCTGCTATATGTTTGTCCAAGAATCCCATTTTACATTCTAAGGCAAAACATATAGAAATTAAGCATCATTTCATCAGAGACTATGTTCAGAAGGGAATCATAAATTTAGCCTTTGTTGATACAGATCATCAATGGGCAGATATTTTTACAAAACCCCTTGTTGAAGATAGATTCAATTTTATTCTGAAAAATATTGGTATGGATTTTTGTCCAGAATAATATTTATCAGAAGCAAATTGTTCCAGATGCAAAAATGCTTAATTCATCTGAAGTATTTCTTCTGTTCATTCATTCTATTCTGATTAATATTTCTGATGAGAAAATCTGAACTAACCATCTTTAGAAGATCTGAACGTGGCTAACGTTTCATTTCTTGAGAGAATTCATAACAGCATGCAAGCAAACACGTGTCCCACAAAATCTGAAGAGGTGGCGTGTGCACAATTGAAAAGACGTTTGAGGTGAAATTTGAATAGTAAATATCTTGGTTTTCCCCCCAAAATTGTCAGAAGCATTTATTATTTGAAATGATTTTATTCTCTTCATTTAATGCTGCTCAAACGTGCGTTCTTTCTGTCTTTTGGTGTGCCTATGTGATTAGTATAAATACTTATTGTGTATTCACTTTCACACTTTTCACTCTCTGAATTTACATGCGTTTTCATCTATTGTTCTCTCTGCATAAAAACTCAAAACCTAAGTGTGTTAAAAAGCATTCTTCAATGGCGTCTTCTTCATCAACTACTGCACAATTCCAATCTACAATGGCTGCTGTGACTTCAGATAACCTAGGTGCTGCTCCATATACTCCTCCAAAGAGAACTCTTCTCACACCTGTTGATAAACTAGAAGTATTATGTGAATCCATGGTTGAATTTGATTCTCTGGCTGACAATGGGTTTGATTTTCGCTCCATTGTTAGAGCTCAAGGTTGGGTGAAGTACTTTGATAGATTGTTTGGACCAGTTTACCCTCTACTTGTGAAGGAATTCTGGATTCATGCATCTGTGTATCCAAAGTTTATTTTATCATCTGTGCTGGGAAAGGAGATCATCATCACAGAGGATCTGATTAGAAGACTGATTGGTTATGAAGAAACAGATGGTGTTTCACATTTGCCAGCTGGGCGTGTGGATATGGATGAAGTTTATGAGGAAGTTATGACTGCTGGACAAGCCTCTAACAGATTCAAAGATCTGAAGCCTGATTACAAGATCTGGGCCAAGATCTTCATGGGATGCATACATCACAGAAAGTCAACAAGTTCCCCAGATTATGTCAACAATGAACAGATCTATTTTATGTACTGCCTTAGTCAGAGAAATAAGGTAGATCTTCCTTACATTTTGTTCATGCATCCGTGGAATCACATCAATGCATCTAGAGAATCTGTAAAAGAAAAAGGCCAGAAGATCAGGACTTGGATACCTTTTGGAAGGTTGCTCTCAGATCTTCTCACTGAAAATGGTTTAGTGGCTGCTCTGTATGATGCTGGTGTTACAGAGGAACTAGAGTTCATTATGGGAAAGCCTCTGAACGCTAAAAGACTTCTGAGACTCAAGATTGTGGATGAACTTACTACTGCTCCAAAGAGGTTAAATATGTCTGATTTAAATAAGAGGATTCCAGTATCTGACTTTCCTCTATTCTTTGCTGAAGAACCTAGACACATTGTTCTGATGTATATAGAGGAATGCAAAAAGGAAGGAGTGCCTGTTCCAGCCAATGTGTTTCAACTTGTCAAGCAACCACTGCCAGATGCAGGAGAAGAAGAAGAAGAAGTTCCACTTCAGAGGAAAAGATCTCAGCCTGTAGCAGAATCTGAACCTGTCCAGAAGAAGGCTAAGATTGCTGAGAAACCCAAGGATCTTTTAAAGAGAAAGGATTCTGGAGAAGCTGCCTCTGCATCTGCTAAGAGGATTAAACTCAAAGGTACAAAGACTTCTACTATTTCTAAAAATGTTGTTATTAATGATTCATCTATTAAGTCTGTTCCCAAACCACCTGTCACTCAAACAACATCTGTTGCTGCCCCTAGTTCTGTCTCACCTCAAAAACAAACCACTGCCTCTGTATCAAAACCACCTCAACCCAAAATACACATCAAACACTTCACTCCACGTCCATCACCAACAGTTCCACAACCATCAGTTCCACAACCAACAGAATCACAACAAACAGAACCACAACCATCAGAACTACAACAAACTTCTGATAAACAAAACTCTGCTCAACCACAAACAGAATATCTACCAAAAACTTCTGATCATCCAGAAAAACAAACCACAGAAGATCAACCAGAAAAAGACTCCTTCATACCACCATCAAACTTTCCATCTTCTGAACCTATTGCACCGGTTTCATCTGAACCACCTTCTCAACAATCTGATATTCCTTCAGAACCATCTCATATCCCTGAGACAGAAGTTCTTGATATCACTCCATTAAAAACAGTGTTTCAAGTTTCTTCTACCTCTTGTACACCTACTACATCCTCCAACTCATCAGAATCAGAAATTCATCCTGATTTTCTGATTAATCCATCTGACAAATATCCTGTACATGAACCTGAACCTGAACCTGAATCAACCTTACCTGCTAAAACTACCATTCCAGACCCTATGCCTCCAACTGCAACATCATTTGAGATGATTGTTCCCACTTCCAATCCATCATCATCTGGAATACCTTGTGCCCAAGTGTCTTCTCTTTATCATAATTTATCTTATGGTTTCAAACTAAAAGATTTTTATGATAGAGTTGAACCTTCTGAACCCTTGAAACCTCTAAAACCTAAACTCAGACAGGCCCTTCCATCTGTAATCATTTCATATATTCAATCTATGAACAATGAAGGATCCTTAGCCACCATTTCTGCTACATCTGGTAAAGCTGCTGTTTCAGCTCTGCATCCTGCATCTGATAACACAGTTGCATCTGATAAACCATCAAACTCTGATTTCATACCATACTCCAATGCATCTTTTGATGTTGTTTACCCACGCACAAGACCTCAACCAACTCTGCTTAATGCTTTAAACAGATCCTTACCTCAAAAACCAGAAATTGCATTCATTCCTTATGTTCCCCCTCCTCTGATTTCCATCTCAAAATCACTGATACCACCAACTCCCAAACCTAAACAGATGACTCTGGAAACCTTGCTTAAACCACCACCCAGACTTAATATTGATCATTTATTTCAAACGTTTTTGCAAGAAATACAGATGTCTTTAGGTACTGTTCAGACGAGATGCTCTGAAACTATGGATGCAAATGAGACTGACATCATCTGGAAAGGGTTTATCAAGAGATTCAACACTGTAGCTTCTAATCTGAAGAACATCTGTTCTGATGATGCAAAGCTCAGAGCTGAAAGAACTCAATTCTGGATTGTAAACAAGACTGAACCTCTGCCTAGTTTGGATGCTCCTCCTCCTCCTCCACCAGAACCAACTGCCAATGCATTGACTATGACTCTGGTAGAACCCTCTTCAGGATCTCCAGAACCTATGGCAATTGACTCTGTTCAGGATGCAAAACCTCCATTTTCTCCATCAGAGATAAAGACAGAAAATCCAGATTTTGGAGACAAGATTGCTGCTCTGGAAGCTGGTCAATCTGAAATAAGATCTTGGATGGTGAAGCAAGACAAGAAATCTGAGGACATGTCAGAGTGGATGTCTAGACAAGATGAGAAGAATGAGACAATGACTAAGTGGATGTCAAAGCAAGAGCAATCACAATTTGAGATCACAGACCTATTGAAGATGCTTTTGTCAAAACACTCTTAGATTTTTTTTCTCATATTTGTGCATCTGTTGTTTTGCATCTAAATTTTTATTGTTATATCTTCTGATATTTTCCAATGTACTTTTGCTCTGTTATGATTAAATGAATCAGCTTGTTATTCTCCATTGAATTATCTGCTCTTGTTCCTTTTATTTGTCCTTATTAAAAGTTTTTACTTTTCGCTTATGACAAAAAAGGGGGAGAAAATAAAGATCTGAACTATTTAATATAATTTCACTAGAATGAATCTTCAGACATATCTACTCTTTCTAATATCTATATTGACTATTTCAGAACATTTGATAAGAACACTCTATAAAAGAATCTCTGAATTTCTCAGATCATTTATCTTTTATCAAACTCTGAATCTCATATCTGCAAGATAGTCTGATCCTTAATTATTACAAAACAAACAAGATCTGACTCTGAAGATTACTCAAGATAAAAAGGGAAGTTTCTATTCCTTTTTCATATTTAACTCAGGGGGAGATTCATCATCTCAGGGGGAGTTATAATTCTTTATGTTCAATTAAATAAAATTTCTGATACTTTTTGTCATCATCAAAAAGGGGGAGATTGTTAGAACACATATTGGTTCTTAATAATTACTCTTTGTTTTGATGATAATTGTTAGGAAATTTATATTTAAGAATTATATACTCTAAAATTTGTTTGAGAGTTTTACTGCAGATTGAAATTATATTAACTCTCTAGAAGCAAATCTGCCTTGAATACAAGAAGTTATTCTGACTCTGAAGCGCCAGATGCACCTTACAGAAGAATCTATTTGCTCCTCACAGAAGATCCTGAGCGTAGTCTCCAGAAGGATCTGAAGCAAGAAGCTCCAGAACATTCTGAGTCAGAAGCATCTGAAGATAATCAGAAGCATCTGAAGTTGAAGCATCAGAAGTATAGAAGAATATTGATTGAAGAGCTTCTCAAAGCATTAGTCTACAGAAGTTTCTGAAAGTACCTACGTTGCCAAGTACTGAAGTTCTGTGTCAAAATGCTCTGATGATCAACACGCTAGAAGCACACACGCTGCAGAAGACTCTGATACAGCTAGTTCTGAATCTCATTAGAAGACTCTGATCCATTCAGACTCTGAAGAACTTGCTGAAACTGAAGAAGTATTTTCAAAAATATATCCGTTGGAACTATTCAACGTCTCTTTCCTTATTTGTGCTAGACACACTTACACAGACAAAAAGGATTTTTCTGTGCCATCTATTTCAAGGAAAGGTCAGTTGATGTGAAGACAAAAAGGCTCAGACCTTTTGAGACTCTCTTTTCAACGTTCAGCTTGCTTGGTTCAGCTGCCTATAAAAGGAGATCTTCACTTCATTCTTCAGTGCTACACACTTGCTGAAAAGAAATCATAACATTCTAAAAGCTTTCATTCTTATTCTTCATAGAATCTCATTGTACTTAAACTTAAGAGAAAAATCACTGTTGTGATTAAAGCTTTATAGAAGCATTAAAAACTCTTGTATTTAATTTACATTGATTGTAAAGGATATTCCTTAAGAGGATTCAGTTAGAATCAGTAGCTCTTGAGAAGACTAAGAACTGTTGTTCTTAGGTGATACTATTGTAATCAGTTTGATTTAATAGTGGATTAAGTCCTTGTTGAGAAAGGCAAATCACTCTGGAAGGGTGGACTGGAGTAGTTGTTAAACGAACCAGGATAAAAATAATTGTGTGATTATTTTCAAGTCTTAATTTTCCATACTTATTCAATCCCCCCCTTTCTAAGTATTATCTCACCTTCAGTTCATACTTGCTTTTGTGAATGCATATATGTGAAAATGGCATGTTGAACTTCATCTGTGAACTTTGCCATGATTCTTGATGTTGAACCTCTTGAATGTGTTCACTAAGCCTTATTTTAATTGTTTATGTGTCTTATTATCACCATAACATGTATAGGGTTTGTTCTTGCCTTTGTAAAATGCTTGAATATGCATGGTATGCATTGAACTTCTTCTGTGAACTTTGACATGATTCTTGATGTTGTAACCTCTTGAAAATGTTTATCATGCTTCATTATACTTGTTTATGTGTCTTGTTAGAGCCATAAGATGCTAGGGTTTGATTGTTGTCTTGGTTGTTACCATGAAACTTGTATGTTTTCCCCAATGAAGTTATGAATTTACACTTGAACTGTTGTAACATTTCTTGTATTCTTGCTTATATGATTGTCATCAATCCATGTTTAGTTGGTCTTATGTTGTTACATTTGATCACTTTTAATCGTTATAATATACTTTCTTCAAGTTGCAACTTGTTTGCATCAATTTCATATGAATGTTATAGATGAACTTGTTGTTGTTACACTTGTTCTTTGCTTACATTGTTGGTTATTATCTCTATGTCTTTTGGTCTTTGTTAAGATGTTAAATGTTGATCTTGATTGTTATCATGATTATTTACATGCTCTTACTTTATTTCTTCAACTTTGTCAAGTTATTCCCCAGTGATGGAACTTATTAGTTCACATCAAGCTTACGGGTGCGGGTACGAGTGCGGGTGCGGGGAAAACCCGATTTTTAATTATGGGTGCATGGAGACACTAAGACCCGCCTGCACCCGCCCCGGCCCCGAATAATGCATTTTAGTTTAATTCTCTTATTTTACTTATTTTAATATTCATTTATTAATTATATTTTTAATTAAATCATTAATACTTTTATTGTAATTAAAATAATTAAATTAATCAAGTTAATATTCATTTACTAATTAAAATTTTAATTAAATGATTAATTAATTTATTAAAATAATCAACTTTTTAATTAAATTATTAATTTTTATTGCAATAAAAAAGAAATTAATTATTTTGCGGGTGTGGGCGTTGCGGGTGCGGGTGCACCCATTCTCTATTGTGGGCGGGTTTGGGCGGTAAACGTTTACCCCTAGTTGGGTTTGGGGGCGGGGGCAGGTGTGTTACATGGAGGCGGGTGCGGGTGCGGGTATAGTTAAACCCGCCCCTGCCCCGCCCCATTGCCATCCCTAACATCAAGTTGTCTATATCCCTTGTGTCCAAAGGAAAGTATATCTATTGACCTCTGGGTCATAGATAGGTCATTACCCTTATAGGCCTTGATAGAGTCATTTACCCTTTAGAACTTAGGTTTAGAGTTCTTCTTCTTTAGTCATGTCTGAACTACGGGCGCTCTGATTTCTCATTTATCGATGAGAATACGTAGGCACAAGATGCGATGTCTTGGCGAGCTCACTAACAACTAACTTCCTGTTAACATTTGCAACTTAGGATTGGAGTCGTCGTACTCCAGGTAGTCATCCCGCTGTTGATATTTCTCATGTTTACCTTTGCCATAGGACTTGGAGTTGTCGTGCTCTATTTAGTCGTCCCACCATGGACATTCTCTTCCTTGCTAACTTAACCTTATTTTAGAGTCTCCGCACTCTATGTAGGTGTCTCACTGCAGACATTTACTTGCCCCCTGGAACCTCGACCACAGTCAAGAGTTCCTCACCCCTAGTTAGGTGAACTACGGTTGCTCTGATTCTATCCTAGTTAGGATACGTAGGCAGAAGATATGATATCTTTGCGAGCACACTTAGAAAGTATGCTTAGGTCTTTACCCAAACCCAAACCCTAATCTCAATCCATAGCATAACCATTAGCAAGTTTATCATACACACACAAAAGGTTCTTGTAGAGTACCACAAATGTTTAGGATGTGAAATACCTACTCTAAGCATATCCAACCCCCGATCCCCGAATCTCTTAGTGTTTTTATTACATCACGCAAAAGGTATTTCTTTCTTTAACCTTTCCTTTGGATAAATCAAAGTCTGATTGTGAATTTAATGAATTAAGATTCAAGTTAACCAAAAGCTTGACATCACGATTCTCACCGCAATAGAGTTCTTGTACTTTTTGGAAAGTCCTAAACTTCTCCATAACTCCCATGTTAGGTGAAAATATTGAATCTAAAGGGGTCTTGGTGAAAACTTGCCTTGAAGTTGACTGAAAATTGGAGTAACAAAGCTGTCTTGGAAAATTCTAGGTGTTTTTGCAATTTTCCCAAACTTTGAAGCTTCATAACTCAAAATCTAAGCATCTTTTGCTCATAGGTCACTAGGAAACTTTTGTAGTATATGAGGAGATCTACACATTGATCTTTGGAACTCATAAAATGGATGTGTAGATTGAAAGTTATGGGCTCTCAAATCTTTATTACTCTTGATCAATCTCATGGATTGAACATATCTTGATGAAATTTGGCTTGGATGCTCCAATTTGAACCAAAAACCCTAAAAATCAAAGAGTTGACTTTGTCATATGAATTATGAATCAGATGAATTCAACTATTTGATCTTCAATAAAATTTCCACTTGGGACTTGTCAAATATCATGAGTAGGCTTCAAGGATGTATATGAACATATTGAATCATTTCCCAAGGCTTAGGAGCATGCTTGGGTTCAAAAGTCAAAGGCATCGTTGACTTTTCCTAATGAAAACCCTAATTTGGGGCCAGATGAAATTGGGCTTCAATTGACTTACAATGATATCAATTGGAACTTGATCCTTGTTGAATATAAGCTCCTTGAATGTAGGGGAACTTGATTTGATGATGATCAATCCAAAATATTGACTGATCAGGAAAGAATCTTCTTGATTCCATAGGTGTAAAACCCTAATTCAGATAAATTAAACAACAACAAAACTTGAAATGAGGTTTGGGTTAAAAAACAATGCTTGATGCTCCTGGAATGATAATGGAATCTAGGGGTCAAAATTCGGGGTATGACAGTTGCCCCTATTTAAATAGCTTTACCAAATGGTATGAGAGATGACAATCTCCATAGAATCATGGTGAAAGGTACTTAAATATAGAAAACCAAAAATTTTGTCCCTTAGATGCAATGATATGCTAAGGACGAAAAAAATATGCCAGTGCTGACATGTCATGAACTCTATAATGACGCTTTATGAAGAGAAATGCTTAAATGCAAGATGCAGATCAACGCGCAAGCGAAATAGAGAAAAACCAACACAACGAGTAACTATCACTTGGGAAAATCTAAAGCGACGGAGCAACATGTTCAAGCATGACCAGCTGACACTTTAGAAGAAAGCAACTCGCATCAGGGGTAAGACATAACTATGAGGAAACACTGAAGGAAAACACTTCATCGGGGAAGTCCAAAAAGAAACATAACCTTTACTAGGAGCATACAAATTTCCAACAGGAAAGACCAAGAAGGAACAAAATCTCCACTGAGGGGAAATAAGACAAAACTCCATTGGGGACGGAGAACAAAAACTCCACTGGGGAAGACAATAATATCCATCAGGGAAAGAGAGCCAGAGCGGAAAACTTCCTTATATCGAAGAGTTCAAACGAGATCTATAGGAAACAACCGGAGGTGTTGGTGACAACCAAACATCCTAAGACTCTGATAGGCCTAAAATATACTGTTTATTCGGCTCGAATTGCGCATGTTATTTAAGATTTTATTTTTGTTTTCTTGTATTATGCCTCTGTTTTGTTTCTTTTACAGGTTTTTGTATTTTCAAAGCTACTCGAGAAGAAATGAAGAAAAACGAGGTAAAAGACCAACATTCTGAGGAATTATACACATGGCTTCCACCATGGCGGGCGTCATAGGGGATGCCACATATTGGATAGAAGACAACTGCTAACAACTGCCACGTCTCCCACTCCTTTCCACCCTAGTTCATGTGGCGGGCGCCACCTTCACAATCTCGTTTCCCTCCCAAAAAGAGTTGAGGGGCATTCCTGTCCTTACATGTACTTTCCTACCACTATAAATAGAGGAGTTCTGTCTCATTTCTAATCATCCAAGCTTAGTTACAAAACTTAAGCCATAAATTTCACCTATTGTAAAGTGATAAACTTCTCACATCAAGGGGTTATCACACTGTTTAATCGAGTTTGTAATCGGGTTTGGAGAACTTGGGTAGAAGTTAATCCTGCCGCCATTTTATTTCCGTCATTTATTTCAAGTTGTACTAAGATTTAAAGCCTCTTGTTTAGAGCAGGTTTCTATTTATTTATCGCCCTTTTATTTATTCGCTGTTATTTCTCGCACCGCTTTTATTTCTGGCATCGTTTATTTATCTCACCCTTTACCGCACTTTATCTATTTTCCCGCACTTTATTTACTTGCATTTATTTACCATGTCAATTTAATTTACCATGTCCGACTAAATCTTAAAGGCTAGGATGAAAGGATTATAGTTATAATAATATTCCATGCGGCTGTCGATATAATTACTTAGGGGTTATTTTGAATTTTAACACTTATTTTTTGCACTTAAAATTTGTTGGGTAAGATCGAAGTTCGTCCAACCTTTAGATAAATTAGGTTAGTTTTAACTGTTCAAAGAAAGCGAAAGCGCTTAGTTCAGTTAATTAGGAATTTTTAATGTTTAAGAAAACCGATTTTAAAACTGTTCTCGAACACGTTTATGCATTTCAAGTCTGATTCACAAGAACCTCTTTTTGTTAGAAGTTCCAGGTTAAAATACTTTTCAACTAAGTTAAGAAACTATATTTCTTAAAAATAAGTTTATTAATCCTAACGCAATACGCACCTTTTTATAAGTGACAATAAGATTGATTAGGGATAAACTCGGTTCTGAATACGCGAAAGCGACAGTTCCCGTCAAATTAGTTCTTGTAAGTGCTTTTGATTGGCTGCATTTTATGGCAAAACATTAATGTATGAGTAAATATCATAACTGATGTTAGGACATACATGAAGAGTGTTATGCAAGGAAAGATATGAGTAAGTAAAGCTGAATGTCATACTGAATGTCATGACACTGATCGTATGACATCCAGTGAGCAGATTTGTTTTTCTGGTAGCTAGAAATCAAGAAACTTATTAGAAGCTAAAGCTGAAAGAAATGAGAAATTTTAGAAGCCCTAAAGCGAAACAAAGTGCTCCTGAATTAAATGGCAAGTGTGCAGATTATTAAAAAAAAAGGTTTTGTTATGGTTAAACTTAATTTATGCACCCAGGCCCAAGGACTGACTGCTGCTATAAAAACAGAAGGAGCAATCCTAGAAGAGCAGCTCTTGATAGAAGATAAGAGAATGCGTATAGAGAGTCCTTGTGAGTGAAGAAGTTATGTTCTTCACTTGTGAAGCGTGTCTTAGAAATACTTGTACACCAAGAAACTGTATGCTGCATTGGTTAGATAGGTTCTAAGCTGCTGCGTCACTCAAAGCTTTTAAGCAAGAGTGCGTGTCCCTAGATCAAAGTTGTGAAGCAAGATCAAGGTGTGTGGTGGAAGTGTATCTTCATAATTTTCTGTAATTGTATTTGGATATCACTGAGGTGATTGAGTGGGAGTGAGTGGGAATACTCAGGTCTAGAGTGTCTCTTGGTTGAAGTGTCATTGGGTAGGTTTTAAGTGAGGAGTGCAAACTGGAGTGTTTGACTCTAAATTAATTCTACTAAGAGTGAATTTCCTCCCTGGCTTGGCAGCCCCCAGATGTAAGTGTTGTTGACACTGAACTGGGTAAACAATTAATGTGTTATTTACGGCTTTCCTTTACAGGTTTTTAATTATTCCAATAGTCTGTTTTACAGTGGATTTTATAACATCCGTAATAACATCCATCGCATGCTAGCTTGAATTTCAATTGGCATCAGAGCAGGCACACTGCCTGTCATATCTGGGTGAGATCTAGGGAAGACAAATTCTGGTACTATGGATAAAGACATAGGATTCAAAAATAGACCTCCAATTTATGATGGCTCTAATTATGACTATTGGAAACCTTGGATGATTGCCTTCTTAAAGTCTTTAGACAGCAAGGCATGGAGAGCTGCAAACTCTGGCTGGGAACATCCTGTGAAGACTGACAAGGATGGAGTATCTGTGCTTATACCTGAAGAGGAATGGACCAAAGAGCAAGAAGCCTTGGTTCTTGGGAATTCTAATGCTTTGAATGCATTATTCAATGGTACAGACAAGAATATCTTCAGACTGATGCATCATTGTGAGCTGGCTAAAGAGGTGTGGGATACTCTCAAAACAACTCATGAAGGAACCTCCAAAGTCAAGATGTCAAGACTTCAAATGCTGGCCATAAAATTTAAAAGTCTAAGGATGAAAGAGGATGAGACCATTCATGAGTTTTACATGAACATTCTTGAACTGGCAAACACCTCATGAGCCTTGGTTTGAAAAGATGCCTGAAGAGAAACTTGTGAGGAAGATTCTCAGGTCCTTATCTAGAAGGTTTGCAATGAAGGACACTGCCATTAAAGAAGCCCAAGACATATGCCACATGAAGGTGGATGAACTCATTGGTTCTCTCCAAACCTTTGAGATGAGATTGTGTGATCAGGATGTGGAGAAAAATAACAAAAGCATAGCTCTTGTTTCAAACATTGCAGATGACTCAGAAGGAGAAGATGGTGAAAATGAGGAGAACCTGTCAGAAGCAATTGCCTTGCTTGGAAAACAATTAAATAAACTGATCAAAAGAATAGATCATAAGTCAAAAACCTATGCCAAAAACAACTCTTCTGACAACAGTAGAAGGAGTAACACTGAGGAGAATTCTAACCAAGGAAAAGGAGCACAATGCCATGAATGTGAAGGGTATGGCCATAGTAGAGCTGAATGTCCTACCTATCTAAAGAAGCAGAAGAAGGGTCTAGCAGTCAATTGATCTGATGGAGATTTAGAAAGTGGCTCTGAAGAAGAGTCTGCTAAACATGTCACTATTTTGAACAATGTATGTATTTCTGATGGTGATTCAAGTGAAGAAGAGCTAACTTATGATGAACTTGCAGAATTATATAAGAAGTTATGCCTCAGAAGTACTGGATTGTATCAGCAAGGAGAGCAACAGAAGAAGTGCATAATGAAAATAGAGGCTAAGAAGATAGAGCATCTTGCAACAATTGACTCACTCAAAAGTGAGGCAAGCTTATTGGAATCTAAAGTGGAGCAGATGTCAAAATCCATAAGGATGCTAAATCCTGGGACTGACACTCTAGAAGAAATCCTACAGGGTGTTCAGACATCAGGAAATAGGTCTCGGTTGGGATTTATTGGAAAACAGAATCCCATCTTAAAGCTCAAGAGCCCAAAACATGAAACCCAGAGGCCAAAGGGAATGTCACGACCAATGTCACAACATCAAAGAAACAGAAACTGGAACCAAGTCAAGAGTAAGTTCCAAGGGTATAGATGTTATCATTGTGGAAAACTTGGACATATTAAATCTGTTTTCTTTTGGCTACATGGATTTCCTAATCATCCTTATCAAGACAAATCCAAATAGGGTGCTCGTGTCAAGAAGCAACATCATGCTAAGCATAAGAAGGAGGTTCCTAATAAGCAAAGACAATGGGTTGGCAAGACTATGGCTTTAGTAGCCTACACCTATCCTAGGATGCCTAGAAAAGACGACTGATATTTTGACAGTGGATGTTCTAGACACATGACTGGAATTGAGGACCTCTTGATAAACCTCAAAACTCAATCCTCTGGTGATGAAGCTAGAGGAGACATCACAGGTGCTGGACAACTTGACAGTCATAATGCTCTAGAATTAAGGAATGTATTGCTGGTTAAAGGAATGGCTGTGAATCTAATAAGCATCATCCAGCTCTGTGATCAAGGCTTAAAGGTCCAATTTACCAAGGGTAAATGTGTTGTCACCAATCAATAAGGTGAAGAAGTCATGAAGGGATCTAGATCCAAGAATAATTGTTACTTATGGGAACCCATAAGTAACCTTACTGGCTTGATCAATAAAGAAAAGAATGATCAAGTTTGGCTTGAGAAAGGAAGACAACCTCTAAATATAGAAAGGACCATGTCCAAAACAATAGCAAGAGGAACCTCAAAGGTTACTTCAGGGAGAAGGACAGGATGTGGTAAATGCCGTGTGGACAAGCAAGTCAAGAAGGGATACCCAAAGAAGGGTCATTAGGGAAAGCTAGATAGGTTATACTAGAACCTGATGGAGTCCATGGATACTGTCGCTTGCGCGAAAATAAGGTGCCGGCACAACAGAAGAGTCGCCACCTTTCATTATTTATCCCTCAGAGCGGGAAAGGAAACGATCGGAAAAACTTGACGAAAAAGGGTAAGACAAGGTCATCGCAACCATTGTCTGGGTTCGGGAGTCGGTTACGCAAGGGGAAGGTATTAGCACCCCTCACGTCCGTCGTACTCGATGGGATCCACGCTTGTTGTGTTTACTTGGACGGGTTGGTCTTATTCTATCTACCTATCAAGGCTGGCTGAAAAAGAAAAGAAAAATGACTCGGCAAAGCATCGCGCTTTATGCCTACGTATTCTCATTAGAGAATGAGAAATCAGAGTCAACGTAGTTCGTCCTACAAAGGGTTACGGGGGAAGGTAGCTCGCCAAGACATCGCCATCTTGTGCCTACGTACTCTCAACAGGCATGAGAGATCAGAGCTCACGTAGTTCGGGAAACTACGGTTTATTTCCTGTCTTTTATGAAAGAAGTGTTTTTTATTGTGTTTGCGATTTCAATCGCACTAGAGACTATGACCTGAGAGTGAATGCGTCGCATGTCACCCAAAGGGTACCATACTAAACATCCAGACTATGGAAAAGAAACTCTCCCACAATCCTTTCTCAGATAGCTTAAGGCTCGTAACGTACAAAAGAAATCATTCATGATTACTGTATCTTAAACTGTTTTGAGATGAGAAGAGAACAGGCCCAACTAGGAGGGAGACTATCAAGTCCTACTGTTGTCATGCCATGGATTCATCCTATGGTTGAGGTTTGAACAGGGAACTCATAGAAGTTGTCATGCATAGGTTTCAACCTAAAATTCTATCATCAAATCCTTATCAAAGGAAATGAGAGTCCTAAGGGATCATGTCAATGATACACCAAAACAGACAAAGCATCAGCTTAACAGTAAAATGCATGCATTGCAAGTGAGGGAGGAAATGTTTGTGGGGCTTCAGCCTCCACAAGCTCATCTCAACCTCAAGCCAGAATGAAATAACAGTAATCATACTGAAAAATAAACATCATGCTATCAAGCAATAAATAGTAAGCTGCAATCATACAGATAAAATGAAATGAAATGCCATCAGGCAAACAAACCACATGGGCAAGGGAGCTGGGCTCTACCGAATACCCGCAAGTAAAGCCACACAGTAACAATACAAGCAGAGGGAGCAACTCAACCTCTAGTGCAATCATGCTCCTAGATTCTACCTATTCTAGATATGGACTTATTCTAATGCATCAGACAAGTCAAACAAAACACAACAATACAGAAAAGAAAAAGAAAGCAGACCAACTCCTCTCTCAACTCCAAGCTTCAGCTTTCCAGAATAATCCAGTCTTCATACTTCAATCACTCTTGACAAACATCAATTGCTTTTCCAGGTTTCAAACCTACAACATAAGTCTCAACTTATCTTCTCCCTTGAGCTTCAGCTTCTTGATCAGCTCCACCTTCAGGCTTCACCTAATCTTCAGAGATCTTCAAGTGTCAACTTGCTCTTGTTGCTCTTCAAGCTTCAGCTGGAATGGCAATACTCAAGGATTCATCCTCCTCAATACTCTTCAATGAAGTCTTCATCTTCAAGCTCAAGCTCTGCATCTCTCAAGACAATCAAACCAGGGAAAATCACTTACTGGATAAGCTGGGGGATATTGAACTGCTTATTTGATCACCAAAGGTGACCTATAAGGGTTCAACATCAAAGGAATGGTTCCCTCAAAATTTCTACCTCCTAGGTATATCACTTATCCCTCCAAAGGAGGGAGGTGTGTACCATGGAAGGACTTTGAATCATAGGGAGGAATGGAGGTGAATGATACCATCCATGTTTGAGAAAGAAGTTATCTACATCTAAACTCTTCCTAATCCCTAACCCTAAAACAAAACAAAAAGAAAAAAGATCAAGCTCTCAAGCTCCTCAATGCATCTTCAAGTCTTCTACTATGCTCCACAATGCTCCTTAGAACAAGATCAAGCTCTCCAAGCTCACAAAGCAAAGCAACTAAAGCAAACATGCCCTAAAGGCAACACAAACAAACAACCAATACAAAAATCAACTAAAAATAGCATACTACTATATTAAATCCTAATATAATTTCTAAGGGATCCTACATACCTACCCTTAATACCCATATACGCCCCATAGTCTAAACTATCCTAAAAACCCAAAAATCTAATGTTATCATGGACCTATGTTGAAGTTTTAACCTAATTCTACACAACCTAATAGCATCTAATCAAAACTATCCTAAAAATCATCACAAAAATATGGAATTAATCCAGGGTGAACCTAAAACATATATATAACTACCCTAAAAAGATTGACCTAAAAATTCTAAGGGAGCTACCTAAACTAAATTCTACAAATTAAGGTATCAACTTAAAAGAATTAAAAAGCAATAAAAGGAGAAAATATGCAAAAAACACTAAAATGCATGAAATGAAAAATATTTTTATTTTATATTTTTCTAGACAAAAATATGAAAAGGGAGAAAAAACTCCCATGAAAAAATATTGATTTTTCTATTTAATATGAATTTTCTAATATTGAAATAAAATGGAGAAAAAATAATATGACAATTATGAACATGGGTGCAGATAGTAACAAAATACAATGCAAATCAAACTTGGGCCCAGACATGGGGGTGCGTATAGAAATACGCTAGGCCCAATATTAAAACAGAAATTAAATGGAAAACATTAAAAAAAAGAAAAAGAGCGCGGTGCGAATAGAATCGAATCTCGATTCAAAATCCAATTGGGCCTCACACGTGGGGTGTGGATAGTGATCATTCTCTTAAGCCCAGAAACACCCTTTAATGAAACGCAGCGTTTCAAGCTGCTTTCAGTCTCCCTCCAAAACGAATTTAAACGTGGACCGTTGGATCTTGAGAAAGTCAATGAGTCTGCGCGCGATCTGATGGCTGTAGGATCGTCTTCTTCCTCACGCCCTAGGGTTTCTGCAACTCCCATTAAAACAGCTCCCATGCAACAAACTTTCGTCCATTCGTATTCCTTCGTTTCTTGATCAAAATCAAAAATGTAAAACACAATCTTGATCTATTTTCCACGCTGAATATGCCTATGGTCTTGAAATACATTGAAACGGTCTAAATCATGCAACCCGAAGGTGTAACCAAGCTAACGTCAAAATCTGACCAATCTACAACTTCAACCAAACTCATATTTCTTTGCATCAAAATGCTCCTTACATTCCATGGGTTAAAATCATCTAATAATCTTGCATTAAAACTCACTATATCACTAGTTCTCACTCCATCAAGAATTGACCTCCATGAATGAAACTTCACCAATCACTCCTAAACTCTTCATACATGATCACCTAATTGTCTCTAACAATTCTACACTAATAAATTACCCTAAACATGCCTAGATAATGAGTTAGAATAGATTTTGCAAACCTGGCTTCTTGGATTGGTAGTGATGGTGGATCTTCAATTCAGGCCTTGCAACTCTTCAAGAATGCTCCTTGAATGATGAAAACTCTTCTGTTTGCAAAAGATTTGGAGGAGAGAGCTTGTACTTCAAGATCCAATGACAATTACTTCTTTGCAAATTCAATGTGAACACCTTCAAATCTTCATGGATGGAGCTTCAAATCAGTATGAATACACTCAGAAGGATCTATGGAGAAGGTTTGTGAAGAAAAATGGGATGGCAATGAAGAAGAATGTGAAGTTTGAATGTGATTTGCAATGGAGGAATTTTGATCTCCCTCTCTCTTCTCTACACCAATTAACACCAACCTTGCATCTGAGCAAGTCACAATGGTTATATAGAATGGTTTAGAACAGTCTAGAACCATCTAGGATCATCTAATGAGAAATTCATCTTTTCATGTCATGGTATTTTGAATTCTCATTTCTCATAACATGGTATCTCATGCCAAATGCCTTGCAACCTTGGTTTCTGATTGGAAATTCTCCTTACATGAGATTTAGGACAAGTTACAATGCATATCTTCCTTGTTTATTGAGTTTTTCCTTGTTTTGGTTTGGTACCTTAAGATGCAAGTAATCCAATTCCAAAGAAACCCTATGATGCAAGCCTCAAATCAAAATTGTGGCTGAACCATTGTTCTTAGAATTTCATTTGGAGTCAAAATGGCCTATTACATGACATGGTTTGGACTTATAACTTGGGATTTATGATTTTCAATTTCACTTGAATTAACTTATGCCTCATTTTTAGGCCATTTTTATCACTTTTTGATATGAGCGTTTTAAACATCTCATGACCTCCCTACTAGCCTTAAAACATCATTCTAAGCAAGTTTGATGTTGAAGATTTTTCCATTTGAAGCTTGGAAGTAGGAGATATGGCCTTATGCTTGAAATGACCTATAACCTCCAAATGACCAAAATGCCCTTGGCTTGTCAAAGCCATAAGTTGAGTTCTACAAATCCTATCAAGGACTTCTAGTACTATCTAGAAAGCTAAGAAGATGCTCTTCAACATTCATGTTGACCAAGAGTTCATAGGAATCATCCTACTAGGGTAAAAGTTGTCTGCAAGTTGGGTGACTTTCAAGGACCCAGATTCACATACCTCAGATGACCTGTAATTTGTCAAAACCATAACTTGAGCTATGCAAATCCTATCAAGGACTTCTACTACTCAAATTAAAGCTAAGAACAAGCTCTACAACATTCATGTTGTGGGTAATATGATATGACAATCACATCTTGAGCTAAATTGCCTTGAAGATAGGGATCAAACTAGGGGATTTTACATTGTCAATCCTTAGAAACCCTAGCTTAAAACTTCTCAAACTCCTCAATCATGATGAGTTGGTCTAGGAATCATCCTTATAGTATCTCAATACATCATTCCATGATCACATGGCTCTTGGATTAGGTCTCAACCCTCTCCAAATCTTCAGTTGACCTAGGGTTGACCCAGTCAAACCCTAATTCTACCATCCATGGCTGAATCTTCTGAATTCTTGTACAATGACCTCTCTAGGCTTCATGATGGCTTTCAAGACATCTCATAAGCTTTCTCTAAGCTTCAAGTTCATCCTCATAGTCTCAGAATCATCTGAGGAGCTCCCACAACTCTCAAGTTATGAGGCACACAACCTTGGTTTCAACCAATTCCTCTGAGGATCTCTTGAGTTCTCTGACAAAGGTGTCAACCTTTAAACACTTGAATAAACTTCTTGGATAGCTTCAAAGCCTCATACAACTCTTGATGGATAAATAAATGTTGGTCAAATTTTGGGGTGCAATAGCTGCCCCTATTCAAACGGCTTGAACCTGACTGGGTGAGGAGTGAACGACTCTCAGCCAAGCAAGGTGCGAGACGGTTGAATACCGATAAACCCGGAAATTTGCTAACTGCTCAAGTACTGGAATAATAGCTGCACGACAACTATCTGGAGAAATACTGATCTGACATCGCCGTCAGTTATCCACATTAAATTCTATTGTAATCGTCATCAGACAACCAAAACACCCAACATCGCCGCTGGAGAACTCGAGAATCTGACATCGCCGTCATAAACCAACATACCCAACATCGCCGCTGGCACACCGACATCCAACATCGCCTCTGGAGAACTGAATCACCTGACATCGCCGCCAGATACAAACAAATATCCAACATCGCCGCTGGAGAACTGAATCGCCTGACATCGCCGCCAGGAACAAACAAAACTCTGAGAAACACCCAACATCGCTGCTGGAAAACTAAATCAACTGACATCGCCGCCAGACACAACCATCCAACATCGCCGCTGGAGAACAATGAAGAATCTGACATCACCGTCAGAAGCAAACATCCAACATCGCCGCTGGAAAGCTAGAGAATATGACATCGCCGCCAAACAACCGAAATACCCAACATCGCCGCTGGAAAGCTGAAGAATCCTGACATCGCCGTCGGACAACCAAAATACCTGACATCGCCGCCGGAGAACTACATCACATGACATCGCCGCCAGAATCAAACATACCCAACATCGCCGCTGGAGAATTCAAGATAATCTGACAAAAACACCCAACATCGCCGCTGGAGAACTAAAGGATAATCTGACATCGCCGTCAGACACAAACATCCAACATCGCCGCTGGAAGACTGGATCAACTTGACATCGCCGCCAAGAACAAAACATCCAACATCGCCGCTGGAGTACTGCATCACCTGACATCGCCGTCAGAAACAAACATCCAACATCGCCGCTGGAAAACTGGATCAACTGACATCGCCGCCAGAAACAACCGTCCAACCTCGCCGATGGAAAACTAAAGAACCTGACATCGCCGCCAGACACAAACATCCAACATCGCCGCTAGAAAAATAGGGAATCTGACATCGCCGTCATAAACACACATAACTCTGAGAGACACTCGACATCACCATCGTACAAACATAATCTCTGCTGGGGAGCTAAAGAGTCTGACAACGCCGTCAAACATGATCTCCTGACATCGCCGCCAGAAACCAACATCCAACATCGCCGCTGGAAACAAACATAACTCTGGGAAACACTCGACATTGCCGTCGGAAACAAACAAATATCCAACATCTCCGCTGGAGGACCACCTGACATCGCCGCCAGAAACAAACAAATATCCAACATCGCCGCTGGAGAACTCAAAATAGTCTGACCTCGCCGTCAAAAACAAACATCCAACATCGCCGCTGGAAACGAGCATAATCTGACCTCGCCGTCAAAACAAATATCCAACATCGCCGCTGGAAACAAACATGCTCTGACCTCGCCGTCAAAAACAAACATCCAACATCGCCGCTGGAGACAAACATAATATGGGAAACATCCAACATCGCCGCTGGAGACAAACATAATCGGGGAAACATCCAACCTCGCTGCTGGAGACAAACATAATCTGACCTCGCTGTCAAAAACAAACACCTGACATCGCCGCCAGCAACAAACATACTCTGGTAAATACTCGACATCGCCGTCAAGTACTCAACCTAATCTGACTTCGCCGTCAAAACAAACCTCCAACATCGCCGCTGAAGAACTACAAAGGAGCTGACATCGCCGTCAGGATGAAGAAACTTCATTGGGGAATTGGTCACACGGTAACCGGTAATACATAGTCAATCATGCCATCAGGCATTCAAAGAACACTGTCGGGCATCAGCCGGACTTCAACCATCAGGTTGATCATGCCATCAGGCATTCAAAGAAACTGTCGGGCATCAGCCGGACTTCAACCATCAGGTTGATCATGCCATCAGGCATTCCGCATTAGCTGAGATAACTGCTTCATTAACCCGGTCAGACTTCAATCATGGAGTCTTCAAAGGAGATTTCAACTTCGCCGTCGAAAACCTGCTGGGGAGGATGCTTCGCCGCTGGGGAATCTGGAGAACTATCAAGCAACTCCGCTCCGGGGGTCCAGAAATCATTCTGGATAAATCAACTCTGTTGAGGACTTCAAGAATCATCTTGAACAAATAACTCCGTCGGGGACCTTCAAGAATCATCTTGAACCGATAACCATTCTGAGCAAACATTCTGTTGGGGATTCCAGGAATCATCTTGGGCAACTCTTGCTGGGAACAAACCAACCATGGCTTGAGCAGCTTCCAAGGATTCGGCTCTCTTGGGGCTTCAGGAATCATCCTGGGCAACCTTCGCTGGGGACGCTACTGGGGAGCTTAGGAATCATCTTAAGCGAATGACCCTGCTGAGGAATTCAAGAATCATCTTGAACTGAAGACTTCGCTGGGATCTCAAAAATCATCTTGAGCAAGCGACTTCGTTGGGGAGGATGTCAGGAATCATCCTGAGCAACTGATCCTTCGGCGGAACACCTGCAAAACGAGAACGGTAATAACCTAGATCATGTTTATTATGCATATGCTTCGGCGCCATGCTCCACACGGTGGAAATGCTATGCGTTTATGATAAATGCTATGCAATCATGCACAATGATGCGATCCCGTCAGCAAAATAAATGCCGAGGGGGAAATCCTCCTGTCAAGGAGAAAGAACTACTCAGATAGAGGAATCATCCTGCTGAGGAGAACGTGGTCATGCCAATATCAATTGGACTCCGCAAGGGACACAACATCAGTTGACTGCTGCAGGGGAACGAAGCTCTGCGAGAACCTGGACCTGCTGAGGGAAAGCGATATCAATCGCGGGAATAAACTGCGTAGCCGTCTCGGCTACTCTTCTGGGGATGATAACTCT
The DNA here is from genome assembly GCA_963859935.3 of Lathyrus sativus. NCBI lineage: Eukaryota > Viridiplantae > Streptophyta > Magnoliopsida > Fabales > Fabaceae > Lathyrus > Lathyrus sativus. The sequence goes on from OZ012741.1 coordinate 215,692,005, forward strand.
ATGGGGAAACAACTTCAGCTGCTTAACACTCCACTGGGGAAAAACCAATCATGGTCTGATCAACTTCCAAGGATTCGGCTCTCTTGGGGAATCTGCAAACTCGGCTGGGGAAGGAGAAATCATTCTACTTCACTGGAGAGAGTACAACTCTGGGGGAAATACAGCATCAGCTATTCAACGCTTTGCTAGGGAAAATCCATCATGGTCCCAACTGCTTCACTGGAGAGTACAACTCTGATGAGGAGTTTCAATTCCGCTGGGGAAGAAGGAATCATCCGACTTCGGGGGAGAGTACAACTCTGCAGGGGGATACAGCATCAGCTGTTCCAACACTCTGCTGGGGAAGAGGGAATCATCCGACTTCGGGAGAGAGTACGACTCTGGTGGGGAATCTCAATTCCGCTGGAGACTTCAGTCTGGCACCATCAGTTGCTGCATACTTCGGCGTACGAATAGTTTCCTACGAAACCTGCACTTGTGACCCGATGCGGGGGGATGAATTCATGCTTCGGCGCTTGAACACTTTTATGAAACCTGCACTTGTGACCCGGTGCGGGGGGGAATGAAATCATGCTTCGGCGCTTGACTCAGCTGAGGAGACGACGTTCCTTCAGGACGCATCTGCTTGGGGAAGAGAATCATCTCTGCCTGGGGAGACATATCAATGCTCACGATCTCGCGTTCATACTTTACAGGGAGAGGCTACTGAACTCTGCTGGAGAAAGAGGAATCATCCTGCTTCCGGGATGCGCACGGCGCTCTGTCTGGAATATGCTACACCTGTAACAACACAAACAAACAGACAAGATACCCTTCTCAAAGGGACCTATCAAGGTTATTATCTCGTGACAATATCCAAGTATTTAATTGTTTCAACAATCAATGGCCTGGCCAGTAAGTTTATGTATGCGCATTTTATCAAAAACATCGGCATTCTTTTTCGCAAACAAAATGGATAAATGCAAAACAGACAAACAGAATTGCTGAATAGTATGCATTTTATTGATAATGAACCCCTGAATGGGTAAAAATGTTTTACAATAGAGGCAAGCTCCTGGAAAGAGGAAGCCGCGCAAAAATAAAACATAAATATACATCAGTATATACAAATGTCGGCAACGGGACGTAGACGAACACCATGAGTTGATCCCTCTAAGACCCACTCGACTTCGATACTTCTCCGACGCTTCAGCTTCGGAAGAGATTGATTCAGATAAACGGCCCTCAGGTCCTCCAAACCACTAAACAATGAAAGTCCACACGCGGAACGCAGTCATTTGCTTATTCAAATCCCTAACTTTTGCGTGAACCGCCCTTTGCGGGTTTTCAGTTCACCGGGATACCCTTTTTTTCCGAAGCCGCCCAGTGTAGGTTTTCGACTTCGCGGGTGTACATTTTTTCAATTTATATCCCTAATTTTTGCCCGAACCTTTTATTCTGTTTTTGGTTCGCCGAGATGCCCCTTTTTTGCCTGGACTCTCCTTTTTTTTCCAGCGGGTCGCTTTCAAGCAAAGTATTTTTTAACTGCGTCCGCGTTCACTGGGGATGCAAAATCTTCACCATCCATCGTGGACAACAACAAAGCTCCTCCCGAGAAGACCTTGCTGATGACGTACGGACCTTCGTAATTCGGAGTCCACTTGCCCCGGTGATTGGAGTGTGGCGGAAGAATCTTCTTCAGGACGATATCACCCGTCTGAAAGCTTCTAGGACGCACCTTCTTATCATAAGCTTTCTTCATTCGGCTTTGGTACAGACGACCAAATGCAATCGATGCTAACCTCTTCTCGTCCATCAGGCTGAGTTGGTTCAGACGATTCATAATCCATTCTGCCTCGTCGAGTTTCACATCAACCAAAACTCGCAAAGAAGGGATCTCCACTTCTAACGGTAGGATAGCTTCCATACCGTACACTAAGGAGAAAGGAGTTACCCCGGTTGACGTACGTACCGTCGTACGATAATCGTGCGATGCAAATGGCAGCATTTCGTGCCAATCATTATATGTCACAACCATCTTCTGAACAATCTTCTTTATGTTCTTGTTGGCGGCTTCGACGGCGCCATTCATCTTCGGCCGGTAAGGAGATGAGTTGTGGTGTTCGATCTTGAAGCTCTGGCACAGCTCCTTCATCATCTTGTTATTCAGGTTCGAACCATTATCAGTAATGATCTGCTCGGGAATTCCGTAACGACAGATGATGTCCCTCTTTATGAATTTAGCCACTACCTGCTTGGTCACATTAGCGTACGAGGCTGCCTCCACCCACTTGGTGAAGTAGTCGATAGCTACCAGAATGAAACGATGACCATTGGATGCAGTGGGCTTGACCTTGCCTATCATGTCGATGCCCTACATGGAGAACGGCCACGGGGAGGACATGACATTCAATGGGCACGGCGGCACATGAACTTTATTAGCATAAATCTGGCATTTATGACATCTCTTCGCGAATCTGAAGCAATCCGACTCCATCGTCAGCCAGTAGTATCATGCTCTCAGGATCTTTCTCGTCATAGCATGCCCGCCGGCGTGCGTACCAAATCTGCCTTCATGGACTTCTTCCATGAGCATACTCGCCTCTTTCTCATCTACACATCTGAGTAGCACGAGATCGTGGTTTCTCTTATACAACACTCCGTCAGGATTGAGATAAAAGTTTCCAGACAGCCTCCTCAGAGTTTTCTTATCCTGGGTTGACGCGCCCGCAGGATATTCCTTAGTCATAAGGAAAGTCTGGATGTCGTGGAACCATGGTTTGCCGTCGGCGGCATCCTCGATTGCAAAGACAAATGCCGGTCTATCAAGACGCGAAAGGACATTTCTTGGAGCCTCATTCCAAAAATTGACTTTATACATTGAAGCCAACGTGGCTTAGGCATCAGCCATCTGATTTTCAGCTCGGGGTACATGATGGAGTTCCACTCGATCGAAGAACGGAAGTAGCCTTCTGGCTTAATTCATGTAGGGCACCAAATTCGATTGACGAGTCTCCCACTCCCCTTTAATTTGGTTGATCACAAGCGCTGAGTCACCATATACGTCTAGATTCTTGATTCTCAAATCAATCGCCTCCTCTAGACCCATGATTTATGCTTCGTACTCCGCCTCATTGTTGGTAACTGGAAACGTCAGTCTCGCAGTAAACGGGATGTGGGATCCGTGGGGAGTCGTGATGATAGCCCCGATACCACTTCCATAGGAATTAACCGCTCCATCGAATATCAACTTCCACTGGGATTTCCTATCTGGCCCCTCGTCGGGCAACGGCTCATCGCAATCCTTCGCTTTGAGAAACATAATATCCTCGTCAGGGAATTCAAACTTCATCGGCTAGTAGTCCTCGATCGGCTGTTCGGCAAGAAAATCAGACAATATGCTTCCCTTGATGGCCTTCTGGGACACGTACTGAATATCATATTCCGTTAACACCATTTGCCATCTGGCAATCCTGCCCGAAAGAGCCTGCTTCTCGAAGACGTACTTGATCGGATCCATCTTCAAAATTAGCATAGTGGTGTGATTGAGCATGTACTGTCGTAGACGTTTGGCAGCCCAAGCTAGTGCACAACACGTCTTCTCCAGCATCGAGTATCGAGATTCACACTCAGTGAACTTTTTACTCAAGTAGTAAATGGCATGCTCTTTTCTGCCCGTCTCGTCGTGCTGACCGAGAACACACCCCATACTATTCTCCAGAACTGTCAAGTACATGATTGGAGGTATCAAGATTGGAGGTTCTTGAAGATACTGCTTTATCTTATCGAATGCCTTCTAGCAATCCTCATTCCAAGTAATCACCTGATCTTTCTTTAAAAGCTTGAACATCGGTTCACAAGTGGCCGTGAGCTGAGAGATAAACCTCGCAATGTAGTTTATTCGGCCCAAGAAACCACGAACTTCTTTTTCTGTTTTCGGCGCTGGCATTTCTTGAATCGCTTTTATTTTCGCAGGATCAACCTCGATGCCTCGTTCACTAACGATAAACCCCAATAACTTTCCGGACCGCACTCCGAAAGTGCATTTGTTAGGATTCAGCCTCAACCTAAATTTCCTAAGCCTCTCAAAAAGCTTCAATAAGTTGACCAGATGCTCTTCCTCTGTTTAAGACTTCGCAATCATGTCATCAACATAGACCTCGATCTCATGATGAATCATATCATGAAACAAATTTACCATTGCTCGCTGGTAAGTGGCCCCTGCGTTCTTCAGACCGAAGGGCATTACCTTATAGCAAAACGTTCCCCAGGGGGTAATAAACGTCGTTTTCTCCATGTCCTCCGGCACCATCTTGATCTGATTGTAACCGGAGAAGCCATCCATAAACAAAACACGGAGAACTGGGCTGTGTTGTCGACCAACACATCAATATGAGGCAACGGGAAATCATCTTTAGGGCTTGCCCTATTCAAATCCCGATAATCGACGCACATGCGTACCTTACCGTCCTTCTTCGGTACAGGCACTATGTTGGCGACCCACGGAGGGTAAGTGGTGACCGCTAAGAAGCCAGCATCGAGCTGTTTCTGCACTTCTTCTTTGATCTTAACGGCCATATCTGGTCTCGTCCTCCTAAGCTTCTGCTTGACGGGAGGGCAATCTTCTCGCAACGGCAAGTGGTGGACCACGATGTCCGTGTCAAGTCCGGGCATATCTTCGTATGACCAAGCAAAGACGTCACTATACTCTCGAAGCATCTCGACCAATCTATGCTTGACATCACTCTTCAGCGCAACCCCTATCCTAACATTTCTGACGAGCTCTTCAGAACCCAGGTTTACGATCTCAATATCCTCCTCGTGAGGCAGAATAACCTTTTCCTCTTGTTTCAACAAGCGGGCCAACTCTTCAGGAAGGTCTTCGTCTTCATCAATCTCTTCCTCGGCTTGATAGATCGGGCAATCGAAGTCGAAGTGAGCCGTAGAAGGTCCAGAGTCGATGTCATCTGTTATGTGGATCTCTTCACTTGTCAGCTGGATGATATCCTTGATGGTCCAATTGTTGAGGCGCTCGCCTGGCTTGCTTGGCTGAATCCAAGAGTCGAGATCACAATCGCTATCCCCGCTATCTTCAGACGCTGCGTTGATGCTTTCGAAGATCACTCTGCCACTGGTAAATAGGATCGGCCCCTTATCCCGTGACGCACTGCTAGACGAAGAAGAAGAAGCTTCAGCTTCAGGAGAATACCCCAATCCAAACTTATCCTGCATGTTTGGTATCTCCAAAATATGCCCCCAGCCTGGGGTAGAACCGGCTTCGACGACGGCCCGAACTTCTTTGAATGAGGAGAGATTCATCTCTTGCTTCTCTGTGACGACAAGAGCTACCTCTTTCACTTTGACGGCTTCAAATGCTTGGCAGAGAGTTTCATGGATTTCGCCATCCATTTCAACATACTTAAAGGATGACAAATGGCTCATCATTATGTCCTCCTCACCGCACACAGTTACTATGCTTCCCCCGACAGCATATTTGAGCTTTTGGTGCAACGTGGAGGTCACGGTACCAGCAGCATGGATCCACGGCCGGCCCAAGAGGCAACTATAGGTAGGCATGATGTCCATGATATAAAAGACCGTGTCGAACGTTTCTGGACCAACTTGGATCGGCAGGGTCAGCTCTCCGAAAACGTGGCGCTTAGTTCGGTCAAATGCTTTCACCACCAAATCACTGGGTGTGCAAAGCAATCCACGAGTGTCCAACTTCATTAATGCCTTCTTCGGAAGCACATTAAGCGACGAACCCGTGTCCATCAGGACATGCGACATGATTGTGCCTCTGCACTCTATCGAGATGTGCAAGGCGCTGTTGTGATCTCTCCCTTTAGGCGTCAGCTCTAAATCTGTGAAACCTAGCCCATTGCCAGCATTAACGTGGGCTACCACCTCTTCTAGCTGATTCACCGATATCTCTTGCGGTACGTAGGCAGTGTTCAATACCTTCAGTAGCGCGTTGCGGTGCGCTTCAGAACACAGCAACAAGTTGAGAATAGAAATCTTCGAAGGAGTCTGATGGAGATGGTCTACAATCTTGTAGTCGCTCTTTTTGATTAACCGCATAAACTCCTCGGCATCTTTGACTAGCAAATCTTTCTCTACCCCACACGGGGCCTCTTCGACAACTTTGCTTTTACCCTTATCAGCCGCATCAGCTCTGACCGCTTTCTCTGCCGCGACCTCTGGCGGTGCAAACACTCTTCCGCTACGGGTAATACCGTTGATTCCTGCGAGATTCTCCACAGTCGACCCATACGGCTCCAGCTCTAACCTCTGATCGTTGCAATAGACTTCAACTCCATAATGCCATGGAACGGCGTTAGTGCTCTCGAATGGGATCGGCCCAACTTTGGTAATAGTGATTGTAGGCGGTCGGGGCGCCGAAATAGTTATTGGTTGGCGAGGAATGGTGATGGTGGCGACTTCATCGGCCTGCTTCAACACTACCTCTCCTGATACACTTTTAGCCCTCCGGCTGAACTGCAAAATACCCTCAGTCATCAGACTTTGGATTCCTTTTGCCAGCTGCTCACACCCATCAGAATGTGTAGCACAGTCCATACATAACTCTCCGCATCCCGGAAAGAACCCTTTCTTCAACAACTTAGCTTTGACGAAACTAAGCGGCGTCTTTAAGTCTTTGACATCATTCAACAAATCTGCGCTCTCTTCTTCGATAATGGCGTTCACTCCGCCTCCCCTATGATTCGGCATAGGGTTTTTCGTGACATTGGGCACATTATCGGAAAAGTTGATAATCTTGGCATCTACCAGGTCCTGCACCTTGTGCTTAAAGGCTTTGCAGTTCTCGATTGTGTGACCTGGTGCCCCTGTATGGAAATTGCAAGTGGCATTTGCGTCGTACCCTGGTGGAGGTGCCCCTGTCAAGGGAGCCATCGTCCTCTTCTGAACTAACTGAAGCTGAAGCAAAGTCTGCAAGAGTTGCACATACGACATGGGCGGTGCCTCGAAGTGACGGTTTGTCAAAGGTGCCCGATTCTGGTACATTCTATATCCCTGCTGATTCGGTTGTTGCTGCTGCTGCTGCGGAGCTGCTGGGATATTTATACTGGCTATCTGCTGTTGAGGGCCCTTGCCCTTTCTTCGAGCGTTGGTCACAGCGCTCGCATCTCCTTCTCGTTGTTTAACAGAATAAGGTTTCTTTCCACCTCCTCCAACTGAGGATGATTCAACTTGAATTTTCCCGATCTTGATACCATTCTCGACGTGCTCGCCCATGGTGATGAGAGCTGAGAACGTTCCAGACATACCGCTGACTAACTTTTCATAGTAGATTCCCGGGAGGGTAGCCACAAACATCTGCATGAGCTCGTGCTCAACCATCGGCGGTTGAACCCGAGCAGCCAACTCACGCCACCGCTGGGCGTACTCCTTAAATCCTTCATTATTTCTCTGCGAAAGGTTCTGGAGCTGAACTTGGTTCGGGGCCAAGTCGCTATTGTACTGGTAATAGAGGACAAATGCTTCAGCGAGATCCTTCTATGTGCGCACGCTAGTGGGTTCCAAACCCATGTACCACTCGAGGGATGGCCCAGAAAGACTATCTTGGAAGAAGTGCATCAGCAACTTCTCATCTTTGGAATAGGCAGACATATTTCTATAGTACGATCGCAGGTGGACACGAGGGCAAGTGGTACCCTTATATTTCTCAAAGTCAGGCACCCTGAACTTAGGAGGTACCTTGAAATCAGCAATTAACCCAATCTTGGACATATCTGTCGCTACTGCAAAAATCGGCGCCGGCTGACAGAAGAGTCGCCACCGTGTGTTATTTATCCCAACAGAGGGAAAGGAAACGCTCGAAGTAAACCTCGCAAAAAAACGGGAAAGGTATGGTCATCGCAACCAAAACCTGGGTTCGAGAGTCGGTTACGCAAGGGGAAGGTATTAGCACCCCTCACGTCCGTCGTACTCGACGGGATCCACGCTTGCTTGGGTTGTCTAAAGGATGCAAAAACAATCTATCTACGGCTGCTAAATCTAAACGGAAGGGAATTGACTCGATAGAGCGTCGCACTCTATGCCTACGTATTCTCAAGAGAGAAAGTCAGAGTCAACGTAGTTCGGGAAACTACAGGGAATTGGCTCGCCAAGACTTCGCGTCTTGTGCCTACGTACTTCCATACAGCATGGAAGATCAGAGCTTTCGTAGTTCTGGATAACTACGGCTAAGCAGGGTGTTCTCACACACAAGTGAGAAATCAATCTGGTTTGAGAGGTACGGGAACCTATGGGAATTAAAGCTACGGTCTGGTCTCAGATGCGCTCGGGCAAGAGAAAAGGATAACAATCAGTCGTCAGCGGGAAAGTCTCGATCGCGCAGCAGCGAGAGAACAAAGGGTTAGTTGTTAGTGTGCTTGCTAGGATATCGCATCCTATGCCTACATATTCCCGTATGGTACGAGAAATCAGAGCAGCTGTAGTTCGGCTACTTTCGGGACCGCAGCTCAAATCTCGTTTTATTAACATTCTGAAAAATGGTTACAATGATTGAGAAACAGGACTAAACTCCTAAAAAATACTATCCTATCCATCTATAATGGAAAATCAAGTGGAAAATAGTCCCCTAACAAGTGGACGTCTAAACTACCTCTAAAAAGGGTAAAAAATTCCATAAAGAATATACCCTAAAAAGTATTGAAATGCTATGTGACAATTAATATCTCCTAAAAGTTAAAATATAAAATCCATACACTATTATTTTTATATTTTTCATGTCACTATTTTCTATACTTTTTTTTTTATTTCAACTATTTTTCTCACATATTCTTTTTCTCTATTTCTTTTTTTTAATGTTCTTTTTCAATATTTTCTCCCATACTCTTTTCTCTTTTTCAATATTCTTTTTCAAATATATTTTTTCACTCTTTTTCTTTTCCTCTTTTTCTATATTATTTTTATTATTTTTTTTCTTTCAATATTCTCTTCAAATTTTTCATATATCTTTTTCCCCTTTTTTCCTAAATCTCTAAACAAAAGAAGAAAAAAAAGAAATAATAAAAAACAAAGAAAAATACAAGAGAGGCTTAAACAGCAGCCAGGGGGTACAGCAGTAAAAATACAAAGGAGACTGGGCCCAGCCCAGCAACAAGTATGCAGAAACGGGAGGGGGGTGCAGTAAGTGAAACAGAGGTATCCACCAGCAAAAACCACGTTGGGCTCAGGACCAAAATCCTTCAACACAGAAAAAGACGGAGGGGGTGTATCCAGGGATAGGGGGTGTGACTCCAAAAATGCAATTGGGCCCAAACAAGTCCAGCAAGCCCGAGGAGTCCACGAGTGACCTCTCCTCTCCCTCACTTACTCTTTCATTTCTCCTCTGAAAAACCCTAAGTTCCATCTCGCTCAGCCTCCGCCGCCGCCAACGAATTCTCCTCTTACTATTCACCTCTTCTTCTCCTCAAATTTTACACAAAAACCTTCATCCCTCTCTGTTCAATCTTGTTTCCCTCAATCATCATCTAAACAATACAACCACGACGAAAATTAGACGAAGATGGAGACTTGGAACCTGAGTGATTCAAATCTGGAGGTAGAAAACTTGATAGATCGTATGGAGTTGAATGTAGATCTTGAGTTGGGTGAAGCTCGTAGGAATTCTTGAAGTTTTCTGGAAAAAAAAGTCTGAAGATTAATGATGAAGGCAGTGTGACGAACGTTCCTGGTGAACCTCATGAAGAACTCTGGGGAAATGATGAAGATGATGAGCGAGACGACGAACAACCCGAGATATGAAGAAAACTGATGAAGTTTGTGGATCATTTTCCAGAAGACGACGAACAATCCTGCATGCTCTTGAAGATCCTGAACGAAACCTGGAACTGGATCTGGAGATTAGATGAAATCTTGATGCATGTTCTTGCGTTTCTGGAGAATCACCGGCGATGTTCTGGGAAGACCACGAGCTCTGAAGAACAATGATGATGATGATGTGAGCACGCTTTGAAGGTTGATGAAACCTGGAGATTTCTGGAGATTCGACGTTTATTATTGAATCTGAAGGAGGATGATCACTGAAACTGATTACCGATGATGATTCCGGCGACGATCTGGTGATCATTGATGATGAAGATCGGATCGGAGAAGAAGATGATTGGAGAAGAAATGAATTTCTGGAGTTTTTCCAGTTTCCGGCGAGGTTTACGGCGGCCGGAGACGGTTACTGGTTTGTTATGGCTGCCGGAAGAGGTTGGGGGCGGTGGTTGCATGGCCGCCGGCCATGCAACCGGTGAGGTTCCGGTGAGGACACTTGGCTGGTGTGGATGGCAACGGTAGTTGCATGTGCAACACGTGTTACTAGAGGGTGAGCGGAGAAGGCCACGTATGGGTGGAGGTGGCAGATTCTGGTGAATTGAAAATGTGAGGTGGCCTCCTTGGATTGAACACGTGGTGACAATATTTATAGGACAAGTTTCCTGGACTGAACTCTGGGCCTCCACATACCAATTGGACCCAACGAAATTAATGGACAAAAACAAACAAAAAAAACCTGATTAACCTAATTAATGAAAATGATTAATAAAAAAGGACAAACGATTAATCCTAATCTAATGAACTATTAGAACTATTCCTAATTATTTAACTCTAATTAAAACTAAAACACAATTAATACTCTAATCTATTTAATATTCTAATATCCTATATTTAAAAAATTAAAACTAATATCTATTAAAACTATTAAAACCTATATTAAAAATATATCTATATCTAACAATTAAATCTACAAATTAATATTCAGAAAAATCTATTAATATCTAACTATATTCTAACATTCTAAAAACTTATTAAAAGCTATTTATAGAAATCTATATTAATTCTTATTTAAAATCTAAAACAACCATATTAAAATCTATATCTAAAAGAAAATAATGTCTAAACCTATTAAAAATATTAAAAGAATCTACTTAAATTCTAGAAAATGCTAATAATATCTAATAAAATCCTAATAATTCCCAAAGGAACAAAAACATCACAGAACGACAAATAGGACCACGAGAGCGCACCGGAACGACCGGTAAAAATCAATGGACACCGAAATACCCCGAAAAACAATAGCGCAAGCTGAAAACACTGGGAAGAGCACAGCTTCTCGAAAATACGATTCTACTTATCTAACTGAGTAAAAAACACCTGAAATGCGAGGAGAGGGTTGTGATCCCGATAAAATCAAAACAACTGAAAAAATGCACTGTATGCGATATGCGGATGCGAATGCGGTCATGCATCGAAACATAGAGCCAGATACGGGACCCGGTTGGTCAAATTTTAGGGTGCAACAGCTGCCCCTATTCAAGCGGCTTGGACCTGAATGGGTGAAGAGTGCTCAGCCTTCAAACATTCAAAGGTAGATGACGGTTGAAAACCCATGAAACCCTGAAATTTGCCAACCGTGGGAATATACTGCAAAACTGCTTGAGGAATAGCCTCCAATGGACTGAAGTTTGTTTGTCACGGCAACAACTGGTCAATTATCTGATAAAAATTTTCTGCTTTATGTTTAACATCAATCACTTGTGTGACACCACAAGTATTGGAATAATGCTTCGAAAAGCAAACAACTTGATTCCCATCTTACTTATGGGATCAAATCCTGTCATCCCACAGTTCACGGCGAACTTGAGGAAAATTCTCCTGGGGAACTTCTGAATCGACTGCTCGGCACCCATTCTGTCAACAGGAGGCAGCTTCAGAAATTTAATATATGTCGATCTTTTTTCAGTGCCGACGTAACAACCAAATGTGAAGAAATCACTCCGCTGGGGGAGAAGAGAAGCTTAACCAAACAACTCTGCAAGGGAACATACTCAAAAGCCATGAGGTAACCAACCTGGTCCATGTTTCGACATGCGTATGCTTGAAATGATGCAATGCCCTATATGACATGTAAATGCTATGCGTTCTGTTTGAAAATGCGAGGCACGGACGGCATGGAAATGCTATATGTTTGCATAAATGCTATGACGATATATGCAAATGTAAATGCAGGCTCGAGCTGCCAGAGAACACCAGGTCTGCAACCACTTGGCAAAATAAATGTTGAAGGCAACGTCAACACTCCGCTGAAGGTAACCTGATATCACAGAATCATCTCAGCAACATAAATGCTGGAAAAGGGAAACCAAATCCGCTGGGGATAACCATCCTGCTGGAGAAATGGAAAGGAAACCCTGCTTGGGGAGAAAGAAAAAACAACCCTGCTTGGGGACGCTCTCTTCAAACCATTGGCAACTGATTGTGCTCTGTGGGGATTGACCCAAACTGGGGTTGATTGCGCGCAGCATGCTGCTGGAAATGCCCCTACTATCAAGGATATCAATCTTAATCTGCTGAGGATACTCCTGATCCTACTCTGATACGGGGTAAAATGCAATCTCAATTCTTCCGATAATACACAACTTTCATCTGCTGAAGAGTAGCAAATCTGATTTAACAACATCCACAAGGAATTCAAACATTAATCGGAGCACTGGTATCCGTCGAGCTTCGTATCGGGGAACATGACAACATGCGAGTCATTGGGAATTACTGTGTCAGATACCTTTAGGTTTTTGTTTTTACTGGTTTAGTATGAACATGGACTATGTACACAGTGGAAGATATGGAAAATACTAGACGAGAACTAGCATTCAGAGGTAGACTACCAGGCGAGAACTGATAGCAAAATAAATTATCGGACGAGAATTGATTTTTGTGTTTTGAACGTCAGACGGGGCTGACTGGATAACAGGCTAAGGCATAGACAACCAGACGAGAACAGGTTGAAAGCTGACGTACACCAGACGAGAACTGGTATAACACATAGGTTAAAACACATGATGACCAGACGAGAACTGGTTACGCGATGACATGTACCAGACGAGAACTGATACAACACTTGAAGAAACGGTGACCAGACGAGAACTGGTTACAATAAACTACACCAGACGGGAACTGATGCTTACAATAAACTACACCATACGGGAACTGATGCTTACAATAAACTACACCAGACGGGAACTGATGTTTACGGAAGGGTGGGCCAGACGAGAACTGGTTACCGGTTTGCCAGGCGAGAACTGGACTTTGGAAACGACTAGTTACTGACACGTAACAGGTTTAAACTGTAGGATAACGATCCAATGACAGCAAGGCCTTTTTCAGAATGTTAAGGTTTTTGATAAGGGTAATGACACGATTCCCCGATACTCAACTCCGGCTGGGGATAAACAGACTGGCTTGAATAACTTGCCCCAGTGCACTCAACTTGCCCCAATCTAACTCTTGGGAGTATTGCTCTGAACAGCTTACCACGCGACGACCTCGAGATTACTTGCCCCGGTATCTATACGACGACAGAATTCAATCTCCATTAAACCCCTATCAACCCAGTTGGTTTCAACACTCTCTGCAGTGACTTGCCCCTGAATGAGCGTTCTAGCGACTTAACCTGATCTGATTATCCACCTGAAGTATCTGCTTTCAAATCTCCACGTTCTGTATAATTGCCCCTGATTGGCTCTCGAGAAGACTCACTTCTGATCAACTGCTTCTCAAGCATACTGCCCCTGATCAACTGAAGCTTCGGGACTTGTCCTCAGACTAACTGATTCTGAACTTACCGGAAGTCAATGCCCCAGATTCACAGGTCTTCACAACATACACCATCCTGGTTCAGACTGCTGAATTACTCAGTCCTGCTTGACGATTCCCTGTTGGAATTTCTTTCATGCCAACTACTAACCTGCAATTAAAACTGTCTATTCACGAATGGTAATCTTAATGCAGTGTTTAGGCAGATTTTTTGAAAAAATTTGTGTTGTCACTCATTTACATGTCATGATTGTGAGTGACGAATGAACCAAAGTTCAAACGTAGTGCTTACGTGGTCAGTGAAAAACACAACAAGGATGTGACTAGCAAGTCACGAAGGAGTCAGGTTACTCAACCTTATCGTAATGCGCTTTCAGAATAAACCCTACCTCAATTAGGTCTTTTTAAGGGTTGTATCGTGGTCGGGTTCACGGTTCGTGAAACAAAGGATATTTGGCTCAAATTTTGATTTGTACCCACCCCTTCTACGTGATGATCTCCGATCCTAAGGTTCAGCTAACCTGGCACAAGCGCTCGCCTCTTCGAGAGGTATGTTGAATGGTAAGAACCACAATTGAGGAACTCACAGGGCTTTTCCGGAGTGATAGTTACTCCTTCTTCGTCTTCGGTGTCTGTATGCACAACTTTGTCCTTCGCTGGGGATCTATTTTTTTTTCCCCGTCTTTTTCATTCTTTTCGATTCCCTAATTTTTGCCTGGACTGACTCCTTTTGAGTTCTTTTCGATTTTTTTTCGATTTTTGAAGTCCAGCGGGATGCCCTGATTTTTGCCTAAGTATTAGCTTTCCAGCTTTTTCTTTCTTTTTACTTAGCGGGCTTTCGTTCTTCTTTTTTTTTCTTGGAACAAAGTCGCGTGACACTGATTGTCTTGATTGCTCCGAAAGGATTGCAACTGTCTCACTCCTGATTGGTGAGGTTTAACCACTGTGGTTGACGAGGTACGACCTCTTGAAAGGCATAAACTGTAATGGGTCCTCGAAAGACAACACTCCTCTGTAAGACTTGAATGCTCGGTCAAGCTAACTGACAACTACCCTGCCCCGGGTTAAGATGTGAGGGTTTAAAAGTCCGAAAAAACTTCTACTTCCTTGCTCGAAGTGGTTAACAAGGGACTAACTCCTTATATCTCCAGTGTTTGGGGGATTTGAAACAATGCCTTGTATATCATCGGCAAGGTTTTATCTGAAAGCATACGATCATCGGTTATGAGTTTATTTCGTCATCCTCCCTCCAATCTTTGCTAGTCACAGTGACAAAGTGGAGTGAATACAATGCAAGTGTCGGGGCAATGCGGTAAATGAGCGACAACGACATGATTAATTCAGAAAAATGCATAGTCACCTTATTAATATCACCATTCGAAACGTACAATGTTTAAAAGCAGGTAGTAACTAACAGAAAAGAAACTACAAATGCAGATGATAAAAAGTCTGAGGACTGCCAATGCTGAGGGCGCCTGCCTGTCTGGACCACTGGCTTTTGCTGGTGAATACTTTCCGAGTCTACGAGCTTAGACAGCTGAGTGGTTGGTATGAACAAACAGAAATCCTTCTCGAAAGGAAATGCAATCCTGGTCGATCAACTGTTGTACCTTCGCCTGAAACGCTTTACAATCTTCAGTTGAATTCCCCGGTGAGCCACCATGCTAACCACACCGAACGTGGGGATTGTACCCAGGAGGGTAAGGTTCTGGCACGGGCTTGAGAGCTTTAGGTTCCACCAAAGAACTCTAGACCAACTGTGGCAAAAGCTGACTGTACGGCACAGGAACTGGATGAGAAGGACCATTCCTTCGTTCCAAGTTTCTACGAGGTCTGTTCTGATTCTGACGTTGATTCTGATAACCTCGACCACGAGCTCGCTGATTTGCAAGGGAAGCGGCATAAGACTCCTGATATGGTGCCCCAGGCACAGTGGTCTGTCCAGCATAACAAGGCACAGGAGATACTGATCCAACAGATTTCACCGATTCATCTAGAGGATATTCAACATCTGGCATGACTGCATTGATCACAACTCCTTCTTCCTTCTGAAAGTCGTGAAGAGATTCAGTTTCACTAGCCAGACCGCTTGAATCAATCTGGATCTTCCCGATCCTTATAGCATTCTCAATACGTTCTCCAACTCCCACTAATTCGGAGAAGTTCAGCGAAACTCCAAGCAATCTCTCAAAGTACGGGCTTTGCAAGGAGTCTACGAACATGCCTGCTAACTCTCGGTCAGGGATCGGTGGTTCCACTCTGGAAGCAAAATCCCTCCATCTCCGAGCATACTTTTTGAAAGGTTCATTGATCCCCATAGACAAAGATTGCAACTCCATGCGAAGGGGAGCTATGTCCATATTGTAATCATACCGCTTCAGGAAAGCTCTGGCTAAATCCACCCATGATCGAATCTAATCCTTCTCTAATTGCATATACCAACGTAGAGATGCCCCAATCAAACTGTCCTGAAAACAGTAAATCATCAACTTGTCGTTTTGCACGAACGAAGTCATCTTTCTGCAGAACATCACCAAATGTAGCCTCGGGCAACTATCTCCTTTATACTTTTCAAACTTCGGCTCTCTGAATTTAGAAGGTAACACTAGGTCAGAAACCAAGCACATATCTGAAGCATTGAGACCAACATCGTTCTTAACTTCCAGGGCTTTGACTTGTTCCTCCAATGCGTGCAACCTCTTAGCTTGCACAAGAGCTAATGGATTATTAGTCCTCACTATCGGAACTTCTCTTCGGGAGATCAAACCAGCAGGAATAACATTCTGATAATTCATGCATCAGAAGAACAACGTTCACTTGGGATGACAAACTGTTGGTGCAGATTTTGACCTCTAACAGAAGTCTGCACAAGTTGAGCTGCAGTAAGGTTATTCACTTGCGGAAAGCCTTCATCAGACGTGGAATCATACAAAGGATTGTTCGTCATAATAAAGCCTGACAAGGCATCAGCAATCTGGGAGTCGTTTCCTAATATGACTATCAGCAACTTTAAACTGACGGCACTGCTTGATTCTGCTTGATCCGTTTCAACCCCTTGGTCGTCTTCTAACAATCCACACTTGCCTCGAACAATCCCCGAGAATCACCCTCTGGATCAAAACAAAGGCTGGATAAGAGCTCTGGCCAGCTAGAGGAATGCTATGCAATATGATGCAAAGATGCTTATGCAAATGCAATGCAATGCAGCAAACACGGGATCACAGCCCCCACAACACGCTCTGAATACTGCTGTACTGCTGACGGAGATAATCACTCTGAAGCGAAAACCAAAAAAAACCGGGTCGTCTGGAGGTTAAGTTTCCTGCAAAAACCCTCCCACTCACAGGTATGGACCTAAGGTACGACATCCTATGCGGTCCTCAGTGTCACAGACTTTCATAAGCGACGATACGATTCCTAGAAGGAGTGGCACCATCATCTCATGAAGAGGCCTCACTTGGCTGATTTCCAATCGATCAGTCCCCAGAGTCGACAATCCTCACGTCTGGACTCCTCTCAGATCCTCAGGATCGGAAAGAAGCACCTCGGAGAGAACCTCGTCTGAGCGTGAATTTCATGGGGAACATGTGTCTGCTCAACAAACAGGTTCGTCCACTAATCTCCACAACTACGTCTAAATGCATACTCAAGCAGCCCAGGTCCGGCTTATCACTCAAAGTATCACCCTCCCCAGCACGACAGCTACAGATAACAATAGTGCGAGAAACGTAAAATACAGTGATATACAACATACAACGCACAGATAAAAACACCCAAAGACAAGCAAACAAGCGCTAGGATTGACTCTCCTAGGGGACGTTGGATCCCACATGCATGGGGAACTATCGCAGTTCCCCAGCAGAGTCGCCAGCTGTCGCTACTGCGAAAATCGGCGCCGGCTGACAGAAGAGTCGCCACCGTGCGTTATTTATCCCAACGGAGGGAAAGGAAACGCTCGAAGTAAACCTCGCAAAAAAACGGGAAAGGTATGGTCGTCGCAACCAAAACCTGGGTTCGAGATTCGTTTACGCAAGGGGAAGGTATTAGCACCCCTCACGTCTGTCGTACTCGACGGGATCCACGCTTGCTTGGGTTGTCTAAAGGATGCAAAAACAATCTATCTACGGCTGCTAAATCTAAACGGAAGGGAATTGACTCGATAGAGCGTCGCACTCTATGCCTACGTATTCTCAAGAGAGAAAGTCAGAGTCAACGTAGTTCGGGAAACTACAGGGAATTGGCTCGCCAAGACTTCACGTCTTGTGCCTACGTACTTCCATACAGCATGGAAGATCATAGCTTTCGTAGTTCCGGCTAACTACGGCTAAGCAGGGTGTTCTCACACACAAGTGAGAAATCAATCTGGTTTGAGAGGTACGGGAACCTATGGGAATTAAAGCTACGGTCTGGTCTCAGATGCGCTCGGGCAAGAGAAAAGGATAACAATCAGTCGTCAGCGGGAAAGTCTCGATCGCACAGCAGCGAGAGAACAAAGGGTTAGTTGTTAGTGTGCTCGCTAGGATATCGCATCCTATGCCTACATATTCTCGTCTGGTACGAGAAATCAGAGCAGCTGTAGTTCGGCTACTTTCGGGACCACGACTCAAATCTCGTTTTATTAACATTCTGAAAAATGGTTACAATGATTGAGAAACAGGACTAAACTCCTAAAAAATACTATCCTATCCATCTATAATGGAAAATCAAGTGGAAAATAGTCCCCTAACAAGTGGACGTCTAAACTACCTCTAAAAAGGGTAAAAAATTCCATAAAGAATATACCCTAAAAAGTATTGAAATGCTATGTGACAATTAATATCTCCTAAAAGTTAAAATATAAAATCCATACACTATTATTTTTATATTTTTCATGTCACTATTTTCTATACTTTTTTTTATTTCAACTATTTTTCTCACATATTCTTTTTCTCTATTTCTTTTTTTTAATGTTCTTTTTCAATATTTTCTCCCATACTCTTTTCTCTTTTTCAATATTCTTTTTCAAATATATTTTTTCAGTCTTTTTCTTTTCCTCTTTTTCAATATTATTTTTATTATTTTTTTTCTTTCAATATTCTCTTTAAATTTTTCATATATTTTTTCCCCTTTTTTCCTAAATCTCTAAACAAAAGAAAAAAAAGAAATAATAAAAAACAAAGAAAAATACAAGAGAGGCTTAAACAGCAGCCAGGGGGTACAGCAGTAAAAATACAAAGGAGACTGGGCCCAGCCCAGCAACAAGTATGCAGAAATGGGAGGGGGGTGCAGTAAGTGAAACGGAGGTATCCACCAGCAAAAACCACGTTGGGCTCAGGCCCAAAATCCTTCAACACAGAAAAAGACGGAGGGGGTGTATCCAGGGATAGGGGGTGTGACTCCAAAAATGCAATTGGCCCAAACAAGTCCAGCAAGCCCGAGGAGTCCACGAGTGACCTCTCTTCTCCCTCACTCACTCTTTCATTTCTCCTCTGAAAAACCCTAAGTTCCATCTCGCTCAGCCTCCGCCGCCGCCAACGAATTCTCCTCTTACTATTCACCTCTTCTTCTCCTCAAATTTTACACAAAAACCTTCATCCCTCTCTGTTCAATATTGTTTCCCTCAATCATCATCTAAACAATACAACCACGGCGAAAATTAGACGAAGATGGAGACTTGGCACCTGAGTGATTCAAATCTGGAGGTAGAAAACTTGATAGATCGTATGGAGTTGAATGTAGTTCTTGAGTTGGGTGAAGCTCGTAGGAATTCTTGAAGTTTTCTGGAAAAAAAAGTCTGAAGATTAATGATGAAGGCAGTGTGATGAACGTTCCTGGTGAACCTCATGAAGAACTCTGGGGAAATGATGAAGATGATGAGCGAGACGACGAACAACCCGAGATATGAAGAAAACTGATGAAGTTTGTGGATCATTTTCCAGAAGACGACGAACAATCCTGCATGCTCTTGAAGATCCTGAACGAAACCTGGAACTGGATCTGGAGATTAGATGAAATCTTGATGCATGTTCTTGCGTTTCTGGAGAATCACCGGCGATGTTCTGGGAAGACCACGAGCTCTGAAGAACAATGATGATGATGATGTGAGCGCGCTTTGAAGGTTGATGAAACCTAGAGATTTCTGGAGATTCGACGTTTATTATTGAATCTGAAGGAGGATGATCACTGAAACTGATTACCGATGATGATTCCGGCGACGATCTGGTGATCATTGATGATGAAGATCGGATCGGAGAAGAAGATGATTGGAGAAGAAATGAATTTCTGGAGTTTTTCTAGTAGCCGGCGAGGTTTACGGCGGCCGGAGACGGTTACTGGTTTGTTATGGCTGCCGGAAGAGGTTGGGGGCGGTGGTTGCATGGCCGCCGGCCATGCAACCGGTGAGGTTCCGGTGAGGACACTTGGCTGGTGTGGATGGCAACGGTAGTTGCATGTGCAACACGTGTTACTAGAGGGTGAGCGGAGAAGGCCACGTATGGGTGGAGGTGGCAGATTTTGGTGAATTGAAAATGTGAGGTGGCCTCCTTGGATTAAACACGTGGTGACAATATTTATAGGACAAGTGTCCTGGACTGAACTCTGGGCCTCCACATACCAATTGGGCCCAACGAAATTAATGGACAAAAACAAACAAAAAAAACCTGATTAACCTAATTAATGAAAATGATTAATAAAAAAGGACAAACGATTAATCCTAATCTAATGAACTATTAGAACTATTCCTAATTATTTAACTCTAATTAAAACTAAAACACAATTAATACTCTAATCTATTTAATATTCTAATATCCTATATTTAAAAAATTAAAACTAATATCTATTAAAACTATTAAAACCTATATTAAAAATATATCTATATCTAACAATTAAATCTACAAATTAATATTCAGAAAAATCTATTAATATCTAACTATATTCTAACATTCTAAAAACTTATTAAAAGCTATTTATAGAAATCTATATTAATTCTTATTTAAAATCTAAAACAACCATATTAAAATCTATATCTAAAAGAAAATAATGTCTAAACCTATTAAAAATATTAAAAGAATCTACTTAAATTCTAGAAAATGCTAATAATATCTAATAAAATCCTAATAATTCCCAAAGGAACAAAAACAGCACAGAACGACAAATAGGACCACGAGAGCGCACCGGAACGACCGGTAAAAATCAATGGACACCGAAATACCCCGAAAAACAATAGCGCAAGCTGAAAACACTGGGAAGAGCACAGCTTCCCGAAAATACGATTCTACTTATCTAACTGAGTAAAAAAATACCTGAAATGCGAGGAGAGGGCTGTGATCCCGATAAAATCAAAACAACTGAAAAAATGCACTGTATGCGATATGCGGATGCGAATGCGGTCATGCATCGAAACATAGAGCCAAATACGGGACCCGGTTGGTCAAATTTTAGGGTGCAACAATATCAACGCCCAAAGTATTCTGATTCTCAATATCTCTCATTTTATCTTCGAGTGCTTTGAACCTGAGTCGCGCTTCAGCATTCAGCTCCGCTTCCGCACCTCTTTGAGAAAACACATCATCCTGATGATCCTCAAGCCATGGTTGAGGCACCAACAGATTTCCGACACCAGCATTGCCGTTGACCGGCCCGATGTTGACATTAGCTCCCAGGCTACCATTGCCGACGCCCGTCGTATTAAGTCTGATGTTGGCCATCATGTTGCCATTAGCACTGCCGTTTCCCCCGGCAACAGGGACACCATTCTGCGGAGTATCAACTGGTGGAGGAGTAGGCACAACCCCGCCATGAAGTATGCCGTTGCTATCAACCCTGGAGATCAAAGGCTGAACCAAAGTTCGGAGCTGGTCCTGACCATTGGCGACCACCTGCATAAGTTCCATAAAGCGATCCATCCGCTCACGGAGCTCCTGGACATCTGTCTGCACTTGATCCATGATCCTGGTCTGATTAGCTCGAGTTGAATAACAGTGAATTAGTCTCTGATCAATCATGGAGTCACCGGAAACAGCCTGGAACTTGTAAACCTAAAAAAACCTGCAATCACTAAAGGTTAAGAAAAACAACAAAATGTACGCCATGCAAATGCTTCATGCAGATGCATGCGTGTGTCTGTGTGTTTGGGAGATTTCCCCCGATCCTAATGCCTGAGTGCCAGTGCTGATAATGATAAGAAGAAGAAGTCTGAGCCCAATCATGGAAACATCAATCTCATATATAAAGGAAAGCCTATCAAGGCAGTACATAGCATCAACAAGTACAAGACAAATCAACAGCGTGACCTCAGCCAACAAGCCTGGTGATGGTCAGCATACAACAAAGATCAAAACAAAAGGAATACAACTAGTCAAGTACGGCCACGGGCGCGATACTCTGCTAATAACTCCTTCGTCTCTGGATGATCTGGCAAAGTGAGCAACCCCTCGACGAGTAGTTCCCTCTGCACAATGGTATACTGAAGTCCCTGAACTGAACTTTCCCATGCTCCTTCACCGAAGCAATCTTCTAATTTCCACTTTTTGGACTCAACCGTCAGCTTCCGCTCCTTCCGGTTAGCGAGAGCTTTGTTGAGTTGGCCTTTGGCGGTGTATCTGCGGGCGGTTTCTTCATCAAACCTCCGCTCACTGTCCTTCACCTCGGCTTCCAGCTTGGAGATCTGCAGCATCAGCTTATCTTCCCGCTCCTTCCTGGTGGCCAGGGAAGCCTTCCAGTGCTGGTCGAACTTGGATATCCTCCGATATGCCTCGTCCAAATGCTGCTTCTTCGTAGCTAGTACGTCTTTGACAGCCCTGAAATCTTGACCCATGCGTTCACGCTCGGCTATCTACTTCGTCAGGTCTGTACCCAGTTGGTTCACCAACTCTGTCTGCCTTTTGAAAGAATGAACGGCCTCGTTCCTTTCACTTCGAAGCTAAGCTAACTCCTTCTCCAGTTCTGCGTTCGTCCGCTTCAATTCATCCCGCTCAGCTAATACCTGGTTATGCTGATGGATGGGCACAGTAGTAGGCTCTTCGATTGTTGGAGAACTTTCTGGCTTGGCCTGAGGAAATGGCATCCCTATAGCATTGGCTCTGGCTCTGATCCAAGTCAAGTACGGAGGGTAGCTTGATTGTTGCTTTTTCCCAGCAAAGGCTTTCCTCGCTTACTGATACTATTCCATGCACGCTGAAGCTTGGACAATAAATCCCCCTCTAGAATACCCGTGAGCCTACAGAGATTCCTGTACCTCTTCCTCCTTCGGCGGAGTTCTAAAAGCATACGCGAACTGTCGAACCAGCAACGACGGATTGTAGTTTATGCAGCCCTTCCTACCTATCAGAGGTACATTTGGAAACATGCTGCAACTGAAGATCACCTCAGTACCCAACCTGTCTCTGTCGAACCAATCAATATCCTCTGCAGATAAACTCATCAGACGCTCAGGCCACTCAGCTGTGGCTGCAGACAAGACAAAAGGACCCCTCTTGGGCAGATGACTATCAAGCCATTTATACAGCAAGGGTACGCAGCATGAGACATTCTTCCCCCTCCTGTTCTCATTCTTGTAGTGGACTGAGTGATAGACATCTTCTATCAGGGTAGGGACTGGATTCCCTGAAGCGAAGATGTGAAACGCATCAAAGTCTACAAAATCGGGCATGTTGGGGAACAGGATAATTCCATATATGCACAAAGCGAGGATGGCATTGAACGCGTCCCAACATCCGTCCTTGGCACACTGCTGAGCCTTAACCACCAGAAACTGCAAGGAGAACCCAGAAACCTTGTTCCAACTAGTCAGTACTAACTCGGAGGCGTCCAAATGAAGTGAAGAAGCTAAACCAGCCAGATCAGGCTCAACATCCATGTGGACAAAAGGCATCTGCCTTTTGATAGGCACACCTAGCAAATCAGCATACTCTTCCAGCGTCGGCGCGAGAACAAAGTCCTGAAAAGTGAAACATCTCAGCGGAGGGTCGTAGAACTGCAGCAGAGCATGCAACCCATTCAACTCGAACGCAGAAGGCTTGCAAACCAAACTGAGCAATCTGCCATAAGTTTTCCTGAACTCATCCTTCACAGAATCACCTGCTAGAGCTATCAAACCAGTCAACTTAGCCACATCAGGAGCAGGGAACTTGTAAGCCACGGTCTTCCTGAGAGAGCCCATAACAATACAATAGGAGGCAAGAAATCCTGGATCGGGGAAACGGTACCTGCAACACAGACACACGTTAATGAAATGCAAATGAACATGCAAACTAATGCAAAATGCAGTCATGCAATAATATATCCAGGCAACTGCTGTTGCGGAGATTCTGTATCAACAATCACTGATGAGAAGAAAACCCCGGTATAAGACCACAGATCTGATCTGCCAAGAACAACCATCTGATAGGACCATATACACAGGATCATAATTCTGCTCTGTCAAGAACAAATGTCTGATAATAAGGACCTCGGATTTATGATCAAGAAATATCTGCTGATGAAGTCTTCAGACCCCAAATCAAAAACCTGCCCTATCAAGAACAAACATACAGCTGCTGATGAGATCTTCAGACCCCAAAAATCTGCTCTATCGAGAACAAACATACAGTTGCTGATGAGATCTTCAGACCCCACTCAAAATCTGCTCTGTCAAGAACAAACAACATCTGATGATAAGATCCTCTGATCAAAACCTGCTCTATCAAGAACAAACATACACCTGATGATAAGATCCTCTGATCAAAACCTACTCTATCAAGAACAGACATACACCTGATGATAAGATCCTCTGATCAAAACCTGCTCTATCAAGAACAGACAAATCTGCAACTGAGAAACCCTGGTACCAACAAAACTGATTCACTGTCAAGAAAACCAGGTAGTCTGAAGGTCAAGGTTTCCTGCAATAAACCCAATCCCACTCACAGGTATGGACCTAAACTGACTCAAGGTATGGCATCCTATGCGTTCATCAGCGTCACAGACTTTCAAGAGGGGTGATACGATACCCAGAAGGTGTGGCATCACCAGCTCATGAAGCGGCCTCACTTAGCTGAATCACAAATGATCGGTCCCCAGAGTCGATAATCCACCAAACCAGCAACCGTCTCAACCCAAAGGGTTGAAAGTGAAGCCAACCGGATGAACCTCGTCTGAGCGTGGATTTCATGAGACACTAGTGCCTGCAAATCAAGCACGCGCCCACTAATTTCCACTCTAAGTCTATAGTGCACTCAAGCCTGGGTCTGGCTTCTCACTCATCAGAACTCCCATCCCACAACAGCATAAATAATCATATTATACTGAAAATAAAATGCGGGAAATAAAGTGCGAGAAGTAAAATGCGATAAATAAACGCAACCCAGCAGGCAAACATACAAGCGTTAGGATTGACTTGCATAGGGAACCGGAGAACCAGAGATTCTGGGTTCGGTCCCCAGCAGAGTCGCCAGTTGTCGCTTGCGCGAAAATAAGGTGTCGGCACAACAGAAGAGTCGCCACCTTTCGTTATTTATCCCTCAGAGCGGGAAAGGAAACGATCGGAAAAACCTGACGAAAAAGGGTAAGACAAGGTCATCGCAACCATTGTCTGGGTTCGGGAGTCGGTTACGCAAGGGGAAGGTATTAGCACCCCTCACGTCCATCGTACTCGACGGGATCCATGCTTATTGTGTTTACTTGGACGGGTTGGTCTTATTCTATCTACCTATCAAGGCTGGCTGAAAAAGAAAAGAAAAATGACTCGGCAAAGCATCGCACTTTATGCCTACGTATTCTCATCAGAGAATGAGAAATCAGAGTCAACGTAGTTCGGCCTACGAAGGGTTACGGGGGAAGGTAGCTCGCCAATACATCGCCATCTTGTGCCTACGTACTCTCAACAGGCATGAGAGATCAGATCTCACGTAGTTCGGGAAACTACTGTTTATTTCCTGTCTTTTATGAAATAAGTGTTTTTTATTGTGTTTGCGATTTCAATCGCACTAGAGACTATGACCTGAGAGTGAATGCGTCGCATGTCACCTAAAGGGTACCATACTAAACATCCAGACTATGGAAAAGAAACTCTCCCACAATCCTTTCTCAGATAGCTTAAGGCTCGTAACGTACGAAAGAAATCATTCATGATTACTGTATCTTAAACTATTTTGAGATGAGAAGAGAACAGGCCCAACTAGGAGGGAGACTATCAAGTCCTACTGTTGTCATGCCATGGATTCATCCTATAGTTGAGGTTTGAACAGGGAACTCCTAGAAGTTGTCATGCATAGGTTTCAACCTAAAATTCTATCATCAAATCCTTATCAAAGGAAATGAGAGTCCTAAGGGATCATGTCAATGATACACCAAAACAGACAAAGCAT
Organism: Lathyrus sativus; assembly: GCA_963859935.3. Taxonomy (NCBI): domain Eukaryota; kingdom Viridiplantae; phylum Streptophyta; class Magnoliopsida; order Fabales; family Fabaceae; genus Lathyrus; species Lathyrus sativus. Next base: position 215,717,915 of record OZ012741.1, read on the forward strand.
CAGCTTAACAGTAAAATGCATGCAATGCAAGTGAGGGAGGAAATGTGTGTGGGGATTCAGCCTCCACAAGCTCATTTCAACCTCAAGCCAGAATGAAATAACAGTAATCATACTGAAAAATAAACATCATGCTATCAAGCAATGAACAGTAAGCTACAATCATACAGATAAAATGAAATGAAATGCCATCAGGCAAACAAACCACATGGGCAAGGGAGCTGGGCTCTACCGAATACCTGCAAGCAAAGCCACACAGTAACAATACAAGCAGAGGGAGCAACTCAACCTCTAGTGCAATCATGCTCCTAGATTCTACCTATTCTAGATATGGACTTATTCTAATGCATCAGACAAGTCAAACAAAACACAGCAATACAGAAAAGAAAAAGAAAGCAGACCAACTCCTTTCTCAACTCCAAGCTTCAGCTTTCCAGAATAATCCAGTCTTTAGACTTCAATCACTCTTGACAAACATCAATTGCTTTTCCAGGTTTCAACCCTACAACATAAGTCTCAACTTATCTTCTCCCTTGAGCTTCAGCTTCTTGATCAGCTCCACCTTCAGGCTTCACCTAATCTTCAGAGATCTTCAAGTGTCAACTTGCTCTTGTTGCTCTTCAAGCTTCAGCTGGAATGGCAATACTCAAGGATTCATCCTCCTCAATACTCTTCAATGAAGTCTTCATCTTCAAGCTCAAGCTCTGCATCTCTCAAGACAATCAAACCAGGGAAAATCACTTACTGGATAAGCTAGGGGATATTGAACTGCTTATTTGATCACCAAAGGTGACCTATAAGGGTTCAACATCAAAGGAATGGTTCCCTCAAAAGTTCTACCTCCTAGGTATATCACTTATCCCTCCAAAGGAGGGAGGTGTGTACCATGGAAGGACTTTGAATCATAGGGAGGAATGGAGGTGAATGATACCATCCATGTTTGAGAAAGAAGTTATCTACATCTAAACTCTTCCTAATCCCTAACCCTAAAACAAAACAAAATGAAAAAAGATCAAGCTCTCAAGCTCCTCAATGCATCTTCAAGTCTTCTACTATGCTCCATAATGCTCCTTAGAACAAGATCAAGCTCTCCAAGCTCACAAAGCAAAGCAACTAAAGCAAACATGCCCTAAAGGCAACACAAACAAACAACCAATACAAAAATCAACTAAAAATAGCATACTACTATATTAAATCCTAATATAATTTCTAAGGGATCCTACATACCTACCCTTAATACCCATATATGCCCCATAGTCTAAACTGTCCTAAAAACCCAAAAATCTAATGTTATCATGGACCTATGTTGAAGTTTTAACCTAATTCTACACAACCTAATAGCATCTAATCAAAACTATCCTAAAAATCATCACAAAAATATGGAATTAATCCAGGGGGAACCTAAAACATATATCTAACTACCCTAAAAAGATTGACCAAAAAATACTAAGGGAGCTACCTAAACTAAATTCTACAAATTAAGGTATCAACTTAAAAGAATTAAAAAGCAATAAAAGGAGAAAATATGCAAAAAATACTAAAATGTATGAAATGAAAAATGTTTTTATTTTATATTTTTCTAGACAAAAATATGAAAATGGATAAAAAACTCCCATGAAAAAATATTGACTTTTCTATTTAATATGAATTTTCTAATATTGAAATAAAATGGAGAAAAAATAATATGACAATTATGAACATGGGTGCAGATAGTAACAAAATACAATGCAAATCAAACTTGGGCCCAGACATGGGGGTGCGTATAGAAATACGCTAGGCCCAATATTAAAACAGAAATTAAATGGAAAACATTAAAAAAAAAAAAAAAGAGCGTGGTGCAAATAGAAGTGAATCTCGGTTCAAAATCCAATTGGGCCTCACACGTGGGGTGTGGATAGTAATCATTCTCTTAAGCCCAGAAACACCCTTTAATGAAACGCAGCATTTCAAGCTGCTTTCAGTCTCCCTCCAAAACGAATTTAAACGTGGACTGTTGGATCTTGAGAAAGTCAATGAGTCTGCGCGCGATCTGATGGCTGTAGGATCGTCTTCTTCCTCACGCCCTAGGGTTTCTGCAACTCCCATTAAAACAGCTCCCATGCAACAAACTTTCGTCCATTCGTATTCCTTCGTTTCTTGATCAAAATCAAAAATGTAAAACACAATCTTGATCTATTTTCCACGCTGAATACGCCTATGGTCTTGAAATACATTGAAACGGTCTAAATCATGCAACCCGAAGGTGTAACCAAGCTAACCTCAAAATCTGACCAATCTACAACTTTCAACCAAACTCATATTTCTTTGCATCAAAATGCTCCTTACATTCCATGGGTTAAAATCATCTAATAATCTTGCATTAAAACTCACTATATCACTAGTTCTCACTCCATCAAGAATTGACCTCCATGAATGAAACTTCACCAATCACTCCTAAACTCTTCATACATGATCACCTAATTGTCTCTAACAATTCTACACTAATAAATTACCCTAACCATGCCTAGATAATGAGTTAGAAGAGATTTTGCAAACCTGGCTTCTTGGATTGGTAGTGATGGTGGATCTTCAATTCAGGCCTTGCAACTCTTCAAGAATGCTCCTTGAATGATGAAAACTCTTCTGTTTGCAAAAGATTTGGAGGAGAGAGCTTGTACTTCAAGATCCAATGACAATTTCTTCATTGCAAATTCAATGTGAACACCTTCAAATCTTCATGGATGGAGCTTCAAATCAGTATGAATACACTCAGAAGGATCTATGGAGAAGGTTTGTGAAGAAAAATGGGATGGCAATGAAGAAGAATGTGAAGTTTGAATGTGATTTGCAATGGAGGAATTTTGATCTCCCTCTCTCTTCTCTACACCAATTAACACCAACCTTGCATCTGAGCAAGTCACAATGGTTATATAGAATGGTTTAGAACAGTCTAGGACCATCTAGGATCATCTAATGAGAAATTCATCTTTTCATGTCATGGTATTTTGAATTCTCATTTCTCATAACATGGTATCTCATGCCAAATGCCTTGCAACCTTGGTTTCTGATTGGAAATTCTCCTTACATGAGATTTAGGACAAGTTACAATGCATATCTTCCTTGTTTATTGAGTTTTTCCTTGTTTTGGTTTGGTACCTTAAGATGCAAGTAATCCAATTCCAAAGAAACCCTATGATGCAAGCCTCAAATCAAAATTGTGGCTGAACCATTGTTCTTAGAATTTCATTTGGAGTCAAAATGGCCTATTACATGACATGGTTTGGACTTATAACTTGGGATTTATGATTTTCAATTTCACTTGAATTAACTTATGCCTCATTTTTAGGCCATTTTTATCACTTTTTGATATGAGCCTTTTAAACATCTCATGACCTCCCTACTAGCCTTAAAACATCATTCTAAGCAAGTTTGATGTTGAAGATTTTTCCATTTGAAGCTTGGAAGTAGGAGATATGGCCTTATGCTTGAAATGGCCTATAACCTCCAAATGACCAAAATGCCCTTGGCTTGTCAAAGCCATAAGTTGAGTTCTACAAATCCTATCAAGGACTTCTAGTACTATCTAGAAAGCTAAGAAGATGCTCTTAAACATTCATGTTGACCAAGAGTTCATATGAATCATCCTACTAGGGAAAAAGTTGTCTGCAAGTTGGGTGACTTTCAAGGACCCAGATTCACATACCTCGGATGACCTGTAATTTGTCAAAACCATAACTTGAGCTCTGCAAATCCTATCAAGGACTTCTACTACTCAAATTAAAGCTAAGAACAAGCTCTACAACATTAATGTTGTGGGGAAGATGATATGACAATCACATCTTGAGCTAAACTGCCTTGAAGATAGGGATCAAACTAGGGGATTTTACACTGTCAATCCTTAGAAACCCTAGCTTAAAACTTCTCAAACTCCTCAATCATGATGAGTTGGTCTAGGAATCATCCTTATAGTATCTCAATACATCATTCCATGATCACATGGCTCTTGGATTAGGTCTCAACCCTCTCCAAATCTTCAGTTGACCTAGGGTTGACCCAGTCAAACCCTAATTCTACCATCCATGGCTGAATCTTCTGAATTCTTGTACAATGACCTCTCTAGGCTTCATGATGGCTTTCAAGACAACTCATAAGCTTTCTCAAAGCTTCAAGTTCATCCTCATAGTCTCAGAATCATCTGAGGAGCTCCCACAACTCTCAAGTTATGAGGCACACAACCTTGGTTTCAACCAATTCCTCTGAGGATCTCTTGAGTTCTCTGACAAAGGTGTCAACCTTTAAACACTTGAATAAACTTCTTGGCTAGCTTTAAAGCCTCATACAACTCTTGATGGATAAATAAATGTTGGTCAAATTTTGGGGTGCAACAGATACTACTCAGCATACAGAGAACAATGTCACTGAGAATGTCATAACATCGTTCTGGGACAATCTTAGGAACATGAACTAATATCCTAGTCAGCCAGAGAAATCAGTGAAAAATACTGATAGATATCACCTCTGGAAAGAATGTGTGGAACTAAGAGACTCAGGAGCATACAGTGATCACAAGGTTACAAGGAAGCTCAAGGCTACTAATGCACACAACTAGGTGAGAACACATTTGAATGAGGAATTATAGCAATTAATGGGAATAGGGAATTGTAGTTTAAAATTCAATCATTTACTGATTGGTCAAAATATTAAGGTCCCTCCTCATTTGCCATATCAACCCTTTAGTCTCTATACACAAAATTCCTACGTTATTTGGGTCAAGTTCAAACTGTTCATCTCCCCTAAACCCTCCATCGAATGAAAGAAAGTCTCTTCCACACGAACAACGTTCTTCACAATGTCTCAACACTCAAAATCACCCTCCTATAGAATGTCCACCAACGATTCTGAGGTGGGAACTAGCAAACCTAACGAAGTGCTTGGGATAACACCTCTGCGTATGATGACTCCAGAAGGAATGTTGGTACAGAACCCAAGAACTTCACATGCAAGGAGGCCTAGAGACCTTGTTTCAGGACAAGCTCCTCCCTCTACAACGTCTGATGTCGATAAGAAGGAAGCCAAGAAAACCCACAACATCATTGCTGACATGGTAGCTAGGGCTCTGAATATACCCATTCCACCTAGTAATGAGGGGACGATCCCAAATTTGAATGATCAAGATGATGTCATGTACAATGTTGGAACATTGAAGGATAATGCACCAAAGGATAAGGATGAGGATGAAGGTTCTGATAACTTGGAGAGTAACATGGAAAGCAACAAGAATGATGAGGTGGTGGACCTGGATGAATACTATGACAATGATCTGATAGCAAAAATAAATCCTAGCATAGCCAAAAGGCTTATGACTAGGAAGGGGAAGAAGGTTGCTGATCAAGTTTTTGATCAAAGTTCTCCAAACAAGAATGTTGCTAATCAAAGTTCACCAAAGAAGAAGGATGTTGAGAAGGCTGTTGAGCAGAACTCTCCCTCAAAGAAGGCTAGAACTAAAAAGACTCAGTTTGGAGCCTCCAAAGGTTGGAGCAAAGTAGTCACAGAGAAGAGGAAGGCTGAAACTAGCTCAGAATCAGAAACAGAATCTGATGTTGCTGAAAACCAACCTAAGAAAAAACCCTCAACGAGCAAACTCGCTGCAAATGTTCCTGAAGTGCCCATTGACAACATCTCCTTCACTATCCCTCGTGGGTTAACAGGTGGAAGTATGTTTACCAAAAGAGGCTGGCCTTAGAGAGAGAGCTAGCAGACAATGCTCTTGAAAACAAGGAGATCATGGCCCTTATCTGTGATGCTGGCTTGGTGAAGACTGTGACTCAGTTCTCCAAATGCTATGAAATACTGGTCAAAGAATTCATAGTAAATCTATCAGAGAAATGTGCTGACAGAAAATCTGCTGAGTTTGATAAAGTTTATGTTAGAGGAAAAGGTGTCAGCTTCTCCCCCACTACCATCAACAAATACCTTAGAAGATCAAATGGAGACTAGTCTGAGATAACTACCTATGACAACAAAGTGTGTCAAGTAATTACTGGAAACCAAGTCAAAAGCTGGCCATCAAAAGGGAAGCTAGCTGCCAGCAAACTTAGTGTAAAATATGTTGTGCTACACAAGATTCGTGCTGCAAAATGGGTGCCCACTAATCATAAATCAACAGTGGCTACTATTCTGGGGAGGTTCATATATGATATTGAAACCAAGACCAAAATTGATTATGGCACTTACATATTTGACCAGACTATGAAGCATGCTGGTAGCTATAGCATAAAAGGTCCCATAGCATTTCCCTCGCTCATCTGTGGAATTATCTTAGCTCAATATCCAAATATTCTCAAAAAGATTGATACTGCAAGAAGAAGAGAAATTTCCCTGTCCTTTCATCACAAACTATTTCAAGGAAGTCATTTTCCAGACATTGTCATGACATCTAATGAGACATCCAATGGGAGTCCCAAGACCAGAAAAGGGGATGTAATTGCAGTACTCAAAGAAACCTGCAAGGAATTGGAAACAAGGAAGCAGAATCTTGTGAAACTGATCAGATCTCTTGAGCACGATGAAGAATCTGAATTTAATGACAATGATGAGGGTTCAGGAAGGGATGATGGTTAGGAAGATGCTTCAGAAGCAGCAACTGCCAATTCAGAGGAAGCCACTGATGAAGCAACAGAGAGTCATGAAGAATCTGAGGAGGTCAGGTCGGAGTCTGCCTCTGAAGAGGAAGAATAAGGTGGTGATAGGCTGCTGAGGGGCTCAGGTTGCTGGTTGCTGAGCTGATGAAGATGATGTGCTGCTAGTTTGAACATGGTTGGTTGAGATTTTTTGTATTTATGACAGCACTTGTGATGATCTTAATGAGAAATTTTTTGTAATTTCCTAACCATTGTTCTGTTACTCATTTTGATTTATTAGCTTAGTCTTGATCTTAATTTGTGGCTAAAAGGGGGGAGAGAGTATTGTTAGATAACAACAGGTTAAAGACTTGCTCGTTGAAGACTTGCTAGAGCAAGTATATGCTTGTGGTGCTAGAGCAAGTATATGCTGCTGGTGATATATGTGCTACTGCTGATATGTGTGACAACAACTGATGTTGTTAGTATTGTATGAAGTCCTAGGTTCCAGGTTCTGTAGGGTTGTATCTTAGCTATGTGAGCACCCAACTGCTTGGGAGTGTATGTGTGTGTTTGTAGAATGTGAGTGTAGTGCTTCTCTTTAGGGGCAGTAGCACAGGATAGTCTACATAAAGGTGAGACATATGTAGTCTAGGCTAACAGGTGAGAGTGTTATGCTGTGGAAATAGTGTACTTCAGGAAGTTATCTTGAATGTCTGGACATCCAGAACTGGATGGATGTTTTTATGTGTGACTGCAGGACTGCTTGCAGGGTATGCATAAAATGCATCAGCTGAGGGGGAGTAACCCAGAATGTTACTCAGTAAAGTGTGACATCTGTAGTGCTGACTATAAGATGCTATTGTAAATAGGTTGATCATGAGAACTAACAGTGTAAGTGTGTGTAGACAACACTGATTGTGTAGCTTTCATGCATAGTAGGTTAAGACTTCTGCTGCTTGTAAACTCTGATATGTTAACAGGGTGTTTTGCCCAAAAACTAGCCAAAGGGGGAGTTTGTAAGTGCTTTTGATTGGCTGCATTTTATGGCAAAACATTAATATTTGAGTAAATATCATAACTGATGTTAGGACATACATGAAGAGTGTTATGCAAGGAAAGTCATGAGTAAGTAAAGCTAAATGTCATACTGAATGTCATGACACTGATCGTATGACATCCAGTGAGCAGATTTGTTTTTTTGGTAGCTAGAAATCAGGAAACTTATTAGAAGCTCAAGCTGAAAGATAGGAGACATTTTAGAAGCCCTAAAGTGAAACAAAGTGCTCCTAAATTAAATGGCAAGCATGCAGATTATTGAAAAAAAAGATTTTGTTATGGTTAAACCTAATTTATGCACCCAGGCCCTAGGACTGACTGCTGCTATAAATATAGAAGGAGCAATCCTAGAAGAGCAGCTCTTGACAGAAGATTAGAGAGTGCGTATAGAGAGTCCTTGTGAGTGAAGAAGTTATGTTCTTCACGTGTGAAACGTGTCTTAGAAATACTTGTACACCAAGCAACTGTATGATGCATTGGTTAGGTAGGTTCTAAGCTGCTGTCTCACTCAAAGCTTTTAAGCAAGAGTGTGTGTCCCTTGATCAAAGTTGTGAATCAAGATCAAGGTGTGTGGTGGAAGTGTATCTTCATAATTTTCTATAATTGTATTTGGATATCATTGAGGTGATTGAGGGGGAGTGAGTGGGAATACTCAGGTCTAGAGTGTCTCTAGGTTGAAGTGTCATTGGGTAGGTTTTAAGTGAGGAGTGCAAACTGGAGTGTTTGACTCTGAATTAATTCTACTAAGAGTGAATTTCCTCCCTGGCTTGGTAGCCCCCAGATGTAAGTGTTGTTGACACTAAACTGGGTAATTAATTACTGTGTTATTTACTGCTTTCCTTTATAGCTTTTTAATTATTCCAATAGTCTGTGTTACAGTAGATGTTATAACATTCGTAATAACATCCATCGCATGCTAGCCAGAATTTCAGTTCTTTTCATGAGTAGAAAACATTACCCCAAAAGGCATTCTATTTATACACATTTGGAATACTATGTAGCTATGTGAATTGCATCTATGCTTGTTATTTTATTATTGAATTTATGTTGGCACTTTACTTTTATTTCTCACAACTCAAACTTTTAATTGACTTGCCTTAGATAAACACCGTAACACTAGCAAACAATTGATTGACGTTTGGTCTCTGTGGGATCGATAATCTTTTATATTACTCTGACGCTATTCTTGCACTTGCGAATCGAGCATCAAGTTTTTGGCGCCGTTGCCGGGGATCAATTACGTCAAAATTTCGTACCCTATTATTACACCTTCTAGACTAAGGTTTTACCCATCGGTCAATGCGAAGAACTCGCAACACCGGTACTCTCATAGATCCTCTAGAGGAACCTGAACGTTACATTCGCGTGCGTATCTTATTTCGTAGAGTTAAGAAAGCTATGGACGAAGACCGTAACCAAAGATCCCTTAAGGATTTCGCCCAACCATCTAATGATGAACCTAGTTCTAGTATTGTGAACCCCAATATTCCTCCTCAGAATTTCGAGCTAAAACTTTCCCTATTACAACTAGTGCAACAGAACCAGTTCGCGGGAATCGCTACCGAGAACCCGAACCAACACTTTAAAATGTTTATTCAATTAGCTAACACCTTTAAAACCAATGGTGCTACCCCTGAGGCGACCCGGTTAAGATTATTTCCCTTTTCCCTCAGAGACAAAGCCCTTACTGAGTTAGATTCCCTTCCAGCCAATTCTATAACAACCTGGGAAGACCTTAGGAGAGTTTTCCTTGCTAGATATTTTCCCCCGAGCAAAACTGTCGTTCTTAGAAACCAAATAACCAGAGTTACCCAAAACCAAGGTGAATCACTCTTCGAGGCTTGGGAAAGATATAAAGACCTGTTGAGAATATGTCCACACCATGGCCTAGAATCATGGCTAATCATTCACACATTCTATAATGGACTTCACTATAACATAAAGATGACCATCGACGCCGCCGCAGGTGGCGCTCTGATGAATAAACCTTACCCCGAAGCTTGCGCTCTCATCGAGGATATGGCTCAAAACCATTGTCAATGGGGGATAGAGCGAGCAACAGTGGAAAAGAAGGAAGCCCAAGGAGGAATACATGAGATAAGTTCTATAGACATGATGCAAGCCAAAATGGACGCTTTAGCCCTTAAAGTCGAACACATGTGCGCAAACCCAGGAGTTGTAGCAGCAAACTCAACTGAGTGCGAACTATGTGATGCCAAAGGACACCAATCAGCGGAATGTAATCTGCTGAATGAAACTCATTTAGGAGAGGTCAACTATACCCAAGGAAACCCATTTTCTAATACTTATAATCTTGGATGGAAGAATCACCCAAACTTTTCCTACAAAAATAATAACCCTATCCAAAACCCTGCACCTCCGAGGAAGACTCAAAACCCTCTATAGAACATCAGAGAAGGATAAACCCTATAATGAGTGATGTTGTAAAAAAGGAAGTTCTCAAGTTACTAGAAGCAGGAATAATTTATCAAATCTCAGATAGTAAGTGGGTAAGCCCTGTGCATGTAGTACCTAAAAAGGGAGGCATCACGGTCGTGCAGAATGAGAAAGGAGAACATGTAGCAAAACGGATAGAAGGAGGATGGCGTACGTTTATAGATTATAAGAAGTTAAACAAAGCCACTAGAAAAGACCATTTTCCCTTACCATTTATAGACCAAATGCTGGAACATTTGGCCAGACACTCCTATTTTTGCTATATGGATGAATATTCAGGATTTTTCCAAACCTCTATACATCCAGAGGATCAAGAGAAAACTACCTTTACATGCCCTTATGGAACTTTTGCCTACAGGCGAATGCCTTTCGGTCTCTGTAATGCACCAGCAACCTTTCAGCATTGCATGATGGCAATCTTCGCTGATTACCTAGATAGAATCATGGAAGTATTCATGGATGATTTCTCGGTATGTAGATTTGATTTCAACAACTGCCTCGCAAACCTTGGGAAAATCCTGAAAAGATGCGTTGACGTTAACCTGGTATTGAATTGGGAGAAATGTCACTTTATGGTCACCAAAGGTATAGTTTTAGGACATATAGTCTCTGAAAGAGGTATCGAAGTAGATAAAGCCAAAATAGAAGTGATTGAAAACCTTAAACCCCCTAACACTATCAAAGAAGTCTGAAGCTTTCTTGGACATGCTGGTTTCTATCGACGTTTTATCAAAGACTTCTCTAAAATAACTAAACCTTTAATCGGCCTCCTGATGGAAGATGTCGAGTTTAACTTTGACGAAAAATTCCTTGAGGCATTCAACTTTCTAAAATAAGCGTTGATCTCGGCATCCATTATCCAACATCCAGATTGGGACGAACCATGCGAAATCATGTGTGACGCTAGCGACTATGCTGTAGGAGCTGTTATAGGGCAAAGAAAGAATAAGAAATTACATGTTATATACTATGCTAGTAGAACCTTACACGCTGCTCAGCTCAACTACGCTACCACTGAGAAAGAACTTCTTGTCGTGGTTTTTGCTATGGATAAATTTCGATCCTATCTAGTAGGAGCCAAAATTATAGTTTATACAAATCACGTTGCCATCCGTTACTTATTAAGCAAGAAGGATGCCAAACCTAGGTTACTTCGATGGACCCTCCTATTACAGGAGTTTGATCTGGATATTAGAGACAAGAAAGGCACGAAAAATTTAGTTGTCGACCACCTTTCTAGGCTTGAGTACCTAAAACTAGACCCATTCCCTATTAACGATGATTTTACCTATGACAGGTTAATCACTAGGATAGAAGCCGTAGAAGAAAGCAACCTAGAACCTTCTAAGAACCCTGAGAGATCTCTGGCAGTAAGCAGCGTACCTTGGTACACGGAGTTTGTAAATTACCTAGCCGCCGATATCATACCCCCTGATTTTAATTACCAGCAGAGAAAGAAGTTCTTTAACGATGTAATACACTTCTATTGAGACGAACCGCTCCTTTTTAAAAGAGGCACGGACGGTATTTTCTGTCGTTGCATCCCAGAAGAAGAAGTAAGAAAGATAATAGAAACTGCCACTATGCACCTTATGGAGGACACTCTAGCACATCCAAAACTCAGGCTAAGATTCTTAGAGCAAGCCTGTTTGGGCCAACAATGTGGTGCGATACACACACCTACATAGTTAAATGTGACCGGTGCCAGCGCACGGGAAACATCTCAAGACGTGACGAAATGCCTTTGAGAAACATTCAAAAGGTGGAACACTTTGATGTTTTGGGCATAAACTTTATGGGACTATTTCCGTCTTCCTTAGGAAATAAATACATCTTATTTGCAGTTTGTTATGTGTCTAAATAGATTGAAGCGATAGCCTCCCCAGCCAACGACACAGGTGTAGTCATTAAGCTGTTTAAGAATTACATATGCCCTAGGTTCATAACCCCCCGTCTTGTTATTAGCGACGGTGGATCGCATTTCATATCAAGAATCTTCGAAAAACTATTAAGAAAACATGGAGTTAAGCATAGGATAGTGACACCTTATCACCCACAGACTAGTCGCCAAGTAGAAGTTTCCAAAAGAGAAATTAAACAAATCTTAGAAAAAGCGGTCTCTATATCAAGAAAAGATTGGTTTCAAAAGCTGCAAGATGCGCTATGGGCCTATAGAATTGCCTTCAAAACCCCTATTGGAACAAATCCTTACCAACTAGTCTATGAAAAATCATGTCATCTACCCTTTGAATTAGAACACAGGGCCTATTGAGCCATAAAAACCCTAAACTTTGACTATTTGACTGTTGGGCAAAACCGCGTCCTTGATATAAATAAACTAGAAGAACTCCGCTAATCTGCCTACGAGAACGCCATTATATATAAAGAAAGAACTAAGGCCTGACACGACAAGAAGATCGTAAAGAAAGATTTCCATATAGGAGACCCTGTTCTCCTATTCAACTCTAGATTACGACTCTTTCCTGGCAAGCTTTGTTCAAGATGGACAGGTCCCTTTACAGTTACTAAAGTTCTACAATCAAGAGCAGTCGAGATCCAGAACCAGTCATGTAGCCTATTCATTGTAAACGGGCAGAGATTAAAATTCTATGAATGAGGGGGCATTCCTGATGATTACTCTAGCCATACCTTGATTGATCCACCATTTCCTACTTCAACCATATAGGTTATAATCGTTAAGCTAACGACGTTAAACAAGCGCTGCCTGGGAGGCAACCCACGATTTTCTTTGTTTTCCTTTGTCTTTTATTTTATTTTTATTTCATTTTATTTTATTTTGTTTTATGTGTCAACTAATGGTTTATGATGATTTTGCTTTCAGGTCTTGTTCTCTAAGTTTAATTTTTCAGGATGCAACAGCATGATGACATGCACGTCGCCTTCAGAGACAACAAGTAGAGAGAGAGGTACTCAGTTCTTCGACAGCGTCCTATGGCACCGACCTGGTATCCGGATCAGGCCTGCATGGAAGCTCTAGGGATCGAACCCAGCATACGGTTCCTCTGTCATCAGCTCCAATGGGGTGAATATGCTGACCAGTTGAACCAGACCTACAGGCACCTTACATTGGAGTTTCTCAACTCGTTTCACCATGAACCATGCGCTAATCAGGACTGACTAGCCATATTTAGACTTTTTGGGAAAGAGTATGCATTCACCCATAAGGGATTCGGCGACCTGCTTGGATTTTCGACCAACCCAGATGTTATTCCTGACCTCCCGATGGGCTATTTTATGAGTAGAGACATCGTTCAGTTCTGGAGAGAGATTATAGGAGGAGGAACCCTAGATCCATCGACTCAGCTATCTCTGGTCATCCACAACCCGACTATGAGGTATTTTTAGATGACTCCGGCTCACACCATTCTTGGAAAGGAGGACTCCGACATGCATGTTGTTGAGGAAGAGATATTCTCCCTATTCTGCGCAAACAGGTTATGCCCAGTGGCATGTGGGAACTACTTGCTGCATAATCTCGAGGGTACAGCTAGATCCTATAAAGGGGTTATTCATGTGGGACGCACCGTCACGCATATAGCCACTGCATTGGGACTCACCAGCCAGTTACTGCATCTGACGCCGTATTGTGGATACACCCTGTTGGACATTGATTTTTGTTTGGACAGAGGGCTAATGAGGAGAGCATCTTTTTAGCCTGATTATTTCAAACTTCTGATTGATTACCAGATTGTCCATTATTTTACACTACCTGATCCAGCTGTGACCAGTGTACACGATCCTTTAAATTGGAGTTATACATTGGAAGGCTATGGAGAGACGATCGATGAGCCACGCACACCGCCCTCAGCGGAATACCACCCTTCACCACCATCTCCAAGGACGAAAGTTTATTCGAATAATCATGCATTGCGAAGGACTAACTTGCACACCTAGATAGCAGCACTGCGCGTAGAGATAGTTTGACTCCAGCTGACAGTAACCGATCTCACCTTATAGGTTCAGATATCAGACATGACCCATGCAACTGAAGCAGACGTTTTGTATCAGAAGATCTCGGACTTGCACAGAGAGCTCCACACACTCTTTCATCCCGATCCGTCAGATGAGCAGTCAGCTCCTTGATGACACTATTTCATTGCTTTTTTTTATTTGCTTCATTTCAATTTTCATTTACAGACTTATTGCATTCGTTTACGTTTTTATTTCATGACATTAATCTTACTGTTTATATCTATATATGTTTATGACGATTGATATTTCATGCAATTTATTTTAATTTTAATTTTTATGTTTCCTGATTTTTTATGTCGAAATAAGGAAAAAGAAAAAATATACAGAAAAAAATTAGTGTGCTAGGACAAGTGATCTCTACTACCAGCACACCCTCAAAAATCAAGAAGAAGCATCAAGGCCCAAACAAAGCACTACAATTCGGCCTAACCACCTTCAACAAGGATGGCGCCCGCCATATAGTCCATGGTGCCCGCCATATAGGCCATGGCGCCCGCCATGGGGTCTGGACTATATGCGGGGCAGAAGTTACAAAACCTCCATTTTCACATCCAAAACTCCATTTTTGGTCACACGCAAATCTCCCCCAAAGCACCAAAAGTTCCTAATTTCATCATCCACTCACCAACCCATTAACCATTCCAACTTCCATTTTCACTTTCCTTCACCAAAATCCATCAAAACCCCATTTTTACAAAACTCCAAAAAATACCCATTTTCACTCATCTTCCATCTCAAGAGTTCATCCATGGAACACGAAGTTACATATCGCGACAAGGGAAGCCCGTAGAAAGGCAATGAAAAATTCTTGACAAACTGCAAAGTCGAGACATCGCTTCGACACGGTACGTGGATGACAAATGTCTGTATTCTTTAGGTATTTACCATAGTGTTTATCAATTATTAGACACTTTAGGATTGCATGAAGTATTTTCCAGGCGTGATCCTACTTTTGAGAGCCTGACCAGGGAAATCTTGAGTTCCCTGATTTATGTTGTCAGACCCAACACTGCTAGTACCTTCGGCACAATACAGTTCTGAATGTTTAATGTGGAATATGCTTTTAGTACCGATGAACTCGCAGAGAGGCTAGGACTGCCTTTTGGTGATGGTGCTATTTGTGAAGCACCCCTGGATTCCGATTGGTCTGTGGAGGCATTTTCCTTTTGGCACAGGCTGTCGAATTTTATGATTACATCTTTCGAAGGAATACTTGCCTCTAGGATCCATAATTCGACCGTCCGCGTATTTCGCTACATGTTAGCCTGTACTATCTTTGGCCGGGAGAAACCAAATAAAGTAAATGTAAAAGAGTTACTATTTTTGCAGGGGTGCCTCACAAATAGGAGATTTAATATGGTTTCGTTCATGATTGCCCATATGAATGCCTCAATCAGGGGCACTGGGACCATTGCCTTTGGAGGACTTATTACGTCCATTGCAAAGGCTCTAAACCTAGATATTGAGATAGCCACTTTAGAACCTCCTCCTCGTCGCACAATTAATTTGAAAATTTTAAAAGATTTGAAATTGTGCAAGGTCAAGAAGGAAGGGGGCTTTGAGCTTATGATTCATGGGATCTATCATCTTGCCTTGCACTAGACGCATATATGTGACTATCAAAAGGAACTCGACCTACGATTTAGATGCATAACCATTTACAAGTCCAGTGCCTCCGAATATTCCTGTTGGTGAAGGCGATGATACTGATGACGAGTATGACCGGCGAGAGCGATCTCCCGATCATCCTATGCCGCCTCACCATGTACCGCAGACACACACTGCACTGTCTTTTTGTTAGAAGTTCTAGGTTAAAATACTTTTTAACTAAGTTAAGAAACTATATTTCTTAAAAACTAGGTTTATTAATCCTAACACAATACGCGCCTTTTTATAAGAGAGAATAAGAGGGATCAATTAGGGACAAACTCGGTTCTGAATACGCGAAAGCGACAGTTCCTGTTAAATTAATTCTTTTCATGAGTATAAAACATTACCCCATAAGGCATTCTATTTATACACATTTCGAATACTACGTAGCTATGTGAATTGCATCTATGCCTGTTGTTTTATTGTTGAATTTATTTCCACACTTTACTTTTATTTTGCACAACTCAACCTTTTAATTGACTTGCCTTAGATAAACATCGTAACACTAGCGAACAATTGATTAACGTATGGTCTCTGTGGGATCCATAATCTTTTATATTACTCTGACGTTATTCATGCACTTGTGAATCAAGCATCATACTCAACGGGGATGCTGGTAATAACCAACCACTATGAGACAAGGATTAGATGAGCAATGCCAATAATCATTGGACTTTAAATAACTCCAGTCAAAAAATTAATGGACTTCGAATGGGGATAACCATCAAACAGAGATGCCAATATCAATTGGACTTTAAACAATGCCAGTCAAAACATTACTGGGCTTCAGAGGATTTCTAGTAACGACTAGACTGAGATGCCAATAACAATTGGAATTTAAAGAAAGGCCAGTAAAAACATTACCGGACTTTCTGGGGAGTACTAGTAACGACTAAATTTCAATGATGAAAAAAAGATTGGTGACCACCAAATAGCAGCAGCAAATTGAGGGTGTAACACCCCAAATTTATTGGAATATTTATTTAATTTATTTAAATAGGAATATTCGTATTTTTAGTGATTTTCGGTGGTTGGTTGAATATTGGGAATTATGGAGTTTTTAGTTATTTATATAAATAATAGTATATAATATGAATAGATTTGGTATTATTATTAATTTAAATAAATATAAGTTAATTTAAGGGCAAAGTGGATATTTGAGGGGGAGTTAGTGAGGGTGAAATTGGAAAGCCCATTTTAAAGGCACAAAGTTAGGTTTAACAAAAAGGAATTTTGAGGGAAATAGGATTCATTCTTGTTAGACCGTGAAAAGGGAAGAAATAAAGACCATAGGTATAAGGAAGAGGATTGAGGAAAAGCTTCGCGAGGTTTCCAAGAATCAAGGAGAAAAACTTAGAGTCGGCAATTAAGGCATGGGGAGTATTACCTTCATTGTTTTCAATATATGATTCAATATATTTAAAGCTGATTTAAGGATTTAGGTGGTTTTTGAGTTTGAGGAAATTAGGCCTTCATTGCCAAATTTGTTTTTGAGGTTGTTTAAGTATGGGGAGTATTACCTTCATTATTTTCAATATGTGATTCAATGTATTTAAAGCCGATTTAAGGGTTTAGGGATTTTGGGTATTGAATTGTTGTTGCCTTTTGGTGAGTTTAATGAGTTTGAGGGATTTGAACTGATGGTCTGATAGGTTTGAGGCTGATTTAGGAGTAAAGGAAATTAGGCCTTCGTGGCCAAAATCTATTGTTGAGGGATTAAACGTATAGGGTAATTGATTATGAGAAATATAATGAATGTGGGAAAATTGTAAGGATTTTATGGGAATTAGAGGCGCAAATATGATACGGGATTGGCCTAATAAGTCGTAGATTGTGTGCCTTTATTGCCGTAATACCTTAGGAATGATTGAGGGATGTTTTTGGAGCATTAGGGAAGGAAATCATAGAGACTTTTGGGCTGGTTTTGCTACTAGCGTGTGACAGTATTTTGCTATAATCGTGAGTTCGCACAGCGAACAATCCTTCGCACGACAAACACTCGCCCCAGACTCACACGGTGAACTGTCCAACAAATGTAGCAGAGTTTCGCGAACTGTGTTCTTATGCAGTGTTGTCTTGATGCTTTGATGTTGTGATTTTATGGATGAATTTCCTTGAGTACGACTGTGATTCATATGTGATTCATACATGATCGTATGATGATTCCTATGAGTAATGATGATGAGTTATGATGTTGATTCAGTGAGTTTTTGATGATTATATGATGACATGATTATTATGATGATTTTGATGAATGATGATGCACCTAATATGTTTATTATGAGGATGATATTGACGTGTGCATCATGCATTCATATGCACGCCGGACTTTGGTCTAGTGTTTGATTCTTGTGGCTTCAGTCCCATTGCGCGGATGTGAAGTATTTTGTTGTGCTCTGGTTCTTGTGTAGAATCAATCCTATTGATAAGGATCTATAGAGGGTTGATTGCCCAGTGTGCATCGAACTTTGATGAATTGGTACCACATGCATGAGTCTTGTTACATTTCCATTTATGTGACAATTTGGTATAATTTATGATATTATGGCTTTTTTATGTTTCCTTGATGATTATAATGATGTTGAATGGGAAAATGACACTATTTTATATATTGATTTCTATATTGATTATTATGAATCGTTTTACTCACCCTGCCTATTTGAATGTTGCCTCCACGTGGGTAACATGCAGATGACCAGGTTTAGCCGTGGATGTCGTCGAGGACTTTTTGGAGTTTTTGACTTTTGGTTGACTTAGAGTGTCTTGCTCTAATAGTGTAAAATCGGGTTGGGGTATTTGAGTTAAACCATGTTTTATTGATTATTGTTATTTTGATTATGTTGTTGCACAAGGAAAACTTTGGATTTTTCCTTTTTGAGTTTCGCGGCCTTTTGAGCAATTTTTGAGTAATTTTGGAAAACCCGTTGTTTACGGAGCATTGACTTTTATTTGAGTTATTGAGAAATGTACGCCCTTTAAGGTGATTTTTATTGTGTTTAATATTTTACTCTGATAAATGTGATTAATTTGCCATTATATTTGTCGGGTAGAAAAGGGTGTTACATTAGTGGTATCAGAGTCTGGTTGGTCCGTCCGACCAAGTTGTCTAATGTTGTTTGTTCCCTAGTATGCGACATGTGTGTGAAAACACTGTCGATACACATTTTTTTCTAGCCTTTGTCTGCAGAAGTGGGAATGAAACAAGTGGGGGAGAAGCTTGTGCTTCTCCAAGATGCTTCAAGTGTGGAGTGGTGGCTCAGTGTGTCGATGAATGCTCTTATAGTTTGGTAAAGATGGTTTATGCCCCATCATGATTTTCAGTTGTCTGTTGACAAATTAAGGAACTGATCACCCTTAATCTCTTGTTGATAGTAGACGGAGTCATGTTGGATGGGATAGACGTGTGCAATGAATTGTTTTGAGTTAAGCTTAGTGCTTACAGATTGTTTTGGTGAGTCGGTGCAAGATGGTGCTGAGATGTTTATTTTGATGAAAACTTTGAGGGTTAATAAAGTGGGGAAGTTAGTGGTGTGACAGTTAATTGTGATTACCCGGAAGTTTTTCCTGATGAGTAAGTGATTTACCGTCGAAACGTGAAGTGGAGCTTACGATCGACTTAGTTCCTGGAACTAGTCATGTATCGATGGCTCCATATCATATGTCCACACCGGGATCGAAGAAGTTGAAGAATCAACTTGAAGATCTGCTTGAGGAGAGATTTATTTGTCCGAGTGTGTCATCGTGGGGTGCACCAATTTTGTTAGTTAAGAAGAAAGAAGGTTTTGTGAGGCTGTGTGTGGATTATAGAAAATTGGACAAGGTGACTATCAAGAATAAGTGTCCACCTCCAAGGATTGATGATTTGATGGATCAGTTGGTTGTTGCAAGTGTAATCAGTAAGATAGATTTGAGATTTGGGTATCATCAGATTCGTGTAAAGGCTGAAGATATTCAGAATACTGCTTTTAAAACAAGGTATGGACATTATGAGTATTTTGTGATGCCATTTGGTGTAACTAATGCACCATGTGTATTTGTGGAGTATATGAACATGATTTTCCATCCTTATTTGGACAAGTTTGCGGTTGTGCTCATTGATCATATTTTGATATACTCGAAGAGTAAAGAGGATCATGTTGAGCATCTAAAAATTGTGTTATCAGCGTTGAAAGAGAAGCAATTGTATGAAAAACTGTCAAAGTGTGAGTTTTGGTTGAAGAAAGTGAGTTTCCTTGGTCATGTGATCTCGAGTAGAGTTATTGTGGTTGATATGTCGAAGGTTGAAGCTGTATCGCAATGGGAAGCTCCAAAACCTGTTTTTGAGATTAGAAGTTTTCTTGGGTTGGCAGATTATTATCGAAAATTCGTTAAAGGATTTTTCCAAGTTATCTTTTCCATTGACGTAGTGGACTAGGAAGGTTCAAGCTTTTGTTTTGGATGCAAAGTGTGAAGAAGGTTTCAAGAGCTTTTGAGAAGGCTGACATCAGCTCATGTTTTGATTTTGCCGAATCCGGCAGAACCATTGTTGTATATTGTGATGCTTTGTTGATGGGATGGAGAGGTGTGTTAATGCAACATCAGCAAGTTTTAGGTTATGCTTTAACGCAACTTAACATGCATAAGAGGAATTATCTGACGCATGATTTAGAGTTGGTTGTTGTTGTGTTTGTGTCGAAGCTTTGGAGGCATTATTTGTTTGGTTCGATATTTGAGATGTTTAGTGATCATAAGAGTTTGAAGTATTTATTTGATCAGAAATAATTGAATGCAAGGTAGAGGAGATGATTGGGACTTCTGAAGGATTATGGTTTTGATTTGGATTACCATTTGGATAAAGCAAGCCTGGTAGTTGATGCATTGAGTAGGAAATCTTTGCATATACCGATGATGATGGTAAAAGAGTTAGAGCTGATTCAGCAATTTTGTGATATGATTTGGGTTTGTGAAGAGACTTTTTATGGAGTTAAACTTGGTATGTTGAAGCTTACTAGTGGTATTCTTGATGAGATTCGAGAAGGTCAGAAATCTAATTTTAGTTGGTAGATCAGTTGAATTTGATGGATCAAAGTCGAATAGCTGATTTTCGGATTAATGAAAATGGTATCATGAGATGTCGTGATAGAGTTTCTATTCCAGATATTGTTGAGTTGAAAAAGAGTATTATTAAGGAAGGACATCGAAGTAGATTGAGTATACATCCCGATGCTTTGAAGAGGTACCGGGATTTGAGGAAATTGTTTTGGGGGCCAAGTATGAAGAAAGATATTGTCGAGCTTGTTTAGGCTTGTTTGACATGTTAGAGGACGAAGATTGAACATCATGGACCGTTGATTCTAATGCAACCGTTGAATATTCTAGAGTTGAAATGGGATAGCATTTCTATGGGTTTTGTGACAAGCCTACCAAAGACTTTGAAGGGATATGATTCGATTTGGTGATTGTGGATAGATTGACTAGATCAGCTCATTTCTTACCAATTAGGATTAATCATTCTATGTTGAAGCTAGTTGAGATGTATATTGAGGAAATTGTGAAGTTTCATGGGATACCGTCGAGTATTGGGTCCGATAGAGATTCGAGATCTTCATCGAGATTTTGGGAGAGTTTGCTGAGAGCTTGTGTGTTGGATCAAGGTGCGTCATGGGGTAGTTATTTGTCGTTGATTGAATTTACCTGCAACAACAGTTATCATTCTAGTATTTGAATGACACGTATGAGGCTTTGTATAAAAGGAAGTGTAGGACTCCATTGTGTTGGTATGAGTCAGGCGAGAGTGTTGTAATCGGGCCTGAGATTGCATAACAGACGACTAAAAATATCATGAGGATCCAAGAAATGATGAAAGTTTCTCAGATTCGTCAGAAGAGTTACCATGATAAGAGGAGGAAAGCACTTGAATTTCAAGAGGGAGATCACGTGTTTTAAAAGTTACGCCGGTAACTGGTGTTGGCCGAGCTTTGAAGTCTCAAAAGCTGATACCGCGTTTTGTTGGCCCGTATCAGATTTTGCAGAGGGTGGGAGAAGTAGCATATCGGATTGCTTTACCATTGTTGCTTGCGAATTTGAATGATGTGTTTCATGTGTCTCAGTTGAGGAAGTAGATTCCAAATCCACCATCTATGATTCAGATGGATGATGTATAAGTGAGAGATAATTTTACTGTTGAGGCATTGCTAGTTCGGATTGATAAATGAGAAGTGAAGCAACTGCGACGTAAAGATATTTCCTTAGTAAAGGTAGTTTTGGGAGGACCAGCTGGAGAAAGTTGGGCTTGGGAGTGTGAGGATCAGATGAGGGAGTCGTATCTGACTCTGTTTCCTTGAGGTAATTTTCGAGAGCGGAAATTCTTTTAAGTGGGGGAGAGTTGTAACGCCCCAAATTTATTGGAATATTTATTTAATTATTTAAATAGGAATATTCGTATTTTTGGTGATTTTCGGTGGTTGGTTGAATATTGGGAATTATGGAGTTTTGAGTTATTTATTTAAATAATAGTATAAATATGAATATATTTGGTATTATTATTAATTTAAATAAATATAAGTTAATTTAAGGGCAAAGTGGACATTTGAGGAGGAGTTAGTGATGGTGAAATTGGAAAAACCATTTTAAAGGCCCAAAGTTTGGTTTAACAAAAAGGAATTTTGAGGGAATTACGATTCATTCTAGTTAGATCGTGAAAAGGGAAGAAATACAGGCCAGAGCTTTAAGGAAGAGGATTGAGGAAAAGCTTCGCGAGGTTTCCAAGAATCCAGGAGAAAGGCTTAGTGTCGGCAATTAAGATATGGGGAGTATTACCTTCATTGTTTTCAATATATGATTCAATGTATTTAAAGCTGATTTAAGGATTTAGGAGGTTTTTGAGTTTGAGGAAATTAGGCCTTCGTGGCCAAATCTGTTTTTGAGGTTGTTTAAGTATGGGGAGTATTACCTTCATTATCTTTAATATGTGATTCAATGTATTTAAAGCCGATTTAAGCGTTTAGGGATTTTTAGTATTGAATTTTTGTTGTTTTTCTAGTGAGTTTAATGAGTTTAAGGGATTTGAACTGATGGTCTGATATGTTTGAGGCTGATTTGGGAGTAAGGGAAATTAGGCCTTTGTGGCCAAAATCTGTTGTTGAGTTTTTAACCGTATAGGGTAATTGATTATGATAACTCTATTGAATATGGGAAAATTGTAATGATTTTATGCAAATTGGAGGAATAAATATGATACAGGATTGGCCTATCAAGTCGTAGATTTTGTGCCTTTATCGCCGTAATACCTTAGGAATGACTGAGGGATGTTTTTGGGGCATTGTGGAAGTAAATCGTAGGGACTTTTGGGCTAATTTTTCTACTGCTGCTTAACAGCGTTTTATTGTAATCGTGAGTTTGCACGACGAACACTCACCCCAGACTCGCACGGCGAACTGTCGAGCGAACGTAGCAAAGTTTCGTGAATTATGTTCTTGTGTAGTGATGTCTTGATACTTTGATGCTGTGATTTTCTGGACGAATTACCTTGAGTATGATTGTGATTATTACATGATTGTATGATGATTCCTATGAGTAATGATGATGAGTTATGATGTTGATTCCATGAGTTTTGATGATTATATGATGACATGATTATTATCATAATTTTGAGGAATGATGATGCACATAATGAGTTTATTATGAGGATGACATTGACGTGTGCATCATGCATTCATATGCATTCTGGACTTCGGTCTAGTGTTTGATTCTTGTTGCTTCAGTGCTATTGCGGGGATGTGAAGTATTTTGTTGTGCTCCGGTTCTTGTGTAGAATCGATCCTATTGATAAGGATCTATGGAGGGTTGATGGTCTAGTGTCCATCGAACTTTGATGAATTAGTACCACATGTATGAGTCTTGTTGCATTTGCATTTATGTGACAATTTGGTGAATTTATGATATTATGGCTTTTTGATGTTTCATTGATGATTATGATGATGTTGAATATGAAAATGACGCTATTTTATATATTGATTCCTATATTGATTATTATGAACCGTTTTACTCCTGGCTATTTGAATATTTCCTCCACGTGGGTAACATGCAGATGACCAGGTTTAGCCGTGGATGCCGTCGAGGAATTTTTGGAGTTTTTGACTTTTGGTTTACTTAGAGGGCCTTGCTCTGACAGTGTAACATCGGGTTGGGGTCTTTGAGTTAAACCATGTGTTATTGATTATTATTATTTTGATTATGTTGTTGTGCAAGGAAAACTTTGGATTTTTCCTTTTTGAGTTTCGCTGCCTTTTGAGCAATTTTTGAGTAATTTTGGGAAAACCCGTTGTTTACGGAGCAATGACTTTTATTTGAGTTATCGAGACATGTACGCCATTTGAGGTAATTTTTTATGTGTTTAATATCTTCCTCTGATAAATGTGATTGATTTGCCATTATATTTGTGGGGTAGAAAAGGGTGTTACAGAGGGACTTGTAACAACTAGACTCACCAGGTAACATTGGTAACTACCAGACAACAAACACCGATAATAATTCATTTCTCTGTTAGAAATTTCTAGTTACTGAAGGTAGGAAAAACACTTAGAGGGGGGTTGAATAAGGGTTTTAAAAAAATTAAGATGATAGAAAAATAACACAGTATTTTTATCCTGGTTCGTTTGAACTCAAACTAATCCAGTCCACCCTTACCAAGGTGATTTGTCTTTCTCAACAAGGACTTAATCCATTAAATCAAACTGATTATAGTGTTAACCACTAAGATAACTGACTTAGTCTTCTCAAGAAATCTGACCATACTTGGTCTCTTAAGGAATCTTTTACAAAAGATAAACTAACAATATGTTTAAGACTTGCTTCTAAAACGCTATATCACAACAGTGATTTTTACACAAGTTTTAGAACGAAATAAAACTATTCAGCTTTTGAAGAAAGTTTGTATGAGTAGCTTGTTGAATAATTTGTTTGAAGTTTGTTTCAAATTCGTTAGCCTTTGAAGTGATGCTGAGACTTGCTTTTATAGTACTTTGAAATCCATTTCTCAAAGACTGTGCAACCTGTGCATTCTGTTCTTTTTTTCTTCTATTGACTTTTCCTTTTCAAGAAGAGGAATGTTCTGACAAATCCTTTTTGTCTGAAATCTTGTGTCATGCACGAATAGGAAAGAGTTGTTTGGATAATGACAAGGAATATGCCAACGGATCTTTATTTGAACAGCATCTTCTTTAACAACTTTGGAACGTCTTGCATCATAACTTCTGATGATTTTCGTAGTTCTTCAGATCAGAGTTAACTCAATCAGAGTTTCTCTATTAGAGTTTGCAACAAAGTGCTTTAAGCGTGAAATTCTTATCAGAGCATACTTGCTTATCAGATCATTTGTACATGCAGCGTTAAGTACTTCCAGAGTCTTCTGAAGCTTTACGTATGTTCTTTACTCAAGTTCTTCTCAACTTTGCTCAGACTCATTTGTAGCAGATCAGAGTCTTCTAATGTGTTGCTTCTGACGCTCAGAGCTTTTTCATTTTGTGGTGTTCAAAGGCGTTCTTGCTTCCAGAATAATATTAATTTTGATATCTGAAACAAATAAACACTTGAACAAAATTAGAGTATATAAATTCTCTATACAAAATTTCATTAATGTTATCATCAAAACAATGAGATATATTAAACACCAATCTGTGTTCTACAATCTCTCCCTTTTTGATGATGACAAAAACTATGGGAAATTTTGTTTAAATAGAAAAGAAATATCTCTCCCCTTGAGAATATTAATCTCCCCCTGAAATGAATACTTCTAAAAAGATTAAATACTTCCCTTTCAGCTTCTGTATTCTTTTCAACATCAGAGGAAACTTGTAGATTCTCAGACTTTTAGTTCAGAGTTAATTCTTAGAATTTATCAGATGAGAATTATTAGCTCTGAAACACTCAAAAAATATGATTAGATCAGAATTATCATGTATGAGCTGCCTTTGGTAACTGTTTATGTGAATTATCAAAATTACCATTTCTCCCCCTTTTTGTCATATCAAAAAGAATCTTGATTGAGAAAAACTTTAAGACAGAAAAAATAACAGAGGAAAAACAATAAAGCATAAGATAGATTCAGTCAAAAAAACATAACATTCAGATGCATTGATAAGCATAATCTAAAACATAAACAAACAAACAGATAACACATAAGTGCACAAACAACAAAGAAACTAAGAAGGACGAGAAGCCAAAATCCTCAGAAGATTTGTTATCTCAGATGTGGATTCGTCTTGTTTCGCCATCCAAGTCTTGATTTCATCAGTTGTCTTTTCCTGCTTAACCATCCAAGATCTTATCTCAGTGTTGCTAGCCTTGAGTTCAGCAAACTGAGCATGCAAATCTTCGTCTTCTTTCTTCACTTCAGATGACTCAGGAGCAGATGCAGAAGCAGAAGCATCGTGAACAACCAAAGATGCAGAAGCATTCTGGACAGTCATGCCAGAAGGTTGAGTAGAGTCAAGAGTATCTTCAGGACCAGGAGCAGAAACTTCTGGAACGACTTCTTCAGGTCTAGACAGTTCAGCAGTCTTAGATGCAGCAAACTCTTCAGAAGGAAGGCACACATCCTTTGCAGATGTGTTTTCCAGAAGCAAGGTTGGATTTCTGCTAACACTCAGAAGAGTGAGTCTGACAGCTTCAGAAAATCTGACCTTTGCATCATCAGAACAAATCTCTTGAAGATTTGAAGCAACAAAATTGAATCTATTTTTGAATCTCTTCCAGATAGCTTCAGAATCATCAGGATTCCTACTTGAAAGACATTCCTTCTTGATAGAAGATAACCACATGTTTATTTCTTTTTCAAAACCAGCAAACAAACTACCAACATCCAGCCTAGGTTTGGGTTTCCGGTAGGCTTCTAATGAGGGTGTTTTGGTGGTAGCAAAAGTTAACTTTGAAGGTATGGAAAAAGAAGGGATAATGATAACAGGTGGATATGAAGAAGATGGAATAAGAATAGATGAAGTATTAACAGTTTTAGGTTCATATGGGGTTGTTTCAGAAGAAAAAGTATCATCATCAGGGTCAGATGGAATAGAAACAAAGGGTTTTAGAAGAGATGAGATGGCATCTGGTCTATCAGAATTAATGGAATTAGATGAATCAGAAGATTCAGAGTATCCAGATGGAACTGGATAGACAGCCGTGAGTGCTTGCAGATCAAGAATGACTGGTTCATGATCAGATGGGATGGTTTCTGGTTGTTGTGGTTCAGATGTTTGATTTTCAGATGGTGGATTTTCAGAGGGTTGGTTTTCAGAGGGGTTTGGTTCAGATGTTTGTGGAACAGAAGTTGGGGTTTTCTCAGGGGTAGTTTTCTGATGGATGTTGAAGGAAGGTGTGGATGGTACAGATGATTGTGGTTCAGATGGTTGTGGTTGTTGAGGTTCAGAAGTTTTATGGTGTTGAGGTGTAGAAGAGGGTGGTTGAGACTTTTGTGGTTCATATGGAATAGGTTCAGAGTTGTGAGGAGGAGAAGGTGAGGGAATTGGGTCATAAGGAGGAGGTTCAGATGTTAGTACTTCTCTTACTGTTTCCAAAATAGAAGATAAACTGGCAGAAGGATTACCTTTCTATTTCTTGATGCGCTTTGGCTTTGCAGAAGATGCTTCGCCAGAAGCTTTCCTCTTGGGCTTAGAAGATCCTTCTTCTGAGACCTTTATTTTCATCCTTTGTCTCTCCCCATAGAAATCTAGTCCAGGTTCATCTGCTCTTTGGATCAAATGTTCTGGAAAAGGGGTTCCATCAGCTAAGCATTCAGCTATGTAAGCCAGAATGATTTCCTTTAGTTCGTTAGCATAGATGAGAGGAAAATCATCTAAAGAAATTCTTCTCTTGCTTACTTCTTCAGTGTTGATGTCATCTGGTGCAAATGTAAGTTCTTCCATTATCCTCATCCTCTGTAGAATTTTGCCATTCAGAGGTTTTCCAACAATTGAAGCTAACTCCTCTTTCATACCAGCTTCTGTCAGATGACCAACTAGTCAATTTTCAGTAAGAATATCTAAGATTAGTCTTCCCATAGGGATCCAGTTTCTCACCTTCTGATGCTTTGTCTTGACATATTCTCTGGACATTTTTACATGTCCCCACAGATGAGTGAAAAGTAAGTAAGGCAAATCCACCTTGATATCTTTACCCAGACAATACATGAATTACATCTGATCTGAGTTGATGTAATTAGGAGAATTTGTAGATTTCCTGTGATGTATCCAGCCTAAGAAGATCTTAGCCCAGATCTTGTATTGAACCTTCAAATCCTTTATCTTGCTTGAAGCTTCCCTAGAAGTGAAGACTTCACTGTACGCCTCATCCATATTCATACGATTTGCTGGTAGATGAGTAACACCATCTGATTCTTGATATCCTATCAACTTACGAATCAGATCTTCAGTGATAATAATTTCTTTACCCAGAACTGAAGAGATAATGAATTTGGGGAAAACGCTTGCATGAATCCAAAACTCTTTGACCAAGCAAGGATAAACTGGACCAACCAGTCTATCAAAATACTTTGTCCATCCTTGTGATGACACAACTGGACGCAAATCATAACCATTCACAACAATGCTTTCAAAATCAACCAAGAACTCACATAAAACTTCCAGTTGATCAACGGGTGTGAGGAGAGTTCTTACTGGTTCTTTGAACGGAGTAGGACCCCTTGCATAAGATGAAACAAAAGTCATTGTAGATTCAAACTGTTGAGAGGTTGAAGATGAAGTTTCCATTTCTGATCTTGTGAGATAACGAGTTCTTCTTTGGGATTTAGGTTTGGAGGAGAGGAAGAAGCAATGAAGCAAACAAAAATGCATAAAAGGTGTGAACGAGAGTGAAAAGTGTGAGAGGTGTTGTGTTGTGGAATTTATAGGGGCGAAAATTAGGGCACACATTCACACGATCAACATTTAATTCAATTAAATTAAAAAAAAAAGTCACATAAAAAAGAATAATGATTTAAAAGCATTAAATTATACTGACAAGCGTGGGGAGGAAAACGAGAAATTGAGAATTCAAACAGTACCTCAAAATAGCATCTCATTGAGTACACTCCACCTTTTCAGATATCATGTGACACGTGTTTGATGTGGATGTGCCTCTGAATTTCTTTAGAATAACAAACGTTAAACAACGCTCAGATCTTCTGAGACTTGTTAGATCAGAGTTTCACAAAAAAATAATGTACCAACAGAAATAGTCAAATGAATTACTTCAGAGAATAGACATTATTCATATTTCATCAGAATAAATTTTCTTCTGAATAATAGTTTTATTCTGGACAAAAATCCATACTAATATTCTTCAGAATAAATTTAAACCTATCTTCAGCAAGGGGTTTTGTGAAGATATCATCCCATTGATGGTCTGTATCAACAAAGTTCAAACTAATAATTCCCTTCTGAACATAGTCTCTGATAAAATGATGCTTAATTTCTATATGCTTTACCTTAAAATGTAAAATAGGATTCTTAGAAAGGCAAATAGCAGAAGTATTATCACTGAAAATAGAAATGTTACTCTCATGTATCTGATAATCTTCTAGTTGACTCTTCATCCAGAGCATCTGTGTGCTACAACCAGCAGCAGCAATATATTCTGCTTTTGTTGTTGATAGCACTATTGTGGGTTGCTTCTTGCTGAACCAAGAGATCAGATGACTTCCCAGAAACTGAAAGCTCCCAGAAGTACTCTTATGTTCTATTTTGTCTCCAGCTTAGTCAGCATCACAGAATCCAACTAATCTGTATTCATCAGATCTTCTATAACACAAACCCACGTTAGTAGTACCTTTCAGATACCTCAGAATCCTCTTAACAGCTGTTAAGTGAGATTCTCTAGGATCTGATTGGAATCTAGTACATAGACAAACACTAAAAAGGATATCAGGCCTAGAAGCAGTCAAGTACATAAGAGAACCAATCATACCTCTGTAGGGCTTCTGATCTACCTTTTTACTTACCTCTTCTTTACCTAGAGTGCTTGTAGGATGCATTGAAGTCTTTGCTAGCTTGCTTTCTGTCATGTTGAATTTCTTCAGAAGCTCCTTTGAATACTTTGTCTGATGTATGTAGGTGTTTTCTGGAGTCTGATTCACTTGAATTCCCAGAAAGAATCTGAGTTCTCCCATCATGCTCATTTCGAATTCTGCCTGCATAGATTGAGCAAACTCCTTTCCAAGCGTAATATTGGTAGTTGCAAAAATAATATCATCAACATAAATCTGACAGATTAAAATGTCTTTCTTAATTGATTTATGTAAGAGAGTAGTGTCCACTTTTCCTCTGATAAAATTATTTTCCAGAAGGAAATTACTCAGCCTCTCATACCAAGCTCTAGGAGCTTGTTTTAAGCCATAGAGTTATTTCTTCAGTTTAAAAACGTGTTCTGGAAATTTTTCATTTTCAAAACCAGGAGGTTGTTGAACATAAACTTCCTCTTCTATGAATCCATTTAAGAAAGCACTTTTAACATCCATCTGATACAGAGTGATGTTATTCTGTGCAGCAAAGGAAATAAGCAAGCGAATAGATTCTAACCTTGCCACAGGAGCATATGTCTCTGTGTAATCTATACCTTCTTGCTGGCTGTATCCTTGAGCAACCAGCCTAGCCTTGTTTCTTATAACTTCTCCTTGCTCGTTCAGCTTGTTTCTGAAGACCCATTTTGTTCCAATGTTGTTGAATCCAGATCCCATACGTCATTCCTTATGAATTGGTTAAGCTCTTCTTGCATAGCAAGTATCCAATCATTATCGTTCAGAGCCTCATCCACAGAAGTAGGTTCAATGATAGATACTAAACCAAATAATGACGTTACAGATGATCTGAGAAATGATCTTGTTCTGATAGGGTCATCCTTCTTTCCAATTATCATTTCCTCTGGATGAGAGGCTTTGATTCTGGATGATCCTTTAACATTTGGTTCTTCAGAAATTGTCAAGCTATCCATCTGAGCAGTCAAGGGAGTAGCATCTGACGTTGCTTCTGGTGCTTTTGCTTGAGCTTTGTCTGCCTCTGATTCTTCAGAGTCTGTAAGAAGGACTTCTTTATCTGTAGAAATTTCAAGCTGCTTTGGCTTTTGATTGCCAAGCTTATCATCAAATCTAACATGAATTGATTCCTCTACAATCTGTGTCTCAATATTGTATACTCTGTAGCCTTTAGAGCGTTTAGAATATCCAAGCATGAAACACTTCTGAGCTTTAGAATCAAACTTGTTCAGATTTTCCTTAGTGTTTAAAATAAAACAAACACATCCAAAAGGATGGAAATAAGAAATGTTAGGCTTTCTATTCCTCCATAATTCATAGGGAGTCTTCTCCAGAAGAGGTCTTAGAGACACTCTGTTCTGAATATAACAAGCTGTATTCACTGCTTCTGCCCAGAAATGTTTTGCCATGTTAGTCTCGTTGATCATGGTTCTGGCCATTTCTTGCAATGTTCTATTTTTCCTTTCTACAACTCCATTCTATTGAGGAGTTCTAGGACAAGAAAAATCATGTGTAATGCCATTTTGTTTAAAAAAAATTCAAAGTATTTATTTTCAAACTCCGCCATGATCACTTATGACTTTAACAATTTTAAATTCTTTTTCGTTTTGGACTTGTTTGCAAAAGTCAATGAATTCAGAATGTGACCCATCCTTGTGTTTCAGGAATTTTACCCATGTCCATCTGCTGTAGTCATCAACTATGACTAATCCATACTTCTTGCCTCTGATGGATGCAATTTTCACTAGTCCAAACAGATCAATATGGAGCAGCTCTAATGGTCTAGAGGTAGAAACAACATTTTTTGCTTTGAAAGAAGATTTTGAAAATTTTCCTTTCTGACATGCTTCACAAAAAGAATCTGAGTTGAACTTCAACTGAGGAAGTCCTCTGACCAGATTGAGCTTATTAATCTGAGATATACGTCTTATACTAATATGACCCAATCTTCTGTGCCAGACCCATTTCTCATCGTTAACAGACAGAAGGCATTTTACATTCTGAACTTTAAGTTCTGAAAGATTAATTTTGTAAATGTTGTTCTTCCTTTTCCCATTAAAGAGGATTGAACCATCTTTTTGACTCACAACTTTACAACATTTTTGATTGAAGATTATATCATAACCATTGTCACTTAATTGACTTATGGACAATAGATTATGTGTTAATCCTTCAACAAGTAAGACATTAGATATGGAAGGAAGATTACCATTTCCAATAGTTCCAGAGCCAATGATTTTGCCCTTCTGGTTCCCTCCAAACTTTACGTCACCTCCAAATCTAAGTTCCAGGCTTTGGAACATAGACCTTCTTCCCGTCATGTGTCGCGAGCAGCCAGATTCCAGGTACCATGATTGGTGTCTCAACTTTACTGCTAAGGACATCTGCAACAAAAATTATTTTGTCCTTAGGTACCCATATTTTCTTGGGTCCTCTGGGGTTAGTAGTTTTGAAATTCTTTCTGAATTTCTTTCCCTTGAAGGCATCTTTGTTCTGCAGAGGTTTTGGTTTAGTAAACACAGGTTTGTTCTGATCAGAACGTGTGTGCTTAATATCATTTAAATGACCATAATTGAAGTGAGTGTACAGAGGAGAATACTTAATGATTAGTTTATCAACAGGTTTTGGATTTAAATCCTTCCCAGAAGGTGATTCATATCCAATTCCCTTTCTGTTGTTTCTGCTTACGCCATAGATCATGGAAGCCATCTTGCTTCTATCTAGGCCTCTGGACAGAAACTTCTGAAAGCTATAATCATACTCTTCTAAAATTTTTTTAGAGCATGATATAGGATCTGAGTCAGATTTTTGAGCTTTTTCTAAATTATTTTTCATTTTAAGATTATTTGCTTTAAGCTCAGCAACTTCTGATCTCAACTGATCATTCTCAGATGCAAGACAGCTTTGAAGCTTCTTGTATTTGAGTTTGATCTTGCTGTAGCTTTCAAGAATTTCAAATAAACTTTCAGTAAGTTCAGCTCTAGAAAGTTCAGAAAATACCTCTTCTAAATCTGATTCTGATCCAGATTCAGCAGTTTCTTCGTGGTCCTCCATGTCAGCCATCAGTGCTACATTAGCACATTCATCTTCTGACTCTAATGAAGATTCAGAAGCATCTGAATCATCCCACATGGCCATTAGAACTTTCTTCTTCTTTTCAAACATCTTTCTGGGTTTCTCCTTCAGAAGTTTGGGACATTCATTTTTATAGTGGCCTGGCTCCTTGCACTCGTAGCACACTACATCTTTCTTTCCTGATTTCTTATGTCCAGAAGATTCGCCATGTTGATCAGATCTCTTGAAGATTCTGAACTTATTTTGTTTGTGCTTCTAGAGTTGGTTTATCCTTTTGGACAACAAAGACAGTTCATCTTCTTCAGAGGAAGATTCTTTAGAGCTTTCTCCAATTACCTTCAAAGCTTTAGCAGATTTTTTAGATTTTAGCGCAACAGACTTACCTTTCTTCTGAGGTTCGTCTTCTTCCAGCTCAATCTCGTGACTCCTTAAGGAATTGATCAGTTCCTCCAGAGTGATCTTATTCAGATCCTTTGCAAGCTTCAGCGCTGTCACCGTTGGTCTCCACCTTATTGGCAAGCTTCTGATTATCTTCTTGACGTGATCAGCAGTAGAGTAACCTTTGTCCAGAACCTTCAGAACAGCAGTTAGAATCTGAAACCTTGAGAACATAGCTTCTACAGATTCAAGTTCCTCCATCTTGAAGGCTTCGCATTTTTGAATGAGCGCCAAGGCTTTTTTCTCCTTTACTTGGGAGTTTCCTTCATGCGTCATTTTTAAAGATTCAAACATATCAAATGCAGTATCTCTATTTGTTATTTTCTCATACTCAGTATGAGATATTGCATTTAATAGAATGGTTCTCGCCTTGTGATGGTTTCTAAACTCCTTCTTCTGTTGATTAGACATAGACTTTTTGTCAACCTTTTTGCCTTCATCATTTGTAGGATGAATATAACCATCAGTAACCAAATCCCATAAGTCAACGTCATGGCCTAGAAAAAAACTTTCTATTCTATCTCTCCAGTAATCAAACTTCTCACCATCAAACATGGGAGGTTTGGTGCTGATTTTGTCTCTACCATCGTATTTATTGTTGTATGAAGTTGAAGTTTAAGCTTCAGCAGTCATGATAAATCAAGAACAATAGATTAAGAGTTTTTTCCAACAGGATCTTTTTCTGTCACAGTTAAGTTAGAGCACATACAGAACCGGAGCTATGATGCCAACTGAAGGTAGGAAAAACACTTAGAAGGGGGGGGGGGTGAATAAGGGTTTTAAAACAATTAAGATGATAGAAAAATAACACAGTATTTTTATCTTGGTTCATTTGAACTCAAACTAATCCAGTCCACCCTACCAAGGTGATTTGCCTTTCTCAACAAGGACTTAATCCACTAAATCAAACTGATTACAGTGTTAACCACTAAGACAACTGTCTTAGTCTTCTCAAGAAATCTGACCACAATTGGTCTCTTAAGGAATCTTTTACAAAAGATAAACTAACAATGTGTTTAAGATTTGCTTCTAAAAAGCTATATCACAATAGTGATTTTTACACAAGTTTTAGAACGAAATAAAACTATTCAACTTTTGAAGAAAGTTTGTATGAGTAGCTTGTTGAATAATTTGTTTGAAGTTTGTTTCAAGTTTGTTAGCCTTTGAAGTGATGCTGAGACTTGCTTTTATAGTACTTTGAAATCCATTTCTCAAAGACTGTGCAACCTGTGCATTCTATTCTTTTTGTCTTCTATTGACTTTTCCTTTCTTATAAGAGGAATGTCTGACAAATCCTTTTTGTCTGAAATCATGTGTCATGCACGAATAAGGAAAGAGTCGTTTGGATAATGACAAGGAATATGCCAATGGATCTTTATTTGAACAGCATCTTCTTTAACAACTTTGGAACGTCTTGCATCATAACTTCTGATGATGTTCCTAGTTCTTCAGATCAGAGTTAACTCAATCAGAGTTTCTCTATCAAAGTTTGCAGCAAAGTGCTTTAAGCGTGAAATTCTTATCAGAGCATACTTGCTTATCAGATCCTCTGTACTTGCAGTGTTAAGTACTTCCAGAGTCTTATGAAGCTTTACATATGTTCTTTACTCAAGTTCTTCTCAGCTTCACTCAGAGTCATTTGTAGCAGATCAGAGTCTTCTGATGTGTTGCTTCTGACACTCAGAGCTTTTTCGTTCTGCGTTGTTCAGAGGCGTTCTTGCTTCCAGAATAATATTAATTTTGATATCTGAAACAAATAAACACTTGAACAAAATTAGAGTATATAAATTCTCTATACAAAATTTCATTAATGTTATCATCAAAACAATGAGATAAATTAAACACCAATCTGTGTTCTAACAGATACAACTAGATTTTACAGGGGAATCTGGAGATGACCAGAGGTTAAAATATGGTGGTAACAACTGATCTCATAAAGGTTTGGTAATAAACAAAGATCTTAAAAGGGGAGCCAAGCGACTTTACAGGAGACAAAGGAGGGCAACAACCACAATAGATGCGAAAGATTTCCATTTACAACTAGTCTTAGGAGTGAAAACAATAGCCAAGCAAATGAAAACCAAAAGATGTGCTAAATGCAAAAACTATGATATGATGCAAATGCCCAGAGACACGCAAGGACCGACTCTAACGAGAGACACAAATCAGCAGACTCCGAGGGGAAGATAGATCGCAATCTACTCCGCTGGGGGAACAAGTTCATATTGAATCCAAGGAAACAAAGTGCCCTTGGTAGCCTCAATAGGGACAACATCCTCTCACTAGGGGAAATAACCCATTCCACTTCATCAGGAAAAAACATGAGGCTTAGGTAAACCAACACAAATCTTTTTGGAGAGTTAAAGTCTTCATTCTGAGAATGGGTTTTCAAAACTTCCATCAGGTGAGAGGTACCAGAGAAATCGTTCTTTGGTGGGGCCAATATTGCTGAGATGGCACATCAAGGCTTCTGCCACCCTAAGACTTCTTGGGGGAACATATGATTTCCACTGAATCTTCTCATGCCAAAGCAATTTTTGTTAAGTTTTTTGGAAATTGTTTTTTAAGTTCAAGGCCTTTTTCTTTCAAAATTGATATTAACAAATAAGCAATGTTTTGCATAACAAAGAAAAGTAATGGAAATAGTAAATTGCAAACAACGAATGGTGCAAAATCGGATTTTACTCAAGAATGGTAGCTTGCAAATGGCGAAGCTCCATGGAACAATTACAACTGAAAATGGCAATAGGGAAAAACTTACATTAGATCCAATGACAATTTATCCCTAATGACTAAGAGTCCTCCAAAATCTCGCTTCTGACAAGAGCGGTCGAAATGAACTTCTCGTATAATCTTCTACAGAGGTGACAACCATCTGATGCAGTGAAATGCCTTTGCCCCTAACTTTTTCCTAGATCGCTCTTACGGGTTTTCAATCCAACGGGACGCTCATTTTTGCCTAAGCCTCCCTTTTGGGTTTTCGACTCAGCGAGCTCATTTTTTTATTTCACCCTTAACTTCATAGGTTATAATCCATCAGGATACCCATTGTTGCATAAGCTACCCTTTCAGGTTTTCGACTTATTGGGTTCTTTAGGCATAATATTTTCGTACTGCATCAGAATTCACTGGGTGTGTAAGTCTCTCTCCATCCATTTTTGTGAGTGTCGTACCTCGAAAACTACGATCCTCACGATGGACGCGGAAAAAACGTTCGAACAGAGTCACCATCGAACTTTATTCATTCCAAGGAAGGAATAGGAAAATATCTATAAAACCTTTAAAGAGATAAGAACATGGTCATTGCAACCAAATTCTAAGTTTGGGAGTCGATTACGCAGAGGGAAGGTATTAGCACCCTCTACATTCGTTGTACTCAACGGGAACCTCTTGATTTGATTCGTGAGATAAATTTGCTACGCTTGTTTGTTATCTTCTACAGATTTGCTTACTAATGAGAAAATGGATGGTTTTATATTAGGGTGCTCACCAAGGATTAGGGTCCTTGTGCCTACGTAATCTCTTGTGCAATGGGAAAGTCAGAGCATCGTAGTTTATGGGACTACAGGAAAAGGAGGGAATTATGGAATTGTGGAATTGTGCTCACCAAGATCATCGCAATCTTGTGCCTACGTATCTTACATTCAGAAGAGAATGAAAAATCAGAGCGTCCATAGTTCGGACTACTACGGTTTGTTGGTTTGCAAACAAGATTTTTGGTTGCATTCTAACTACTAAACGCTGGCTTGTATGCTCGCTAGGGGAGGCTAAAACACTAGTTCATATGCACGGAAGAAGAGACTAAACAATGTTCTTGGTAAAAGTGTGTTTGAGTTGTAGATCGCACGAGGGCGAGGAAATCGTGTTTGGAGAAATTTCAATCGCACGGGGGCGAGAAAAGAGATGCTTAGCTAGAGGTGACGATTACCTGAAGCTTAAGAAAGGCTTCTCAGGCCCAAGTAATCGAGAAAGGGAGTCAAAGACTTGACTCCCTATCTTTTTCAACCTCAATTGTGAAGGAATTGGATATGGTTCGAGTAGGTTAATCTGATGGCGATTACTTGAGGCTTAAGAAAGACTCCTTAGGCCCAAGTAATCGAGAAAATGAGTCAAAGACTTGACTCTCCCTCTTTTTCATCTCGAAAAGAGGTTGTGTAGGAAAAGCATTTTGAACGATAGGAGATAATTAAGGTATTTTAATCGGATGAGGATTATTGGAGGCTTAAGAATGGCTCCTCGGGCCCAAGTAATCAGAAGAATGAGTCAAAGGCTTGACTTCCTCTCTTTTCATCTTATATTATGAAAGAGTTTTGATATAGTTAGAGTGTGTTAAATCAGATGACGATTACTCGAGGCTTAAGAAAGATTCCTCAGGCCCAAGTAATCGGGAGAGTGAGTCAAAGGCTTGGCTCTCTCTCTTTTTCATTTAAGTGTTTAGGAAAATATATTTGAATTCATTTATCGGATTAGAATGCAATTGTTCGAGCTTAAGAAAGGCTCCTCGGCCCCAAACAATTGAGGAGAGGAATCGAAGACTCCATTCCAACTCCCTTTTCATCTCTTATTAAAATTGTGTTTAAGTATGGTTAGGTATTTTGATTTGATTTGAAGTAAAAATACTCGATGTGGATCGAGATTTGAGTCCACGTATATGAAAAAGATGTTTCGAGTGTATAAATGAAATAAAGTCAACACATATAAATGTGCAAGTCGAGAAAAAAAATCGTACAACTGGAATAAACGAACAAAAATCATTAAATCATATAAAAAAAATTATTAACTAATCATTATTGTTTAATAAAACTAACTAAATTAATTAAGACTAATTGAATATATTTAATAATAATAATCCACTTTCCTATTTACACCATTTTTATAAATGAAAAAGAAATAAAAAATTAAATAAATATAATTTGTATATAAAAAACTAGTTTTTAACAACACTTGTTTAAGGGCAGCAATAATATGTGCGCAGCAGGATAAGAGCTTTAACAACGCTTTTGTCAAGAAGTGATGTAGTTGTGCTGACAGAAAATTAAAAAAAAAACTCAAGATAGTAACATCAGCCCCTAATATGTTGTTCCATACATCAGTATAAACAATCGACTTTACAAATTCCTTGTACGACTTCACAAAAGAATTCAAAACAATCAAACCTCATA
The DNA here is from genome assembly GCA_963859935.3 of Lathyrus sativus. Lineage (NCBI taxonomy): Eukaryota > Viridiplantae > Streptophyta > Magnoliopsida > Fabales > Fabaceae > Lathyrus > Lathyrus sativus. The sequence continues at coordinate 215,756,347 of OZ012741.1, forward strand.
AACAAACAATTCTCGACTTTACAAAATGATACGTAATCAAAATAAATTGCATCCGATAATCAAACCATATATTTACCAAAATCAATACGAAGTCGGTGTCGCATCGCTGCGAATAGGGGCCGTCAAAGAAAAAAGAGTTGCCACCGTTCGTTATTTATCCCAAAAGAGGGAAAGGAAATGATCAGAGAAAACCTAACAAAAACGAGAAAATACAGGTCATCGCAACCATGTCTCGGGTTCGGGAGTCGGTTACGTAAGGGGAAGGTATTAACACCCCTCACGTCCGTCGTACTCGACGGGATCCATACTTTGTTGTTTATCTAAAAGGGTGTTTACTATCTAACTAAAGGTCTCAGGGACAAAAGGAAAGAAAAGAGACTCGATAGAGCACCGCCGCTCTATGCCTACGTATTCCCTTGTGCAATGGGAAAGTCAGAGTCAACGTAGTTCGGCTAACTATGGGTGAAAGGTGGGGGAAGGTTGCTTGCCGAGACATCGTCGTCTCGTGCCTACGTAGTCACATCTGGTATGAGAAATTATAGCAAACGCAGTTCGGGCTAATAAGAACACCGATTGGTTTAAAATGTTCTACCCGAGTAGGGTTAAAACATAATTCCAGCAGTTAGGTGTATGCAGCTCGACCATTGGAGACTTAGGCGTTACCTGTTTGCGGTAGAACGAAGAGTTAACAAAACTCTCTTTATGAAAAAGGTTTCCCAAATTAAGATCCCGAAGGATAAAATGATTTGAAGTTTGTTTGTGTTTTTTAGAGAAAAAGTGCATTGATTATTATATGTAATTCATGTTGCACTAAAGACTATGACCTAGGAGGGAATGCGTCGCATATCACCCAAAGGGTGTACATTAAACACTCTTGGCCATTGAGAGGAAACCCCCCAATCACCATTTCCTAAGTACTTAAGGCTCATAACGTACAACAATCCTTAACCTTTATTAAGTGTTTTGATGATATTTGAATATGAAAAGAGAAAGACACTCTAAGGGAGACTAAGACTCAACCTAATGTTCTCATGCAAAGTTTACCTATAGTTGAGGTAAAAGGGAATTCTACCTAATGTTATCAAACATGGTTTAAGTCCTAAGGTCTATCATAATCATCCTTAAACAAAGGGATTAGAGATCCTAAGGGAACATGGCAAAGAAAGGAGAAGAAGAAGGAAACATGAAATAAGAAAAATGCAAGTATGCATATGCAATGCAACACACAAGCAAAGGGAGGAAAAAGTGTGGGGTAAACACCTCCACAAGCACATCTCAACCTTTATTAATGCAAGTAGGAATGAAAAAGCAAAGAAGAAAAAATCTAAAGGAAAGCACACAATTGCACACAACAGTGGGATGAAAATGGGAGAATGAATCCTACAACCATTCACACATCAACCACAATGCCCAAAGGAAAACTAGATGAAAAGAAATTAATACAAAAACCAATGAGAGCATGGGAGGCAATATGAGAACCAAGGTAACTCATAAGGGCAACTCAACCATAAGCAAACTCAATGATTATGCAAGAAACAATCAAAAGAAGTCCTCAAGGAAGCACCATTCATGACATGCTTCTAGTACCTCCAAAGGAGGGACTAAGCATCTCAAATGGGATCCCAAAGTCATTGGATAGAGGTAGGGATGAGAGGAGAATGTTAATAAACCAAAGAAACAAAAGCACAAAAGAAAATGCAAAGATAGGCAAGGCAAAAGACCTAAGTCTTAAGCATGTTCAACACTTGAAGCACAAGTGGAAAGCCTAAAAAGAAATGTAATTCTCAACAAGCAATGAACATATTTATGACCTCCAAATGAACATCAAAAAACCTCAATATGTTAATAAGATGAATCAATAAAATTTAGGAGTTAAATGGATCCACAAAAGTCATTTCCAAATCAAACTAGGCCACTTGTATGTATGAGCCTCCCTTAGAAATAACCTAACTTGCAAGCTATCTCAAAAATAGGAAAAATGCTCAATTAATTCCAAATAAAATCTCAAATGATCCTCAAAGAGTTGGCAACCAGAGGCAAAAACCACAAGTGCAATGTTCCTTCAAAGCACCACCAAAAGAAATGAATCCTTAGGGTGTACCACTTTGAAATGGAAGGATCGAGGGTCAACAAAAATTCCCTCAAAGTCAAACAAAATGACCCAAACCAGAGGCAAAATGGTCTTCAAAATTTCTTCAACTCATCATGAATATGCAGAAAAAATTTCACTTATTGGACCAAAAGGATGATCAAGAAATGAATCAAGAACAAGAAGGAACAATTAAAATTCACTCCAAAAACACGTCCAAGCATTAATCCCATTTTTAATTGAAAAAATAATTGGAAAATGGAAATTAAAAATTATAAAAATTATTTAACATTCTAAAGTGTCTAAAAATATTTTTCCAGGGATTTTATAACACTTGGATATATTTTTAGTGAATTAAAACCAAAACAGATGCAAAAAGAAAAAGAAAAATAAAAGAAATAAGTGTGTGTGTCAAATAGAAAAAGTTGCAGTTTATTTCATTGGGCTTTATGAAAAGGGGGGTGCTAGTAGTGATTTGAGCCCAGGATCCAACAAGCTGAATCCCCAAATGAAACTATGTGTTTCATTTATGCGTTGGCAATCAAACGTGTACGCGTGGCCAGTCAAAACGCATCTCAACTGTTAATCACACTCGGCCAAAGGTTCAACGTGCGCAGGTGGCAATCCAAGTCATCAAAACGGATAAAGTACCAGACGCCGGAACAACTGTTCTGGTCGTCTTCTCCGTTCATCTCACCGGAGATGAAGGTGCAAAACTTCATCAAAACGCACAGATCCTTATACCAAATTAACGCCCGTGCTATGTAGGTTAAGAATTTAACATCCAAATTCATTTTTCACTCAAGAACAAGGAGAATCGAAGCAACAAAGATTCACACACCATAACTGAATTACATCAAACAACAGCCTAATCTATCCAGAATTTGCCTATATAGGTAGGACTTCAATATGCAACAAAAATGGCGTGCAATAGATTCGTATTAAGAGTGAATTCTTGAAAAGAAATTTACCTAACGAAGCCTCTCAGTTGGGGCTTCTAATAGAGTCAAGCTTGAGCAAAACCTTGCAGAAACGTTCAATGAAGATTAATGAAGAGAATGCTGATCTTGAATTGCTCTGAATTTTCTTGATTCTGATATTCACGATTTCACTTTCTCCTTGAATGCTCAAACTGCAATTGAGCTCCTCTTACACGAAATTGCCTGAATGAAGGTGCATTCTTCATCAGAACCTTTTATATTTTGGATCCATGATAGTTTGGAGGCCCAATTTGGTCTGTTATGGTGAATTGGAGAAATCCAAAGTTTGAAGTTCAAGCTTCAATTTCACGTGCAAACATGGCTCAAAATGCCTTGTTTCTGATTCAAATTGCTTGCTGGTGATGAGTAGTGATCAGATGGATGAGAATTATCCCTTGAATTGATCCAATGGTTGGATTTGAATGTATGACTTATACTTGAAGTAACTTGGAATTCCATGAGTTTTGCACATCATGCCTAAAAACCAACTTATGCATCTTGCTTGGTATGCCATTGTGACTCAAAATATGCATAAACATGACATGAAAAGTAATTAAATCAATCCAATTCAATTCATGCCTTTTAAAGTCCTTTTTCCATGAAATTCCTTCACCAATCCTCACAACCAAGCAAGATTCATGACAAATGAGTGTTCAATGATGGATTTGAGATCATTTGAAATAAGTTTCATGTTGGGAAAAGTTCTATTTGAAGTGTGCAAACTCATGAAATGGACCTATAATGAAAATGACCTGTAATCCTACTTTCCCAAAATACCCCTGCCTTGCAAGCCTCATAACTTGAGCTCTACAAATGAGATGAAGGACTTCAATGACTTTTTGGAAAGCTAAGATCATAAGGAACAACTCTCATGTTCATCAAAAGTTAGATGAAACATGATTCTAGGTCAAAAATGCCTTGGAAGTTGGTTGACTTTTTTTGACTGAAATTACATTCATCTGAGGACCCATAACTTGTCAGCATCATAACTTGAGTTCTAGAAACCCAATGGGTGAGTTCTAGTACTTAAAAGAAAGCTAAGAACATTCCCTACAAGTCTCATGTTTATGTCAAAGTGATACTTGTCGCTACTGCGAAAAAAAGGTGCCGGCAAAGACAAAAGAGTCTCCACCTATCGTTATTTATCCCAAAGGAGGGAAAGGAAACGATCAGGAGAAACCTAGAGAAAAGGGATAAGATCGGTCATCGTAACCAAATCTCTGGGTTCGGAAGTCGATTACCCAAGGGGAAGGTATTAGCACCCCTCACGTCCGTGTACTCAACGGGATCCATGCTTGTTTGTTTATCTGACGAGTTATTTATCTATCTAGTTAATGGTCTGGGTCAAAAGAAAAGAAAAACTCAACAGAGCATCGCAGCTCTGGGCCTACGTATTGCCTTGTGTAATGGGAAAGTCAGAGTCAACGTAGTTCGGCTAACTACGAGTGATGGGGGAAGGTTGCTCTCTAAGACATCGTGTCTTGTGCCTACATACTCTCAATAGGTATGAGAGATCAGAGCGAATGTAGTTCGGGATAAAGAGAACACAGGTTTGTCCGTCTGTTTTTTACCCGAATAAGGTTAAACTACAGTTCCAGCAGTTAGGGACAACGCATGTTTGCGGTAGAACCGAAGCTTAACAGCACTCTTTTCATCTGAAAAGGTTTTCCTGGATTAAGGGAGCCCCAAAGGGAAAAAAGGAGTTTGATGTTTGTTTTTAGTATTTTATGAGAAGAAGTGTTTTGAATGAATGTTTGTAATTCATACTGCACTAGAGACTATGACTTAGGAGCGAATGCGTCGCATGTCGCCCAAAGGACGTACACTAAACACTCTAGATGATTGAGTAGAGACCGCTCAATTATCATTTCCCAAGTAGATTAAGGCTCGTAACGTACAATACAAACTTGCCTTTATTAAGTGTTTTACTGTTGTTTGAAGATGGGAAGAGAAAAGGACTCTACAGGGAACTAATCAAAACCCTAATGTTCTCATGGAAGATGGTCTTAATGTTGAGGTTTGAAGGGGAATCTATCCTATATATTATCATGCAAGGGATTCAACCTAAATTCCTATCATCACTCCTTAAATAAGGAAGTGAGAGTCCTAAGGGAACATGGTAAAGGAAAGCAAAACAAAGCTATCAAGCAGATGAAGTATAAAATGTAAATGCACATGCAATGCAACAGTACAAGCAAAGGGAGGACACCTCAACCTTTAATGCAAACATGTCAAGTATGAAAGGCAGATAAACATCCATGCAAAAGGAGGCAAGATCAACCTTTAAATGCAAGCAAGAGATGCAGAGAGAAAGCACACAAGCAAAGGGAGACTAGCTCAACCTTTAAATGCAAACATGGAAGTGAAAAGAGAAAGCTATCAAGCCTACCCTACTTCTAATGCACAACACTACACAATCATGAGGATGAAAGGATAAACAAAATGAGGGGAAGCAAAGTGAGAAACAAACTCACTAAGTTCAATATGTATCAACACAAGGAGTCCATCAAAGGCTCAAACTTCTCATGGAATGCACAGAATTCGACCAAAGGAAGAATTAGGATCTCACAAGAAGGATCCTAAGAATGTAGGACAGAAAAGGATGAGAAGCATAGCGTGAACCAAAGGAACCCACTATGTTCAAGGTGTACATCAAAGGCTCAAAATTCTCATGGAATGTACAGAATTCGACCAAAGGAAGAATTAGGCTCTCGCAAGAAGGATCCTAAGAATGTGACGTAGAGGAGAAAGGAAGATAGTGTAAACTAAAGGAATCCACTATGTTAAATGACTTTCCATCAAATGCTCAACCTCTTATGGAATGCACAGAATTCAACCAAAGGAAGAATTAGGCTCTCACAAGAAGGATCCTCAGAATAGGACTGAGAGGAAGTGTGCATAGCACTTGAGTCCTTAAAGGCTCAACCTCTTATGGAATGAACTGAATTCAACCAAATGAAGAATTAGGATCTCATAAGAGGGATCCTAAGAATAGAACTTGGGGGGAGTGGAGGGGTTGACCAAGGCAAGGCAAAGGGAATCACACAAAGAAGAGAAATCAAATCACTAAAAGCTTCTAAGGAACCCTAAAAGTTAAGCTCTAAAGGAAGTCTATCCTAATCAAGCTATGGACATGTTAAGGACTTGAAATTTAACCTACATAGGCTTCAATCTATTTACTATTGGAACATGCAAGGATTGGGTGCCTAAGGATTGCAAAAGGATCACCTAAAATGCAAATCTAGGTGAAGGTTCAATGGGAAACACACTAACAACAGTCTGAATGCAAAATCTATTAAAAATAGGAAAACAATCCTAAAAATTCTAATAAAAAACCTAGAGGTTCCTTAAGATGTTAGAAATCTATGGTTAAAGCTGTGGAGCAAAAATCTAAGCATACGTATGCTAACATGGGTCAAAACCCTAATGTGTTCTATGGATAAGGCAAAGGGAAAGGGTGCTAAAGATCTACTTCAAACCCTAACTAAATGATATCTAAAAAAAGAACAAAAATACCTACAAATCAATCAAGCTATCTAGAATCATCACACAAAAAATCAGAAGTTTATTCTATGCTTTGACAAGGAAATAAAATCACAAAAGCATGGCATGTCATTTTTCCATTTAATAAAAGCACATAATATGAAAAATATCCAATTAAATGGAAAAAGAATTAAAATGAAATAAAAAAAAATGAAAAATTGATATACATGTCAAGGTATACAGACATATTTTTTCATGATTTATTGAATCAATTATCATTTTCAAATGAATTGAAATGAAACAGAATATAAAATGGAAATAAAAGAAAAGGAAAATAAAGTGGGAAAAATGTGGTGCAGAAAGCAAGTAATACGCGTGCATTCTCGTGGGCCTATGCGAAGGGGAGGTGCAATGAGTAAAAGGCCCCGTCCAAATTCTATTCAGTCAACCAAGCGAAACTCAATCATAGCCACACGTTCATAAGGCCAGTCCAAGATCTGATGGCAAGGAACGTGACACGCAGGCATCAACCTCTAGTACAAAACAACATGAAATCCTGGCAACTAGATATGTGACTAGTCAAGGGATCCAATGGTTGTGACAAGCATTGGTGAAACGCGTTGTTTCATTAAAGGAGAGGGTCAACCCCTGAGAATACATCAAGGCCATTGGATGCCACCTGAGTCAAGCTATCATATGGATCTCATGCTGCCACGCGTGCCTTAGACTTTTAAAACTAAATTGAAGTGAATTCGTGGTCATCAGATGAGGGGAAAGTCAAATATTTGAACAAGATCTAATGGCTGTGAGCGCACCTGAGGATTTAAAAGGGAAATGGTGGGAAAATGCAGATGGCGGCCGGAGAAGACTCCGGTCGTCTTCTCCGGTGAGGCATGAACAGCACCAGTGTTCAAAACTCAACAAAACCTAAAATTTCTTATACTAATCGAATCCTTTCATCATGCAGATCTCATGTCGTGGTTTATTCTCATTTTCAGTGGATAATCAGGCTAAATCGAAGACAACAAGTTCATACATCATTTCAAGAATTGCAACAAACATGCCTATAAACTATCCAGAATCTATCTACCTATCAAGGAGATCCTAACCACATGCGAATTGAGCACTAAATCATCATGAATCAAGAGAAATTTTGAGAAATAAAAACCTGGTTAGAAGCTTGCACAGATCCTTCTACACTTGCTGAAGCTTGATGATCTTGATCCAAAATCACTCACTAATCCTTGCTAAAGGTGTTGGAATCCACAATTCAGCTTGAATCTTCAAGAATGAGAGAACACGATCTCCAATTTTCTTCCAACTGCTCCAACTATTTTGTAACAGAATTTGGCTCCAAACTTCATCAATCCAATCATGGAAATGCTCTAGAGTTTATATAGAATTGAATGGGAATGGATTTGAGGCCCAATTGTGGCCTGTTTGGTCGAATCCAAAATCCAAATTTCCTCACTTTGAAGCTTGTGAAAGTGCATGAAAATGCTTGAAAAATGCTCTCAAGCTTTCTCAAATCAATTATTGGTAGTGTAATGTAACTCAAGGGATGAGATTTGCTCCTTGTTTTGGATCAATGGTAGATTTTGAAAGTGTTACTTCAAGATGAAGTAACATGTGAAATGTCATGTTTCTTTGACTCAAATTGCAAATCCACAAATGCATTGTGTTTGAAATGTGAAATGCACTCAAAATTTGCACAAATTTGCACAACTTTGGTCCATTATGAATTTATTTGAATTTTTTGACTTTTAATGGCTTTTAATGTTCTTTTCATGAAAATTTCTTCAACAAATCTTCAATCCAAGCCATATCAATGGTTCTTTGATGGTTGGTCTAGAAAATGACCCCACTCTAAGTAACATTCAAGTTGGAAAGATTTTCATTTGAGGTATGCAAAGTGGTGTAATGGACCTATAACCAAAAGTGACCTATAATCCAAGTTTCCCAAAATACCCTTGCCTTGCAAGCTTCATATCTTGAGCTTTACAAATCCAAATGAGGACTTCTAGTACTCTTTGGAAAGCTAAGATCATAAGGAACAACTTTCATGTTTGGGTCAAGGATAGGAGAGACATCCTTCTAGGTCAAAAATGGCATGGAAGTTGGTTGACTTTCAAGTACCAAAATCACATTCATTTGATGACCTGTAACTTGTCTGTTTCATAACTTGAGTTCTAGAAATCCAATGGATTACTTCTAGTACTCAAAAGAAAGATAAGAACACGATCTACAAGTCTCATGTTGGTGTCAAGATGAGATCAAACTTGTATATTGAGTTATGTGGTCTTGAAGTTAGGCACTAAAATAGGGAATTTTACACTGTCAAGCTTAGAAACCCTAGCCTAGCAACTTCTCACTGTCGCACCTCGAAAAATCACGGAGACATTTCGGACAAACGACCCTCGCGCGAAAGGCGCGGAAATGCGGTTCGACAGAGTCGCCACCGAACTTTATTTTTCCCAAACAAACGGGAGAGGAAAATATCGAGAAAACCTCTTAAAAACGAAAGGATAGGAACAGGGTTGTCGCAACCATGTTCCGGGTTCGGGAGTCGGTTACATGAGGGGAAGGTATTAGCACCCCTCACGTCCGTCGTACTCAATGGGAACCTCTTAAGGTAAATATGGGGAGTGTTGTTTTAGGTTTACTTGTTTTCTTCTCGTTGTTAAAGGGAGAATTGGTATGTTAAAAGGTTCAAGACGCAAAGGAGAGATGGGTGGTTAGAGGATAGGGTGCTCGCCAAGGATTGGGGCCCTTGTGCCTACATATGCTCATTCGGACGAGAATGAGAAATCAGAGCGTCGTAGTTCGACTACGAGAAAGGTTGGGAATGTGTGGACGGAATAATGGAGGAAGATAGAAGTGTGCTCGCCAAGATCATCGCAATCTTGTGCCTATGTATCTTACATTCAGACGAGAATGAAGAATCAGAGCAGTCGTAGTTCGTGGTAACAACCACGAAAAGGTGAGGTTCGAAATAGGTTTGAAGTTTGTATTGAGAGACGAAAGAGTGACTGACAAGCAACCCAAGGGCATGCCTCAAGATCTTGTCACTCAAAGAATTCAAGGAATGCAAGATCCCCAGAACTCAATTCTTTCGGAAATTGGGTTGAAAAGAGTTGGAGTTAAAGGATTGAATGTTTTGAAATCGAAAGAATGGACTAATAACAACTTAAGAGCGTGCCTCGAGAGTTACTCATTCAAATATTCAAAGAATGCTAGATTCTAAGAATATCTCTCTTTCGTAAGTTTTTAAAAAATGTTTGTGCAAAGATGGAATCGAAAAAAAATGGCATGCGAGGCCAAAGGAAGTTGGTTCGAAAATGGCTCGACGACGTGTCGAAGATTTGATTGAAAATGAAACCGACTTGACGACGTGTCAAGGGTTAAGATTGTGAGAAACGATATTAGTCCCTAAGTGTGCCCCTAATATCGAAGACACAATGAGTGGTGAAGTGTGTGCGAAATGTCGATGGTTGCGAGTGCGTACGAGTATTCGACTTAGGAAAACACTGGAAAATGATTGAGTTTGAAAAAAAGTCGAAAGGTTGAGTGAATAACAACTTAAGGGCGTGCCTCGAGAATTATTCGCTCAAAGATACAAAGAATGCTAGATTCCAAGTACCTCCTTCTTTCAGAGTTTTAATCGATAAAATGTTTTGAAAATAATTTGAAGTGAGACGAGGTATGAAAATAATTTAGGAGAAGTGATAATTATTTGATAAATGAGACGTCGGCCTCACAACCAATTAATCGGAGTATTATCGAGATGCTAGATCTCGACAACACCTTTTTCATTCGAAAAATGTTCGGATGAACAACGAAAATATCACACAGAATTGCTGGATTCTTATGATATTTCTTTGTCCATATAAGAGAACGAAAGGTTGAACAAAACATTATTTAAGGTGTACACCTCAATAATATTCATTCGAAAACTCAAAAAGTGCTAGACTTTAAGAGTTTAACTTTTCGTAATTTAACTAAAAAATGTTTTGATTAAATGTGTTTAAGAAATATTATTGCTTCAAAGTTTTTTCTTCTTCCTTTTTTTTAAAGAAAATCTATTTTGAAAAATAAGTTATTTAATAAATGGAAGAATGATTTTGATTTAATTTATAAAATATTGTTCGAATAAACAACAAAAGTATCACGTGGAATGCTAGATTCCAATGATATTTTCTTGTCTAAATAATTAAAGGACGTATTTTGAAACGGAAAAGTCGAATGTCACTACCCAAGGCGTACGCCCCAATAGTATCACTCAAAAATCCAAAAGGTACTAGACCTCGAGATTCATTTTTTCGCGATTTAATTAGAAAAGAAAGATGTTGAAAAATATATTGAATTAGGGTGATCACCATTTAGTTGTGGCTAAGAAAGTTTGACTTGGGTGAAAACTCAAAACTTAATTCAATAATCTAATTGATATAAAAACTAAATAGCAAATAACAATTAAAACTCAATCTCGAAATGATATTTCAATTTAAATTCAGCACATACATGATTATAAAATGCAGATCGTAAACAAAGCCATCAAAATGGGCCTCGTGAGTCAAAACTTGCTTTCCGCCTACAGATCTTTTGACCTCACAGCAAAAAGTAACACAGATTACTAGCCAAAATTCCAACTTTGTCACTCGTGCTTGACGATGCCCCCCTCCCCCAAATTAGTTCACCACCAACCCTTCACACCTTAGAATTAAAACCCATAAGCACCCTTTGATATTAAAACGCTCAAACTCACAAGTCAAACTATCCATAAACCTCTTGAATTAATGGCATCAGTTTGTTCACATACTCAAATCGACATCTTATCAGAGATAAATAAATCCGGCATGAATAAATTATTTTCAAACCCAGAATGACTCTTGAACCTTCAACAGTAAAAGCAAAAACAAAACACCAAAATCATAATCAAGAATAGAGTTCCATTTCAAAAGAGGTCCTCACCGCGAATGATAAAAAAATACAGTTATAAAACGAAAATAACCTATAGTTCAAGTAAAATACTTTAAGAAGACGAAGCCTACAAAAAAAAATACCAGCCGCTACGCAAACGAGTCGTTGTTGGCGCGATGATTATTGACAGCTGAAATCAGGAAACAAGACGTTGTTCTGGAAAACTGGATCGTTGTTGTTCCCGGATCGAAACATCGTGAGATCATGAGATGTTACGTTTGTTTGCTGAAACGAAGCCACGCGAGCTAGGGATGTCGCGTTGTTGTTGTTCGATAGCTTGAGTTGCTGCGAGATTGTCGTTGTTGTCGTGGTCAATGTTGTCGTTGCCGTGTTTTTGTTGAAGACGATGTATTGTTGTTGTTCTGGTTAGGTCGAACCGGATAGAAGGTGTTTGAGTTGGTCGAGGGAAGAGGTGGTGTGGAAGGTTAACGATGGAGGAAAAAATTGAGGAAGAAGGCGGATGAAGGAGAGGAAGATGAAGTTCGATGGTGAAGAAGGTATGGAAATGGTGGTGCGGCGGAGTTTTTTTCGCGAGGGAGGAAGAGAGAATGGTGGTTTAATGTTTACAAGCTGAGATGAGGGAAAGGGTTTGGTGATTTCTGGGTGGCGGTCGTTTTGGAGTGAGGTGGGTTTGATTGATGAGCCTTGAAGAAAACGGATCGCGCCGTTAGGGTCTGATTGGGAAGGATCATGAACAGTCCCTCCTCTTAGGGTTTTTTTCTGCCCCTTTTATTCTCCCCCCAAAACCTATCCCTCACAACTTTAACAGGCCGCATGCAATGGGCCTCCTCCCACCTCTGCTTCATTTTTCCTTTAAATTCTGCCCCTTTTTTGCTTCTTTTACATTTAATTTATTAACATTAAAACTAATAATTATAATATAAACTAACATAACTATAATAAATAAAATATTAACAAATAAATAAATATTAACAATTATAAAAATTAAATTGATATATTAACATAAATATTAACAATAATCATTAAATAAATATTAAAAGAAATATATATATAAAAAAGAAAAAGTAATTACTAAAAACATTATTAGTAATATTTTAAAATAGAAAAAGCTTAAGAAGATAATATTCACACAAAAAAGGTTCTTAGGCCACGTGTCACACCTTAATTGGGCGAAAAAAGAATAACTTTGAAAAATGCTCAATTACGGGTGGGCACGTGTCTAACTGACATGATACTATAAAAAATATACAAAATTAAAAAACAATCGAAAAAAATGCAAAAATATTTGAAAATGGGTAGGACAAATTTAGGGTATGACAGATTCCCCTATCTAATAGGCTTAAACCTTGGGAAATAAACTGCTACAGCGTTTGTTTTCCTGAGGTAGAAGTCAATTAGATATAAAGAAGATCCTGAATTTGTCCGAAAGAAAGAGAGATGCCTGAGGGTTGAAAATGCTGGATGAGGTAAACCTCTGAGTAAACTGTGAATAATAGGCAAAAAGTCGTCATCATCAAAAGGATGACGGAATGAAACACACACGGCTACTACCACCAAAAAGGATGGTAGAGCAAGGCGCAATCGCACAATCTGACATTAATGACCATGACAGACCCTCCACCAAAAGGATGACGGAGCGAAACACAAACAAATATCGCACAATCTGACACCAATCCAAGTGACAGACCCCCCACCAAAAGGATGACGGAGCGAAACTCACACAAACTATCGCACAATCTATCATAAATGATTATGATAGACCCCTCACGAAAAGGATGACGGAGCGAGACACAAACAAATATTGCACAATCTATCATAAATGATTATGATAGACCCCCCACCAAAAGGATGACGGAGCGAAACACAAACAAATATCGCACAATCTATCATAAATAATTATGATAGACCCCCCACCAAAAGGATGAAGGAGCGAAACACAAACAAATATCGCACAATCTATCATTAATGATTATGATAGACCCCCCACCAAAAGGATGACGGAGCAAAACTCACACAAACTATCGCACAATCTATCATAAATGATTATGATAGACCCCCCACCAAAAGGATGACGGAGCGAGACACAAACAAATATCGCACAATCTATCATAAATGATTATGATAGACCCCCCACCAAAAGGATGACGGAGCGAAACACAAACAAATATCGCACAATCTATCATAAATGATTATGATAGACCCCCCACCAAAAGGATGACGGAGCAAAACACAAACAAATATCGCACAATCTATCATAAATGATTATGATAGACCCCCCCACCAAAAGGATGACGGAGCGATACACAAACAAATATCGCACAATCTATCATAAATGATTATGATAGACCCCCCACCAAAAGGATGACGGAGCGAAACACAAACAAATATCGCACAATCTATCATAATTGATTATGATAGACCCCCCACCAAAAGGATGACGGAGCGATACACAAACAAATATTGCACAATCTATCATAAATGATTATGATAGACCCCCCACCAAAAGGGTGACGAAGCGATACACAAACAAATATCGCACAATCTATCATAAATGATTATGATAGACCTCCCATCAAAAGGATGACAGAGCGAAACTCACACAAACTATCGCACAATCTATCATAAATGATTATGATAGACCCCCAACCAAAAGGATGACGGAGCGATACATAAACAAATATCGCACAATCTATCATAAATGATTATGATAGACCCCCCACCAAAAGGATGACGGAGCAAAACTCACACAAACTATCGCACAATCTATCATAAATGATTATGATAGACCCCCCACCAAAAGGATGACGGAGCGAAACACAAACAAATATCGCACAATCTATCATAAATGATTATGATAGACCCCCCACCAAAAGGACGACGGAGCGAAAACACACACAAACAATATCGCACAATCTATCATAAATGATTATGATAGACCCCCCACCAAAAGGATGACGGAGCGATACACAAACAAATATTGCACAATCTATCATAAATGATTATGATAGACCCCCCATCAAAAGGATGACGGAGCGATACACAAACAAATATCGCACAATCTATCATAAATGATTATGATAGACCCCCCACCAAAAGGATGACGGAGCGAAACTCACACAAATTATCGCACAATCTATCATAAATGATTATGATAGACCCCTCACCAAAAGGATGACGGAGCGATACACAAACAAATATCGCACAATCTATCATAAATGATTATGATAGACCCCCCACCAAAAGGATGATGGAGCGAAACTCACACAAACTATTGCACAATCTATCATAAATGATTATGATAGACCCCCCACCAAAAGGATGACGGAGCAAAAACACACACAAACAATATTGCACAATCTATCATAAATGATTATGATAGACCCCCCACCAAAAGGATGACGGAGCGAAACACACACTGGCCACTACCACCAAAAGGATGATAGGGAAAACACTATCGCACAATCTGTCACCAATCCAAGTGACAGAACCCCCACCAAAAGGATGACGGAGCGAAACACACACACAAGTTGTTATCACCAAAAGGATGATAGATCAAACACAAATTAAAGGCTACCAACACCAAAAGGATGCAGGCTAGGTTGAACCGACGAAGTCGGCTATCACCAAAAGGATGATAGTAAGGCAATTGACAACGGTCACGCTTGCTGGGTACAACTCATTGGGGAACTCCCAAGAGGAAGATTGGATTGAAATGAGTCAACGGGGGACGCCCACCGTCTTTATTGGAGATCATAGTTTTGCTGTAATGATTTCATGGTTACGCCCATGAATTCTGAAGAGGATGCCCCTGACTGGGCTGAGTTTGCCTTAATGTCTTGTTTTGGTCAACAGAAGGCCGAACCACTTCGTGAGGCACGCTCACGGTTTTGCCGAAGATGCCCCTGACTGGGTTGAATCTTGCACTTAAGGTCTTTGGATTTGCCCAACAAAAGGTTGAACAACTTCGTGGGGGAACACCCACGGTCTTGAATGGTATGCCCCTGGCTGTGATGTATGTTAACTTGAAAATCTGATCAACCACGAGGTTGAAATACGTCATGGGAAACACCCATGGTCTTGAAAAGATGCCCCTGATTGGGCTGAATCTTGCTTTGAATAACTTCGAATTTTGTGGGAGAAACCCAAAATTGCAGAAGATTGCCCCTGACTGGGCTGATGATTGCTTTGAAGCTCTTGAAAATCGTGGGACAATACCCACCATCTTGCGGAAGATGCCCCTGACTAGGCTGATGATGGTCTTGGAAATCTTCGAGATTGATCCTGGACCTTGGCTTGCATATGCTAATGTTGGATGAAAATGATGTTCCATAACGAATGGAAATGCAAATGCAAATGCTGATGCGCGGAGATGCAAGAGGTAGGGAGGTATGATATGATTGGTATGCATATGATGCAAAAATGATTATGATGATGAATGCAATGCGTATGATGCATATGATGCAGACGGGTAATTGGAAATGCAGGTGGAAACGCCAGCGTGGTGGACTTTGGGTAGTTGCCAATGCGGATTGGACTTCGGGTGGTGGGAGGGATTGACTTCCTCGACACGCAGTTTGTTGAAGACGTCATGATTGAAGCAGAAGATGATGCTCTGGATGCCCCAAGTCTGGGTACATGGTGGTTTGTTGTAAGTTTGTTTCAGAGAAGGTTGCAACTCTACTTGTTGGTCAGGGCGACATGGTCTTGCCCCAGTCTGAACTTGTTAATGGTCTTGCCCCAGTCTGAACCTGTTAATGGTTTTCCCCTGCTCAAGCTGTTGAATGATTTGCCCCAGTCTGTGGGCTTTGAAATAATCTTGCTTCGTGTACGCCACTGAAAGTCAAGTTCCTCCTCGATTGCCCCTTGCTGGAGTGTCTTTGAATACCTAGCACTGATTTGCAAATAAAATTGTACATTCATAAATGGTAACATTAATGCAAAGTTCGATGCAAGATTTGAAAAATTGTCTTTTATTGAAGTGTCGTGATATTGAGACGAATGGACCGTTAGCCCAAACATTGTGTTGTTTTGATTGGTGTAAAAGATATAACAAGGATAATGACACCAATGTTGATGATTAACAATCGTGTGAGGAGTCAAGTTACGTAACCTTGCGATAGTAAACTTTCAGAATAAAACTTGCCTCAATTAGGTCTTTCGAGGGTTATAACGTGGTCTGGTTCACGGTTATGAAACAAAGGTTATTAGGCTCAAAGTATGATTTGTACCCACCCTTTCTTCTTAATGATCTCCAGTCCAACGCTCAGTTAATTCTACACTTGTCTGGACGATATAAGCTTGAAGGTTCAAGGTTTGCTCGACGTGGCAGTCACCTTATTTTGATGGATGCCAGTGCCCCTTTGATCTGGGTGGTCACTGAATCTTTTTTTGTTTTTGTTGAGGGTTTCGGGGTCCTCTTTTGTCTTTTGTTTTTGATCCCTAACTTTTGCATGGATTGATTTTGCTTGTCAGATCCATCGGGATTGTCCTGATTTTGCCTAAGTCCCCTCTGAGGTGTTTGACTTAGCAGACTTTTGATTTTTTTGGATTTTGGGAAGGTTGTGACTGCCATGTCATGGGTCTTTGATGAACAGTCATCTTTTGGATGCATTACTGGATTAACTGAACACTACCCTGCCCCAGGTTGAGTATAAAGGTTTGAATATCCGAAGGAAACTGCTACTTCTAGGCTCGAAGTGGTTTACTAGGGATTAAATCCTTATATCTCCGGTGTATGGGGAATTGAAATAATGCCTGTACATCATTGGCGAGATTCTATCTGAAAGCATACGAGTTTGCAATTATGGGTATCTCGTTTTCATCATCCTCCCTCAAATCATGCTAAACAACAGTGAATAGAGTGGAGTGAATAAACGTGTCGGTGATAAGTGAAAAATGAGTGAATACGACATAACTAATTCAAAACATGCATAAACGATACATTAGTGAAACCAGATATGAATGGAAATTGTTCAAAGCATACAATACTTAAACAAAACAAAGACAAAACATAAGAAATGCGTAAGATGAAATGGCAACATGACGGCCTTCTTCGGGGAAATGAACTTTGACTTGACTGGATTTGATCTGATTAACGCTATTTATTCGGCGGCATTGGATTATTGATGACATTTGGAGACTTTCTGTTGAAGTTGATGGCATCCCTGTCGATCATGTCTTGAATTATGTGCTTGAAAGCTCTGCAGTCCTCAATGGTATGACATGGAGCGCCCTTATGAAACTCACAATGAGCATTTGCATCGTAATCGGCAGGAATGACAGTTGGAGGAGCCAAATCTCTCGGAACAGCAGCTTTCTTCTCCATTAGCTGAGCAAAGATTTTAGCAAATGTCATTGGTAGACGGTCAAAGACTCTATCTGGCCTCCATGTTCTCTGCTGACGTTGTGGGCGGGTACCTTGTCGTTGCTGAGTAGCTTGCATTTGTTGTTGCTGAGGAGGATATTGGTATCCTTGCTGATTATAGGCTTGTTGCTGAGGAGCCTGTTGCTGTGGCATCTGAGCTTGCACTGCTTGAACAGCTGGCTGATAAGGCATTGGAGCATATTGCGCAGCAGCAACATACGGATACTGGTAGTAAGGAACCTGATAAGGCATAGGAGCGGGAGCTTGTTGAGAAGCTTGTCGTTTTTGCAAAGAGATAGCATTTGTCTCGCCCTCTTTCTTCTTGTATCCATTGAAAGGCTTCTTGGCATTAGCATTGCTGTTAGGACCTCCTGGGATCTTTCCACTCTTTAGCCCCTCTTCAATTCTCTCACCAACGATCACCAAGTCAGAAAATCCAGCGGAGACACTACCGATCAGCTTTTCATAGTACTGGCCTTGCAAAGTGCCCATGAAAATGTCAATCAATTCATGGTCAACAAGAGGTGGATGCACCCTTGCGGCTAGCTCTCTCCATCGTTGCGCGTACTCCTTGAAGGATTCGTTATCCTTCTGAGTCATACTCTGAAGTTGAGTACGATTCGGAGCAAGATCGGTGTTGTACTTATACTGCTTGACAAATGCATCGGCTAGCTCGGCCCAAGTGCGCACACTGTTACGTTCCAGCTGCATATACCATTTGAGTGACGCCCCAGACAAGCTGTCTTGGAAGCAATGAAGCATGAGCCTTTCATCTCTGGCATAGGCAGCCATCTTGCGATAGTACATCTTCAGATGAATGTTTGGGCAACTGAGACCTTTGTACTTCGAAAATTCGGGCACCTTGAACTTGGGAGGAATGACAACATCAGGCACCAAGCACAATTCCAAAGCACTGAAAGAATTTGAATTGTGCCCCTCCATGGCTCGGAGTTTCTCGGCTAGATCTCAGCACATCTTCATGGCTTCTGAATCCTGAGCGGTAACAGGACTGGAAATGGGGATAGCAGCATGATAGTTCTGAACGTCGTCATAATGATCCATCAGAGTATCTTCAGTATGGGGAGCTGGGATCTGCACGACAGTAGGTTGAGCCTGCGGGATAGCTCCAACAGTAACTCCAGGCACTGGGATTGGCTGAGAAGGGTTTCCTTCGGCTGCGTTATTGAAGTTCAACGGCATCCCATGAGGATTTGGAATTGGAACCAAAGGGATGGCAGTAGACCCCTGTCCTTTACCATTGTTATTGACGACAACAGCGGCTTCACGCTGTTCTTCGTCTCTTCTGGCCGCGAGGATGGCTTCGAGGATCTGGTCGATCTTTCCTTTCATAGAATCCAACTCTTCCCTGAAGGCGACTTGCTCCTGCTGAATCTGCTCCATCATTCGTCTTGTATTGGCTCTAGTTGCGTACTGGTGTCGAGGAATCAACTTGATTTACTGGAGAGGAAGGAACGAAGACATAAGATTTTGTTGAAGGACTGGAAATGAAAAATGCACAACATATGAAATGCAATGCAAATGATATGCAAGATGAAATGCAAGATACAAGATCCAGGATCACAGGATCACAATCAAACAATTTTGGAGCTGATAACTGTAACAGATAGGTAACCAGAATTTCGGACTAAAGAAACCTGATAGGTAAGTCCTATACGGGAAGATCTAGACATTCTACCCACAAACCCACTTACGGGATGGTTTCTACGTTTGGTTCCCAGGATCACGGACACTAGTCGTATTAGCGCCGCGCAACAGGATGGTTGTATTACGACGATAATGACGATAAGGTCTCTCCTGAGCGGGGTCCTCATGCTAGGCGCACAAGGAGCGAGTCCTTGGAGACTAACACTACACGACCACCAATATCGGAACTGGTGCTAACAAAAGGCTCCCAAAATCATGGACCCTTCATTAATCAAGTCGTGCAACAGGCTAGCTGTGTTACAACAAGATCTACGAATAGGTCTCCTCTGGAGGAGCTTTCATGCTAGGCCCATAAGGAGAAATTCCTCGGAGACTAACACTACTCGACTACCAATTCTAAACTATATGTTCTCTCTGCTTTTACCAAAGCTCGGGTGTAGAGCCTTACTCATGATGTTATCCCAAGAACCAACAGGCAACCAAGATAACAAGCGCAAATAAAATCCACAAGTCCACAAGAGAACAAATACATAAACGAAAAGGAAACAAATAAAAAACAAACACTCCTCACAAACTAAAAGATAGGCTTGACTCTCTCTTTGCATGGAGAAAAAGTCCCCAGCAGAGTCGCCACCTGTCGTACCTCGAAAAATCACGGAGACATTTCGGAGAAACGACCCTCGCGCGAAAGGCGCGGAAATGCGGTTCGGCAGAGTCGCCACCGAACTTTATTTTTCCCGAACAAACGGGAGAGGAAAATATCGAGAAAACCTCTTAAAAACAAAAGGATAGGAACAGGGCTGTTGCAACCATGTTCCGGGTTTGGGAGTCAGTTACATGAGGGGAAGGTATTAGCACCCCTCACGTCCGTCGTACTCGACGGGAACCTCTTAAGGTAAATGTGGGGAGTGTTGTTTTAGGTTTACTTGTTTTCTTCTCGTTGTTAAAGGTAGAATTGGTAGGTTAAAAGGTTAAAGACTCAAAGAAGAGATGGGTGGTTAGAGGATAGGGTGCTCGCCAAGGATTGGGGCCCTTGTGCCTACGTATGCTTATTCGGACGAGAATGAGAAATCAGAGCGTCGTAGTTCGACTACGGGAAAGGTTGGGAATGTGTGGACGGAATAATGGAGGAAGATAGAAGTGTGCTCGCCAAGATCATCGCAATCTTGTGCCTACGTATCTTACATTCAGACGAGAATGAAGAATCAGAGCAGTCGTAGTTCGTGGTAACAACCACGAAAAGGTGAGGTTCGAAATAGGTTTGAAGTTTGTATTGAGAGACGAAAGAGTGACTGACAAGCAACCCAAGGGCATGCCTCAAGAGCTTGTCACTCAAAGAATTCAAGGAATGCAAGATCCCCAGAACTCAATTCTTTTGGAAATTGGGTTGAAAAGAGTTGGAGATAAAGGATTGAATGTTTTGAAATCGAAAGAATGGACTAATAACAACTCAAGAGCGCGCCTCGAGAGTTACTCATTCAAATATTCAAAGAATGATAGATTCTAAGAATATCTTGAGGGCAAGTTGTCTCGCAATACAGGCCTCCAAGTTTTCGATGATGACAAATTAGAAGCATCATGCAATACTTCAACATGCTATACCTCTTTTTCATTGTTAAATCATTATACCTTAATATGAGTCATAATTGAATGTGGTAGGATGCACAAAATGGAAAAAGTTGTTATTTTTACAGGTTTCTAAGCAGTGAGTCTACCATACAGTCGGCGCATGAAGCCTGGCATTTCTCACGGCTCAGCGCATGGAAGCAATGCGTCGACCGTACAGTCGGCGCATGGGTATTTTGATTTTCCACGGATCAACGCATGAAGACATGCGTCGACCATGCCACTCAGCGCATGAAGCTATGTATTTCCCACGG
This sequence comes from Lathyrus sativus, assembly GCA_963859935.3. NCBI lineage: Eukaryota > Viridiplantae > Streptophyta > Magnoliopsida > Fabales > Fabaceae > Lathyrus > Lathyrus sativus. The sequence goes on from OZ012741.1 coordinate 215,777,746, forward strand.
GTCAGCGCACGCCGACCCTATGGTCGACCGTTCGCACGCTGTGCAGTTTTTCTTGTTGTGTTTTAAAATTCTGTTCAGTTGACTGTTTTGGTTATTACTATAAATAGAGTTTTGCTTATTTTTGACAAACTAATAATTGAAATCTTGAGTAAATTGTCAAGGCAAGAAACGTGAAATAGGTGCAACATATTTCTTCATCTTCATCCTTCAAACAACACACAAATCCACAAATATACACAATCATTTTTGCTGTGATTGGTGTCTTGTTCAAGGGTGATAAGGTTCGAACGCGTTGATTGAAGATCCGGTTCGAGTGGAAATTGGGGCAGGTGTTTCTTGCAGAAAACCTTGAGGGTTTTACCCATCAAGACTAGAAGGTTTTGAGGGCTTTTGCTATGGAATAGTTCGTTCAACATTCAAGCAAGTGCGAAGGTAATTGATCAACGGAAGGTTCATCAGTTTAGTAGCTAGGGCGTTGAAGTATTGAAGATTTTCCGGGTTTTGATTTGTTGGTGTCTAAGATCAGCCGAGCCGAAGGTTTGAACAACGGAAGGTGTTTCATTAACGTGGCTGGAATCGGAGATCATTCACAACAAATTGAAGGGCTTGATTCATCTTGAATCAAGGTGCAAGAAGGGATAGCAAGCATCAACATCATTTGAGATTGTTTGTATCATTGTCTATCAACTCTTGTGTAAACTGTTCATTCCAACAGGTGATATATATTCAATATATCTCAATTCTAATTTTAGAATTGAGGGCAGACGTACCCCGAAGCGAGGACGACGGGGGAACTGCCTCATCAAATCGTGTGTTCTTTAGTTTCTGTCATTTTTCAATTCAGCTTATAAAATAAGTGATTCTAGCTTAAGTGATTATTGTCAAACTGTGATACAAATTGAGTAAGGTGTTGAAACTCTGTTTTTAACTACTAAGTACAATAAAAATATTGTACTAGGGCATTTCCAATCTCTTACTCAACATAAATATCCTTTGAGGTATTTGTGCACACAAACTATTCGACAAAAGTCCTGAACTAAAATTGTCTTATTTTGCTTCTAAATTTTGTGTGCCTTGTTTTTCATTGGAACTAGGTAACCTTGCAAATTGAAGTAAATAATTGATAAGCATAGTTTTTGTTGTGATTCTATTTTTCCGAATTGTCATAAATCCATAGGCTTACGTATATCCGACTTTCCAATAACCGTTCGTTTTAGACTACATTTTTCCTCCGCCGCTTCCGCACTTAAAAACATTTTTAAAACCAATTTCCAATTGGTAGCGCCGACTCAAATTTTAATTGGGGATCTATTCAACCCCCCCTTCTAGATCCGTGCCATAGTCTAACAAGTGGTATCCAGAGCTCCGGTTATTCGGTGCTTCAAATACAACGAGATAGAAAATGGTAAACGAACCTAAAGGGGCGTACAATAGGGCTCCTGTTTTCAACGGTAAAAATTAAAGTTATTGGAAAGACTGTATGCGTGTGCATATCAACTCCATAGACATAAAAATATGGAACGTTAATGACCAATGCAGATAATGTAGTTGTGCCAAAGCCTGAAGCACAATGGACCGATGACGATGAGAAAAAATACAATTATGATTGGAAAGCTAAAAACATCTTAATCTCCTCATTAGGTGTAGATGAATACTATCGTGTATCCCATTGTCCGACTGCTAAGGCCATGTGGGATTCACTACAAATAGCCCATGAGGGGACAACCGATGTTAAGTTAGCTAGAATCAACACTCTTATACAAGAGTTTGATCTCTTTTTCATGGAGCAAGGGGAAACCATTGCCGACATGCAAAAGAGATTTACTCATCTTATCAATCGTTTACATTCATTAGGTAGGCCTATTTCCAATGATGTTGCTACTAATAAATTCTTGAGATGTCTCAACAGGGAATGACAGCCAAAAGTGACCGCCATCAAAGAGGCAAATAATCTTACCATATTAGATTTGACAATATTGTTTGGCAAATTGCAAGAGCATGAACAGGTACTCTTGAGCTTAGACCAACGTAAAAAGATGGAAAAGAAAGACAAAGCGAAGGTGAGTGAAAAGAAATCGATAGCTCTCAAGACTTCTTCCTCGAAGTCTCAAGCAAAAGAGCAAAATGATTATTCCTTGAGCGACGAAGAAGAAGAAGACACAAGCGAAGATATGGGGTTGTTTGTTAAACGGTATAACCGTTACGTGAGAAAGAACGGCATACAACATTCCGAGAAGAACTTGGTAAACTTCCGAAAACAATCAAGACACTCCAAGGATGATGACTCGAAAGGTAAAAAGACTAGAGGGACGTGCTACAAGTGTGGAAAGCCCGGTCACTACAAACCGGACTGTCCAATGAATAAAAAGGGAAAGGACAAGGAATCATCAAAATCACACAAGAAATCATCAAAGCCGAGGAGAGCGTACATAGCATGGGAAAGTGACAGCAACTCTTCCTCCTCTGATGAAAGTTCTAGTGATGAAGAAGAGTCCGTGAATCTATGCCTCTCCGCCAATCAGAAAAATAAGAAAAAACAGGTACGTAACTCTAAATATGACAAGTCATTAAATATGTCGCATTCAGAATTACTAGCCGCATTTCATGCCTTACATAATGAAGCAGTTGAAGCCTTCAAGAAACTTGCTTCTAATAAGAAAATCTTTACGTATTTAGAGCATAAGGTTAAAGAGTCCGAAAAGAAATTAGAGGACCTAAAGGCTTCCATTGTGAAAGGCAATGAATCGGATTGTAAGGACGATAGAAACCCTTTCAACTTCGGGTGTGGCACTTGTCATATTTGGCAAGGTGAGGTTAGACACCTCAAGGACAAATTAAACAAGGCACTCGAGCCTAAAATTACATTTGCTATTGATAAAAAGGATTTTAGAAAAAGTATGATTAATCCATACCAAAAATATGCATATGTAGTTAGGGATCAAGCAAGTGAAAGTGTCTCTAAAGTTGATTTTGCTTGCTTATACTGTTGCAGGAAAGGCCACTCCATTGGTAAATGCCGTTTTAGAAGATTTCTTGTTCCTAAAGGCATCTACCAATGGTTGCCCAAACGCAACCATTTTGTCTCTAACCTATTAGGACCCAATATGCCATTGGGTACCTCCTTGTGCTAATTATGTTTTGACAGGTGAAATGTGTCGAGACCACTGAGAGAAGATGGGTTCTCGATAGTGGATGCTCAAGACACATGTCTGGAGACATATCCTTATTCATAGACTTTGTGGCTAAGAAGAAAGGGTATGTAACTTATGGTGATAACAACCGCGGAGCAATACTAGGCAAAGGTAGTGTAGGTAATCCCGCCTCTGCTATGATTTCTGATGTATTGCTTGTCGAAAACCTTAAACATAATCTGCTTAGCATTAGCCAACTGTGCGACAAAGGATACAATGTATCCTTTTCAAAAGATTGTTGCAAAATTGTGCATGAAAATGATAAGAAGAATATGTTTAATGGTTTTAGAGTAAACAATGTATATATGCTTGACTTAAATGAAGTATCATTAACAAGAAACAAATGCCTCATAACTATGAGTGAAGACTCGTGGCTATGGCATAGGCGTTTAGCGCATGTTAATTTTGATTTACTCAATAAGGTAGTCTCAAAAGACCTAGTCTTAGGACTTCCCAAAATAAAGTTCACCAAGGATCACCTTTGTGATGCTTGTCAAAAAGGGAAGCAAACGAGGATCTCATTTAAATCCAAAAAGATAATTTCAACAATGAGACCTCTTGAACTTCTACACATGGACTTGTTTGGGCCGTCTAGGATCAAAAGTCTAGGAGGAAACTATTACGGGTTCGTAATAGTGGACGACTTTTCTAGGTTTTGTTGGACCATCTTCTTAGTAAGTAAAAGTGATACATTCGCCGCTTTTGAAAAGTTTGCTAAGCTTTCCCAAAACAAGTTAAATACAAACATAGTGTCCATAAGGAGCGACCATGGAGGTGAGTTTGAAAATCATTTGTTTGAAGAATATTGCAGTAACCATGGTATTGATCATAACTTCTCTGCTCCACGCACTCCTCAACAAAACGGGGTTGTGGAGCGCAAAAACCGTATTCTAGAAGAATTGGGAAGAACAATGATTAATGAGAGTGGTTTACCTAAATATTTTTGGGCCGACGCCATTATTACGGCATGTTATGTTTTGAATAGGGTACTTATTCGCCCCATTCTAAACAAAACACCGTACAAACTCTTAAAAGGGCGAAAGCCAAATGTCTCTCACTTGCACGTGTTTGGATGTAAATGTTTTGTATTAAACAATGGTAAGGAAAACTTGGGCAAATTTGATTCCAAAGCCGATGAAGGTATCTTTCTCGGATACTCTCACTCGAGTAAAGCATATAGAATATATAATAAACGTTTACTTGCTGTAGAAGAGTTTGTGCATGTTACCTTTGATGAGTCCTACCCGAGAAATGTCGGAAAGGATAGTGTTGTTCATGGTGCAGGTACATCCACTGAAGACATACTCAAAAGTTGCGAGATAGGGATTGATCAACCTGACAAAGCCAAAGTTGAGGAGGATAAGTATGCACACCGTGATGCAACAGAGGAAGTTCATCCGCTTTCAAACGACGATCTTCCTCATGAATGGAAGTCATCTAAAGACCATCCTATTGAAAACATTATTGGAGACATCACAAAGGGTGTAACAACTCGTGCTAAGCTAAGTAATTTCTGTTATTACTTCGCTTTCGTGTCACAAATGGAACCTAAAAATCCTAAGGAAGCCCTACTCGATGAACATTGGTTTCTGTCAATGCAGGAGGAACTAAATCAGTTTACTAGAAATGAGGTTTGGGACCTTGTCCCTCCTCCGCGAGGTCATCGAGTAATCGGCACCCGATGGGTGTTTAGGAACAAACTGGACGAAAACGGGGTAATAACTCGTAACAAGGCGCGTTTAGTCGCGCAGGGGTATAACCAAGAGGAGGGCATCGACTATGAGGAAAATTATGCTCCTGTTGCCCGACTCGAGGCTATACGCCTTCTTCTTGCTTTCGCATGTGCGAAAGATTTTAAGTTATTCCAAATGGATGTCAAGAGTGCGTTCCTTAACGGGTACATAAATGAAGAGGTCTACGTTGCACAACCTCCTGGTTTTGAATCTCATGAGTACCCCGATCATGTTTATAAACTAAAACGTGCGTTGTATGGTCTCAAGCAAACTCCTAGAGCTTGGTATGAGCGCCTAAGTAAATTTCTACTTGATCAAGGTTACTCAAGAGGAAAGGTTGACACGACACTCTTTATTAAACGTCAAGGAAAGCACTTAATATTAGTTCAAATCTATGTTGATGATATAATCTTTGTATCTACTAACATGAATCTCGTGAGAGAGTTTTCTGTTCTTATGCAGGGTGAATTCGAGATGAGTATGATGGGAGAGCTCACATACTTTCTCGGCTTGCAAATTAAACAATTCAAGGAAGGAACTTTCGTGAGTCAAACAAAGTATTGTTTGGATCTTCTCAAGAGATTTGACATGGAAAAATCCAAGGCCATAGACACCCCCATGCCTACATGTGCAAATTTGAATAAGGATGAAAGCGGTAAGGACGTAGAGGTAAAAAGGTATAGAGGTATGATTGGATCACTTCTCTATCTCACTGCGTCGCATCCTGATATTATGTTTAGCGTGTGTATATGCGCAAGGTACCAATCATGTCCTAAGGAATCCCACCTAAAAGCTGTTAAAAGAATACTTCGGTACCTATCCGGTACTCCAAAGTATGGTTTGTGGTATTCCAAAGGTAGTGATTGTTCGTTGGTAGGTTATTCCGACTCCGACTTTGCGGGTTGCAAATTGGATAGGAAAAGCACTAGTGGTACGTGTCACTTGTTTTCAAATTCTTTGGTTAGTTGGCATAGCAAAAAGCAAGTTTCAGTTGCTTTATCAACCGCCGAAGCGGAATACGTTCCGCCGGTAGTTGCTGTGCTCAAATCCTGTGGATTAAGCAACAACTATTGGACTTTAATCTCAAACTTGAACGTATTCCAATTCTATGTGACAATACCAGTGCTATTAATCTTACCAAGAATCTGGTATTGCACTCTCGCACTAAACATATCAAAATTCGACACCATTTTCTTCGAGATCATGTTGAAAAAGGTGACGTTGTATTTGAACATGTTGATACTAAGAATCAACTAGCGGATATTTTTACTAAGCCGCTAGCCACTGAACCTTTCTTTCATATTCGCCGAGAACTCGGTATTCTCGACATTTCGGAGCGGGAGTCATAATTTGCTTATTTCAGCTTATTTCATTCACATCTATATTTTGTACTTCTAACAAACTTGATGTTTTTGCAAAGTACAAGTATGTTGTTTATCAAGCTTATCCGGCATTGAGGTGATATTGTTCCTTTTCCTTCTCTCTACATACAAGTTTTCTTTGTAATCTCAAAGTAAAATATGTCAACTGTGGTGCATATGTGAATCATCTGTTGTGTATTTAATTGCTTGATTGATCATTTTTTTGTGGCATTATTGTCTGCATTCATTAAGCACCATGTCATATGAAACTAGGAAAAATTCTGCATTTTCAGGTCTTGAGTTGACCATACCAGAACAGAGGTCGACGCACTCTGTTTAAATTTTAAATTTATTGAAAATTTTACAGCATGCGTCAACGCATGTAGAGCTATGGTCGACGGCTCGCTGAAAATCTCAGTTTTATTTTTCTGCTTGTTCGTTTCAGCTCTCCTCATTTAAGGCAGTTACATGCATCCACTCATATTCCTAGGGAGTTGCATCTATTAACCCCCACTACTCCTTCTTGTCTCTTCCACTCTCCAACAAACCCTAAGTTTCACTTAAAAAGGGGAACCCATTTTCTGAACCCACAGCACCTCTCATTTCAGAATCCTCTCATTTCACAAAATCTCTACCCATGGCTTCCTCTTCTCATAGACCCACCAAAAAGAGGTCAAGAGGGTCAACATCTGCCTCAATACCCATTACCCCCGAATCACTTGTTCATCCATCCCTCCGTGAAAACTTCAACAAGGATATTGGTCGAAGAAAGGTTGTACGACAACATGCATTCTACGAACTTGTCGCTGAACGCATGCATCTTGGAGAAATCATGACCTACCTCACATATCACGGTATTGAGAGATTTCTTGAATGCAATGCCAAGTACAGTGAAGACCTGGTACGTATATTCTATACTGGTCTCAATGATAAATTTCATGGTGAAAATTTCCACTCCGTTATTGGACCCACTCAGGTATCTCTAACTTCTGAAATTTGGACCAAATATTTTGATATGACTGTGGAGGAAAATGAACCTCCTCTAGCTGAGGTAACTGATTCACGCACAATTGAGGGTTATGAGTTCAAAACTGCACTGAATGGTATGCTTAAGCGACCCTATCCTGACCACATTGTGAACAGTGCTGCTTTTCCATGATCTGTCACTTCTAGAAAACTCAAAACTTCAGCAAGAATTCTTCAGTGGATTGTGGCGCGCATTCTGCGGCCCAAACAGGGTGGATTATCAAGGGTGGAACAGGCTGAAGTTCATCTCATACATATCCTGGGTCACGGTATCAAAATCAACTGGCCATATTACATTGCGAGTCGCATGTATGAATTGCGTGACTCCAAACGAAGTACGGCACTTGCCTATGGATCTTTCATCCAAGAGGTCCTCAATTCTGCAAATGTGAACTACCCTTCCTTCGCATACACTTCTATTTCCGCTGACAAAGAATTCAGTCCAAAAGTTTTCTCAATGATGGGATACGTCTGGATTCGCAAATACCAGAAGTACAAATTCTATGGTCGCTCAAATATGCCTCAGTCCGATTCATCAAGTGAAGAGAGTGCAGATGAGTCCGAAGGTGAAGAAAATGAAGCAAGTGCAGATGGTTCAGATGAAAGTGAAGAAGAACAAGAACAGAATACACAGGCAGCTGACACAGTGCAACCAGACCAAGCGAATCATACAGAACGTCAAACATATGAGCCTCCAGACAACTATCAAGAGCCGCCACCAAATTCCAACATCAATAATGACTGGACTCCTTACACGGGTCAACAAGAAACTGACAGTGAGGAAAATAATCAAGGCTGGGGTGAATGGCAATACACTGGGTGGACCACACTTGGGAGATTTTATCAGCCCTATCAACCTAGCTCTGAGGCACCTCCTTCTCCTCAACAGCCATCCAACAACTCCGACATTCTGGAAATGATGCAGTCCATGCAATTAGACCAACGTAACTTCATGACCACTATGCAAGAACAGCAGCAGAATTTTATGAGAACTCAGGATGAACGGATGGAACAAGTTCGCTCTGAGCTACAAACTCAAAATGAGCGGCTTAGTGGAATCTCCACACAGCTGGATGCTCGCTTTGAGATTCTCGTTCACTCCCATCAAGCTGAAGAACGGGAAATTACTGAGAGTCTCGACTTCCTGAACAACATCACTGAAGTGTTCACTGATTTGGCTCATCCTCATCGCCATCCCCATTTCTATGAGAGGCGTGGCCGTGGTCGTGGACGTGGACGGGGTTATTAGCTTGTGTTCGTCTTAGTATGGCTTCATTTGCTGTTTTAATTGCATGCATCATGGTTTCTTTCGTTGTTTTTTTGTTGCAAACTTTGTTATGGTATTTTGTTTAATTTCTAAATTCTGTCAAGACTTTATGTGCTGCTACTTTATGTTCTATCTTCGTTTCTTATCAATATTATGTATCAGTATTGGTGTATGTTTAATTATTATCTGTTGGATATATTGTATGGCTTTTCTTGATTTTATGTTAGATATATTGTTAATCCGTCAAGACTTTATAGTTCTCCGTTTCTTTTTGATGTTGTCAAAGGGGGAGAAAAGCGTCAACCACCACCACAACTGCTTTGACTGAAAAAGAAAGGGGGAGAGCGTACAACTATGTTAAAGACATCGCATGTTGTGTGCAACAGGTTGTCATCATCAAAAAGGGGGAGAATGTGAGGGCAAGTTGTCTCGCAATACAGGCCTCCAAGTTTTCGATGATGACAAATTAGAAGCATCATGCAATACTTCAACATGCTATACCTCTTTTTCATTGTTAAATCATTATACCTTAATATGAGTCATAACTGAATGTGGTAGAATGCACAAAATGGAAAAAGCTGTTATTTTTGCAGGTTTCTAAGCAGTGAGTCTACCATACAGTCGGCGCATGAAGCCTGGCATTTCTCACGGCTTAGCGCATGGAAGCAATGCGTCGACCGTACAGTCGGCGCATGGGTATTTTAATTTTCCACAGATCAGCGCATGAAGACATGCGTCGACCATGCCACTCAGCGCATGAAGCTATGTATTTCCCACGGGTCAGTGCACGCCGACCCTATGGTCGACCGTTCGCGCGCTGTGCAGTTTTTCTTGCTGTGTTTTAAAATTCTGTTCAGTTGACTGTTTTGGTTATTACTATAAATAGAGTTTTGCTTATTTTTGACAAACTAACAATTGAAATCTTGAGTAAATTGTCAGGGCAAGAAACGTGAAATAGGTGCAACATATTTATTCATCTTCATCCTTCAAACAACACACAAATCCACAAATATACACAATCATTTTTGCTGTGATTGGTGTCTTGTTCAAGGGTGATAAGGTTCGAACGCGTTGATTGAAGATCCGATTCGAGTGGAAATTGGGGCAGGTGTTTCTTGCAGAAAACCTTGAGGGTTTTACCCATCAAGACTAGAAGGTTTTGAGGGCTTTTGCTATGGAATAGTTCGTTCAACATTCAAGCAAGTGCGAAGGTAATTGATCAACGGAAGGTTCATCAGTTTAGTAGCTAGGGCGTTGAAGTATTGAAGATTTTCCGGGTTTTGATTTGTTGGTGTCTAAGATCAGCCGAGCCGAAGGTTTGAACAACGGAAGGTGTTTCATTAACGTGGCTGGAATCGGAGATCATTCACAACAAATTGAAGGGCTTGATTCATCTTGAATCAAGGTGCAAGAAGGGATAGCAAGCATCAACATCATTTGAGATTGTTTGTATCATTGTCTATCAACTCTTGTGTAAATTGTTCATTCCAACAGGAGATATATATTCAATATATCTCAATTCTAATTTTAGAATTGAGGGCAGACGTACCCCGAAGCGAGGACGACGGGGGAACTGCCTCATCAAATCGTGTGTTCTTTAGTTTCTGTCATTTTTCAATTCAGCTTATAAAATAAGTGATTCTAGCTTAAGTGATTATTGTCAAACTGTGATACAAATTGAGTAAGGTGTTGAAACTCTGTTTTTAACTACTAAGTACAATAAAAATATTGTACTAGGGCATTTCCAATCTCTTACTCAACATAAATATCCTTTGAGGTATTTGTGCACACAAACTGTTCGACAAAAGTCCTGAACTAAAATTGTCTTATTTTGCTTCTAAATTTTGTGTGCCTTGTTTTTCATTGGAACTAGGTAACCTTGCAAATTGAAGTAAATAATTGATAAGCATAGTTTTTGTTGTGATTCTATTTTTCCGAATTGTCATAAATCCATAGGCTTACGTATATCCGACTTTCCAATAACCGTTCGTTTTAGACTACATTTTTCCTCGGCCGCTTCCGCACTTAATAACATTTTTAAAACCAATTTCAAATTGGTAGCGCCGACTCAAATTTTAATTGGGGATCTATTCAACCCCACCTTCTAGATCCGTGCCATAGTCTAACATATCTCTCTTTCGTAAGTTTTTAAAAAATGTTTGTGCAAAGATCGAATCGAAAAAAAATGGCATGCGAGGCCAAAGGAAGTTGGTTCGAAAATGGCTCGACGACGTGTCGAAGATTTGATTGAAAATGAAACCGACTTGACAACGTGTCAAGGCTTAAGATTGTGCGAAACGATATTAGTCCCTAAGGGTGCCCCTAATATCGAAGACACAATGAGTGGTGAAGTGTGTGCGAAATGTCGATGGTTGCGAGTGCGTACGAGTATTCGACTTAGGAAAACACTGGAAAATGATTGAGTTTGAAAAAAAGTCGAAAGGTTGAGTGAATAACAACTTAAGGGCGTGCCTCGAGAATTATTCGCTCGAAGATACAAAGAATGCTAGATTCCAAGTACCTCCTTCTTTCGGAGTTTTAATCGATAAAATGTTTTGATAATAATTTGAAGTGAAACGAGGTATGAAAATAATTTAGGAGAAGTGATAATTATTTGATAAATGAGACGTCGGCCTCACAACCAATTAATCGGAGTATATCAAGATGCTAGATCTCGACAATACCTTTTTCATTCGAAAAATGTTCGGATGAACAACGAAAATATCACACAGAATTGCTGGATTCTTATGATATTTCTTTGTCCATATAAGAAAACGAAAGGTTGAACAAAACATTATTTAAGGTGTACACCTCAATAATATCCATTCGAAAACTCAAAAAGTGCTAGACTTTAAGAGTTTAACTTTTCGTAATTTAACTAAAAAATGATTTGATTAAATGTGTTTAAGAAATATTATTGCTTCAAAGTTTTTTCTTCTTCCTTTTTTTTAAAGAAAATCTATTTTGAAAAATAAGTTATTTAATAAATGGAAGAATGATTTTGATTTAATTTATAAAATATTGTTCGAATAAACAACAAAAGTATCACGTGGAATGCTAGATTCCAATGATATTTTCTTGTCTAAATAATTAAAGGACGTATTTTGAAACGGAAAAGTCGAATGTCACTACCCAAGGCGTACGCCCCAATAGTATCACTCAAAAATCCAAAAGGTACTAGACCTCGAGATTCATTTTTTTCGCGATTTAATTAGAAAAGAAAGATGTTGAAAAATATATTGAATTAGGGTGATCACCATTTAGTTGTGGCTAAGAAAGTTTGACTTGGGTGAAAACTCAAAACTTAATTCAATAATCTAATTGATATAAAAACTAAATAGCAAATAACAATTAAAACTCAATCTCGAAATGATATTTCAATTTAAATTCAGCACATACATGATTATAAAATGCAGATCGTAAACAAAGCCATCAAAATGGGCCTCGTGAGTCAAAACTTGTTGTCCGCCTACAGATCTTTTGACCTCACAGCAAAAAGTAACACAGATTACTAACCAAAATTCCAACTTCGTCACTCGTGCTTGACGACGCCCCCCTCCCCCAAATTAATTCACCACCAACCCTTCACACCTTAGAATTAAAACCCAGAAGCACCCTTTGATATTAAAACGCTCAAACTCACAAGTTAAACTATCAATAAACCTCTTGAATTAATGGCATCAGTTTGTTCACATACTCAAATCGACATCTTATCAGAGATAAATAAATCCGGCATGAATAAATGATTTTCAAACCCAGAATGACTCTTGAACCTTCAACAGTAAAAGCAAAAACAAAACACCAAAATCATAATCAAGAATAGAGTTCCATTTCAAAAGAGGTCCTCACCGCGAATGATAAAAAAATACAGTAATGAAACGAAAATACCTTATAGTTCAAGTAAAATACTTTAAGAAGACAAAGCCTACAAAAAAAATACCAGCCGCTACGCAAATGAGTCGTTGTCGGCGCGATGATTATTGACAGCTGAAATCAGGAAACAAGACGTTGTTCTGGAAAACTGGATCGTTGTTGTTGCCAGATCGAAACATCGTAAGATCATGAGACGTTCTGTTTGTTTGCTGAAACGAAGCCACGCGAGCTAGGGATGTCGCGTTGTTATTGTTCGATAGCTTGAGTTGTTGCGAGATTGTCGTTGTTGTCGTGGTCAATGTTGTTGTTGCCGTGTTTTTGTTGAAGACGCTGTATTGTTGTTGTTCTGGTTAGGTCGAACCGGATAGAAGGTGTTTGAGTTGGTCGAGGGAAGAGGTGGTGTGGAAGGTTAACGATGGAGGAAAAAATTGAGGAAGAAGGCGGATGAAGGAGAGGAAGATGAAGTTCGATGGTGAAGAAGGTATGGAAATGGTGGTGCAGCGGAGTTTTTTTCGCGAGGGAGGAAGAGAGAATGGTGGTTTAATGTTTACAAGCTGAGATGAGGGAAAGGGTTTGGTGATTTCTGGGTGGCGGTCGTTTTGGATTGAGGTGGGTTTGATTGATGAGCCTTGAAGAAAACGGATCGCGCCGTTAGGGTCTGATTGGGAAGGATCATGAACAGTCCCTCCTCTTAGGCTTTTTTTCTGCCCCTTTTATTCTCCCCCAAAAACCTATCCCTCACAACTTTAACAGGCCGCATGCAATGGGCCTCCTCCCACCTCTGCTTCATTTTTCCTTCAAATTCTGACCCTCTTTTGCTTCTTTTACATTTAATTTATTAACATTAAAACTAATAATTATAATATAAACTAACATAACTCTGATAAATAAAATATTAACAAATAAATAAATATTAACAATTATAAAAATTAAATTGATATATTAACATAAATATTAACAATAATCATTAAATAAATATTAAAATAAATATATATATAAAAAAGAAAAAGTAATTACTAAAAACATTAATAGTAATATTTTAAAATAGAAAAAGCTTAAGAAGATAATATTCACAAAAAAAAGGTTCTTAGGCCACGTGTCACACCTTAATTGGGCGAAAAATGAATAAATTTGAAAAATGCTCAATTACGGGTGGGCACGTGTCTAACTGACATGATACTATAAAAAATATACAAAATTAAAAAACAATCGAAAAAAATGCAAAAATATTTGAAAATGGGTAGGACAAATTTAGGGTATGACACTCACACTCTTGATTCTTGATGAATTGATCTTGAAATGATATATGACATGTCAAAACACAAAATTCCATGATCATATTTGCTTGGAATTGAGTCTTAATCTCCTCAAGACTCACAGTTGACTTAGGGTTGACCAGGTGTGAGCCCTAGTTGCACCACCTTTGGCTGTGGCTTCTTGCACTTTGAATAATGACTTGTATAAGCTCTTCAATAACCCTCAAGGCACTAAATGAGCTCTCACAATGCTCCCCACCCATAACCATGGACTCATAGCCTCCTGATGACTTTCAATGACCCAGGTGGGCACACTTGTATTCATCCTCTTCTCCAAGGAGCTTTGACTTTCTCTGGTGAGTTGATGAGGATGATAAACCCTTATAAGCTTGAACCCAAACTATTAATTAGCCCTAGACCCTTGATAGCCCCTTATTGATAGGCACACTTCTTGATCCCCTACATAAATGATAATGCCATGTATATGCTAATGCTAAGATGAATGCAATGAAACACAAGCTAGGTAAAGAAAAGGTTGAGCAAATTTTGGGGTGCAACAGTTGCCCCTATTCAAACGACGTGGACCTGACTGAGTGTGAAGCGAACGACTCTCAACCAATCAAGGTAAAAGACGGTTGAATACCAATAAACCCAGAAATTTTCTAACCGCAGAAATAAACTGCACACAAAGATTGGGGAGGAAAATCTCCAGAGGTAACTGAACTAATCACAAGAATACTCTGCAGGGGAGGTATACTGACCAAAAGTCAGAATGCAACAAAAGTACTAACCACAAGCTATCAACCAAAAGTTGGGAATAATACAAGCTACCAACCAAGAGTCGAAATTGAACAAAGCTACCAACCAACAGTTGGAATAAACGTATCACGGGAAAGGAAGACTACCAACCCTGAGTTGGAAAAATGTCAACAGGGGATAAAATCCAACCAAAAGTTGGGAAACAAGGTTACTAACTAAGAGTTAGGATTGCTAGAAACAGATCACCATCGACCAAAAGTTAGAACACAACCTGCTAACCAAGAGTTAGAATTGCTAGGGATGCTGAACAAAGTCGACTCCATCACAGGAGACTATCAACCAGAAGTTGGAATGATCATCCGACACTAACAACCAAAAGTTGGAATAAGAAGGCTACTAACCAGAAGTTAGAATTGCCTGACACTCTGAAAGAAAGCGAACTAACCACAATAAAGGTTATCAACCAAGAGTTGGAATAATCAACTCTGCTGAGGAGAACGAGGACTACCAACCAAAAGTTGGAACAACATCCAAACACCAATAGGTCACCAACAAAAAGTTGGGATAAAATCCAACAGATACCAACCAAGAGTTGGGATAAAATCCCACAGATACCAACCAAGAGTTGGGATGCAACCAAGGAATACCAACCAAGAGTTGGGACGACAAACCTTGAATACCAACCAAGAGTTGGGATACAACCAAAGGATCCAACCAAGAGTTGGGATAAAACCAAGGGATACCAACCAAGAATTAGGATACCAAACCTTGAATACTAACCAAGAGTTAGGATACAGCCGAAGGATACCAACCAAGAGTTGGGATACAACCAAAGGATACCAACCAAGAGTTGGGATACAACCAAGGGATACCAACCAAGAGTTGGGATACCAAACCTTGAATACCAACCAAGAGTTGGGATACATCCAAAGGATACCAACCAAGAGTTGGGATACAACCAAAGGATACCAACCAAGAGTTGGGATAAAACCATAGGATACCAACCAATAGTCGGGATACCAAACCTTGAATACCAACCAATAGTGACCTTGCCCCAAATAGAGTCCAACTGCATAATCTTTCCCAAAAGGATAATGAATGCTTTAAGGAATACGCCCAGAGGTGGTGAGAGCTTGCTGCTAGAGTGCAGCCTCCCATGGTAGAGCGTGAGCTCATTGACATGTTTGTTGCTACTCTACCGAGAGTTTACTATGAAAAGTTGATCAGCAGTATGTCGGGTAGTTTTTCAGACTTGATAATCACTGGTGAGAGAGTAGAGAACGGTATAAAACTTGGAAAGATTCAGACAGGAGAGGTACCCTCAGTTGGAGGAGGAGGAAAAAAGGTGTTTGGTAACAAGAAGCGCGAGGGGAGCACTAATTCAGTGACCGATTCTAGAGGAAGAGGAAGGGGTCAGCCGCAGAACCAATATCGCCAACAGCAGGTTGCCAGTGTTACTATTCCTGTACCACAACAACCTCAACAACCACAACAAAGACAGTATCAGCCACTGCAACAAAATCATCAAGGGTATAGGAGGTTTCCTGATAGAGGTAAGCCGAATAGATTATTTGACACGCCGCCAATGCCATACTCACAAATGCTTCGGTTTTGCTACAGCTACAATTGATTCAAAAGAGGACTTTGGCTCCTCTGACAGGTAATCCCCCGCTGGTTATGACGTAAACGCTCATTGCGAGTTTCACTCTAGGGCGCCTGGTCACTCTATTGACGATTGCAAGGCTTTCAAGCATAAACTTCAGGATCTAATTAACAGTAAAGCGATAAACTTTTCTCATGATGCTCCCAATGTTGTGCAAAACCCTATGCCAAACCATGGGCCGGCTAGGGTTGGTGCTATTCTAGTGGAGGAGAATCTAGATCTGATAATGGATGTGAATGAGCTGAAGACACCTTTGAAGTTTGTGAAGGACAAGTTGTTAAGCGGGGTGTATTCCCGGGCTGTGATAAAGATTGTGTGGATTGTTTGAGCCATCCCAAGGGATGCGATGCTTTGAGAAGGTGTATGCAGGGCATGATGGACGAAGGGACGTTGCAGTTTGACCGGACTGCCAAGAAGACGCCTGTTGAGAGGGATGATGTTTCTACAATCTCGATCCCATATAAGACTATAACCATCTCAGCGCCTCCTAGGACGCCTACGATCACTATTACCAAAGCTGGGCCTGTGCCATATGAAAGCACCAAAGCTATTTCGTGGAACTACGGAGCCGAAGTGTATTGTAATGGTCAGAAGATAGATTTGAAGAGTTTTCCTGTTGAATCAGCGGATAATGTTGCGGGAGCAGGGGAAATTACCCGAAGCGTGAGGGTCTTCCCGTCGCCCGAGGTGGTGGTTGAAAGAGTAGACAAAGAGAAAGGTAAGGTGGTGATAGAAGAAACTTCTCAGGCCGGTGAGAAGGAATCTATGGAGAATGATGTGGAGGAAGTCATGAGGCTGATACGGAAGAGTGACTATAAGATAGTCGACCACTTACAGCAGACTCCTAAAATTTCGATATTGTCATTGTTGCTGAATTCAGAAGCGCATAGGAACGCGTTGATGAAAGTGTTGAGTACCGCTTTTGTGCCCCAATAAATATCGGTGAACCATCTCGAAGGAGTGGTTGGGCATGTGAAAGCAGGAAATGGTCCGGGGTTTACAGATTTAGACTTGACGCCAAGGGGCAGAAACCATAATAGTGTGCTGCACATTTCTGTTGAGTGTAGAGGAGTGGTGATGTCGCACGTCCTTGTTGATACAGGGTCATCCTTGAATGTGCTGCTGAAGAAGGCACTTATGAAGCTTGACACTAGGGGCATCAAGTGTACACCAAGTGACTTGGTTGTACGAGCTTTTGATGGGACCCGAAGATCTGTTTTTGGTGAGCTGACTTTGCCTATCCAAGTAGGCCCGGAAGTTTTTGACACATTATTCTATATCATGGAAATTCAACCTGCCTATAGCTGTTTGTTGGGCAGACCATGGATCCATTCAGCTGGGGCCGTTACATCAACCCTACATCAGAAGCTGAAATATATGATCGGTGGCAGTGTCGTGACAGTGTGTGGCGAACAAGACATAATGGTCAGCAACTTATCTTCTTTCAAGTATGTCGAGGTAGATGGGGAAATTCATGAGACTTTATGACAAGCTTTTGAAACTATTCAGTTGAAGGATAAGTCTCCAGTTGTGAGGAAAGAGCCTGAGGTGGCTATTTCTTCTTTTAAAGAAGCGCAGGCTGTGGTGCAGGCTGGTACGGCTCAAGGCTGGGGGCAGGTGTTGGAGATACCTCAGAAGCAAGATAAATTCGGTCTGGGATACCGCCCTTCGTCTTCATAGAGCACGCCAAAGTTCAAGGGGCCGGTCAGGTTCACCAGTGCGGGTGTCTTCTACGAGCAGATCAATGTCGTGTCTGATGATGGAGTTGGGTATAATGAATGTGATATGGATGCCTGGATCAAGCCTTGCATCCCGAGACAAAATCTGTGCAACTGGTCCATTGAGGAATCTGTCCAAGTGACCAATGAACAGTAATGCTTTGTTTTCTTAATTATTGTACAACCCTATGTTCTACCCAGGGCGTAGCGGTTTGTTATGTCAAGGTTTACTTATTTATGTTTGAACAATGTTTAATCAGTTAATCAAAGGGCGTTTTTCCATTCAAATTTTGTGATCCTTGTTTTTCTTATTTTTGTTTTCAACAATAAAATGGCAATGTGTCTGTTTGCATATCATTTGAAGCATTTAACCATTTTCATTGCAAAACCCACATCATTACAGATGACACCCATTCAGAACCTTCTATGACTCGCTTCGACTTTGACAAACCGATATTTCAAGCTGAAGAAGAGATTGATGAGGATGGATATTTTCCCGAGGAGTTGGCTAGACTCTTGAAACAAGAAGAGAAACTCATTCTGCCACATCAAGAAGAGATTGAGATTATCAATTTGGGTTCCGAAGAGGTTGTCAGAATTGTCAGGATAGGGGCTGCACTACAAGATGATGTTAAGCAAAGACTGATCGAGATGCTTCGAGAGTATGGTGACATCTTTGCTTGGACATACGAAGATATGCCCGGACTTGATACTGACATTGTGGTTCATCGCTTGCCACTCCGTGAAGAGTGCCCGCCAGTCAAGCAGAAACTTAGAAGAACTAGACCAGACATGGCTATGAAAATCAAAGAAGAAGTCCAGAAGCAGTTGGATGCAGGATTTTTAGCCGTGACAACTTACCCTCCGTGGTTTGCCAACATCGTACCTGTATCAAAGAAAGACGGTAAGGTACGGATGTGCGTTGATTACAGAGATTTGAATAGGGCAAGCCCGAAGGATGATTTCCCGCTCCCTCACATTGACGTGTTGGTCGACAATACTGCTCAATTTTCTGTGTTTTCCTTCATGGATGGCTTCTCCGGTTATAATCAGATAAAAATGGCACCAGAAGACATGGAGAAAACAACATTCATTACACCGTGGGGGAGGTTTTGTTATAAGGTAATGCCATTTGGGTTGAAAAATGCAGGCGCAACTTACCAGCGGGCAATGGTGACTTTGTTTCATGATATGATTCACCACGAGATCAAGGTTTATGTTGATGATATGATTGTAAAATCCCAAACGGAGGTGGGGCATCTGGTCAACTTGTTGAAACTGTTTGAGAGGTTGAGGAAGTTCAAACTGAGGTTGAATCCAAACAAATGCACTTTCAGTGTGCGGTCCGGAAAGTTATTGGGGTTTATCGTCAGTGAAAGAGGAATCGAGGTCGATCCTGCAAAAATAAGAGCTATTCAAGAAATGCCAGCGCCGAAGACGGAAAGAGAGGTTCGTGGTTTCTTAGGGAGGTTGAACTACATCGCTCGGTTCATATCTCATCTAACAGCCACGTGTGAACCAATGTTCAAATTGCTAAAGAAAGATCAGGCGGTTGTCTGGAATGAAAATTGTCAAAGAGCATTCGATAAAATAAAAGAGTATTTGCAGGAGCCTCCGATACTGATACCCCTAGTTGCTGGAAGACATTAATCATGTATTTAACGGTTCTTGAGAATAGTATGGGTTTTGTTCTCGGTCAACACGACAAAACAGGAAGAAAGGAGCATGCGATTTATTACCTGAGTAAAAAGTTCACAGATTGTGAGTCCCGTTACTCCACGCTTGAGAAAACGTGTTGCGCACTCGCCTGGGCGGCCAAACGTTTAAGACAGTACATGCTCAATCATACAACCATGCTAATTTTGAAGATGGATCCGATTAAATATGTCTTTGAGAAGGAGGCACTTTCAGGGAAGATTGTCAGGTGGCAGATGGTACTGACAGAGTACGATATCCAGCATGCTTCCCAGAAAGCCATTAAAGGGAGTGTTCTGTCAAAATACCTTGCTGAACAGCCGATTGATGATTACCAACCGATGAAGTTCGAATTTCCTGATGAGGATATTATGTACTTGAAGATGAAAGACTGTGAGGAGCCATTACCCAGTGAAGGTCCAGAGAGGGGCTCACAATGGCAAATGATATTTGATGGCGCAGTTAATTCATACGGCAGTGGAATTGGGGTGATTATCATGACTCCTCATTGAACTCATATCCCCTTCACCGCCAGGTTAACTTTTCCTGTCACCAATAATGAAGCCGAGTATGAAGCTTGTATCATGGGTTTGGAAGAAGCTATTGATTTGAGAATCAAGAATCTTGATGTATATGGCGACTCAGCGCTAGTTGTTAATCAGATCGAAGGAGAATGGGAAACTCGTCAACCCAATTTGATTCTTTACAAGGATTATGCAAGAAGACTGTTACCGTTTTTCGATCGTATAGACTTCCACCATGTGCCAAGAGCAGAGAATCAAATGGCGGACGCTCTGGCAACGCTATCTTCAATGTACAAGGTCAATTTTTGGAATGAAGCTCCGAGGATTGTCATCTCTCGCCTCGATAGGCCCGCTTTCATATTTTCCATTGATAAGGCTTCCGATGGTAAGCCATGGTTTTATGACATCCAGAATTTCCTTAGGAACCAAGAGTATCTGCCAGGGGTATCGACCCGGGATCAGAAGACTCTTAGGAGGTTGTCTGGCAACTTTTATCTCAACCCGGATGGGGTTCTCTACAGAAGGAATCATGATCTAGTATTACTCAGGTGTATGGACGAAAAAGAAGCAAGCTTGCTCATGGAAGAGGTCCACGAAGTTATTTTGGCACGCATGCCGGCGGACATGCCATGACCAGGAAGATATTACAAGCAGGGTATTATTGGCTAACAATGGAGTCCGATTGTTTCAAATTCGCGAAGAAATGTCATAAATGCCAGATTTATGCAGATAAGATTCATGTGCCGCCGTGTCCGTTGAATGTTATGTCATCCCTTGGCCGTTCTCCATGTGGGGAATCGATATGATTGGTAAGATCGAGCCCACTGCTTCTAACGGACACCGCTTTATTTTGGTAGCTATCGACTACTTCACCAAGTGGGTGGAGGCAGCCTCGTATGCTAATGTGACCAAACAAGTAGTGGCGAGATTCATAAAAAGGGACATCATCTGCAAATATGGAGTTCCCGAGTGAATCATTACTAACAATGTTTCGAACCTGAACAATAAGATGATGGAGGAGTTATGCCAGAACTTCAAGATTGAACCTCACAACTCACCGCCATATCGGCCGAAGATGAATGGCGTTGTGGAAGCGGCCAACAAGAACATTAAGAAGATAGTGCAAAAGATGGTTGTCACTTACAAGGATTGGCATGACATGTTTCCATTTGCCTTGCATGGTTATCGTACGACGGTACGCACATCAACCGGGGAAACTCCTTTCTCGCTAGTGTACAGTATGGAAGTTGTCCTACCGTTGGAAGTCGAGATTCCTTCTTTAAGAGTTCTGGTTGACGCGAAGCTTGATGAGGCAGAATGGATAAAGAATAGATTGAATCAGTTGAGCCTAATGGATGAGAATAGGCTGGCATCCATCGCATACGGTCGGTTGTATCAGAGTCGGATGAAGAAAGCTTATGATAAGAAGGTGCGCCCTCGAAGTTTTCAGACGGGCGATCTTGTGTTGAAGAAGATTTTCCCACCACACTTGGATCAGAGGGGCAAGTGGACTCCTAATTATGAAGGTCCATATGTTGTGCGAAAGGTCTTCTCTAGAGGGGCCTTGTTGTTATCCACGATGGATGGTGAGGACTTCACATCCCCTGTGAACGCAGACGCAGTTAAAAAATACTTTGCCTAAAAATGACCCGCTGGAATAAAAAGAAATCCATGCAAAAATAGGGCATCCCGGTGAACCACAAAAAAGGAATAAGGTTCGGACAAAAATTAGGGATAAAAAATGAAAAAAATGTAAACCCGGAAAGTCGAAAACTCGAAAAGGAGACTTTGGCAAAAATGGGTATCCCGGTGAATCGAAAACCCGCAAAGGGCGATTCAGGCAAAAGTTAGGGATTAAAAGGCAAATAACTGCGGTCTGCGTATGATTTCATTGCTTAGTGGACTGGAAGAACCTGAGAGTTGTTTATCCGAATCAATCTCTTCTGAAGAATGAGCATCAGGAAAGTTTCGAGGTCAGGCGAGTCATAGAGGAATCAACTCATGGTGTTTGTCTGTGCCACATTGCCGACATTGGGTACATCTTATTTAATGTGCACCACTTTTGTATTCGCCTTTATACATATCTGTATTTTTGCGCATCTTCCTCTTTTCAGGAGTTGCATCGATTGTAAAACTTTGCCTATTTACAGGTCATCCATCAATAAACATATGCTATTCAGTACTTGTCTGTGTGCCTTGTTTCAACTTTTACTGTTTTGTTTGTGAAAAACGCCCGTTGTTTTCAATGAACTTGCATACATAAACTTGTAGGCCTTGGCCAATAATTGTCAAAACTTTGATATTAATTGAACAATGTCACGGATGATGACCAAGATAGCCCTGTTGTATAGGACGTCCTGTTTGCTTTGTCACTTGCAGGTTGTTACCCGTGGGGCAAATTTCCAGGAAGATATGAATGAATCCATCTATTTCCCGGGCAGTGGGGTTCTCCAGCAGTTGAAATGCGTCTCTATCCTAGAAGATTTGTACGCGGTATGTCCGTTTTCCCCCCGACAGTTTGCCAGTGCGCATTTAATCCCTGTAGAGTACAAGTACGCGCTTACTCCCCAGCGAATCGAGGTTCGGGTGTACCCCACAGAGTAGAGGTAGAGTTTCCCCCAGCAGTGGCCCGATGCTCTTCGCCCCTCGTCAGTTCATTGATAGGTATGTAGCTTTCAGCAACATAGACTGAGGTCTCCAACAGAGTTGATTCCCTCGTTCTTGTATGAATTTTATCCCTAGTTGAGAAGCTCTCTAGAGCCCGTTCTATCTCAGATTAAGCCCAATCGCTATTGGCATGAGTAAGCTATCCCCTACAGGGTTATTTCCTTTCCTTGGTAGGATGATTTCTGTATCCTTAGCATTTATTTTGCTGTGTCAGTTCTGGTGCATCTGCACGCATGCATAACATCTACCTAAAAACGCGTAGCATTTCCACCTTGTGTGGAGCATCACGCAATTTAAAAAAAAACATTTGCATGTGAAACATGGACCAGGTTGTTACCTCTTTGCTTGCAGGAATGTCTCCAACAGATGATTGATTGATATTAGCACCATATGGTGTCTAGACCGTAGCAAGTTGAAGAATGGTATCCAGACCATAAGATTTCTTGTTAGCCCGCATGGTATCCAGACCTGGCTTACGTTTCTCCCCGGCAGCGTCATTGATCATCGACTGATGATTTCGCCTTTAGCGCCATGTGGTGTCCAGGCCATGACAATGTAAGATTTCTCGTTAACCCGTGTGGTATCCATACCCGACTTATTATTTTCCCCGATAGTTGGTCATCTTTCTCTGAATGGTATCTAGACCATGATGGTTACCGGATTGCTTCGTCCGTCGAGTATGCAGACTCCGATTGAGTTTCCTAGTGATGTCCAGATCACGGTAGGTGTATTTGTGCCCTTGTGCCCTAAGGTATCCAGACCATGGCGTACGCTCGTTCCGTTGAGTACCCAGACTCCAGCAAAGGCAGATTGGGTATCCAGTCTGTGTTAGTTCATCTGATGCTCCGTGATACCCAAATCACGGTAATTGTTATTATCTTCAATCGCCATGTGGTATCCAGATCTCGACACCTAATGATTTCTCTCAACTCGCGTGGTATCCAGACCGCAGCCCACATCGTTTCCTAGTAACGTCATTCGACCTGAACTTGCAGGATATCAAGATCCTGATGAATATATCTTCGAACATTTCGAGCATCCAGGCTCCGATTACTGAGTATCCAGGCTCAAATTTGCCACCGAGTGTCCAGACTCAGGTTTGCATTGAGCATCCAGGCTCCGACCACTGAATATCCAGATTCAGTTCAGCACCAAGTATTCAGACTCCGTTTTATAGAGTGTCCAGGCTCCGAAGCACATCGAGCGTTCAGGCTCCGTTTACCGAGTATCCAAACTCGGATCATCTGCATCGAGCATCCAGGCTCCGATTTATTTTGAGCGTCCAGGCTCCGATTACTGAGCGTCTAGGCTCAGATTTGCGTCAAGCATCCCAGCTTCGAATTGCTTCGAGTGTCCAGGCTCCAATTACTGAGTATCCAGACTCCGAGTTATCATCGAGTATCCAGACTTAAAGTTATCACCAAGTATTCAGACTCAGACTTATTACCGAGTATCCAGGCTCCGGTCACCCCGAGCGTCCAGGCTCAGAGTTCCCTTTAGCATCCAGGCTCCAGTTTATTCCTCTGAGCATCCAGGCTCTGGTTTATTTCCTTTGAGTATCCAGACTTCGGCATAGAATGCCACTTCTCGCCAAAGCGGTATCCCGACCATAGCGCTATCCTTGACGTTGTTTTGTATTTCCCCAGTGGAGTATTTTTGAGACCAGTACAGTTACCTTCGGATTGTTGCCGCAGCTTTATTTCCCGCGGTTGACAAATTTCCGGGTTCTTCGGTATTCAACCGCCTTTTACCTAGATTGTTTGAAAGTCGTTCGTTTTTCACTCATTTAGGTCCAAGTCGCTTGAATAGGGGCAGCTGTTGTACCCCAAAATTTGACCAACCTTTTCTTTATCTGGTTTACGTTTCATTACATTGTTCTAGCATCTGCATTACATAACATTTATTTTTGACAGGGGATCAAGGCAACCCCGTGACTCAAGTTCCATTTTAGGGGGGCACAGCAATGAACTGCGAGTGCCAGAGACCCCGACATTTATTTTGCCCTGGGGGTCGGGCGACCTTTTCCCACTTTTGTTTTGTAGGTACAGAAGCAGTATTCAGGCTACATTCAGCACTCTCATAATCATAGCGTTCAGAAGAAAAAAAAGACTTTCAGGAGTTGAGCAGATCCCCAAACGGCAAGAAGCGGGCAAACGGGCAAGTTTCCCACCAAAAGGTGCCAAAAGTCAAAATTCACAAACGTTAATCGGTTAACGTATATGGTTAACCGATTAACCACTTGAAAAACAACCCAGATTCAAAAATTCAGCAGTGTTAATCGGTTAACGCATATGGTTAACCGATTAACCAAAGAAGATTTTGCCTTGCACGTGAAGTTTCCAGCAAATTGCACTTAGGGGCCCATTTTGATCATTTGAAATTCAAATTTTACAGGAGGGAAGGATCTAGAACCTTGTAATTTTCAGAATTCCCCCCAAAAAGCCCAATCCATATTCCAAACCTAACTTTCCAACCCTACTTGCTTTGGATCCAACCCTAAGTAGTATTTAAAGGGTTTCACTCCAAACCTCACAATGCTAATCCTTATAATCCACTTTTCAGAACTCACGCTCTGAAATTCCATACTCTCTCCATTTTCCAAAACCCTCACTCAAAGCTCTTCATCCTTTGAGATCATCGATTCTTCATCGGAATCCTTGATCTCTCGAGCTGTAACCTTCATTCGTAATCGTCACCGGATCCGCTTCTTGGATGATGAAATCGGTTTGGATCTCGAAGCTCTTCAAGGTTTCTTGCTTGGGTCTATATATCCGAGGTGAATCAACAATCACCGGATCAATTCTCCGATCCGAAGGTTGGAACCCTAAACCTGTTGCAATTCTGAGTTTGTTTGCATTATGTAGTAACATTTATATTTTGATTTGTGGTTGATTTGATCCATTTGATTTGTATCTTGTTATTTAAATACGTTTACATGTCCATTAGATCAATGGTTTATGGTTTAATTTCATGCATAATTAATCATGAGATCATATGGATGTTTGCTTAAGTGATAAGTGCTGAAAACGTGCTTTTTTCTGCTGTTTTTCGCCTCTGGAACAGTGTTAATCGGTTAACCTATATGGTTAATCGATTAACCAACACAAACTTTCAAATTTTCAAGCATTTTTCAATGTTTAATCGATTAACCCCTGGCGTCAATCGATTAACACTGTAACAGTGGGCCTGTTCTGCTGTTTTTCATGATTGTTTTGGTATCGTTTCGCTTCGAATCTTCATGGATTGTTATGATGCATTAGGAGTGAAATATTTTGGATATATGTCACTAGTCTTGATTGTTTAATCATGATTTGGTCGACATGTGCTCGTCGGTTTGCGTTCGGGCGCACACTTATGTGTCGTTCAAAATGGTGCATTCTTGTTTTCTTTGTTTGCTTTGCTGTGTTGCTTGCACACTTTTCCCATATTCCCTATTGTCTTATGACCTTGGAGTGTCATTTAAGGTGGTTTGGTCCCTCCTTAGGAGGAACCTGAAGCTTGCCTAAAGTGATGAATCCTTGAGGACTTCCCTTCGTGTCTTGCCTACTTTCTTTTCTGCTGTTTTCTGCTTGTTTCAATGTATCTCTTTGCATTTCCCATATGCATGCTTGAGGTCGAGATGTGCTTGTGGAGGCTACTGCCCCACACTATTTTCCTTCCTCACTTTCATTCCATTTGTGCATTCTATGTTTGCATTCTTGCATTCACATATTTTCCTTCCTCTTTTCCTTCTTTGGCCATGTTCCCTTAGGATCTCTAATCTCCTTGTTTAAGGATGATTATGATAGACTTTAGGATCTAAACCATGCATGATAACATTAGGTAGATATTTCCCTTTCAAACCCAACTTTAGGAGCATATCGCATGATAACATTAAGGTAGAGTAGTTTCCCCTTAGAGTTTGTGTCTTCTCTTCTCATCTAAAAACTTCTTAAAACACTTAATAAAGAATGACAAGTGTTGTACGCTACAAGCGTTAAGCTACTTCGGGAATGGTGATTGAGTGGTTACCTCTCAATTACCTAGAGTGTTTAGTGTACATCCTTAGGATGCTATGCGACGCATTCATTCTCAAGTCACAAGTCTTTAGTGCAACATGAGTTACCAACGAAAAGCTAAAAAAACACTTCTTCTCTAAAAGACTTCAAACAAACTTCAAATCTTTTTTTGTCCCTTTGGGACCCTTAATTCAGGAAAACCTTTTCATAAAAAAGAGTGTTGTTAACTCTTAGTTCTATCGCAAACGGTAACGCCTAAGTCTCCAATGGTCGAGCTGCATACACCAAACTGCTAGAATTGTCTGTTAACCTTACTCGGTTAAAACACTTGAACCAACCTGTGGTCGTGTCAGCCCGAACTAAGTTTGCTCTGATTTCTCGTACCAGACGAGGATACGTAGGCATAAGACGCGATGTCTTAGCGAGCAACCTCCCCCCTTTAGCCGTAGTTAGCCGAACTACGTTGACTCTGACTTTCCTATTACACAAGGGAATACGTAGGCCCAGAGTAGCGACGCTCTGTCGAGTCCTTTTTTCTCTTTATTTTCCCTTTGTCCGTAAGCCTTTAGCGTAGATAGCTCAACACACCTTTTAGCTAGATAACAAGCGTGGATCTCGTCGAGTACGACGGACGTGAGGGGTGTTCATACCTTCCCCTTGCGTAACCGACTCCCGAACCCAGGACTTGGTTGCGATGACCTCGTCTTTTCCCGTTCTCATTAGGTTTTTCCCGATCGTTTTCTTTCCCTCCTTTGGGATAAATAACGATAGGTGGCGACTCTGTTAGTCATTGTCGGCCCCCTCTTTTCGTGGTAGCGACACCAGTGTACATACATTAAGCTAAAACAGAACGAGCAACTCTCGAGCCGAAAAAACATAATAACTCACACACAACACCAAATTATAAAGAAATGCAGCGTTTGAATTAAAGCTCAATGACAATAATGTACAAAATCCAAACCCGACACCGACGCGAAAACGAGTCCAAATATAATGTTGTTATCAAACAAATGACAAAATAACATGATGTGAACAAGTTAAAACGATTTTTAACAGTATCTCTAAAAAATTTTAGAATTGGAAATGTTACCAAAACGATGTGATTAACATCATTGTTGGATGATACTTATGTTGCTGTGAAGTTGTTGCTGTAATCCTTGTTGAGAAACAAGCATTAATTCATGACTAATGACTTATCCTTTGATTTTGTTTCCTACAACATTTATATCCTGCTACATTTCTGCATCGATGCATCGAGTACCTTCTCCGATTTAAGCTATCTCAGATGCGTATTCTCTGCGTGAATCGTGCGTCCCCTAGTCATCGCTCGCGGTTTGGTGTTTACTAGTTTCTATGACGTATCGAATGAAATTCAGTGTGGTGAAATTTCTGATATGAACTTATATAGGTCGAGTTGTGTTGCGTTGCTACATCGAGTTGTTATTAGCGGAGAGAGCTTTGCTGAAGATGAAGTTCTTGAAGAGATTTACTGAGAGGGTATGGTGTGCTGGAAATAATGGTGTTGTTTGAAACTTGTCGTGTTATTACGTTTTTCGGCACGGAGTTTTGGTTGAGAGTTTGATGGAAGAAGAAGAAGATTGGGCTTTTGTGGGATGACGAATGGAATGGAAATCGTGAGAACGAAGATGGTGATGGTGTCAGAGGCGGGTTTTTTTCGAAGGAGAGGAAGGGTTTTTAGCTGGCGGACAACTAGAGTTTGATTGAGGAAAAAATTGGGGAGAGAGCAAGAAGAAAGGGTTGACTGGTTTTGGAGGATGGAAGGGAGTGTTATTGGCGGCAGAAGGCTTGATGAGATGATGATGACGATGGGAGAAGGAAGAAAGTTTATGGTGGTTCGTCGGCGAAGAAGATGAAGAGTCCGTCGGTGATAGAAAATGGGTTTGTTCGTTGGGGGAGATGATTGTAGGTGAAGTTTAGAGGAAAACAGAGGGGGTTTTGAAGGTTTCATGTTGTGAGTGAGATCGAAAATGGGGTTAGGGATGGAGAGAGCGGGGAGTGATTAGGTGATAACGAAGATGGCGGTCGGGTTTTCATATTGGGAAGAAGAAGCAGAAGAAATGGTTTAAGGTTATGGCTAGGGTTGATGAAGGGAAAGGTAGATTTCTAGGGTTTGGCGGCTAGGAGGAAGGAGAAGATGAACAATCCCGAAACCCTAGATCCCCCTTTTATCACCCATTCGTTCGTCCCCTCTTTCTTTTTTCCATTTCTTTTAATTTTTCTTTTTAATTTTTCTTTTATTTTCTCTTAATTAGTTTTAATAATTTTCTTATTCTTTTTCTAATTTTCTCTTTTCATTTTCCTTTTTCTTTTTCTTAATTAGTTAATAAATTAATGGTTAACGTTACTAAAACATTATATTAAAACAAAATATAAAAAAAAGTTATATTAGAATTATTATATTGTTATTAACATATTAATATTAACATATTATTATCATTATCTTAAAATAAGCTTATAAAACAAAAATAATAATAAATAAACAAATAAATGCTACGTGTCATACTCTTATTGGCCTAAGATGAAATTTTTTGAAAATTCACCATTTATCAAATAAATATGCTAAAAAAATGAAATGCAAGCCTAAAAAAATTCACATTAATTATTATGACATTTTGATGAAAATATAAAAATAAATCGGATGAAAACAAATAGAAATCGAGCAACAGATATGCTTAAAAGATTAAAATCGAATTTACACAAAAATTAACGCGAAATAAATAACCTGAAAAGATACAGTACTCAGTCAATTTTGAGAATCGATCAGGACCGGTAAAAAGGCTCATATTGGTCAAAAGTGATTAAAAGTTCGTCGAGAGATAAGATGAGCGCACTAAGTCAGGTTTTAAAGGAAAGTAGGTCAAAAACTAGCGACTACAAGCTTAAATTCGAAAAATTTTAATCATTGATTTTTCTCATATATTTGAGGCACAATTTAGCCAGTTTGTCTATATATCCAAGAAATTTGTTTCGGCTAGTCATTTTGTGAATTATTTACGGTAAAATGCCTGTTATACTGTACAAGCGATGCGAATTAAAAATACTGTCAGGTGAGTGAAAATTAAAACAGGTAGGACAAATTTGGGGTATGACAATGAGGATGAGCGAACCTCTAGAGAAATTTGTCTTCACAACAAATGGGCCATCATAGTTGGGCATCCACTTTCAACGTCTAAGTTGGCAATATCTTCCTGAGTACGAGTTCTCCTTCTCGGAATTCTCGAATACGAATTTTCTTTTCAAAGGCTCTTTTGATCCTTTTTTGATATAACTGGTTGTGGCACATGGCAGTCATACCTTTCTCATCAATGAGGTTCAACAGATCGAACTTTTCTTTGACCCATTTAGCTTTTTCCAATTTAGGTTACATCAAGACTCTCAAAAAAGGTGTCTCCACTTCAATGGGAAGGACTGAGTCCATCCCATACACCGAGGAAAAGGGAGTTTCCCCTGTCAAAGTGCGAATATATGTTCTGTATTCGTGTAAAGCAAACGGTAACATCTCATGCCAATCCCTGTAGGTTACAACTATTTTATGTACAATCTTCTTAGTGTTCTTGTTCGCGGCTTCAACAACTTCATTCATCTTAGGTCGATAAGGAGAAGAGTTGTGATGCTCGATCTTGAAGCTATCACAGAGCTCTTTCATTGTCTTGTTGTTCAAATTAGTCCCATTATCTGTGATAATAAGACTAGGAATTCCATATCGACACATAATCTCTTGATGAATCGGGCAACCACTTGTCTAGTTACATTGGCTAGGATGCAGCTTCAACCCATTTTGTGAAATAGGTGATGGAGACTAGAATGAATCGGTGTCCATTGGAAGCCTTCGACTCAATTTCCCCAATCATGTCAATGCCCCACATAGAGAAAGGCCACGGCGATGATAAAACATTCAGCAATGTCGGAGGCACGTGCACCTTGTCTGCATAAATTTAGCATTTATGGCATTTCCTGGCATATTGGATGCAATCGATTTCCATAGTCAACCAGTAGTATCCAACCCTTAGGATCTTTTTGGACATAGCATATCCATTGGCATAGGTGCCAAACGTTCCTTCATGCATGTCTTGCATTAGCAAGTCTGCTTCTCGTCTGTCGACGCACTTGAGTAGGACCATGTCGTGATTTCTTTTGTAGAGCACATCATTGCTAAGAAAGAATTTGGATGCCAACCTTCTCAATGTTTTCTTGTCAAGCGAAGTAGCATCAGCTAGATATTCTTGATTTTGTAAGTATTGTCTAATATCATGAAACCATGGTTTCCCATCACACTCTCCTTCTTCCATTTGGCAGTAAGTAAGCTTGGTCTTCCTCTCAATTTGGATGAGCGTTGCTTCATTAACAAAACGGACCAGCCACATAGCAACCATCATAGCCAAATCATCAACGACGTGGTTTTCATACCTCAGCACATGCTTGAAGGTTATCTCATCAAAGTACTCAATCATTTCCACAATATAAGTTCTATACGAGATTAGTTTCTCGTCTCGAGTTTCCCATTCACCTTTGACCTGGTAGATAACTAATGATGAGTGTAGCACCCCAAAATTTGCCTCATTGTTTTTGGGATTACTGGCTTTGTTTCTTTGCATTTTATATTTCATAGCATTGGTTATCGAGGCATGGGATCAAGGTGTTTCTGTGGCTCAGGGTTCCTTTTTGTTGCAAGAGTTTAAACAGCGAGCATCAGAGGCTCCGACATTTATTTTTCCCGGCGATTGAGCGGTCGATTTATTTTATTCAGCAGGTTATTTTCAGCTTAGAAGACGGTGTACATGCTATCTTAGGCATTCTCATAGTTATAATATCCAAGGGCATGTTTCGGAGGCTTAACATAGCTTAGAGTAGGTGGAAACAGGTGATTATACAAGATTCCCTCCATTTGGCGCAAAATTGGACATTTTTTGTCTGTGGTAACCGATTACCACATATAGGTAATCGGTTACCCTAGGCAAAATTTGCCAAGAAATTTGAATTTTCAGCATTGCAATTTTTCCAATCATTTTCAACCATTGATTTCACATGATCATCCTTGGAAGGATCTAGAATTGTTTCAATTTTTACCATTTCCCTCCAAATTTTCAAACACTTCATTCCTAATCCCACTCCTAATTTCCACTCCAATTGCTAATCCACATTCCAAACCACATTTTGATTCCAAACCTAGAGCTTATTTAAGTGAATTTGCTCCAAACCTCAAATAAATAACCTTCATTCACACCAATTCACTCTCATTCTTCATCTAAATCTCAGAATTTTCTCTCAACTTTTTCACTCCTAAAACCTCCATTAAAGCTCTTTCCACTTAAGTTCATTAATTCTTCATTAGTATCCTTGAATTCTAGAGCTAAACCTCCATCATTCATCTCTATTATCTTCAATTCACCATTCAATTTTTGTTTTGATTTGGATCTGAAATTGGAAGCTAGATTGGAAGTGCTTTTTTGAGTCAATTTTGCTTGATCTTGCTTTTTCTTCATTTCTACCATAAGGAAGCTCTTGGATCTCGAAGATTCTCTGGGTTTCTAGCTTGGATCTGTTAATTTCAAGTGAATCAACACTCACCAGAGCAAATCACAGCTTTGAAGGTTGGTAATTCTAGATCTAATTCAGTTTTTAAGCTTATTTGCATAATCACAATGTAGATCTATGGCTTTTGATGCATTTTGATCCATTTGGATGATTTGGATCTTTGTAATTTGTGATTTCAATGTTTTATTGTGTTTACATGATGCTTGATTACTGATCTTGATTATAAATTTGTGCTTAATTGATAACATGTTCATGTGATTGATTGGATAAGTTGTTTTGTGCTGAAAACTGATTTTGGAGGCTATTATTCTATTTTTAGTTCAGTGGTAATCGGTTACCACTATAGGGTAACCGATTGCCCTTCATAAGTTTCACATTCCAGTCTGTTTTTACAACAGGTAATCAGTTACCTGGTTACAGTAACCGATTACCACTGAATAGAGTGCCTTGTTTTTGCATTTTTCTTGCTTGTTTGAGGTTCCTTTTGACATATAAACTTCATGATTTGACATGATGCATTTATGTGGATTGTTTTTGACATATTTCATCATTCTTGAATGTTTGATCTTGATTTTTAGACACGTAGCATCTGGTTTTTGTTTCAGTGCATCACATGTTGTTGTTGCTTGATTGATGAATGATCACATGCTTTACTTGCTTATATAATATTAATTAGTTATCATGAATTGTTTCCTTTGCTGGATGTTTAATGCACGTTTGCATTTATTTACGATTCCGCTTTGTTGCGTGCTTGTTTGATCGTTTGATCATTTAATGTGATTTGAAAGGCATGTTAATCTTGTTGATTTCTTGTTGATGCAATGTTGTTGATCAATTGTGTTTGATTGTCGAAGCATCCGTACTTGCATGATGCTGTTCATGATTAATGCTTGCTCTTGATTAATTTCATTCATGTTTACTTGCTACCCAACTTTTCACAGCTATTCTTATTCATACTTGCATGTTGTTCTTACCTTGTTTCCTTGCTCTTTGCCTTGCCTTTGCATGTTCTCTTTAGATTCTTATTCCAATTTAATTCCCGATTAAATTTGGAGTACGATAGACATTAGGATTACAATCCAAGCATGATAACAAGTAGGCTAGTCCCTGTTAACCTCAACCTTAGGTTCATCTTTTGCATGCTAACATGAGGATAGAATCTCCTTTCGCATCTCAACTTTAGGACCACTTTGCATGAGAACGTTAGGGACGAACTTCCCTTAGACCTTCTGTGCGTCTCTCTTCTCATCTCAAAACACTTTCTAACTCATATAAGAAATACGATGAATGTTGTGCGCCAGGAGCCTTAAGCACATGGGAAATGATGAGTGAGGGGTATCCTCTCGCTTGCCTAGAGTGTTTAGTGTACGTCTTGTCTGGGGGAGATATGCGACGCATTCGTTCCTATGTCATAGTCTTTAATGCAATGTGAATCCCAAACAAATTCAAATCACTTCACTAAAACTCATAAACAAAATTCAAACCTTTTTATCCTTTGGGATTGTGTTTTAAACTCATTTTCAGAAAAGGGTACGTTACTTTTCCATTCTATCGCAAACAAGTATCGTCCCTAACTGCTGGAATGAAAGCTTAACATCGCTCATAAAAAATACTTAACTAACCTATGGTTTCGTTTCCACAACTACGTTTACTCTGATTTCTCATACCAAATGAGGATACATAGGCACAAGACGACGATGTCTTGGCGAGCAACCTTCCCCCCATCACCCGTAGTTTCCTGAACTACATTGACTCTGACTTTCCCATTGCACGAGGGAATACATAGGCATAGGACGGAGATTTTCTAACGAGTCTCTTTATTTTTCTTTTTTTCTTGTTTCCGTTGAGTAGTAGCTTATAGATAAACACACCCTTTGATTAGACAACAAGTGTGGATCGTATTGAGTACAACGGATGTGAGGGGTGCTAATACCTTCCACTTGTGTAATTGACTCCCGAACCCAAAATTTGCTTGTGATGACCTTGTCTTTTCCCGTACTTCAAGTTTTCTTCGATCGTCTCCTTTCCCCCTCTTTAGGATAAATAATGTTTGGTGGCGAATCTTCTATTTTTCCGCTGGGTGTTTTTCGCAGTTGTGACAGCTGGCGACTCTGTTGGGGAATATCTGGTTCCCTATGCGAGTCAATCCTAGCACTTGTTTATTTTGTGCCTTTGGGTGTTTACTTTTGTGCAGTTATTTGCTTTATGTACATTATCCTGTTGTATATTATTTCATTTGCATTTTATTGTTATCAGATTATGCGGTTGTTGTTGTGCTGTTTGGGTGGGTTGTTCCATGAGAGATAAGCCCAATACCCAAAATTGAGTATACATACAGGATTAGTGTGGAGAGTATTAGGAGCTTGTGTATGGTCACGCAATAGCTCGCACGAAATTCATGTCCAGAAGAGGTTCTTCTTGGGAGATACTCTATCATACGCGTCTGGTGCAGTTGAGGGAATATTTTCTTAGAAAAACTAACAACTCTGGAGACCGTTCATTGGGAAGTCAGTTGAGACCTCCCTGGTTGACCATGATGCCAAACAAGAAATGGTGAACGTATCATTGTTTCTCGACTTGAGAGTCCATGATACTGATGGCCTGCATAGGATACCGTACCGTACAAGAATAGAACCTACATGTGAGAGCGATGGGTTTTGCAGGAAACCTTGACTTTCAACCAACCCGGTTTTCTGGTTTTCTTGTCTGAGCGAACTTTTGATCCTGAGTACTCCGGTTTTCTACTCTCTCAATGCCCTGGTTTTCTAGATTTCTTATTAGAGTGGAGCTCTGGTTATATTCAGTCAATAGCACAACAACAAGTTTGAGCATTGGATACCTTGATCCCATGTTTGTATCTACATAATCATCCTGCATTTAACATTCCATGTCTATGTGTTTTATAGGTTTTCGTCTCTCCTTCGATTTTGGTACTAATCTTCTGTAGAGATGGAAGTAGATAGAAAAGGGATTATTGTATACAAGTTTCCGGCACCTGAGTTAGGACCTTTATTTGGTCTGATTTCCATGGCTGAGCCTGGCCTCCTTGAAACCTTCAAGAAAGATTATGGGAGAATTTTGAATCTTATCCGTAAGATCATGATTTATGATCATGGAGCTATTCATACCTTGATGCAGTTTTATGATCCACCACTACGATGTTTCACTTTCCCAGATTATGTGTTGGTTCTGACTTTGAAGAAATTCACTTTCATCTTAGGCGTTTCGGTCCGAGATGAGGTGCCATTCTGTTATTCAGATGAAGAACCCGATTTTGAGAAGTTAGCCGCTACTCTTTATTTGAGTGCATCTGAGCTGGTTGATTATGTTGTCAGCAGGAATGGAGTTTCCGACATTACTTTATCTTTCTTGGTGGATAAATCCCGAAAGTATGATGAAAAGGGTTGTTGGGTGGTCTTCAGTGCTATCTTGGCTCTGTGCATCTATGGAATTGTGTTGTTTCCTAACATACTAGACTTTGTTGATTTTGATGCCTTTCACGTCTTCGTTTCCAGGAACCATGTGCCTACACTCCTAAGAGATCTGCATCATTCAGTACACTATAAGAATGAGAAGAGAAAAGGAAAGATGGTTTCTTGTTGTGTACCACTTCTCCACAAGTGGTTTATCAATCATCTTCCTCGCTCTGGAGCTTTTGTAGATTCAAGGAATTCATCTGAATGGTCCAAAAGACTCATGGGTCTGACAGAAAAGGATATCGCCTGGTTTAATCGTGATCTGCTTAGTCATGAGCTCATCTTTAGCTGTGGTAGTTTCCCTAATGTGCCTTTGATGGGGAGAAAAGGGGGAATCAACTATAATCCTTCTCTTGTTGTCAGATAGTTCGGTTATGCTTTGAGGGGACCTCCGAAGGACGAAGAAGTGCAGGAATCTCTGTACTTCATCGGTGTAGCTGATCCTTATATTCTGGCCAGGTTCGTTGATGTGTCAAGTAAAATCCACAAAAGAGGGAAGCTTTCCTTAGGGAAGAGTGATTGTAGAGTCTACGATCCATATGTGGAGTGGATCTGGAAGAGAGTTGAAAGGGTATTATTTCCATTCTCTATTGAAGAAATGTTGTATCCCCTGATGGTTGAAGAGCCTACAACAATCGACATCTTGAGATATAACAAGGTTTGGGCAGAGAAGGAAGAGTTGCACAAAGAGAATGAAGAGTTAAAATAGGAGATCAGTCAGCTGAAGCATGACAAGGGTGAAGCTGTTTATTTGGCCAAGGCAAAGTCAAAATCGTTGACTAAGTTGAAGAAAGAGTTATCTGAGTAGATCAGGGTACAAGAGCGGATTGGTCAGGATCTGAAAAGTACCTACAGCATTATGAAACATAAGAAGGCGGATTTAGACAGAGTGTATCTATAGATATCCAAATTCAATGAGCAATGGAATGCTACTTTGACCTCCAACAAGAATAGGGAA
Source organism: Lathyrus sativus (assembly GCA_963859935.3). Classification (NCBI taxonomy): domain Eukaryota; kingdom Viridiplantae; phylum Streptophyta; class Magnoliopsida; order Fabales; family Fabaceae; genus Lathyrus; species Lathyrus sativus. Next base: position 215,814,467 of record OZ012741.1, read on the forward strand.
GACTAGCTTCACACGCAGATTGATAAGTTGAAGGCCCTACTGAAAATCAAGAAGAAAGAAGTAATGGTAGAATCATCCCGTAGGTACATGATTGAGCAGAAAGTCCATGAGACTTTCTCAGCACTTGAAGAGCATAAGATCTGAGCAGATGTGAAGAAACTCAGGTTGAAAGATGCCTTTCGAAAAGATGCTTGGGAAGATTATTGTTATTGTCTCAAGGATGTGATACACAGAAGGGACATCCTCATCAGAGAATTGTTTGCCAAACCAGACGATCCAGATACGAAGATGATGCTTAAGGAGGCTCAGACCTGGAGCAAGGAGCATGATTGTTAGGGAGGATTATCTTCTGATATGTCACAGTAGTTTCTCTTCTTTGGTATCTTGATCATCACCAGATCTTATGAGATCAGTACCTTTCTGTATTCAGATCTTTTTCATTTATTGTTATGTATTATCTTAGCTTTACTTGATATATGAGAATATTTTTGTGGTATTCTTGTCCATCTCTATTGTTCTTGTTTTCTATTGAAACTGGAATCAAGGGAGGAGATCTCCCTGTAAATACATAGACATGTTTGTATTTTGCATCTTGCATTCTCATTTTCATTGCAGGTGTTCTCTGTGGCCTTTTGTTCTTATCTCTGCTTGGTTTTCTTCAGTAACAGGATTGAGGAGTTCAATTTCCACAGATATCCAACTCGAGGGAATCATCAAAAAGTAATGGATCAGGTTCAGGTTGAGTCGCAGGAGGTCAGAGATCGCATGGCCAAGTTTGTAGAGCTGATGCAGAATGTTTTCAGTGGGCAGGAACAATTGAAAACTATGATTCAGCCTTTGATAGCACGGGTTGCCAAATAGGGCATTTTGCATGAAGGATTTGGTGTTATTCCTCCACCGGCTGGTGGGTCTGTTCCATAGGGTATTCCTAATGTTGTCTTACCTCTGGGCGGAGGTGCTGTGAATGAAAATGGTAATGTTGCTGGTGGGAGTGTGTGCGCTGTGCACGGGGCTGCTGACCCTCAATGGGAAGATCACAAAGATTACTTCTTTTCCATGAAAGATATGGAGGGTGGTTTTCCAACTGAAGCTGACAAAACATTTAAACTGATCGAGGAGAACATGAAGTCTTTCGAGAATCAGAATTCACTGGGGATTAATATGTCAGATCTTGATCTAGTTCCTGGGGTCACGATTCTGTTGCACCCCAAATTTTGACCCCTTAGATATTCATCATCATTCTAGGATCATTTTCATTTGATTATTTAACCTTAACCTCCTTCAAGTTTTTCTTTGTTAAGTTACAGGTGAACCAGGGTTCCGTACAGTCGAAAATCGAGGTTTCAACGGTTTAATCAGTCAATGCCTTGGATTGATTATCCATGAATAAAGTCTCAACACCATCAATAATACTCCATTGGGTCAAGTATGAGTCCAATTTGAGGTTGTCACACAAAGATCAGGAAGAGTGCAGTTCATAATCCCCGATTAGGGTTTTTGATCAAGAAAAGTCAATTGTGGTTTGACTTTTGATTTAAAAGGTGTTCCGATGATGTAAGTATGGTCCATTAAGCTCATATGGCTTAGGGAAGTCCACTCAAGAAGTTTCAAAGCCTCAGAAGACCCGGAACGTCAACAGGCAACTCGGTAGTCATCGATCGATCGTTTCGTTGACCGAAAAGTAAACTCTTTAACCATAAGGAATTTGACCTCAAGGTGGGAAGAAAAAATGTTCCTAATGACATATTACACTTACCCATGAATTTTCATGACCATCGGATCAAGGATTGGGGAGTAATCGCAAAAATTGGGAATTAGGGTTTTGAAAGGGGGCAAACCATAACTCCCTAACCACACATCTAATTGAGTTGTTTCAAAGCTTGTTAGAAAGGTCTTGACAATCTCTACAAAAGTCTCGCAGTGGTCCATGGAAAGAAAATGCATAGATTTGGAGTTATATCCAAAATCATCACAAGAAGGAGAAAACACTTAGAGAAATTCTAAGTTTCTGGCCTTGCAAATCATGTTTTCAGCCAACTTTGAGGGGATTTTTGACCTAGTTCCACTTGGAATATGAAGATCATGAAAGCATGAAAGTTGTAGAGCTCTATGAAGGCTTTCCAAAGAGTACTAGAACTTTTCCATAGCCCTTGTGAGTTGAGAGTTATGAAGTGAGAAAGTTAGGCCTGTGCACTAGTTTGTCAACTTGCCAAAACCAAACATGAACTTGATTTCCAACTATGAACTTCATCTCTAACCATGGAATAACCTATTGTAATACCCTAATTTTTACCCCTAAGATCCCACATTTCATTTGCATCATTACATACACAAACAAGATCGTACTTTTGGCTTTCTCACCCTTATTTGTTTCTTACTTGCTTTTTATTGTTTACGTTTACTAACCTCTAACCAAAATACCAAAAATATTTTTCAATTTTTTTGTTTCTTTTTCTTCTCTGTGTGTTTAGGATTTTGCAAGGAGATTGATGGCAAGGACATTCATTCGAGTCTAAATCAGATGGAAGTTTGACCTCATCTTGGTCAAACTATCAAGAGTTTGCTTCAACTATAAGTTACCCATGGTGGTGGGATATTTTCTTAGGAAATGTGATTGTTCAAAAAATCAAATTGTCTTGTGTTGAAATCCATTGGTTTATCAAGCAGTGTTCTATGAGAAGTTTGGTCCAGAGATTCAGAGAATTTTGATAAGGATTTAAGTTGATGGTTGATACTTTGGATACAAGTTATTCAGTGATTCATTTTTGAATCTATCCATAATCAAGAGGTGTGTGGAAAATAGTCAAGTTGGTGTTACAACGAAAATGATAAGTTCATGCTTCAAAACCTCATGAAAAGTCTACAAGCCATGAACAAGACTACCATTGCAAATCCTAAGCCATGTTGCCAAGTTATTGCCAATTTGAACACAAAGCTGCGTTCAAGTTCTCATGAACTTACCTCCAAGACTTTTGTTGTGTTCATTCCACATGGACCTGGTGTTGTTCACAATGTAGCTAGCCAAATCCGTGATGGACTTCACCAAGGTTCTCTATCTCATCAGTAGCATTTATCCATCCTACTTTGTTTCTAAAGTGTAATGAAATGTGGTGATATTTTAATACTTTTTGTTGTAATGCTCTGGTTTGTTATACAACTTTCTGTCAAGAGTAAAATGCTAAATTGATCCTCCAAATATACGACATCCCATTACCTAAACATGCAATTCTACAAATACTACGGGTGATGCAAATAATATTTGAAAACTGTCCAAACAAGAGTACAATTGATGGTTTAGAGCACTTCAAGCTTTTACTTGCCTCAACAGGTCCTGAGATTATTATTGCGACATTAGAAACTCTTTCTGCGCTTGTAAAAGTAAATTCCTCTAAGCTTCATAGAAGTTCAAAGATGGTGGGTTGTACTCTTGTGTCATGGCAAATGAGAAAGCCCATGATGAGGCACTATGTCCGTATCCTTCTGATGCTGAAAATGGCAGTGACCATTCCAATTACCGTGTAGGTTCTACCCTTTATTTTTAGGTGAACGGACCCTGTGCCCAAAGCAAGGATCAAAGTGTAGATACAGTTTCCTCAAGCTTGAGAGTTGTACACTTTCCCGATATGCATTTGTGTGAAGAAGACGACTTGCTGGTTTGGTATTTGTCTTTGAGCATTACCTTGTTGTCCCAGGTTCGACTGCTGCAAAAGATGATGACGGTGTTGATGATGAAAAAACGTTGTTGTTGCTCCCTGTGAGAAAGCATTTAGCTCAGTATGACGATAATGAAGATCATATCATCATTTGGACCAAATCAATGGAACTTCTAAGCTGAGTCAGACTGAAAATTTACAGCAACTTACTCCTGATAGCATCAGCCACAAAAAGTGTGAATTCTCCATTTTTAGAGATGATTCAGCTGACAGAAAACCTGGCATGAAACTGTATCAAGAGAATACAACATAGCTAACTGATACAGCAACAATTATACCATCTAGCAACAATCTGATCAGTACTGTAGAGCATGATTTGGTCTCAGACTCTCCAATTAGTTCATTGCCTCTACGATAAGACTCTCCCAAGTCTTGGTCAGAAGATATTCTCCAACATGCAATTTTCTTTTCAGGCCTAAAGAGTATGAGAGAGAAGAGTCTTTCTTTGATGCAACCCAGAAATTACAGATACAAAAAATATATTGGCAAGAGTCACTATGCGGCTGTAACTCTGGAACTTTCACAGCCAGAAAGTCAACAGCAGAAAGAAAGCTATTTGGCAGCAACAGCTACTGAACTGGAAAGATTTTTCAAGAGGAAGACTTAGTTAAGATGTGTCTAAATCCCAGAACCGCAGCGGTTCTTCTACCGACATAGGTTATTGGAAGCAGCAATGAGATAATTGCATCTTCGTTTGTTTAAATTATGCTCTCTGAGAAAACAATTGAAGCTGTTGTTAGAAATTTGGCTGGAGAAATTGCACAAGAATATGCAAAACGACAGAGTAAAGAGGCTCCAATTAATGATCTCATGGAACTTGTACAACAGATAGTTGCTTTTCACATGAAGCATAATGCTGAACCAAAAGCTATTGATCTTGTCAATGAGGTTGCTGCTTCTGCGGTGTGCGCATTTGATATTCCTCTTGAAACCTTTTTGATCTTCATTTCAGCATTACTACACGAATTTTGGTTGTTTGCACACCTGGACAAGATTCGAAATGTGCAGCAGTTTGATTTGTTTCATCTTATACCTGAGTTGGCAAGACTACGCCCGGATGATCGGAAGCAGAAAGAACTTGTGGAGTCTTACAATGCTGGTTTGCAAAGAAACGCATTTCAAGAAAGTCACAGGGTTGGTGGCAGGCTAGCACAGTGGATTCAGATTGTTTCATGCTTTAAAATGCAGCACACATTCCAAAATAGTTGGTTCGTCGACAGATATGAAACCTCCATGATTATACCGGCTGATACTTCTAGTGGCAATAAGTTACATAACATAGTCAGTGCCTCATCAATGTTATCTTTTTCTTCTGGTTTTGTCCGTCCATCATGCGGAACCACTTCTACCAGGACATTTACCACTCCTTCTTCAAGACCAGTAGTATGAGACTTGGTTCAGATGCTATAGCCTTCAGTCGTCATCTTAATAACGGGATTTTGACTCAGAGCATTGGACTTTTGTCATATACATTTCTGATGCAAACACTACTTGACAGTGAAAGATAATCAAATATGTGCGGTGAATGGTTAGTAGAGATAGCTCCATATTACTATGATTCAAATTTTCCACAATGCGAGGCGAAGTGTGTTCTTGGAAAGCTGAGTGAGAAGAGATGAGCCAGGAGGATTCTGGTATGAATGGTGTTGCCGCATTACCGAACTCGATCCCTGCATAATTCAGAACCAGTAACAGCAGCAAAACTTCAATCTTGCACCAGAGGAACTGAGTCCATCTGAAATAAGTGAGACGTATCACTACTTCAGCCGTCAATCAATGTGAGCCATTACAAGTCATGATAATATAATTCCAGTTGTGTTTCACGTATCCAAGCCAAAGCCAAATCCCAGCCGTGTTACAAAGTCAATTGATCCAGCTGTAACAAAGATGAAATAATCCACGTCACCTAAGTGAGCTACAAAAAAGAAAAGGAGTAAAAACGACATGAAAAATGCACATGGGTCACGCACAATTTGTATCACCAAAACGCAGAAAAATCATACAAACGGAAAATCAATTTTCACTCACTCTCATCTATAAATACAATCCACCTCTCACTCATTTTCTCAAGCTTTTCAAGCCAAAAAATCTCTGCTAATTTTCTTCCTCAATTCCTCACTACGAAACCTTTTGCTCACATTTTCTTCTCCTACTTCCTTCCACCAAATTAACTTCAATTAACCTCAAACAGAGACCAATTTCGAACCAGAATTCATTCAGAAGAAGAAGAGAAGCAAGAGGAAGTTTGGATTGATTTCTTACCTGTGACTTTGAAGGTAGTTCAATGGATCTTGTTTTCTCGATTCGAGTTCGTCATTGCATATTTCCTTAAATTGTTTATACTGTTGTGAAGAGCTCTTGATTCCGATCATAACCGTGTTGGTTTCGTGTCCCGCCGTTTTGATTTGAGCAAGCTTTGAACTCATGGCTATGGTGTGAATAGTGTCGCGAGAGAGTTTGAAGAAGAAGTTGTTTCTGTTTGTTTTTTTTCTTTCTCTTTTTCCTTTTCAATTTTTTCTTTATTTCATTTTTTTTCTCTATTTTTTAAGCGTGGACTTTTCCACTTTCTTTCTTTTTATTTTTATTTTAATCAATTTGTATTTCAATTTCATTTTTGAAAAAAAGCTCTTAAAAAAATTATTTGAAAATATTTTGATTTGGATTAAGTGTTGGTTGTTTTGGACCTTGAATTTGGATAAGATCTCATCAATATCAATGGACTTTGGGTGTCGATTTTATCCACCAAGAGAGGTGATTGATATTGATGATGATTTAATCGATTTAAGATTCAAATTGAGGTTTCTTTTCATTTTAATTCTCTTTCTTCTTCTTTTTATTTTTGATCGATGAAATCTATGGATCATAAATTGTTGATTATCAAGGTTGTTTAATCTTCATTATTTCAAATCTATGGACGAATAATCATTGAGATAATTCTCTGTACTTTGGAATAGTGATAGATTACCTTTGATTAATTGATGAAAAATCTTGATTATGATGAGATCACTACCTTTTTTCTTTTTTGTGTGGCATGTTTTAGGAGAGTGATTTACATATCACTTCTCTAACATGTGTTAACACTAACATTTTATTGACCGGCCTCAGATAGTCGTGGTTTCTACATAAACCCGATTACGATTGCTTAACATAGCGCTAAAGTGTCCCTTAATCGGAAAATGATCATTCGTGGCTCAAACTTATGTTTGAAAGTCCAAGTATGATTAGTTGCTTGTCTTAAGTCCATTACCTATGAAAATCATTGTTAGGAGGCTTTGATTCTATCAATCCTCTAATGAGTTTTCATTAACCTTGGTCTAAGTGCAAAAATTAATCATCATTGATCTTATGTTCTAACCACTAATTACTAATTCACTAACAATATCCTTGTTTAATTTTGTTTATATTCTCTTCTTACTCCTTATTTCTTTACTTTTATGTTTCCATGTTATCATTTCATATCATATCTTTGTTTATGTTTATGTCATTTCTCTTTTGTCCACTTGGACCATACCTTGTTCAAAACACTAATAAAAGGATAAAAATCTCTAAAAAAAACTTGGTGCTATTAACTTTGTTGTTATGATCTTGGACTACTCTTAGACCTTGGACTTCTTGGACCTTTGGACTTAGAATTAGGACTCTCATTCCTATGCTTGGAGTATTGTGGATCTTAGCCTTTATTTGGCTCGCTCATTAGCTTATGCTTTAAATCGGATGGAATTCTTTTTGCTTGCTATGGAGTGTGCTACAAGTTGGTTAGATCTTTCTTACCTCTAACTTTTATTTTGGTTTCTAGGATAGTCACTTCATCTCCTCCCCTTCTTAAATTTTCAAAACTTTCTCCCTCTTTCAAAACCTTCTTGGTTTCAAACTTCAAAACCGCTTTCACAATAAAATCTTGACTTTTGTTAAGTGTTTTATTTCAAACTTTGTTCTTCTTAATAAAAGTCAATCAATGTTAATCATGCTTTGACCAATTTCAAAAGACATAAAAAATACAAAAACTCATCAACTCTTTTTGTGCCTTTATGCACTTTTTCACTTTAAAACTTTTCATAAAGTTTAGACATGATTCATTTCTATAGTTGAGATGTAATCCTCCTATTCCCCATAGTATTAAGACTTTGACATTTTCCACGCTGATGTTGAGTGATAGTCTTGTTGATAATCCAAGCAAATCCTCCATCTTTATGTGACGCAAATGTTGTCTTAATACTTGTGGGCGACTAGTCGCAGTTTTCTCCTTAAAATGACGACTTGTCTTTACATCTAAAATCAATCAAAACCAACAAATTTTTGTCATTTGTACCACGAACTACGGGGTTTTGATCCTATATTGCACTTTGTGGGTACGTAGGCATGAGGCGATAAGTCTCTCCAAACACAAAAATCTAAAAAAATAATTCTCTTCTCATCTCCCCAATCCCTTTTCAAACAAACCATTTTCAAACCAAAAAACGTAAATATTTCAAAGGGCTCCTATAGAGTACTATAGACATTTTGGGTGCTAACACCTTCCCATTGCGTAACCAACCCCCTTACCCCGATCTCTGTTTCTTGTTCTTGTTTTATAACTCTTTGGTTTTGTTCGCTCTTTTTCCTTTCCTTTATTTGGATGAAATAAAAGTGCGGTGGCGACTCTTGTTCTTTTGAGTTAAGCTAATCAATAGCTTACACTCACGATTTTTTACCGCTACACCTATGATATGATGTTTTAGAGGGTGAAATGGACTGGATCAGACAAGAATCCAAGCAAATCTCAAGTTCTTGACAAGAAACATTAGTTTAATAAGAAAAATGCAAAAGTTACACATGAGAGAGAGTGTTTGGTAGCTGCAGCAGGTAGGCTGTCCTTGCTCACTCTTTAGTCAGTTCTCATAACTCAATGTTGGTTGTTTTTAGGGGACTAAACACCTTGGAAACAAGCCTCATCTGCAGAAAGCAATTACACTTGGATTTACTAAGATCTTCCATCCAAAATCCAACTTGCAAACCACAAAAACCAAATCTGCCCCAATGCCTCTCTTGGCCTATAAGTAGAGACCTCCTTCCACTCTTCCAAACACACCAGAGCTATCAAGAATACCACAAATACACATCTCTCTTTCTTTCTCTCTTTGCTTGAAAGTGAAGAAATTCACAAAATCACCATTTTCACCACTTTGCATTTTTCACACCAGTTCTTGTTTCCAAACCAAAAACACTTCAAAAACCATATACACACCCTTAAAATCACCCTCTGAAGTTGTTCCCACCATTGGTTTCCTCAAAATATACATGGATAAAAAAGTCAACTGTTTACACACCATGGTTTGACTTTTATGCACATTTCAAGCCAAATCACCACACAAGTTATTTTTCATCATTTTGACACTTTAGACACTCCATATTTATGATGTATTAGCTGTTCAGAGTCTCAAACAATAGCTGGAATCTCATTTTCTCAAACTGTCTACAAGATTGCACTTTTCTTCAAAAGGAAGTAACATCACAAGCTTGCTCAAAAGGGAAGGATCTCTGGTTTTCTTAGCTGCTAGCATAGTGAGGACTACAAGAGGTATGTTATTTTGAACTCATTCACTAGTATGCACTGCCATATATTGTTTTGTGGTTGAGATTGGTTTGTACATTGTCATGTTAGTTGCTGCTAGGATTTAGTTTAAATGCTAGGTTTTTGTTATATTGGTTAGCCTGAAGTAGTTTCTGTCATTAGAGGGATTGCAGTCAAACGATTGTGTCAACCCTTGAGGGCATGTTTAGAATTGTTGTTTATCCTTGATTTGCTCCTAGCTGGATCTGTTTAACTTATTTAGCATTTTGCATTGGGCCTGTCTTTTATTGGATTGGTGTGTGGCTGTCCTTAGGGTCCTATGCTAGGATTTAGTTTGTTTGACATAGTTATGTTGAAATAATTCACAAGGTTTGTTGAAAGACACATTGGCCTATGATGATCAACAGTGCCACATTAGGGTTGTATTTGCTGGTTGGTCTTGAGGAGGACATTAGTTTAAGGCATAATGCCTTACTGCTGAACCAATTCATCATGGTTTGAGTTTTGTCTTGATGTTGTCCTTGAGGTTTGAGTTTGTCAGCTCACTGTAACTGGTGGTTTGTCTTTCTTCTAGTTTCTCATCATTAAAAGTTTGGTCATTATGTGATTTTCAGTTGAGGAGTTCTGTTTGTAACTGAGGATGGTGATCAATATGTGTGTTTGTATCTGTTAGCAAGAGCACTTTTGTTTGGTTTGCTTTTATCTTGTTTTCAACATGTTGTTAGAGCTATGTTTGGAATTCATCAATGGATGAAATGCCAAAAACTGGTTGTTGTTTTCCATGTTGGAGTCAACTGTCCAACCTGTGCACCATTCACTGTTTGCATAATACATCTTTTGTTTTACAACTACCTCATTTGTCATGGTAAGAGTTTGATCATTGGCCTCTCATATGAGCTGACTATCCACCACCTGTTGGGAGTTTGTTTGCCTGGAATTCTCATTAGAATTAACTTTGGCCTTTTGAGGTTCATATGGTTTAAACTCATAGCAGGTTTGGTTAAATTTGTTGATGTACATTCTGCATAAGTTCACCAATTCAGTCAGCTCAGTATCTTGATTTTGGATTAATCTCTGTTGGCATGTTTGTTAGGTTGTTTTAGTCTTTGAAGTTTACACTTAGATTCATACTAGCTGTTAAACTATTATTGAATCACTAATGCATAGAATTCTGTCAACATGTTGCTCTGAGGTTTGTTAACATCTAATATCATCAAGCTTCATTTTTTAAGGTTGTTGCAATCTATGTGTGTAAATTCATAACCTGCCAGCATTCTAGGTAGTGGTTAAGTCCAGTTTGGTAAGGCTCTACAGATTTTCCTGCTGGTGTGCTATGTGGTTTAGGGGCTGCTGCTCTAAGTTTGCTTATATTCCTGATTGCTTTGCATCTCAATTTTTATTGATTCATTGTCTTAATGTTGTGTGGACTATCTAATACCCGTGGTGAGTTCAAGCCTAGCATCTCCATCAGATTTCACTTTGACATTTTGAGGTTTATGTGGATTAGTTCATAGCATGCTTGATTGATTTGTTGATGTACATTCTGCATAAGTTCATTTAACTTTGTCAAAGCTATTTTGAACTCATTGGTGCATGTTTGTATCTGTCTAGCATTTGTGTTTTGCAGTAATGACTGTCACTGGATTTCTTTTTTATATGAAGGCTGTTGCTAGAACTTATGTTTGAACCTGTCAACTTATATTAACATGCCTTAGGTCTGATGACTTTTTGTTTGAGTACTTTACCCTTGTCTTGGTACTGCTTAGTTCTAGTTTGTTTTCCTTGAGTTTTGACCTCTTGCTGTTGATTTAATGGATGGTGTGAGTGGAGCTTTGGAAATGTTTAGGTTGATGACCAAGTTTTGTTGTCACGAGAGTTTTTAAGGTTGTTGTGTGCCTCAGCTTTAGTTAAACCTATGAGGGCAGTTGGCTTTGGTTGTGTGAAGTGAGTTTAATATGGTGCTGTTTGTTTTCTTTAAGGGTTTGTTTTTGTTTAAGATTGATGCTGCCTTTAAAGCCTTGTTTAAGGCTGCTGCCAGATTTGGTGGAAAAAGACTGTCGTAGGCCTGTTTTTGGATTCTCTTTTAAATTTCAAACCTTGTTGACATACTAAACTGTTGGCCATAGTTTCTGTTGGGGGGAGGGTTTATCAGTTGGGATTCAGATTTACAACTCATTTTGAGAACCATTTGGTCTTGGCTTGGTAGTCTCACTTTAGTTTTTTTTAGGGTCCTTGCTAACTGTTAGTTCCTACTAGTGTTTGTTGAAGTTTTTATGTCATTTAAACAATCTTTTAAGTCAATACAATATGATGTATAAGGATCTTGACTCATGGCATTGGATTGGCAAACTTCTTTCTAGCACATCAAGCCTAGTGCAAGCCATTCCACCAATTGATAACTGGACAACCACTTTTTTGATTCATTAAAAAACTAAGATGTTTCTTTGAATTTAATTGATTAGCAATACATTCAAAACATGATCAGACCTTTGTTTGAACATGAGCCTACCTGTTTTTCTTCAAAAGTGCATCTCAAAAACACCAATTTCATCAACTTGCAACTCATGGGCCATTTTCTCATTCTATCTTTTTTTTTATCAAACTTGCTGTCAAAACTCATTCCATATCACATTTAAAACTTGAGCAGGCCCCTACTTGTGTATAATTGCATCTGGTTTGATCCATGCTTTTCAAAATGCATTTCAAAGTTCACATGGCATGTGCATTCGAGTTTTATTGTATGTGCTTCTTTTGCAAAAATGGATTGCACCATCTTAATCCTCATGAAATTTCAAGCATGTTTGAGTTTTATTTTGCTAAATTTGGTTAAGTTTTGACAAAGTTGTGATCAAATCGTATTTGGTTTTTTCACTTGCCCTTGCCATGTTCTTTGCCCAGAATAACACGCCTTGTAGGTTTATCTTAAAACTGGGGTGGCATAATGAATGGATGTATCGTCACCCCAGTGGTTAATGCCTTTCCTTTAAGTACTTTGCCATGCGTATGAACCCAGGTTCGAGCCTCAGCGAGGCCACTTTTTATCCAATTTTATGATTTTTTATGTTTTTACTATTTGTTCTTCTTTTTCCATCTTAATTCCACAAGCGCCTTTGGTTGAGATGGTGGAGTTTTACACTCGTGATCCAAAGGTGGTGAGTTCAACACCCACTAAGTGCATCTCTTCTTTTTAATTACTTGTTTCTTCGTGTTTTCTTCACAAAATTGAAAATTTCATAACTTCTTCATTTTTAATCCTTTTTAGTTGATTCTTTTTGCTAAATTCTTATTTTATTTTATATTTTCATAAAATGTTCAAAGAAATCTAAAATTCCCATTTTAAGAACACTTTACATTGTGAGAGGATTGTAAATCATTTTAGGGTTTTCCCCTCATATCTCTCATTTTCAAACTTTTATTTTATTCCTCTTTGAGTTTAATTTTAAGATGACATGAACTTGTATTGTTGGCTCCCTTGTGCATTTAAGTTTGAAATTGAACTTTGTTTGTACGCACCTAAGTGGTTCACCTTTAAAAACTGTTGATTATCCCCATGAGATTTCAAACCGTTTTGTTTACATCGTTGTGAAATTTTTGGTTTATGTATGATACCCTTTATCCTAACCTTAGGATTGGAGTCGCCGTGCTCTATTTAGCATCCCTCTGTGGACATCCTTTACCCTTTATCCTAACCTTAGGATTGGAGTCGCCATGCTCTATTTAGCGTCCCGCCGTGGACATTCTTTACCATAACAATCTAAATGTAGATTTAGGAGTCGCCGCACTCCATGTATGTAATTCCCTATGAATGCTTACATCCCCTTTAAACCTTTACCACAATCAATAGTTCCTCACCCTAACCAGGGCAACTACGGTTGCTCTGATTCCATCCCCATCAGGATACGTAGGCACGAGATGCGATTTCTTGGCGAGCAAACTTTGTACATATATTTTATATCTTTACCTTTAGCACATTTCTTTTAGCAAGCAAACTTTAGCAAAACACAAATACTAACAAGAGGTTCCTGTAGAGTACTACAGATGTTTAGGATGTGAAATACCTACCCTAGGCATAACCAACCCCCGAACCTTTAGATCTCTCTTTGCTTAGCTTTAAGCCTTGTTTTTTGCTTTGCATTTTTATAGGTTTTTCTTTCTTTAAACCTTTCCTTTTTGGATAAATTAAAGTCTGGTTGTGAATTTAAGAATTACGATTCAAGTTAATCAATAGCTTGGTATCACGATTCTCACCACAACAGAAATGGCGACTTCATTGGGGACATCCCCTAAGAGGGTTATGCCCATCTTGTTTATATTTGTGTTTGCTATATGTTTGATTGCTTGTATATTTGTATATATTTGTACATATATCTGTTTGTGCTTGGGTTTTCTGTATGCAGGGTTGTTACTTTGAGTGGTGAGGATAAAAGTCCTATACCCGGACTTGAGTGCACTTATGATAGGAAGATGGTATATTCAAGAAGGCTTATAGGGAGTTGATTCCCGACCAAGCTGACTTGAGAAACCACCACTCAGTCGAGGCCCTCTTGGGAGTATTTTTGTTGAACGAGTATTCGTGAAAAGATTACTACTTTAAACCTAGGAGCCTGTGACACTGAGGACTTTTAGTTAACTTTTACCTCCACTTGGCCTTTTAGGACATAGTGAAATGGCTATGAGGGAGTATTCCCGAAGTAGTTGATACGCGATACTACACTCAGACGAGACTCTCTTGAGAATATTATTGATTTCCAAGTAGTTGGTGTGTCGATAATATCCGAAAGATGGGTCGAGGACTCTGGAAACTTTGTTAGAATCCGTTATGTATGTGCTTTACCCATAGTACACGCCCTATGGTTGGTTCGTTACCCAAACCTCATGTTGTGATCTTGAACCTTTGATCCTATTATATGTGTTTTGCATCCAGTATTGCATAGCATTTCATTGCATTTGCATCTTTGCATAGTTTGTTGCATACCTCTACTTGTCCAGTCCTTCATCTCCGAATGTCTTTATCTTCCAGTGTGCCGTTGAGTCGTCAAACTGATTCCTCGACACTGATATCGGACTAGGGCTAATTATAGACGCAAGATGTCAGAGAAAGAAGTACACAACACAGAAGTCCGAGTGGAGATCGATGAGTTGAAGTCAGGCATGACTAAGCTCACCGAGATGCTTCAAGTATTGATTGCCAGAGGAGAGCCATCTCAAAGGACCGTCCTTCAGGAAGTTTCAAGTGTCGATCCTGCTCCTGTTTAAATACCGCCTTCAACTTGGCCAGAGTTTGGTTTACCTCCCAACTACTCTCCACCCCTTGCATCTACTACTATGATTGGTCAGACTGTCAGACCAGTTTTTCAAGCTCCTTTCTTTACAGAGCCCAGACCGGTGGTCCATACTGTTGCCCAGAATGGTCGAACTCCCTTTGAGACTCCTTTCTTTGACTACAATGCTGACAGTGCTCAAAGGGAAGAACATGAATATTTTGTTGAGCCTGAGATTATCCGTGAACAGTTTTAGAACATAAACAAGAGACTCAAGGCTGTCGAGAGTACAAATTTCTTCAATGTTGATGCAGACAACATGTGCTTAGTTTCTAGCCTCGTTATGCCTGCTAAGTTTAAGATTCCTGATTTTGTGAAGTATAAGGGTCACTCATGTCCAAGAGCCCATCTGATCATGTACTTCCAAAAGATGGCAGCTTACACCAGAAATCAGAAGTTGCTCATCCACTACTTTCAGGACAGCTTGAGTGGTGCTTCTCTCAAATGGTATATGAACTTAGAGCATAACAGCATCCACTGCTTCCAGGATCTCGCCAACGCTTTTATAAAGCAATACAAATACAATTTGGACATGACTCCTGATCACCGTCAACTTCAAAATATGTCTCAGAATGAAAAAGAGTCATTCAAAGAGTATGCTCAGCGATGGAGAGAGTTGGCTTCCCAGGTTGAACCTCCTCTAGCAGTGAAGGAGCTAACTAGAATGTTCATGGATACTTTGTCCCCTCTTTATTGGGAAAAGATGATAGGAAGTTTATCTTCAAGCTTTACAGACCTGGTGACTATTGGTCAAAGGTTAGAAGAAGGGCTGAAAAATGGTAAGGTATCCAAAGCCGCTGAATCCTCAAGTGGTGCGAAGAAATCCTTTGGGGCCTTCCATAAGAAGAAAGAAGATCAAACCAACGTTGCCATGGTTGAAGTGAGAAATCCTCGTCCCCAACCAAGGTATAATCACTCTACTATTGCTGTCGTTACTGATGCTGCTGCTCCACGACCAGCTCAGATTCCTCAGCATCCAACTGTTGGACAAAACTAGTATCGAACTAGGAATCAGTTTGATCCTATTCCCATGACATCCACATAACTTTATCCCAGTCTGGTTCAACAAGGGCTGATCACTACAAAGGCTTTGCAACCTCCTCCTAATCCTCCTCCAGCCGGATTCAGAGCTGATCTCCATTGTGCTTTTCATGAGGGTGCCCCAGGCCATGACTTGGAACATTGTTATGCACTGAAAGCTAGAGTACGTGAGTTGATTAGAACTGGAATCCTTGATTTTAAGGATAGTCATCCGAATGTCCAGAACAATCCCTTGCAGGTACATCAAAGGTGAAGCTTCAGATTGACTTCAGCAGGCTGTCTTCCTAAACGCCAGTGTTTCAGACAAGACGGCTCATCCTTGTCCTGATTTAGTCACTAGGCCTTTTTGTTTCTCATTGTTTATACTTTCCTTCATTTTGTTTAAGCTAATTGCCTTCAAATTATGTTTGTACTTTTATGTTTACGAAATGAGCATTGCAACTTTTGATTCAATTCATTTTGTCTAGTATTTGCATATTTATGCTTTATCTTTTAAAAATATGCACCTTTTGTTCAAACTTTTGATATGCAAATGTTTGAGGGAGGATGATGAAAACGTTATACCCATAATTGTTGTCAGTATGCTTTCAATTAAACTTTGTTGACGATGTAAGGCATTGTTTCAACTCCCAAACACTGGAGAAATAAGGAAGATAATCCCTCGTTAACCCCTTCGAGCCTAGAAGTAGGAGTTTCTTTCTTTACAAAAAAACCGCAATATTAACCTGGGGCAAGGTAGTTTCTCAGTTAATTTGGTTGTGCTTTCCTGCAATACACCCTTCATATAAAGGTTGCATTCACAAATTTTCCTTCGCACGCTGCAAGTAAGTGTTGAAGATGTTTTTCAAGTCAAGAAGCCGATGATGGTTCACCGCAATCATGAAAGCCAGACAGTCACTCTCTTTCTTTATAAAAAAAATGATATATATATATATATATATATATATATATATATATATATATATATATATATATATATATATATATATATATATATATATATATATATATATATATATATATATATATATATATATATATATATATATATATATATATATATATATATATATATATATATATATATATATATATATATATATCAAAAGAAAAAAACCGCTAGGTCAAAACCTATGAAGGAGACTTAGGCAAAACTGGGGCATCCCGCTGACTGTAAGCTTTAAAAGAAACAGTTCAGGCAAAAGTTAGGGATAATAAAAAAGAGGAGGTATTTAAATCTTTACCCTGAAAATCCTCAATGTCAGAAGTAGTGACTGCCTTTTCAAAAAGTCTATTGACTTTTGAACCATCATCGTGGCTATAATCAGTGCAATTCCTATAGGAACCTGAGTGTATATTCTGAGTTAGCTGAGCATAGGACTGAAGATCATCACGTAGATTGGGTGGGCACAAATAAACTTTGAGCTTTTATCCTTTGTTTCTTAAACTGTGAACCAGGCCACGTTACAACCCTCAAAAGACCTAACTGAAGCAAGGTTGTCTTGAAAGCATACTACAGCAAGGTTGTGTAAACTGAATCCAAAAGATCTTTGCAGATCATTTGTTTTGGCATCATACCTTTTTCCTTTACCTTTTACTTTTAAGTCTTTTGGACCACCGTGTTCTGACCAATGACTCATTTATTTTGCATCGTTCAAAAATGATGATTTCAAAAGTTGCATGAACTTTACATTACCCTGTTTGTATGAACATTTTTGTTTGCAAACTTGCTTTCCTCTTAAGGAATTTTCGAACAGTTGAAAAACTTGGTCGGTGATCCTATCAGAGGCAAGTTCTTTTCACATCTTGTCGAAGAATCAGTTTAATATTTGTTCAAGGCAAGGTCTTCTCAAATGTGGTTTATCCAGAAGATATTTCAAGACTCAGACTGGGGAAAGCCTTCTAAGCACCCAGCGGATCAGTCATTTTCAACATCTTCAACAAGTTGAAGCGATTATCAGTTTGCCTACAACAGACAGCTAATCTGGGGCAGTGTACTTGAAGAA
The DNA here is from genome assembly GCA_963859935.3 of Lathyrus sativus. NCBI lineage: Eukaryota > Viridiplantae > Streptophyta > Magnoliopsida > Fabales > Fabaceae > Lathyrus > Lathyrus sativus. Next base: position 215,832,099 of record OZ012741.1, read on the forward strand.
TCCCCAAGCAGCTTTTCATCCTTCCTACGAGGATCATCAATTTGACACAGTTTACCAGTGTGGCAGAGATATGTTCAGCAGTAGCATCTTTGGTCCCTAAGTAGAACGAAAGTGATCTCCGTGTTGAGGAATCAGTCCTCCAGTCTTGTCTTCTCACTAAAAGAGTCGAGCCTTGTCGTTGGCGTCTGCATTTGCATTTGATCATATATTATCTGCATAATACATATACATATTCATATGCATATCATGAGTGTTTCATCCTCATTTGCATTTCTCCCGAGGTCGTGTTTTATCCACTCTTGCCTTGTGGTCAAAGTCCAACTCAATCGACACCTACCAAACAGATTTTTCTGTCGTGTCTATCTGATGTTCTTCCAGATATGACATTTCTTATCCGATTGTTCTTCTGGATATGTCTGTTCCTATATATATCCAATAGTATTCTCAGATACTATGTTTATACCTTTCATTCAAATCCATTATTAGGTGTCTGGTTTCCTTTTATCCAACACTATTCTTGAATGTTACCTTTGTTTGTCTCTCTCTGATGTTTTTTTAGATTGAGTCTTTGTTCTCATGTTTTTTCAGAACTTATCTGATGGTTTTCCAGATATTTACCTTGATTTTGATGTTGTTCCAGAATCTATCCGATGTTTTTCCGGATATGTTTCTCTCTCTGATGTTTTTCTAGACTAAGTCTTTGTTCTGATGTTTTTCCAGAACTTATCTGATGGTTTTCCAGATATTTACCTTGATTCTGATGTTTTTCTAGAATCTATCCGATGTTTTTCCGGATATGTTTCTCTCTCTGATGTTTTTCCAAATATTTACCTTGATTCTGATGTTTTTCTAGAATCTATCCGATGTTTTTTCGGATATGTTTCTCTCTCTGATGTTTTTCCAGACTGAGTCTTTGTTCTGATGTTTTTCAAGATATTTACCTTGATTCTGATGTTGTTCCAGAATCTATCCGATGTTTTTTCGGATATGTTTCTCTCTCTGATGTTTTTTCAGATTGAGTCTTTGTTCTGATGTTTTTTCAGAACTTATCTGATGGTTTTCCAAATATTTACCTTGATTTTGATGTTGTTCTAGAATCTATCCGATGTTTTTCCGGATATGTTTCTCTCTCTGATGTTTTTCTAGACTGAGTCTTTGTTCTGATGTTTTTCCAGAACTTATCTGATGGTTTTCCAGATATTTACCTTGATTCTGATGTTTTTCCAGAATCTATCCGATGTTTTTCCGGATATGTTTCTCTCTCTGATGTTTTTCCAGACTGAGTCTTTGTTTTGATGTTTTTCCAGAACTTATCTGATGGTTTTCCAGATATTTACCTTGATTCTGATGTTTTTCCAGAATCTATCCGATGTTTTTCCGGATATGTTTCTCTCTTTGATGTTTTTCCAGTTTGAGTCTTTGTTCTGATGTTTTTCCAGAACTTATCTGATGGTTTTCCAAATATTTAACTTGATTATGATGGCTTTCCAAAATCTTTCTGATGTTTTTCCGGATATATATATCTTTTGTTCTGATGTTCTTCCAGAACTCCTTTGTTGCTTACCTGATGTTCTCCAAGATATGTCTTCAAATACCCTTCTAAAATGTTTCAGATGAACCTTCAAAATATATGTCTTCAATGTACTTCTTTGGATATATTTCAGAGTTTACTTGATGTTTTTCCGAGTATATTTGGTATATTTCAGAGTTCATTTGATGTTCTTCCGAATGTCTCTGATGTTTGTTTCTGTGTCCCTGTTATATTTCTCAGGTTTCTCCTCGCCTCATTCATGGATATTTTGAATGTTGTGACTCTTTTCCATCCAGTTCCGTTCATGGATGATGTTTTTTGTTTCCCCAGTGTGTCGAATCCCCTGTGAGTAATTACTCGTTGTATTGTCGTTCTTTAATTTTTGCTCGTGTGTCTGCATTCAAGCATCATAAAGCATCATTTAGTTGTCATTGCATTTCAGCATTTGTCCTTTCGCATACCATCAGATCTAAGGGACAAAATTTCTGGTTTTCTATATTTAAATACCTTTCACTACGATTCTATGAGGATTATCATCTCTCATTGCCATCTGGTAAAGATATTTAAATAGGGGCATCTGTTGCACCCCAAATTTTGACCCCTTAGATATTCATCATCATTCTAGGATCATTTTCATTTGATTATTTAACCTTAACCTCCTTCAAGTTTTTCTTTGTTAAGTTACAGGTGAATCAGGGTTCCGTACAGTCAGAAATCGAGGTTTCAACGGTTTAATCAGTCAATGCCTTGGATTGATTATCCATGAATAAAGTCTCTACACCATTAATAATACTCCATTGGGTCAAGCATGAGTCTAATTTGAGGTTGTCACACAAAGATCAGGAAGAGTGCAGTTCAGGATCCCCGATTAGGGTTTTTGATCAGGAAAAGTCAACGGTGGTTTGACTTTTAATTTAAAAGGTGTTCCGATGATGGAAATATGGTCCATTAAGCTCATATGGCTTAGAGAAGTACACTCAAGATGTTTCAAAGCCTCAGAAGACCCAGAACGTCAACAGGAGACTAGGTAGTCATCGATCGATCGTTTCATTGACCAAAAAGTCAACTCTTCAACCATAAGGTGGGTATCAAAAATGTTCCTAATGACATATTACACTTACCCATGAAGTTTCATGACCATTGGATCAAGGATTGGGGAGTAATCGCAAAAATCTGGAATTAGGGTTTTGAAAGGGGGCAAACCATAACTCCCTAACCACACATCCAATTGAGTTGGTTCAAAGTTTGTTGGAAAGGTCTTGACAATCCCTACAAAAGTCTAAATGTGTTCCATGGGCAGAAAATGCATAGATTTGGAGTTATATCCAAAATCATCACAAGAAGGAGAAAATACTTAGAGAAATTCTAAGTTTCTGGCCTTGCAAATCATGTTTTCAGCCAACTTTGAGGGGATTTTTGACCTAATTCCATTTAGAATATGAAGATCATGAAAGCATGAAAGGGCTTTCCAAAGAGTACTACAACTTTTCCATAGCCCTTGTGAGCTGAGAGTTATGAAGTGAGAAAGTTAGGCCTGTGCACTAGTTTGTCAACTTGCCAAAACCCAACATGAACTTGATTTCCAACTATGAACTTCATCTCAAACTATTGAATAACCTCTGATATGATGTTTTAGAGGGTGAAATGGACTGGATTAGACAAGAATCCAAGAAAATCTCATGTTCTTGACAAGACACATTAGTTTAATAAGAAAAATGCAAAAGTTACACACGAGAGAGAGTGTTTGGGGCTGCAGCAGGTAGGCTGTCCTTGCTCACTCTTTAGTCACTTCTCACAACTCAATGTTGGCTGTTTTTAGGGGACTAAACACCTTGGAAACAAGCCTCATCTGCAGAAAGCAATTACACTTGGATTTGCTAAGATCTTCCATCCAAAATCCAACTTGCAAAACACAAAAACCAAATCTGCCCCATTGCCTCTCTTGGCCTATAAATAGAGACCTCCTCCCACTCTTCAAAACACACCAGAGCTATCAAGAATACCACAAATACACATCTCTCTTTCTTTCTCTTTTTGCTTGAAAGTGAAGAAATTCACAAAATCACCATTTTCACCACTTTGCATTTTTCACACCAGTTCTTGTTTCCAATCCAAAAACACTTCAAAAACCATATACACACCCTTAAAATGACCCTCTGAAACTGTTCCCACCATTGGTTTCCTTAAAAATACATGGATCAAAAAGTCAACTGTTTACACACCATGGTTTGACTTTTATGCACATTTCAAGCCAAATCACCACACAAGTCATTTTTCATCATTTTGACACTTTAGGCACTCCATATTTATGATGTATTAGTTGTTCATAGTCTCAAACAACAGCTGGAATCTCATTTACTCAAACTGTCCACAAGATTGCACTTTTCTTCCAAAGGAAGTAACATCACAGGCTTGCTCAAAAGGGAAGGATCTTTGGTTTTCTTGGCTGCTGGCATAGTGAGGACTACAAGAGGTATGTTATTTTGAACTCATTGACTAGTATGCACTGCCATATATTGTTTTGTGGTTGAGATTGGTTTGTACATTGTCATGCTAGTTGCTGCTAGGATTTAGTTTAAATGCTAGGTTTTTGTTATATTGGTTAGCCTGAAGTAGTTTCTGTCATTAGAGGGATTGCAGTCAAACGATTGTGTCAACCCTTGAGGGCATGTTTAGAATTGTTGTTTATCCTTGACTTGCTCCTAGTTGGATCTGTTTAACTTATTTAGAATTTTGTTTAACTTGTTTAACGAAGATCAACAATGCCACATTAGGGTTGTATTTGTTGGTTGGTCTTGAGGAGTGTTACACCCTAAAATTTGCCCAACTTTTCTTTACCTAGCTTATGTTTTATTTCATTCACATTAGCATTGCCATTTGATTTCATTGACATGTATGCAGGAGATGAAGAGGTATGATCACCAATCAAGGCCTATACAAGACTATGAAGCTAGCCAAGAAGGTTATTCAAGTGCTCAAGGGTAGATATCTTTGTCAGAGAAGTTAGAAAATCCTCAGAGAGAGTGGTTGAGACCAAGAGGATGTGTCTCCTAACTTGAGAATTGTGGGAGCTCCTCAGATGAATCTAAAGCCAAGAATGTGGACTTGAAGCCTTGGAAGAGCTCATGAGAAGTGTTGAAGATCACTTTGAGGCCTAGACAGGTCATTATGCAAGTTTAAGAAGCCTCAGCCATGATTGGTGTAATTAGGGTTTGACTGGGTCAACTCTAGGTCAACTGATGATTTGGAGAGGGTTGAGACCTAATTCAAGAGCCATGTGATCATGGATTGATGCATTGATATGCTATAAGGATGATTCCAAGGTCAACTCATCATGATTGAAGAGTTTGAGAAGTTTCAGGCTAGGGTTTCTAAGGCTTGACAGTGTAAAATCCCCTAGTTTGACCCCTGTCTTCAAGGCAGTTTAGCCCAAGATGTGATTGTCATATCATCTTGCCCCCAACATGAATGTTGTAGAGCTTGTTCTTAGCTTTAATTTTAGTACTAGAAGTCCTTGATAGGATTTGTACAACTCAAGTTATGACTTTGACAAGTTACAGGTCATCTGAGGTATGTGAATCTGGGGGCTTGAAAGTTACCCAACTTGCATCAAACTTTTGCCCACGAAGGATGATTTTTATGAACTTTCGGTCAACATGAATGTTGTTCCTTATTCTCTTATCTTTCTAGAGAGTACTAGAAGTCCTTGATAGGATTTGTAGAACTCAAGTTATGGCTTTGACAAGTCAAGGGTATTTTGGTCATTTGGAGATTGTAGGTCATTTCAAGCATAAGGCCATAACTCCTATTTCCAAGCTTCAAATGGAAAATTTTTCAACATAAAACTTGTTCAAAATGATGTTTTAAGGCTATTAAGGAGGTCATGAGATGTTGGAAATGTTTGTGGCTCAAAGTTGCAAAAATGACCTAAAATAAGGGTATAAGTTAAATGAATCAAAGTTGGAAATTGATATTTTCAACCTACACATCCAAACCATGGCATGTAATATATCATTTTGACTCTAGAAAACATTTTAAGAACATTGGTTTAGCCACAATTTTTATTTTAGGTCTAATTTGTGGACTTGCTTTGAAAGGTAGTTGCTTGCATATTAAGTAACATTTGCAAAACATATGAGAGATCAATACACAAGCTGCCAAGGACTTGTAACACCTCTAATATCTCACTTGGGGAGATTTTAGGATCATAACAAGCTGCTGCAACAAGGGAAACAAAATTGGGGTGAGTATGGCATGAGATGAGATTTTGGATGATATGAGAAATTCAACATCTCCTTGGATGATTCCAGAAGGTTCTAGAGAGGTTCAACATGTCCTATATATTGATTAGAAAGGGTTCAAGTGCAAGGTTGGTAAGAATAGATTGAGAGGAAAGAGTTTGCAACTTCACTTTGTTCATTGCAAATTGAAATCGAATTCTGCATTCCACACCATCTTCTTCCTTTCTTTTGATTTCAACAACTTCTATGGAGGATACTGAATGATTCCAGATCAATTCCATAGCCAAAGCCTTGAAGGATCGTGTTCTTGCAATTGATTTTCAGCACCTGCAAGTCATCATCGAATTTGGAGTTCCAGGCGTTTTCCATTAATTCTCTTGCATACAGAAGCAAGAACTTGATACATTGAACGATTTTGGAGCAGTAGAAGGGTTGAAGTGAAGGTTTGCTGCATCTGTTACTCAAGAATTCACAGGTTGGTAACTTTCATTCCTCACCTTAATTTAAGAAGAATTAGGTCAATTTGTTAGGTTAGATTGATAGTATGTGGTTAGGAGATCGTTTCTGGAAACTTAGAGAAGATTTCATGATGATTAATGAGGAGACACAATTTCTGTTTGGATCAAGAACATGCTGGATATTGAGAGATAATATGAGTATTATAGCAAGAATTGATCAGTGTAACATGGTGAACATTTTAGACCAAACAATTTGAAGAATGGTGATAATTGAGGTCTGAGTATATTTCTGATTCCTGATCGTGTTTTAGGTTAGAGGTTGATTCAATGGATTCTGAGGCTAGGGTTAGATTCAGTGTTCAATTTAGAGTGATTTAGTGCTTTAGATCATGGATTTTGATGGAGATTTGAGGGAGCCCGAGTGAGGAGAAGGTTGATGTTTGAGCTCTGTTTCAATGGCGTTCTCCCTCCATTTTTGGTTCAAACGAAGAAGATGATGTTAGCACCATTGGATGTGGTGAGGACTTTGACTAGAAGAGTGATCCAACAGCCAGGATTAATTGGAATTCATGAAGGAGTCTGAGTAAGTGAAATGATGTGTTTCACTTACTAGTTGGTTTTGGGCTTAAGTTCAAACTGTTATCCACACCCCCTAGCGAGCCCAATCCATTATATAAACTGATTCGGGTTGCTATTTGTACCGCGCGTGTGATTATTTTGTTTGTTTTTCATTATTTTTTTTCATTTTGTTCATGGTTCTTGTTAAAATCATATAAAATTGAAAATTAATCCAATTAATCCCATTTTTTATGCATCTTACTCATGATTGAGTCTAGTATTTTTTAGAGAAAAAATATTTTTATTTCATGCATTTTCTGATTTTATGGGAATTTTATATTTTAATTGATATTAAAATGGTTATGTTTGATACCTAATTTTGTGGAATTTTGTGTGATCATGTGGTGATGACTTTGATCCTAATTTTGTGTGTGTGATTAGTTTAGACATGTATGCTCCCATAGCATATTTCTCACATTTTTGTGGTGAAAATAGGTGTGCTTTCTAGATTGATATTTAGGTGCTTCCTTTTTAGGGTTTAAGGTTGATACCTTAGGATTTAGGACTTAATTTTAGGGCTTAATAGATGATTTAGTCCCTGATTTTTGTATGAGGTATTCTTAATTGAACTAGGATCCCTTAGGAATTTTTGTAGAAATTTACAGGATAGTTTCCTATTTTTGTTTGATTTTAGTTTAGGTGCTAGTTTTAGATGATTCTAGGGCACTAACTCAACTAGATTAACCTTCTTTAGTTCCCTTAGATTAGGGTTTTGCTTTGTTTGCCTTTGGTTGAGATTGAAGACAAGTTGAGAACAAGGTGAGGATGCTTGAAGTTGCTTGAAGTTCCTTGAAGCTTGGAATTACTTGTGCCTGAAGGTGTCTGATGAAGTTTTAGAAGGTAGGAAACCTAGGAAGAGCCTTAGGACTAGAATGATTTCTTTCACAAATATGGAAAGCATCTTATGCTTCCATTCTTCCCAATGACTAAAAGTCCTTCTAAGATATTCACATCCCTCCTTTGGAGGGATGAGTGGCTTTATCTGGTAAGTAGAACTTTGAGGGAACCAGTCTCTCATAATGATGAACCCTTACAGGCTTCCTTTGGTTGTCAATAAGCTGTTTATCATTTCCACTCATTCTGTTAAATCAATTGTCTTCTGGTTTGAGTATCTTGAAAGATGTTGGGGCTTGAGTTTGAAGATGAGGACTTCATTGAAGAGTGTGGAAGAGGATGACTCCTTGAGCATTGCCATTGCAGCTGAAGCTTGAAGAGCAAGAAGAACAAGTTGATACTTGAAGACCCAAGGGAGATTGAATGAAGAGCTGAGGCTTGAAAAAGAATTGAAGGATGAAGTTGACACTTCTAGGTGATTGAAGACTACTTTGAGAAGCTGAAGCTTGTAGGAGAAAAAGACCAAGTTGATACTGGTAAAGCAAGGAGAGCAGAAGCTTGAAGACTAGGTTGATACTTATGAAGAGGATTCAATTGAGATTGAGTGGAGAGCTTAAGCTTGAGGAATAATGGAGGAGTTGATACTTACACTGATGCATTGAGAGCCTGAAAGATCAAGTTGATAGTTGCAGTTAGAGTGAAGCCTGAAGGTGGAATTGACTGAAGAGATGAAGCTTGAAGAATAGAGAACAAGTGGATACTTATGTTTGATGGATTGAAACCCTGGAGAAATAAGCCCTGAAGGGTAGTTGAAGTCTGAAGATTGGATTGCTGTCAGAAGAGCTGAAGCTTGGAATTGAGAGAGTTGTTGATCTGTTTTCTTCCTGTCTGTTTTCTTTTCTGTGCTGATGCGCCTTGTTTGACTTGCTTGATGCATTAGAATAAGTTCATATCTAGACTGACTGTAAGCTAGGAGCATGATTGCACTAGAGGTTGAGTTGCTCCCTCTGCTTGTATTTTTACTGTATGGCTTTGCTTGCGGGTATTCGGTAGAGCCCTGCTCCCTTGCCCATGTGGTTTGTTTGCTTGATAGCATTTTATTTCATTTCTTCTGTATGATTGCAGTTACTTCTATCTTGCTTGATAACATGTTTCCTCTGTATGATTACTGTTGTTCATTCTGGCTTGAGGTTGAGATGAGCTTGTGGAGGCTGCTGCCCCACACACGTTTCCTCCCTCACTTGCATTGCATGCATTTTACAGTCGTTTACTGTATTACTGTTTACTGTTTAAGCTGATGCTTTATCTGTTTCTGTTTATCATTGACATGATCCCTTAGGAATCTCACCTCCTTTGATAAGGAAGCGATGATTAGAACTTTAGGTTGACACCTATGCATGATAACTTCTAGGAGTTCCCTGTTTTAAACCTCAACCATAGGATGAATCCTTGGCATGACAACATTAGGACTTGATAGTCTCCCGTTAGTTGAGCCTGTTCTCTTCTCATCTCAAAACAGATTAAGATACAATAATCATGAATGATTTCTTTCGTACGTTACGAGCCTTAAGCTATCGGAGAAAGGATTGTTGGAGAGTTTCTTTTCAACAGTCTGGATGTTTAGTATGGCACCCTTTGGGTGACATGCGACGCATTCACTCTCAGGTCATAGTCTCTAGTGCGATTGAAATTGCAAACACAATAAAAAACACTTCTTCCGTAAAAGACAGAAAACAAACTTCACACCTTTTTGCCCAGTGGGCCCATAATTCAAAGGAAGCTTTTCTGAAGAAAAGAGTGTCGTTAAACTTCAGTTCTACCACAAACAGGCTTTGTCCCTAACTGCTGGAACTGCTGTTTAACCCTACTCGATAAAACAGATGAATCTGAATCCCCGTAATCCGTATTATCCCGAACTACATAAGCTCTGATCTCTCATACCTGTTGAGAGTACGTAGGCACAATACTTATGTATTGGCGAGCCACCTTCCCCATAACCCGTAGTAGGTCGAACTACGTTGACTCTGATTTCTCATTCTCTGATGAGAATACGTAGGCATAAAGCGCGACACTTTGCCGAGTCATTTTATTTTCTTTTTAAGCCAGCCTTGATAAGTAGATAGATAAATACACCCGTCTAGTAAACACAACAAGCGTGGATCCCATCGAGTACGACGGACGTCAGGGGTGCTAATACCTTCCCCTTGCGTAACCGACTCCCGAACCCAGACAACGGTTGCGACGACCTTGTCTTATACCTATTCGTAAGGTGTTTTCGATCGTTTCCTTTCCCGTTCTGAGGGATAAATAACGAAAGGTGGCAACTCTTCTATTTTGCCGGCACCTTATTTTCGCGAAAGCGACAGCTGGCGACTCTGCTGGGGATCGAGCCCAGAATCTCTGGTTCTCCGGTTCCCTAAGCGAGTCAATCCTAGCGCTTGTATGATTACTTGTTGGGTTGTGTTTATTTGTCGCATTTTATTTCCCGCACTTTATTTTCAGTATAATATGATTATTTATGTTGTTGTGGGAGGGGAATTCTGATGAGTGAGAAGCCAGACCCAGGCTTGAGTGAACATAGCATTAGTTGTGGAAATTAGTGGGCGCGTGCTTTCTTGGCAGGCACTAGTGTCTCATGAAATCCACGCTCAGACGAGGTTCTCCCGGTTGACTTCTTTTTCAACCCTTTGGGTTGAGGGGATTGTTGGTTTGGAGGATTGTCGACTCTGGGGACCGATCATTTGGAATTCAGCCGAGTGAGGCCGCTTCATGAGCTGGTGATGCCACACCTTCTGGGTATCGTATCACCCCTCTTGAATGTCTGTGACGCTGATGACCGCATAGGATGTCGAACTTGTGTCAGTATAGGTCCATACCTGTGAGCAGGGTTGGGTTTGGTGCAGGAAACCTTGACCTTCAGACCACCTGGTTTTCTTAACAGTGAATCAGTTTTGGTTGGGATCAGAGGATCTCATTATCAGATGTTTGTTCTTGACAGAGCAGAGTTTTCGTCCTGTATCAGAGGTCCTTATAATCAGATGTTTGTTCTTGACAGAGCAGACTTTTCATCCTGTATCAGAGGTCCTTTATCAGATAGTTGTTCTTGACAGAGCAGATTTGTGGTCCTATGTGTGTGTGTTCTTGACAGAGCAGATTTGTGGTCTGATACCAGGGTTTTCTTATTATCAGACATAGTGGTTGTTCTTGACAGAGCATCATCATGGTTTTGTTGATACAGAATCTCCACAACACAGTTGCCTTGATCTCCTGCTGCATGATTGCATTTCACATTGCTTTGCATACTCATTTGCATTTCATTAACGTGTGTCTGTGTTGCAGGTACCGTTTTCCCTGATCCAGGATTTCTTGCCTCCTATTGTATTGTTATGGGTTCTCTGAGGAAGACCGTGGCTTACAAGCTCCCTGCCCCTGATGTGGTTCAACTGACTGGTTTGATTGCTTTAGCAGATGATTCTGTGAGAGATGAGTTCAGAAAATCTTACGGAAAATTGCTCAGTTTGGTTCGTAAACCTTCTGCGTTCGAGTTGAATGGGTTGCACGCTCTACTGCAGTTCTACGATCCTCTGTTGAGATGCTTTACTTTTCAGGATTTTGTTCTCACGCCCACACTAGAGGAATATGCTGATTTGTTAGGTGTGCCTATCAAGAGGCAGATGCCTTTTGTTCATATGGATGCTGAGCCTAATCTGGCCGGTCTAGCTCTGTCACTTCATCTGGATGCCTCCGAGTTGGTATTGTCTAGTTGGAACAAGGTTCCTGGTTTCTCCTTGCAGTTCTTAGTGGGAAAGGCTCAGCAGTGCGCCAAAGACCGATGTTGGGTCGTGTTCAACGCCATCCTCGCTCTGTGCATATATGGCATCATTTTGTTCCCCAATATGCCCGACTTTGTAGACTTCGACGCATTTCACATCTTTGCGTTAGGGAATCCAGTCCCCACCTTGATAGGAGATGTCTACCATTCCTTCCACTACAAAAACGAGAACAGAAGGGGTAAGAATGTCTCGTGCTGCGTACCCCTGCTTTATAAATGGCTTGATAGTCATCTACCCAAGAAGGGTCCCTTTGTTTCGTCTGTAGCCACAACTGAGTGGTCCCCGAGCATTTGATGGGTCTATCTGCAGAGGATATTGACTGGTTTGACAGAGATAGGTTGGGTACCGAGATTATCTTCAGCTGCAGCGGGTTTCCGAACGTGCCTTTGATAGGCAGGAAGGGTTGTATAAACTATAATCCGTCTTTGCTGGTCCGATAGTTTGCTTACGCTTTGAGAGCTCCGCCGAAGGATGAAGAGGTACAGGAATCTCTATACCTCACTGGTCTTCTAGAAGGGGATATGTTATCTAAGCTTCAGCGCGCTTGGAATGGTATCAGTAAGAGGGGAAAACCATTGCTGGGGAGAAGCAATAGCCAAGCCTACACTCCGTACGTGACGTGGATCAGAGCCAGAGCAGATGCTATAGGGATGCCGTTTCCTCCTGCCAAGCCAGAAAGCCCTCCAATGATTGAAGAGCCTACCACCGTGCCCATTCAGCAGCATAATCGGGTGTTAGCTGAGCGAGATGAATTGAAGAGGGCAAATGAAGAATTGGAGAAAGAATTGGCTCAGCTCAGAAGCGAGAGGAACGAAACTGTTCATTCCTTCAAGAGGCAGACAGAGCTGGTGAACCAGCTGGGGACAGATTTGACTAAGCAGATAGCCGAGCGTGAACGCATGGGTCGAGACTTCAAAGCTGTCAATGATGTACTGGCCACGAAGAAGCAGCACTTGGACGAAGCGTATCAGAGGATATCCAAGTTCAACCAGCACTGGAAGGCCTCCCTAGCCAACAGGAAAGAGCGGGAGGATAAGCTGACGTAACAGATCTCCAAGCTGAAAGCCCAGGTGAAGGCCAGTGAGAAGAGGTTTGATGAAGAAACCGCTCGCAGATATGCCGCTGAAGGCCAGCTCAACAGGGCTCTCGCTAACCTGAAGGAGCGCAAACTGACGTTTGAGTCCAAGAGGCGGAAGTTAGAAGATTGTTTCGGCGAAGGAGCATGGGAAGATTCGGTCGAAGGTCTTCAATACACCATTATGCAGAGGGAGTTACTCGTCGAAGGGTTACTCACTCGGCCTGATCATCCAGAAACGAAGGGGTTGTTAGAAGAGTTTCGCGCCCGTGGCCGTGCTTGACTATTTGTATTCCTTTTGTTTTGATTAATTTTGTATGCTGACCATCACCAGGCCTGTTGGTTGAGGTCATGCTATTGATGCTGCTTGTGCTTACTGACGTTGTGTACTGCCTTGATGGGCTTTCTTTATATATGATATGTTATTTCCACGACTGGACTCGGACTTCTTATTATCAGCACTGGCACTCAGGCACTAGGATCAGGGGAAATCTCCCTAACGCACAGACACACGTTTGCATCTGCATGAAGCATCTGCATAACGAGCACTTTGTGATTTTTTTCCTAACCCTTTTGTGTTTTCAGGTTGTTTCAGGTTATTCCAGGATTGATCAGAGACCTATCCACCGCTATCCGACCAGAGCAAATCAAACCAGAATCATGGAGCAAGTGCAAACTGATGTTCAGGAACTCCGCGAAAGAATGGATCGCTTCATGGAGCTCATGCAAGCGATTGCCAATAGCAAGGATCAGCTCAGAACCTTGGTTCAGCCTCTGATTTCAAGGGTCGATAGCAATGGCGTACTCCATGGTGGGACCGTGCCAACCCCTCCACCAGTTGAAACTCCTCAGAATGGCATCCCCGTGACCGGGGGGAATGGCAGTGCCAACGGCAATGTGATAGCTAACATGGGACTCAACGGTAATACGACGGGCGTCGGTAATGGAAATTGGGAAGCTAACGTCAATGTTGGGCTGGGCAACGGCAATGCAGGTGTTGGAAATCTGTTCGGGCCTCAGCCGTGGTTAGAAGATCGTCAAGACGATGTGTTCTCTCAGAGAGGTGCTGAAGGGGAGCTGACTGCTGAGGCACATCTAAGGTTCAAGGCACTCGAGGATAAGATGAGGAATATCGAGAACCAGAACACCCTGGGCGTTGATATGTCCAAGTTGGGACTGATTGCTAATTTCAAGGTGCCTCCCAAGTTCAAGGTACCTGACTTTGAAAAGTACAAGGGCACCACTTGCCCTCGCGTCCACCTGAGATCATATTACCGGAAAATGTCCGCTCATTCCGAGGACGAGAAGTTGCTGATGCACTTCTTTCAGGACAGTCTGTCCGGACCATCCCTCGAATGGTACATGAGTCTGGAGCCTACCAGTGTGCGCACGTGGAAGGACCTTGCTGAAGCATTCATACACCACTACCAATACAATAGCGACTTGGCCCCGAACCGAGTCCAACTGCAGAATCTGTCGCAAAGGAACAACGAAGGGTTTAAGGAATACGCCCAGCGGTGGCGTGAATTGGCAGCCAGGGTTCAGCCGCCGATGGTTGAACGTGAGCTTGTGCAGATGTTTGTAGCTACCCTCCCAGGGGTTTACTATGAGAAATTGGTCAGCGGTATGTCTGGAACCTTCTCAGATCTCATTATCACGGGTGAGCACATCGAAAATGGGATCAAACTGGGGAAAATTCAAGGTGATTCGTCCTCAGCTGGAGGAGGCAAGAAACCTTATGGTGGCAAAAGACGGGAAGGAGAAACGAGCGTCGTGACCAACGCTCGAAGGAAGGGTAAAGGTCCTCACCAGCAGGTGGCTAGCATAACTATCCCGGCAGTTTAGCAACCACAGTAGTAGCAGCAGCAGCAGCAGCCGAATCAACAGGGGTACATAAAGTATCATAATCGGGCACCTCTGTCGAGTCGTCACCTCGAGACACCGCCCATGTCGTACGCGCAGCTGTTACAAACTTTGCTTCAGCTACAGTTGATCCAGAGGAGAACCCTGGCTCCCTTGACAGGGGCACCTCCGCCAGGTTATGACGCGAATGCAACTTGTGAGTTTCACTCAGGGGCACCAGGCCACACAGTAGAAAATTGCAAATCCTTCAAGCACAAAGTGCAGGACATGGTGGACGCTAAGATCATCAACTTCTCAGATAATGTGCCAAATGTCACGAAGAACCCTATGCCGAATCATAGGGGACGTGGAGTAAACGCCATTATTGAAGACGAGAGTTTGGATTTGTTGACTGACGTCAGAGATCTGAAGACGCCGCTTAGCTTCGTTAAAGCTAAGCTGATGAAAAGAGGTTTCTTTCCAGGTTGCAGAGAGCTGTGTATGGGTTGTGCGACAAGTCCTGATGGATGTGAACAGTTGATAGAAGGAATTCAAAGTCTGATGACTGAAGGGATCTTACAGTTTAGCCGGAGGGCCGAAAGTGGATCGGAAGAGGTAATGCCGAAGCAAGATGATGAGGTTGCCACCATCACCATCCCTCGCCAGACGATAACTATTTCTGTACCCAGACCGCCCACGATTACTATCACCAAAGCTGGGCCAATACCGTTCGAAAGAACTAATGTTGTCTCATGGCATTACGGGGCTGAAGTCTACTGCAACAGACAAAAGTTGGAACTAGAACCGTTTGGATCGTCTGTGGAGAACCTAGCGGGCGTTAGCGGAATTACTCGCAGCGGGAGAGTGTTTGCACCACCTGAGGTCGTGGAGAATAAAGCGGACAGAGCTGATGCAACTGATAAAGGGCAGAGTAAAGTCGTCGAAGAGATTCCCCGTGGGGTAGAAAAAGACTTACTTGTTAGAGACGCCGAAGAGTTTATGCGGTTGATTAAAAAGAGTGACTACAAGATCGTGGATCATCTCCATCAAACACCCTTGAAGGTTTCCATCCTGAATCTGTTGCTGTATTCTGAGGCACACCGCAACGCACTGCTGAAGGTGTTGAACGCCGCATAGGTACCGCAAGAAATATCGGTAAACCAGCTGGAAGAGGTCGTAGCCCACGTAAATGCTGGAAATGGGTTAGGTTTCACTGACCTAGAGCTGACGCCGAAGGGGAGGAACCACAATAGCGCCCTGCACATCTCGATAGAGTGTAGGGGAACGATTATGTCGCACGTTTTGGTAGATACTGGGTTGTCGCTCAATGTTCTTCCGAAGAAGGCATTGATGAAGTTGGATACTCGTGGAGTGATTTGCACACCCAGTGATCTGGTTGTGAAAGCGTTCGATGGAACCAAACGCCATGTTTTCGGGGAGGTGACGTTGCCAATCCAAGTCGGGCCGGAAACATTCGACGCGATCTTTTACATTATGGACATCATGCCTGCCTACAGCTGTCTCCTGGGCCGGCCATGGATCCATTCCGCAGGTGCCGTGACCTCCACGTTGCACCAGAAACTCAAGTACGCTGTCGGAGGTAGTATCGTGACAGTATGTGGCGAGGAAGACATAATGGTGATCCATTTGTCGTCCTTCAAGTATGTTGAGATGGATGGGGAAATCCACGAAACTCTATGCCAAGCGTTTGAAGCTGTTAAAGTCAAGGACGTAGCTCCTGTAGTCACTGAAAAGCCAGAGGTGACTCTCTCTTCCTTCAAGGAAGCCCGGGCCGTTGTTCAAGCCGGATCTACCCTAGGCTGGGGGCGAATTTTGGAGATACCTGACAAGCAAGACAAGTTCGGGTTGGGATACTCTCCTGGAGCTGACGCCTCCTTTTCTTCTAGCAGTGCGTCGCGAGGTAAAGGGCCGATCCAGTTTACCAGTGGCGGGGTGATATTTGAAAGCGTCAACGCGGTGTCTGAAGACAGCAGAGATAGCGACTGTGACTTAGACTCTTGGATCCAGCCAAGCAAGCCAGGCGAGAGCCTCAACAACTGGTCCGCCAAGGATATCATCCAGATGACAAGCGAAGAGTAATGATTTACTTTTTCCAATCATTGTACGACCCTATGTCCTACCCAGGGCATAGAGGTTTTATTGTCAGGGCCTTGTTTGATTATGTACATGCATTTTATCAATAAATCAAAAGGCGCTTTTCATCGTATTCAAATATTGTGATCTCTGTTATTCCTATTTTGTATTTGTTTTGAAAAACAATAAAATGGCAATGGGGTTTGTGCTAACCTGCATATCCTTGTTTTAAGCTTAACCCTTGTTATTGCAGGATCCACATAGCAGATGACATCGACTCTGGACCTTCTACGATTCACTTCGACTTCGATTTCCCGATCTATCAAGCCGAAGAAGAGATTGATGAAGACGAAGACCTTCCTGAAGAGTTGGCCCGCTTGTTGAAACAAGAGGAGAAATTTATTCTGCCTCATGAAGAGGAGATCGAGATTGTGAATCTGGGTTCTGAAGAACTTATCAGGAACGTGAGGATAGGGGCTGCATTGCAGAGTGATGTCAAGCAGAGATTGGTCGAGATGCTAAGAGAGTATAGTGACGTCTTTGCTTGGTCATACGAATATATGCCCGGACTTGATACTGACATCGTGGTCCACCACTTGCCGTTGCGAGAAGATTGTCCTCCCGTTAAGCAGAAGCTTAGGAGGACGCGACCAGATATGGCCGTTAAGATCAAAGAAGAAGTGCAGAAGCAGCTTGATGTTGGCTTCTTAGCGGTCACTACTTACCCTCCGTGGGTCGCCAACATAGTGCCTGTACCGAAGAAGGACGGTAAGGTACGAATGTGCGTTGATTATCGGGATTTGAATAGGGCGAGCCCTAAAGATAATTTCCTGCTGCCTCATAATAATGTGTTGGTCGACAATACAGCTCAGTCCTCCGTGTTTTCGTTCATGGATGGCTTCTCTGGCTACAATCAGATCAAGATGGCGCCGGAGGACATGGAGAAGACGACGTTTATCACTCCTTGGGGAACATTCTGCTACAAGGTAATGCCTTTCGGTCTGAAGAATGCAGGGGCCACTTACCAACGAGCAATGGTTACTTTGTTTCATGACATGATTCATCATGAGATTGAAGTCTATGTTGATGACATGATTGCGAAGTCCCAAACGGAGGAGGGACATCTGGTCAATTTGCTGAAGCTTTTTGAGAGGCTTAGGAAGTTCAGGTTGAGGCTGAATCCTAACAAGTGTACTTTCGGAGTACGATCTGGAAAACTACTGGGGTTTATCGTGAGTGAAAGAGGCATTGAGGTTGATCCTGCGAAGATTAAAGTGATACAAGAAATGCCAGTGACAAAAACAGAAAAAAAAGTCCGTGGTTTCTTGGGCAGAATAAACTACATTGCAAGGTTTATCTCTCAGCTCACGGCCACGTGTGAACTGATGTTCAAACTACTAAAGAAAGATCAGGCGATCATCTGGAACGAGGATTGCTAGAAGGCATTCGACAAGATAAAACAGTATCTGCAGGAACCTCCAATCTTGATACCCCCAGTGGCCGGACGACCCTTAATCATGTACTTGACAGTTCTTGAGAATAGTATGGGGTGTGTTCTCAGTCAGCACGACGAGACGGGCAGAAAGGAGCATGTTATTTACTACTTGAGTAAAAAGTTCACAGACTGTGAATCTCGTTACTCGATGTTGGAGAAAACGTGTTGTGCACTAGCCTGGGCTGCCAAACGTTTACGAAAGTACATGCTCAACCACACGACCATGCTAATTTCGAAGATGGATCCGATCAAGTACGTCTTCGAGAAGCAAGCACTTTCGGGCAGGATTGCCAGATGGCAAATGGTGTTGACGGAATATGATATTCAGTACGTTTCCCAGAAGGCCATTAAGGGAAGCGTATTATCTGAATACCTGGCCGAACAGCCGATTGAAGATTACCAGCCGATGAAATTTGAATTCCCTGATGAGGATATCATGTTTCTCAAAGCGAAAGATTGTGACGAACCATTGCCCGACGAGGGGCCAGATAGGAAATCCCAGTGGAAATTGATATTTGACGGGGCGGTTAATTCTTACGGAAGTGGCATTGGGGCGATCATCACAACTCCCCACGGATCCCATATCCCATTCACTGCGAGACTGACGTTTCCAGTCACCAATAATGAAGCGGAGTACGAAGCATGCATTATGGGTCTAGAAGAGGCAATTGATTTGAGAATCAAGAACCTAGACGCATATGGTGACTCAGCGCTTGTGATTAACCAGATTAAAGGGGAGTGGGAGACTCGTCAATCGAATTTGGTGCCGTACATGAACTATGCTAGAAGGCTGCTTCCGTTCTTTGATCGAGTGGAACTCCATCATGTGCCCAGGGCTGAAAACCAGATGGCTGATGCCTTAGCCATGTTGGCTTCAATGTATAAAGTCAATTTTTGGAATGAAGCTCCAAGAATTGTCCTTTCTCGTCTTGATAGACCTGCATTCGTCTTTGCAATCGAGGAAGCCTCCGACGGCAAGCCATGGTTCCATGATATCCAGACTTTCCTTATGACTAAGGAGTATCCTGCGGGAGCGTCAACCGAGGATAAGAAGACTCTGAGGAGGCTGTCTGGGAATTTTTATCTCAATCCTGATGGAGTTTTGTATAAAAGAAACCATGATCTCGGGCTACTCAGATGCGTAGATGAGAAAGAAGCGGGAATGCTCATGGAAGAAGTCCATGAAGGCACATTTGTTACGCACGCAGGCGGGCATGCTATGACGAGGAAGATCCTGAGAGCAGGATATTACTGGCTGACGATGGAATCAGATTGTTTTAAATTCGCGAAGAGATGTCATAAATGCCAGATTTATGCTGATAAAGTTCATGTGCCGCCGTGCCCGTTAAATGTCATGTCCTCCCCGTGGCCGTTCTCCATGTGGGGCATCGACATGATAGGCAAGATCGAGCCTGCTGCATCTAATGGTCACCGCTTCATTCTAGTAGCTATCGACTACTTCACCAAGTGGGTGGAGGTAGCCTCATACGCTAATGTGACCAAGCAGGTGGTGGCTAAATTCATAAAGAGGGATATCATATGTCGTTACGAAATTCCCGAGCAGATCATTACCGATAATGGTTCGAATTTGAATAACAAGATGATGAAGGAGCTGTGCCAGAGTTTCAAGATTGAATATCACAACTCATCTCCTTACCGGCCGAAGATGAATGGCGCCGTTGAAGCGGCCAATAAGAACATTAAGAAGATTGTGCAGAAGATGGTTGTGACCTATAAAGATTGGCACGAGATGCTTCCATTTGCATTGCACGGTTATCGTACGACGGTACGTACATCAACCGGGGCAACTCCTTTCTCCTTGGTGTACGGTATGGAAGCTGTCCTACCGTTAGAAGTGGAGATCCCTTCTTTACGAGTTTTGGTTGACGTGAAACTCGATGAGGCAGAATGGATTAAGAACCGACTAAACCAACTCATCCTGATGGACGAGAAGAGGTTAGCATCTATTGCACATGGTTGTCTGTACCAAAGCCGAATGAAGAAAGCTTATGACAAGAAGGTGTGTCCTAGAAGCTTTCAGACGGGTGATCTCGTCCTGAAGAAGATTCTTCCTCCACACTCCGATCACCGGGGCAAGTGGACTCCTAATTACGAAGGTCCGTACGTCGTCAGCAAGGTCTTCTCGGGAGGAGCTTTGTTGTTGTCCACAATGGATGGCGAAGATTTTGCATCCCCGGTGAACGCGGGCGCAGTTAAAAAATACTTTGCTTAAAAAACGACCCGCTGGAAAGAAAAAGAATATCCAGGCAAAAATGGGGCATCCCTGCGAACCATAAAAAAGGGAAAAAGGTTCGGGCAAAAATTATGGATATAAATTGAAAAAAATGTACACCCGCAAAGTCGAAAACCCGGATGGGCGACTTTGGCAAAAAAGGGTATCCCGGTGAATCGAAAACCCGGAAGGGCGATTCAGGCAAAAGTTAGGGATTTGAAAATGAAAATGACTGTGTTCCGCGTGTGGACTTTCATTTTTTAGTGGTTCGGAAGACCCGAGGGCCGTTTATCTGAATCAATCTCTTCTGAAGCTGAAGCCTCGGAGAAGTATCGAAGTCGAGTGGGTCATAGAGGGATCAACTCATGGTGTTCGTCTACGCCTCGTTGCCGACATTTGTATATACTGATGTATATTTATGTTTTATTTTTGCGCGGCTTCCTCATTCCAGGGGCTTGCCTCTGTTGTAAAACATTTTTGCCCATTCAGGGGTTCGTTATCAATAAAATGTATACTATTCAGCAATTCTGTTTGTTTGTTTAGCACTTATCCGTTTTGTTTGCGAAAAAGAACGCCGATGTTTTTGACAAAATACGCATACATAAACCTACTGGCCTAGACCACTGGTTGTTGAAACAATGAATTACTCGAACATTGTCACAAGATGATAACCTTGATAGGTCCCTTTGAGAAGGGTATCTTGTCTGTTTGTTTGTGTTGTTACAGGTGTAGCCAGGTAGTACGCCGTATGCGTCCCCAAGCAGGATGATTCCTTCTTCTCCAGCGAAGTCCAGCAGCCGCTCCCCATAGAGTCTGAACGTGAGATCGTAAAGCATTGGTATGTATCCCCAAGTAGAGAAGATTCTCTTTCCCCAACCAGATGTATCGTGAAGGATCACCATCTCCCCAGCTGAGTCATACACTGAAGTGTGTAGCAATTGATAGTCCCAGACTGAAGTCTCCAGCAGAATTGAAATTCCCCACAAAGTCGTGTTCTCCCTGGCAAGCAGGATGATTCTTTCTTCCCCAGCCGAGTTCGCAGTCCCCCAAGAGAGTCGAGTCCTTGGAAAGCAGTTCGGGCCATGATTGGTTTTCCCCAGTAGAGATGTTGAATAGCTGATGCTGTATTTCCCTGTCGGAGTCGTTACCTCCAGGAAAGCTCTGGCTGCGAATGCCGTGCAGTTTATTTTTGCGATTGACATCGTTTTCCTCAGCAGGTCCAGGTTCTCGTAGAGCTTCGTTCCCCTGCAGCAGTCAACTGAAGTTTGCTTCCCCAAGCTGAGTCTGATTGAGATTGGCGTGACTTCTTGGCAGGATGGTTCCTCTTCTCCACCAGAGTGGTTCTTTCTCCTTGACAGGAGGACTCTCCCTCCAGCATTTATTTTGCTGATGGGATCGTAGCATTTTGCATGATTGCATAGCATTTATCATAAACGCGTAGCATTTCCACCATGTGGAGCATTGTGTCATTGTCAAAACATATGCATACTAAACATGAGCTAGGTCGTTACTGTTCTTGTTTTGCAGGTGTTCCCCCGCAGAGTCGCTTGCTCAAGATGATTCTTGAATTCCCCAGCAAAGTCGTTTGCCCAAGATGATTCTTGAATTCTCTAGTGAAGGCGTTCGTTTAAGATGATTCTTAAAATCCCCAGTGAAGTCGCCAGAGAGAGCCGCTCGGGATGATTCCTGAAACCCCCGGCAAAGTGGTTGCTTGGGATGATTCCCGAAATCTCCAGCAGAGTTATGGGTTCAGGATGATTCTTGAAATCCCCGACGAAGTTATTTGTCCAAGATGAGTCTTGAAGTCCTCAGCAGAGTTGATTTACCCAGAATGATTTCTGGAACCCCGAAGCAGAGTTACTTGATAGTTCTCAGGAATCCCCGGCGGAGATGCGTCATCCCCTGCAGGTTTCTGAATAGCGAAGCTGAAACTTCCCTTGAAGACTTGATAAGTGAAGTCTAACTGTATTGACGAAGCAGTTCTCTTAGCTGATGCAGAGTGCCTGATGGTAGAAGTTGGATATCCCCAATTGGTTCATGATTGACTGAGAATTCTATTCCCGACTTACTGATGAAGTACGGCTGATGCCCAAAGATTTCTCTGAATGCCCAACGGCATGATTGACTTGATTGTTGACCTGATGAGTCCCGAGGAATCTTGATGCCTGACGGTATTATCGACCATGTATCACTGGTTACCGTGTGACCAATCCCCCAGCTAGTTGTCGTGCAACTAATATTTCAGTTTTCGAAGATTTGTTCCCATCAGAGTACCGTGTACTTGTGTAGTTGGAAAATTTCTGGGTTTAGTGGTATTCAACCGTCTTGTACCTTGATTAGTTGAGAGACGTTCGCTTCTCACCCAGTCAGGTCCAAGCCGCTTGAATAGGGGCAGCTGTTGCACCCCAAAATTTGCCCAACTTTTCTTTACCTAGCTTATGTTTCATTTCATTCACATTAGCATTACCATTTGCATTTCATTGACATGTATGCAGGAGATCAAGAGGTATGATCACCAATCAAGTCCTATACAAGACTATGAAGCTAGCCAAGAAGGTTATTCAAGTGCTCAAGGGTAGATATCTTTGTCAGAGAAGTTAGAAAATCCTCAGAGAGAGTGGTTGAGACCAAGAGGATGTGTCTCCTAACTTGAGAATTGTGGGAGCTCCTCAGATGATTCTGAAGCCAAGAATGTGGACTTGAAGCCTTGGAAGAGCTAATGAGAAGTGTTGAAGATCACTTTGAGGTCTAGACAGGTCATTATGCAAGTTTAAGAAGCCTTAGCCATGATTGGTGTAATTAGGGTTTGACTGGGTCAACCCTAGGTCAACTGATGATTTGGAGAGGGTTGAGACCTAATTCAAGAGCCATGTGATCATGGATTGATGCATTGAGATGCTATAAGGATGATTCCAAGGTCAACTCATCATGATTGAAGAGTTTGAGAAGTTTCAGGCTAGGGTTTCTAAGGCTTGACAGTGTAAAATCCCCTAGTTTGACCCCTGTCTTCAAGGTAGTTTAGCCTAAGATGTGATTGTCATATCATCTTGCCCCCAACATGAATGTTGTAGAGCTTGTTCTTAGATTTAATTTGAGTACTAGAAGTCCTTGATAGGATTTGTAGAACCTAAGTTATGACTTTGACAAGTTACATGTCATCTGAGGTATGTGAATCTGGGGGCTTGAAAGTTACCCAACTTGCATCAAACTTTTGCCCAAGAAGGATGATTCCTATGAACTTTTGGTCAACATGAATGTTGTTCCTTATTCTCTTAGCATAAGGCCATAACTCCTATTTCCAAGCTTCAAATGGAAAATTGTTCAACATCAAACTTGTTCAAAATGATGTTTTAAGGCTAGTAAGGAGGTCATGAGATGTTGGAAATGCTTGTGGCTCAAAGTTGCAAAAATGACCTAAAATAAGGGTATAAGTTAAATGAATCAAAGTTGGAAATTGATATTTTCAACCTACACATCCAAACCAAGGCATGTAATATATCATTTTGACTCTAGAAAATATTTTAAGAACATTGGTTTAGCCACAATTTTGATTTGAGGTCTAATTTGTCGACTTGCTTTGAAAGGTAGTTGCTTGCATATTAAGTAACATTTGCAAAACATATGAGAGATCAATACACAAGCTGCCAAGGCCTTGTAACACCTATAATATCTCACTTGGGGAGATTTTAGGATCATAACAAGCTGCTACAACAAGGGAAACAGAATTGGGGTGAGTATGGCATGAGATGAGATTTTGGATGACATGAGAAATTCAACATCTCCTTGGATGATTCCAGAAGGTTCTAGAGAGGTCCAACATGTCCTATATATTGATTAGAAAGGGTTCAAGTGCAAGGTTGGTGAGAATTGATTGAGAGGAAAGAGTTTGCAACTTCACTTTGTTCATTGCAAATTGAAATCGAATTCTGCATTCCACACCATCTTCTTCCTTTCTTTTGATTTCAACAACTTCTATGGAGGATACTGAATGATTCCAGATCAATTCCATAGCCAAAGCCTTGAAGGATCATGTTCTTGCAATTGATTTTCAGCACCTGCAAGTCATCATCGAATTTGGAGTTCCAGGCGTTTTCCATCAATTCTCTTGCATACAGAAGCAAGAACTTGATACATTGAACGATTTTGGAGCAGTAGAAGGGTTGAAGTGAAGGTTTGCTGCATCTGTTACTCAAGAATTCACAGGTTGGTAACTTTCATTCCTTACCTTAATTTAAGAAGAATTAGGTCAATTTGTTAGGTTAGATTGATAGTATGTGGTTAGGAGATTGTTTCTGGAAACTTAGAGAAGCTTTCATGATGATTAATGAGGTGACACAATTTCTGTTTGGATCAAGAACGTGCTAGATATTGAGAGATAATATGAGTATTATAGCAAGAATTGATCAGTGTAACATGGTGAACATTTTTGACCAAACAATTTGAAGAATGGTGATAATTGAGGTCTGAGTATATTTCTGATTCCTGATCGTGTTTTAGGTTAGAGGTTGATTCAATGGATTCTGAGGCTAGGGTTAGATTCAGTGTTCAATTTAGAGTGATTTAGTGCTTTAGATCATGGATTTTGATGAAGATTTGAGGGAGCCCGAGTGAGGAGAAGGTTGATGTTTGAGCTCTGTTTCAATGGCGTTCTCCCTCCATTTTTGGTTCAAACGAAGAAGATGATGTTAGCACCATTGGATGTGGTGAGGACTTTGACTAGAAGAGTGATCCAACGGCCAGGATTAATTGGATTTCATGAACGAGTATGAGTAAGTGAAATGATGCGTTTCACTTACTAGTTGGTTTTGGGCTTAAGTTCAAACTATTATCCACACCCCCCAGCGAGCCCAATCCATTATATAAACTGATTCTGGTTGCTATTTGCACCGCGGGTGTGATTATTTTGTTTGATTTTCATAATTTTTTTCATTTTGTTCATGGTTCTTGTTAAAATCATATAAAATTGAAAATTAATCCAATTAATCCCATTCTTTTTGCATCTTACTCATGATTGAGTCTAGTATGTTTTAGAGAAAAAATATTTTCATTTCATGCATTTTATGATTTTATGGGAATTTTATATTTTAATTGATATTAAAATGGTTATGTTTGATACCTAATTTTGTGGAATTTTGTGTGATCATGTGGTGATGACTTTGATCCTAATTTTTTGTGTGTGATTAGTTTAGACATGTATGCTCCCATAGCATTTTTCTCACATTTTTGTGGTGAAAATAGGTGTGCTTTCTAGATTGATATTTAGGTGCTTCCTTTTTAGGGTTTAAGGTTGATACCTTAGGATTTAGGACTTAATTTTAGGGCTTAATAGATGATTTAGTCCCTGATTTTTGTATGAGGTATTCTTAATTGAATTAGGATCCCTTAGGAATTTTTGTAGAAATTTATAGGATAGTTTCCTATTTTTATTTGATTTTAGTTTAGGTGCTAGTTTTAGATGATTCTAGGGCACTAACTCAACTAGATTAACCTTCTTTAGTTCCCTTAGGTTAGGGTGTTGCTTTGTTTGCCTTTGGTTGAGATTGAAGACAAGTTGAAGACAAGGTGAGGATGCTTGAAGTTGCTTGAAGTTGCTTGAAGCTTGGAATTACTTGTGCCTGAAGGTGTCTGATGAAGTTTTAGAAGGTAGGAAACCTAGGGAGAGCCTTAGGACTAGAATGATTTCTTTCACAAATATGGAAAGCATCTTGTGCTTCCATTCTTCCCAATGACTAAAAGTCCTTCTAAGATATTCACATCCCTCCTTTGGAGGGATGAGTTGCTTTATCTGGGAAGTAGAACTTTGAGGGAACCAGTCTCTCATAATGATGAACCCTTACAGGCTTCCTTTGGTTGTCAATAAGTTGTTTATCATTTCCACTCATTCTGTTAAATCAATTGTCTTCTGGTTTGAGTATCTTGAAAGATGTTGGGGCTTGAGTTTGAAGATGAGGACTTCATTGAAGAGTGTGGAAGAGGATGAATCCTTGAGCATTGCCATTGCAGCTGAAGCTTGAAGAGCAAGAAGAACAAGTTGATACTTGAAGACCCAAGGGAGATTGAATGAAGAGATGAGGCTTGAAAAAGAATTGAAGGATGAAGTTGACACTTCTAGGTGATTGAAGACTACTCTGAGAAGCTGAAGCTTGTAGGAGAAAAAGACCAAGTTGATACTGGTAAAGCAAGGAGAGCAGAAGCTTGAAGACTAGGTTGATAATTATGAAGAGGATTCAATTGAGATTGAGTGGAGAGCTTAAGCTTGAGGAATAAAGGAGGAGTTGATACTTACACTGATGCATTGAGAGCCTAAAAGATCAAGTTGATACTTGCAGTTAGGAGTGAAGCCTGAAGGTGGAATTGACTGAAGAGCTGAAGCTTGAAGAATAGAGAACAAGTGGATACTTATGTTTGATGGATTGAAACCCTGGAGAAACAAGCTGATACTTGTCATTGAGGATGAT
Organism: Lathyrus sativus; assembly: GCA_963859935.3. Lineage (NCBI taxonomy): Eukaryota > Viridiplantae > Streptophyta > Magnoliopsida > Fabales > Fabaceae > Lathyrus > Lathyrus sativus. The sequence goes on from OZ012741.1 coordinate 215,858,811, forward strand.
AGCCCTGAAGGGTGGTTGAAGTCTGAAGATTGGATTGCTGTCAGAAGAGCTGAAGCTTGGAATTGAGAGAGCTGTTGATCTATTTTCTTCCTGTCTGTTTTCTTTTCTGTGCTGATGCGCCTTGTTTGACTTGCTTGATGCATTAGAATAAGTTCATATCTAGACTGACTGTAAGCTAGGAGCATGATTGCACTAGAGGTTGAGTTGCTCCCTCTGCTTGTATTTTTACTGTATGGCTTTGCTTGCGGGTATTCGGTAGAGCCCTGCTCCCTTGCCCATGTGGTTTGTTTGCTTGATAGCATTTTATTTCATTTCTTCTGTATGATTGCAGTTACTTCTATCTTGCTTGATAGCATGTTTCCTCTGTATGATTACTGTTGTTCATTCTGGCTTGAGGTTGAGATGAGCTTATGGAGGCTGCTGCCCCACACACATTTCCTCCCTCACTTGCATTGCATGCATTTTACAGTCGTTTACTGTATTACTGTTTACTGTTTAAGCTGATGCTTTATATGTTTCTGTTTATCATTGACATGATCCCTTAGGAATCTCACCTCCTTTGATAAGGAAGTGATGATTAGAACTTTAGGTTGAAACCTATGCATGATAACTTCTAGGAGTTCCCTGTTTCAAACCTCAACCATAGGATGAATCCTTGGCATGACAACATTAGGACTTGATAGTCTACCGTTAGTTGAGCCTGTTCTCTTCTCATCTCAAAACAGATTAAGATACAGTAATCATGAATGATTTCTTTCGTACGTTACGAGCCTTAAGCTATCGGAGAAAGGATTGTTGGAGAGTTTCTTTTCAACAATCTGGATGTTTAGTATGGCACCCTTTGGGTGACATGCGACGCATTCACTCTCAGGTCATAGTCTCTAGTGTGATTGAAATTGCAAACACAATAAAAAACACTTCTTCCGTAAAAGACAGAAAACAAACTTCAAACCTTTTTGCCCCGTGGGCCCATAATTCAAAGGAAGATTTTCTGGAAAAGAGTGTCGTTAAACTTCAGTTCTACCGCAAACAGGCTTTGTCCCTAATTGCTGGAACTGCTGTTTAACCCTACTCGATAAAACAGATGAATCTGAATCCCCGTAATCCGTATTATCTCGAACTACGTAAGCTCTGATCTCTCATACCTGTTGAGAGTACGTAGGCACAATACTGATGTATTGGCGATCCACCTTCCCCATAACCCGTAGTAGGTCGAACTACGTTGACTCTGATTTCTCATTCTCTGATGAGAATACGTAGGCATAAAGCGCGACGCTTTGCCGAGTCATTTTCTTTTCTTTTTAAGCCAGCCTTGATAGGTAGATAGATAAATACACCCGTCCAGTAAACACAACAAGCGTGGATCCCATCGAGTACGACGGACGTGAGGGGTGCTAATACCTTCCCCTTGTGTAACCAACTCCCGAACCCAGACAACGGTTGCGACAACCTTGTCTTATACCTATTCGTAAGGTTTTTCCGATCATTTCCTTTCCCGTTCTGAGGGATAAATAACGAAAGATGGCGACTCTTCTGTTTTGCCGGCACCTTATTTTCGCGAAAGCGACAAGGAGGACATTAGTTTAAGGCATAATGCCTTACTGATGAACCAATTCATCATGGTTTGAGTTTTGTCTTACTGCTGTTTTGAGTTTGTCAGCTCACTATAACTGGTGGTTTGTCTTTCTTCTAGTTTCTCATCATTAAAAGTTTGGTCATGATGTGATTTTCAGTTGAGGAGTTCTGTTTGGAACTGAGGATGGTGACCAATATATGTGTTTGTATCTGTTAGCAAGAGAACTTTTGTTTGGTTTGCTTTTATCTTGTTTTCAACATGTTGTTAGAGCTATATTTGGAATTCATCAATGGATGAATGTTGCACCCCAAAATTTGCCTAACGTTTTTCTGTACATAGCTTGTGTTTCATTGCATTCATTTTAGCATTATCATCTGCATTGCATTGACTTGTGTGCAGGAGATCAAGAGGTATGACTACCAACAAAGGGATACACAAGGTTATGAAGCTATCTAAGAGGTTTATTCAAGTGTCCAAGGGTTGATATCCTCATCAAAGAAGATAAAGATCCTCAGAGAGAGGGTTGGATATAAGAATGCACAACCCCTAACTTGAAGGTTATGGGAAGTTATTCAGATGATTTTGAATCCATGGAGTTGGACTTGAATCCTTGAGAGAGCTCAAGAGAAGTATTTAAAGCCATTTTGAAGCCTAGACAGGTCAGCATGTGAAGTATCTGAAGCTACAACCAAGATTGGTGCAACTAGGGTTTCATTTGGTCAACCCTAGGTTAACAGATGATTTAAAGAAGGTTGAGACCTAATTTCAAAGCCATGTGATCATGTATTGATGTATTAAGATGCCAAAGGGATGATTCCAAGGTCAACTCATCATGAATCAAGAGTGTGAGGAGTTCCTAGGCTAGGGTTGCTAAGCTTGATAGTGTAAAATCCCCTGGTTTAGTGCCTAACTTCAAGACCACATAACTCAAGATGTGATTTTCATCTCACCTTGACCCCAACATGATTGTTGTAGAGCATGATCATATCTTTAATTTGAGTACTAGAAGTCCTTGATAGGGTTTATACAACTCAAGTTATGAGTCAGACAAGTTACAGGTCATCAGATGGATATGAATTTGGAGCTTGAAAGTCAACCAACTTGCATGACATTTTTGACCTATAAATATGATTCTCATGAACTTTTGGCCAACAAAAATGTTGTTCCTTATCTTCGTAGCTTTCCAAAAAGTACTAGAAGTCCATGATTGGATTTGTCGAACTCAAGATATGAGCTTTACAAGACAAGTGTATTTTGGGAAATTGAGATTATAGGCCATTTTTTATTATGGGTCAATTTCACCATCTTACATACCTCAAATGAAATTTTGTTCAACTTGAAAGTTTTTCAAAATGATGTTATTTGTCCAAACATGACCCAAGAATCCATTGATATGGGTTAGAATGAGAAATGCTTGAAGAAAAATTCATGAATGAATCATTAAAGGAAGCTTGAAAAGGGCTAATTCAAATCAATTCATTTTTGGACCAATTCATGTCATATTTGTGCTTGTTTTGAGTCCAATTGATGTTTTAAGAACATTGGAAAAATTAGAAATCAAGTTTGAAGTCATTTGCTATGCCAATTTCATGATTTCTTCATCCTTAAGCAACATAATAAAAATCAACCATCCATTCACTTCCAAGGCCTCAATCCTATCCACACATCTTCCATACATCATAAGAAACCAGAGTGGATCAGTTAGCAAGCTTGATAGCTCTGTTTGGATGAGTTTCACAAAGCTCCATAACCAAAAATTTGGATTTTGCGTTGGGCTGCCATGGACTTCAATTGGGCTTTTAATCATTCAATATCCATTGCATATAACCTCTGGGATGATTTCCAACTGCCATAACAAAATTTGGTGGAAGATAACAGAAAATTGAGTTAAGAAAAAGTGGAGAAAAGTGGAAAATCGATTTTGAAGATAAAGCCATTTTCAGTCCAAATTATCATTGCAAAAAGCTTCAGTGAGGTTCATTGATGGATTCTGGACGATTTGCTTGAAGCTTCATCCACAATTCAAGCCTCTGTCGAAGCTTATTAACAGGTTCATATCTTTCATCCATACGCTCTGTTCTTGATGAATTGCTATGCTATTTTCGCATGATTGTGATCCTTAGAGTGTGTAGAACGTTTTAGGATTAGAATGGTTAAGTTTCGTGACAATTCTTGACAGAACACCTTAGCTTGTAATTTGAAATTTTATCTAATTATTGGATGAAAATGGAAAATAAACATAGATTGTTGATGTAGGAAGTGAGAGGAAGAGATTAGTGCCTTCAATTTTGGCTTTTGTGAAAGTTGAGATTTCTTGAGAGATTCTTGGATGATCACGATTTATGAGTTTTAATGGAGGAAAGTGAAAATAAACCACATATTTGGATTCTACACGAAAAATCACATAGTTTTGGTTCAAGAAAATCAAGTTTTGATCAAGGAATGAGGAAGTTGGGATTTTGGTGAAAGGAAGAAGATGACCGGCGCAAGGCCGGCCACAGTCTACGCGTGGCAGCGCCACCGCGGGAGTCTTCCCTCCGTTTTTAATTCAAAATGCCAGTTTTAATCCTAGCTGTGGGATCACGCTGTGAGATTGACTCCGTCCACGCAATACACGACCACGATTACACTTCGCGAATTGGCCATTTCTCACATAGTCAAAACGCTGAGTTTCATTAAGAAACTCAGCTGAGCTTTTGCACAATTTCGCTGTTAACACCCCCGTTGCATGACCCATTAGCAAATAACACGTAGGAGCATTACTTACTGCACCCTTTTACTTTCTTTTTTAATTTCATTTTTCTTTTGTTTTTATTTGATTGCTTGTTCCATTTTAATTCAGAAAAAATAATAAATGATGTCAATAAATCTTGGGAAAAATCCTGAATGTAGTTTAACTTGCTCTTTAATTTGTCACATTTTTTAATTGCAATTTTAATTCATTTTTCAATTAACTTTTTGTTTTTTTTTATGTGGTTTTCAATAAATAGAAATCATACCATGTTAACTTCTAGATTTTTGTTTCCATATCAATGCTTGGATTTAATCTCTGATTTTTTGTATGATGAATGTTGATACATTGTAGAATATTGTGGAATTTTTCTTTGGTTTTTTAGAAGCTTTTAGGTATAGGTTTGAGATAGATTTCTAGGACCTTCCCCTTGTGGATTCCCTTGAGCATACCTTTAAGTGTAGAAATTGTTTGGACCCTTTAGATTATGGTCTTGGCTCTGGTTTTTGTACCATGATTCCTTAACACACTTAGGAAGCCTTAGGATTTTTCCTAGCCTTTTTGGATTGATTTTGGTAATTTTCCTAGAATTTACTAGTTGATTGTGATTAGGGTGACCCTAATGTAGCTTGCCTCATTGTTTAAGCTTTAAGATGAACCTTAGCAAACTTTAGGCTTCAAATTCCTTCTTGATAGAGTAGAGCTTAGGTTGATACCTATTTATAGCATTGATTAAGCCTTGATAAAGCTTCTAAATCCTTTTAGTTAGGTGATCTTTAGAGCTAATCATTAGGTTTTCATTAGAACCTTTAGGTAGATGACTCTTCCTTGAATGTTTTGCATTCATTCAATTCTTCCAAGAATGGTTGAGTGTCATGATGGATACCTTTGGTATACATCATGCTTCCCATGATTGATTCAATTCTTCCATTAATGGTTGAGTGTCATGATGGATACCTTTGGTATACATCACGCTTCCCATGATTGATTCAATTCTTCCATGAATGGTTGAGTGTCATGATGGATACCTTTGGTATACATCATGCTTCCCATGATTCATTTCTTCCAGGAATGGTTGAGTATCATGATGGATACCTTTGGTATACATCATGCTTCCCTTCATCAATTTCATCCTTGGTTGAATGCCTTGATGTATTCCTTAGGTTAACATCATTGCATGCATCCATCCATCAATTTCCTTCTCTCTAGAATTAGATGCCTTATTTGATTATCTTGGAATGATTTCCTTACATGTCATATTGTTCATGCCCTCAGTCTTTCATTCATGATTGTTTGACATTGCTTGATGCATTAGGATAGTCCCATGTGTAGAGTATTTTAGGCTAGGTGCATGACTGCACTGAAAGGTTGAGCGGAGCTCCCTTTGCTTGTTTGCTTTAGAGGTTGAGTGTTCTCCTTCTGCTTGAGTGTTATTTCCCCTTTTTTCTAACTAATGTGTTTGCATTGAAAGGTTGAGGTGACCCTCCCTTTGCTTGTCTGTTTTTGTTTGTTCTCTTTGCTTGTTTGCTTAGAGGTTGAGTCTCTCCCTCTGCATGTATTGCTGCATTGCATTTGCATCTTTACTGTATGATTTTCTGTTTTATCTGCTTTAATGATTTTTGCAGTTTGTCTCTGTTTCCCACTGACATGATCTGTTAGGATTCTCACTTCCTTTGATAAGGAAGTGATGACAGACTTTTAGGTTGAAACCTTTGCATGATAACATCTAGGAGTTCCGTGTTTCAAACTCAACCATAGGATGAATCCATGACATGACAACATTAGGGCTTGACAGCTTCCCCGTAGAGTTCGTTCTCTTCTCATCTCCAAAACATTAGTAAAATACGTAATAAAGACAAGTTGGTACAGTGCGTTACGAGCCTTAAGCCACTTGGGAAATGATAATTGAGCGGTCTCCTCTCAATCGTCTAGAGTGTTTAGTATACGTCCTTTGGACGATAAGCGACACATTCGCTCCTAAGTCATAGTCTCTAGTGCTGTACGAACTACAAACATTCATAAAAAACATTTCTTCCGTAAATGACAAAAACAAATATCAAACCTATTTTGCCCCGTGGGCTCTTAATCAGGAAAACCTTTTCTGCGGAAAAGAGTGTCGTTAACTCTCAGTTCTACCGCAAACGGTAACGCACGAGTCTCCGACGAGCGAGCTTCATACACCAAACTGTTGGAATTGTTTGTTAAAACTACTCGAAAAACAGATGAATGAACCCGTGTTCCGTAGTAGCCGAACTAAGTTCGCTCTGATTTCTCTAACGAGAATACGTAGGCACAAGATGTGATATCTTGGCGAGCAACCTCCCCTTTACCCGTAGTTAGCCGAACTACGTTGACTCTGATTTCTCATTCTCTGGCGAGAATACGTAGGCACAAAGCGCGATGCTTTGCCGAGTCATTTTTTATTTTCTTTTCAGACCAGCCTTGATAGGTAGATAGTTAAACCAACCCGTCAGATAAACATAACAAGCATGGATCCCATCGAGTAGGATGGACGTGAGGGGTGCTAATACTTTCCCTTTGCGTAATCGACTCCCGAACCCAGACATGGTTGCGATGACCTTGTCTTATACCTTTTCGTCAGGTTTTTCCGATCGTTTCCTTTCCCTTTCCGTGGGATAAATAACGAAAGGTGGTGACTCTTCTGTTTTGCCGGTACCTTATTTTCGTAGTAGCGACAGCTGGCGACTCTGCTTGGGACTCTGGTTCCCTATGCGAGTCAATCCTAGCGCTTGCGTGTTTATTTTGTTGGGTTTGCCTTTATTTATCACACTTTACTTTCTGCACTTTACTTTCACTATAATATGATTATTTGCTGTGCTGTTGTCGGAGAGGGGTTATAATGAGTGATAAGCCAGACCCAGGCTTGAGTTTATACCTAGCATTAGTTGTGGAAAGTAGTGGGCGCGTGCATGCTTTGCATGTACTAGTGTCCCGCAAAATCCACGCTCAGACGAGATTCTCTTGGTTGACTTCTTTTCCAGCCCTTTGGGCTTGAAGGGTTGTTGGTCTTGAGGGTTGTCGACTCTGGGGACCGATCATTTGTTACCCAGCTAAGTGAGGCCTCTTCAGTGAGTGATGATGCCAAACCAAAAATGGTGAACGTATCATCATTTCATGAAAGTCTGTGATGCTGGGAAACGCATAGGATGCCATACCTTGTCAGTGGATATGATTCATACCTGTGAGCGGGGTTGGGTTGTGCAGGAAACTTTGACCTTCAGACAACCGGGTTTTCTTGACAGTGAATCAGTATTGTTGGTATCAGAGGGTTCTCGTCATCAGATATGTGTTTGTTCTTGACAAAGCAGAATTATAGTCCTCTCCAGTCAACAACACAACAACCTTGATCTCCTGCTTGCATCATTTGGCATTTTGCATGATTGCATTTTCATTTGCATCCCATTAACGTGTGTTTGTGTTGCAGGTGCATACTTCATCCCTGATTCTAGTGATCTTTCTTCCCTTGCCATTATGGAGACTCTGAAGAGAACTATTGCATACAAATTTCCCACACCAGATGTTAGTGCCATCCTGAGTTTGAAGACCCTGGCTGATGAGACAGTTTTGGCAGATTTCAGGCAGACATATGGGAGGTTGCTGAAGTATATTTGCAAGCCCTCCGCCCATGAGATTAGTGGTTTGTACACATTGCTACAGTTTTATGAGGCTCCGCTGAGATGCTTCATGTTTCCCGACTTTGTTTTGGCCCCTACTCTTGAGGAGTATGCTGGCTTGATAGGCATTCCTGTTAAGGATCAAATGCCTTTTCACCATGTTGACACCGAGCCTAAGTTAGATGACCTGGCAGCTATCTTGCATTTGGAGGAGACTGAATTGAGAAGAGAGTTCACTCGGAGGAACAAGATGTTTGGCTTCCCTCTATCTTTTATGGTGGAAAAAGCTCAGAAGTTTTCTAAGAAAGGTCGTTGGGACGTGTTCAATGCTATTCTAGCTTTGTGCATATACAGGATTGTGTTGTCCCCAAATCTTCCTGACTTTGTAGATGTAGATGCTTTCTACTTGCTTGCCTCGGGGAATCCGGTTCCCATCTTGCTCGGTGATCTGTATCATTTTGTCCACTACAAGAATGAGAACAGGAGAGGGAAAATAGTTTCCTGCTGCACTCCTTTGTTATACAAGTGGTTTGATAGCCACATGCCCAAGAGGGGTCCTTTCGTTTCTTCTGCCAGCACAGTCGAGTGGTCTGAACGCCTGATGGCTTTATCAGCAGAGGACATCACCTGGTTTGACTGAGATACACTTAGGACTGAGATTGCTTATAGTTGCAGTGGATTCCCTAATTTTCCGTTGATTGGACGTAAGGCATGTATTAACTATAACCCGGCCTTGCTAATCAGGCAGTTCGGGTACGCCTTGAGAGGTCCACCGAAGGATGAGGAGGCGCATGAATCTCTGTACCTTAATGGGTTGCTTGATAGTGACATGATGACCAAGCTGGAGCATGCTTGGACTAACATCCACAGACGAGGAAAGACACTGTTGGGTAAGAGCAACAGCCAGGCTTATGAGCCTTATGTGGGTTGGGTGCAGGCTAGAGCAAAACAGTCTTTGATGCCATTTCCTCCAATGGCTCCTCCGGTTCCCCTCATGAATGAGAAGCCTACCACTGTGGACATCCAGAAGTATGAACATGTAGTGGCTGAAAAGGAAGAGTTGAAGAAGGCCAACGAGGAGTTGGAAAAAGAACTTGTTCAGCTTAGGAGCGAAAAGAGCGAATCCGTCTATTCCTTCAAAAATTAGACCGAACTGGTGAACCGGCTAGGCACAGACTTGACCAAACAGAGGGATGAGCGTGAACGTTTAGGTTTGGATTTCAAAACTGTTAATAGTGTCCTCGCCACTAAAAAGCAAGAATTGGATAGGGTTGTTGCACCCCAAAATTTGCCTAACCTTTTTCTTACTGGGTTTATGTTTCATTGCATTAGCATACCATTGATCTAGCATTCACATTGCATAGTCATGTTGCATTTTACAGGGGATCAGGAAAGGTGTGCTTAGCCAATTGAGGTTATCAAAGGTTCAAGGCCTAATCAAGGGATTATATTCAAGTCATCAAGTAGTTATCATCATCAGAAGCAAGTCAAAGTCCTTGAAGAAAGGCAAGCAAGTGAATGTGGTTCATCTCTTGTCTAGGAGCCTATATGAGGATCATCTGGGGATCATAAGCCCATGGTTACGGGTGGAGATTGTCATTGAAGCTCATTTGAGGCCTTGAGGGTCATGGTAGAGTTCATTCAAGTGTTTATGCCAATTGTGGAAAGTCACAGTTGAAGGTGTTGCAATTAGGGTTATCATCTGGTCAACCTTGAGTCAACTGTGTTATTAAAGGAGATCAAGACTCAATTTTAAGTCTTTGTAGTTAGGGGATGTTGTGTTGAGGCATTTGAGATGTCATTCCAAGATCAATTCAAGAAAAATTCAAAGTATGAGGAGTTGCTAAATTAGGGTTCTCAAGGTAAAATCCCCTATTTAGTGCCTGACTTCAAGACCACTTATCTAAAGATACAAGTTTCATCTCAACTTTTGACCAACGTATAACTTGTAGAGAATGTTCTTAGCTTTCTTTTTAGTACTAGAAGTCCTCCATTGGATTTATGGAACTCTAGTTATGAAGCTGACAAGTTACAGGTCATCAGATGAATGTGAATTTTATCTGTGAAAGTCCACCCACTTCCAAGGAACTTTTGACCTATAAGGATGTTTCTCCTCAACTTTTGGCCAACATGAAAGTTGTAGGTCTTGGTCTTAGCTTTCGAAAATGTACTAGAAGTCTTTCATCTGATTTGTAGAACTCAAGTTACGAGGTTTACAAGTTAGGGGTATTTTGGGAAAGTGAGATTACAGGCCATATTGGATTATGGGTCATTTCACTATCTTGTGAGCCTCAAATGAAGTTTTGTCCAACACAAAACTTGCTCAAAATGGGATTTTAACTTCAACCAAGTATCCATGAGGTATTGATTTGGCTTAGATCAAGGGTTGGTTGGAAGGAATTTGACAAAGGCATTTTTAAAGGGATTAAAGGGAAAAAATCCAAAATAATTCACAAGTGTTCAAAAAATCGCAAATGAGTGCATATTTTGATTGTAAATAACATTTTGAGCATAATGACATTGATAGAACTTCAATTTGACACATAATTCATTACATTCTTCTTTGTTACTTCATGAGAAAGTCACACATCAAAGATCCACCATAGGATGAAATTGAAGGTGCAATCTAATCCATTCATTCTCACCAAGGCATAAGCAATGTAGTTGAAGCCTGTTGAAGCTAGGAACAAAGGAATATCGTGGCTGCCATGTGAGAGTTTAGAAGAGAAAATTGAATTTTGGATTATTTGATTTGTGCTTCCAATGGGCCTGATAGTTGTCCAAACAGATCATATATAAGTTCCTGATCCAATTCAGAGCTTTTTTTGGTGGCATTTGGTGAAGGATTCAGTTACAGCGGTTAAAGATTGAAGCTCCCAAACTCAAAATCATGTTTGCATTTCCAGAGGATTTCAAGGCCAATTGTGGATCCTATTAGCTTCAGTGATCATCAGTGAAGAATTCTGCACCTTCTGGAAGCAAGATTCACGCTGCAACCACTCCAATTTCAAGCTACATTTAAGGTTTTTACTTTTCAAAATTACTCTAGTTCTAGGCTGTTTTAGCATGAATTGAGCATGTGTCTAGGCTTAAGGAAGAACATAGATGGATTTAGGATCCTAATCTTGAGGTTTAGAGACAATTTAGGTTTTGGTGGAAATTCTGTTAAGCTTCGAAACTGAACTTTCATGGAGAATTAGAGGAAATTGGAAGTATATTCATGATCCTCGTGAAATTTCGAGAAGAACCGTACCATTTTGATCCAGTTTGGTTGAGATTTGATGTCTTGATATTGTAGCCTCGTCGGAGAAGACAACCGGAGGTCTTCTCCGGCCACCGTCCATTTCCCTCTCTTTTATCCAGGTTCGAAACGAGGAAGACAAGTTGTAGGCCGTTGGATGATGTTGATTTCTTGGACTTAGTCTTCAAATCCAGCGTGTAGGATTAAGTCTCAGGTTAGTTGGCCTTTGACTGCTTACGTGGCTAGGCTGTTAGACATTGGATTGGAATACTTTCTGGCTGGATGGTTGTGATTAGGACGTACCCTAGTCTTGAGTCAATATGCCTCACCGGATCTTCCTTTAAAGTGATGTGTTTCACTAAACCTAGTCAGCACGCGCGTGTCATCTTCCGGTCCTTAGGATGCGTGGACTGGTCATGAGATCTGATGGTCCCAGCTTTTTCAGCATTTTCTTTAATTCTTTTAATTGTTTTTTCATTTTCTTTAATTGCTTTAATCTTCTTTAATTCATTTAAAATTGAATATTCATCAGAAAATTGTGGAAAAAATATGTACATGATCCTTGCTTTATTTCTGATTTTTTGATGCTCTTGGATTTTATTTTGGCTGAATTTCCAATTTATTCTCCATTTTTCCATTTTATTGAATTGTTTTAATTTGGCATTTTGGGCTTGTCAATTGCTGATTTTTGTACTCTTTTTTGGTATAGAATTAGAACTTGATATTTTGCTGGCTGGCATTAGACATCTTGATGAGATTGTAGGATTTTTGTGGTGATTTTTAGATAAACCTAAGTTCTGTTTTGGAGTAGGTTTTTAGAGGCTTCCCCTTTTGGCCTTTCCTTTGACATCTTTGTAGGTTTGCCTTTAGAAAGTGACCTTAGGCATTGAATTAGGTTCTGATCCTTTTACCATAGGTTCTCAACACATTTAGGATCCCTTAGAAAAATTCATAGATTTTTAGAAGTTGATTTAGTATTTTAATTAGATTTAATACTTAGGCTGTTTTTAGGGTGCTTCTAACATAGTGCTTCCCTTAGTTGAACTTCAAAAGTGGTCATTAGTTCATGATAAGTTTCCAAATCTTTTTTGATGGTTTAGTAGACATGTTGATGCTTCTGTAGACTTAATCTTAAGGCTTAATTGGGTGCATTAGTTCCCTTTAAAGGGTTTCTTTTAGAGCTTGTAGAATTAGGGTTTTTAGAGCCTTTAGGAGTTTCTTCCTTTTTCATAATTGTGGTTTGCTTTGGTTTGCATTCCATTTCCCATCCAATGATGCAAGGTTCCTTTGTGGGAGCCTAGTCCCTCCTTTGGAAGGACTAAAGGCCTACCACAAAAGGTAAAACCTTTGAGGATACCAATCTTAGATGAGTGGTTGAGTGCCATGATGGATTCCCTTGGTTTCCATCATGCTTCCCCTCATCATGCAATAATCTTTGTGTTGATTCTCATCTCTTGATGGATAAAGTTGAAGCTTGAAGGTGAAGGCCTTATTCCCTTTTCTCTTGAGGGATAAATGGGGCATGAAGAAAACTACAGACTGTTGTGCTGCTTTACTGCTAGAAGATTGCTTTGCTGTTGAGCTGCTGGCTTGCTGTTTTGTTTGTTGTGCTTGTTGATTGACTGTATTTGTTTGACTGCTTATGTAGTGTGTTGCATTAGAATAGGCTTTCATGTAGTTGGTTTAGGCCTGAGTGCATTGAAAGGTTGAGCTGAGCTCCCTTTGCTTGTCTCCCTCTGCTTGTCTGTTACTGTTTCGCTTTGCTTGTTGGCTGAAGGTTGAGCTTGTCTCCCTTGCCTGTGTGTTGTGTTGCTTTTGCTTGTTTGCTCTAGAAGTTGAGTTTGTCTCCTTCTGCTTGTATTGCTGCATTGCATGCATTTTACTTACCGTCTTATTCTTTCAGATTATTTCTTTTGTTGTTGCTTTCCTTTGCCAGGTTCCCTTAGGGACTCTAACTTCTCTTGTTCAAGAGAAGTTATGACATACATTAGGGTTCCAACCATGCATGATAACATTAGGTACCTCCCTCCTAACCTCAATCATAGGATCAGCTTTGCATGACAACTTTAGGATTGGATTAGTTCCCCTTTAGCGCGTCCTTTCTCTTCTCATCTTCAAACATCTTTAAAACACTTAATAAAGATGAACACATGTTGTACGCTACGAGCCTTGAGAACTTGAGAAAGGGTTGTTGGAGAGTTTCTCTTCAATAGCTTGGGTGTTTAGTGTGGTACCCTTTGGGTGACATGCGACGCATTCACTCTTAAGTCCAAGTCTTTAGGGCAACATGAGTTACAAACAAAACTCAAAACACTTCTTATTTAAAAGACTTCAAAAACAAAGATCAGACTTCTTTTTTGTCCTTTGGGACCCTTAATCCTTGGAAACCATTTTCATAAGGAGAGTTTTGTTAACTCTCGGTTCTACCGCAAACGGTAAACGCCTAAGTCTCTGAAGGTCGAGCTGCATACACCAACTGTTAGAACCGTTTGTTAACCCTACTCGGGTAAAACATTTCGAACCAACCTGTGGTCTTGTTAGCCCATACTACGTTTTCTATGATCTTTCATGTCGTGTGAAAGTACGTAGGCACAAGATACGATATCTCGGCGAGCAACCTTCCCCCCTTTCACCCGTAGTTAGGCGAACTACATTGACTCTGATTTCTCGTTCCAGACAGGAATACGTAGGCATAGAACTATTGTGTTCTGCCGAGTCATTTTCTTTTCTTTTCAGACCAGCCTTGATAGGTAGATAGATAAAACCAACCCGTCAGATAAACACAACAAGCGTGGATCCCATCGAGTACGATGGACGTGAGGGGTGCTAATACCTTCCCGTTGCGTAACTGACTCTCGAACCCAGACATGGTTGCGATGACCTTGTCTTATACCTTTTCGTCAGGTTTTTCCGATCGTTTCCTTTCCCTTTCTATGGGATAAATAACGAAAGGTGGCGACTCTTCTGTTTTGCCGGCACCTTATTTTCGCGGTAGCGACAAGGGCATATCTGAAGATATCCAAATTCGAGACATGGTGGAACAACGCTCTGACCAACCACAAAGAGCGAGAGGAGAAGTTAAAGCAACAAATAGCCAAGCTAGAGGCCCAGATTGAGATCAAGGACAAGAAGATAGAGGCTGAAGCATCACTTTGACGAGACGTTTAGTACAAATTGGTTGAAACCAAGGCAAACCTGCAGGATTGTCAACTCAGAGTTGATGCTAAGAGGTGCAGAGTGGAAGACTGCTCTGGAGAAGGTGCTTGTGGGGACGTTGCCAAGGATCTCCAAGACACCATCAGGCAGAGGGACCTGCTAATCCGGGGTCTGCTCACCAAGCCTGACCATCCCTCTACAAAGAAGTTATTGGAAGATTTTCGTGCCCGTAGCCACACTTGATTTCCTTGTATTTCTTTGTATCTTGTATGCATTGATATGCTGACCACCACCAGGCTTGTTGGTTGGGGTCAAACCTTGTTACTTCAGTTGTATTCGATTACAGTTGTACGCTGCCCGTGTGGGGTTTTTCAGATATATATGAGGATTTCTTTCCATGATTGGATGTCAGACTTTATTTGTCTTGGAAACTAGAATTAGGGGTGAATCTCTCCCTAGGCACAGACACACGTTTGCACTTGCATAATAATTTTGCATAGCATGTGCCTCCGGCTTATTTACCTAACCCTCTGTGTTTACAGGTTGTTTTAGGATCGATCGCAGGTTGACCCGAGCAATGGAACAGGTACAAGCAGAACTAAAGGACGTTCCCAACCAGCTGAGGCAAGTTATGAGGGACATGCAAGCGTTGCACTGGGATCAAGATGCGCTCAAAGAGGAGAACAACCAGCTGAAGAGTCAGGTGGGTTTGATGGCAGAAGTGTTAAGGAACGTACTCCGAAGAGAATGTGTGCAAGTGCCCGAAGCTGCAGCCAGCATACTTGCTCCAAAGGTGTCTGAAGAACCTGCACCAAAGCATGATAGGCCTAAAAGACCCTCTGCACAGCTTGAAGCTCAAAAAGTTTCCCGTCAGTGGCCACGTCCGGTTCCTCAAGACAACCCCAGAAGACATGGTCAAAAGATGAAACTATCTGACAGAATCCCGACCCAATCCCTTTGGATTATGACTAGTTGGTGCAACTCTTGCTCCAACTTCAGTTGGTTAAACCTCGAACTCTGGCTCCATTGACTGGACAGCCACCACCTGACTGGGACGTAAATGCCCGTTGCGAATTCCACTCTGGAGCACCGGGGCACGATGTAACGAATTGTAAAGCTTTTAAGCATAAGGCTCAAGACTTGATTGATTCAAGAGAAATTGAATTCGTGCCGGGAGGCATGAAAGAATCAGGCAAAATCATCCCTTATCATGCAAAAGAAATGGATTTTCCCATTCCCTCACCTGAAGTTGAGAAAGATCAGGAGTATATCATGCAGTCTTCGATGTCTGAATCGCCTTGCCCACAATTTTCTCCTGTTCCTGGATCGAGCTCAAGGATGAAAGCCCCTGAACAGAGAGAATCCTCACCAATTCAGACCTCGTCTCTAGATATTGCTGCCATTCAGAATCAGCAACCTCTTGCTCCATTGCAGCAAAACTATCGGAGCCCAAATCAAGGTCGATCTCACAACAACCATTCATCTGATTGAGTCTGAAGACTTCAAAGGGTCACTCCCCTCAGCAGCAAATAAGTGTGAAAGCCCAGTTCCCAGAAGTTGGCAATCTGCATTTTATCATGGAATTTCTTTACATTTGTAGTTTCTTTCCTTTTAGAATGCAAATTTCGTTTGTAAAGCATGTTGTTTTTCAATTGATATTGATAATGAAATAAATATGCATGTTTTGAACTAATCCATTCGTGTTCACTCTATTGCTTTCTTTAGTTCAAACGCTTGTTTAAGTGGAATCCAAGGAGGATGACGAAATCCCACGATGTGTAAGCTTCCGATGCTATGCTTTTGAATAAAAACCTATTGATGATGTACATGCAGTATTTCAAATCCCAAACACCGGAGATATAAGGAGGATAACCCCTTGTTAACCCCTTTGAGCCGAGTAGTAGGAGTTTCTTTCTGAAGATAAAAAACCCTCAACCGTAACCCGGGGCAGGGTTGGTGTCAGTTAATTTAACCAAGCGTTCAAATTACAAAGGGAGTGTTCGTCCGAGGATCAATCATACCGCTATAGGTCGTACCTTAACAAAAACCATGATGGTTGAACCTGGGCGATCAGGAGTGAAACATTCACAATCTCTTTTCAAACAAGTCAGACAAGTTGTTGTCATGCGATTTGTTTAAAAAAAAAGAAGAAGGAAAAAGAATCGAAAGAAAAAGCCCGCTAAGTCGAATCTTGCAAACAAGCGACTTAGGCAAAAATTAGGGTACCCCGTTGGACTTCAAAATTGAAGGAACTCTGAAGAGTTAGTCCAGGAAAAAGTTAGGGGAAAACGAAGAAATGAAAAACGAAAAGCAAAAAGGATTACAAAAGAAAAATCCTCAAACAAGAACGAAATCGTGTGGCTCCAGACGCCGAAAGACGAAAAGAGAGTGCTTGTCACTTCGAAAAAGTGTAATTTCTTGAACTTCCACTCAACCTTTGAAAGGTGGACGCTAAGGTCGAATTAGCTGAACGTAGGATTGGAGAACATCAAGGAGAATGAGTGCGTTAAAATGAATTTTAAGCCTTTATCCTTTCTTTCTTAAACCTTGAACCTGACCACGTTACAACCTTTAAAAGTCCTAATTGAAATAGGTTATTTTCGAAAGCATACTTCGGTGGAGGTCGCAGCGAAACTGACTCCTAGAAAGGATTCCCAGTACAGCGTTGTATTAATGTTGACATGTTGATGAATGATTTCATACATTTTATGTCATAAATTTTTTTCCAGTGAACAGGAATGGATTTTGAAAACTGCCATATGCATTGCATTTGATATGTCTTTTATGCAGAACAGTTTGTTTTACTAGCGAGTAAGTGCTTGACAGCGGGAAAGTTTCCACGATGGAAAGATTTGATCCGGGCAGAATGCAGAACGCCTGAGTATTCCGGTGAACCGGGGCAAGCAATGTCAAATGATCACGGCATGGGAGTCAATCATCCAGAAGTCAGTTAATCCAGGGAAATCAGATCGAGATTTGATGAATCTCTCACAGCCAAGGATCATCTCCCCACAGATCTTCCCATGAGGGGCAAAGTCATAACATGGTTGGGGCAGGCCACCCCGAGAGCGCCGAAGCCATCCTTATCCTGAAGGTGATTAACTTGAAGCACCTTTGTAGAGGTTAAAAGGGCTAAAGTCGTCCGTATCAAACCACCAGAGGCCAGAAATCTCAGGTTTCCTTTTGAGAGGATGTTACGAAGATCCCACAGGCTGGGACAAAAGCTGAAAGCGAAGGAATCGTTCCTCTCCATATCTGCAGAGTTTGTCAGAAGTTGTTGAGATTCTGAGGCAAGCCATCGCGAGTTTGTTTCATGGCATGTTTTCCCAAGAAGGATGATTCATTCTCCCTCAGCAGGTTCAATTGTGTTTCCCCATGGAGTCTGAACATGAGGGTATGAGCATTGATGTGTCTCCCCAAGCGGAGATAGATTCTCTTCAACCAGATGCATCCTAGGCAGGATCATCATTTCCCTAGCTGAGTCATACGCAGAAGTGTATACTCGTTCCTAGCAGTGGGTCAACATGCAGTTTTCTCGTAGAAGACTATCCGCAAGTGTTTAGCTCTCGATAGTTCAGACTGAAGTCTCCAGCAGAGGTGAAATTCCCCACAGAGTTGTGTCCTCAATGGCAGGTAGGATTTATTCCAGCGTCTGGTTGCATATCCCCAGCTGAGTTTGCAGTCCTCCAAGAGAGCCGAGTCCTTGGAAGTCGTTCAAGCCGTTATTGGTTTTCCCCAGTAGAGCGTTTGAATAGCTGTTGCCATACTTCCCCATTGGAGTCCGTGTCTCCAGGAAGATTCTATCTGCAAAGGCCGTGCAACTTATTTCTGCGATTGACATCGGTTCCTCAATAGTTTGTGGTTCTTATACCCAGTTGAGCTAATACAGGTTCTCGTAGAACTTTGTCCCCTGCAGAAAGTCGTCTGAGGTTCATTTCCCTAGGTTAAGTCCAATTGAGACTGGTGTGATCTTCTCCTCGACAGGATGATTCCTTCTTCCCATCAGAAGGGTTCCTTGACAGGAGGGTGTTCTCTTCAGCATTTATTTTGCTGATTTGGCCGTAGCATTTTGCATGATTGCGTAGAATCTACCCTAAACACGTAGCATTTCCACCGTGTGGAGCATTACACCATTGTCAAACATATGCATGTGAAACATGAGCTAGGTGGGTACCGTTCTTGTGTGCAGGTGTTCCTCAGCAGAGTTTGTTTGCTCAAGATGATTCTTGAAGTCCTCAGCAGAGTTTGTTTGCTCAAGATGATTCTTGAAGTCCTCAGCAGAGTTGTTTACTCAAGATGATTCTTAAAGTCCCCAGCGAAGTTGTTTGTTCAGGACGACTCTTGAATTCCTCAGCAGAGTTTATTCGTACAAAATGATTTCTGAATCTCCAGAGCAGAGTTACTTGATAGTTCTCCAGAATCCCCAGCGGAGATGTATCATTCCCAGCAGGTTTCAAACAGAGAAGTTGAAATTTCCCTTGAAGACTTGATGATTGAAGTCCGGCAGCAGTTCCAAATCCCATGACTTACTGATGAAGTCCGACTGTAATGACGAAGAAGTTCCTCTAAGCTGACGCCGAGTGCCTGACGGCAAAAGATTATATATCCTTACTTGTTCATGATTGATTAAGGATTATATTTCTTGACTTACTGATGAAGTCCGACTGCAATGTCGAAGCAGTTCTCCCAGTTGACGCGGAGGGCCTGACGGCCAAAGTTTATACATCCTTATTGGTTCATGATTGATTAAGGATTCTATCCCCTGAATTACTGATGAAGTCCGACCGTGACGTCGAAGAGATCCTCCTAGCTGACGCAGAGTGCCTGATGGCAGAAGTTTAGATATCCTAATTGGTTCATGATTGACTAAGGATATTGTTTTCGACTTAATGACGAAGTCCGGCTGACACCCGAGAATTTCCTTGAATGCCCGATGGCATAATCGACTTGATTGTCGAACGCTCCTAGCGATCTGACGAGTCCATATGCGCGATAAGGAATTCTTCTGCTGTGGCGCAGAATGCCCGACGGCAAAATCAGCCATCCTTCACCAGTTACCTTGTAACCAGTGATCCCTTATTGACTTACCGATGGAGTCCGACAAAGATATTATCGAACGTTCTTAGCGACCTGACGAGTCCATAGGCGGTGATAAGGAATTCTTCTGCTGTGGCGCAGAATGCCCGACAGTAAAATCAGCCATCCTTCACCAGTTGTCGTGCAACCAGTGATCCCTTATTGACTTACTAACGGAGTCCAACAGATATTGTCGAACGTTCCTAGCGACCTGACAAGTCCATAGGTGACGATAAGGAATTCTTCTGTTATGGCGCAGAATGCCCGACGGCAAAATCAGCCATCCTTCACCAGTTACCGTGTAACCAGTGATCCCTTATTGACTTATTGATGGAGTCCGACAAAGATATTATCGAACGTTCCTAGCGACCTGACGAGTCCATAGGTGACAATAAGGAATTCTTCTGTTGTGGCGCAGAATGCCCGATGGCATAATCGACCATCCTTCACCAGTTACCGTGTAACCGGTGATCCCTTGATGACTTGAGGACGAAGATCGACAGTGAAATCGGATGATCATCCTGACAGAGATTTGAGATTAAGCATTCACCAGCAAGTTTCCATGCAACTATCAATATCAGCTATCCTTCACCAATTACCGAGTAACCGGTGATCCCTTGATGACTTGAAGACGAAGTTCTACAGCAAAATCATACGATCATCTCGACAGAGATTTGAAGTTAATCACTCACCAGCAAGTTGTCGTGCAACTATCATTTCGGTTTCAGAATGTGTTCCCATCAGAGTATCGTTTACTTGTGCGGTTAGCAAATTTCCGGGTTTATTGGTATTCAACCGTCTTTTACCTTGATTGTTTGAGAGTCGTTCGCTTCTCACCCAGTCAGGTCCAAGCCGTTTGAATAGGGGCAGCTGTTGCACCCCAAAATTTGCCTAACCTTTTTCTGTACATAGCTTGTGTTTCATTGCATTCATTTTAGCATTATCATCTGCATTGCATTGACATGTGTGTAGGAGATCAAGGGGTATGACTACCAACAAAGGGCTACACAAGGTTATGAAGCTATCTAAGAGGTTTATTCAAGTGTCCAGGGGTTGATATCCTCATCAAAGAAGATAAAGATCCTCAGAGAGAGGGTTGGACATAAGAATACACATCCCTTAAATTGAAGGTTATGGGAAGCTATTCAGATGATTTTGAATCCATGGATTTGGACTTGAAGCCTTGAGAGAGCTCAGGAGAAGTATTGAAATCCACTTTAAAGCCTAGACAGGTCATCATGTGAAGTATCTGAAGCTACAACCAGGATTGGTGCAACTAGGGTTTCATTTGGTCAACCCTAGGTTAATAGATGATTTAAAGAAGGTTGAGACCTAATTTCAAAGCCATGTGATCATGGATTGATGTATTAAGATTCCCAAGGGATGATTCCAAGGTCAACTCATCATGAATCAAGAGTGTGAGGAGTTCCTAGGCTAGGGTTGCTAAGCTTGATAGTGTAAAATCCCCTGGTTTAGTGCCTAACTTCAAGACCACATAACTCAAGATGTAATTTTCATCTCACCTTGACCCCAACATGATTGTTGTAGAGCATTATGATAGATTTAATTTGAGTACTAGAAGTCCTTGATAGGGTTTATAGAACTCAAGTTATGAGTTAGACAAGTTACAGGTCATCAGATGGATGTGAAGTTGGAGCTTGAAAGTCAACCAACTTGCATGACATTTTTGACCTAGAAAGATGATTCTCATGAACTTTTGGCCAACATGAATGTTGTTCCTTATCTTCTTAGCTTTCCAAAAAGTACTAGAAGTACATGATTGGATTTGTAGAACTAAAGATATGAGCTTTGCAAGACAAGGGTATTTTGGGAAATTGAGATTATACGCCATTCTTGATTATGGGTCAATTTCACCATCTTACATACCTCAAATGAAATTTTGTTCAACTTTAAAGTTGTTCAAAATGATTTTATTTGTCCAACCATGACCCAAGAATCCATTGATATGGGTTAGAATGAGAAATGCTTGAAGAAAAATTCATGAACGAATCATTAAAGGAAGTTTGAAAAGGGCTAATTCAAATCAATTCATTTTTAGACCAATTCATGTCATATTTGTGCTTTTTTTGAGTCCAATTGATGTTTTAAGAACATTGGAAAAATTAGAAATCAAGTTTGGATGAGTTTCACAAAGCTCCATAACCAAAAATTTGGATTTTGAGTTGGGTTGCCATGGGCTTCAATTGGGCTTTTAATCATTCAATATCCATTGCATATAACCTCTGGGATGATTTCCAACTGCCATAACAGAATTTGGTGGAAGATAACAGAAAATTGAGTTAAGAAAAAGTGGAGAAAAGTGGAAAATCGATTTTGAAGATAAAGTCATTTTCAGTCCAAATTATCATTGCAAAAAGCTTCAGTGAGGTTCATTGATGGATTCTGGACGATTTGCTTGAAGCTTCATCCACAATTCAAGCCTCTGTCGAAGCTTATTAACAGGTTCCTATATTTCATCCATACGCTCTGTTCTTGATGAATTTCTATGCTATTTTCGCATGATTGTGATCCTTAGAGTGTGTAGAACGTTTTAGGATTAGAATGGTTAAGTTTCGTGACAATTTTTGATAGAACACCTTAGCTTATAATTTGATTTCTCTCTAATTAATGGATGAAAATGAAAAAGAAACATAGATTGTTGATGTAGGAAGTGAGAGGAAGAGATTAGTGCCTTCTATTTTGGATTTTGTGAAAGTTGAGATTTCTTGAGAGATTCTTGGATGATCACGATTTCTGAGTTTTAATGGAGGAAAGTGAAAATAAACCACATATTTGGATTCTACACGAAAAATCACATAGTTTTGGTTCAAGAAAATCAAGTTTTGGTCAAGGAATGAGGAAGTTGGGATTTTGGTGAAAGGAAGAAGATGACCGGCGTAAGGCCGGCCACCGTCTACGCGTGGCAGCGCCACCGCGGCAGGCTTCCCTCCATTTTCAATTTAAAATGCCAGTTTTAATCCTAGTTGTGGGATCACGCTGTGAGATTGACTCCGTCCACGCAATACACGGCCACGATTACACTTCGCGAATTGGCCATTTCTCACAAAGTCAAAACGCTGAGTTTCATTAAGAAACTCAGCTAAACTTTTGCACAATTTCGCTGTTAACACCCCCGTTGCGTGGCCCATTAGCAAATAACACGTAGGAGCATTACTTACTGCACCCTTTTACTTTCTTTTTTTAATTTCATTTTTCTTTTGATTTTATTTAATTGCTTGTTCCATTTTAATTCAGAAAAAATAATAAATGATGTCAATAAATCTTGGGAAAAATCATGAATGTAGTTTAACCTGTTCTTTAATTTGTCACATTTTTTAATTGCAATTTTAATTCTTTTTTCAATTAATTTTTTATTTTTTTATGTGCTTTTCAATAAATAGAAATCATACCATGTTAACTTCTAGATTTTTGTTTCCATATCAATGCTTGGATTTAATCTCTGATTTTTTGTATGATGAATGTTGATACATTCTAGAATATTGTGACATTTTTCTTTGTTTTTTTAGAAGCTTTTAGGTATAGGCTTGAGATAGATTTCTAGGACCTTCCCCTTGTGGATTCCCTTGAGCATACCTTTAAGTGTAGAAATTGTTTAGACCCTTTAAATTTAGGTCTTGGCTCTGGCTTTTGTACCATGATTCCTTAACACACTTAGGAAGCCTTAGGATTTTTCCTAGCCTTTTTGGATTGATTTTGGTATTTTTCCTAGAATTTACTAGTTGATTGTGATTAGGGTGACCCTAATGTAGCTTGCCTCATAGTTTAAGCTTTAAGATGAACCTTAGCAAACTTTAGGCTTCAAATTCCTTCTTGATAGAGTAGAGCTTAGGTTGATACCTATTTAGAGCATTGATTAAGCCTTGATAGAGCTTCTAAATCATCTTAGTTAGGTGATCTTTAGAGCTAATCATTAGGTTTTCATTAGAACCTTTAGGTAGATGACTCTTCCTTGAATGCTTTGCATTCATTCAATTCTTCCAAGAATGGTTGAGTGTCATGATGGATACCTTTGGTATACATCATGCTTCCCATGATTGATTCAATTCTTCCATTAATGGTTGAGTGTCATGATGGATACCTTTGGCATACATCACGCTTCCCATGATTGATTCAATTCTTCCATGAATTGTTGAGTGTCATGATGGATATCTTTGGTATACATCATGCTTCCCATGATTCATTTCTTCCAGGAACAGTTGAGTATCATGATGCATACCTTTGGTATACATCATGCTTCCCTTCATCAAATTTCATCCTTGGTTGAATGCCTTGATGTCTTCCTTTGGTTTACATCATTGCATGCATCCATCCATCAATTTCCTTCTCTCTAGGATTAGATGCCTTGTTTGATTATCTTGGAATGATTTCCTTACATGTCATATTGTTCATCCCCTCAGTCTTTCATTCATGATTGTTTGACATTGCTTGATGCATTAGGATAGTCTCATGTGTAGAGTATTTTAGGCTAGGTGCATGACTGCACTGAAAGGTTGAGCGGAGCTCCCTTTGCTTGTTTGCTTTAGAGGTTGAGTGTTCTCCCTCTGTTTGAGTGTTATTTCCCCTTTTTTCTAACTGATGTGTTTGCATTGAAAGGTTGAGGTGACCCCCCCTTTGCTTGTCTTTTTTTGTTTGTTATCTTTTCTTGTTTGCTTAGAGGTTGAGTCTCTCCCTTTGCTTGTATTGTTGCATTGCATTTGCGTCTTTACTGTATAATTTTCTGTTTTATCTGCTTTAATGATTTTTGCAGTTTGTCTCTGTTTCCCACTGACATGATCCCTTAGGATTCTCACTTCCTTTGATAAGGAAGTGATGACAGACTTTTAGGTTGAAACATTTGCATGATAACATCTAGGAGTTCCCTATTTCAAACTCAACCATAGGATGAATCCATGACATGACAACATTAGGGCTTGACAGTTTCCCCGTAGAGTTCGTTCTCTTCTCATCTCCAAAACATTAGTAAAATACGTAATAAAGACAAGTTGGTACAGTGCGTTACGAGCCTTAAGCCACTTGGGAAATGATAATTGAGAGGTCTCCTCCCAATCGTCTAGAGTGTTTAGTATACGTCCTTTGGACGATATGCGACGCATTCCCTCCTAAGTCATAGTCTCTAGTGCCGTACGAACTACAAACATTCATAAAAAACATTTCTTCCATAAAAGACAAAAACAAATATCAAACCTTTTTTGCCCCGTGGGCTCTTAATCAGGAAAACCTTTTCTGAAGAAAAGAGTGTCGTTAACTCTCAGTTCTACCACAAACGGTAACGCACGAGTCTCCGACGAGCGAGCTGCATACACCAAACTGCTGGAACTGTTTGTTAACCATACTCGAAAAACAGATGAATCAACATGTGTTCCGTAGTAGCCGAACTACGTTCGCTCTGATTTCTCTAAGGATAATACGTAGGCACAAGATGCGATATCTTGGCGAGCAACCTTCCCTTTACCCGTAGTTAGCCGAACTACGTTGACTCAGATTTCTCGTTCTCTGACGAGAATACGTAGGCACGAAGCGCGATGCTTTGCCGAGTCATTTTTTATTTTCTTTTCAGACCAACCTTGATAGGTAGATAGTTAAGCCAACCCGTCAGATAAACACAACAAGCATGGATCCCATCGAGTACGATGGACGTGAGGGGTGCTAATACCTTCCCCTTGCGTAACCGACTCCCGAACCCAGACATGGTTGCGATGACCTTGTCTTATACCTTTTCGTCAGGTTTTTCCGATCGTTTCCTTTCCCCTTATGTGGGATAAATAACAAAAGGTGGCGACTCTTCTGTTTTGCCGGCACCTTATTTTCGCAGTAGCGACAATGAAATACCAAGAACTGGTTGTTGTTTTCCATGTTGGAGTCAACTGTCCAACCTGTGCACCATTCACTGTTTGCATAATACAGCTTTTGTTTTACAACTACCTCATTTGTCATGGTAAGAGTTTGATCATTGGCCTCTCATATGAGCTGACTATCCACCACCTGTTGGGAGTTTGTCTGCCTGGAATTCTCATCAGAATTCACTTTGGCCTTTTGAGGTTCATATGGTTTAAACTCATAACAGGTTTGGTTAAATTTGTTGATGTACATTATGCATAAGTTCACCAATTCAGTCAGCTCAGTATCTTGATTTTGAATCAATCTCTGTTGGCATGTTTGTTAGGTTATTTTGGTCTTTGAAGTTTACACTTAGATTCATACTAGATTTTAAACTATTATTGAATCACTAATGCATAGAATTCTGTCAACATGTTGCTCTGAGGTTTGTTAACCTCTAATATCATCAAGCTTCATTTTTTAAGGTTGTTGCAATCTATGTGTGTAAATTCATAACCTGCCAGCATTTTAGGTAGTGGTTAAGTCCAGTTTTGTAAGGCTCCACAGATTTTCCTACTGGTGTGCTATATAGTTTAGGGGTTGCTGCTCTAAGTTTGCTTATATTCCTGATTGCTTTGCATCTCAATTTTTATTGATTCATTGTCTTAATGCTGTGTGGACTATCTACTACCTGTGGTGAGTTCAAGCCTAGCATCTCCATCAGATTTCACTTTGAAACTTTGAGGTTTATGTGGATTAGTTTATAGCATGCTTGATTGATTTGTTAATGTACATTCTGCATAAGTTCATTTAACTTTGTCAAAGTTGTTTTGAACTCATTGGTGCATGTTTGTATCTGTCTAGCATTTGTGTTTTGCATTAATGATTGTCACTGGATTTCTTTTTTATATGAAGGCTACTGCTAGAACTTGTATTTGAACCTGTCAATTTATATTAACATGCCTTAGGTCTGATGAATTTTTGTTTGAGTACTTTACCCTTGTCTTGGTACTACTTAGTTCTAGTTTGTTTTCCTTGACTTTTAACCTCTTGCTGTTGGTTTAATGGATGGTTTGAGTGGAGCTTTGGAAATGTTTAGGTTGATGACCAAGTTTTGTTGTCATGAGAGGTTTTAAGGTTGTTGTGTGCCTCAGCTTTAATTAAACCTATGAGGGCAGTTGGCTTTGGTTGTGTGAACTGAGTTTAATATGGTGTTGTTTGTTTTCTTTAAGGGTTTGTTTTTGTTTAAGACTGATGCTGCCTTTAAAGCCTTGTTTAAGGCTGCTGCCAGATTTGGTGGAAAAAGACTGTCATAGGCCTGTTTTTGGATTCTCTTTTAAATTTCAAACCTTGTTGACATACTAAACTGTTGGCCATAGTTTCTGTTAGGGGGAGGGTTTATCAGTTGGGATTCAGATTTACAACTCATTTTGAGAACCATTTGGTCTTGGCTTGGCAGTCTCACTTTAGTTTTTTTTAGGGTCCTTGCTAATTGTTAGTTCCTACTAGTGTTTGTTGAAGTTTTTATGTCATTTAAACAATCTTTTAAGTCACTACAATATGGTGTCTAAGGGTCTTGACTCATGGCATTGGATTGGCAAACTGCTTGCTGGCACATCAAGCCTAGTGCAAGCCATTCCACCAATTGATAACTGGACATCCACTTTTTTGATTCATTAAAAAACTGAGATGTTTCTTTGAATTTAATTGATTAGCAATACATTCAAAACGTGATCAGACCTTTGTTTGAACATGAGACTACCTGTTTTTCTTCAAAAGTGCATCTCAAAAACACCAATTTCATCAACTTGCAACTCATGGGCCATTTTCTCATTCTATCTTTTTTTGATCAAACTTGCTGTCAGAACTCATTCCATATCAAATTTACTACTACAAAAAAGCTTTATAATAGCGCTTTTTTTTCTTTTTAATAGCGCTACTAATCAAGCCGCTATTGTAAAACAAAATTTTTAATAGCGCTTTAAAAGCGCTATTATAGTACTGATAATTAATAGCGTTTTTCAAAAGCGCTATTATAGTACCTGTATTTAATAGCGCTTTTCCAAAACCGCTATTATAAGTCACATATTTGATAGCGCTTTCAAACAAAGCGCTATTATAGTACCGGTATTTTGCTTTAATTTTGATAGCACTTTCAAACAAAGCGTTATTATAAT
Organism: Lathyrus sativus; assembly: GCA_963859935.3. Taxonomy (NCBI): domain Eukaryota; kingdom Viridiplantae; phylum Streptophyta; class Magnoliopsida; order Fabales; family Fabaceae; genus Lathyrus; species Lathyrus sativus. The sequence continues at coordinate 215,886,241 of OZ012741.1, forward strand.
ACACATATTTAATAGCACTTTCAAATAAAGCGCTATTATAAGACACATATTTAATAGCACTTTCAAAGAAAGCGCTATTATAATCCACATATTCGATAGCACTTTCAAACAAAACACTATTAAAATACCGTTAAATTGCTTTAATTTGGATAGCACTTTCTAACAAAGCGCTATTATAGCACGCTCTCTTCAGACCGCTATATATTGTAATACACTTTTTTTACACCAAATCATATATATATATATATATATATATATATATATATATATATATATATATATATATATATATATATATATATATATATATATATATATATATATATATATATATATATATATATATATATATATATATATATATATATATATATATATATATATATATATATATATATATATATATATATATATATATATATATATATATATATATATATATATATATATATATATATATATATATATATATATATATATATATATATATATGTATGTATATATATATACATACATATATATATATATATATACATATATATATATATATATATATATATATATATATATATATGTATGTATATATATACATACATATATATATATATACATATATATATATATATATATATATATATATATATATATATATATATATATATATATATATATATATATATATATATATATATATAATATTGATGCATAGTATTGATGCATACATATAATATTGATACAATATATTGATGCACAGTATTGATGCATACATATAATATTGATGCAAATCATTTCCATTAAGTCAAGCTAAGAACAGATGCATAATACAAGTCATTAGTGATACAGCTATATCTATTATAATTTGTTGAGATCTCGAACAAGCTAAAAGTGATTTAAGAATCATTTGTCATAACATTCTCATTGAGGGAACATTTTCTGTTTCCTTAGGAATGATTGATACATGGAACAACATTTATTGAATATAATATCACTACAAACGAAATTTAATAATTTTGCCAGAAAAACTCAATGAAACTTGCATAAAGAATAGAACTTGCATTTATTGAATAGAGTATCACCAATCATTTAACTAGCCAATGGTTTCTATATATATTTATGGTTACAAGCATTTAGGACCAACTCAACTTATTCACATCCAAAAGCATTCCATTTTCAAAGACTTCCGCTATCAGAACAGTCAGCTAAAAATTTGGAGCATAGGTTTTGGTACTTACTGCAATTAGAAGTCCTATCTCAACTGAAACAAAAACAACCCCAAAGAATGCTCCCACGCAAGCAATGAAATCGAATTTATCGATCTTCCAGATCAAAATTGCTGCCTGATAGTCCACAAGACTGATGACAGCGGAAATGATGATGGCAGCAAGAATTGCATTTGGAGTGTACTTAAAAGGCATAGTTAGGAATTGCAGCGTTAGAAAAACAACCACAGACATCACAATATTAGATACCGCAGTTTGCCAGCCAGCCATGTAGTTTACCGCCGACCGAGAGAAAGAAACTGAGAAAATAACAATAGATCAGCTGCTTAAAATATTTATCGAAACATACTATTAATATTTGTTCATTATGATCTTACCGGTTGCCACATAACATGAAGTCATCGAACCAACAACGTTCATTGTTCCTAATGCAACCATTTCTCTATTTCCACTGAGTTGATAGTCCTTCATAGTAAATAATAGAAGAAATACTCATCTAGAGAGATACTTCTAGTACTAGTAGTACTATTTTTGCTTACTGTCGGTGCTATCATGCCTGCCGTGACACCGATTTTAAAACCTTACCCAAGGTATTCGCCACTAAAATAAATATCATGAACAGACGAAGGATTGATCCCTTTCTCAATTTTATTTACCTTCACATATCAATGAACAAACCCTTTAGTTCTATGGAAATTAAAACTATGTGAAAACAATCATATTCTGCAATATTCGGAATGAGGATGGAACTTCAAGTTCTTATATACTTACAATATCTACCCCTTGCTTATCTGCGCGTGTTATGAATACGAAAAAAGTGGACAGCACGACAGATATCAATGGAGCAATTGCTGGCACCCAGAAGAATTTATTGTTCTTCTTTCCCTAATCAACAAAACATGAAATAATATTAGAAAAAACTTTGCAGTCCTAACTATTTAAGATATAATAGGAAGATGAAAAAGGGAGTTTAATGTCATACGATATACTTGGCGACGAGAAGAAAACACAGAAAGCTAGCTCCGATTAATATAGTGTGCCAGTTCCACTACAAGATGGTAAATATTAGATCATGCATTTCTCATTTTCTTATTTAGTTCATAACTTGCTTGTGCATATTGAGAGATAAAGAGAAACAGATCATACTCCATGTTTGGCTGATGAGAACACTGAATGCAGCACGAAGACGATATCGGTTTTTGTTGTGAACATTTTGGTTTTAATGCCAAGGAAACCCTTTAGCTGTTGAAGGCCAATTGTGATGGCAGCAACACTAAGAAACTTCCCTTGGCTGCACTTTCCATTGGCTTCCTCAGCCTGCGGCACATCATCTTTTGTAACCTCTTCTGAGGAAGCAGATTTCTCAAAGCTGAAATTATATTGAGAACAAAAGCATAATCATCATAGGGAAGACATAAATGCGTGATCAAGCAAACACACAAGCTACAGGACAAACCGTGAAATCCCTTTCAGTCTCTTAACTGCTGAACTAGAAAAAACTGAAGCATTTGTTTGATTACTAGTTTGCTCCAGAGATGGATTTTCCTAAACACAGCAACAAGGTTACTTTAGTTAGTCTCAACTCTCAGCAACAATATCAACATGGTATCAATAATTGAACAAAGCTTTCAACTGAATAAAGTAGATATTAGTTGTAGCTTGAACATGTAAACTGACCTTTATATTTCCTTCCCAAAAGCATGTCTATACCTCAGCTTTTTGGTAGAAAATACATCATCAAGACGTGTGTCATTGTATCTTGGAGCCCTAAACGATCCTGGTTTTTTAAGCCTATTGTCCACCTCAGCAGCTCTGCAACCATAAAGTCATTAATCAAGTAAATTCTCAGCAATTTATGAAATAGTGAATTGAGTAAGAAGCAGTCGAAACTAACTTCGAGGAACCAGCAGAGGTCGACGATGATTGCAGCGTAAACATTGTGCTTGGCTTCCAGAATCCTAACAGGCGATCTGTTGTGAATACCTTGACGCTTGCGAGCATCAATCTGCAGTTAAATGTGAGTTGGTGTATTAGACTCTTGTTGTCAAACAAAAATGCATTAGTGTGATACTAGTCTATTACGTACCAGCTTCACAATCTGCTCATGAACTGAGTGGTTCCAGTCATAAAAATGGTCATAGAAAATTGTAGGTATCCCAGGATAAGTCAATATGTAAGCATATCCCTGCAGTAATCAAAAGTTATATGCAGATCATTATTTTATAAACATAATTAAACTCTGTTTAATTAAGAGTGTAGTTAGTTAGCAGGATAGGGGCTATAAGTCAAAAATATTGTCAATTTTTTGCTAGTATCCAAGTTGAAAGTAATGAAAAACTAAAACATTGATATGTACCTCCATAACATGATCAGAAAGGAAGGGCCAATGAGCCTGCACAGAGAGTGAAACAAGAGCGTGAATTTAAAATTTAGTCGTAAAAACTAAAAAAGCAATGTGTTATTAGGAAAATGAGGTAGAAGGAAATGACATATTTGTATTGGTGTCAAAATTCTTGCTGGAATCAGGAAGGCAATATGATAAAAGGCACATTATTAATCAATAACCTTTAAAAAAAAAGGTATTTTCAAAAGCAAAATTAATTTTACATAAATCTATTATACCAGACCAGTCTTTCCCAGTTGTCACTAAGAAATAAGAAAAATGCATATAAATTTGAGTCACCTGAATTGAGCCAGTATCATGATTTTCTATAAATGTCGCTGATCTTGAAGGCCACCACCCAATCACACCAGGTGGCTTCCCTTGAGCATCACATAGTCGCCAGTATTCTCTCTTGACAGCTTCCTACAAATGGCAGCATGAGGAAAGAAGTTTGTAGCATGAATTCAATAAACTTGAGTTTAAGCAATTGAATTCAGCGGTAGGGAATCATGGTCCATATAAGATAATGAGCACAAAATGTTTGGTACCTGGAGAATTCCCTTTGTTGTGAAGTCAAATGCATTTGAGAGCTGTCCAGTGCCATCAATCCAATTGACAATTCGTTGCCTATGGCTATCTGCAGAGAGAGAAAAATAAGTGAGCTATAGAATAAATATTGAAAGGCTAAAGTATTCATATATTTCATAATCATTAAGTATTCATATATTTAATGACAGAATATATATATTTAAGCACTCATTTCAATTTCAATTTGAAGCATAACAATAAACTAAAATTGCATGCATTCACTCAGTAACTTGTTGATATTAAACATAAAGTGATGATACAAAATAAATGAAAGTCCAAACTTAATGAAAAAACCATTAGGAGTATCACCAAAAGAGTAATAACAAGATTCCAAACAAGTAGAAGCTCATGCTGATCAAATCAGTATTGTCGATGATCGCAGATAGCATTGGCGGAGAGCCATAATCCCAATATACAAGCAGCTTTGTGGCGCCATCATGGCGGATGATGGCGGAAAAAACCGCAATATCCGACTATATTTACCATTGCGGCAACACCAAAATCCGCCATTGATATCATCAATGGCGCCAGCATGGCCGATATTCGATAACATTTAATCAAATCATCTAAGTTTATAAGGTTTGTAAAAAAATATATCTGAAAATAACGTCATTATTTCTAATTAAAGCCAAAAGCAACAAAAAAATCAGATCTTTTTTTCCAGCTAAGCATTGATCAGCTTAATGAACTAACTCATTGCACTGACACGTGTGGGAACACGGGTCTTTGAAAGAAACAGCGCAATAACAGTAAAAGATAACAGACTGTGGTTTTGTGCAAGTGATGAGAGTGAGCGACACATAGTAATCAAATGGAAAGAATGTGAGCTTGCCAAGTTTATTGTGAAAAGTTAATTTCTTAGTATGAATAGATTACCTCTGGCTTGAGATCACGGTGGACAACGCCCTGTAGATGACAGTAAGCTACTACACTTAATATCTGAACAAAACAACTCTAGCATCCTCTTCTGAGTACTTTCCACCCCTATAAATCAGAATCAAGTATGAGCTGATCAGAATGTTTGCAATGACGACAGCGGTAAAATAACAAAACCAAAAAATCTCCTTTTAGTTAGTTCCAACTTTGTGGCACGGAAAAATAAAAGTTGGAGAATATTATTACCTGGAAAGAATCTTATCTAGCAATTCACCTCCTTTGCATAATCTGTATAGCATGAGATATAGTAGCAGATTAGTTCCGAATTTATTGACTCGATTAACAACTTTCATTTTCTGCTCAATTAATATGATATCTCCAAACAATCAATATTACAATACATTTCTTTGGAACTATACTCTAGATATAAGGAAAGTCATTAACTTAAATAAAAAATAACACTTGTTACATGTGGGATTATATTACTAAATCTAAGTTCATGTTTGGTTACGTGCCACATTGACATTTGTGTTTCAATGCACTATGAACGTGACTTTACTGAAGCAACAAATCGAAGCTTCCAAACATGCCCGAACACGCCCAAACTTTCAGCAGCATTGTTTTCATGAAGGTAACAAATAAAGTGGTGACAAAAAATATATGGGTAATATTAAGAACTTACTCCATAACTACATAAACATTTTCATCGTCTTCATAGGCTTCGTAGAATTGTACCAAATTCTTATGACCAGTCAAAGCTCGCAATATCTTCACTTCTCTTCTTACATCCTCTATCGCAATGGCTGTCGTCATCTACCAAACATTTCCAAAATTCATAAGAACAAAGACCACATAGCTGATTTAATAATTAACAGCCAAAGATGACATTGATCATAACAATAACTTCTTATAAGGCTGTAATGTAAACAAATCCATGAAAAGTACTTCCTTGAAAAGAAATCACGTAATTTATCGAAAAATACCACAATCGCATAGTTTCATGATTTTTCCAAGTAAAATCTAAAAAGCTTGATTCTCCACATTTAACACAAGGCATGAAATACACACAAACATTTCTACCCTAATAATCATCAACAGCTCTATTTGAAGAGTCATAAAAACCTAATCACAGCAAAGTCATTCCAACAAAAAAATTACAAAACTACTTTCTTCTAATCATGGTTTTAAATTGCGGTCCGCAATATTTCTTAAGTGGTAGCCTCTGCAACCGCATCAGACCACAAAAGTCACATGTCTGCCTTCATTAGGAACTTCATCAGACAATTTCGTCCTTTTTTCTTCAAGTATTTTCATCGCCGCAGCCGCAGTTTAAAACCATGCTTCCAATAACCAAAATCCACATGATTGAATTAACGAAAAATCTAAAAATTGCATCTTTTAGTACTTCAACATCAAGATTTCATAAAAATGCACAGATCAGAAATCATACATGTAACAAACATATAATCTAATTATAAAAATAAAATAAAAAAACAAAAATGATGAAAATAGACCTTAGATTTAGGAATGACTTTAACAGCAACATCAAGACCCTTAAAGCTTCCTTTTTTACCCTTAGCATAACAAGTATACCCAAAATGTCCACGCCCCACTTCTTGACCAATCTCAAAATTACTCCCAAACTGCTTGGAAAATCCAAAACTCTTATCCAACCCAACTTCACACTCACTCCCTTCCGGTATCGTAGCCTCGTTAGGCTTCACAGAGCCATGTCTTTTAGCAAGCAGAGCTCGAATGTGCTTGGCCGAAGATGGAGGAGGAAAAGGCCGCTTAAAGATCCGTAGAGGAGTCGAACTGACACTCGAATTCGAATTGGAAGTAGAATTTGCCGGTGAGTGTTTGAAGAAACTGGGTAACAGACTAGGACTGAAAAAGGGAAATTATCTTCAAATTCAAATCCCTAATTTTACAATTTACAACACAAAGCAATAATCTGAGAAAAGAAAGATTACCGGATATCAATGAAGAGAAGGGTGACGGTGGTGAGCTGATGACGGCGACTGAGATCGACGGAGAAGGATGACGGTGGTGAGCTGTCTTAGGGTTCCACTTTTTATTCCAGTGAAGTGAATCTATGAAGAAGATGACTGTGAATCGTGAAGAAGATGAGAGACGGCGGCGGTGAATCGACAAAGAAACGTGAAGATGACTGTGTTTGCTTTTTTACGTGGGTAGAAAGGATTTTGCGCCAAAACGAGAAAAACATATGGGCTAGGAAAGGTTTTGGTATTTTAATTAATTTAATTTAGTGGAATATTTTAGTAGCGCTTTTTATAAAAGCGCTATCTTAATACACAATGATAGAAACGATAGCGGTTTCTTAAGAAGCGCTATTGTAGTTAAATATTTTAATAGCGATTTTTGAAAAGCGCTATCGTAGTGCTTTTAATAATAGCACTTTTATAAAAGTGCTATTGTAATGCAACATTTTAATAGCGCTTTTTAGAAAAGCGCTATCTTAGTGAAGATCTATAATAGCGCTTTTTTACAAAGTGCTATCAAAATCATATTCTCTGTACTCTTTAATAGCGCTTTACTATAAAACGCTATTATAGATATGTTTGTTTCCTTTTTAATAGCGCTTATTTTAAAAGCGCTATTAAATTAGGCGATACAAAATAGCAATTTTGGCGTAGTGATTTAAAACTTGAGCAGGCCCCTACTTGTGTATAATTGCATCTGGTTTGATCCATGCTTTTCAAAATGCATTTCAAAGTTCATCATGGCATGTGCATTCGAGTTTTATTGTATGTGCTTCTTTTGAAAAAATGAATTGCACCATCTTAATCCTCATGAAATTTCAAGCATGTTTGACTTTTATTTTGCTAAATTTGGTTAAGTTTTGACAAAGTTGTGATCAAATCGTATATGGTTTTTTCACTTGCCCTTGCCATGTTCATTGCCCATAATAGCTCGCCTTGTAGGTTTATCTTAAAACCGGGGTGGCATAATGAATGGATGTATCGCGACCCCAGTGGTTAATGCCTTGCCTTTAAGTACTTTGCCATGTGTATGAACCCAGGTTCAAGCCTCAGCGAGGCCACTTTTTATCCAATTTTATGATTTTTTATGTTTTTAGTATTTGTTCTTCTTTTTCCATCTTAATCCCACACGCACCTTTGGATGAGATGGTGGAGTTTTACACTCATGATCCAAAGGTGGTGAGTTCAACACCCACTAAGTGCATCTCTTCTTTTTAATTACTTGTTTCTTCGTGTTTCCTTCACAAAATTGAAAATTTCATAACTTCTTCATTTTTAATCCTTTTTAGTTGATTCTTTTTGCTAAATTCTTATTTTATTTTATATTTTCATAAAATGTTCAAAGAAATCTAAAATTCCCATTTTAAGAACACTTTACATTGTGAGAGGATTGTAAATCATTTTAGGGTTTTCCCCTCATATCTCTCATTTTCAAACTTTTATTTTATTCCTCTTTGAGTTTTATTTTAAGATGACATGAACTTGTATTGTTGGCTCCCTTGTGCATTTAAGTTTGAAATTCAAATTTGTTTGTACGCATCTAAGTGGTTCACCTTTAAAAACTGTTGATTATCCCCATGAGATTTCAAACCGTTTTGTTTACATCGTTGTGAAATTTTTGGTTTATGTATGATACCCTTTATCCTAACCTTAGGATTGGAGTCTCCGTTCTCTATTTAGCATCCCGCCGTGGACATTCTTTACCATAACAATCTCAACGTATATTTAGGAGTCTCCGCACTCCATGTAAGTACTTCCCTATGAATGCTTACATCCCCTTTGAACCTTGACCCCATTCAAGAGTTCCTCACCCTAACTAGGGGAACTACGGTTGCTCTGATTCCATCCCCGTCAGAATACGTAGGCACGAGATGCGATTTCTTGGTGAGCAAACTTTGTACATACTTTATATTTTATATCTTTACCCTTAGCACATTTCCTTTAGCAAGCAAACTTTAGCAAAACACAAATACTAACAAGAGGTTCCTGTAGAGTACTACAGATGTTTAGGATATGAAATACCTACCCTAAGCATAACTAACCCCCGAACCTTTAGATCTCTCTTTGCTTAGCTTTAGGCCTTGCTTTTTGCTTTGCATTTTTATAGGTTTTTGTTTCTTTAAACCTTTCCTTTTTGGATAAATTAAAGTCCGGTTGTGAATTTAAGAATTAAGATTCAACTTAATCAATAGCTTGGTATCACGATTCTCACCGCAACAGATTCCCCCTAAGTTTAAGGTACCAGACTTTGACAAGTACAAAGGTGTCGCTTCTGCGAAAATAAGGTGTCGGCAAAACAGAAGAGTCGCCACCTTTCGTTATTTATCCCTCAGAACGGGAAAGGAAACGATCGGAAAAACCTGACGAAAAGGTATAAGACAAGGTCGTCGCAACCATTGTCTGGGTTCGGGAGTCGGTTACGCAAGGGGAAGGTATTAGCACCCCTCACGTCCGTTGTACTCGACGGGATCCACGCTTGTTGTGTTTATTGGACGAGTTGGTTTTATCTATCTACCTATCAAGGCTGGCTTAAAAGAAAAGAAAATGACTCGGCAAAGCGTCGCGCTTTATGCCTACGTATTCTCATCAGAGAATGAGAAATCAAAGTCAACGTAGTTCGCCCTAACTACGGGTTACGGGGAAGGTGGCTCGCCAATACATCAGTATTGTGCCTACGTACTCTCAACAGGCTTGAGAGATCAGAGCTTACGTAGTTCGGGATAATAAGGATTACGGGAATTCATATTCATCTGTTTTATCGAGTAGGGTTAACAAACAGTTCCAGCAGTTAGGGACAAAGCCTGTTTGCGGTGGCGTTGAAGTTTAACGACACTCTTTTCTTCAGAAAAGCTTTCCTTTGAATTATGGGCCCACGGGGCAAAAAAGGTTTGAAGTTCGTTTTCTGTCTTTTACGGAAGAACTGTTTTTTATGGTTGTTTGCAACCTCTATCGCACTAGAGACTATGACCTGATAGCGAATGCGTCGCATGTCACCCAAAGGGTGCCATACTAAACATCCAGACTGTTGAAAAGAAACTCTCCAACAATCCTTTCTCAGATAGCTTAAGGCTCGTAACGTACGACGTCAGTTAACCTTTATTACTGTATTTTCATTTGTTTTGAAGATGAGAAGAGAGAACAGGCTCAACTAAAGGGAGACTATCAAGTCCTAATGTTGTCATGCCAAGGATTCATCCTATGGTTGAGGTTTGAAACAGGGAACTCCTAGAAGTTATCATGCATAGGTTTCAACCTAAAGTTCTAATCATCACTTCCTTATCAAAGGAAGTGAGATTCCTAGGGGATCATGTCAATGATAAACAGAAACAGATAAAGCATCAGCTTAAACAATAAACAGATATATCGTAAAATGCATGCAATGCAAGTCAGGGAGGAAATATGTGTGGGGTGTCAGCCTCCACAAGCTCATCTCAACCTCAAGCCAGATATGAATAACTTCAATCATACAGAAAGTAACATGCCATCAAGCAAAATAGAATAAACTGCAATCATACAGAGGAAGTAAACTGCTATCAAGCAAACACAAACCACATAGGCAAGGGAGCTGGGCTCTACCGAATACCCGCAAGCAAAGCCATACAGTAAAATACAAGCAGAGGGAGCAACTCAACCTCTAGTGCAATCATGCTCCTAGCTTACATCAGTCTAGATATGGACTTATTATAATGCATCAAGCAAGTCAAACAAGGCACATCAGTACAAAAAAGAAAACAGACAAGAAAAGAAAGCAGATCAACAGCTTCCACAGCTTCACAGCATCTCAGTCATCAGACTTCAACCACCCTTCAAGGCCATCATCTTTAATAACAAGTATCAACTTGCTCCTCCAAGGTTTCAACCTATCAAACATAAGGATCAACTTGTTCTCTCTTCTCCAAGCTTCAGCTCTTCAGTCAATTCCACCTTCAGGCTTCACATCTAACTACAAGTATCAACTTGATTCCTTCAGGCTCTCAATGCATCAATGTAAGTGTCAACTTATCCTTTATTCCTCAAGCCTCAGCTCTTCACTCAATCCCAATTGGGTCTTCTTCACAAGTATCAACTTGTTCTTCTTGCTTCAGCTCTCTTTGCTTTACCAGTATCAACTAGCTTTCCTCTTCATCTATATGCTTCAGCTTCTCAAGGTAATCTTCAATCACATGGAAGTGTCAACTTCATCCTTCAATCTTCTTCAAGCAAGGAACTCCATCCTCTAACAAGGGAGAAAGATGCATCTATCAAGAGCAAAGTTTGGATGGCTGGTAGTAGAGTGAAGACCAAAGGTCACCACTGAGCATCCTGTCATCAGAGAAAGGGACCCTTAAAGGTTCTACCAATTTGCAAAGAGCCACACATCCTACCAAAGGAGGGATGAGGCCTTTACAAAGGGACCTTGCATCATAGGGAAGAATGGAATTGATCAACATATTCCATGTTTATGAAGAAAGAGAACTATCTAGAAGCTCTGCCTACAAAACCCTAATCTTAACCTAATCAAAACTACACCAAAAGAAGGGAAGATCTTCAAATCCAAGCCTCTTCAAGCCATCCAATGCATCTTTAACTTGCCTTCATCATCATCCAAGAACAAGCAAAGCAAAACCCTAATCTAAGGGAACTAAAGATGTTAATCTAGTTGAGTTAGTGCCTTAGAATCGTCTAAAACTTGCACCTAAACTAAAATCCATCAAAAATAGTAAACTATATTATAAATTTCTACAAAAATTCCTAAGGGATCCTAATTCAATTAAGAATGCCTCATACAAAAACCAGGGACTAGATCATCTATTAAGTCCTAAAATTAGGTCCTAAATCCAAAGGTATCAACCATAAACCCTAAAAATGGAGCTTCTAAAGGTTTCAACCTAAACTACCACCTATGTTCATCACAAAAATGTGATAAAAATCTACGAGGAGCATGCATATCTATGCTAGCTACTCACAAAAAATCAAGATCAAAATCATCATCACATGATCACACAAAATTCCACAAACTCAAGTATCAAACATGACTATTTTAATATCAATTAAAATGTGAAAATTCCCATAAAATCAGAAAATGCATGAAATAAAAATATTTCTTATCTAAAACATACTAGACCCTATCATGAATCTAATGCAGAAAGAATGGGGCCAATTGGTTCATTTTTCCATTTTTTATGATTTTATCAAGAACCATGAATAAAATGAAAAATTAAAGAAAATCCAAGAAAAATAATAAATGCACGGTGCAGATAGTAGTAAAATCCAGTTCATATCATGGATTGGGCCATCAGGGGGGTGCAGGTATCAAACAATTCACTAAGCCTAGAATCAGCAACTAAATGAAACGATGCGTTTCATTAAAACTCAGATCCTTCACAAAATGAAACACATTCGCGGCCGTTGGATCACTTCTCCAGTCAAAGGTCCACCCAAATCCAAGGGCTCTAAAGTCATCTTCAACCTTTTGAATCTCTGAACCTCGCGCGCAGCTCCGGCCACCACCGGTGGTGCTCCGGTCATCGTCCCCAACCCTAACTCTCTCTAGGATCCTCCATTGCAAGTGGTCTATACATGAAACCTGTCCCAAATTTCCTCACGAATTCATTCATGCCCTTTATTCTCTCTGAAACCTCAAGATTCGCAATAACCAATTCTCAACCGAAAATGGCAACATTCCTAATTGGTCACTAATTCTCAAATTAACTATCTGAAAACCTTCCTACACCGTTCTACAATGCATCTAACATCCTAATTCGTATTGATTCTACCTAAAACAAGCCAGAGATCAAAGGTTACCAACCTGAAAATTTCACGTGCACAGAAGTAGCAAGACCTCGAATCAAGCCCTCAAATGCTCCAGACTCCTTCAGTGAATTACTTCCAAGCTTCTGTATGCAATAGAATTGATTGAAATGGCTTCAACTCTTGGATTCGAACCTGGGTTGCAGGTGGAGAAATCTGAGCTAAAGAACACCAATCAACCACGAATTCCCTTTGATTATGATCTGGAATCATTCCCTAGCATCCATGGAAGAGATTGCAATCAAGAAAATGGATGGAAAGTGAGTGAAATGATGTAACCGAATTCAGTTGCAAGCAATGAAATCTCAATCTCAATCTCTGCTCTCTCCTTCAATTATCACCAACCCCTCATCTGAACCTCTTCTACTCAATATATAGAACATGTGTGGATGATCTAGAACCCTCTAGATCCTTCTAATGAGAAATCCAATCTCTCATGACATGAGAAGTTCACTTATATGCCATGGTGTGCACAACTCTGCAAACAGCTTGAAACCAATCTCAATTCCTTCCAATTTCTCCCCTCATGACATTTTGGAAGTGTTTGGCTTGCAAGGGATCTTGATCATGCCTTGAATTTGAGTTTTGCACATGTTACTTAAGATGTAAGTAACTACATTCCAAAGAAAATCCACAAATTAGACCTCAATTCAAAAATGTGGCTAAACCAATATTCTTAAAATGCTTTTTAGAGTCAAAATGACCTATTACATGCCTTGGTTTGGATGTGTAGATCAAAAGTATCAATTTCCAACTTTGGTTCATTTAACTTATACCCTTATTTTAGGTCATTTTTTCCACTTTGAGCTATAAGCATTTCCAACATCTCATGACCTCTTGTATAGCCTTAAAACATCATTTTGAACAAGTTTTATGTTGAAAATTTTCCCATTTGAAGCTTGGAAATAAGAGTTGTGGCCTTATGGTTGAAATGACCTATAATCTCCAAATGACCAAAATGCCCTTGACTTGTCAAAGCCATAACTTGAGTTCTACAAATCCTATCAAGGACTTCTAGTACTATCTAGAGAGCTAATAGGATAAGGAACAACATTCATGTTGACCAAAAGTTCATAGGAATAATCCTTCTAGGGCAAAAGTTTCATGCAAGTTGGGTAACTTTCAAGCCCCCAAATTCACATACCTCAGATGACCTGTAACTTGTCAAAGTCATAACTTGAGTTCTACAAATCCTATCAAGGACTTCTAGCACTCAAATTAAATCTAAGATCAAGCTCTACAACATTCATGTTGGGGGTAAGATGAGATGACAATCACGTCTTGAGCTAAATTTCCTTGAAGACAGGGGTCAAACTAGGGGATTTTACACTGTCAAGCCTTAGAAACCCTAGCTTGAAACTTCTGAAACTCTTCAATCATGATGAGTTAACCTTGGAATCATCCTTATAGAATCTCAATTCATAAATCCATGATCACATGGCTCTTGGCTTAGGTCTCAACCTTCTCCAAATCATCAGTTGACTTAGGGTTGACTCAGTCAAACCCTAATTGCACCACTCATGGCTAAGTTTCTTAATCTTGCACAATGACCTGTCTAGGACTCAAAGTGATCTTCAACACTTCTCATGAGCTCTCTCAAGACCTCAAGTCCATCTCCATGACCTCAGAATCATCTGATGGCTTCCCACAACTCTCAAGTTAGGAGACCTACACACTTGCATTCAATCCTCTCTCTGAGGATCCTTTGCTTCTCTGACAAGGATATCAACCCTTGAATATCTGAATAACCTTCTTAGCTAGCTTCATAGTCTTGTATAAATCTTGATTGGTAATCATACCTCTTGATCTCCTACACACATGTCAATGAAGTGCAAATGATAATGCTAATGTGAATGAAATGAAACACAAGCTAGGTAAAGAAATGCTGGGCAAATTTTGGGATGCAACAGCTGCCCCTATTCAAACGGCTTGGACCTGACTAAGTGAGAAGCGAACGACTCTCAAACAATCAAGGTACGAGACGGTTGAATATCAACAAACCCAGAAATTTGCCAACTGCACAAGTACACGGTACTCTGATGGGAACAAATATTCGAAAACTGAAATATTAGCTGTACGGCAACTAGCTGGGGAATTGGTCACACGGTAACCGGCGATACACGGTCGATCACGCCGTCAGGAATCAGAATTCCTCGGGACTTATCAGATCAACAATCAAGTTAATCACGCCATCGGGCATTCAAAGAAATCTTTGGGCGTCAGCCGAACTTCGTCAGTAAGTCGGGGATAGCATTCTCGGTCAATCATGAACCAATTAGGGATATCCAAACTTTTGCCATCAGGCACTCCGCATCAGCTGAGAGAACTGCTTCGTTAATACGGTTGGACTTCAATCATCACGTCTTCGAGGGAAGTTTCAACTTCGCTGTTCAGAAACCTGCTGGGGATGACACATCTCCGCTGGGGATTCTGGAGAACTATCAAGTTACTCTGCTTCGGGGTCCAGAAATCATTCTGGGTGAATCATCTCTGCTGAGGAAATCAAGAATCATCTTGGACAAATAACTCCGTCGGGGATTTCAAGAATCATCCTGAGCCAATAACTCTGCGGGAGATTTCAGGGATCATCCTGAGCAAACACTCTACCGGGGACTCCAAGCGGCAACTTGAGCAACCCAACTCTGGCGACTTCACTGGGGATTTTAAGAATCATCTTAAGCAAACCACTTCGCTGTGGAATTCAAGAATCATCTTGGGCAAACGACTTTGCTAGGGAGTTCAAGAATCATCTTGGGCCACATAACTCTCCCGAGATTTCAGGAATCATCCTGGGCAGACACCCTGTCGGAGAACACATGCAAAACAAGAACGGCAACGACCTAACTTATGCTTCATATCCATATGTTTGACAATGGCGCAATGCTCCACACGGTGGAAATGCTACGCGTATTTTGGGTAAATGCTATGCAATCATGCCAAATGCTATGACCCCATCAGCAAAATAAATGCTAAAGGGAAAATCCTCCTGTCGAGGAGACAGAACCACTCTGGTGGAGAGGAGGAACCATCCTGTCAAGGAGAAGAAGTCACGCCAATCTCAATCGGACTCCGCCAAGGGAAACGACCTTCAGTCGACAGCTGCTGGGGCACGAAGCCCTATGAGAACCTGGACCTGCTGAGGAAAGTGATGTCAATCGCAGAAATAAACTGCACGACATTCACAGCCAAACCTTCCTGGAGGTAACGACTCTGGCGGGGAAATACAACATCAGCTATTCAACACTCTACAGAGGAAAACAAATCATGATCTGAACGACTTCCAAGGACTCGACTCTCTTGGGGAACTGCCAACTCGGCTGGGGAAGAAAGGAATCATCCTGCTTACAGGGGAGAGTACGACTCTGTGGGGAACCTCAATTCCGCAGGAGACTTCATTCTTGAACTATCGAGTGCTGCACACTTCAGTGTATGACTCAGCTGGGGAGATGACGACCCTTCGGGATGCATTTGATTGGGGAGAGAATCTTCTCTGCCTGGGGAGACATATCAATGCCTTACGATCTCACGTTCAGACTCTGTGGGGAGAGGCTGTTGAGCTTTGCTGGAGAAGAAGGAATCATCCTGCCTGGGAACGCATACGGCGTACTACCTGGTATATGCTACATCTGCAACAACACAAACAAACGGACAAGACACCCCTCTCAAAGGGACCTATCGAGGTTATCATCTTGTGACAATACTCAAGTAATTCATTGTTTCAACAATCAGTGGCCTAGGCCAGTAAGTTTATGTATGCGCATTTTATCAAAAACATCGGCGTTCTTTTTCGCAAACAAAACAGAGAAATGTTAAACAGACAAACATAATTGCTGAATAGTATACATTTTATTGATAACGAACCCCTGAATGGGTAAAAATGTTTTACAACAGATGCAAGCTCCTGGAATGAGGAAGCCGCGCAAAAAATAAAACATAAATATACATCAGTATATACAAATGTCGGCAACGAGGCGTAGACGAACACCATGAGTTGATCCCTCTATGACCCACTCGACTTCGATACTTCTCCGACGCTTCAGCTTTAGAAGAGATTGATTCAGATAAACGGCCCCCAGGTCTTCCAAACCACTAAACAATGAAATTCCACGTGCGGAACGCAGTCATTTTCTTTTTCAAATCCCTAACTTTTGCCTGAATCGCCCTTTCGGGTTTTCGACTCACCGGGATACCCTTTTTTGCCAAAGTCGCCCTTCCGGGTTTTCGACTTTGCGGGTGTACATTCTTTTCTTTATATCCCTAATTTTTGCCCGAACCTTTTTCCCTTTTTTACGGTTCGCCGGGATGCCCCATTTTTGCCTGGATATTCTTTTTCTTTCCAGCGGGTCATTTTTTAAGCAAAGTATTTTTTAACTGCGTCCGCGTTCACCAGGGATGCAAAATCTTCACCATCCATTGTGGACAACAACAAGGCTCCTCCCGAGAAGACCTTGCTGACAACGTACGGACCTTCGTAATTGGGAGTCCACTTGCCCCGGTGATCGGAGTGTGGAGGAAGAATCTTCTTCAGGAAGAGATCACCCGTCTGAAAGCTTCTAGGACGCACCTTCTTATCATAAGCTTTCTTCATTCGGCTTTGGTACAAACGACCATGTGCAATCGATGCTAACCTCTTCTCGTCCATCAGGCTGAGTTGGTTTAGTCGGTTCTTAATCCATTCCGCCTCGTCGAGTTTCACGTCAACCAAAACTCGCAAAGAAGGGATCTCAACTTCTAACGGTAGGACAGCTTCCATACCGTACACTAAGGAGAAAGGAGTTGCCCCGGTTGATGTACGTACCGTGGTACGATAACCGTGCAATGCAAATGGCAACATCTCGTGCCAATCTTTATAGGTCACAACCATCTTCTGTACAATCTTCTTAATATTCTTATTGGCCGCTTCAACGGCGCCATTCATCTTCGGCCGGTAAGGAGATGAGTTATGATGTTCAATCTTGAAACTCTGGCACAACTCCTTCATCATCTTGTTATTCAGATTCGAACCATTATCAATAATGATTCACTCGGGAGTTCCGTAACGACAGATGATGTCCCTCTTTATGAATTTAGCCACCACCTGCTTGGTCACATTAGCGTACGAGGCTGCCTCCACCCACTTGGTGAAGTAGTCGATAGCTACCAGAATAAAGCGATGACCGTTAGAAGCAGTGGGCTCGATCTTGCCTATCATGTCGATGCCCCACATGGAGAACGGCCATGGGGAGGACATGACATTCAACGGGCACGGCGGCACATAAATTTTATCAGCATAAATCTGGCATTTATGACATCTCTTCGCGAATTTAAAGCAATCCGACTCCATCGTCAGCCAGTAATACCCTGCTCTCAGGATCTTTCTTATCATAGCATGCCCGTCGGCGTGCGTACTAAATGTGCCTTCATGGACTTCTTCCATGAGCATGCTCGCCTCTTTCTCATCTACACATCTGAGTAGCACGAGATTGTGGTTTCTTTTATACAGAACTCCATCAGGATTGAGATAAAAATTTCCAGACAGCCTCCTCAGAGTCTTCTTATCCTGGGTTGACGCTCCCTCAGGATACTCCTTAGTCATAAGGAAAGTCTGGATATCATGGAACCATGGCTTGCCGTCGGAGGCTTCCTCGATCGCAAAGACGAATGCAGGTCTATTAAGACGAGAAAGGACAATCCTTGGAGCTTCATTCCAAAAATCGACTTTATACATCGAAGCCAACGTGGCTAAGGCATCAGCCATCTGGTTCTCGGCCCTGGGCACATGATGGAGTTCCACTCGATCAAAGAACGGAAGTAGCCTACTGGCATAGTTCATGTACGGCACCAAATTTGATTGACGAGTCTCCCACTCCCCTTTAATCTGGTTGATCACAAGTGTCGAGTCACCATATACATCTAGGTTCTTGATTCTCAAATCAATTGCCTCTTCCAGACCCATGATGCATGCTTCGTACTCCGCTTCATTATTGGTAACTGGAAACGTCAGTCTCGCAGTGAACGGGATGTGGGATCCGTGGGGAGTCCCGATGCCACTTCCATATGAATTAACCGCCCCGTCAAATATCAATTTCCACTGGGATTTCCTATCTGGCCCCTCGTCGGGCAACGGTTCATCGCAATCTTTCGCTTTAAGAAACATGATATCCTCATCAGGGAATTCAAATTTCATCGGCTAATAATCTTCGATTGGCTGTTCGGCAAGGTATTCAGACAATACGCTGCCCTTAATGGCCTTTTGGGAAACGTACTGAATGTCATATTCCGTCAACACCATTTGCCATCTGGCAATCCTGCCCAACAGCGCTTGCTTCTCGAAAACGTACTTGTTCGGACCCATCTTCGAAATTAGCATGGTTGTGTGATTGAGCATGTACTGTCGTAAACGTTTGGCAGCCCAGGCTAGCGCACAACACGTCTTCTCCAGCATCGAGTAGCGAGATTCACAATCTGTGAATTTTTTACTCAAATAGTAAATAGCATGCTCCTTTCTGCCCGTCTCGTCGTGCTGACCGAGAACACACCCCATACTATTCTCAAGAACTGTCAAGTACATGATTAAGGTCCTTCCGGCCACTAGGGGTATCAAGATCGGAGGTTCCTGTAGATACTGTTTTATCTTATCGAATGCCTTTTGGCAATCCTCATTCTAGATAATCGCCTGATCTTTTTTCAGCAGTTTGAACATCGGTTCACACATAGCAGTGAGCTGAGAGATAAACCTTGCAATGTAGTTTATTCTGCCTAGGAAACCACGAACTTCTTTTTTCGTTCTTGGCGCTGGCATTTCTTGTATCGCTTTTATTTTCGCAAGATCAACCTCGATGCCTCTTTCACTTACGATGAACCCCAGTAGTTTTCCAGACCGTACTCCGAAAGTACACTTGTTAGGATTCAGCCTCAACCTGAACTTCCTAAGCCTCTCAAAAAGCTTCAGCAAATTGACCAGATGTCCCTCCTCCGTTTGGGACTTCGCAATCATGTCATCAACATAGACTTCAATCTCATGATGAATCATGTCATGAAACAAAGTAACCATTGCTCGTTGGTAAGTGGCCCCTGCGTTCTTCAGACTGAAAGGCATTACCTTATAGCAAAATGTTCCCCAGGGTGTAATAAACGTAGTTTTCTCCATGTCCTTCGGCGCCATCTTGATCTGATTGTAGCCGAAGAAGCCATCCATGAACGAAAATACGGAGAACTGAGCTGTATTGTCGACCAACACATCAATATGAGGCAGCGGGAAATCATCTTTAGGGCTCGCCTTATTCAAATCCCGATAATCGACGCACATTCGCACCTTACCGTCCTTCTTCGGTACATGCACTATGTTGGCGACCCACGGAGGGTAAGTAGTGACCGCTAAGAAGCCATCATCAAGCTGCTTCTGCACTTCTTCTTTGATCTTAACGGCCATATCTAGTCGCGTCCTCCTAAGCTTCTGCTTAACGGGAGGACAATCTTCTCGCAGCGGCAAGTGGTGGACCACGATGTAAGTATCAAGTCCGGGCATATCTTCGTATGACCAAGCAAAGACGTCACTATACTCTCTTAGCATCTCGACCAATCTTCGCTTGACATCACTCTGCAATGCAGCCCCTATCCTGACGTTCCTGACAAGTTCTTCAGAACCCAGATTCACAATCTCGATCTCTTCTTCGTGAGGCAGAATAACTTTCTCTTCTTGTTTCAACAAGCGGGCCAACTCTTCGGGAAGGTCTTCGTCTTCATCAATCTCTTCTTCGGCTTGATAGATCGGGAAATCGAAGTCGAAGTGAGTCGTAGAAGGTCCAGAGTCGATGTCATCTGTTATCTGGATCCTGCAATAACAAGGGTTAAGCTTAAAACAAGGATATGCAGGTTAGCACAAACCTCATTGCCATTTTATTGTTTTTCAAAACAAATATAAAACAGGAATAACAGAGATCACAATATTTGAATACGAAGAAAAACACCTTTTGATTTATTGATAAAATGCAAGTACATAATCAAACGAGGCCCTGACAATAAAACCATTATGCCCCGGGTAGGACATAGGGTTGTACCATGATTGGAAAAAGTAAATCATTACTCTTGGCTTGTCATCTGGATGATATCCTTGACGGACCAGTTGTTAAGGCTCTCGCCTGGCTTGCTTGGCTGGATCCAAGAGTCTAGGTCACAGTCGCTATCTCCGCTGTCTTCAGACACCACGTTGACGCTTTCAAATATCACCCCGCCACTGGTAAACAGGATCGGCCCCTTACCTCGCGACGCACTGCTAGAAGAGGAGGCATCAGCTCTAGGAGAATATCCCAACCCAAACTTGTCTTGCTTGTTAGGTATCTCCAAAATTCGTCCCCAGCCTGTGGTAGATCCGGCTTGAACAATGGCCCGGGCTTCCTTGAAGGAAGAGAGATTCATCTCTTGCTTTTCAGTGACCACAGGAGCTACGTCCTTGACTTTAACAGCTTCGAACGCTTGGCATAGGGTTTCGTGGATTTCCCCATCCATCTCGACATACTTGAAGGACGACAAATGGCTCACCATTATGTCTTCCTCGCCACATACAGTCACAATGCTACCTCCGACGGCGTACTTGAGCTTCTGGTGCAACGTGGAGGTCACGGCACCCGCGGAATGGATCCATGGCCGTCCCAAGAGACAGCTGTAGGCAGGCATGATGTCCATAATGTAAAAGACCGCGTCGAATGTTTCCGGCCTGACTTGGATTGGCAACGTCACCTCCCCGAAAACATGGCGTTTGGTTCCATCGAACGCTTTCACAACCAGATCACTGGGTGTGCAAATCACTCCGCGAGTATCTAACTTCATTAATGCCTTCTTCGGAAGAACATTGAGTGACGACCCTGTGTCCACCAATACGTTCGACATAATTGTTCCCCTACACTCTATCGAGATGTGCAGGGCGCTATTGTGGTTCCTCCCCTTCAGCGTCAGCTCTAGGTCAGTGAACCCTAACCCATTTCCAGCATTTACGTGGGCTACGACCTCTTCTAACTGGTTTACCGATATTTCCTGCGGTACATATGGGGCGTTCAACACCTTTAGCAGTGCGTTGCGGTGTGCTTCAGAACACAGCAACAAATTCAGGATGGAAATCTTTGAGGGTGTTTGGTGGAGATAATCCACGATCTTGTAGTCACTCTTTTTAATCATCCTCATAAATTCCTCGGCGTCTTTAACAAGTAAGTCTTTTTCTACCCCACGCGGGATCTCTTCGACGACTTTACTCTTCCCTTTATCAGTTGCATCAGCTCTGTCGGCTTTATCTGTTACGACCTCTGGTGGTGCAAACACTCTTCCGCTGCGAGTGATTCTGCTAACGCCCATTAGGTTCTCCACAGACGACCCAAACGGTTCTAGTTCCAACTTCTGTCCGTTGCAGTAGACCTCTGCCCCATAGTGCCACGGGACAGCGTTGGTGCTTTCGAACGGTATCGGCCCAGCTTTAGTGATGGTAATCATAGGCGGCCTGGGTGCGGAAATAGTTATCGTCTGGCGAGGGATGGTGATGGTGGCAACCTCATCATCTTGCTTCAGCATTACCTCTCCTGATCCGAGTTCGGCCCTTCGGCTAAATTGCAGGATTCCTTCGGTCATCAGACTTTGAATCCCCTCTCTCAGCTGTTCACATCCATCAGGACTTGTCGCACAACCCATACATAGCTCTCCACAACCTGGAAAGAAACCTCTTTTCATCAGCTTAGCTTTAACAAAGCTAAGCGGTGTCTTCAGATCTCTGACGTCAGTCAACAAATCCAAACACTCGTCTTCAATAATGGCGTTTACTCCACCTCCCCTATGATTCGGCATAGGGTTCTTCGTGATGTCCTGCACCTTATGCTTGAAGGCTTTGCAATTCTCTATTGTGTGGCCTGGTGCCCCTGAGTGAAAATCACAAGTTGCATTCGCGTCATAACCTGGCGGAGGTGCCCCTGTCAAGGGAGCCAGGGTCCTTTTCTGGATCAATTGTAGCTGGAGCAGAGTCTGCAATAGTTGAGCGTACGACATGGGTGGTGTCTCGAGGTGACGGCTCGACAGAGGTGCCCTGTTCTGATACGTTCTATACCCTTGTTGATTCGGTTGTTGCTGCTGCTGTGGCTGTTGGACTGCCGGGATAGTTATGTTGGCCAGCTGTTGGTGAGGGCCTTTACCCTTCCTTCGAGCGTTGGATACGACGCTCGTTTCTCCTTCCCGTCTTTTGCCACCATAAGGTTTCTTTCTGCCTCCTCCAGCTGAGGATGAATCACCTTGAATTTTCCCCAGTTTGATCCCATTTTCAATGTGCTCACCCGTGATAATGAGATCTGAGAAGGTTCCAGACATACCGCTCACCAATTTCTCATAATAAACCCCTGGGAGGGTGGCTACGAACATTTGCACAAGCTCACGTTCAACCATCGGCGGCTGAACCCTGGCTGCCAATTCACGCCACCGCTGGGCGTATTCCTTGAACCCCTCGTTGTTCCTTTGCGACAGATTCTGCAGTTGGACTTGGTTCGGAGCCAAGTCGCTATTATATTGGTAGTGGTGTACAAATGCTTCAGCAAGGTCCTTCCACGTGCACATACTGGTAGGTTCCAGACTCATGTACCATTCGAGGGAGGGTCTGGACAGACTGTCCTGAAAGAAGTGCATCAGCAACTTCTCGTCTTCAGAATGAGCTGACATTTTTTTGTAATATGATCTCAGGTGGACGCGAGGGGAAGTGGTGCCCTTGTACTTTTCAAAGTCAGGTACCTTGAACTTGGGAGGCACCTTGAAATCAGCGATCAGTCCCAACTTGGACATGTCAACACCCAGGGTGTTCTGGTTCTCGATACTCCTCATCTTGTCCTCGAGTGCCTTGAACCTAAGCCGTGCTTCAACAATCAGCTCCCCTTCAAAACCTCTCTGAGAGAACACATCGTCTTGACGGTCTTCTAACCATGGATGAGGCCCAAACAGATTTCCAACACCCGCATTGCCGTTGCCAAGCCCAACATTGACATTAGCTTCGAAATTCCCAATACTGACGCCCGTCGTATTGCCGTTGAGTCCCATATTAGCTATCACATTGCCGTTGGCACTGCCGTTCCCCCCGGTCACGGGGACGCCATTCTGAGGAGTTTCAACAGGTGGAGGGGTAGGCACGGTCCCACCATGGAGTACGCCATTGCTATCAACCCTTGAAATCAGAGGCTGAACCATGGTTCTGAGCTGATCCTGGCCGTTGGCGACCGCTTGCATGAGCTCCATGAAGCGGTCCATTCTTTCGCGGACTTCTTGAACATTAGTTTGCACTTGCTCCATGATTCTGGTTTGATTTGCTCTGGTCGGATAGCGGTGGATGGGTCTCTGATCAATCCTGGAACAACCTGAAAACACAAAAGGGTTAGGAAAAACGACAAAGTGCTCGCTATGCAAATGCTTCATGCAAATGCAAACGTGTGTCTGTGCGTTAGGGAGATTTCCCCCGATCCTAGTGCCTGAGTGCCAGTGCTGATAATAAGAAGTCTGAGTCCAGTCATGGAAATAACATCTCATATATATGAAGAAAGCCCATCAAGGCAGTACACAACGTCGGTGAGTACAAGATGAATCAATAGCATGACCTCAACCAACAAGCCTGGTGATGGTCCGCATACAACAATGATCAAACAAAAGGAATACAAATAGTCAAGCACGGCCACGGGCGCGAAACTCTTCTAATAACCCCTTCGTTTCTAGATGACTAGGCCGAGTGAGCAACCCTTCGACGAGTAACTCTCTCTGCATAATGGTGTACTGAAGACCTTCGAACGAATCTTCCCATGCTCCTTCGCCGAAACAATCTTCTAACTTCCATTTCTTGGACTCAAACGTCAGTTTGCGCTCCCTCAGGTTAGCAAGAGCCCTGTTGAGCTGGCCTTCAGCGGCATATATGCGAGCGGTTTCTTCATCAAACCTCTTCTCACTAGCCTTCACCTGGGCTTTCAGTTTGGAGATCTGTTGCATCAGCTTATCCTCCCGCTCTTTCCTGTTGGCTAGGGTGGTCTTCCAATGCTGGTTAGACTTGGATATCCTCCGATATGCTTCGTCCAAGTGCTGCTTCTTCGTGGCCAGTACATCGTTGACAGCTTTGAAGTCTCGACCCATGCGCTCACGCTCAGCTATCTGCTTAGTCAAATTTGTCCCAAGCTGGTTCACCAGCTCGGACTGCCTCTTGAAGTAATGAACGGCTTCGCTTCTCTCGCTTCTGAGCTGAGCCAATTCTTTCTCCAGTTCTTCATTTTCCCTCTTCAATTCATCCCGCTCAGCTAGCACCTGATTATGCTGCTGAATAGGCACGGTGGTAGGCTCTTCAATCACTAGAGGGCTTTCCGGCTTGGCAAGTGGGAACGACATCCCTATAGCATCTGCTCTGGCTCTGATCCATGTCACATACGGAGCGTAGGCTTGACTATTGCTTTTCCCCAGCAATGGTTTTCCCCGCTTACTGATACCATTCCAAGCGTGCTGGAGCTTAGATGACATATCCCCCTCTGGAAGACCAGTGAGGTACAGAGATTCCTGCACCTCTTCATCCTTCGGCGGAGTTCTCAAAGCATAAGCAAATTTTCGGACCAGCAGAGACGGATTATAGTTTATACAACCCTTCCTGCCTATCAAAGGCACGTTCGGAAACCCGCTGCAGCTGAAGATAATCTCGGTACCCAACCTATCTCTGTCAAACCAGTCAATATCCTCCCCTGACAAACTCATCAAACGCTCAGACCACTCAGCTGTGGCTGCAGACGAAGCAAAGGGACCCCTCTTGGGTAGATGACTATCAAGCCATCTATAAAGCAGGGGCACACAGCACGAGACATTCTGTCGCTACTGCGAAAATCGGCGCCGGCTGAACAGAAGAGTCGCCACCGTGCGTTATTTATCCCGACGGAGGGAAAGGAAACGCTCGAAGTAAACCTCGCAAAAAACGGGAAAAGGTATGGTCATCGCAACCAAAACCTGGGTTCGGGAGTCGGTTACGCAAGGGGAAGGTATTAGCACCCCTCACGTCTGTCGTACTCGACGGGATCCACGCTTGTTTTTGGGTATGGATTGGTATTTCTATCTATACTAAGGGTTAAGGGTTAAAAAGAAAATAAAATGACTCGGCAAAGTATCGCACTTTATGCCTACGTATTCCCGTCTGGAACGAGAAATCAGAGTCAACGTAGTTCGCCTACCTACGGGAAAGGAGGGGAAGGTTGCTCGCTAGGATATCACATCCTATGCCTACGTACTTTCATACAGCATGAAAGATCAGAGCAAACGTAGTTCGGGCCACGTACGACACAAGTCTGTCTTGATTGTTTTTATTCCTTCTGAAAAAAGGGTTTTTCTGATTACAGGTCCAAGCGGACAAAAATGACGTTTTGATGAGTTCACATTCTTTTACGGAAGAAGTGTCTTTTATTGTGTTTGAAATCTTATTGTATTTTTCTGTTTGTTTTGAGAAAGAAGAGACAGAACTCTAACCTACGGTTGCAAAGGGAATCAAACTAACCTAGTGTTATCATGCATGGATTAAGACCTAGTGTCTATCATGCTCCTCTCTTGCGCAGAGAGAAACAGAGATCCTAAGGGATTAGACGGAAACAGAAACAATAGCATATATACAATAGAGCAGTAAAAATGCATGGATGCAGCAATACAAGCGAGGCAAGGGAGTCCCACTCAACCTCGAACCTAGAAAACAATAGGCAAAAGTGAACAGACTTCACTTCTAACCCAACAGGTTAAACAGCAAACAATACAGTCAGGGAAAACCAAACAATACATCAGGAAATGAAAAACAGCAAAAATAAACAGCCACAGCAGCTCTGCATCAACATCTGTCTTCAAGTCATCTCCAAACAGCTACAAGCTTCAGCAAGCATCAATCTCCATCTCCACAGCCTTCAAGCAAGGGCTTTGATTATCAGTCTTCCATCATCAATGGCTTCTCTTCATGGCTCAATCTCCAAGAGGGATAACAGTCAACAAGATGAATTAAATGTTAAACAGTAAATTGCCTACCAAGGGTGGCTCATTAACTGTTAACATTATACAGACAATTTTCTCTCAAAAGTTCTATCTTTCAAATACATTCACTGATCCTTCCAAAGGAAGGAGGTGGATATTTGAAAGAGACTTTGAATCATAGAGAAAGGATGGAGGCAAACAAGGCCTTCCATGTTTGTGAATCAAGCTTGCTACTATAGAGCTCTGCCTAGCTCCTAAACCCTACACTCCTCAACAGCTGCCAGCAAAGGATCTCCTCATCAACTCTAGAAGTTGGTCTTCAATCTCTTGATCTCCAATGGACTTCATCATCACAGGTCTCAGCTCTCCCAATACCCAAGCAAACCCAATACCCCACACAGACAGATAAAATAACCCTAGAGAGGGCACACCACACAGTCAAGCAAATATAGCAGTATACTAATAGCAGTAGGGGAATCCTAATATTCTCTAAGGGGTCTAATAACTACCCATAATCCCTATAGTCCCATACCCCAAAAAAAATCAATCTACAACTCCTAAGGGGAATGAACTAATTCACCTATGTTATCTTAAAACCCTAATTTTGATCATGTTATTCACACCTAAACAAATCACCTAAAATTAATTTCTAAAATCAGGAACTAAATTGTATACAAGATAAGGGTCTAAACTAATCAACCTAAAAAGAATGGATTAAAAATGTTAAAGCATCTATTCAAACTAAAATTAACAAATTCATGCATCAAACTAAACAATATTTACACCTATAAAAAAGAAAAATATGCCAAAAATATGAAAACAAAATTAAATATTAATTTTTTTGTGTGATATTTTTCTTGACAAAATTATGAATAATATGCAAAAAGAACCAATTAAAATCATGCATTTTTCTATTTTTTATGAATTTCCAAAGAATTAAAATTTTTGAAAGAAATAAAATGAGAATTAAATGGAAAGGGGTGCAGAAAGCATTGAAAACTAGTTAAAACAACAAACTGGGCCCAGACTGGGGGGCGCGCATAGCAAGCGCGTCTGGGCCCAACCAAACAGAAAATGATAACAAAAATTAAAAAAAAACAAAACGGTGCGAATAGCGAATTATTTAGGCATAATCACATTGGGCCTGCATTGGGGGGTGTCATTAGCATGAGAATTCAAAGCCCAGTCAGAAGCTATTAGTGAAACGGTGCGCAATGGCTTTTGAATCTCCCTTCGTTTTTTCTTTTAATCGTGGCCATTGGATTTAGTCCCCAGTCAAAGTCAAACAATAGATCAAACGGTTCAAAGGTCGTCTTCAACCTTAGAAACCCTAGGGTTTCTGAAACTCCCTTCACCATGAACGAAACTTCCACCATTCTGTTCTCCTTCGTTCTTCCATGAAATCACACGTTTCCAAGACCAAAAGTGATCTACCTCTTCCCCTCTACACAACCATACCCTTATCTTCCTCTAAAACTCAACCAAAAACTAAACCCGATAGGCATAACAGTTTGGTTCCACCATGATCACCTGATATCAATTGCTTCAATTCTTGCTCAATTCTATCCTAACATAATCTACATCTCACACTGATCATTTTAAGCCATAGATCCAAGATTATCATGCCATGAACTATGAGTTACAAGCTCCAACAGTTTTGACACACCAATGGCAACCTCCATGAAACTTCTCCAAACTTTGTGGAATTCATCATCTAACTTATCTTAACCATTCTATGCTAACAAATCACTAACATGCTGGATAAATCATGCAATTCGAATAGAAATCTAACCTGATGCAAAATGGTGAAAACAGCTATGGAACTCCTTGATCCAATGCTTGCAATGATGGGAAACTGATCAGTGAACTTGCTCTTGAGTTCTGTATGCAAAAATTCTGGCTCAAACCTCTTAAATCTTGAAATTGCAAAATTCTTGCTTCTTGGATGATTAACTTGTATGGCACGATCCCTCTCCAATTCTATCCAATTCTTGTGTGAATTCTGATCTATGAGTGATGGTGATGATGATCCAATCAAGAAATGTGAAAATTGAGAGAGATTTGGTGGAGTTTGAAAAGCTTTTGCAAGTTGGAAGAATTGTATGAAACTTGGTGTTATGAACAAAGTGATTCACCAACCATGGCATGAAGCTCTTCAATACAATATATAGATATCATTGGAAAGTCCTAGAACCTTGGAGAAACTTCCCATGCACTCTTTCCTTGCATTTTGGATTATGTAACTTTCATTGTAAGTAACCATGCATAACTTTAAATTCTTGAACCAAACTCAAAATTCTACTTTTTCCAATGTTCTCAAAATGTTTTTTCCAATCAAAATGACCTATAATTTCATCCCATTTGGCCAAACTATGAAAAATCTCCATTTTAGGTCATTTTTTATTCATTAAATCCACCAATTTTGAAACCTTGAGCTATGAGCTTTTCCAATCTTGCATGACCACTTTTCTAGACTAAAAATGTCATTTGGAGCAAGTTTGATGTTGTGAAGTTTTTCATTTGAAGCTTCCTTGTATGTGTTTTGGGCATAGGCTTGAAATGACCTGTAATTCTTAGATGACCAAAATACCCTTTGCTTGCCAAGACCATAAGTAGAGTTCCACAAATCATATGAAGGCATACCATACCATTATAGAAATCTAAGACAATGAGGAACAATTCTTATGTTGACCAGAAATTCATTTGAAATATCCTTGAGGGGTAAAAATAGCTTGGAAGTCAAGTCACTTTCACAGACAAAATTTCAGATACCTCGGATGACCTGTAACTTGCAAGGACCATAACTTGAGTTCTATAAATCTCCTTGATGTCTTCCACCACTCAAATTAAAGGTCTTGAGATCCTCTACAAGTTTCATGTTTACCAAGGATCCATTTGGAGCTTTCATTTTGACTTATCTTGCTTGGAAATTTGATCTAAACTAGGGGATTTTACACAGAAACCCTAATTTAGAAACTCCTCTTCTCCTTGATTTCTCTTGATTTCTTCTTGAAATATCACCATATCCTTATCCACATGTCAAATGATGAACCCCACATCTCTCCAATAGCCCTTAATGCCTTTCAATCAGTCAATTGACCTAGAGTTGACCCAGGGTTGACCGAGATGAAACCCTAGTTGACTGTCTTCAACTGCAATTCTTGTGATCACATCAATGACTTGTCTCCTTCTCCAAATGACTTTATAAGTCCTCTATTATGTCTAGATACTCTCCATGCTCAGCCCACAACTCACAATTTATTTGATCCTCATATACCCTCAGATAGGAGATAGATGCACTGCTTGATCCAATGACTTCTCAGCTTTCAAATTCTTTCTGATGACTTGAGTAAGGTTGAATTTGAATAATAACCTATTGATAGACTCATAGAGGTGAGAATAGTGCTTGGTCCCTTGTTGGATGACTTGCTATGTTATGCTATGCAGATGATTAGACTATGTACATGACTCTATATGCAAATGCTAATGATATTGAAACATAAACCGAGTGAATAAGGTTGAGCAAATTTTAGGGTGCAACAGCTGCCCCTATTCAAGCGACTTGGACCCGATTGGGTGAAGAGCCCGGAGCCTTCAAACATTCGAGGTACGAGACGGTTGAATACTAAGAACCCGGAAATTTGCCAACCGCAGAAATAAACTGCACCACTGCTTGGGGGACGACATTCATCAACTGAATCCAACTGTTATGGCAACCCCCCTGATCTCGCGCTGGGGATTATTTTCATCAGCCTGAAAAAGATTCTATCCTCGAAGAAGTAGGACTTTGTCCACGTCAGGACGCCTGCGCCGTCAACACAAAGAAACCTCAACTAAAACTTGTCCACGTTAGGACTCCACCTGCTGTCAACCCGGAAAAATCTCGGCAACTTCGCTGGGGATAACTCGTCTGTATTTCATCAAAAATAAATCGTCCACGTCAGGAATAAATTCTTCCACGTCAGGAATAACACCGTCCATGTTAGGACTAAGACTTCATCTGGGTCCGTCCACGTCAGGACTAAACTCTCTGGGTTATGAGTACTTCGTCCACGTTAGGACTCACCCTTCCACGTTAGGAATACATCGTCCACGTCAGGACCCACCTTTCCACGTTAGGAATACATCGTCCACGTCAGGACCCACCTTTCCATGTAAGGAATATATCGCTTTTCCACGTAAGGAATCAATCTTTCTTTCCACGTAAGGAAACTATCTATCGTCTTGATTTGTCCACGTAAGGACTCAACTTTTCCACGTAAGGAATAAACTTCTTTCCACGTAAGGAACGCATCTCTGTCCACGTAAGGAACACAATTTCTTTCCACGTAAGGAATACCTTCTCAATCTGTCCACGTAAGGACTCCAATCTTTCCACGTAAGGAATACATCTTTCCACGTAAGGAATCACAATCTTTCCACGTAAGGAATCAACTTGTCCATGTTAGGACTACATCGTCCACGTTAGGACCCACCTTTCCACGTTAGGAATAACTCTCTTCTTGATTTGTCCATGTAAGGACTCCATCTCTTTCCACGTAAGGAATGCATCTTCTCTTCTGAACCTGTCCACGTCAGGACTAAACTCTTCCACGTAAGGAACACATCTTTTTTCCACGTAAGGAATAAACTTGCTTTTCCACGTAAGGAACTGAAACTTCTCTTTCCACGTAAAGAAACGCTTTTCGTCTTGGTTTGTCCACGTCAGGACTCACCTCTTGACTCGCTGAGGAAATAAAACTTGTCCACGTCAGGACTTACGCGTCTTCGACTTGCTGGGGAAATAAAACTCGTCCACGTCAGGACACACACTTCGCCAACCACACGAAGAAGAATAATTTTTTCAAGTCAGGACTCTCGTATCTTGTCATCACAATGCATTATAAACTTGTCCACGTCAGGACGCACATTTCACCATTACGAATAAAGATATCTGCTGGAAATAAATGGTCCACGTCAGGACACCAACACGAAGAGTAACCAACTTTGTCCACGTCAGGACTCCACACTCAATCAATACCGAGAACTGGAATCTGTCCATGTTAGGACTAACACATATCGTCAACTTGAGGAAATGTCCACGTCAAAACTTGTCAATAAAATTCGTCCACGTCAGGACTCATTTCTCCACTAGTCCCAACCCACAAACTTCTTAGCACTGACGTTACAGCAACTTTGAGGCGGACTCTACTGGGGATATTTGGAAACCAAACTACTGGAGGCCTGTTCTGATAACTGGCGGCAGCCTCTGAAATTCTGATTCCTGAAACCCTTTGATGACAAATAACTCTGCTTGGGGACAAGGAGATATTTTGCCTACTAACTCTGGCAGGGAAAACAAGAGAAATTCACAAATAACTCTGTTTGGAGACAAAGAGAACTTCATCATGATAACTCTGTGGGGAATAATGCCAAAGATGACACTTCATTGAATGTCTCACGTCGAGATCTTGAACGTTCAGTGATTTATTGGAGCAAGAGCTCCTCCCACCTGCAAGAGAGCACTACTTGAAACAAACGGTTAGCCAACCTGGTTTACGTTTCAAAATGCATATGTTTGACAATGACGCAATGCCCCATTCGACATGGAAATGCTACGCGCTTTTATTTGGTGGATGCAAGTATGACACTATATGTCGATGCAAATGTAGACTCGAACTGCTGAGATACAGGAACTGCTTCAGCAAAATAAATGTTGAAGACAACGCCAACTCCGCTGGGGATAGCCAGGTGCTGCGAAACTATTCCAGTAAAATAAATGCTGGAAGGGTGAGGTCGACTCAGCTGGGGAGTTGGGAACTTAAACCAAACACCTCATTGAAGTAACACCCTACTGGGGAATATAACTCTGTTGGAGAATAGCAGATGCGCCTGGTATGATTGGAATTCTGCTAGAGAGTGAACTGATATCACACGGAATTCTGACAAAATAAATGCCAGGGCCCACACCAACTCTGTCGGGGAGAGTCTTAATCTTCGAGTTCCACTGGGAGGAAAAGCAGTTGCTGAAAAGAGAACTCCACTGGGGATGGGATGATTCTCTTGGGAAAATCAACTGACTCCGCTAGGGGAGAGTAAATGACCCTGCGGGGAAAGGTAAACTGTCTGAATACAGCCCACAAGTCGGAAATATTAATCTTCTGAGGCTAAACCACTCTGCTTGAGACGCACTGTCTGAATATAGTCTACAATTTTGGAATTGCCAGACTTTGCTGAGGATAAACGACTTGACTGGAGCATGTCCTTTGAATAAGCTACGACTAGCTAGGGAATTCGATCCTTCTTCAGTAAGGGCATTGCTATCTTGGGAGCACGACTTGCGTGGGGATCGAGTCTTTTGTTACAAGCTTCTGGTCAATACTGCAATCTTTTGATCGTCCTCTTCCTGCGGCTATGAACCCTGCAACAACACAAACAAGACAAGACAAGTCTACGCAACCAAATCTATTCAAGTTAGCGTCAACGATATTATTTTCAGTTAATTCAAAGTTTTAGCAATTATTGGCAAGGGCCAGTGATGTTATACACATGCTAGTTTCAGTAAACTTAGGCGTTTATCATGCACAAAACAGTAAAGAACCAGCATCAAATACTGAATAACATATTTTATTGATTGGGCCCCTAAATGGGCGGAGTTTTGTACACGGGATGTAACTCCTGAAAAGAGGAAGCTACGCACAACAAATATACAAGTATGCACAAGAAGCATAAATATAATGACAAATTAAATTTGTACACATGTCGGCAACGGGATGCAGACGAACATCACGAACTGATCCTCCTATGACTCGCCCGACTCTAACGCTTTCCCCGATATCCATACTTCCGAAGAGATTGTATCTGATAATCGACCCCTCGAGTTTATTCTCCCGCACCAATGCTCAACGCAGTATCAAATTCGGACCGCAGTCATTTGCTTTTCAAATCCCTAACTTTTGCGTGAACCGCCCTTTACGGGTTTTCAGTTCACCGGGATACCCTTTTTTGCCGAAGCTGCCCAGTGTAGGTTTTCAACTTCGCGGGTGTACATTTTTTCAATTTATCCCTAACTTTTGCCCGAACCTTTCATTCTGTTTCTGGTTCGCCAGGATGCCCCATTTTTGCCTGGACTCTCTTTTTTTTCCAGCGGGTCGATTTTAAGCAAAGTATTTTTTTACTGCGTCCGAGTTCACAGGCGACGTAAAGTCTTCACCGTCCATGGTGGACAACAACAAAGCTCCTCCTGAAAATACTTTTCTGACAACGTATGGCCCTTCGTAGTTAGGGGTCCACTTGCCCCTGTGATCTGCCTGTGGCGAGAGAATCCTCTTCAACACAAGGTCGCCCGTCTGAAAGCTCCGCGGCTGTATCTTCTTATCATATGCTTTCTTCATTCGGCTCTGGTACAAACGACCGTATGCTAGAGAAGCTAGCCTCTTCTCATCCATTAAACTCAATTGGTTCAACCTGTCTTTCACCCATTCTGCCTCATCTAGCTGAACATCTCGCAATACCCTCAGAGAAGGGATCTCAACTTCCAATGGTAGTACTGCTTCCATTCCGTACACTAACGAGAACGGGGTTGCCCCGGTTGATGTGCGTACCGTCGTACGATAACCGTGCAAAGCAAAAGGTAGCATCTCATGCCAATCCTTATAGGTCACCACCATCTTCTGAACAATCTTCTTTATATTCTTATTGGCCGCTTCCACAGCGCCATTCATCTTGGGTCGGTAAGGGGAGGAGTTGTGATGTTCGATCTTGAAATTCTGACAGAGCTCCTTCATCATTTTGTTATTCAAATTTGAACCGTTGTCAGTGATTATCCGCTCGGGGATCCCGTATCTGCAAATGATATCTCTCTTGATGAACCTAGCCACCACCTGCTTAGTTACATTTGCGTAGGACGCCGCCTCCACCCACTTGGTGAAATAATCGATTGCTACTAGAATGAACCGGTGCCCGTTAGAAGCTGTCGGCTCGATCTTTCCAATCATATCAATTCCCCACATCGAGAATGGCCATGGCGATGACATCACATTCAGAGAACTCGGAGGCACATGAATCTTATCAGCATAGATTTGGCACTTGTGGCACTTCCTCGCAAACTTGAAACAATCAGTTTCCATAGTCAGCCAAAAATAACCCGCCCGTAGCAGCTTTCTTGTCATAGCATGCCCACCAGCATGCGTACCAAATGTACCTTCATGTATTTCCTCCATGAGCAACTTTGCCTCTTTTTCATCTACACAACGCAACAGCACCAAGTCGTGATTTCTTCTGTATAAGACACCATCCGGATTCAAATAGAAATTACCCGCCAATCTCCTGAGAGTCTTCTGATATTGACTGGATGCCCCAGCCGGATACTCTTTGTTCTTCAGGAAATTAAGGATATCGAAATACCACGGTTTGTCGTCAGATGCTTCATCAATAGCAAACACGAAGGCAGGTCTGTCAAGCCAAGAGATAATAATTCTGGGAGCCTCGTTCCAGAAGTTGACTTTGTACATGGAAGACAAGGTGGCAAGAGCGTCAGCCATTTGATTCTCCGCTCGCGGCACATGATGCAATTCAACATTGTCAAAGAAAGGCAACAATCTCCTCGCGTAGTTCATGTAATGTATTAAATTGGGCTGACGTGTCTCCCATTCCCCTTTTATCTGGTTCACCACTAGAGCTGAGTCTCCGTATACATCCAGATTTTTGATTCGCAAATCAATGGCTTCTTCAAGCCCCATTATACAAGCTTCGTATTCGGCTTCATTATTGGTAACTGCAAAGGTCAATCGAGCAGTGAACGGGATGTGCGACCCGTGCGGAGTGGTGATGATTGCCCCTATTCCGCTACCATAAGCATTCACAGCTCCGTCAAAAATCATCTTCCATTTGGAACCCAACTCTGGTCCTTCATCTGACAACGGCTCTTCACAATCTTTCATCTTTAGGTACATGATATCCTCGTTAGGAAAATCAAACCTCATCGATTGGTAATCTTCAATAGGCTGCTCCGCCAGATACTCAGACAGTACACTCCCCTTTATTGCCTTCTGCGAGACATACTGGATGTCATATTCAGTCAAGACCATCTGCCAACGGGCAATTCTCCCTGATAACGCCTGCTTTTCAAATACATATTTGATAGGATCCATCTTCGAGATGAGCATGGTTGTATGATTCAGCATATATTGCCTCAAACGCTTGGCGGCCCAGGCTAGCGCGCAACAAGTCTTTTCAAGCATTGAATATCGAGATTCACAGTCAGTGAACTTTTTACTCAAGTAATAGATTGCATGCTCTTTTCTTCCTGTCTCGTCATGTTGACCGAGAACACAACCCATGCTTCCCTCAAGAACTGTCAAATACATAATCAAGGGTCTCCCTTCCACTGGAGGTATCAAAATAGGAGGCTCCTGCAAATACTACTTTATTTTATCGAACGCCTTTTGACAATTTTCGTTCCACGTTACAGCTTGATCTTTCTTCAACAGCTTAAACAATGGTTCACACGTAGCAGTTAGGTGAGATATGAACCGAGCGATGTAGTTCAACCTCCCTAAAAACCCGCGCAACTCTTTCTCTGTTTTAGGCGTCGGCATCTCTTGAATTGCTTTTATTTTAGCAGGATCGACCTCTATTCCTCTTTCGCTTACGATAAACCCCAGCAATTTACCCGATCTCACCCCGAAGGTGCATTTGTTAGGGTTCAGTCTCAGCCTGAACTTCCTAAGCCTTTTAAATAGCTTCAGCAGATTCACCAGATGCTCTTCCTCCGTCTGGGATTTGGCAATCATATCGTCAACATAAACTTCGATCTCTTTATGCATCATATCATGAAAAAGAGTCGTCATAGCACGTTGATAAGTTGCCCCAGCATTATTCAACCCGAAGGGCATCACTTTATAACAAAATGTTCCCCAAGGCGTTATGAAAGTAGTCTTCTCCATGTCCTCTGTCGCCATTTTAATCTGATTATAGCCTGAGAAGCCATCCATGAAGGAGAACACGGAGTATTGAGCAGTGTTATCGACTAGCACATCGATATGAGGAAGTGGAAAATCATCTTTCGGGCTCGCTTTATTCAAGTCACGGTAATCTACACACATTCTCACCTTACCGTCTTTCTTTGGCACTGGTACAATGTTAGCGACCCATGAGGGATATTTTGTCACAGCCAGGAAACCAGCATCCCACTGTTTTTGAACCTCTTCTTTGATCTTCACTGCCATATCGGGTCTAGTTCTGCGAAGCTTTTGCTTGACCGGTGGGCATTCTTCTTTCAATGGCAGACGGTGCACAACCATATCTGTATCGAGCCCTGGCATATCTTCATATGACCAAGCGAACACATCACTATACTTTCTGAGCATTTCAACCAGTCTTCGCTTGATGTCGCTCTGCAGCGCGGCTCCTATACGAATATTCTTTTCAACCCCTTCCGACCCCAAATTAATAATCTCGATGACCTCTTCGTGAGGCAGAATGACTCTTTCTTCTTGCTTCACCAACCAAGACAATTCTTCAGGAACGTCACCATCTTCAACAACCTCTTCTTCGGCCTGAAATACCGGGTGTTCAAAGTCGGAACGAGTCATAGGTGGTTCAAGGATGTCATCTGAAAATGTTATCCTGCAAAAGGAATGGTTAAATGCTTCAAAACACGCACAAAGCGAATAACCACGTTGCCATTTTATTGAAAAATACAAAACAGGAAAAACAGAGATCGCAATATTTGCACATGAAAAAACGCCTTTTATTTAATGATAAACACGCAATGTTCATAACAGCACAGCCCTAAGCAAATCCTGATGCCCCGGGCAAGACATCAGATTGTTCAACAATTAATAAAACAAAGCATTACTGTTTAAGAGTCACAGGAACAAGCTCCTGAATAGACCAGTTGCACAAGCCCTGTCTTGGCGTGCTTGGCTGAATCCAGGCATCCATATCGCAATCACTGTCTCCTTCGTCAGACTCTGAAGCAGCGTTGATGGTCTCATGACATACTCCACTGGCAGAGATGGTTATTGGCCCTTTGAAACAGGGTGCCCCCACAGCAGGTGTTGACGACGACGGTTGGTACCCCAGCCCAAATCGGTCCATCTTCACAGGAATATCCAGCACTTTGCCCCAGCCCTTGGTCTCACCTGCCTCTACAAGAGCTTGAGCTTCTTTATATGACGAGACGGCTACCTCTGACACTCTGCTCGGCCCGGGACCTTTGTCCTTGATGCGCAACCCTTCAAACGCCTGGCAGGGTGTTTCATGAATCTCTCCATCGACCTCCACATATTTAAATGACGACAGATGGCTGACCAGGATGTCTTCTTCTCCGCATACGGTGACCACGCTGTCTCCGACCATATATTTCAATTTTTGATGCAGGGTAGACGTGACTGCCCCAGCCCCATGAATCCAGGGTCTCCCGAGCAGGCAGCTATATGCAGGCTGGATGTCCATGATATAAAACTCAGTCGCGAAAACCTCCGGCCCCACCTGTAGAGGCAATGTTATCGATCCAAAAACTGTCCTTCGCGTCCCATCAAATGCCCTGACTACCAAGTCACTAGGCGTGCACAGGATTCCTCTGACATCTAGCTTCATCATCGCTTTCTTGGGCAGCACATTCAAAGACGATCCGGTGTCGACCAATACATGCGACATGACTGATCCTCTACACTCGACAGATACGTGCAGCGCCATATTATGATCTCTCCCCTTCGGGGTCAAATCAAAGTCTGTAAAGCCCAAGCTATGGCCTGCATTTACATGTGCCAACACTCCTTCCAGCTGATTTACGGAAACATCCTAGGGTATGAAGGAAGTATCCAGGACTTTCAACAAAGCATTTCTGTGAGCTTCAGAACACAATAGCAACGACAAGATAGATATCTTTGACGGCGTCTGTTGCAGATGCTCCACAATCTTATAATCACTTTTGCGAATCAAGCGCATGAACTCTTCTACATCCTTCGATGCCGATTCTTTGCCGCTTGCTTGCACTGGGACATTCTCAACCATCTTTCCCTTCCCCTTTGCCAGTCTTTCGGCCTCCACCTCAGGCGATATGAAGATCCTACCACTCCTTGTCCTACCTCCGGTACCAACAACATTGTCCACAGCCTCGACTGGCTGCTTATTAACATCAATTTTTACTTCGTCACAATACACTTCCAACCCATATGACCATGGGACTGCTTTTGTGCTCTCGTACGGGATTGGTCCGGCTTTAGTAATAGTGATCGGTGGTCGCTGGGCCGGTGCTGTTATAGTGATTGTCTTTCGAGGAATCGTTACAGTGGCCACATCACTCTGATCATCTGCTAATGCCCCTGCAGGCTCTTCAATTGCTGCTCGGTCAAACTGCAATGTGCCGCCATTTATTAAAACCTGAATACCTTTCTTTAAATCATCACACCCCCCAGCTAGGGTCCAGCACTCTAAGCAATACTCGTCACATCCTGGATAGACCCCACCTTGCAACAACCTGCTCTTTATCTCGCTCAGCGGCGTCTTTAAATCGTCGACATTCATAATCAGATTCAAACCCTCCTCAGTCAAAATGGCGTTTGCCCCATGGTTGGGCATGGGCTTCTGCACTATATTTGGACCCGCCGTTCCAAAATTGATAGCTTTACTATCCAATAAATCCTGCACAACATGCTTAAAGGCATGGCAACCCTCTACATCGTGGCCCGGAGCCCCAGAGTGGAACTCACAGTACCTGCTTGCATCATAGCCATACGGAGGAGTTCCTGTTATTGGTGCCAGAGTTCTCTTCTCTACCAAATTCAACCCTAACAACGTCTGCAACAAATCGGCATACGTCAAGGGAGGTTTCTCAAACACTCTCCTTGGCTTACCTCCCTGGAATCTTCGCTGGGCAGGCTGTGCCCCCTGTTGTGGCTGCTGTTGCTGTAATGGTTGTTGCTGAAACGGAATAGTAACACTTGCCACCTGCTGCGGCTGATTATACTGGTTTCGACCTTTGCCTCTGCCTCTGCCTCGGCCTCCGAATACTGCGCTAGCATCGTCCTGACGGCGCCCACCAAAAGCCTTCCTGTTACTGCCAGATGCAGTAGATTCCTCAGCTTGGAATCTTCCCTGTTTAATGTTACTTTCAATCTTTTCTCTCATCAGAATTAAGTCTGAAAAACTGGCCAAAGAGGTATGAAACAATTTGTCATAAAACATGCCGGTGAATGTGCCGATGAACATGTCATTCATTTCCTTGTCTTCTAAAGGAGGACGGACCCTAGCAGCCATGTCGCGCCATCTTTGCGCATACTCTTTAAAGCTCTCACCCTTCTTCTGAGACAACCCTTGCAACTGGACCCGGTTGGGTGCCAAGTCGCTGTTATACTTATAGTGAGCTACAAATGCCTCTGCCAGCTGCTTCCATGTCTTTATATGCGTTGGCTCCAACCCCATGTACCACTCGAGGTAAGGGCCTGACAGGCTATCCTGAAAGAAATGCATTAGCATCCTCTCATCAGTTGAATACGCAGACATCTTTCTTTAGTAAGCCCGCACGTGCACTTTCGGGAAAGTATCCCCTTTATACTTATCAAATGTAGGGGCTTTGAATTTGATTGGCACCCTCAAGCCAGGTACCAGACCCATCGTTGACATGTCTAAGCCCACAACACTTTGATTTACGACCCCCCTCATCTGCTCTTCTAGCATTCTAATCCTCTGGGAGTCATCCATCGGCCCTTCGAAACCTCCACCGGAGAAGGCGTCCTCTTGCTGATCCTCTTGCCAGTTACCATTTCCAGCTCCATACCCATCGTATCCGTTGTTACGTCCAGCTCTAATCTGATTCATCACCGAGCCTCGCCCTCTGTTGCCGTATCCCAGAACAACTCCAGTAGGTCCAAAAGTCATTAACCCAGCGCCGTTTCCATTTCCGAAACCTCCGTAACCCTGATTGGTCATACCATATCCGTCTTGCCCAAAGCCTTGAGCATTGAAACCATATTTCCCAGCATTATCGAAACCCTGATCATTGAATCCGAATCCAGCATTACCGAAGTCGTTGCCTCCCATATTATCACCCAAGTTGACATCACCAAGCCCAACGTTATGGACAACAATCTCGTTCCCAATTCCAACGTTGCCGTTCCCAGCAGCAGTAGCGTTGTTGACATTAGCAGCAGGTATATTGACTACAAGCGGAGCCACTGGTGTGGGAGTACCATCCCCATGAACAGTGTCAACTCGCACGGACTGATGATCCTCATTTCCATGACCGGCATTTCTGACCAACAGAGGCTGCACCATAGCTTGCAAATTCTCCTGACCTTTTGCAATAGTCTCCATGGTCTGCATGAAGAGCGCTAGCTTCTCGCGCATGTCTTACATCTCGTTCTGCATTTGATCCATGATTCTTCGACAGTTAGTGCGAGTGGAGTAACGGTGCGGGTGCTGATCTTCAATCCTGAAAAGACCTGATACAGAGCAGGGAATAAGATATCATCCAAAAATTACCTGTAATGCAATATGAATATGAATGCAATGCAATGTGTGTCTGTGCATTAGGGAATGGCATTCCCCGATTCTAGTGTGAAGGTGCTAGTGCAGTGATAGGGCTAGCAATATGAAGATCGGAGCTGAATCATAGAAAACGCCTCATATATTGCAGAGAAATCCAATAAGCCAAGAATACAATATCACTGAGTACAATAAGAAGGCATGACCTCAACCAACAATCCTGGTGATGGTCAGCACTATGCAAATAAAGCATACAAGTTAATACATGAAAGGATCAAGTACTCCCATGAGCCTGGTACTCTTCTATTAACTTCTTGGTCTCTGGATGACCTGGTCGGGTAAGCAGCCCTTCAACAAGTTGGTTTCTTCGTTTGAGAACACGGCGCACGTTACCAGCGGTTTCCTCCCATGCCCCTTCTCCGAAGCGATCCTCTAGCTTCCGCTTCTGAGACACAGCTTCGTTTCTGCCTTCGATGGCCTTATTCAACGCATTCTGGAGACTATACCAGGTCATCACTTCTTCTTCATGTTGCTTAACGCTAGCTTTCAACTGCTCTTCGAGGTCGGAAATTTGCTGCTTCAACTTATCTTCCCTCTTTTTGTTGTTGGTCAGCGTAGCATTCCAAGTCTTGTTGCAAGAAGAGATTTCTCGGTGTGCTGCGTCGAGTGCTTTCTTTTTGGATTCCAACATGTCATGGGAGCTTCTGAACTCTTGCCCCAGACGTTCGCGCTTCTTCCTCTCCTCAGTCAACTCAGCCCCTAGTCTGTTTACTAGTTCGATCTGCTGTTGGAAAGCATGCACGACCTTGTTTTTCTCACTGCGTATCTGAGCTAGCTCTTGCTCTAGCCCTTCATTGATCTTCATCAAGGCTTCTTTCTCTTTCACCACTTGCTCGTAGGCCTCCCTAGTAACAGTAGTTGGCTCTTCTACCGGAATATGAACAGGGACTGGTGCATCTGGAAATGGCATCCGCAACTGACTTGCTCTCTCCTGGATCCAAACTCTGTAGGGTGCATAAGCCTGGCAATCATTCTTCCCTAACAGTGGCTTCCCTCTTCTGTTAATACGCGTCCAGGCATGCTGCAGCTTGGCTAGTAATTCTCCCTTCAAATCACCGGTGAAGTACAGAGATTCCTGCACTTCTTCCTCCTTTGGTGGGTTCTTCAACGCATATCCGAACTGGCGAATGAACAGAGAAGGGTTGTAATTGATACACCCTTTTCTTCCTATCAACGGAACATTAGGGTACCCAGAACAACTGAAGATAAGCTCAGATCCCAGCAAGTCTCGATCAAACCACTTTATGTCTTCAGAAGATAGCCTCATCAGGCGCTCTGACCAGCTAGCGGTAGTTACACTATCCACAAAAGATCCCTTCGGGGGAAGATGACTCTTAAACCACATGCTCAACAGAGGCGCACAACAGTAAACAACCTTTCCCCTTCTGTTTTCATTCTTGTAGTGCAATGAGTGGTAGAAGTCTCCGATCAACGTGGGCACTGGGTTGCCAGCAGCGAACAGATGGAAAGCGTCCATGTCCACGAAATTGGGCAAGTTATGAAA
The DNA here is from genome assembly GCA_963859935.3 of Lathyrus sativus. NCBI lineage: Eukaryota > Viridiplantae > Streptophyta > Magnoliopsida > Fabales > Fabaceae > Lathyrus > Lathyrus sativus. The sequence continues at coordinate 215,929,102 of OZ012741.1, forward strand.
CAGTACAATTCCATAAATGCATAGAGCCAAAATAGCATTGAAAACCACCCAACATTCGCTCTTGGCATACTCCTGAGCCTTGCCAACCAGAAAATCAAGAGAGAAACCTGAAACCCCAAGCCAAGAAGTCACTAACAGTTCTGCAGCGTTCATGTGCAAGGCTTTAGCTAAGTCCTTCAACTTGGGCTCGGCAGCAGAGTGAATAAAGGGAACCTTGTTCTGCACTGGTAGCTCAGTAAACTCCACATACTCCTCAATGGTAGGCCCCAAAATAAAGTCAGCAAACGTGAAACATCTCAATGTGGGGTCATAGAACTGCATTAAGGTGTACAGCCCATTCATCTCATCAGCGGTGGGCTTGCAGACTAATATCAGTAATCTCCCATGACTCATTCTGAAACTTCTCCTAACCTCCTCATCAGCAAGAGATATCAGACCAAGCAAAGGAGTAATATCAGGTGTCGGCAGCTTATACGCAATTGTCTTCCGCAATCCAGCCATGATCAATACTCAGAAGTCCGGGCACTAGAACCAGGGAATACGCAAATGCACCTGCAGCACAGACACACGTTAATGGGATGCAATGATAATGATTATGCAAATAATGCAATGCAAGCATCATGCAACAGGGACCAAATGCCATAGCTGAGTAGCCTGAACCATCAAGAAGTCACAGATAGACCCTCCAGAAGTCCTCAAACCCTGGTCTCAGATAGACCTAAAACAAAGCTCCAATACTGGTCTCTGATAGACCCATAACATAACTCCACCTGGTCTCTGACAGACCTCAAATCATATCTCCAACTGGTCTCTGACAGACCTCAAATCATATCTCCAACTGGTCTTTGACAGACCTCAGAACTCTCCAACTGGTCTCTGACAGACCTCAGGACTCTCCAACTGGTCTCTGACAGACCTCAGGACTCTCCAACTGGTCTCTGACAGACCTCAGAACTCTCCATAAATACCCGGGATCTCGGATCAAGAAACAAACCGGTAGTCTGAAGGTCTAGCTACCTGCATAACCCCAAACCCTCTCACAGGTGGATGTCCTAGCAACTGACAAAGGTACGGCATCCTATGCGGTCGTCGGCGTCACAGACTTTCAGGGTTGATGATACGATTCCCAGAAGGAGTGGCATCATCAATTCCTGAAGAGGCCTCACTTAGCCAACTTCCAAATGATCGGTTCCCGGAGTCGACAATTCAGCTGACCAACAACCCCTTCGACCCAAAGGGTAGAAAAAGAAGCCAACCAAAAGAACCTCGTCCGAGTGTAGATTTCATGAGACACTAATGCAAGCAAAGCCGACACGCACCCACTACTTTCTACTCTAATTCTAGGTGCACTCAAGCCCAGGTCCGGCTTATCTCTCAATCATAGGATCACCCGTCACACCCCAATACAACAATAATAATCAAATAATATAATGCTGAAAATAAAGGTCAGAAATATAAATCCATAAGAAATCCTCGACGGGAAAACAAGCGTTAGGATTGACTCTCTTAAGGGACGTTGGATCCCAAATGCATAAGGACTATCGCAGCCCTTAGCAGCCAGGGGACGTTGGGTTCCCAGCAGAGTCGCCAGCTGTCGCTACTGCGAAAATTGGCGCCGGCTGAACAGAAGAGTCGCCACCGTGCGTTATTTATCCCGACGGAGGGAAAGGAAACGCTCGAAGTAAACCTCGCAAAAAACGGGAAAAGATATGGTCATCGCAACCAAAACCTGGGTTCGGGAGTCGGTTACGCAAGGGGAAGGTATTAGCACCCCTCACGCCCGTCGTACTCGACGGGATCCACGCTTGTTTTCGGGTATGGATTGGTATTTCTATCTATACTAAGGGTTAAGGGTTAAAAAGAAAATAAAATGACTCGGCAAAGTATCGCACTTTATGCCTACGTATTCCCGTCTGGAACGAGAAATCAGAGTCAACGTAGTTCGCCTACCTACGGGAAAGGAGGGGAAGGTTGCTCGCTAGGATATCACATCCTATGCCTACGTACTTTCATACAGCATGAAAGATCAGAGCAAACGTAGTTCGGGCCACGTACGACACAAGTCTGTCTTGACTGTTTTTATTCCTTCTGAAAAAAGGGTTTTTCTGATTACAGGTCCAAGCGGACAAAAATGACGTTTTGATGAGTTCACATTCTTTTACGGAAGAAGTGTCTTTTATTGTGTTTGAAATCTTATTGTATTTTTCTGTTTGTTTTGAGAAAGAAGAGACAGAACTCTAACCTACGGTTGCAAAGGGAATCAAACTAACCTAGTGTTATCATGCATGGATTAAGACCTAGTGTCTATCATGCTCCTCTCTTGCGCAGAGAGAAACAGAGATCCTAAGGGAATAGACGGAAACAGAAACAATAGCATATATACAATAAAGCAGTAAAAATGCATGGATGCAGCAATACAAGCGAGGCAAGGGAGTTCCACTCAACCTCGAACCTAGAAAACAATAGGCAAAAGTGAACAGACTTCACTTCTAACCCAACAGGTTAAACAGAAAACAATACAGTCAGGGAAAACCAAACAATACATCAGGAAATGAAAAACAGCAAAAATAAACAGCCACAACAGCTCTGCATCAACATCTGTCTTCAAGTCATCTCCAAACAGCTACAAGCTTCAGCAAGCATCAATCTCCATCTCCACAGCCTTCAAGCAAGGGCTTTGATTATCAGTCTTCCATCATCAATGGCTTCTCTTCAAGGCTCAATCTCCAAGAGGGATAACAGTCAACAAGATGAATTAAATGTTAAACAGTAAATTGCCTACCAAGGGTGGCTCATTAACTGTTAACATTATACAGACAATTTTCTCTCAAAAGTTCTATCTTTCAAATACATTCACTGATCCTTCCAAAGGAAGGAGGTGGATATTTGAAAGAGACTTTGAATCATAGAGAAAGGATGGAGGCAGACAAGGCCTTCCATGTTTGTGAATCAAGCTTGCTACTCTAGAGCTCTGCCTAGCTCCTAAACCCTACACTCCTCAACAGCTGCCAGCAAAGGATCTCCTCATCAACTCTGGAAGTTGGTCTTCAATCTCTTGATCTCCAATGGACTTCATCATCACAGGTCTCAGCTCTCCCAATACCCAAGCAAACCCAATACCCCACACAGACAGATAAAATAACCCTAGAGAGGGCACACCACACAGTCAAGCAAATATAGCAGTATACTAATAGCAGTAGGGGAATCCTAATATTCTCTAAGGGGTCTAATAACTACCCATAATCCCTATAGTCCCATACCCCCAAAAAAATCAATGTACAACTCCTAAGGGGAATGAACTAATTCACCTATGTTATCTTAAAACCCTAATTTTGATCATGTTATTCACACCTAAACAAATCACCTAAAATTAATTTCTAAAATCATGAACTAAATTGTATACAAGATAAGGGTCTAAACTAATCAACCTAAAAAGAATGGATTAAAAATGTTAAAGCATCTATTCAAACTAAAATTAACAAATTCATGCATCAAACTAAACAATATTTACACCTATAAAAAAGAAAAATATGCCAAAAATATGAAAACAAAATGAAATAATAATTTTTTTGTGTGATATTTTTCTTGACAAAAGTATGAATAATATGCAAAAAGAACCAATTAAAATCATGCATTTTTCTATTTTTTATGAATTTCCAAAGAATTAAAATTTTTGAAAGAAATAAAATGAGAATTAAATGGAAAGGGGTGCAGAAAGCATTGAAAACTAGTTAAAACAACAAACTGGGCCCAGACTGGGGGGCGCGCATAGCAAGCGCGTCTGGGCCCAACCAAACAGAAAATGATAACAAAAATTAAAAAAAACAAAACGGTGCGAAAGCGAAATATTTAGGCATAATCACATTGGGCCTGCATTGGGGGGTGTCATTAGCATGAGAATTCAAAGCCCAGTCAGAAGCTATTAGTGAAACGGTGCGCATTGGCTTTTGAATCTCCCTCCGTTTTTTCTTTTAATCGTGGCCATTGGATTTAGTCCCCAGTCAAAGTCAAACAATAGATCAAACGGTTCAAAGGTCGTCTTCAACCTTAGAAACCCTAGGGTTTCTGAAACTCCCTTCACCATGAACGAAACTTCCACCATTCTGTTCTCCTTCGTTCTTCCATGAAGTCACACGTTTCCAAGACCAAAAGTGATCTACCTCTTCCCCTCTACACAACCATACCCTTATCTTCCTCTAAAACTCAACCAAAAACTAAACCCGATAGGCATAACAGTTTGGTTCCACCATGATCACCTGATATCAATTGCTTCAATTCTTGCTCAATTCTATCCTAACATAATCTACATCTCACACTGATCATTTTAAGCCATAGATCCAAGGTTATCATGCCATGAACTATGAGTTACAAGCTCCAACAGTTTTGACACACCAATGGCAACCTCCATGAAACTTCTCCAAACTTTGTGGAATTCATCATCTAACTTATCTTAACCATTCTATGCTAACAAATCACTAACATGCTGGCTAAATCATGCAATTCGAATAGAAATCTAACCTGATGCAAAATGGTGAAAACAACTATGGAACTCCTTGATCCAATGCTTGCAATGATGGGAAACTGATCAGTGAACTTGCTCTTGAGTTCTGTATGCAAAAATTCTGGCTCAAACCTCTTAAATCTTGAAATTGCAAAATTCTTGCTTCTTGGATGATTAACTTGTATGGCACGATCCCTCTCCAATTCTATCCAATTCTTGTGTGAATTCTGATCTATGAGTGATGGTGATGATGATCCAATCAAGAAATGTGAAAATTGAGAGAGATTTGGTGGAGTTTGAAAAGCTTTTGCAAGTTGGAAGAATTGTATGAAACTTGGTGTTATGAACAAAGTGATTCACCAACCATGGCATGAAGCTCTTCAATACAATATATAGATATCATTGGAAAGTCCTAGAACCTTGGAGAAACTTCCCATGCACTCTTTCCTTGCATTTTGGATTATGTAACTTTCATTGTAAGTAACCATGCATAACTTTCAATTATTGAACCAAACTCAAAATTCTACTTTTGCCAATGTTCTCAAAATGTTTTTTACAATCAAAATGACCTATAATTTCATCCCATTTGGCCAAACTATGAAAAATCTCCATTTTAGGTCATTTTTTATTCATTAAATCCACCAATTTTGAAACCTTGAGCTATGAGCTTTTCCAATCTTGCATGACCACTTTTCTAGACTAAAAATGTCATTTGGAGCAAGTTTGATGTTGTGAAGTTTTTCATTTGAAGCTTCCTTGTATGAGGTTTGGGCATAGGCTTGAAATGACCTGTAATTCTTAGATGACCAAAATACCCTTTGCTTGCCAAGACCATAAGTAGAGTTCCACAAATCATATGAAGGCATACCATACCATTATAGAAAGCTAAGACAATGAGGAACAATTCGTATGTTTACCAGAAATTCATTTGAAATCTCCTTGAGGGGTAAAAATAGCTTGGAAGTCAAGTCACTTTCACAGACAAAATTTCAGATACCTCAGATGACCTGTAACTTGCAAGGACCATAACTTGAGTTCTATAAATCTACTTGATGTCTTCCACCACTCAAATTAAAGGTCTTGAGATCCTCTACAAGTTTCATGTTGACCAAGGATCCATTTGGAGCTTGAATTTTGACTTATCTTGCTTGGAAATTTGATCTAAACTAGGGGATTTTACACAGAAACCCTAATTTAGAAACTCCTCTTCTCCTTGATTTCTCTTGATTTCTTCTTGACATATCACCATATCCTTATCCACATGTCAAATGATGAACCCCACATCTCTCCAATAGCCCTTAATTCCTTTCAATCAGTCAATTGACCTAGAGTTGACCCAGGGTTGACCCAGATGAAACCCTAGTTGACTGTCTTCAACTACAATTCTTGTGATCACATCAATGACTTGTCTCCTTCTCCAAATGACTTTCTAAGTCCTCTATGATGTCTAGATACTCTCCATGCTCAGCCCACAGCTCACAATTTCTTTGATCCTCATATACCCTCAGATAGGAGATAGATGCACTGCTTGATCCAATGACTTCTTAGCTTTCAAATTCTTTCTGATGACTTGAGTAAGGTTGAATTTGAATAATAACCTCTTGATAGACTCATAGAGGTGAGAATAGTGCTTGGTCCCTTGTTGGATGACTTGCTATGCTATGCTATGCAGATGATTAGACTATGTACATGACTCTATATGCAAATGCTAATGATATTGAAACATAAACCGAGTGAATAAGGTTGAGCAAATTTTAGGGTGCAACACATTCTTGCCTCTTCTGTTCTCGTTTTTGTAGTGGATGGAATGGTAGACATCTCCTATCAAGGTAGGGACTGGATTCCCTGATGCAAAGATGTGGAAGGCGTTGAAGTCCACAAAGTCGGGCATATTGGGGAACAGGATAAAGCCATATATGCACAGAGCGAGAATGGCGTTGAACACGACCCAACATCCGTCTTTGGCGCACTGCTGAGCCTTTCCTACTAAGAACTGCAAGGAGAAACCGGGAACCTTGTTCCAACTAGACAAGACCAACTCGGAGGCATCCAGATGAAGTGACGGAGCTAGACTAGCCAGATTAGGCTCAGCATCCATATGGACAAAGGGCATCTGACTCTTGTTAGGCACACCTAACAAATCAACATACTCCTCTAGCGTGGGTGCGAGAACAAAATCCTGGAAAGTAAAGCATCTCAACGGAGGATCGTAGAACTGCAGCAGGGCGTGCAACCCATTCAACTCAAACACAGAGGGTTTACGAACCAAACTGAGCAATTTACCGTAAGACTTTCTGAATTCATCTCTCACAGAATCATCTGCTAAAGCAATCAAACCAGTCAGCTAAACAACATCAGGAGCAGGGAGCTTGTAAGCCACGGTCTTCCTCGGAGAACCCATAACAATACAATAGGAAGCAAGAAATCCTGGATCGGGGGAAACGGTGCCTGCAACACAGACACACGTTAATGAAATGCAAATGAGTATGCAAAGCAATGCAAAATGCAATCATGCAGCAGGAGATCAAGGCAACTACGCTGTGGAGATTCTGTATCAACAGGACCATAATCCTTCTCTATCAAGAACAACCATTATATCCGATAAGAAGAAAACCCCGGTATCGGACCACAAATCTGCTTTGTCAAGAACAAACATCTGATAATAAGGACCTCTGATACAGGACCGAAACTCTGCTCTGTCAAGAACAAACATCTGATAATAAGGACCTCTGATACAGGGCCAAAACTCTGCTCTGTCAAGAACAAACATATATCTGCTGATGAGATCCTCTGATCCCAATCAAAAACCTGCTCTGTCAAGAACAAACGTACATCTCTGAAGATAAGGTCCTCTGATACAGGACCATAAATCTGCTCTGTCAAGAACAATCATACATCTGGTGATGAGAACCTCTGGTACCAACAAAACTGATTCACTATCAAGAAAACCAGGAAGTCTGAAGGTTAAGGTTTCCTGCAACAAACCCAACCCTGCTCACAGGTATGGACCTAAACTGACACAAGTTCGACATCCTATGAGGTCATCAACGTCACAGACATTCAAGAGGGGTGATACGATACCCAGAAGGTGTGGTATCACCAGCTCATGAAGCGGCCTCACTCGGCTGAATCCCAAATGATCGGTCCCCAGAGTCGACAATCCTCCAAACCAACAACCCCCTCAACCCAAAGGGTTGAAAAAGAAGTCAACCGAGAGAACCTTGTCTGAGCGTGGATTTCATGAGACACTAGTGCCTGCCAAGCAAGCACGCGCCCACTAATTTCCACAACTAATGCTAAGTTCACTCAAGCCTGGGTCTGGCTTCTCACTCATCAGAATGCCCCTCCCACAACAGCACAGATAATCATATCATACTGAAAATAAAATGCGGGAAATAAAATGCGATAAATAAACACAACCCAACAAGTAGTCATACAAGCGCTAGGATTGACTCTCGCAGGGGACGTTGGATCCCCAAACTGACTCGCATAAGGGACGTTGGATCCCAGGAAACTATCAAGTCCCCAACAGAGTCGCCAGCTATCGCTTCCGCGAAAATAAGGTGCCGGCAAAACAGAAGAGTCGCCACCTTTCGTTATTTATCCCTCAGAACAGGACAGGAAACGATCGGAAAAACCTGACGAAAAGGTATAAGACAAGGTCGTCGCAACCATTGTCTGGGTTCGGGAGCCGGTTACGCAAGGGGAAGGTATTAGCACCCCTCACGTCCTTCGTACTCAACGGGATCCACGCTTGTTGTGTTTACTGGATGAGTTGGTTTTATCTATCTACCTATCAAGGCTGGCTTAAAAGAAAAGAAAATGACTCGGCTAAGCGTCGCGCTTTATGCCTACGTATTCTCATCAGAGAATGAGAAATCAGAGTCAACATAGTTCGCCCTAACTACGGGTTACGAGGAAGGTGGCTCGCCAATACATCAGTATTGTGCCTACGTACTCTCAACAGGCTTGAGAGATCAGAGCTTATGTAGTTCGGGATAATACAAATTACGGGAATTCAGATTCATCTGTTTTATCGAGTAGGGTTAACAAACAGTTCCAGCAGTTAGGGACAAAGCCTGTTTGCGGTGGCGCTGAAGTTTAACGACACTCTTTTCTTCAGAAAAGCTTTCCTTTGAATTATGGGCCCACGGGGAAAAAAAGGTTTGAAGTTCGTTTTCTGTCATTTACGGAAGAACTGTTTTTTATGGTTGTTTGCAACCTCTATTGCACTAGAGACTATGACCTGATAGCGAATGCGTCGCATGTCACCCAAAGGGTCCCATACTAAACATCCAGACTGTTGAAAAGAAACTCTCCAACAATCCTTTCTCAGATAGCTTAAGGCTCGTAACGTACGACGTTAGTTAACCTTTATTACTGTCTTTTCATTTGTTTTGAAGATGAGAAGAGAGAACAGACTCAACTAAAGGGAGACTATCAAGTCCTAATGTTGTCATGCCAAGGATTCATCCTATGGTTGAGGTTTGAAACAGGGAAGTCCTAGAAGTTATCATGCATAGGTTTCAACCTAAAGTTCTAATCATCACTTCCTTATCAAAGGAAGTGAGATTCCTAGGGGATCATGTCAATGATAAACAGAAACAGATAAAGCATCAGCTTAAACAGTAAACAGATATATAGTAAAATGCATGCAATGCAAGTGAGGGAGGAAATGTGTGTGGGGTGTCAGCCTCCACAAGCTCATCTCAACCTCAAGCCAGATATGAATAACTTCAATCATACAGAAAGTAACATGCCATCAAGCAAAATAGAATAAACTGCAATCATACAGAGGAAGTAAACTGCTATCAAGCAAACACAAACCACATAGGCAAGGGAGCTGGGCTCTACCGAATACCCGCAAGCAAAGCCATACAGTAAAATACAAGTAGAGGGAGCAACTCAACCTCTAGTGCAATCATGCTCCTAGCTTACATCAGTCTAGATATGGACTTATTCTAATGCATCAAGCAAGTCAAACAAGGCACATCAGTACAGAAAAGAAAACAGACAAGAAAAGAAAGCAGATCAACAGCTTCACAGCATCTCAGTCATCAGACTTCAACCACTCTTCAAGGCCATCATCTTCAATAACAAGTATCAACTTTCTCCTCCAAGGTTTCAACCTATCAAACATAAGGATCAACTTGTTCTATCTTCTCCAAGCTTCAGCTCTTCAGTCAATTCCACCTTCAGGCTTCACTCCTAACTACAAGTATCAACTTGATTCCTTCAGGCTCTCAATGCATCAATGTAAGTGTCAACTTATCCTTTATTCCTCAAGCCTCAGCTCTTCACTCAATCCCAATTGGGTCTTCTTCACAAGTATCAACTTGTTCTTCTTGCTTCAGCTCTCTTTGCTTTACCAGTATCAACTAGCTTTCCTCTTCATCTATATGCTTCAGCTTCTCAAGGTAATCTTCAATCACATGGAAGTGTCAACTTCATCCTTCAATCTTCTTCAAGCAAGGAACTCCATCCTCTAACAATGGAGAAAGATGCATCTATCAAGAGCAAAGTTTGGATGGCTGGTAGCAGAGTGAAGACCAAAGGTCACCACTGAGCATCCTGTCATCAGAGAAAGGGACCCTCAAAGGTTCTACCAATTTGCAAAGAGCCACAAATCCTACCAAAGGAGGGATGAGGCCTTTACAAAGGGACCTTGCATCATAGGGAAGAATGGAATTGATCAACATATTCCATGTTTATGAAGAAAGAGAACTATCTAGAAGCTCTGCCTACAAAACCCTAATCTTAACCTAATCAAAACTACACCTAAAGAAGGGAAGATCTTCAAATCCAAGACTCTTCAAGACATCCAATGCATCTTCAACTTGCCTTCATCATCATCCAAGAAAAAGCAAAGCAAAACCCTAATCTAAGGGAACTAAAGATGTTAATCTAGTTGAGTTAGTGCCTTAGAATCATCTAAATATAGCACCTAAACTAAAATCCATCAAAAATAGTAAACTATATTATAAATTTCTACAAAAATTCCTAAGGTATCCTAATTCAATTAAGAATGCCTCATACAAAATCCAGGGACTAGATCATCTATTAAGTCCTAAAATTAGGTCCTAAATCCAAAGGTATCAACCATAAACCCTAAAAATGGAGCTTCTAAAGGTTTCAACCTAAACTACCACCTATGTTAATCACAAAAATGTGAGAAAAATCTATGGGGAGCATGCATATCTATGCTAGCTACTCACAAAAAATCAAGATCAAAATCATCATCACATGATCACACAAAATTCAACAAACTCAAGTATCAAACATGACTATTTTAATATCAATTAAAATGTGAAAATTCCCATAAAATCAGAAAATGCATGAAATAAAAATATTTTTTATCTACAAAATACTAGACCCTATCATGAATCTAATGCAAAAAGAATGGGGTCAATTGGATCATTTTTCCATTTTTTATGATTTTATCAAGAACCATGAATAAAATGAAAAATTAAAGAAAATCCAACAAAAATAATAAATGCACGGTGCAGATAGTAGTAAAATCCAGTTCATATCATGGATTGGGCCATCAGGGGGGTGCAGGTATCAACCAATTCACTAAGCCCAGAATCAGCAACTAAATGAAACGATGCGTTTCATTAAAACTCAGATCCTTCACAAAATGAAACACATTCGTGGCCGTTGGATCACTTCTCCAGTCAAAGGTCCACCCAAATCCAAGGGATCTAAAGTCATATTCAACCTTTTGAATCTCTGAACCTCGCGTGCAGCTCCGGCCACCACTGGTGGTGCCCCGGTCATCGTCCCCAACCCTAACTCTCTCTAGGATCCTCCATTGCAAGTGGTCTATACATGAAACTTGTCCCAAATTTCCTCACGAATTCATTCATGCCCTTTATTCTCTCTGAAACCTCAAGATTCACAATAACCAATTCTCAACCGAAAATGGCAACATCCCTAATTGGTCACTAATTCTCAAATTAACTATCTGAAAACCTTCCTACACCGTTCTACAATGCATCTAACATCCTAATTCGTATTGATTCTACCTAAAACAAGCCAGAGATCAAAGGTTACCAACCTGAAAATTTCGCGTGCACAGAAGCAGCAAGACCTCGAATCAAGCCCTCAAATGCTCCAGACTCCTTCAGTGAATCACTTCCAAGCTTCTGTATGCAATAGAATTGATTGAAATGGCTTCAACTCTTGGATTCGAACCTGAGTTGCAGGTGGAGAAATCTGAGCTCAAGAACACCAATCAGCCACGAATTCCCTTTGATTATGATCTGGAATCATTCCCTAGCATCCATGGAAGAGATTGCAATCAAGAAAATGGATGGAAAGTGAGTGAAATGATGTAACCGAATTCAGTTGCAAGCAATGAAATCTCAATCTCAATCTCTGCTCTCTCTTTCAATTATCACCAACCCCTCATCTGAACCTCTTCTACTCAATATATAGAACATGTGTGGATGATCTAGAACCCTCTAGATCCTTCTAATGAGAAATCCAATCTCTCATGACATGAGAAGTTCACTTATATGCCATGGTGTGCACAACTCTGCAAACAACTTGAAACCAATCTCAATTCCTTCCAATTTCTCCCCTCATGACATTTTGGAAGTGTTTGGCTTGCAAGGGATCTTGATCATGCCTTGAATTTGAGTTTTGCACATGTTACTTAAGATGTAAGTAACTACTTTTCAAAGCAAGTCCACAAATTAGACCTCAATTCAAAAATGTGGCTAAACCAATGTTCTTAAAATTATTTTTAGAGTCAAAATGACCTATTACATGCCTTGGTTTGGATGTGTAGATCAAAAGTATCAATTTCCAACTTTGCTTCATTTAACTTATACCCTTATTTTAGGTCATTTTTGCCACTTTGAGCTATAAGCATTTCCAACATCTCATGATCTCTTGACCAGCCTTAAAACATCATTTTGAACAAGTTTGATGTTGAGCATTTTCCCATTTGAAGCTTGGAAATAAGAGTTATGGCCTTATGGTTGAAATGACCTATAATCTCCAAATGACCAAAATGCCCTTGACTTGTCAAAGCCATAACTTGAGTTCTACAAATCCTATCAAGGACTTCTAGTAATCTATAGAAAGCTAAGAGGATAAGGAACAACATTCATGTTGACCAAACGTTCATAGGAATCATCCTTCTAGGGAAAAAGTTTCATGCAAGTTGGGTAACTTTCAAGCCCCCAAATTCACATACCTCAGATGACTTGTAACTTGTCAAAGTCATAACTTGAGTTCTACAAATCCTATCAAGGACTTCTAGCACTCAAATTAAAGCTAATATCAAGCTCTACAACATTCATGTTGGGGGTAAAATGAGATGACAATCACATCTTGAGCTAAATTGCCTTGAAGACAGGGGTCAAACTAGGGGATTTTACACTGTCAAGCCTTAGAAACCCTAGCTTGAAACTTCTGAAACTCTTAAATCATGATGAGTTAACCTTGGAATCATCCTTATAGAATCTCAATGCATAAATCCATGATCACATGGCTCTTGGATTAGGTCTCAACCTTCTCCAAATCATCAGTTGACTTAGGGTTGACTCAGTCAAACCTTAATTGCACCACTCATGGCTAAGTCTTCTTAATCTTTCACAATGACCTGTCTAGGCCTCAAAGTGATATTCAACACTTCTCATGAGCTCTCTCAAGACCTCAAGTCCATCTCCATGACCTCAGAATCATCTGATGGCTTCCCACAACTCTCAAGTTAGGAGACCTACACACTTGCATTCAATCCTCTCTCTGAGGATCCTTTGACTTCCCTGACAAGGATATCAACCCTTGAACATATGAATAACCTTCTTAGCTAGCTTCATAGTCTCGTATAAATCTTGATTGGTAATCATACCTCTTGATCTCCTGCACACATGTCAATGAAGTGCAAATGATAATGCTAATGTGAATGAAATGAAACACAAGCTAGGAAAAGAAATGCTGGGCAAATTTTGGGGTGCAACAAAAGGGAAAACATGTCCTAGAGTACACATCAGAGCATATTTCAAGAAAATGTATGCATACTCCGATGATAAAAAGTTGTTAATGCATTTTTTCCAAGACAGTCTGGCAGGAGCGTCTTTCGAATGGTATATGGGGCTTGAGAGAACTCATACTCGCAGCTGGAGAGAATTGGTCGAGGCCTTTGTTCGTCATTATCAGTATAATATTGATCAGGCACCGAACAGGGTACAATTGCAGAGTTTGTCGCTGAAGAATACTGAGAGCTTCAAGGAGTACGCTCAGGGATGGAAGGATTTGGCAGCGAGGGTGCAACCTTCTATGGTGGAAAGGGAACTAATCGATATGTTCATGGCTTCACTGCCTAATGTGTATTTTAAGAAGTTGATATGTTGTATATCTGCGAGATTTTTTGATCTGGTAATGGCTGGTGAAAGAGTCGAAAGTGGGACTAAGTTTGGGAAAATTCCAAATGGTGGCGGATCCTTTTCGGGAGGAGTGAAGAAACCATATTCAGCAAACCCTAAGAGGAGGGAAGGAGATGCAAATGCTATTTCTCACAAGGGTAAACGTAGAGCGCATTCTCGTTATCATCAACAAGTTGCTACTGTGGCTATTCCGGCCACACCTCAGCAACGAGTTAACACTCTGCGACCTTATGCTGCTAGACCAAGGATGGCTAACAGGCAGTTTGAGACTCCTCCGATGCCGTATTCTCAGTTGTTACAACATTTTTTGCAATTGCAACTGGTTCAAAAGAGGACTTTGGCACCTCTCACTAGTACACCGCCTCTTGGTTATGCTGCGAATGCCATACGCGATTTTCATTCAAGCGCCCTGGGCCATAATATTGACAACTGCAAAGCATTCAAGCACAAAGTTCAGGACTTGCTTGACTCAAAGGCTATCAACTTCACCAATGATGGGCCTAATGTGGCAAGAGCTAATGTTGTTATTGAGGGTGGAAAGTTGAATCTGATAACTGATGTTGGGGATTTGCATACTCCATTGAGTTTCATGAAGGCTAATCTGTTGAAAGGGGTAGTGTTTCCGGGATGTTCTATTGACTGCTCAGAATGTGAAGCGCAACTTGAGGGATGTGATCTTTTGAAGAGGGTTATTCAGAGAATAATTGGTGAGGGTTGTTTACAATTTGACAAGGTTGTAAGAGAATACATTGAGGATAAGGGGAGTAAAGATGGAAGCAAAGTTGCTACAATCTCTATCCCATACCGGGCAATCAATATTTCATCGCCTGCTAGGCCAGCGCTGGTTATCATTACTGTTCTTGGGCATGTGTCGTTCGAGAGCACTAAAGCCATCCCATGGAACTATGGGGCGGAGGTGTTCTATAATGGCACCGGTGGTATCCCTAGAAGTGGCTGGATCTTTTCCCCACTGGAGGTTAATACTAATACGAATGAGAAAGGGAAGGGTAAGGTAGTGATTGAGGAGAACATTCAACAACAGGTTGGTAATGATGATTTTTTGAATGACGCGGAGGAATTTATGAGGATCATTTGAAAAAGTGATTACAAGATTGTGGATCACTTAAATCAAACTCCTTCGAAGATTTCCACTCTGTCATTATTATTGTGTTCGGAGGCACACCGCAATGATTTATTGAAAATCTTGAATTCGACATATGTACCTATCGCAACTGCGAAAAGGGCCGACGAAAACAAACAGAAGATTCACCAACGAATTTTATTTATCCCAAAGAGAGGGAAAGGAAACGATCGAAGAAAACCTAAGAGAACGGGAAAGACAAGGTCATCATAACCAAATCTTGGGTTCGGGAGTCGGTTATGCAAGGGGAAGGTATGAGCACCCCTCACGTCTGTTGTACTCAACGGGATCAATGCTTGTTGTCTAATATATGGGTGAAAGTTATCTTCAGTCGAGTGCCCCATGGATCCTCCATGATATCCACACTGAACATGGGGATTGTACCCAGAAGGGTAAGGTTCTGGCACAGGGTTAAGAGTCTTGGGCTCCCCCAATGCGTTTTGAATTAGATGTGGGAGAAGCTGACTCTATGACATTGGAACTGGATGAAGAGGCAATCCTTCTTTCCAAGTTTTTGCTAGGCCTAGGCTGATCCTGACACTGATATCTTCGGCCACGGGCTCGTTGATTCAAACGAGGAGCAATCCTCGATTTATGGGATGAAGCTTTAGGCACGACTGGTTTCCCACGAGGATAACATGGCACTTGAAATGATGCATGTTGAGCAGATGAGGGACCATAGAGTTTTGCTGGTACACCATGAGAATACTCAATGTTTGCTATGAATGCGTTGGTTGAAGGTGAGAAAAACACTTAGAAGGGGGGGGGGGGGGGGGGGGGTTGAATAAGAGTTTTAAGAAATATGGCAATAAAAACAACTCAAGATTTTTATCCTGGTTCGTTGAACTCAACTACTCCAGTCCACCTTATCAAAGATGATTTGCCTTTCTCTGCAAGGACTTAATCCACTATTGATCAACTGATTACAATAGAAAGCACTAAGAACAATTGTCTTAGTCTTCTCAAGAACTACTGACCACACCTTGGTCTTCTTAAGGAACTTCTTACAATTTAATGAAAACTAACAAGTGTTTGAATGCTTCTAATAAGCTGTATCACAACTGTGATGTTTACACTTAAGATTAAGTACAACAAAAACTATATGGTTTTATGAGAGATCAAATGAGTAAGATCTTGAGAGATTTTCTCTTTTATGAATCAAGCATGTATTTCTTTCTGAGTGATCTAGCAATGAGCAAAATGATGAGTGGTGAATTAGCAACCTCAAAATGTTGAAGTAGTTCTCCTTTTATAGCTTTTTCAAATGCTTTGAGTGATGTGCAGCTGAATATAATATTTGATTGTATGACTTTTCATCACCAAAAGTATGGGCAGAGATATGCTTTCTGTAGAAAGGTATGGTTGTAGAAGCCTTGGGATTTGCACCACGTCACTTCTTTGGACAAATTAGCCGTTGGTTACTTTGGAAGTAGCACCACGTCTAATCAAGTTTACAGCTTCCTCAACAAGCTTCCTTCAAGATGAAGTCTTCATAATCTGCACTTCAGAACTTGTAGTAAGCTTAAAAGGTATGGAATGCTTTAAGATGATCAGAGCTTAAGATGAATGATAAGTTCAGAGTTTTGATAGATGATCAGATCTTTAATGTATCAGAGTCTCAATCTTGATTAGAGTCTTCATCAGAGTATGCAACAGTATGTGCTAAGAGCGTGAATATTAATTATAAGAGTCTGATTGTCAAAGCCTCAACTTTTGTACACTCCTTTCATTAACGCTTCAGATCATTCTGTAGCTTCTACTTCAGATCCTTCTGGCAGCGCTTCAGAATCTTCTGATAGTCTTGCATCTGATGCTTCAGAGCTTTGCATAGTTTCTTTGTACTTATGCATTTTGCTTTTTTAAGAGTATTTAATTTTATACCTGAAACAATAATACTTTGAACAAATTTTAGAGTGTATGTTTTCTTACTACAAAACTCCATAATAGTTATCATCAAAACATAGAGATATAAGAAACACCAATCTGTGTTCTAACAATCTCCCCCTTTTTGATGATGAGAAAACATAGGGAATTTTGTTCAATAAAAAGAAGAAAGATAAAAAAATTCCCCCTGAGATTAAGAATCTCCCCCTGAAATGAATACTTTAATAGAAGAGAACACTTCCCTTTTTGCTTGAGTATATTTCAGAACCTGGTAGAAATCCTTTTTATGCTTTCTAGAATCAGAGTCTGATGATTTCTTTCAAAATGAATAGTCTGGTGTATCTTCCAGAATCAGAGTCAATTATTCTTCAATGATTAGAGCCTGGTAATTTCTCAGGGTAACTTCACATCATTTTTGTCAAATGAAATAATAAGATCTGAAAGTCTTAAGATTCAATGTTAGATTAAAACAATGTCTGAATTTCATTTTAGTATAGCTTATGGATTGAACAATCAAATTCTCTTTCTCCCCCTTTTTGTCATAATAAAAAAGAATTCTAAAGACAGAAAAGATAACAGAAGAAGAGAAAAACACAACACAGAAACGAAAGACAAAACAACCAAATTTAATCAGATCAAAATAGCACCAAGGCATAAGAAGTTCATACAGCAGATGATAGAAAATAGAACAAACAGAAAACAAGTGCAAAACAAGAATGCAAAGACATGAAAAAGAAAACTAGGGCTGGCGAGAAGCAATCAAGGTCAGAAGATCCGTAATCTTAGCAGTGGGCTCTTCTTGCTTGGCCATCCAAGTCTTGATCTCTTCAGTAGTTTGTTCCTGTTTTATCATCCATGTTCTGATTTCCTTGACTTCTTGGACAACATCTGGAATCTCAGTCTTCATCTCAGATGCAGAAGGTTCATAAGCAGATGCAGTTGCCATTGGATGATCAATCTCCATGTCAGATTCAGGAGTATCTTCTATCATTGAAGAATCTTCAGCAGAAGCATATTCTAGAAGAAGCACTGGAGTTGTGATAATGTTCAGCAGAGTCTGTCTGACCATTTCAGCAAACTTAGCCTTTGCATCATCAGCACAGAGTGTTTTGAGGTCAGATGCAGCAGAGTTTACCTTAGATATAAATCTGTTCCAAGAAGCTTCAGATTCAGCAGGATCCATACTAGCCATGCACTTTTTCTCCACAGAAGCAATTCCCATACGTAGTTCCTTCTTGAAATTCTTGAACATAGTAGAAACATCTGATCTGGGTTTGGGGTTCAGAAAGTCATATATGGTGACAGGTTGTGATGGTTCAGGAGGTGTTTGAGTTTGTTCAGGAGGTGGGTGATCAGATGATGGATGTTCAGATGGTGGTTGTTCAGATGGTTGAGGTATGGATGTTTGTGGTTCAGATGGTGTTGGTATGGATGTTTGTGGTTCAGATGGTTGTGGTATGGATGTTTGTGGTATGGTGAGTTGAGGAATGGAGGTGTCAGCATCAGATGGTGTTGATGTAACAACATCAAATGAGGATGGTATAAAATCTGTGAAGTTGAATTTGAAGCGAAGAGGGTTGTTAGATGTAGGTAGATCAGATGGTAGTGGTTTATAAGGATTAGGAATATGTAAGCTAGTAAGTGAGGGGACTTCAGAGTCATCAGAATCAGATGATTCAGTTGAATGACATGAAGTTGAAGAGAGGACATACATGGTTGCAAGTGGTGATACATCCAGACTGTCTTCAGGTGGTTGTTGGACAAATGGTTCAGGATTTTTGATGGTTGGTTCTTCTGGTGGTTGAGTAGAAGAGAATGGTTCAGATTGTTTTTGTTGAGGGGTTGATGTTCAGATGATTTCTGTTGAGGGGGTTCAGATGGTAGTTGAACAGAAGATGGTTGAGAATGTGTATGAGATGAAATGGGTTCATATGATTTAGGTTCAGATGGTTTTGGAGGAGATGGTGGAGGTGAAGGTGAGGGTGAAGGTACAGATGGTTTAGGATCAGATGTTAATACCTGGTGAATTGTTTCTCTGATTTCTTCCACAGTAGCTTCTGGAGGATTTTCCTTTTGCTTCTTGTCCTTCTCAGGCTTGTCACCAGCATCAGAGGCTTTCCTCTTGGGTTGTGCAACAGATCCTTCCTCAGCCTTTCTCTCACTGCGCCTTTCTCTCAGAAGATTTGGCAATACCTCTCCTTCCTTCTGTACTATGTTAGCAGGCAGAGGAATACCATCTCTTAAACATTCAGCAATGTATGTCAGAATGATGTGCCTAGGTTCATCAGCACTGAACATAGGAAAATCTGCTAAAGGAATTCTCCTTCTGCTAACGTCTTTAGAGTGAAATTTCTTGGGTTTTCCAGCAAGCTCTGAAATGACCTTCATTCTCTTTAGAGTGTTCCCGTTGATGACAGATCCTATAACATAAGACAGATCATCTGTCACTCAAGCATCAAACAGATGTTTCACAAGACCATTCTCTGTTAGAATGTCTGATATCAGTCTTCCCATAGGGATCCAAGTTCTGATTTTTCTAGCTTTAACCCTTACTTCTTCTATTGTTTCTTTGATATGGTTCAGAAGATGACTGAATAGAAGATAAGGTAAATCCACCTTCTTTCCTTTACTCATACAGAACATGAAATACATTTGTTCTGAATTTACATAATCTGGTGAGTTAGAAGATTTCCTATGAAAGATTGAACTCATGAAGATCTTAGCCCAGATTCTGTAAACAGGCTTCAGATCTCTGACCTTATTGGATGGTTCCCCAGAAACACAAACTTCTTGAAAAATGTCAGCCAAATCCACACGATCAGTAGCCATACTTGTGATTCCCTCAATTTCCTTATACTCAAGTAGTTGTCTGATTAATTTTTCAGTGATGACAATTTCCTTCCCAAGAACAGATGAATGAATGAACTTAGGGAAAACTTGAGCGTGTATCCATAATTGTTTTACCAAAGTTGGATAAACAGGACCCATCATCCTGTCAAAATACTTTTCCCAGTTCTGAGTTTTGATGGTTGAAAGGAGATCAAAACCATTTTCTTTGATGGATTCAAAATCCACAAAGTTCTCACACAGAACTTCAAGTTCTTTGATTGGAGTGAGAAGAGTTCTCACAGGTGCTTTGTACACAACAACAGTTTAGGATGAACCAGCAGTATTTGGAGATGATACAACAACAGTTGAAGTTTGCATCTGAGCAGATGTTGATGATGGTGAAGCCATTGAAGTTCTTGAGATGCGTCTGGGTTTACGAGAGGTTTTGGGTTTTGAAATGAGATGGAAGCAATAGAGAAGGCAGAAATGCATATGAGAGATGAAGAGAGTGTAAAGTGTGATTTGTGAAGTGTTGTGAGAATTTATAGAAAATTTTAGGGCATGCAAAAAGACACACAATCTCAAGCGTGCACAAGCATTGAATGAAGTGAAACATAATCATATCAAGCAATTAATGCAAGGAATAAAATCATATCAAGCATTTAAGATTCTGACAGAAGGGGGGAAAATCAAGAGATTTTGGATTTTCAAAGCGATACCTCAAACGTCACTTCAGTATGGTGCACTCTACCTTTCCAGATTCTGAGCTACACGTGTTTGCTTGCATGTGCCTCTGAATCTCTTTGAGAAATGAAACGTTAGGCAACGTTCAGATCCTCTGAGCCTTGTTAGTTCAGATTTACACACAAAAAAATAAACGCAGAATTGAGCAGAAAAAATACTTCAGAGTTTTGACATTTATCATCTAAAAAAAATTTCATTTGATGAATATTTTATTCTAGACAGAAGTCCATACTTATATTTTTCAGAATGAATTTAAATCTATCTTCAGCAAGGGGTTTTGTAAAGATATCAGCCCACTGATGATCTGTATCTACCAAGTTTAAATTGATAATTCCCTTCTGAACATAGTCTCTGATGAAATGATGTTTAATCTCTATATGCTTAGCTTTAGAGTGTAAAATAGGGTTTTTAAATAAGCATATAGCAGAAGTATTATCACAGAAGATAGAAATGTTACTCTCAAAGATCTGATAATCTTCCAGTTGACTTTTCATCCAGAGCATCTGGGTGCTACAACTAGCAGCAGCAATATATTCTGCCTCTGTTGTTGAAAGTGCAATTGTGGGTTGCTTCTTGCTGAACCAAGAGATCAGATGACTTCCAAGAAATTGACAACTTCCACAAGTACTTTTATGTTCTACTCTGTCTCCAGCATAGTCAGCATCACAGAATCCAACTAATTTATACTCATCAGATCTTTTGTAACACAGACCCACATTAGTAGTACCTTTCAGATACCTTAGAATCCTCTTAACAGCTGTAACAGCCCAATTTTCAATAATTAATTAATTGTGTTAATTAATTGATTTATTTGGATTATTCTAATTATTTGAATAATTAGATGTTTGTTTAATGGATTGATAGATGTTTTGAGAGAGTAAATATATTGGAAAGAAATAAAGAGAAAGGTATTATGGAGGAAATAGAATGGAAATAAATATAAAGAATAGAAATAGAAGAAAAGGAGATAAGAGTTGGTAAGAAAAAAAGAAAAGGGAAGAAAAAGAGAAAGAAGGAAAAGGAGGAGAAAAGAGAAGAAGAAGAAGAAAAGTGTGGAAATCATCAAGGGCAACTCAAAGCTTCGATTAAACCAAGGTAAGGGTGAGAAATGTTTCTATTTGATCATTGCATGATGTTATGTATGTTGGGTTGGGGTTTTGGTAGAGTTTTCATCACTTTCCATTTTAGGGCAAGTTGGATAAATCGGTAGATTGATGATTTAATCGGTTGAAACTGAGCAATAATGCCGTAGAATAGTCGGGTAACATGTATTGATGTTATTTGTACTGATTTGGATGTTTGAGGTTTGGTTGATGATGGATTGATGAAGGAGAGGCAGAATAGGGTTCTGTTCTGCGCAGGTTCGCTGGCTCTCGCCAGGCGAGCGAAGGCGAAGCCCAGCCAATGCTGGCGAATAATTAAGTTTAAGTTCCAGTGGACTTCGCTGGCGAGTTCGCCAGGCGAAGTTGCATAGCGAAGGTTCGCCCAGCGAAGGTGCTGGCGAATGGTGGCGAATGAAGTCAGTAGCTACTGACTTGGGCTCGCTGGGAAGTCTCGCCAGGCGAAGCCTAGCGAGTGTTCGCTAAGAGAGTTTGCCAGGCGAAGGTTCGCTGCGAGGGTTCTCCAGGCGAATGAAGGCGAATGTGACAGCATTTTTCTTTTGCTGTGTTGCTCATGTGGTGATTGTTTGATTGATTCACGTAGGTTAAGGCCTCTATGATATGATATAGATATGATCTATTGTGATGATGTGTGTTGTGGGTAGCCTACGGGCGTGAATCCTAGTTGATGTGCGGTGCGTATTAATTGTGATAAATAGAAATACATGTGAATACAATGATGAATGTATGTGTATTGTCTAATGAACTTGCGAATGCTTGATGTGTATACAATTATGTGATGAGTATGCATGAGAGCATGGTGGATATGTGTGCATAACGTATAATTGTATGATTGGTATTGTGATGTGTATACCTTGTATGAGATGGCATGAGATAAAGAATAAACATACTATGAAAAATGTGTTGTGGATGCATATTGTTTATATGCGATTGTATGTTAAAATACATGAAGAATGCATGAGAGCATAATGATGGATATGCGTGCATTGCTTGCTAAATATGATGTTGTATTGAATTGTGAGAGATGCATGGGAACATATCATGGATATGTGTGCATCGGTTAATAATTGTGAGAGATGCATGGGAACATATCGTGGATATGTGTGCATCGGTTAATAATTGTGAGGGATGCATGGGAACATATCGTGGATATGTGTGCATCGGTTAATAATTGTGAGGGATGCATGGGAACATATCGTGGATATGTGTGCATCGGTTAATAATTGTGAGGGATGCATGGGAACATATCGTGGATATGTGTGCATCGTTAATAATTGTGAGGGATGCATGGGAACATATCGTGGATATGTGTGCATCGGTTAATAATTGTGAGAGATGCATGGGAACATATCGTGGATAAGTGTGCATCGGTTAATAATTGTGAGAGATGCATGGGAACATATCATGGATATGTGTGCATCGGTTAATAATTGTGAGAGATGCATGGGAACATATCGTGGATATGTGTGCATCGTTAATAATTGTGAGAAATGCATGGGAACATATCGTGGATATGTGTGCATTGTTTGATGACGTGGTAATAGCATAAATGTCATGGATATATGAAATATGCTTGTGAATATAATGGGTTTTGGATGATTGGGGAATATGTATGAAGGGATATGTTTGGGTATGTTCATATTTGTTTAATATGGTAAATATAACTATGAAATGAATTTGTGGTGAGAAATGTAGAATGCAATTATATGATACCTGTATATATATAATCTTATGCATTGATTATTATGGTTATATTTCTCACCCTTCTGCTATTTTATAATGCTCTTCGAGGCATTGCAGATTAGGATGCTGGAGTCCCTTTTGTGAAGTATTCTTCATTCTTTTGAGTCTGCTGCTCTGATATGTAACACCGGGTAGTTAGACTAGTATAGTCATTCTTTTGTGATACATTGCGATGTATTAGTTGATGTGATCGTGTAATCTAACTGATATGATGTATTAATTTGGATTAACTTGTGTGTACGTGGATTAATATTTTGAAAACGATTAAATGATTTGATCTTCCGCTTAATTTTGAAAATGTTACATATCTTGTGGAGAAAAATGTGAAAGTGTTTTATTGGTGAAATTGTGGCATTCTTCTTTTATACCTTATTATAAAACCTTTTTTTTTACTCTGATAAATTGTATGTGCTTAATTGTTTTATATGCATTTATTTGGGGTATAGAAGGGGGTGTTACAAAAGTGGTATCAGAGCAGGTCGGTCCGTCCGGCCAAGTTGTCTAATGTTATTTGTTCCCTTGTATGCGACATGTGTGTGAAAACACTGTCGATACATGTTTGTTGTTTAATCTTTGTTTGCAGAAGTGGGAATGATCAAAGTGGGGGAGGAGCTTGTGATTCCTTAGAAGGCTGCACGTGTGGAGTTGTAGCTTAGTGTGTAGTTAAACACTATTATAGTTTGGTAAAGATGGTATATGCCCCGTTATGGTTTCGGCTGTCTATTGACAAATTGAGGAACTGATCACCCTTAATCTCTTGTTGATAGTAGTTGGGATTGTGTTGGATGGGATAGATGTGTCTTGCAAGCTTAGATGGCGTGGTGCAGTGAATTGTCTTGAGTAAAGCCGAGCACTTGAGAATTGTTTTGATGAGTCGGTGCAGGACAGTGATGAGATGTTTGATTTCGATGGAAATATTGAGTATTGATGGAAGTGGAGGAGTTGTCGGTTTACCGTTTGATTGTGGTAGTCTGAGAATTATCCTGACAAGATAAGGGATAAACAGCCAAGACGTGAAGTTGAATTGTGATCGACTTAGTTGCGGAGAATAATCAGATATTGGAAGCTCCATATTATACGTTTGTTTGAGTGGCCAAGGAATTAAGATTGATTAAGTTGTGTTGAGGCTTGTGTTTGGTGTGTATGCTACGACAGCAAAGTGTGAAGTCGAGTATAAGAATGTATAATGACTTTCGGTGATTATTAAGGAAAGTAAAATGTGGAGTACAATACGGGTATAATTAGACCTTTGGAATTTCAAGAGTTGAAATGCGTTGAGTGGCCTTCGGAGTGTGAAAATGTTGTTTTCGTCTTTTGATGCACCATTCGGAGCGTTGGACGTTATTTTAATGCTCTGTGTGATGGTGAAGTAGTGGCAGGGAAATTAATTAATTTATTGATGGAAATGTGTTTGATAATTCGAAGAATATAGAGGATCATGTTGAGCATCGGGAACTTGTGTTATCAGTATTGGAGAAGAAGTAGTGATATGCCACTGTGAAGAAGTTCAGAGAGTTTTTGGAAAGTTGTCAATAGCTCGTGTGTTGGTCTTGCCGAATCCGACGGAACTATTTGTTGCGTTGTAATGCTTTGTTAATATGACTGAGAGATATGTTAAGTGCAACATCAACGAGTTTTGGCTATGCTTTGAAGCAACTTAAAGTACATAAGGGAATTATCATACAAGTGATTTAGAGTTGGGTGTTGTTGTATGTTTCTACCGGAGTTTGGAAGCCTCAATTGTTTAGTTGAGATTTGAGATGGTTAATGATCTTAAGATCTTAAGGTATTTGTTTTATTTGAGAAGTTGAATATGATGCAGAGGAAATATTTGAGACTTCTGAAAGAGTATGGTCTTGGTTGAGTTACCATTCGATTGAGACCAAGTGGTAACTGAGTTATTGCATTGGAAATCTCTATATGTACTGATGATGATGGTAATGAAGTTAGGACTGATTGAGTAAATTCAGAATATGATTGTAGTCTGTGAAGAGACTTCTCATGGAGTTGAACTTTATATGATATGACTGACTATTGGTATTCTCGATGAGATTCGAGGAGGTCGGAATTCTAATCCGAGTTAATAGATTGATTGAATTTAAGGGATAAAAGTCGAGGAGGTGATTTTTGGATTTATGGAAATGGTATCATGAGATGTCAGGATGGAGCATGTGTTCTGAATAGTGTGAGTTGGATGAAAGTACACGGGAAGAAGGACATTGAGATAAGTGGAGTATCCATGCAGGTACTGGGAAGGTGTGACCGAATTTGAGGAATTATTTTGAGGACCACAGATGAAGAGAGGAGTGATTGAGTTTGTATATACTGGATTAGACTTATTAGAATGTCAGAGAATAAACGTCAGAGACCGTTGGGTCGGATGCAACTATTGAATATTCCCGAGTGGGATGGAATAGTATTTCCATAGGCTTTGTGCCGGGCTTTCCGAAGAATTTGAAGGGGTATGATTTGATTGAGTGGTTGTGGATAGATCGACAAGATTAACTTATTTCTTACCAATGAGGATTAATCATCCTGTGCTGAAGCTATCTAGGAGATATATTGAGGAAGCTGCGAAGTGGTATGAGATACCGTCGAATGTTGTGTCAGATGGGAATCAGAGTTTTTCATTGGGATTTTGAGGGAGTTGCAGACGCTTTGAGCGACCTGTTGATGATAATCTCTGTCTAGCATCCGTGGACGGATGGGTAGACAAAGAGAACTATCCAGTATGTAGAGGATTTCTGGAGGGCTTGTGTGTTGGATCAAGGTGGATCGTGGGATAATTAACTATCGTTGCTTGAATTACCTACAATGATAATGATCATTCTAGTATCGAAATGACATTGTATGAGACTTTGTACGGTAAGAGGTGTAGGAATCCTTTGTGTTGATGTGTGCCAGGCAAGAGTGTTGTACTCGAACCTGAGATTATGCAAGAGACGACTGGAAACGATCAAAGAATCCAAGTAAGGCCGTGTTTTGAGAGTTATGGTAGTAATTGGTGTTGGTCGAGCTTGAAGTCTCGTGAGCACCCTGTGTTTTGTTGATCTGTATCAGAGTAGCACAGCGGAAGCGTGAGGCGGATAGCATGTTAGACTGTTTTACCGCTGTCACTTGTGGGAATTGCATGATATGTTCATGTACCTAAGTTGAGGAAGTGCAAGTGCATTCATTCAGATAGATGGTGTACAAGTGAGAAAGCAATTGACCGTTAAGGAATTACTAGTTCAGGTTGATGAACGAGAGGTAACTTCGAGGTAAAGGAATTCCTTTGATGGAGGTAGTTCGAGAGAGAGTTAGATTTGGAAGGTTGGGATGCGAGGATCGTATCCAGAGTTATTTGAATCAGGTAACATTTTCGAGGACGAAAATTCCTAAAGTGGGGGAGAGTTGTAACAGCCCAATTTTCAATAATTAATTAATTGTGTTAATTAATTGATTTATTTGGATTATTCAAATTATTTGAATAATTAGATGTTTGTTTAATGGATTGATAGATGTTTTGAGAGAGTAAATATATTGGAAAGAAATAAAGAGAAAGGTATTATGGAGGAAATAGAATGGAAATAAATATAAAGAATAGAAATAGAAGAAAAGGAGATAAGAGTTGGTAAGAAAAAAGAAAAGGGAAGAAAAAGAGAAAGAAGGAAAAGGAGGAGAAAAGAGAAGAAGAAGAAGAAAAGTGTGGAAATCATCAAGGGCAACTCAAAGCTTCGATTAAACCAAGGTAAGGGTGAGAAATGTTTCTATTTGATCATTGCATGATGTTATGTATGTTGGGTTGGGGTTTTGGTAGAGTTTTCATCACTTTCCATTTTAGGGCAAGTTGGATAAATCGGTAGATTGATGATTTAATCGGTTGAAACTGAGCAATAATGTCGTAGAATAGTCGGGTAACATGTATTGATGTTATTTGTACTGATTTGGATGTTTAAGGTTTGGTTGATGATGGATTGATGAAGGAGAGGCAGAATAGGGTTCTGTTCTGCGCAGGTTCGCTGGCTCTCGCCAGGCGAGCGAAGGCGAAGCTTCGCCAGGCGAAGCCCAGCGAATGCTGGCGAATAATTAAGTTTAAGTTCCAGTGGACTTCGCTGGCGAGTTCGCCAGGCGAAGTTGGATAGCGAAGGTTCTCCCAGCGAAGGTGCTGGCGAATGAAGTCAGTAGCTACTGACTTGGGCTCGCTGGGAAGTCTCGCCAGGCGAAGCCTAGCGAGTGTTCGCTGAGAGAGTTCGCCAGGCGAAGGCCAGGCGAAGGTTAGCTGCGAGGGTTCGCCAGGCGAATGAAGGCGAATGTGACAGCATTTTTCTTTTGCTGTGTTGCTCATGTGGTGATTGTTTGATTGATTCACGTAGGTTAATGCCTCTATGATATGATATAGATATGATCTATTGTGATGATGTGTGCTGTGGGTAGCCTACGGGCGTGAATCCTAGTTGATGTGCGATGCGTATTAATTGTGATAAATAGAAATACATGTGAATACAATGATGAATGTATGTGTATTGTCTAATGAACTTGCGAATGCTTGATGTGTATACAATTATGTGATGAGTATGCATGAGAGCATGGTGGATATGTGTGCATAACTTATAATTGTATGATTGGTATTGTGATGTGTATACCTTGTATGAGATGGCATGAGATAAAGAATAAACATACTATGAAAAACGTGTTATGGATGCATATTGTTTATATGTGATTGTATGTTAAAATACATGAAGAATGCATGAGAGCATAATGATGGATATGCGTGCATTGCTTGCTAAATATGATGTTGTATTGAATTGTGAGAGATGCATGGGAGCATATCGTGGATATGTGTGCATCGGTTAATAATTGTGAGAGATGCATGGGAACATATCGTGGATATGTGTGCATTGGTTAATAATTGTGAGAGATGCATGGGAACATATCGTGGATATGTGTGCATCGGTTAATAATTGTGAGGGATGCATGGGAACATATCGTGGATATGTGTGCATCGGTTAATAATTGTGAGGGATGCATGGGAACATATCGTGGATATGTGTGCATCGTTAATAATTGTGAGGGATGCATGGGAACATATCATGGATATGTGTGCATTGGTTAATAATTGTGAGAGATGCATGGGAACATATCGTGGATATGTGTGCATCGGTTAATAATTGTGAGAGATGCATGGGAACATATCGTGGATATGTGTGCATCGTTAATAATTGTGAGAAATGCATGGGAACATATCGTGGATATGTGTGCATTGTTTGATGACGTGGTAATAGCATAAATGTCATGGATATATGAAATATGCTTGTGAATATAATGGGTTTTGGATGATTGGGGAATATGTATGAAGGGATATGTTTGGGTATGTTCATATTTGTTTAATATGGTAAATATAACTATGAAATGAATTTGTGGTGAGAAATGTAGAATGCAATTATATGATACCTGTATATATATAATCTTATGCATTGATTATTATGGTTATATTTCTCACCCTTCTGCTATTTTATAATGCTCTACGAGGCATTGCAGATTAGGATGCTGGAGTCCCTTTTGTGAAGTATTCTTCATTCTTTTGAGTCTGCTGCACTGATATGTAACACCGGGTAGTTAGACTAGTATAGTCATTCTTTTGTGATACATTGCGATGTATTAGTTGATGTGATCGTGTAATCTAACTGATATGATGTATTAATTTGGATTAACTTGTGTGTACGTGGATTAATATTTTGAAAACGATTAAATGATTTGATCTTCCGCTTAATTTTGAAAATGTTACATATCTTGTGGAGAAAAATGTGAAAGTGTTTTATTGGTGAAATTGTGGCATTCTTCTTTTATACCTTATTATAAAACCTTTTTTTTTACTCTGATAAATTGTATGTGCTTAATTGTTTTATATGCATTTATTTGGGGTATAGAAGGGGGTGTTACAACAACTGTTAAGTGTGATTCTCTAGGATCTGATTGGAATCTAGCACACAGACACACACTGAATAATATATCAGGTCTTGAAGCAGTCAAATATAAGAGAGATCTAATCATACCTCTGTAAAGTTTTTGATCAACTTTATTACTTACCTCTTCCTTACCAAGTGTGCTTGTAGGATGCATTGGAGTCTTTGCCAGTTTGCTTTCATTCAGATTGAATTTCTTCAGAAGCTCTTTGACATATTTAGTCTGGTGAATATATGTGCATTCTGGAGTCTGATTTACTTGGATTCCCAGAAGGAATCTAAGTTCTCCCATCATGCTCATTTCAAATTCAGCCTGCATAGACAAAGCAAACTCCTTTCCCAGCATAATATTGATAGATCCAAAAATAATATCATCCACATAAATTTGACAGACTAGTAAATCTTGCTTAAATGTTTTATAGAAAAGAGTTGTGTCCACTTTGCCTCTGATAAAGTTCTTTTCCAGAAGAAAATTACTTAATCTTTCATACCATGCTCTGGGAGCTTGTTTCAAACCATAAAGAGATTTTTTGAGTTTGAAAACATGATCTGGAAATTTATCACTTTCAAAACCAGGAGGTTGATGAACATAAACTTCTTCTTCTATAATACCATTTAAGAAGGAACTCTTAACATCCATCTGATATAGAGTCATGTTATGTTGTGCAGCAAATGAAATAAGAAGGTGTATAGTGATCGCGACTTTCTAGGTCTAACTAAATTAACTGCAAGTACACAGTCTATCGCGTAGTAATAAAAGATATCGATCCCACTGGGACTTGTAATCAAGCTAGTATTTTCGGGTGTTACTGTGTTTAGCTAGGTTGGTATGGTTTTAGGGGAATAAAAGCAAAATAAGTGTGTAAACTATAGGGGAACTAAAATGTTACTTAAGGTATAAATGCTTGAATCGGTATGCAATATGCTGGTTCTTCAAGGATTCGACAAGTTACCGGTGTTTTTCGTGTTTTCAAAAATAGTTTAAGAAGAAAATGACGATTTAAAGACCTTTGTCTCACTAAGGTTATTGACGCTACTCGCAACTCTAAGGCGAAACGTATACTGTCGCTATCCCATTCGCGGTTAAAATTACTTTTTGAAAACCATTAAGCTCTAATCCTTTTTAAAGCGCTGTCGCTGTTTTTAAATTGAATGCTTAGTTTTTACTATCTGGACCTAACCTCAGCTGTCGCTTGTTGGTTCGTACCTTTATGAATTTTCCACTGTCGTGGCAAAACTGCTTTGAAATAAGTTCTCGCTGTCGCGACGAACATTTATTTTAGAAAAATCGATTTAAAAACTGAAGCCATAAATAAGTTTGAAAAGGAAGGTATACACCAGTTAATCATCGAATCCCATCTGACCACTTATTACATACCGATTACTTAAATTTAGCCAGACATGGAATGTAAATTAAGAACACGTAAATAATGGCAGAAAATATAAATATGCATTATAATGGGAAATGGAAATCAATTAACGATTAAAATAAGAACCTGTAAACAATTCGATTGGCTTTTGGGAAATCCTCCAAAATGACGGCAGGATTTAGTCTTTATGCCAATTACTCGTACAGAATAGAATTTGGAAAGTAAAACAACAATTGCAAGGAAAGAAAGAAAGAGGAAACAATAAACGATAAGAAACTGGGAAACTAAAAATTGCTCTAAAAGTAAATTGGCAGCATTTCGTGTCTTCAATGCCGCCCTCCTTTTCTGGTACCAGCTCCCTCCTTTTATAGATGGAATTTCCAACGGTTAATTGCCTCAGGAAGTGGGATTGATCTCAGAAAATATAGGAGTTAGTGGTCCACTCCTTTTTGGCATTTGAAAGCACTTCACAGCACGTGCAGCATTTCTGCATTTTTATTCCATGACGGTCGTCATGGATTCCTGACGGTCGTAACGCGTATGACGGTCGTCATAGGCTTGTGACGGTCGCCATATTAGCAGAATTCGTTTTTGCTGTTTTTGGCCTATTTTTCATCTGGTTTTCATCTGTAATTGCTTGTTTTCTTCATCTTGCTCCATTTGAGCATGAACTTTGAATACCTGCAAAATATTGGACAAATAATGTGGAAATATCTGAAATCGGAGTGAAACCGGTCACTGATTAGTAAAAATGTACGTCATTATATATATACGATTTCACGTTATCAAACTCCCTTAAACTTGGATCTTTGCTTGTCCTCAAGTAAAGGTAGGGAAAAATTTAAAGTTTGGCAAGCACGCGACACGCTCTTCCTTTGATAAGATTTCTCAGACGTCAAGTTAGGAAAAACCGGGGGTCCAATGGAAACAAAACATATATGGCAATGACACTGGATTGTAAGTCTTTGAAGGCCTCTCTTTTATGGAAGTCAGTCCCAATCATGTTACTGCAGCTCGGCTTCAAGTTTCTCGCAACAAATTTTACCCAGTTTCGTTCTGGCGCAATCACATTAAGCCCGTTGTCCATACACGTTCATGGCAAACAAACCTGTTGGTGACTATGATCTCTTTGCTAGTTTGATTTTTCTTTGCACATATGCTCATTCTGCTATAAATCTACAAGAGTTTTGTACCGTTTGGCTAAATGCTCGGGCGAGGAGCACCTAACTTAGAGGGAACAAGTCTCTATATTCAGGCTATTTGGCTTTTCTTTTATTTCAAGATTATTCATTTCATACTAGAGATCACACACTTATTTGCATCGGTTTCTTACTTAGAAGTGTTTAGGATGGTGTTGACTGCTCGTATAAACTACTGGGGGCTCCGTTTGAGTAGAAACTTGAGGCTTTGGTACGAGTAAGTAGTGAGACTGACTCACATAAACCAGAGGTCTAAGGTGTCAGGGCGGTAGTGGCTTTGTTAAAATTTTCTTCTCGGGAATTCCAAACTTGGTAAAGTTTAGGCGTGTCACGTGATGCTTTGGAGAGGATAGAAGATTCTTTGTATAAGTCGGATAAAGCGCTGGCAGTTCACGTAACGGAGGGATATATATATATATATATATATATATATATATATATATATATATATATATATATATATATATATATATATATATATATATATATATATATATATATATATATATATATATATATATATATATATATATATATATATATATATATATATATATATATATATATATATATATATATATATATATATATATATATATATATATATATATATATATATATATATATATATATATATATATATATATATATATATATATATATATATAAGAGCTTTATTTGCCAAAATTAAAAATACTTTAAATTGAAAATTTGAATGAAAAAGTACAATCGGAAATAGGAAATAACAGGGAAAATGGAAATAACGGTCCGCTCCTACACTATCTCAATCAGTGTCCTCACTGATTTGAAAGAATGTGGAAGGCAAAAATACAAAGGAAAGAAAAACAAAAAGACAAGAAATGAAAAATACTACTAGTCCCTTCCTCTTCCTCTATCTCTACCTCTACCTCTGGCTCTGCCGTCGCGTGCCTCGAGGTTCAAAGCTCCGGTGTGGAAGATGTACTAGTGGAGGCCGTCGACTCGCACAGTGAGGTTGGCCATGTCATCGGCCAGGCCGGAATGGACATCCTGGATCTGCTGCATAGATGTCCTCATGTGACTGGTTTGTTCTCTCTGCCACGCTTCAAATTGTTCAGCCTGTCGGTTCTGCTGTTCCATCATAAGCATCATCTGATTCTGCTGTTCGATGCAGCGGAGGAGAGCAGCGGATGTGTCATTGGTGTCAGGACGGCGGCGGCGGCGCGAGGAAGGGCCTTCGGCAGCAATTGCTTGTGATGGCTCAGCCTGGTCGGCTCTGTCTAACTCCTCTTGAACTTCATCCCTGGGCTCTTGGGCATTATTCTGAGTTGGGGCAGCAGGAGCATTCGGATCGAAAATCCAGTTGCCTCTGTCCTGCGGATGCATTCGGGTGCGAGAAGGCATGATGATGCTCTGGATAGTGCGACCTCGCACTACCGGATGATATTTCCCATTTGCGCGGGATCTGATTAGATGAGAGGCGCAACAGTGGTCGGTGTCTAGGAAGACAGGGGGCATCTGGCGAAGGGTCTGGAGGCGGTCGCCAAGGCCGAGGCCTAAGGCAATAGATGTGATGATGCCACCAAAATAGAAAGGTTTTGAGCCGCTGTTGCAATTGGCTTGAATGTGAGCCAAGAGTAATGGGGCGGCGTTAACAGGTTCCGAAGCGAACACGCATCAGAGATAAAACAGCTCCTTCGAGTTGACCTTGTGGTTACTGTCACGAACGAAGACGATGTTGCTAAACACGCGATGAAAGTAGCGGATTGTTGGGTTGTGGATGTGAGTGGCATTCAGAGTTTCCCAACTTTCTGCAGTGGTGCTGGTCAGTTGGTTCCATAAAGGGAAAGCTTCTTGGTAGAACTGATCGGGGGGGCGGCGATGAGCGTCGTCTCCGTGAGGAAACTGTAACGTGACGTCGATGCGGTCTTGGGGGACTTGATATTCGGTGCCGAACAAGCGGAAGCAAACGGCGCCGGTGAGCTGGTTGGTATCGCCGGATGAAGTCACGTACGCGAAGGAACTGAGAAACTCCAGTGTGAGTTGCTCGTAGGTGGGTTGAGGATTGGTGCATAGATGCCAGATGTCAGCCCTCTGTAGCATCCAAGTGACGCCATCCAGAATTCCCAGTTCTGTCAAAGAATCTAGGTGAGCATACCGGGTCGGTTGAAGCGATCGTTGATGGAAAGCTATGTAGTTGGCCTGCTGCCTTTCGCCGGCCTCGCCTTCTCGGAAAGTGATATTGCTCAAGTCGGGGTTTTCACAATTTTGTCTGGCCATTTTTCGTGAGAGAGGTGCAGAGATTGAGAATAGAAAGTTTTTGTGGATGGAGAGGTATGGGGATGCAGAGGTCAATATATAGTAGTGAAATGGAAGTTGAAATGGTGGAGGGTTAATGGGGGATTCGGAAGGTTTGTAGTGGGGTTTAAATGTGTGAAAGTGGGAGATTAGGAGAGTGAAGGTGGAAAGGTGTGTAACCTCTATTTTGACAGAATTGTGGTTTTATTCGCGTGATGACCGTCAGGGGTGTGTGACGGTCGTAATACGCATGACGACCGTCACACCAGCAAATTCTGCAGAATTGCAGAAGTTCGCTTGGGGGGCGTTTTCACAGTGGAATATATGATTTTTGAATTCTTTTGCAGTATGATAGACTGATTACAAAATAGAAAATAACATGAAACAAAATTAAGGGAAATACCGGAATGAAATTAAAATAACATTGAATCAAAAAAACGAGTTTAATGTAATACAATATCCAAAAAGAAACAATTGCAAAATTAAATAATGTGAAACAATGTGAAATGCAGTAAACTAAATTTAAAAAGAAAACTAAAATATCACTCCTTAGGTTTCTTCATGTTGTTGATCTGCTGAATAACGTCATTAAATTAGTCGCTAACTACATCCATGTAAGTAACGAAATCCATGTGAAGTTGCATTAATTCATCTTTTATAGTGGTTACTTCCAGCTTGAGGTCATCCATAGTTCTCAGAACAGTGTCCAACTTGTCTGTGTCTTGTTCAGGAGTGGGGTCAGGAAAGTTATGGTAGTTAGGAGGGGTCTCAGGATCTGTCTCAACTTCGGAATCATAATCTTGGTAGTACAGATAGTCATGTGCTTCTGATATTTGATCAATGTCATACATGTAAGCCTAGGGTGTGGAGTGAGGTAATGGAGGTCCCATAGGCTCGTCCAATTCATAAAGCCAATTATTTCTATTGTGGATACTTGTTAGCTCGTGGTTGGGCAATGTGAAAAGGTGGACAGGTTGATCAGCTATGAGGTATTCGTAGGCTCCTTGTCCTAAGGTACCTAAGATACGTCTGTTGAAGCAGAATTGGATGTCCATTGATCTGAGGTTGCCGAAACGAACTGCTCTGTTTAGGTAGTACCTCAGGCCAATTTCGTGGGCAATCATGGTGACTAAGCCTCCTATTAAAATGTGTGAGTGAGGTTCCTGATTAAGGCGTATGAATGCCCTCATTATAAAAGGGACAACATTGACAGGGCGACCTTGTGAAGCACAGAGAAGGATGAACAACTCTTCTTTTGAGACTGTTGTGATGTTTTCCTCCTTCCCAAAGAGGGTATGGGCTAAAATCCTATGAAAATAACGGAGTGCAGGATTGTGTATCTCGTTGTTGTGCATGTCATTCGGTTCAGGGTGATAGTTACCGGTGATGGTACCCCAGAATTGTTCTAACTCGAGATCAATATCCTCTTCAGTGTTGGTAAACATGAAAAGTCCGCTAGGGAAGCCTAGGATGTTAGCTAACGACGTACGGCTGTGGGTTTGGTCCATTCCAAATATTCTAAAGGTTATCAGCTCTTTGGTGGATCCATAGCCATGTTCGGGTAAGTAACTTAAAGAGCTAAGGAATTCGAGCGTGAGTTCGCGGTAGGTAGCAAATCGGGTCTTTAGGGCAGTTTGCTCCCAGCCTAATTGGTTAAATAGATATTGAATGCTATCCTGGATTCCTAGCTTGTCTATGGTGGCTCTATCGTAGTACAGAGTCAAAGCAAAGCTTCTCTGAGTCAGTGCCTCAAATCTGGCCTTGTGAGCTAGTCCTCTAAATACAACAGTCGTAACGTCGGTGTCAGTCATACTCGGAGGTTAGTCGGATAAAAACGGGAGAAAAGTAGAACGACTTTAAAATCCTGGAAAAGTTAAAATCACATTCACTCAGATTAGATTTTTAAGAAGCAAAGGGTGATAAAAGAAAAATAAATAAAATAAAATAAATAGTAGAAAATAAGAAAATAGAAATTTATGGAAATTATTAGTTAAAATGAAAAACATAGTTTTAATAAATTTAGAAGGGAAAAACGGGAAAAATTGGGTTGCCTCCCAATCAGCGCTGTTTTTAACGTCAGACGATAGCTTGGCTGCAAGCTATTCAGGAAGCTCGAGCAATTTCATATTGCTCACGTGGTGGCTGTGTTCGTTTTGATTATAATGCTTCAAACGCTGTCTGTTTACTATAAACGGTGCGTTGATTTGATTTCTGATTTCAACAGCTCCACTTTTAAGGACTTTGGTTACCTCAAAAGGTCCAGACCATCTAGATTTTAATTTTCCAGGGAAAAGTTTTAATCTTGAGTTGAATAGGAGCACGATGTCTCCCACACTGAATTGTTTTCGGATCGAACGTTTATCATGCCATTCTTGGTTCTTTCTTTGTAGATGCAGGCATTCTCGTATGCGTCCAATCTGAGCTCTTCCAATTTGTAAAGGTTCAAGATTCGTTTCTCTCCTGCCGTAGTGTAGTTGAAGTTCAGCGTCTTAATAGCCCAGAAGGCTTTATGCTCTAATTCTACCGGCAGGTGACATGATTTTCCGTAAACTAATTTAAATGGTGTGGTACCTATTGGTGTCTTAAAGGCGGTCCTATAAGCCCATAAAGCTTCGTTCAGCTTTGATGACCAATCTTTCCTGGAGGTTGCGACAGTCTTTTCCAAGATTTGCTTTATTTCTCTGTTCGAAACCTCCACTTGTCCACTAGTTTGTGGATGATACGGTGTAGCTACGCGGTGTTTGACTCCATATTTGGAGAGGAGTTTGTCAAAGATTCGCGATATGAAGTGCGAACCACCGTCACTAATGACGAGTCTGGGCACACCAAATCTAGGAAAGATTATGTTTCTAAAGAGTTTGACGACTACTCGCGTGTCATTTGTTGGAGCGGCAACGGCCTCTATCCATTTAGATACATAATCAACAACGACGAGTATATATTTGTTTCCAAAAGAAGACGGGAAAGGTCCCATGAAGTCTATTCCCCAGACGTCAAAGATTTCTACTTCTAAAATTCCTCTCTGAGGCATTTCATCGCGTCGTGAGATGTTTCCAGTGCGTTGGCACCGGTCGCATTTGAGTACAGCGATATGGACATCCTTCCAGAGGCTAGGCCAAAATAGGCCAGATTGTAGAATTTTAGCGCATGTCTTCGAAGTACTAGCATGACCACCATAAGGTGCTAAATGGCATTGGGAAATGATGTCTTCTATTTCTTCCTCTCGAACACAGCGACGGTATAAGTTGTCGGCGCCTCATTTGAAGAGTAGAGGTTCGTCCCAATAGTAATGCTTTAAGTTGTGGAAGAATTTCTTCTTTTGTTGGTAAGTTAGGTCCGGTGGAAGCACGCCTGCGGCCAAGTAATTAACGATGTCGGCAAACCACCGCAAAGTGGCTTGGGCATAGACAGCTTCCACGACTTTCTCCAATTCTGGTTCTTCCGAGGTTGAGTTGGACATATCGCTTTCCAATTTGGCTATTAGACGTTCGTAGGGAAAATCGTCATTGATAGGCACTGATTCTTGTTTAATGCCCTCTATACGGGATAGTGACCTGCAACTACGTTATCGGTCCCCTTCTTATCTTTAATTTCTAAGTCGAACTCTTGTAATAATAGGATCCATCTCAATAATCTTGGTTTGGCGTCCTTTTTGCTTATTAGGTACCTAATGGCAGCGTGATCTGTGTATATGATTATTTTGGCTCCTACCAAGTAGGAACGAAATTTGTCAAGTTCAAACACAACTGCTAGAAGTTCCTTCTCCGTTGTGGCGTAGTTCATTTGGGCAAGGTCTAAAGTTCTACTGGCGTAGTAGATAGCGTGAAGCTTCTTGTCTTTCCTTTGTCCTAGAAGTGCGCCTACAGCATAATCACTTGCATCGCACATGATTTCGAATGGTAGTCGCCAATCTGGGGGTTGCATGATTGGTGCGGTGATAAGCGCTGTCTTTAGAGTTCCGAATGCTTCTAAGCATTCTTTGTCGAAGATGAACTCGACATCTTTCATTAACAAACCTGTAAGAGGTTTTGTGATTTTCGAGAAATCTTTTATGAATCTTCGGTAGAATCCAGCATGTCCTAAGAAGCTTCGTATTTCTCGTACGATTTTCGGAGGTTGAAGGTCCTTTATGATCTCTATTTTAGCTTTGTCAACTTCAATCCCTTTTTCAGATATGACGTGTCCTAAAACGATGCCTTGTCGGACCATGAAATGACATTTCTCCCAATTAAGGACAAGGTTCACTTTAGCGCATCTTTTGAGTACCATTTCTAAATTTGACAGGCAGCTTTCAAAGCTTTGTCCGCATACAGAGAAGTCATCCATGAACACTTCCATGATGTCATCTATGAAATCCGCAAAGATTGCCATCATGCATCTTTGGAAGGTTGCTGGAGCATTGCATAGTCCGAACGACATTCGGCGATAAGCAAAAGTACCATAAGGACAGGTGAATGTTGTCTTTTCTTGGTCATCGGGGTGAATAGGAATTTGAAAGAATCCCGAATAACCATCTAGATAGCAGAAGTACGAATGTTTCGCTAGTCTTTCCAACATCTGGTCTATGAAAGGTAAAGGGAAGTGATCTTTCCGAGTCGCCTTATTCAGTTTTCGGTAATCGATACACATCCTGTTTCCGGTTACAACTCTTTGGGTTATCGATTCACCTTTCGCATTTTTCACTACAGTAACGCCTCCTTTCTTTGGTACTACGTGTACTGGGCTGACCCATTGGCTGTCGGAGATCGGGTATATGATTCCTGCGTCTAGTAACTTTTTCACCTCGTCTTTGACTACAGTGCTTAGGATCGGATTTATCCTTCTCTGACGTTCTCTTGAAGTTTTGCAGTCTTCCTCTAGCATGATACGGTGCATACAGATGGAAGGACTTATGCCTTTTAGATCGCTTATATTATAGCCTAACGCAGTTGGGTATTTCCTTAGGACTTCTAGTAATTGCTCAGTTTCTGACTGTCCTAAATTAGCATTGACTATTACTGGTCTTTTGAATTCTGTATCTAAGAATTCGTACCTGAGGGTTTTAGGTAGTTCTTTAAGTTCTAAAGCTAGGTTTTTCGGACCTGGCATGTGATTTGGAGTTAGCGCTAAGATCTCGCTCAGACTATCATCTTTGTATGGTGCACGCCAGTTGTCGTCTTCATGAATAGCAGGGATCTGGATCTTCATGACTTCAGAATATGTAATTTCTTCCTTCTCTAATTCTTGTATGCATTCGTCAATGACATCTACTATATAGCATGTGTCATCTATAGTTGGGGCCTTCAAGAACTTAGTAAGGATGAGTTCTATCTTTTCTTCTCCTACTTCGAATGTTAGCCTTCCTTTCTTTACGTCTATGATAGCTCCGGCTGTCGCTAGGAACGGTCTTCCTATGATGATTGGGGTAACATAATCCTCTTTGATGTCCATGATTATGAAGTCGGTTGGGATATAGAATTGGCCTATGCATACTGGAACGTTTTCCAACACACCGACAAGATATTTGACTGATCGGTCAGCCAATTGCACGGATATTTTAGTTGGTCTTAGTTCTCCCATATTCAGCTTTTCGCATATAGATAAAGGCATGACACTTATACTGGCTCCTAGATCGCATAGAGCTTTGTCTATGACGAACTTTCCTATGACGCAAGGTATGGAGAAACTACCTGGGTCTTTTAGTTTAAGAGGCATGTTGTTTTGGATGATTGCGCTACATTCGGCAGTAAGTGTAACTGTTTCGTTATCCTCTATTTTCCTTTTATTAAATAAGATTTCTTTAATAAACTTAGCGTATTACGGCATTTGAGTTATCACTTCTGTGAATGGAATAGTGATATTTAGTTGTTTCAGAAGTTCAACAAATTTCTTAAGTTGTCCTGAAGTTTTGGAGTTTATTAATCTTTGAGGATAAGGGATAGGTGGTTTATATGGCGCTGGAGGCACATATGAGTTTTCGTCTTTGGTGGCCTCCTGCTCGTCACATTCCTTCTTTTCTATTTCAGACTCCTTTTCTGTTGGTTTATCAGATTTCTGATGCATGACTAAATCTTCATTCCTAGGATCTGTTGGGCCTTCCAATTCTTTTTTCACTTCTTAATATAACAGCGTTTGCATGACCTTTCAAATTAGGTTCTGGATGGCCTGGAAATGTCCCAGCTGGTGCGGCTGCAGAGGCTTGTTGTTGAGCCACTTGTGATATCTATGTTTCGAGCATTTTATTGTGGGTGGCTAAAGCGTCTACTTTTCCGGTTAGCTGTTTAATTTGCTCGCTAGTGTGTATGTTTTGATTCAAGAATTATTTATTTGTTTGAGCTTGAGTAGCTATGAATTTTTCCATCATCACTTCGAGGTTTGATTTCCTAGGGGCAGTCTGGGCAGCAGTGGCTGGTTTCTGATATCCTGGCGGAGCAGCGGGTGCTTGCAAGGCATTATCGTTCTTGTAGGAAACGTTTGGGTGGTTACTCCATCCTGGGTTGTAAGTATTTGTGTAAGGATTTCCTTGAGCGTAGTTTACTTGGTCTGGTGGGATTCTTGTCAATAATAGGCACTCAGGCACATTATGAGTGGCGATTCCACATAACTCGCAGTTTGGAGTTACAGCAGCTACGGTTGCAGTTGGGGTAACGGTCAGACTGTCGATTTTCTGCGCTAGAGCATCTACCTTAGCGTTGTACTTTTCAAGACTGCTGATCTCGTACATCCCACCTTTCGCCGCGGGTTTCCCTCCTGGAGTTCTTTCACCTCCCCACTGGAAGTGGTTCTGAGACATGTTTTTGATAAGTTGATAGGCTTCGTCGTATGGCTTATCCATAAGTGCACCGCCTGCGGCGGCGTCTACCGTTAATCTAGTGTTATATAGAAGCCCATTGTAGAAAGTATGGATCGTCACCCAGTCTTCTAAACCGTGGTGAGGACATGCTTTCATCATATCCTTGAACCTTTCCCACGCTTCGTAGAGAGATTCAGTATCTTTTTGTCGAAATCCGTTGATTTGAGCTCTAAGCATAGCAGTTTTACTTGGCGGAAAGTATCTCGCTAAGAAAACGTTCTTCAACTGTTCCCACGCCGTAACGGAGTTGGATGGTAAGGACTGTAACCATGTCCAAGCTCTATCTCTAAGAGAGAAAGGAAAGAGACGAAGTCTTATTGCGTCTGGAGTTACTCCATTTGCCTTCACTGTGTCTGCGTATTGCACAAACTTCGTTAAGTGTTCGTTCGGATCTTTAGTTGCATTTCCTGAGAATTGATTTTGTTGTACAGCTGACAGCAATGACGGTTTCAGTTCGAAATCGTTCCGATTTATAGCTGGGGCAACAATGCTACTTCGAGGTTCCAGCTGAGAGGGGGTAGCGTAGTCCTTCAACGGTTTGTTCTGAGGTCCGTCAGCCATCTTTGTCTCTTCAACAGGAGGATGAGCTAGAAGATCAGGAATATTGTGTTTTCTTTGATATTCGAGGATGCGCCTTCTTAAATGTAATAAGCGCTCTAGTTCGGCGATTGTAAGTTGTAAGATGTCGCCTTGTGAGCGAGTACTTGGCATACAACCGAAGAACGAGTAGAGGGAGAGAGAGTAGTTAACCTAGTTTATACTGTGTAACAAAGGATTACACTATTGACTAAACGGGTCCCCGGCAACGGCGCCAAAAACTTGATCGCGAATTTCTATGTCTAACTGAATGAACTGCAAGTGCACAGTCTATCGCGTAGTAATAAAAGATATCGATCCCACAGGGACTCGTAATCAAGCTAGTATTTTCGGGTGTTACTGTGTTTAGCTAGGTTGGTATGGTTTTAGGGGAATAAAAGCAAAATAAGTGCGTAAACTATAGAGGAACTAAAATGTTACTTAAGGTATAAATGCTTGAATCAGTATGCAATATGTTGGTTCTTCAAGGATTCGACAAGTTACCAGTGTTTTTCGTGTTTTCAAAATAGTTTAAGAAGAAAATGACGATTTAAGACCTTTGTCTCACTAAGGTTGTTGACGCTAGTCGCAACTCTAAGGCGAAACGTATGATGTCGCTATCCCGTTCGTGGTTAGAATTACTTTTTGAAAACCATTAAGCTCTAATCCTTTTTAAAGCGTTGTCGCTGTTTTTAAATGGAATGCTTAGTTTTTACTATCTGGACCTAACCTCAGTTGTCGCTTGTTGGTTCGTACCTTTATGAATTTTCCACTGTCGTGGCAAAACTGGTTTGAAATAAGTTCTCGCTGTCGCGACGAACATTTATTTTAGAAAAATTGATTTAAAAACTGAAGCCATAAATAAGTTTGAAAAGGAAGGTATACACCGGTTAATTATCGAATCCCATCTGACCACTTATTACATACCGATTACTTAAATTTAGTCGGACATGGAATGCAAATTAAGAACATGTAAATAATGGCAGAAAATATAAATATGCATTATAATGGGAAATGGAAATCAATTAACGATTAAAATAAGAACCTGTAAACAATTCGATTTGCTTTTGGGAAATCCTCCAAAATGACGGCAGGATTTAGTCTTTATGCCAATTACTCGTACAAAATAGAATTTGGAAAGTAAAACAACAATTGCAAGGAAAGAAAGAAAGAGGAAACAATAAACGATAAGAAACAGGGAAACTAAAAATTGCTCTGAAAGTAAATTGGCAGCACTTCGTGTCTTCAATGCCGCCTTCCTTTTCTGGTACCATCTCCCTCCTTTTATAGATGGAATTTCCAACGGCTAATTGCCTCAGGAAGTGGGATTGATCTTAGAAAATATAGGAGTGAGTGGACCACTCCTTTTTGGCATTTGAAAGCACTTCACAACACGTGCAGCATTTCTACATTTTTATTCCATGACGGTCGTCATGGATTCTTGACGGTCGTAACGCGTATGACGGTCGTCATATCAGCAGAATTCGTTTTTGCTATTTTTGGCATGTTTTTCATCTGGTTTTCATCTGTAATTGCTTGTTTTCTTCATCTTGCTCCATTTGAGCATGAACTTTGAATACCTGCAAAATACTGGACAAATAATGTGGAAATATCCGAAATCAGAGTGAAACCGGTCACTGATTAGTAAAAATGTATGTCATTATATATATACGATTTCGCATTATTATATAGATTCTAACCTTGCCACTGGAGCATAAGTTTCAGTGTAATCAATACCTTCTTGTTGAATGTACCCTTGAGCTACCAGCCTTGCCTTGTTCCTAACAACTTCTCCTTGCTCATTTAATTTATTTATGAATACCCACTTTGTTCCAATAATGTTGAAACCTTTTGGTCTAGGAACCAGATCCCACACATCATTTCTTGTAAATTGATTTAGCTCACCTTGCATTGCAAGTATCCAATCATTGTCACTCAGAGCCTCATCCACAGATGTTGGTTCAATAATAGACACCAACCCAAGAAGTGATGTTCCAGATGATCTGATAAACGACCTTGTTCTTATAGGGTCATCTTTCTTCCCAATAATCATTTCTTCTGGATGAGAAGCCTTGATTCTGGATGATCCTTTAACTGTTGGTTCTTCAGAAATGTTCATGTTATTCATCTGAGTAGCTAATGGAGTTGCATCTGGCGTAGCTTCTTCTTGAGCTTTCTCTACCTCTGGTTTCTCAGATTCTATGAGAATAACTTCTCCATCTGCAGGGTTTTCAATCTGCTTTGGCTTTTGATTGCCAAGCTTATAATCAAATCTAACATGTATAGATTCCTCCACAATCTGTGTCTCAGTATTGTATACTCTGTTGCCTTTAGAGCGTTCAGAATATCCAAGAATGAAATACTTTTGTGCTTTAGAATCAAACTTGTTAAGATTCTCTTTAGTGTTTAGTATAAAACAAATACATCCAAAAGGATGGAAATAAGAAATGTTTGGCTTTCTATTCCTCCACAATTCATAGGGAGTCTTTTCCAGAAGAGGTCTAATTGACACTCTGTTCTGAATGTAACATGCTGTGTTAAGTGCCTCTGCCCAAAAATGTTTTGCCATGTTAGTCTCATTGATCATGGTTCTGGCCATCTCTTGCAAAGTTCTATTTTTCCTCTCTACAACTCCATTCTGTTGTGGAGTTCTAGGACAGGAGAAATCATGAGCAATGCCATTTTCATTAAAATATTTTTCAAAATGTTTGTTTTCAAATTCACCACCATGATCACTTCTGACTTTAA
The DNA here is from genome assembly GCA_963859935.3 of Lathyrus sativus. Classification (NCBI taxonomy): domain Eukaryota; kingdom Viridiplantae; phylum Streptophyta; class Magnoliopsida; order Fabales; family Fabaceae; genus Lathyrus; species Lathyrus sativus. The sequence continues at coordinate 215,973,407 of OZ012741.1, forward strand.
CAATTTTGAAATCTTTTTCAGTTTGGACTTGTTTGCAGAAGTCAAAGAACACAGAGTATGACTCATCCTTGTGTTTTAGGAATTTTACCCATGTCCATCTGCTGTAGTCATCAACAATGACTAATCCATACTTCTTGCCTCTGATGGATGCATTTTCACTGGTCCAAACAGATCAATGTGAAGTAACTCTAATGGTTTTGAAGTTGAAACAACATTTTTGGATTTAAAAGATGATTTTGAAAATTCTCTTTTCTGACATGCTTCACAAAGAGCATCTGAGTTGAACTTCAGATTAGGAAGTCCTCTGACCAGATTAAGCTTATTAATATGAGATATACGTCTCATTATAATATGACCCAATCTTCTGTGCCAGACCCATTGCTCCTCGTTAACAGACATAAGGCATTTAACATTCTGAACCTTATGTTCTGAAAGACTAATTTTATAAATGTTGTTTTTCCTTTTACCATTAAAGAGGATTGAGCCATCCTTTTGACTAACAACTTTGCAACACTTTTGATTAAAGATAATGTCATAACCATTGTCACTTAATTGACTTATGGACAATAGATTATGAGCTAACCCTTCAACAAGAAAGACATTAGTTATGGAAGGAAGTTTACCATTGCCTATGGTTCCAGAGCCAATTATCTTTCCCTTCTGATTCCCTCCAAACTTGACATCTCCTCCAGATCTAAGCTCCAGACTTTGGAACATAGACCTTTTTCCCGTCATATGTCGTGAGCATCCAGAGTCCAGGTACCATGACTGGAGTCGTGACTTTGCTGCTAAGGATGTCTGCAACATAGATTATCTTATCCTTAGGTACCCAGATTTTCTTGGGTCCTTTTTGGTTAGTTGCCTTAAAGCTTTTTCTAAACTTCTGTCTTTCAACATAAGACTTGTTCTGATTAGCTTTAGATTTATTAAACACGGATTTGTTCTGATTAGAACTTGTGTGTTTAATATCATTTAAGTGACCAAATGTAAATTGAGAATATAAGGGAGGATACTTGATATCCAGTTTATCTACAGATTTTGGATTTGAATCTTCATAAGAGAAAGATTTATATCCAACACCTTTTCTATAGTTTCTGCTAATACCATAGATCATTGAAGCCAGTTTGCTTCTATCTAGGCTTTTAGTTAGAAACTTCCTGAAACTATAGTCATACTCTTGTAAAATATTTTTAGAGCATGATTCAGATTTTGAATCAGAGTTTAGTTGAGCAGATTCTAAATTATTTTTCAATTGAAGATTTTCAGCTTTTAGTTCAGCTATTTCTGATTCAAACTTGTTACTCTCAAATTCAATATGCTTTATAAGCGTTTTGGATTTGAGTTTAACTTTACTATAGTTTTCAACAATATCAGATAAACTTTCAACAAGTTCCTGTCTAGAAAGTTCAGCAAATACCTCCTCAGAATCAGATTCTGATTCTGATCCAGATGATTCAGCATTGTCCTCAATGTCAACCATGAATGCTACATTTGGACATTCCTCTTCTGACTCTGATGACGAATCAGATGCATCTGAGTCATCCCAGGTAGCCATCAGAACTTTCTTTTTGTGATCTGACTTTCTTTTTGGGTTCTCCTTCTGAAGCTTTGGACAATCACTCTTGTAGTGCCCAGGTTCTTTGCACTCATAGCAAACAACCTCTCTTTTTCCAGATCATCTGTGTCCAGAGGATTCTCCAGATCTGCTGTATCCAAAGTGTTCTCCAGATCTTCTGTGCCCAGAAGATTCTTTGTGTTGATCTGGTTTTCTAAAGTTCTTGAACTTCCTTTGCTTATTCTTCCAGAGTTTATTGATTCTTCTGGATAGCAAGGATAGTTCTTCTTCATCTTCAGAAGCAGACTCTTCAGATCTTTCTTCTAATACCTGCAATGCTTTAACAACTTTATTAGATTTTAACGCAATTGACTTACCTTTCTTTAGAGGCTCATCTTCCTCTTGTTCAATCTCATGACTCCTTAGAGAACTGATTAGTTCCTCCAGCGCAATCTTGTTCAGATCCTTTGCCAGCTTCAGAGCAGTGACCATGGGTCTCCATCTGGTTGGCAACCTTCTGATTATTTTCTTGACATGATCCGCTATAGAGTAACCCTTGTCCAGAACCTTTAGGCCAGCAGTGAGAATCTGGAATCTGGAAAACATTGCTTCAATAGATTCAGATTCTTCCATCTTGAAAGCTTCATACTTCTGGATCAGCGCCAGAGCCTTGGTTTCTTTGACTTGAGAGTTCCCTTCATGAGTCATCTTCAGGGATTCAAATATATCAAAGGCATTTTCTCTGTTGGTTATTTTCTCATACCCATTATGAGATATAGCATTTAGCAATATAGTTCTAGCCTTGTGGTGATTTCTGAATTCCTTCTTTTGCTCCTCAGTCATTGATTTTCTGTCAACTTTCTTGCCATTCCCATTAGTGGGATGAACATATCCATCAATAACTAAGTCCTAAAGATCAGCATGAAATCCTAGAAAGAAACTTTCCAGTCTATCTTTCCAATAATCAAATTTCTCTCCATCAAACATGGGAGGTTTTGTGCTGACTCTTTCTTCATATTGTTGTTGGGTGTTGAAGTTTCAGAAGCCATAATGTATATCAACCAAGAGTATCAAGAGTTTTTCCCACTGGATCTTTTCTGGTCACGGTTAAGTGATAGCACAAACAGAACCGGAGCTCTGATGCCAACTGAAGGTGAGAAAAACACTTAGAAGGGGGGGGGGGGGTTGAATAAGATTTTTAAGAAATATGGAAATAAAAACAACTCAAGATTTTTATCCTGGTTCATTGAACTCAACTACTCCAGTCCACCTTATCAAAGATGATTTGCCTTTCTCTACAAGGACTTAATCCACTATTGATCAACTGATTATAATAGAAAGCACTAAGAACAATTGTCTTAGTCTTCTCAAGAACTACTGACCACACCTTGGTCTTCTTAAGGAACTTCTTACAATTTAATGAAAACTAACAAGTGTTTGAATGCTTCTAATAAGCTGTATCACAACTGTGATGTTTACACTTAAGATTAAGTACAACAAAAACTATATGGTTTTATGAGAGATCAAATGAGTAAGATCTTGAGAGATTTTCTCTTTTATGAATCAAGCGTGTATTTCTTTCTGAGTGATCTAGAAATGAGCAAAATGATGAGTGGTGAATTAGCAACCTCAAAATGTTGAAGTAGTTCTCCTTTTATAGCTTTTTCAAATGCTTTGAGTGATGTGCAGCTGAATATAATATTTGATTGTATGACTTTTCATCACCAAAGGTATGGGCAGAGATATGCTTTCTGTAGAAAGGTATGGTTGTAGAAGCCTTGGGATTTGCACCACGTCACTTCTTTGGACAAATTAGCCGTTGGTTACTTTGGAAGTAGCACCACGTCTAATCAAGTTTACAGCTTCTTCAATAAGCTTCCTTCAAGATGAAGTCTTCATAATCTGCACTTCAGAACTTGTAGTAAGCTTAAAAGGTATGGAATGCTTTTAGATGATCAGAGCTTAAGATGAATGATAAGTTCAGAGTCTTGATAGATGATCAGATCTTTAATGTATCAGAGTCTCAATCTTGATTAGAGTCTTCATCAGAGTATGCAGCAGTATGTGCTAAGAGCGTGAATATTAATGATAAGAGTCTGATTGTCAAAGCCTCAAATTTTGTACACTCCTTTCATTAATGCTTCAGATCATTCTGTAGCTTCTGCTTCAGATCCTTCTGGCAGCGCTTCAGAATCTTCTGATAGTCTTGCATCTGATGCTTCAGAGCTTTGCATAGTTTCTTTGTACTTATGTATTTTGCTTTTTTAAGAGTATTTAATTTTATACCTGAAACAATAATACTTTGAACAAATTTTAGAGTGTATGTTTTCTTACTACAAAATTCCATAACAGTTATCATCAAAACATAGAGATATAAGAAACACCAATCTGTGTTCTAACACTGGTTTCATCCTTATCTTCCTCATGGAAATCGTTGAGAGATTCGGTCTCACTAGCTTGGCCGCTTGAGGCGTCCTGGACTTGTCTGCTTTTAAGGTAGCATTCGACGCGTTCTCCTACTATCGCAAGATCAGAGAAACTTGATGGCGCACAGCCAGCCATTCTTTCAAGATAAGAGCCATGCAAATTGTTTATGAACATGTCTATTAATTCCTAGTCCGAGAGTGGTAGTTGCACTCTTGCTGCAAATTCTCTCCACCGTTGTGCATAACCCTTAAAGGATTCAATGCCATTCTGAGATAGGATTTGTAACTGCATGTGGATGGGAGGAGTGTCCAGATTATATTCATACTGCTTCAGAAATTTTTTGGCTAAGTCCAACCATGATCGGATCTGACTACTCTCTAACTGCATGTACCAACTCAAAGATGCCCCAGGCATAAGTCCAATCATAAGCTTTTCGTTGTGCACAAGTGGGGCCATTCTTCTGTAAAGCATCACCAAATGTTGCCTCAGGCAAATATCTCCCTTGTATTTCTCGAACCTCGATGCTTTGAAACTTAGAGGTAACACTAAGCTGGGAACCAGGTTTTATGGTGAGAATCAAGATACCAAGCTATTGATTAACTTGAATCGTAATTCATTAAATTCACAACCGGACTTTGATTTATCCAAAGGAAAGGTTAAAGAAAGAAAAAACCTTTGCACGATGTAACAACAACGCTAAGAGATTCGGGAATCGGGGGTTGGTTATGCCTAGGGTAGGTATTTCACATCCTAAACATCTGTAGTACTCTATAGGAACCTTTTGTATGTTTGTATGCTATACTTGCTAAATGTTTGCTATGGTTTGGGATTGGGTATAAAGTTAAGTTGTAGGTAAATACTTAAGAATGTTTCTAAGTTGCTCGCAAAGATATCGCATCTTCTGCCTACGTATCCTAACTAGGATAGAATCAGAGCAATCGTAGTTCACCTCACTGAGGATAGATGAACACTTGATCATGATCAAGGTTCAAAGGGGAACAAACATAACAATGCTTGTATAGAGTTTAACAAAACTCTCTATTCTAGGTTGTACACTCAAGAAAGGGAAATAAGTAATCATCAACATGATTCTCATATGGAGTTAACAAACTCTATCTTAAAGTTCTAGTTGAGAAGTACTCCTAACAAGGGGTAGGTCTTTTAAACTTGAAGCAAGGTCTAATGGATATAGGTTCTAACTTAACTAAGTTCATGATGACTTAACAAAGTCAAGGGGAGTGTAATGAGCTATCTATGACCCAAAAGTCAATAGAGAGACTTTCCTTTAAAATGGGAAAGGATGAGGAAACTGGATGAGAACTAAAGAGTTCCATCACTTGGGGAAATGACTTTAAAAAAATATAAACATTCCAACATGATGAATACAAGAGATATGGTTAAAACCAAGAACACGCTAGCATATGATAATATCAAGCAAGGAGTATAAACAAGGCAAATGGTTACCACCAAAGTATACATAAAGATATTTCAATTCCTAAAGGTAAGTTCTTACAAGCCTCAAAATGAAAGGTGAAAACCAATAGCATATCTTAACAAAGATGAGGATATATCTTAACAAAGATGAAGGTGTAGTTTGACAAAGATATGGTTTTTGAAGGATTTCATATGTAACTACATGAGCAAAAGATCATACATTTGATGACAATCAACCATAGACAACCAAACAATGTCACAACAATGTAAGCAAAAGGTTTAGAATTTCATGGGGATTCCAAAAAGTTCAAGAAATGAATCACTTAGATGCTTACAAGTGTAATACCCCAAATTTTTCCCAAAGATTCGTCATTTCATCTCACATTCCATCGCATTTTGCATTGCATTTAGCTAACCACTAACAAGTTCGTGTAGTTGGTTAATTTTTGCAGGAAAATGGCATGTGGCGTGTTTTTTGGTTCATGAAGGGTAAAACGGTCATTTGTTTGCGGCCGGCCATCAATTTACGAATTTTGAGCTGTAGTCAGGAAATTGGGGCTCTTTGGTTTGGTTGATATGGGACGAGTCAGTCGGAAAGTTTGTGAGCTTTTCAAAATAAAATCGAGATTGCATTTGGCCGGAGAATACTGTCATTTTGAGTAACCAGATAGTTGGATTTAACTGGATAAAGGTGCTCATTTGGAATTGCGGGATGGTTAAATCGGAAATTATGTCGGAAACGAGATTAATCGGTTAAATGGGAATTAATAGGAAAAAAGGGGTTTTCATCTCAAGTTTCATTTCATCTGTTAATTTCATCAATCATGTTTCATTTCTAAATTCATTTTATTTGCAAATTAATCATATTTCATTTTTTTAAGTTAATGACGTTTTTAAACCAATATTATTTTATATTTTAAATTAATTTCTAAAAATCGGTTTCATGTCATTTTATCAATCCTATTTTTAATTTTTAAATCTATTCTCATTTCATTGTTAAGTTTATTTTATGTTGTGTTTGATTTTATTGATAAATTAAAAACATGCATTTTTTATGGTCTTTTCATTTCATTTCATAAAAAAGAATAATAATAGTAATGTTTTAGTTACAATATTAAAAAAACATTATTATCAGTAATATAAATTCTTTACAAAAAAAAACAATAAATAGATAAAATTATAAAAAATAATAATTACATTTTTCCTAACTATTTTCCTATTTTTCCTATCCTGATTTCGTAGTCTCGATTCTCCGAGTCTGACTTTTCTCTATACCTGTAAAAAGACAACAAACCAAATTTTATCAGTTAGTTTCGATACCCTCAGAGTGGTATGATCATCGGGTTCGATTCTCGGTCAATGGCCTATCCGACAGCTTTTTGTTCTTATTAAAGGCACCGAAACATGAAGAGGAAAAGTGGTTTTGAAATAAGTTGTGGGCCAAAAGAGCTTATTTGAAAAGCCGGTTTGAGAAGTGATTTTTTCTCAGGAGCACGGTTTGCCCCAAATGGGACCTTAACTCCAATCTTCCTGAAAGAAAAATACAATTCCAACAAAACCGACAAGGTTCAACAAGAAAACCAGTTCCGAAAATCAGGTTCAACAAGCAAACCAGTTCTGAAAATCAGGTTCAACAAGATCAAACTGGTTCAAACAAGTTCAGAAACAGGTAAACCAGAAGTCCGAAAAAACCTGCAATATCATCAAGCAAAATCACAGCAATAACGCAACAATTTCTCAACAAACAAGTTCAAGTGAGAACCCAGCCAAGTCAAAACATGTCTAGCAAAACAACATCGAAACAAGTTAAATCCACCAAGTAAAAGATCCAACGACATTCTCGCAACAAATCCTGGCCAACAAACCGTTTTTTCCTCAACGATTCCCGGCACAACAGAACAAAGACCAGTTCTAATGAACTATCAGCCACAATCTGGTGTAAAGTCAACTCAATCCCCACCATTTTCGCGACCTCCCACAATTTCCAGAAAAAAATAAATCAACCAGGTTATAAAAGCATCATCATTAGTTTTCGAGGGGGAACCCTAAGGATAAACAGATGAAACCGATGGCGGTTCAGAAAAGCTCTTTGAGCTCTCATCATCACCGCTAAATCATCTGAAGCAAGAAGCGAACAGCGATCTGAGTTCAGAGAATCCTTCCAGATTCATCATCATAACCCCGCGAAGAAGAAGAGGAACGGATCGAACCAATAACCGACGACAACGGGCGGCCGCGATAACCCGCTACCGCCGCATCACCATCGAGGTCGCGATCGCAAGTTCATGTTTTCGTCAACACCTCCATCCAGTTTCGTCATCGTCAATCGGCTGAGAGGTAGGGTGTTTATGAAATCTTATGGTTTTGTTTGGTGGTTTGTGTTTCAGGAATCAACATAAACAACATGCATGAAGGAAAGGTAGGAAGCTTCGAAGCATCAATGGCTTCCGTTACCGGCGGCGCATGTAGGAAGAGGAAGAGGAAGTGCAAATGAAACCCTAACAGATTAAATGAAAACCGGCCCAAACTCCCCTCCCCTTTTATTTCGGTTCTGTTTATGTTTTATTTCATTTATTTTATTTGTTTATAATTTGTACTAATTAGTTATAATTTAGGAATTAGTATTAAGTTTAACAAAAATCATTAAAGTTAACTAAAATTAAATCAAACTTTTTTTCATAAAAATTAAATTAAACTTTTGGCATTAAATTTAAATCAAACTTTTTTCATAAAAATTAAATTAAACTTTTGGCATTAAAATTAAATCAAACTTTTGCATAAAAATTAAATCTAGCTTTTCATTAAAATTAATTTAGTCTTCCGTTCTCATTAAATTTAAAGTAAAACTTTCTTTTTAAATTAAACTCATTTGTAAAAATAAAGATTAAAACATTCTTATTTTAAAAAAAAAATTCTTTAATTAAAATTAAAAACAAATTTTTAATAATTAATTAGGATAGTGTCTCTATTGAAGCATGAAATTAATTCTCTTCTTCTCATTAAAATTTAAAAAAATAGAGTGTGTGAGTTAGCCGTTTCATTTCGTCCAACCTCATTAGTTGTTCATTGCAACTCTCCTCCTTATTTCATTTGTACTATTTTTGTTCCATGGATGTAATTTACGCGAGGACATGGTCGCGGTTTATTTTATTTTGCATTCTGGGATTTGTAATTTACGCGAGTGACCATCGGGATGCTGTTTTCTTTACTTCCCGCATTTTAATTCTGTCGTATAATATGTTTGCATGTCTTTACCGTTAATTTCCCTCATCCGAAGGAATTAGGTTTAGCAGTTTGACCGCCGAGTCAATAACCCTAATTTTGACCATTTCAAAACCCTATTAGCCCAGGTGTCCCGCCGAGGACGAAAATGCACTTTACCCTAGCATTAGGTCAAAGAGTCACCATACTCTGTTTAGGGTTTCCCGCCGTGGAATCCCTAATTTAACCTTAATTTCAGTTACAAGTTCAATGTAGAAATAGGAGTTTCAAAAACTCCACGTAAGCGTTTCCTTAAGAAACGTTTACTCCCCTTGAAACCTTGACCATAGTTAAGACGTTTCTAACCTCCCTTTCGAGGGGAACTACGATTACTCTAATTTCATTCCTTATCCAGGATACGTAGGCATAAGATGCGAATCTTGCCGAGTAAACTTAGGACTAACCCTTAGCTCTTTTAGGTCACTTTATCCCTTAGCTCAGCATATATACATCAAGCAGATAATAAAATAAAAAAGCATATGTAAGTGCTCTTGATTTGCTGCATTCTGTGGAAAAATATTAGTATATGTATGAATGTCATGTCTGATGTTGTTACATTCATAATATAGACTGTGATGGGTAAGTTAACTAAGTTAATTATAAGTTAAGCTGGATGTCATACTCAATGTTATGACATAGGTCGTATGACATCAAGCGGAAGTTTGTTATTCTGGTAGCTAGAACTCAGAAAACAACTCAGAAGCTCAAGCTGGAATGCAGGAGACATTTTAGACGCCCTAGGGGAACTAATATGTACCAGATTAAAGTGGCAAATATGCAGAATACTAAAGAGAGGTTTTATGATGGATAAAACCTAATGTATGCGCCCAGGCCCAAGGACTGATCTACTGCTATAAATAACATGAGAAGCAATCCTAGAAGGCAGCAGTTGGAGATAGAGAAGCAGAGAAATCACCATAGTGGTTTAGAAGTGAAGAGGTTGTTCTTCACGATTGTGTCTTATGAACACTTATAATCCAAGCAACTGTTGGTTGCATTGGTTATATAGTTTCTAGGCTGTGTACCACTCGAAGCTGTTAAGCAAGAGTGTGTGTCACTTGATCAAAGCTTTGAATCAAGATCAAGGTGTGTGTGTAGTTGAAGTGTCTCTTCAATCTACTATTTAATTTGTAATTGTTTGTTATCACTGGTGTGTGATTGTAGGGAGTGAGTGGGTATACTCCGATCTAGAGTGTCTCTAGGTTAAATTGTCATTGGGTAGCTTTTAAGTGAGGAGTGTAAACTGGAGGTTTGACTCTGAATTAATTCTACTGATAGTGAAATTTCTCCCTGGCTTGGTAGCCCCCAGATGTAAGTGTGTTACACTTAACTGGGTCAACAACCAAGTGTGTTATTTACTGCTTTGTTATTACTGCATAATAGTAGGTCTGCAGTGAATGTCACAGTGGGTGTTATAACTTCTGTTAGAACATCCATCGTGGGCTGGCCAGAATTTTCAATTGGCATCAGAGCAGGCACCCTGCCTGTTTATTACTAGGTGAGATCTAGGGAAACAAAATTCTGGTACTATGGATAAAGATATTGGATTCACCAATAGACCTCCAATTCTGGATGGTTCAAATTATGACTATTGGAAGCCTAGGATGATTGCCTTCCTAAGGTCCTTAGACAGCAAGGCTTGGAGAGCTGCAAACTCTGGCTGGGAACGTCATATGAAGACTGACAAGGATGGAGTATCTGTGCGAATTCCTGAAGAGGAATGGACCAAAGAGCAAGAGGCATTGGCTCTTGGAAACTCTAAAGCATTTAATGCACACTTCAATGGTATAGACAAAAACATCTTTAGACTGGTCCACCACTGTGAACTAGCAAAGGATGTTTGGGACACTCTCAGAACCACTCATGAAGGAACCTCCAAGGTCAAAATGTCAAGACTTTAAATGCTGACCACAAAATTTGAAAGTCTAAGAGTGAAGTAAGATGAGACCATTCATGACATTTACATGAATGTACTTGAACTAGCTAACACCTCAGGAGCTTTGGGAGAAAAGATGGCTGAAGAAAAGCTTGTAAGAAAGATACTAAGGTCACTACCTAAAAGGATTGCAATGAAGGTAACAACCATTGCAGAAGCTCAAGACATATGCCACATGAAAGTGGATGAACTCATTGGATCCCTTCAAACTTTTGAGATGGGGATGTGTGATCAAGCTGTGGAGAAAAAGAGCAAAAGTATAGCTCTTGTCACAAACTCTGCAGAGGAGTCAGATGATGAAGAAGTGGAAAATCTATCAGAGGCAATAGCCCTACTTGGGAGACAGTTCAACAAACTGGTCAAAAGGATATATGCCAAGTCTAAACTTCATTACAAAAGCTTGCTTGCTGACGAAGAAAAAGTTGAGGAAAAATTCAGTACAGTTCAGTGCCATAAATGTGAAGGGTTTTGGCATATCAGAAAGGAATGTCCAACATACCTCAAGAGATGGGGATGTGTGATCAAGCTGTGGAGAAAAAGAGCAAAAGTATAGCTCTTGTCACAAACTCTGCAGAGGAGTCAGATGATTAAGAAGTGGAAAATCTATCAGAGGCAATAGCCCTACTTGGGAGACAGTTCAACAAACTGGTCAAAAGGATATATGCCAAGTCTAAACTTCATTCCAAAAGCTTGCTTGCTGACGAAGAAAAAGTTGAGGAAAAATTCAGTACAGTTCAGTGCCATAAATGTGAAGGGTTTGGGCATATCAGAAAGGAATGTCCAACATACCTCAAGAAAAAGGGAATAGGCCTGACTGTCACATGGACTGATTCTGACAGTGAATCAGAAGAAGAAACAGCCAAACATGTCACTACTCCCACCAGGGTGTACTTATCTGATGGTGATTCAAGTGAAGAGGAATTGAGTTTTGAAGACCCTACAGCCTCATATCAGAAGCTTCACATCAGAAGTGTAGAACTCTACCAACAAGGAGAGCTTCAGAAGGAAATCATCAAGGTCTTAGAAGCTGAAAGGAAATAGCACTTAGCCACAATCCACTCCCTCAGAGGTGAGGTAAATGATCTGAAAAATGAGAAGGATCAAATGGCTAAATCCATAAGGATGCTCAACTCTGGGACTGACACCCTAGAGGAAATCCTTCAGAGTGGGCAGACTGCAGGAAATAGGTCTAGCATAGGATTTGTTGAGAAACAAACTTCTGTCTTGAACTTCAAGAGGTTGCAGCTTGAGTCTCAAATGTTAAACAGGATGTCACGACCAATGACACAACATTCACCACACAGAAACTGGAAGCAAATCAAGAGAAAATTCCAAGGGCATAGATGCTACCACTGTGGAAAACTTGGGCACATTAAAGTTGTGTGCCTCTGGCTGAATGGATTCCCCAGCCAAAGAAAAACCAAACAGGGTATGCATGGCAACAGGCATCATCATGCCAAACCAATGAGGGAAGTTCCTGACAAGCAAAGAAAATGGGTAGCCAAGACGGTTGCATACATAGCTCACACTTCTCTAAGAGTATCAGCCAAAGAAGTCTGGTATTTTGATAGTGGCTGCTCTAAGCACATGACTGGCATAAAGAATATGTTGATAGACATCAAACCACACTCCACCAATTATGTGACTTTTGGTGATGGAGGCAAAGGAAAGATCAAAGGTGTTGGAAAATTGGAGTGCCCTGGAGTCCCTACTCTAGACAATGTGATGTTGGTAAAAGGGCTAACTGCCAACTTAATCAGCATCAGCCAGCTCTGTGATCAAGGACTAAGTGTGGAGTTCTCTAAGGAAACATGTGTGGTCACTAATGATTGAAATAAAGAAGTCATGAAAGGACATAGATCCAAGGATAACTTCTATCTGTGGCAGCCTCAGGACACGAGAAAATCCACAATTTGCGCTATGGCAAGAGAGGAAAAGGAAGTAAAATTGTGGCATCAAAAACTTAGACATCTTCATTTAAGGGGAATGAAGAAGATCATCTCCAAAGAGGCTGTGAGAGGGATACCTAAACTAACTATTGATGAGGGAAAAGTGTGTGGGGAATGCCAAATGGGCAGACAAACCAAGACTTCTCATCCTAGAGTTGGACATCTAACCACCTCCAGAAGTCTGGAACTACTACACATGGATCTAATGGGACCAATGCAAATAGAAAGCCTTGGTGGGAAAAGATATGCATATGTGGTGGTTGATGATTACTCCAGATTCACCTGGATAAGATTTATCAGAGAAAATTCTGATGTGTTTGAAGTCTTCCAAGAACTGTGTATCAAACTCCAAAGAGAAAAAGAGAGTGTGGTTATCAGGATCAGAAGTGATCATGGAAAGGAGTTTGAAAACTCTAAGTTTGCTGACTTCTGTGTAGCTGAAGGCATAAGCCATGAATTTTCCTCGCCTATCACCCCTCAACAAAATGGAGTAGTTGAAAGGAAGAACAAAACCATTCAAGAATCTGCTAGAGCCATGATCCATGCAAAGAAGTTGCCTATGCACTTCTGGGATGAAGCTATGAATACAGCATGCTATGTACACAACAGGGTAACTCTAAAAATGGGAACATCCTCCACTCTGTATGAATTGTGGAAAGGAAGAAAGCCTAATGTGAAGTATTTTCATGTGTTTGGAAGCAAATGCTACATCTTGGCAGATCGTGAACAAAGAAGGAAAATGGATCCCAAAAGTGATGAAGGAATATTCTTGGGATATTCTACCAACAGCAGAGCCTACAGAGTATATAACTCCAGAACTAAAGTGTTAATGGAATCCATAAATGTTGTCATTAATGATCAGATTGGTGAAATCAATGTCATAAAGGATGTGGAAACATTGGTTGAGACTCCATCTGAGGAGACTGAAGATTCCCAAGCAAGTCCAAGTACTGAATCAGATACAGCCACCAAGGAACCTTTTATTAGGCTTCTGAAAGATCATCCCAAAGACCTGATCATTGGAGATCTCAACAGTGGAGTAAGGACCAGAACAAGAGATGTCATCTCAAACTCTTGTTTTGTGTCCAAGGTTGAACCCAAAAATGTAAAGGAAGCCCTCTCTGATGAATACTGGATCATGGAAATGCAAGATGAATTGGAACAGTTCAAGAGGAATGAGGTATGGGAACTGGTGCCTAGACCTGAAGGAATCAATATCATTGGAACAAAATGGATCTACAAGAACAAGTCAGATGAAGAAGGAATCATAGTCAGAAACAAAGCTAGACTAGTGGCACAGGGATACACTCAAGTTGAAGGAATTGATTTTGATGAAACCTTTGCACCAGTTGCAAGGCTTGAGTCTATCAGGATGATGTTAGGAATTGCATGCATCCTAAAATTTAAAATCTTTCAAATGGATGTGAAGAGTGCGTTTCTGAATGGATATCTAAGTGAGGAAGTGTATGTGGCACAACCCAAGGGATTTGAGGACCCTAACCTGACAAACCATGTCTACAAGCTAAGGAAGGATCTGTATGGATTGAAACAAGCACCTAGAGCATGGTATGAAAGGCTCACTGAATTTCTCACCACCAATGGATACAGAAAAGGGGGAATTGACAAGACTCTGTTTGTGAAAAATGAAGGTGGAGAAATTATGATAGCACAGATCTATGTAGATGACATAGTGTTTGGTGGAGTATACGAAAGAATGGTGAAGCAATTTGTCAATCACATGCAGTCTGAATTTGAAATGAGCATGTGTGGAGAATTGACATATTTTCTCTGGCTACAGGTCAAACAAATGGAAGACTTCATCTTCCTCTCCCAAAGCAAATACACCAAAAATATAGTAAAAAAGTTTGGAATGGACAATGCCAGTCACAAGAGAACACCTGCCCCCACTCATCTAAAGTTGACCAGAGATGAAAATGGTACTAGTGTGGATCAAAGGCTATACAGAAGCATGATTAGAAGCCTACTATACCTAACAGCCAGCAGACCATACATTGCATTTGCTGTTGGAGTGTGTGCCAGATATCAAGCTGATCCTAAAGTCAGTCACATGAATCAAGTGAAAAGGATTCTCAAATATGTGAATGGAACGTGTGACTATGGCATACTCTATTCTCATGGGTGTACCCCTATTTTGTCTGGTTACTGTGATGCAGATTGGGCTGGCAGTGCTGATGATAGAAAAAGCACATATGGTGGATGCTTCTTCTTAGGTAACAACCTAATATCCTGGTTCAGCAACAAGCAAAATTGTGTTTCACTATCCACTGCTGAGGCTGAATACATCGCAGCTGGTAGCAGTTGTTCTCAGCTGGTCTGGATGAAGCAAATGTTAACTGAATACAATGTCACTCAAGATGTCATGACATTGTACTGTGACAATCTTAGTGCTATTAACATTTCCAAGAACCCTATCCAGCATAGCAGAACCAAGCACATTGATATAAGGCATCACTTCATAAGAGACCTTGTGGAAGACAAAGTCATTGCCTTGGAGCATGTGTCCACTGAGCTACAGCTAGCTGACATCTTTACAAAGGCTTTAGATGCTGCCCAATTTGAAAATCTTAGAGGGAAGTTGGGTATTTGCATGTATGAGGTTGAATAGCAATTAATGGCACGAGAGAGTTTTAGGATATCAATGCAGTCAAAGTCTTTAAACAACAAAACTCTCCATCCCACACAAACGTGCCTCTCTGCCCCTAGTACCGTTCAGCATCTCTTCCAGACCCTAAGTCTCGACAACAACATGGCCTCGCATCATGAAGGATGTTCGTCTAAGTCCCCTCCCAAATTCACCAAAGATCCACCTCCCTCGACTGAGAAACCAACCCGCAAGTATCCCCCTCCCACTGAAGAAGAAATGAGGAGCATTATGAACAGGGAAGGCACAGCCTACGTGAATAAATCCATGGGGGAAATTGCTGACAATATCATCAAGAAAGGATTGCTTGTTAAGGGCTTCACCGTGCCCCTGGCTCGCCGGGGTCTAGATGAGGATCTTTCAGAAGAAGACTCGTATGATGGAAACCAAGACATCTCTCTCTCAGACTTGGATAGCAGTGACTCCAGCTCTTCCTCTGACGAAGAACCTTGAGAATTGAAGTGTGTTGTTGCTGGTAATGAAGTGTGCTGATGTTCAATTTTTATTTGCTCTTGTATGAATATTTGGTAATGCTCTTTGTGGGCAGTTTTGTAATGTCACACCATACTTATGTATTGGTACAATTTATGGTATATGCTATGTGTTAATTGGATCTTAATTTGTGGCTAAAAAGGGGGAGAGTGCTCAAAGTGTGATAGATAATAGTCTGTCACAACAGGTACAACAGATGCATCACAGGTTATGTGGAGTGTGAGAACAGTTTGTAACAGCAGATATAACGGATGCAGGTGGAAGAACAAGACCGCCATGAGCAGTGATTGTGCTTGAGCATACGCACCCTAGTGCTTATGATATTTGTGTAACTACAGGTGCTGCTAATGAGATGTGTGTGTGTGTGTGTGATAACAATTGTTTGGGTTGTTACTGATATGATATGTATGTCATGTATGTTAGAACTAGGACTGACATGCTGTAGGTACTAACATAGGTGATCCTAACAAGATGCTTAGGAGTTCTGTGTATGTCTGCAAGGAGCAAAATGCATTCCTTCAGGGGGAGTTTCACAACTGTGTGACAGGATGTTATCCTGAATGTCATAACATCTAGAGCAGGCTGGAGGAATATATGTAACTGCAGGTTGTTTGCAGGTAAAGTATACAGCTGATGTGCATCAGTTAAGAGGGAGTAACTCTGTCACTCAACTAGCAAGGGTGTCATCTGTAGTAGAAGTCTACAAAGAGTTAACAAAGTGAGTGTTAACAGGGCTGAAAGCCAACTATGAGGATTCTGAGAGCTTGAGCAGCAACTGACTTACCTGCATGACAGGACCTATGTTAAGTCTTCTGCTGTGTGGAAATCTCTGATGTAAGTACAGAGTGTTTTAGCCAAAAATTTGCCAAAGGGGGAGTTTGTAAGTGCTCTTGATTGGCTGCATTTTGTGGCAAAATATTAAGCTGGATGTCATACTCAATGTTATGACATAGGTCGTATGACATCAAGCGGAAGTTTGTTATTCTGGTAGCTAGAACTCAGGAAACAACTCAGAAGCTCAAGTTGGAATGCAGGAGACATTTTAGACGCCCTAGGGAAACTAACATGTACCAGATTAAAGTGGCAAATGCGCAGAATACTAAAGAGAGGTTTTATGATGGATAAAACCTAATGTATGCGCCCAGGCCCAAGGACTGATCTGCTGCTATAAATAACATGAGAAGCAATCCTAGAAGGCAGCAGTTGGAGATAGAGAAGCAGAAAAATCACCATACTGGTTTAGAAGTGAAGAGTTTGTTCTTCACGATTGTGGCTTAGGAACACTTGTAATCCAAGCAACTCTTGATTGCATTGGTTAGGTAGTTTCTAGGCTGTGTACCACTCAAAGTTGTTAAGCAAGAGTGTGTGTCACTTGATGAAAGCTTTGAAGCAAGATCAAGGTGTGTGTGTGTAGTTGAAGCGTCTCTTCAATCTACTGTTTAATTTGTAACTGTTTGTTATCATTGGTGTGTAATTGTAGGGAGTGAGTGGGTATACTCAGGTCTAGAGTGTCTCTAGGTTAAATTGTCATTGGGTAGGTTTTAAGTGAGGAGTGCAAACTGGAGGTTTGACTCTGAATTAATTCTACTGATAGTGAAATTTCTCCCTAGCTTGGTAGCCCCCAGATGTAAGTGTGTTGCAATGAACTGGGTCAACAACCAACTCTGTTATTTACTGCTTTGTTATTACTGCACAATAGTAGGTCTGCAGTGAATGTCACAGTGGATGTTATAACTTCTGTTAGAACATCCATCGTGGGCTGGCCATAATTTTCAGCATACAATAAACAAAAGGTTCCTGTAGAGTTCTACATAAGTTTAGGGTGCTAGTACCTTCCCTAAGTTTAACCAACCCCTTACCTAGGTCTCTCCCCGCATTGTGTTTATGATGCAAAAATAGTTTTTCCCTCTTTTGACATTTTCCTTCGGATAAATCAAAGAGCGGTTGTGAATCAAGAATTGTGATTCAAACTAATTAATAGTTTGATATCCTATTTCCACCGCAACAGAAAATGGCGACTTCACTGGGTAAATCTAATTTTTAAGGGTTACCCCTGTTTTGTTTATTGTATATCATTTTACTTTATTACTTATTTGTATATATTATTGTGCCTTGCTTGGGGGGGGGGGGGGGGGGGGTACCCTGTTATTGTGAGATAAGTCCTAACCTAGACTTGAGTGACCTTATTATAGGATGGCGATATATTCAATTAGGCTTATAGGGAGTGAGTCTCGAATAAGCCAATTTGAGAATCAACGCTCGATTGAGACCCTTCCATAAGATAGTTCGGTTTAACGAGTAGTCGTGAAAACTTTTACTATTTTATGAAAGGAGTCTATGATATTGAGGCCCGTAGTACCTTAACACCACCTTGGCCTTATATAGGACGTAATGCGGGAACTATGTGGGAGTAGTCCTACAATGGTTGCTACACGATGCTACACTCAAAAGAGGTTCTCTTGAGAATATTATCGACCCCCGAGTCAGTCGGAAGGTTGGTAATATCCGAAGGAAGGGCTGATGACTTTGGGCACTTCTTTAGAACCTTGTTCGGCAGGTACAACTAACCTTAGTACATACCCTATTGGGATGGGTAGACCCTAACTCCTTGAACATACCTTTAACTTAGGACTTGTGAATATATGTGCATTGCATCCATAAAACATTACATTGCATTACATTTCATGGAATTCAAGCTTTATTTATGGATATTGCAGGATACTATGGATTACAATAGAAGAAAAAATTTGAAATATACTTTTAAAAGTCCTAAGCTAGATGACCTAAGGAAGCTAGGATCTGTAGCCCAAGATCGAGAAGGATTCTGTAACCGATATGGAAGGTTGTTACCTTTGTTAGAATATAAAGTGAACGAAGGACTTCTGTCGGTTTTGCTACAATTCTATGATCCCGACTATCATTGCTTCACATTTCCAGACTATCAGTTGTTACCTATTTTGGAAGAGTATTCTCAGCTTGTGGGATTGCCTACTTTGGATAAGTCTCCTTTCCCTTTCTTGGAGAAGGACCATAAAGAACGGGATATTGCTAAAGCTACATGTTTGAATGTATCTGACATTAGGGAGAATATGACTCATAAGGGTGAAATTCTTGGGTTACCTACGAAGTTCCTAATCAATAAGGCCCAATATCATGTCGATCATCTAAGCATGCCTACCTTTGAGACTATTCTTGCTTTGCGTATCTATGGAGTGTTGCTTTTCCCTAGTTTTGAAGGATTTCTGGACCTTAATACCATCATGATCTTCATACGAAGGAATCTAGTACCAACCTTATTGGGTAACACTTATCATTCAGTCCATCTCTGAAACCTTCGTAGTGGAGGGATGATTACCTGTTGTGTGTCGTTATTGTACAAGTGGTTTACTTCGCACTTGCCTAAATCCGGTCCTTTTTGGAGTCCCACTCAAGGACTTTGGTCACAAAAGTTTATGGCCTTAACTCGCTCCTATATTGATTGGTACAACCGTATGTATGATGGAATACTACTTGTTGATGGTTGTGGAGACTTCGCTAACATGCCTTTACTCGGTTTTAATGGAGGAATCAGCTACAATCCAGTCCTAGCTCGTCGACAGTTAGGGTATCCCTTGAAGAAACCGCCTAAGAGTATCTATGTGGATAAGATCTTCTTTGAAGACAACAAAGAACTTCAAGGTAAGATTATACCCTCTTGGAAACATTTGCATAGGAAAGGTCAAGAGAGTCTGGGAAAGCTGAATTGTATGTCCATGGAGTCATACCTTCAGTGGGTCCGAGAAAGAGCTATCAAATTGAAGATGCCCTATCCTCGCCAAGATCCTTTACCTCCAAGAGAAGAACCTGTTCAATATTTCATGTCCGAGGCTGAAACGTTGAGGATCGCTTTGAAGAAAGCTCAAGAAACCTGGAAGGACAAATACCATGTGATGGTCAGTGAGTACGACGAACTTCAGAAACAGCTTCAGTCAAAGAACGAAGAGCTAGTCTCCTACAAGAAGAGAAGAATCTATGAGGATTTATTTCCCTCCGAATATCCGCCTACTCCTTGAAGTCGTGGACGTTGCTTCCTTAGGGTCATCATTAGCTTTTGTTTAGTTGTTTCCATTAAAGATTTTATTTTTGATTGTAACCCATTATTTTTAATTAATAAATTTTTTCTTCGTTATTCAGTAATATTCATAAATATTTTGAATTCCATGAAGTCATTTCGTTCGCATTTTGCATTTTAGCATCATATTTTTGCATTACATGTGTCTCCCGGTGTCTTATCCTTGGTTCTCTTGCCTTCCAGTTTCGTCACCCTGGGTCCTCCACATCAGTACAATACTAGAGCCCAAGCTCGAAAAAGGATGGAAGAACAAGCTCGAGAGATCAACCGTGTCAGCCATGAACTCGAAGATCTTCGAGGAAGTGTGGGGCAGATTATGGAGATGCTACAAGCTCTTAATGAAAAAATGGATTCTCAGCCTACTGTAGTTTCTGAGATTACCCATACCGTTGTGGATCCTCAACCAGCTGTTACTGTTGAGAACATACCTCCTCAGAATCGTCAATCCATTTTGGTGCATCCTACCATTGCTCAACCGGTTCGATGAGTTAATCCTTCGAAGTGCAAAACTCCGAGCGTTAACCACCATAAAAGAGCTACATGTCCGAGGAATCGCTTGATGGCTACTCTTCAACATCAGCAGAGTCATATTCAAGGTTATCCGGTTCAGTATGCTCCATAACCCTATGTAGCTACTATTGCACCTCCTTTTAGTCCTCAATTTCCTACATATCAGCCTGTGCAACCGACTTCGGTCTATCAGCATCTGGTTTATCAACAGCCTCTTGTTCATCAACCTGCACAAGCTCCTATCAACTGTCAACGAGTGCCCGACGCTCCTGCTTATCCACAGCCTAAGAATCATACACCTCGCCAAAAGGCTCCGAGGAGACAATACAAGTCGTGTCCTCCGATTCCAATAACGTTCACCGAGTTGTATCCCTACTTAGTACAACGAGGTTTGATTACTACCAGAGCTTTGGGTCCTCTTCCAAATCTGTTGCCCACCAACTACAACGCCGCCGCTCATTGTTTATTTCATGAGGGTGCACCTGGTCACGATTTGGAAGGGTGTCATGCGCTCCGTAACCTTGTCAAAAATTTGTTGGAGCAGAAGATATTTTCTTTCGGTGATCATCAACCAAAGATCAAGACTCCTCTCCTAGTTTTCAACATGCCTTAGCCAGCTACTTCTTCTGCGAATCTGCCGAAGCCGGTAGTTATTCAGAAGCCTAGGTCGTGCCATTTCAGCATTCCTCAAGATAATGTAACCCCGACCGACCAAGAATCGGGGAAAGGTAGTCTGAAGGAAGATTCGAAGACTGATTTTGAAGCGTGACAGATATAGCTGAGGCAAGCAAGACGAGTTGTTCCAGTGGAGCTCCGCTAGAGGAAACCGCTGCTACCAGCCAGCGTTGAAGATGAAGACTTCATAAACACATCTTGAAGGACTTGTCCGACAGTGCATTTTGTTTATTTATATGTATTTTGTTTCTTTGATTAAGCATAATTGGCATGTACGAACTTGGTTATTTTGATTAATTGATGCATAATGTTTGTCTTGAATAAATCCATTCGTTTCACTCAAAAAAATGTTTTCATAAACTTATAATGCCAACTTTACCCGATCTATCGCTTTGACAGAGAATTGGGAGGAGGATGATGAACCAAAAACATCAAATCTCTTGTCGTATGCTTCCAATCGAAACCTGCTGATGATGTAAGGCATTGTTTCAAATCCCATACAATGGAGACATAAGGATGATAACCCCTCCCTAACCCCTTTGAGCCTTGAAGTAGGAGCTTTCTTCTTTTCCAAATTAAAACCCTCATTTCAACCTGGGGCAGGGTAGTTTTTCAGTTAAAACGATCGAGCACTCAGACTCTCAGAAGGAAGAGCGAACCTTCGAGATTTCATCCTTAACATCTTAGGAAGTTAGAAGTCAATGACTATCCCTCTACTACTAATGAGTGGGGCAGTCACAAGCCTTTCAAAAGAGTAACATGACTTATTCAACAAAAATAAAAAAATATAGCCTGCTAAGTGTCGCTACCGCGAAAAACGAGGCCGGCAAGACAGAAGAGTCGCCACCTTTCGTTATTTATCCCTCAGAACGGGAAAGGAAATGATCGGAAAAACCTAACGAAAAGGTATAAGACATGGTCATCGCAACCATTGTCTGGATTCGGGAGTCGGTTACGCAAGGGGAAGGTATTAGCACCCCTCACGTCCATCGTACTCAATGGGATCCACGCTTGATGTTTAACGGAAAAGGGTGTGTTTAACTATCTATGCTAAAGGTCTAGTCTGAAAAGAAGAGAAAATGACTCGGCAAAGCGTCGCACCTTATGCCTACGTATTCCCGTCTGGAACGAGAAATCAGAGTCAACATAGTTTGCCTAACTACGGGTGATGGGGGAAGGTTGCTCGCCAAGATATCGCATCTTGTTCCTACGTACTCTCAACAGGCTTGAGAGATCAGAGCTAACGTAGTTCGGGAAACGAAGGAACACAGGTTTGTTCGACTGTTTTTATCCGAGTAAGGTTAACAAACGGTTCCAGCAGTTGGTGTATGCAGCTCGACCATTGGAGACTTAGGCGTTACCGTTTGCGGTAGAACCGGGAGTTAACAGAACTCGCCTTCTGAAAAAGGGTTTCCAAGGGATTAGGGGTCCAAGAGGACAAAAAGATATTTGATCTTTGTTTTCTGTTTTTTACGGAAGAAGTGTTTTTTAGTTGTCTGTAGTTTGTACAGCACTAGAGACTATGACTTAGGAGCGAATGCGTTGCATATCGTCCAAAGGACATATACTAAACACTCTAGATGATTGACAGGAGACCGCTCAATCATCACTTCCCAAGCAGCTTAAGGCTCGTATCACGCTTGTACTAACTAGCCTTTATTACGTTTTTTACTGTTGTTTGAGATAAGAAGAGAGAGGGAACAACTATAGGGAAATTGTACAGTCCTAATGTTGTCATGCAAAATTAATCCTATGGTTGAGGTTAGAAGGGAACTACCTAATGTTATCATGCATGGTTAGGACCCTAATGTCTGTCATAACTTCTCTTGAACAAGAGAAGTCATAGTTCCTAGGGGAACATGGCAATGGCAAGCAACAATAAATCGAATCAACTGAAAAGAAATTACTGTAAAAAAAATGTTGTAAGTAAAATGCATGCTATGCATCACACAAGCAGAAGGAGTCGCACTCAACTTCTAAACAAACAAGCAAAAGAAAATAGACAAAACAGACAAGCAGAGGGAGCTCGCTCAACCTCTATTATGCAAATACGTCAATTAGAAAAAAGAAAAATAACAAACAAGCAAGGGGATCACCACCTCAACCCTTAATGCAATACAAGCAGAGGGAGACCCACTCGACCTCTTGATGCAATCATGCTCCTATATTCAGACTACACTAAACATGAACTATCCTAGAACACCATACAATCATGCATAAAGGAAAGGAGTTTATGACAAGTAAGGGATTCCATCCCACAAGCAATCAAACAAACTTCCATCCTATGGAAGGAAAATGAAAGTTGGGAGGCTAGGGTAAGGTCCACAGGAACTTATCCCAGGCACTCAACCAACTAAGAGAGATTTGGGGGAATCCTAAAGGTTTGGCTCCTTCAAGAGGTGTGCAACATTCCCCCCACAGGAGGGACTGTGCTACCTCAAAAAGGTTCCTAAAAAGAATGAGTGAGAAAATTTTAGGAGAATGGAGATGAGAAGCAAGGTAAGTTCCACAGGAACTTACCACAGACACTCAACCAACTCCATTTCCTTTAGAGAAAGGGAGCTCTCATGGACTCAACCCCTTTATGAAAGTGCAATGTATTCCTCCACAGGAGAAAACATTGCTCACAAGAGGGATTCCAATCAAGCAAGGAAAAAATTGAAGAGGAAACTACCCCTATAGGAAGAATCATCCACCTATTTAAGCCTATAAAGAAACCACAAATGATACCTTCTAAGGACATCCATCCTAAAGATCAAGGGTTCTAGAAGGAGGCTTCTATCTATTACCAATCTATCAAGAGAGTAAATGGGACCTAGAATCATCTAGAGATCATTTACAAGCCTAATCTATGCATCTAACCTAGTTAGGATCACCTAATCTAAGGTTAACTTGTAAAATAGGAACTTAATAGAAAATCATTTCTAAAAATTCCAAGAAAAATACTATACTATCCTACATGTATCAACATTCCATGGTAGAAAATTCAGAGGTTAAACCTATGTCAAAAGGTTCAAACTAAATCCAAGGTTTCAAGGGTACATGAAAGGGATCCATTCATGAACACTCCTAAACAACTACCTTAAAACCTTATTTAAAATCATCTAAATATCATTAAAAAAATTACACAATACCATCAACATGTGTACAATCAGCATGTAAAATTTCAAGATCAAACTCAAACGTATGGATGAGAAATAAAATGAACAAAATCAGTACACAATTATTCCATGATTAAAAACATATTACACTAGAAAATATGAAATTAATTGCAAAATAAATGGAAAATTAAAATAAAAATCATGGAAATATTCTACACATCTCAATCTATATCCACCAATTTTCCCAGAATTATTACCAACATTCACTATTTATTATGAATTAAATCTAACAATCAATTAAAACAAAAAAATAAAGAAAAAGAACATAAAAGAAATAAAGAAGGGATGTGGGCTCAGCAACAAACTCAAGTGTAATCTCGCCTGGGCCCAATACAAGGTGGTGTGAAAAGCGCGTAGGCGCTGGGACCAGTTGGACTATTAATTCAATTTTTATGTAGGAATTAAATGAAACAAATCAGGGGGTGGATTAAGCAATTGTTTCCATGTGTAGTTTGGTTTTGGGCTGCGTATGGGGGTGCGAGTAGTACTAACGTGCTAAGCCCATGACCATTAATCAATTAAACTCAGCTCTCACAATTAAACAAAAAATAACCATACGCGGGATCAAACTCAGGCTCCCTAGGTGCATGTAGCGAACTAATTAAGCCTGGTGACATTCACCTAATCAAAACGCTGCAGTTTTGAGAAGGACGGACGTGGCATGCTGCAGATCGCTGGATGAGCGGACCCGGTCATCTTTCTTCGCCCGATCGGACGGAATCTGTGTCGTCTTCTTCGTTTTGAAAAACGCAGGGAGGGAAAAATGCAGATTCCAGTCGCGAATGGCCGGAGCTTCGCCGACAACCTCTCCAACATCCTATCTCTCTCATAACTCAATGGAACGCCATGGTTCTTGAATGAAAATCGAAGGATTTTCCATGAGGATTACGAATATGCCAATCAATCGTGCTGAAACCTCAAAACCAGAGAAAACTACATCCAAACCAAAAATGGATTCAACCCTAATTTGTCACTAAACCTCAAATTTACGATCCAGAATCTATCTACATCTTAATTACAACCTAGCCACATGAATCTAAGATGCTAAAAATGCGTAAATTAAGTGAAAATTTGAGAAATGGAAACCTGAGTTTGAGCTTCGAGTAAGGTTGGTTTCAGGCCTCAATTCTTCTCCAAAGAGTGCAGATTGCTTCAGTGAATGATGATGGACGTTTCTAGATAGCCAATTTCTGCTGAAACTCTCTAAATCTCCAAAACCGAAAATCAAATTCCAAGCTCCTTCACAAACTTGCTCCAATGGATTCTCAACTGAATTTGCCACTAGAAGGTTCTCAGAATGATCCACATCCAATTTATATTCAGTTTAACAACTTTGGAGGCCCAAACAAAGCCCAATTTGGGATTTGCAAGTTTCACTTTCCTTCCAAAATTTCAATGAGGTTGTACACGTTTTGGCCTTGCTCTCCCCTAAAATTCCATCCAATTCACTTACTTAACAGTCAGGGAGTATAATTGAAGAGTTTTCCCTCCTTGATTCTAATCAAAGAGATGCATTTGGTAAGTTTCTTCATAATGAAGTAAGACTCCACATGGCCATGTTATGAACTTCAATTCAAAAATGTGATGATGCCAAAGTCTTTAGAATGTCAATTCCAATCAAAATGATCACAAACTTGGCCTGAAAACATCCCATTTCCAATTGTTTTGAATTTTTACATTTTAATTCATTAAAATGGTCTTTTTGGAAATTTTCTTCAACCAATACTTGATACAATCCATATCAATGGACTCTTGATACTTGGATAAGCTAAAAACATCATTTTGAGCAACTTTCATGTTGAAAAAAAATCCATTTGAAGCTTGCAAGATAGTGAAATCGACCTATAATGCCAAATGACCTATAATCTTACTTTCCCAAAATACTCCTAACTTGTAAACCTCATAACTTGAGTTCTACATATGAGATGGAAGACTTATAATACAATTTGGAAAGCTAAGATGAAGACCTACAACTTTCATGTTGGCCAAAAGTTTAGGAAAAATAGCCTTCTAGGTCAAAAGCTCCATAAGCTCTATCCACACACTCTCACCATGGTCACGACCTCACCATCCCTTGAAGATCTTCAACTGGTCCTCAAATTAGGAGACTAACCCCATACAAGCAAATGAACTCCTTAAGAACCCAACCCTCTTCCTGATGACTATGGTGACTTCTCAAACTTGCATAAGACCTCTAGATAGGCTCCACACTTGATCCCCTATTAAATGAACAATGTTATGCTATGCAAATGTTAGATCAATGATATGCTAATGCAATGAAACATAAACCAAGTAAGAAAAGGTTAGGCAAATTTTGGGGATGCAACAGCTGCCCCTATTCAAGCGGCTTGGACCCGATAGGATGAAAAGCGAACAACTTTCAGGCAATCAAGGTCGAAGACGGTTGAATACCAAAGAACCCAGAAATTTGCTAACCAAAGAAGTAAACTCTCAAACTGCTTGGGAACACCACATCCAAACAATTGAATTTGGTTGTCACAGCAACAACTGATCAATCATCCGATAAAGAACCTGATTTCAATATTAACCACCTGCGTGACGCCACAGGTGTTGAGTCAACGACAAACGCTACGATAAGCGGGCACTACGTAAAACATGACATTAATATCCTTGATCCTCCATTTCCGCAGAAACAGGAATACTCTACATAAAAGCGAATCTCGTCAACATCATTGACCTTCCATTTCCTCGGAAATGGGCACATGCTAAATAAAAGCGAGAACTGTCAATATCTCTGACCTTCCATTTCCTTAGAAATGGGCACACGCTAAAAGAAAGCGAGCAATGTCCATATCACTGACCTTCCATTTCCTCGAAAATAGGCAAACGCTAAATAAAAGCGAGCAATGTCAATATCACTGACCTTCCATTTCCTCGGAAATGGGAAAACGCTAAAAGAAAGCGAGAAATGTCAATATCACTGACCTTCCATTTCTTCGGAAATGGGAAAACGCTAAAAGAAAGCGAGAAATGTCAATATCACTGACCTTCCGTTTCCTCGGAAATGGGCAAACGCTAAAAGAAAGCGAGAAATGTCAATATCACTAACCTTCCATTTCCTCGGAAATGGGCAAACGCTAAATAAAAGCGAGCAATGTCAATATCACTGACCTTCCATTTCCTTGGAAATGGGCAAACGCTAAAAGAAAGCGAGAAATGTCAATATCACTGACCTTCCATTTCCTAAGAAATGGGCAAACGCTAAATAAAAGCGAGCACTGAGCATCCACAGACTTGAACAAACAACTCTGCGGGGAACTTCTGACATCGGTTGCCAGAAATCCATCTTGATCGAAAATGGGTAGCAACTTTGAAGGTATAATCATGAAGTTCTCAATGTCGACGTAACAGCCATCCGAGGAAGACCCTACTGGGGAAGAAGAGAAACTTAACCAAGCAACTCTGATGAGGGGACGAATGCGATCATCACCTATCTCACGTCAAGAATTTGAACATCCGAAACCATCCTGAACAAGAATTCCAAACCTGCAGGGAAACACCTGAAACAAAATAGGTAACCAACCTGGTTTATGTTTCAAAATGCGTATGTTGATAATGGCGTAATGCTCCATACGAAATGGAATGCTACGTATTTGCAAATATGATGATATATGCAAGATGCAAATGCAGGCTCGGACTGCTGGAGAAGAGCTGGATACAGAACCGCTTCAGCAAAATAAATGTTGAAGACAAAGCTAACTCCACTGGGGATAACCGGGTATCACAGAATTGTTCCAACAAAATGAATGCTGGAAAGGTACGCCGACTCCGCTGGGGGGTAGAAACAATCCTGCTGGGGGACTAGCTTTACAGTCCAGAATTACAATCTCTGATGAGGATGATCATCCTACTGGAGGAAAGATGACCCGCTGGAGAACATAAAAGCCATCCTGGGGATTACGTCACTGTCGGGCAGCTTGCTAACTCGCATCCCACTCTTCTGGGGATAAAGATGTGGCTTCCACCTGATGGGGAGGAATAGAATCACATAAAGCATGCGCCTATGTTAAAGGACACCGGCTAGGGAAACACGATCCCTTGGCTGTTTGCTGCAAAGGTAACGACCCTGCAAGACATGAGCAACAACAAGATATCCTATACAAAAATAAATATCCCGGTCAATAGTCGTGACAATCGCTCAGTCCATTCAAAGTTTTAACAATTATTGGCCTAGGCCTGCAAGTTTATGCATGTGCAAGTTTATCAAAAACATCGGCGTTTTCCACAAACAAAACAGTAAAAGTTAAAACAAGAAACAACATCAAGTACTGAATAATATGGGTTTTATTGATAACGGGCCTGTAGATAGGCAAAGTTTTGTACAATGGATGCAACTCCTGAAAAGAGGAAGCTACAAAAACAACTACAAATATGTACAGAGGTACAAAGAAATTGGTATACATGTCGGCAACGTGGTACAGACGAGCACCATGAGTTGATCCTCCTATGACTCGCCTGACTCCGACGCTTTCTCGATACTCCATCCTTGGAAGAGATTGACTTGGATAATCGACCCTCAGGTGTTCCCAAACCACTAAGCAATGCAGTATCAGACTCGGACCGCGGTCATTTGCTTTTTTCAATCCCTAACTTTTGCCTGAACCGCCCTTTGCAGGTTTTCAATTCACCGGGATACCCTTTTTTGCCGAAGTCGCCTTTTCAGGTTTTCAACTTCGCGGGTGTAAATCTTTTCAATTTTTATCCCTAACTTTTGCCCGAACCTATTTCTTTTTCTTTTTGGTTCGCCGGGATGCCCCATTTTTGCCTGGACTCTTTTTTTTGTCCAGCGGGTCTCTTTAAGCAAAGTATTTTTTAACTGCGTCCGAGTTCACAGGGGATGAAAAATCTTCGCCATCCATGGTGGAAAACAGTAAGGCTCCTCCAGAGAAGACCTTTCGCACAATGTATGGACCTTCATAGTTGGGAGTCCATTTACCCCTGTGATCCGATTGTGGTGGGAGAATCTCCTTTAGCACAAGATCGCCCGTCTGAAAGCTTCGAGGGCGCACCTTCTTGTCGTAAGCTTTCTTCATCCGGCTCTGATATAACCGACCATATGCGATAGATGCAAGTCTCTTCTCCTCCATCAAACTGTGCTGATTCAACCTATTCCGCACCCATTCTGCCTCATCAAGTTGGACATCAAGCAATACTCTTAGGGAAGGAATCTCAACTTCTAATGGCAGGACAACCTCCATACCATACACCAGTGAGAAAGGTGTTGCCTCGGTTGATGTGCGTACCGTCATACGATAATCGTGCAAAGTGAAGGGCAACATCTCGTGTCAGTCTTTATATGTCACCACCATCTTCTAAATATCTTCTTGATATTCTTATTGGCCGCCTCAACAGCGCCATTCATCTTGGGTCTGTAGGGAGACGAGTTGTGATGCTCAATCTTGAAATTCTGGCACAATTCCTTCATCATTTTGTTATTCAGGTTCGAACCATTGTCAGTAATGATTCTTTCGGGGATGCCGTACCGACGGATGATATCCTTTTTGATAAACCTGACTACCACTTGCTTGGTGACATTAGCGTAAGATGCTGCTTCAACCCATTTGGTGAAGTAATCGATAGCCACCAGGATGAACCGGTGTCCATTGGATGCGGTGGACTCAATTTTGCCAATCATATTGATGCCCCACATGGAGAAAGGCCACGGAGACGCCATAACGTTCAAAGGGCTTGGCGACACTTGAATCTTGTCTGCATAAATTTGGCATTTATGGCATTTCTTTGCAAACTTAAAACAGTCTCTTTCCATTGTCAACCAATAATACCCCACCCGTAATAACTTTCGAGACATAGCATGTCCGCCAGCGTGCGTGCCAAAGGTTCCCTTGTGGACCTCTTCCATGAGTAGATTAGCCTCTTTCTCATCAACACATCGCAAAAGGACCAAATCATGGTTTCTCCTATACAGAACACCATCCGGATTCAAGTAGAAATTACTAGCCAATCTCCTAAGAGTCTTCTTATTGCGGCTGGATGCCTCAGTCAAATACTCCTGGTTCTTTAGGAAATTCTAGATATCAAAATACCACGGCTTGCCATCAGAAGCTTCCTCAATGGAGAATACGAAGGCGGACCTATCGAGGCGAGAGATAACTATTCTAGGAGCCTCATTCCAGAAGTTAACTTTGTACATGGAAGACAATGTCGCAAGAGCGTCAGCCATCTGATATTCTGCCCGTGGCACATGGTGAAACTCTACTCTGTCAAAGAAGGGCAACAACCTCCTTGCATAATTCATATACAGTATCAGATTAGGCTGACGAGTCTCCCATTCTCCCTTGATCTGGTTCACGACTAGCGTGGAGTCTCCTTACACATCAAGATTTTTAATTCTCAAATCAATAGCCTCCTCGAGACCCATGATACACGCTTCATATTCAGCCTCGTTATTGGTAACCAGAAACGTCAATCTGGTAGTGAACGGGATGTGCGTCCCATGGGGAGTCGTAATGATTGCCCCGATTCCACTTCCATATGAATTAACAGCATCGTCAAAAATCAATTGTCATTGGGAACCCAGCTCAGGACCTTCACCATGCAACGGCTCTTCGCAATCTTTCATCTTTAAGTACATGATATCCTCGTCAGGGAAATCAAACTTCATTGGCTGGTAATCATCAATTGGCTGCTCAGCCAGGTACTCTGACAGTACACTACCTTTGATAGCCTTTTGCGATACATACCGTATATCGTACTCTGTCAGTACAATTTGCCATCGGGCAATTCTTCCTGAAAGTGTCTGCTTTTCAAAGACGTATTTGATCGGATCCATCTTCGAAATCAGCATAGTAGTATGATTCAGCATGTATTGTCTCAGACGTTTGGCAGCCCAAGCAAGTGCACAACACGTCTTTTCGAGCATAGAGTAACGGGATTCACAGTCTGTGAACTTTTTACTCAAATAATAGATCGCATGCTCTCTTCGTCCAGTCTCGTCATGTTGACCGAGAACACAACCCATATTGTTCTCAAGAACCGTCAAGTACATAATCAACGGTCTTCCAGCTACTGGTGGCATCAATACCGGAGGTTCCTGCAAGTATTCTTTTATTCTTTCAAACGCCTTTTGACAATCTTTGTTCCAGACAATTGCCTGGTCTTTTTTCAACAGTTTAAACATGGGCTCACACGTGGCAGTAAGGTGAGATATGAACCGGGCAATGTAGTTCAACCTCCCTAAAAACCCACGAACCTCTTTCTCTGTTTTTGGCGCTGACATTTCTTGTATTGCTTTTATTTTAGCAGGATCAACCTCTATTCCTTTTTCGCTAACAATGAACCCCAGTAGCTTACCAGATCTCACCCCGAAGGTGCACTTATTAGGATTCAGCCTCAACCTGAATTTCCTAAGCCTTTCAAAAAATTTCAGAAGATTCACTAGATGCTCTTCCTCCGTCTGGGATTTGGCAATCATATCGTCAACATAGACCTCAATCTCTTTATGCATCATGTCATGAAAAAGTGTCGTCATAGCACGCTGATATGTTGCCCCAGCGTTCTTCAAACCAAAGAGCATCACTTTGTAGCAGAACGTTCCCCACGGGGTAATAAAATCTGTTTTCTCCATATCCTCCGGCGCCATCTTAATCTGATTATAGCCCGAAAAGTCGTCCATGAAGGAAAACACTAAGAATTGAGCAGTGTTGTCGACCAACACATCAATATGGGGGAGCGGGAAGTCATCCTTAGGGCTCGCCTTGTTCAGATCCCGATAGTCAACGCACATTCGTACCTTGCCATCTTTCTTTGGTACAGGTACTATATTTGCGACCCAAGGAGGGTAAGTTGTAACAGCTAGGAAACCAGCGTCCCACTGTTTCTGCACTTCCTCTTTAATCTTTACGGCCATATCTGGTTTAGTTCTTCTGAGCTTTGGCTTGACCGGTGGACAATCTTCACGCAATGGCAAGTGGTGGACCACAATATCAGTATATAGCCTAGGCATATCTTCATAAGACCAAGAAAAGATGTCATTATACTCTCGAAGCATCTCGACAAGTCTCTACTTGATATCACTTTGCAGCGCAACCCCTATCCGGACATTCCTGACAATTTCCTCTGAACCCAGATTAACAATCTCAATGTCCTCCTGATGAGGCAGAATGATTCTCTCTTCTTGTTTCAACAGACGAGTCAGCTCTTCTGGTAAGTCGTCATCCTCAACAATATCTTCCTCGGCTTGGAATATCGGGTGCTCAAAGTCGAAGCGAGTCATAGGGAGTTCTTGATCGGTGTCATCTGAAATATGAATCCTGCAAAAGAAAGGGTTAAATGCTTCAAATGATACGCAAACGAAGCATACAACCACATTGCCATTTTATTGTAAAAATAAACACAGAAAGTAGAAAAAACAGGGATCACAAAATTTACATGAGAAAAACGCCTTTATTTGATGATTAAAACAAAGCATACACATAAACAAGTAAGCCCTGAAATAAAATCACTATGCCCCGGGTAGGACATAGGATTGTACAATAATCGAAAAACAAGGCATTACTGTTTCGGCTTCACTTGAACAAAGTCCTGGATAGACCAGTTGCATAAGCTCTGTCCTGGCTCGCTGGGCTTGATCCACGAATCCATGTCACAGTCGCTATCGCCCTCATCACTGTCAGACACAGCGTTAATCTGCTCAAAACTGACTCCTCCCGGAGCGAACACAATCGGCCCTTTGAACTTTGGCTTGCTTTGCGATGAAGCTGACGACGACGGGTGATACCCTAAGCCGAACTTGTCCTGCTTAATAGGAATCTCTAGAACTTGACCCCAGCCTTTGGTCTCCCCGGCCTGAACTACCGCTTGGGCTTCTTTGTACGACGACATAGCCACTTCTGACCCACTGCTTAAGACAAGAGATTTATCTCTGATTTGCACTCCTTCAAAGGCTTGGCACAATGCCTCATGGATCTCACCATCCACTTCGACATATTTAAACAATGACAGGTGACTGACCAAAATGTCTTCCTCCCCACATACGGTGACAATGCTACCACTGACCATATACTTAAGCTTATGGTGCAACGTAGACGTCACAGCCCCTGTAGAATGAATCCACAGTCGTCCAAGCAAACATCTATAAGCTGGCTGTATATCCATGATGTAGAACACAATATCAAACACTTCTGGACCAACCTAGATTGGCAAAGTCAATTCTCGGAATACCGACCTTCTCGTCCTGTCAAATTCTCTCACTACCAAGTCACTTGGCGTGCAGATTACACCTCGGGTATCTAGCTTCAGCAATGCTTTCTTGGGCAAGACGTTTAGGGATGAGCCAGTGTCAACAAGGACATGAGACATAACAGTGCCCCTACACTCCACAGAAATATGCAACGCACTGTTATGGTTACGACCCCTGGGTGTCAAATCAAAATCAGTAAAGCCAAGGCCATGCCCCACATTTACGTGCGCAATCACTCCTTCGAGCTGATTAACGGATATCTCCTGGGGTACATAGGCAGCGTCCAGAGCCTTCAGCAAAGCATTCTGATGGGCTTCGGAATAAAGCAGCAATGACAAGATTGATATTTTGGAAGGCGTCTGCTCCAGATGAACGATAATTTTGTAATTGCTCTTCCGAATTAATCTCATGAATTCTTCTACATATTTGGTCAAAGCCTCTTTTTCCTTCTCTTGAGAAGGTTCTTCTTCATAAACTTTACCTTTCCCCTTAGCAATTTGCTCAGCTTCTACTTCTGGCGACGTAAAGATTCTGCCACTGCGGGTTACGCCCCCTGCCCCTACAAGGTTATCAACGGACCCTACAGGCGGGCTTGGTAGGTTAATCTTCTCCCCATTGCAGTAAACTTCCGCCCCATAATTCGAAGGGATGGCTTTAGTGCTTTCATACAGAATAGGTCCAGCTTTGGTAATTGTGATAGTCGGCCTCTTGGGAGGTGCCGATATCGTGACAGTTTTGAACGGTATTGTAATCGTTGCAACTTCACCCTGCTTCTCAACTTTTGCCTCAACAGGCTTTTCTTCAGCAGTGCGATCAAATTGCAGCGTACCTTCGTCGATCATTCTTTGAATACCTCTTCTCAAGTTATTACAACCCTCAGGCTGGGCCAAACAATCAACACAATCAGCGCCACAACCAGGGAACACCCCCCTTTCAGTAACCTCCTCTTGACATAACCCAGAGGTGTTTTCAATTCGTCCACCTTCATAACCAGATTCAGACTAGCATCCTCCAAAATTGCACCCACCTGCGCCGATCTGTGAGGCAGCATCAGATTCTTCTCAATATTGGGCGCTTCATTACCAAAGTTTATAGCTTTGCTATCTATCAAATCTTACACCTTGTGCTTGAACGCTTGACAATTCTCGATGGTATGACCGGGTGCCCCGGAGTGGAAGTCGCAATATGCATTAACGTCATACCCATAAGGAGGCGTGCCCTTCGGCGGAGCTAGCGTCCTTTTCTCAACAAGCTGCAACTGTAACAAGGTTGGAAGAAGCTGAGCATAAGGTAGCGGAGGTGCATCAAAGACTCATTTCACAGCCCAATCCCGACCTTGATATCTCTGTGGAGCAGCGTCATGTCGTCCCTGTTGCTGTTGTGGCTGTTGCTGTTGCTGTTGAGGTACAAGAATTGTCACACTAGCGATCTGCTGCCTGTGCCAGTTCCGACTTCTATCCCTTCTTCGATCACCACATACTGCATTGGTATCTCCCTGCCTCTTGTTCCTAAAAGCCTTTTTACCACCTCCAGCTGAGGTTGACTCACCCGCTTGAATCTTACCAATCTTAACACCATTCTCGATACGTTCCCCCAAGAGTATCAACTCGGAAAAATTAGTCGTCGTACAATTAATGAGCCTGTCATAGTACAACCCAGAGAAAGTGACCACAAACATATCTACCAACTCCCGCTATACCATGGGTGGGGTGCACTCTGGCAGCTAGCTCACGCCACCTCTGGGCGTATTCTTTGAAACTCTCGTTATTCTTCTGAGAGAGATTTTGGAGCTGGACCCTGTTCGGCGCAAGGTCGTTGTTGTATTGGTAATGCTTGATAAAAGCTTCTGCTAGTTCCTTCCAGCTACCAATTTGAGTAGGCTCTAACCCCATGTACCATTCCAATGAAGGTCCCGACATGCTGTCTTTGAAAAAATGCATCAACATCTTTTCATCATCAGAGTAGGCGGACATTCTCCTATAGTAAGATCGCACGTGAACTCTCGGGAAAGTATCCCCCTTATACTTGTCAAATGTGGGCGCTTTGAATTTGATTGGTACCCTCAAGCCAGGGACCAATCCCATGTTAACCACGTCCAGCCCCGTGACGTTCTGATTAGCAAGATTCCTCATCTGTTCTTCCAACAACCTGAACCTTCTATCCCTGTCAATGGGCATCTCACGATCCCTACCTGGAGGAGGGAAAGCATCTTCCTGACGATCTTCGCCCCAGTGAGAATCCTCATTACCATATTCAGCATAAGCAGTATGAGGACCAAAACCAGTCTGATTAATCCTAGGACCGTATCCCATATTACCGAAACCTTGATTTCCAGTGCCTGGCCCGAAACCAGCATTATGAATGCCCAATCCTATGCCATTGTGACTTGCATTGCCGAAGCCTGCATTACCGAAGCCCTGATTGTCGTAACCCTGATTTTCGTAACCCTGATTACCATAGCCTTGATTACCACCAAAACCAGCGTTGCCAATACCAAACCCAGCATCCCCAGATCCAACATTGAAACCGGCATTCCCAGCACCAACAGGGAAACCAGCATTCCCAGGCACATTCACATTCTCAGCTTTGTTACCGTTCTCAGCAGTATTAAGGGCAACCACCGGTACAGTGTCATCTGCTCGAGGAGTCCCTACTTGAGAAGTATTATTAGCAAATCCGCCGTGTAGCACACCCTGACTGTCAACCCTAGCAATGAGAGGCTGCACCAGAGTTTGCAGCTGCTCATGGCCCTTGGCCACAATTTCCATCACCTGCATGAACTGCGTCATCCGATCGCGCATCTCTTGCATCTCAGTCTGCATCTGGTCCATGGCTTTCTTACAGTTGCTTCTGGTAGAGTAGCGATGAATACCCTGATCGGCAATCCTGGAACCTGCATCAATAGAGGGTTAGGAAACAGTTCAAAGTCCTTGTCATGCAAATGATTTATACAAATGCAAACACGTATCCATGCATTAGGAGGAAGTCCCCCTCGATTCTAGCTTCAAGACAAATAAATTCTACCGTCCAACCATGGAAAAGAAACCCTCATATATATATGAAAAGCCCGTGTAGGTAGCGTACAACAAAAGCAGAATACAACTGAAGCAACAAGCATGACCCCGACCAACAAGTATGGTGGTGATCAGCGCATTAATGCATAAACGGTACAAAGAAATACAAAGAAAATCAAGTGCGGCCACGGGAACGGAAATCCTCTAGTAACTTCTTCGTGTCAGGATGGCCAGGTTGAGTGAGCAGGCCCTGGATCAACAGATCCCTTTGCCTGATGGCATCCGGGAGGTTCTCAGCAATGCTCCCCCACACACCTTCTTCAGAACGGTTCTCCACCCTACTCCTCTTAGCGTCAGCCCGGAGTTGATAATCCAGTAAGTTAGCTTTGATCTCAACCATCTTATATTGGACATCTCGTCAGAGTGAGGCTTCAGCCTCTATCTTCTTGTTTTTGGCCTCAATTTGGGCTTCCAACTGGACTATCTGCTGCTTCAGCTTTTCTTCCCTCTCTTTGTGGCTAGTCAAGGTATTATTCCACAGCTTCTCGTATTGGGTCAACTTCCGGTATGCCTTATCTAGATCCTGCTTCTTGGTGGTCAATACCCCGTGCACTGCCTTTAGGTCCAACCCAAGACGCTCTCTAGAATCGGTCTCTTTGGTCAAGTTAGCGCCCAGGTGGTTGATCATCTTTGTCTGCCTCTTGCAGGTGTAGACGGCTTCACTCTTTTCTCTTCGGAGTTGAGCAATCTCATTTTCCAGTTCTTCATTGGCTTTGAGTAGCTCTGCATTCTTGGCCTGAAGCTACTCATACTTCTGGATTTCGATCATGGTAGGCTCTGAAGGTTCGTCCTGCTTGACAGGAGGAAAAGGCATCAACACTTTCTCTGCTCTGTTATGAATCCAGTCCACATAAGGAGGATAAGCCTAATTATTTCTTTTCCCTAATGAGGTCTTTCCCTTTTGATGAACGTTGTTCCAGGCGTGTTCAAATCTAACCAGATCATCCCATTCTAATGCACCAGTGAGGTACAGAGATTCCTGTACCTCTTCATCCTTAGGAGGGCCCCTCAAAGCATACCCGAATTTTCTGATAGCAACAGACGGATTGTAGTCGATACAGCCCTTCCTACCCACAAGAGGGACATTAGGAAAGCTCCCACAGCTGTAAATAATTTCACTCCACAGACGATCTATATCAAACCAATCAATGTCTTCGACAGACAAGCTCATCAGTCGCTCCGACTATTCCTTCATCTCTGCCGTCTTTATAAAAGGACCATCCTTTGGTAGATGGGTAACAAACCATCTGTAGAACAATGAAGCACAACAGGACACACCCTTGCCTCTTCTATTTTCGTTCTTGTAGTGTACCGAATGGTACACGTCCCCGAGCAAGGTTGGGATTGGATTCTTGGAGACGAAGATACGAAGGGCATCCACATCCATAAAATCCGGAATATTGGGGAATAGCATGACACCATATATGCACAGGGCCAAAATAGCTTTGAACGCCACCCAACATTCCTTCTTGGCGAAGTGTCGGGCTTTCTCAACTAGAAAAGGTAATGGGAACCCCCAGGCTCCATTTCTCTTGACGGTCTTCCCTTCCAACTCAGAAACATCAATATGCAGAGCTATAGCAATCTTAGCCAGATCTGGCTCCTGATTGATAGGCCAAAAGGGTACCTGAGCAAGAATGGGTATCTCCAATATGACAAAAAACTCTTCCAAAGTAGGGGCCAGCACATAGCTTGGAAATGTGAAGCAACGCAACGGGGGATCATAAAACTGAAGCAAAGTCTGGAGTCCGTTCAATTCATACACAGATGGCTTGTACACAACACTGAGCAGCTTCCCATAGGTTCTTCTGAAATCTCCCATCACTTCTTTACCAGGAAAGGAAATCAAACCCCTCAGAGTAGTAATATCCGGAGTAGGAAATTTGTAGGCCAAAGTTCTTCTCACACTGGGCTCCATGATGGACATAGAAAGGACCAGATTGCTAGAATTGAGAGGGAACTGCACACCTGCGACACATATACGTGTTAGATGCAATGCAATATGAAAATGTAAATGCAGATGCAAAATTCAGCAGGGGATCAAGTGATGTGTTGTGCTGTGCTGTGCGGTGAAGTGGCAGATCATAATTTAGCTTCAGCAAGAAAATACCACACTCTGATAATAAAGGCCTACTGAAACCCATAATACTGATTCACTGACAAGAAAAACCAGGTTGTCTGAAGGTTACGGTTTCCTGCAATAACCCGACCTCGCTCATAGGTATGGACCTAATCACTGACAAAGGTACGGCATCCTATGCATTCATCAGCATCACAGACTTTCAAGAAACAATGATACGATACCCAGAAGGTGTGGCATCATCATCTCTTGAAGTGGCCTCACTCAGCTGAATCACAAATGATCGGTCCCCAGAGTCGACAATCCTAAGATCTGAAATCCTTTCAACAGCCCACTAGGCTGGAAATGGAAATCATCTCAAAGAACCTCGTCTGAGTGTAGATTTCGTGGGAACTAGTGCATCCCTAACATACAGGTTCACCACGAATCTGCTTCTAAAGCTATGTACATACTCGAGCCTGGGTCTGGCTTATCACTCATCAGAGCCCCTTCCCACAACAGTACAATAATAATAATATCATACTGAAAATAAAATGCGGAAAGTAAAAAAAGCGATAAATAAACACAACCCAACAGGTAAATACACAAGCGCTAGGAATGACTCGCACAGGGAACCGTTGGAGTCCCCAGCAGAGTCGCCAGTTGTCGCTACCTCGAAAAACGAGGTCGGCAAGACAGAAGAGTCGCCACCTTTCGTTATTTATCCCTCAGAACGGGAAAGGAAACGATCGGAAAAACCTAACGAAAAGGTATAAGACATGGTCATCGCAACCATTGTCTGGATTCGGGAGTCGGTTACGCAAGGGGAAGGTATTAGCACCCCTCACGTCCATCGTACTCGATGGGATCCACGCTTATTGTTTAACGGAAAAGGGTGTGTTTAACTATCTATGCTAAAGGTCTAGTCTAAAAAGAAGAGAAAATGACTCGGCAAAGCGTTGCACCTTATGCCTACGTATTCCCGTCTGGAACGAGAAATCAGAGTCAACGTAGTTCGCCTAACTACGGGTGATGGGGGAAGGTTGCTCGCCAAGATATTGCATCTTATGCCTACGTACTCTCAACAGGCTTGAGAGATCAGAGCTAACGTAGTTCGGGAAATGACGGAACACAGGTTTGTGCGACTGTTTTTATCCGAGTAAGGTTAACAAACGGTTCCAGCAGTTGGTGTATGCAGCTCGACCATTGGAGACTTAGGCGTTACCGTTTGCGGTAGAACCGGGAGTTAAAAGAACTCTCCTTCTGAAAAAGGGTTTCCAAGGGATTAGGGGTCCAAGAGGACAAAAAGATATTTGATCTTTGTTTTCTGTTTTTTACGGAAGAAGTGTTTTTTAGTTGTCTATAGTTTGTACAGCACTAGAGACTATGACTTAGGGGCGAATGCGTCGCATATCGTCCAAAGGACATATACTAAACACTCTAGATGATTGAGAGGAGACCGCTCAATCATCACTTCCCAAGTAGCTTAAGGCTCGTATCGCGCTTGTACTAACTGGCCTTTATTACATTTTTGACTGTTGTTTGAGATAAGAAGAGAGAGGGAACAACTAAAGGGAAACTGTACAGTCCTAATGTTGTCATGCAAAATTAATCATATGGTTGAGGTTAGGAGGGAACTACCTAATGTTATCATGCATGGTTAGGACCCTAATGTCTGTCATAACTTCTCTTGGACAAGAGAAGTCCGAGTTTCTAGGGGAACATGGCAATGGCAAGCAACAATAAATCGAATCAACTGAAAAGAAATTACTGTAAACAAAACGCTGTAAGTAAAATGCATGCTATGCATCACACAAGCAGAAGGAGTCGCACTCAACTTCAAAACAAACAAGCAAAAGAAAACAGACAAAACAGACAAGCAGAGGGAGCTCGCTCAACCTCTATTATGCAAATACGTCAATTAGAAAAAAGAAAAATAACAAACAAGCAAGGGGAGCACCACCTCAACCCTTAATGCAATACAAGCAGAGGGAGACCCACTCGACCTCTTGATGCAATCATGCTCCTATATTCAGACTACACTAAACATGAACTATCCTAGAACACCACACAATCATGCATGAAGGAAAGGAGTTTATGACAAGTAAGGGATTCCATCCCACAAGCAATCAAACAAGCTTCCATCCTATGGAAGGAAAATGAAAGTTGGGAGGCTAGGGTAAGGTCCACAGGAACTTATCCCAGGCACGCAACCAACTAAGAGAGATTTTGGGGAATCCTAAAGGTTTGGCTCCTTCAAGAGGTGTGCAACATTCCCCCCACAGGAGGGACTGTGCTACCTCAAAAAGGTTCCTAAAAAGAATGAGTGAGAAAATTTTAGGAGAATGGAGATGAGAAGCAAGGTAAGTTCCACAGGAACTTACCACAGACACTCAACCAACTCCATTTACTTTAGAGAAAGGGAGCTCTCATGGACTCAACCCCTTTATGATAGTGCATTGTATTCCTCCACAGGAGAAAACATTGCTCACAAGAGGGATTCCAATCAAGCAAGGAAAAAATTGAAGAGGAAACTACCCCTATAGGCAGAATCATCCACCTATTTAAGCCTCTAAAGAAACCACAAATGATACCTTCTAAGGACATCCATCCTAAAGATCAAGGGTTCTAGAAGGAGGCTTCTATCTATTACCAATCTATCAAGAGAGGAAATGGGACCTAGAATCATCTAGAGATCATTTACAAGCCTAATCTATGCATCTAACCTAGTTAGGATCACCTAATCTAAGGTTAACTTGTAAAATAGGAACTTAATAGAAAATAATTTCTAACAAATCCAAGAAAAATACTATACTATCCTACATGTATCAACATTCCATGGTAGAAAATTCAGAGGTTAAACCTATGTCAAAAGGTTCAAACTAAATCTAAGGTTTCAAGGGTACACTAAAGGGATCCATTCATGAACACTCCTAAACAACTATCCTAAAACCTTATTTAAAATCATCTAAAAATCATAACAAAAATTACACAATACCACCAACATGTGTACAATCAGCATGTAAAATTTCAAGATCAAACTCAGAAGTATGGATGAGAAATAAAATGAACAAAATCAGTACACAATTATTCCATTATTAAAAACATATTACACTAGAAAATATGAAATTAATTGCAAAATAAATGGAAAATTAAAATAAAAATCATGGAAATATTCTACATATCTCAATCTATATCCACCAATTTTCCCAGAATTATTACCAACATTCACTATTTATTATGAATTAAATCTAACAATCAATTAAAAGAAAAAAATAAAGAAAAAGAACATAAAAGAAATAAAGAAGGGAGGTGGGCTCAGCAACAAACTCAAGTGTAATCTCGCCTGGGCCCAATACGAGGGGGTGCAAAAAGCGCGTGGGCGCTGGGGCCAGTTGGATTATTAATTCAGTTTTTATGTAGGAATTAAACGAAACAAATCAGGGGGTGGATTAAGCAACTGTTTCCATGTGTAGTTTGGTTTTGGGCTGCGTCTGGGGGTGCGAGTAGTACTAACTTGCTAAGCCCAGGACCATTAATCAATTAAACTCAGCTCTCGCAATTAAACAAAAAATAACCATACGCGGGATCCAACTCAGGCTCCCTAGGTGCATGTAGCAAACTGACTAAGCCTGGTGACATTCACCTAATCAAAACGCTGCAGTTTTGAGAAGGACGGACGTGGCGCGCTGCAGATCGCTGGATGAGTGGACCCGGTCATCTTTCTTCGCCCGATCGGATGGCATCTGCGTCGTCTTCTTCGTTTTGAAAAACGCAGGGAGGGAAAAATGCAGATTCCAGCCGCGAATGGCCGTAGCTTCGCATGCAACCTCTCCAACATCCTATCTCTCTCATAACTCAACAGAACGCTATGGTTCTTGAATGAAAATCGAAGGATTTTCCATGAGGATTACTAATATGCCAATCAATCGCACTGAAACCTCAAAACCAGAGAAAACTACATCCAAACCGAAAATGGATTCAACCCTAATTCGTCACTAAACCTCAAATTTATGATCCAGAATCCATCTACATCTTAATTACAACCTAGCCACATGAATCTAAGATGCTAAAAACGCGTAAATTAAGTGAAATTTTGAGAAATGGAAACCTGAGTTTGAGCTTCGAGTAAGGTTGGTTTCAGGCCTCAATTCTTCTCCAAAGAGTGCAGATTGCTTCAGTGAATGATGATGGACGTTTCTAGATAGTCAATTTCTGCTGAAACTCTCTAAATCTCCAAAATTGAAAATCAAATTCCAAGCTCCTTCACAAACTTGCTCCAATGGATTCTCAACTGAATTTTCCACTAGAAGGTTCTCAGAATGATCCACATCCAATTTATATTCAGTTTAACAACTTTGGAGGCCCAAACAAAGCCCAATTTGGGATTTTCAAGTTTCACTTTCCTTCCAAAATTTCAATGAGGTTGTACACGTTTTGGCCTTGCTCTCCCCTCAAATTCCATCAATTCACTTACTTAACAGTCAGGGAGTATAATTGAAGAGTTTTCCCTCCTTGATTCCAATCAAAGAGATGCATTTGATAAGTTTCTTCATAATGAAGTAAGACTCCATATGGCCATGTTATGAACTTTAATTCAAAAATGTGATGATGCTAAAGTCTTTAGAATGTAAATTCCAATCAAAATGATCACAAACATGGCCTGAAAACATCCCATTTCCAATTGTTTTGAATTTTTACATTTTAATTCATTAAAATGGTCTTTTTGGGAATTTTCTTCAACCAATACTTGATACAATCCATATCAATGGACTATTGATACCTGGCTAAGCTAAAAACATCATTTTGAGCAACTTTCATGTTGAACAAAAATCCATTTGAAGCTTGCAAGATAGTGAAATTGACCTATAAGGCCAAATGACCTATAATCTTACTTTCCCAAAATACCCCTAACTTGTAAACCTTATAACTTGAGTTCTACAAACCATATGGAAGACTTCTCATACAATTTGGAAAGCTAAGATCAAGATCTACAACTTTCATGTTGGCCAAAAGTTTAGGAGAAATACCCTTCCAGCTCAAAAGTTCCTTGGAAGTTGGTGAACTTTCATAGACAAATTTCACATTCCTTAGATGACCTGTAACCTGTCTGGACCATAACTTGAGTTCTATAAATCCAATGGAGGACTTCTAGTACTCAAATTAAATCTAAGAGCATGCTCTACAAGTTTTGGGTTGACCAAAAGTGGAGATGAAACGTTTATCGTGAGATAAGTGGTCTTGAAGTTAGGCATTAAATAGGGGATTTTACCCTGAGAACCCTAATTTAGAAACTCCTCACACTTTGAATTCTTCTTGAATAGATCTTGGAATATTATCTCATGTGTCTCAACACAAATATCCATGGTTACAAAGACCTATAATTGAGCTTTGATCCTCTTCAATTGCACAGTTGACTTGTAATTACTCAGATGAAAACCCTACTTGCAACACCCTCAACTGTGGCTCTTCACACGTGACACAACGACTTGATTGAGCTCCACCATGACCCTCAAGGTACTCCATGAGCTCTATCCATACACTCTCACCTTGTTCACGACCTCACCATCCCTTGATGATCTTCAACTGGTCCTCAAATTAGGAGACTAACCCCATACAAGCAAATGAACTCCTTAAGAACCCAACCCTCTTCCTGATGACTATGGTGACTTCTCAAACTTGCATAAGACCTCTAGATAGGCTCCATACTTGATCCCCTATTAAATGAACAATGCTATGCTATGCAAATGTTAGATCAATGAAATGCTAATGCAATGAAACATAAACCAAGTAAGAAAATGTTAGGCAAATTTTGGGGTGCAAGACTAAGTCACAACCTATGAAGGAGACTTAGGCAAAACTGGGGCATCCCGCTGGACTCCAAAGTCAAATCCAAAAGACGTCGTCCAGGAAAAAGTTAGGGAATGAAAAACAAAAACAAAAAAACAAGGTATTACCGTAAAGAATCCCCAATGAAGAGCAAAGTCGTGTTGATCAAACACTAAAGAAATAGGTAAATGACTGCCATTATCCAAAGCCTTGATAAGTTCTCGACCATATCAAATCAGATTGAGATATGAGTGC
Organism: Lathyrus sativus; assembly: GCA_963859935.3. Lineage (NCBI taxonomy): Eukaryota > Viridiplantae > Streptophyta > Magnoliopsida > Fabales > Fabaceae > Lathyrus > Lathyrus sativus. The sequence goes on from OZ012741.1 coordinate 216,018,017, forward strand.
TCGTATCCGATTAGTTGAATTAGGATTGGAGAACATCACGAAGAATAGGTGGGTACAAATAAAATTTTGAGCCTTTATCCTTTGTTTCTTAAACCGTGAAACAAGCCCCGATACAACCCTTAAAAGACCTAATTGAAGTAGGAATTCTCTTGAAAGCATACTCGACGAGATAACGTTTCCTGAATCCTACGAGCTATGCTCAATTTAACGTTGGCATTATAAATCAAATTCATATCTTGACTATGTGATTTCGGTCACGAGTTATAGCGATATCCCTCTTCAAAATAAAAACAAAAATTTTCAAGACAAATATTGTTGCATTGATAGTTTCAGAATTAGCATTTCACGCGTGTTGATTTTTCCTGATATCTTAGAAAATTACATATTGATGGCGACAACAAAGCTTGAAGATCCTGCTAAGCAGGGGCAGTTGGCTTCCAAGTCGTTTATTGATGCGAGCCTGGCGTACTTAAGAGTTGTTCTTGTAGACTCAGTCGTAACACGGTTGAGCCATGCCAGTTACATCGAGATCTGATAGATCTCTCCAAGAGTTTGAAAATAGTGGGGCAAATTGAACTCCACGTTCTCTGTAAAATCCTCTCGAGATGACTCTTTCATATAGCAGGTACTCTGGGGCATATTGTTTTTCAAAATGGCGACTACTACAAAGTATATTAAAAGCAAAATTAGCTTCGTTTCACAACATTCTTCATACACCCGATAGATTTTACTCCCAGCGGTCTTCATTCCCCAGTAAATCTCATTGGTCTAGAATCAACATCTTAACCATTACCTCGACACAGTCCCTAGAGAGACTTTAAGCTGACACAGTCCCCAACGAGTCTTTAAGCTGACAACACTTTGGATTAATTCGGTAATCTCCAGTAATTTTCTACAATACAGAGATCATACCAACATTTTCCTAGTGATAGTCCCCAGCGAGACTTTAAGCTGCCAACATTGTGGGATCCATCCGATAAATCCCCAGTGACTCTCAAGAATGCTGAGATATCCCGGTATCATCCAAGTGACATATGTTTTGGAAGACCCATTTCTCAGTGCAATCATCTGTTCCTCAGTGAAATTGCCTTACTTTCCTTATGAATTTTCCCCAGGAGATTGCCATATTCTCCCCAAGAAGTTGAGATACTGTCCTCAGGAATGTCTGTTGATTTCTCCCCAGTAAGTCCGACGAACTCTCCTCATGGAAGTTTTGATATCTTTTATCCCCCGTTGGATGTACCTTCTCCATAGGAAGCCGATGTACTATCCCCAGGAAGTTTCTACACTTTTTTCCATAAAGTTGCCTGGCTCCTCATCGTCCCCACTAAGCGGATATTTATTTTATCCCCGGAATTCGCTGCTCCTAAGATTTCTTTGGCTGATTATGGTTCATGATAGCAATCCCTCCCGTGAAGTCATGACATTGTATCCCCAGTTGAAGGCATGATATTATACTCTTTAGTGAAGTGGTATCCCCGTGTGGAAGTCATGATACTTTCTCCCCAAGGAAGTTAGAACTTTGAAGCAAGATCTGGTTCTACCATCAACTCTTCCTATTCCTGATAGATGTACTGTTGTAGAGGTCGCCGGGTATTCTCGTCGAGATGTTTATTTCATCTCATGTTTCCTCTCTCATATGTTTTGTCAGCATATGCATGAGCCTAAGCATTGCATACTCGTTGCATGACATTTTCATACACATTAACATACACATTAATATACACGTTGGCCTACACATTAGCATCTGCATGTTTGCTATCGGTGCCATCCTTTGTCGTATCGACGAGTAACTGGGTTGGTCTGCTCTCTCCAAGTAGATCGTCAGCTTTAAGCATAAAATACTTGTTTGTTCCAAGTTTCCCCATAGAGTTCAACCCTCGTGGACGATGGTTATTTCTGTTACCTTGCCGCAATAGGATAAGGTAGTCCCCATTCGAGTTTGTTTCCTCGATGGAATCATGTTTGACAGTTCTTTCTAGCCCAGTTCTAGATTGAACTTCAGTCCTGTCTGTCGTCGAACCTACCCGGACGTGCATTTACTTTGCACTATTCTTCAAGAAAAGCCTTCACAATCCTTTACGGATAGGCGACAGTTCTCACCTGAGAAGCGTATCATCACACTACAATTGTCATTATAGTACAAGTATTACAACAACTGGTATGCGACTGTTCTCAGCCGAGAAGCCTACCATTATATCACCTTCATTACAACTTTCATTACAATTTTTCATTACACTCTATAATTGATCTTCTCGTACAAGGAGCTCATTATTTCATTACAACCTTCATTATAATTTACTTTGCAACTTTCATTACAACCTTCATTACAATTTACATTCCCTGTTACCACCTCTACAAGCAGTTCTCACCCGAGACGCCTATCAATAAGCGGTATTTCTCGCCTGAGGAGCTTATCCTATCTTCGTCATTACTTGCAGCAAATGGCCATCTCCATCGAGCAGTTGGGCTTCCATTTTCCTTTTCATTCGAAGTGTGGGGAGGTTTTGAACTGAATCATATTCAGGAGAGCATGAATCTTGAAGTATGAAGAAGTTCGTTTACCCTTTAGTAAAAGAAGGAGCAGAATCATATTCAGGAGAGCATGAATCTTGAAGTATGAAGAAGTTCGTTTACCCTTTAGTAAAAGAAGGATCTGAATCATATTCAGGAAAGCATGAATCTTGAATTATGAAGAAGTTCGTTTACCCTTTAGTAAAAGAAGAAGCTGAATCATAGTCAAGAGCGCGCCGATCTTGAAGTATGAGGAAGTTCATTTTATCCTTTAGCAAAAGAAGAAATCGAATCACGTCCAGGGAACACAGACTTGAGACGTGAAGAAGTTTATGTTATCAATCAATTATTCAGCTATTACCCACCGATAAACAGCAGTTTATTTGAGAGCTTATCCAGTTTGGCATATAAGTCCCTTCCAACGATAAGTGGCAGTTCTCTCTCGAGAAAGCTTATCAGGGCATTTTCCATTAAAGTCCATTTATTTTGGCATACAGTCGGTTTTACCTTGTATACTTTCTGTGGATTCCCGAAAATTCTGTTTGATCCTGTCACGAGGGAAAGTTTACAGAAGCTCGGATGTTATTCTTTGCTCAATGCTCCAGCATCTTATTAATCAATCCTACAGTCGTGCAGATCCAGTTTTAGTTTTACCCTAGAGTATCAGTCGGTCACGCCTGAACCTGTTGAACAATTACTCTCAGTATTCCCCAGTGGAGGCCGTCTCATCGGTGCCATCTCCATTGTGGATCTCGTTCTTACCATTCCTTTATCTCTAAAGTGACAATTGGTCGTGTTTGCACCAGTTGACTATCACTTTAGAATTCCCCGTGTCGTGCTGTTTCCCCAGTGCGTCATAGTCCATAGTATGGTTCGTCCGTCGTGTATGTCCCCTGTGTCGTCATGTCGTCTGCATCTTTGCATCATACGCATCATACTATATTCATGGCATTGTTAGCAATGTCTCTTGTTTTGTTGCATCCATAGCATTGCATATCACTGCATCTAAAATTTTCGGTTATCTATATTTAAATCCCTTTCACCATGATTTCTTGAGCCTACGTCACTCAAATCATCCGGTGAAGCAATTTAAATAGGGGCAACTGTAATACCCCAAAATTTTCCCTAAGATTCATCGTTTCATCTCACATTCCATCGCATTTTGCATTGCATTTAGCTAACCACTAACAAGTTCGTGTAGTTGGTTGATTTTTGCAGGAAAATGGCATGTGGCGTGTTTTTTGGTTCATGAAGGGTAAAACGGTCATTTGCTTGCGGCCGGCCATCGATTTACGAATTTTGAGTTGTAGTCAGGAAATTGGGGCTTTTTGGTTTTGTTGATGTGAAACAAGTTAGTCGGAAAGTTTGTGAGCTGTTCAAAATAAAATCGAGATTGCATTTGGCCGGAGAATACAGACATTTTGAGTAACCAGATAGTTGGATTTAACTGGATAAAGGTGCTCATTTGGAATTGCGGGATGGTTAAATCGGAAATTATGTTGGAAACGGGATTAATCGATTAAATGGGAATTAATAGGAAAAAAGGGGTTTTCATCTCAAGTTTCATTTCATCTGTTAATTTCATCAATCATGTTTCATTTCTAAATTCATTTTATTTGCAAATTAATCATATTTCATTTTTTCAAGTTAATGACGTTTTAAACCAATATTATTTTATATTTTAAATTAATTTCTAAAAATCGGTTTCATGTCACTTTATCAATCCTATTTTTAATTTTTTAATCTTTATTCTCATTTCATTGTTAAGTTTATTTTATGTTGTGTTTGATTTTATTGATAAATTAAAAACATGCATTTTTATGGTCTTTTCATTTCATTTCATAAAAAAGAATAATAATAGTAATGTTTTAGTTACAATATTATAAAAAAAAATTATTATCAGTAATATAAATTCTTTACAAAAAAAGACAATAAATAAATAAAATTATAAAAAATAATAATTACATTTTTCCTAACTATTTTCCTATTTTTCCTATCCCGATTTCGTAGTCCCGATTCTCCGAGTCCGACTTTTCTCCGTACCTGTAAAAAGACAACAAACCAAATTTTATCAGTTAGTTTCGATACCCTCAGAGTGGTATCATCATCGGGTTCGATTCTCGGCCAATTGTCTATCCGGCAGCTTTCTGTTCTTATTAAAGGCACCGAAACATGAAGAGGAAAAGTGGTTTCGAAATAAGTTGTGGGCCAAAAGAGCTTATTTGAAAAGCCGGTTTGAGAAGTGATTTTTTCTCAAGAGGACGGTTTGCCCCAAATGGGACCTTAACTCCAATCTTCCTGAAAGAAAAAAACAATTCCAACAAAACCGACATGGTTCAACAAGCAAACCAGTTCCGAAAATTAGGTTCAACAAGCAAAGCAGTTCTGAAAATCAGGTTCAACAAGATCAAACTGGTTCAAACCAGTTCAGAAACAGGTAAGCTAGAAGTCCGAAAAAACCTGCAATATCATCAAGCAAACTCACAGCAATAACGCAACAATTTCTCAACAAACAAGTTCAAGTGAGAACCCAGCCAAGTCAGAACATGCTCAACAAAACAACATCGAAACAAGTCAAATCCACCAAGTAAAAGATCCAACGGCATTTTCGCAACAAATCATGGCCAACAAACTGTTTTTTCCTCAATGATTCCCAGCACAACGGAACAAAGACCAGTTCTAATGAACTATCAGCCACAATCTGGTGTAAAGTCAACTCAATCCCCACAATTGCCAGAAACAAATAAATCAACCAGGTTATAAAAGCATCATCATTAGTTTTCGAGGGGGGAACCCTAAGGATAAACAGACAAAACCGACGGCGATTCAGAAAAGCTCTTTGAGCTCTCATCATCACCACTAAATCATCCGAAGCAAGAAACGAACGACGATCTGAGTTTAGAGAATCCTTCCAGATTCATCATCAAAACCCCGCGAAGAAGAAGAGGAACGAATCAAACCAATAAGCGACGACGACGGGCGGCCGCGATAACCCGCTACCACCGCATCACCATCGAGGTCGCGATCGCAAGTTCAAGTTTTCGTCAACACCTCCATCCAGTTTCTTCATCGTCAATCGGCCGAGAGGTTGGGTGTTTATGAAATCCTATGGTTTTGTTTGGTGGTTTGTATTTCAGGAATCAACAGAAACAACATGCATGAAGGAAAGGTAGGAAGCTTCGAAGCATCAATGGCTTCCGTTACCGGCGGCGCATGTAGGAAGAGGAAGAGGAAGTGCAAATGAAACCCTAACAGATTAAATGAAAACCGGCCCAAACTCCCCTCCCCTTTTATTTCGGTTCTATTTATGTTTTATTTCATTTATTTTATTTGTTTATAATTTGTACTAATTAGTTATAATTTAGGAATTAGTATTATTAAGTTTAACAAAAATCATTAAAGTTAACTAAAATTAAATCAAACTTTTTTTCATAAAAATTAAATTAAAATTTTGGCATTAAAATTAAATCAAACTTTTGCATAAAAATTAAATCTAGCTTTTCATTAAAATTAATTTAGTCTTCCGTTCTCATTAAATTTAAAGTAAAACTTTCTTTTTAAATTAAACTCATTTGTAAAAATAAAGATTAAAACATTCTTATTTAAAAAAAAAACAATTTTCTTTAATTAAAATTAAAAACAAATTTTTAATAATTAATTAGGATAATGTCTCCATTTAAGCATGAAATTAATTCTCTTCTTCTCATTAAAATTAAAAAAAAATAGAGTGCGTGAGTTAGCCGTTTCATTTCGTCCAACCCCATTAGTTGTTCATTGCAACTCTCCTCCATATTTCATTTATACTATTTTTGTTCCATGAATGTAATTTACGCGAGGCCATGGTCGCGGTTTATTTTATTTCGCATTCTAGGATTTGTAATTTACGCGAGTGACCATCGCGATGTTGTTTTCTTTACTTCCCGCATTTTAATTCTGTCGTATAATATTTGTCGTTTTGCATGTCTTTACCGTTAATTTCCCTCATCCGAAGGAATTAGGTTTAGCAGTTTGACCGCCGAGTCAATAACCCTAATTTTGACCATTTCAAAACCCTATTAGCCTAGGTGTCCTGCCGAGGACAAAAACGCTCGTTACCCTAGCATTAGGTCAAAGATTCGTCGTACTCTGTTTAGGGTTTCCCGCCGTGGAATCCCTAATTTAACCCTAATTTCAGTTACAAGTTCAACGTAGAAATAGGAGTTTCAAAAACTCCACGTATGCGTTTCCTTAAGAAACATTTACTCCCCTTGAAACCTTGACCATAGTGTCGCTTCCGCGAAAATAAGGTGCCGGCAAAACAGAAGAGTCGCCACCTTTCGTTATTTATCCCTCAGAACGGGAAAGGAAACGATCGGAAAAACCTGACGAAAAGGTACAAGACAAGGTCATCGCAACCATTGTCTGGGTTTGGGAGTCGGTTACGCAAGGGGAAGGTATTAGCACCCCTCACGTCCGTCGTACTCGACGGGATCCACGCTTGTTGTGTTTACTGGACGGGTTGGTTTTATCTATCTACCTATCAAGGCTAGCTTAAACAGAAAAGAAAATGACTCGGCAAAGCGTCGCACTTTATGCCTACGTATTCTCATCAGAGAATGAGAAATCAGAGTCAACGTAGTTCGACCTACTACGGGTTATGGGGAAGGTGGCTCGCCAATACATCAGTATTGTGCCTACGTACTCTCAACGCGTATGAGAGATCAGAGCTTACATAGTTCGGGATAATATGGATTACGGGGGTTCAGATTCATCTGTTTTATCGAGTAGGGTTAACAAACAGTTCCAACAGTTAGGGACAAAGCCTGTTTGCGGTAGAACTAGGAGTTAACGACACTCTTTTCTTCAGAAAAGTTTCCTTTGAATTACGGGCCCACGGGGCAAAAAGGTTTGAAGTTTGTTTTCTGTCTTTTACGCAAGAAGTTTTTTATTGTGTTTGCAATTTCAATCGCACTAAAGACTATGACCTGAGAGTGAATCCGTCGCATGTCACCCAAAGGGTGCCATACTAAACATCCAGACTGTTGAAAAGAAGCTCTCCAACAATCCTTTCTCAGATAGCTTAAAGCTCGTAATGTACGAAAGAAATCATTCATGATTACTGTATCTTAAGCTGTTTTGAGATGAGAAGAGAACAGGCTCAACTAAGGGAGACTATCAAGTCCTACTGTTGTCATGCCAAGGATTCATCCTATAGTTGAAGTTTGAAACAGGGAACTCCTAGATGTTATCATACATAGGTTTCAACCTAAAGTTCTAATCATCACTTCCTTATCAAAGGGAGTGAGAGTCCTAAGGGATCATGTCAATGATAAACAGAAATAGATAAAGCATCAGCTTAAACAGTAAACAGTAAAATGCATGCAATGCAAGTGAGGGAGGAAATGTGTGTGGGGCAGCAGCCTCCACAAGCTCATCTCAACCTCAAGCCAGAATGAATAACAGTAATCATACAGAGGAAACATGTTATCAAGCAAGATAGAAGTAACTGCAATCATACAGAAGAAATGAAATAAAATGATATCAAGCAAACAAACCACATGGGCAAGGGAGCTGGGCTCTACCGAATACCCGCAAGCAAAGCCATACAGTAAAAATACAAGCAGAGGGAGCAACTCAACCTCTAATGCAATCATGCTCCTAACTTAAAGTCAGTCTAGATATGGACTTATTCTAATGCATCAAGCAAGTCAAACAAGTCACAGCAATACAGAAAAGAAAACAGACAAGAAAGAAAGCAGATCAACCCCTCTTTCAATTCCAAGCTTCATCTCTTCTGGCAGCAACCCAGTCTTCAGACTTCAATCACCCTTCAAGGCTACCATCCCTCATGACAAGTATCAACTTGCTTCTCCCAGGTTTCAACCTCTCATAAGTATCAACTTATTCTCTCTTCTTCAAGCTTCAGCTCTTCAGTCAATTCCACCTTCAGGCTTCACTCTTAACTACAAGTATCAACTTGATTCCTTCAAGCTCTCCAAGCATCAAAGTAAGTGTCAACTTATCCTTTATTCCCCAAGCCTCAGCTCTTTACTCAATCTCAATTGGATCCTCTTCATAAGTGTCAACTTAGTGCTCATGCTTCAGCTCCCTTTTCTTTACCAGTATCAACTTGGTCTTCTTCTCCTACAAGCTTCAGCTTCTCAGAGTAATCTTCAATCACCTGGAAGTATCAACTTCATCCTTCAATCCTTTAAGCCTCAGCTCTTCACTCAATCTCAATTGGGTCTTCAAGTATCAACTTGCTCTTATTGCTCTTCAAGCTTCAGCTACAATGGCAATGCTTAAGGAATCATCCTCTTCCACACTCTTCAGTGAAGCCCTCATCTTCAAACTCAAATCCAACATCTTTCAAGATACTCAAACCAGAAGACAATTGATTTAACAGAATGAGTGGAAATGATAAACAGCTTACTGACAACCAAAGGAATCCTGTAAGGGTTCATCATTATGAGAGACTGGTTCCCTCAAAGTTCTACTTCTCAGATAAAGCCACTCCTCCCTCCAAAGGAGGGATGTGAATATCTTAGAAGGACTTTTAGTCATTGGGAGGAATGGAAGCACAAGATGCTTTCCATATTTGTGAAAGAAATCATTCTAATTATAAGGCTCTCCCTATGGCTCCTATTTCCTACAACTTCATCAGACACCTTCAGGCACAAACAATTCCAAAGCTCCAAGCAACTTCAAGAAACTTCAAGCATCCTCGCCTTGTCTTCAATATCAACCAAAGGCAAACAAAACAAAAACCCTAATCTAAGGGAACTAAAGAAGTTAAACTAGTTGAATTAGTGCCTTAGAATCATCTAAAACTAGCACCTAAACTAAAATCAATCAAAAATAGGAAACTATCCTATAAATTTCTACAAAAAATACTAAGGGATCCTAATTCAACCTAAACCATAAGGTAACAACCATAAACCCTAAAAATGGAACTTCTAAAGGTTTCAACCTAAACTACCACCTAGTTTCATCACAAAAATGTGAGAAAAATGCTATGGGAGCATACTTGTCTAACCTAATCACACACAAAAAATTAGGATCAAAATCATCACCACATGATCACACAAAATTCATCAAAATTATGTATCAAACATAACCATTTTAATATCAATTAAAATATAAAATTCCCATAAAATCAGAAAATGCATGAAATGAAAATATTTTTTCTCCAAAAAATACTAGACTCAATCATGAGTAAAATGCAAAAAGAATGGGATTAATTGTATTAATTTTCAATTTTATATGAATTTTTCAAGAACCATGAACAAAAGGAAAAAAATAATGAAAATCAAAATAAAACAACACACGCGCGGTGCAAATAGTAATGATATTCAGTTCAAACTATGGGTTGGGCCATCAGGGGGTGTGGATATCAGGTATTTCACTAAGCCCAAAACCACTGATTAAATGAAACGCAGTGTTTCATAATCAGAATTCCTTCATGAATTGAATTAAAACGTGGTCGTTGGATGAGGGTCCTAGTCCAAGTTAAACCAAGATCTGATGGTCCTGGGATCATCTTCTCCATTTCAAACCTCTGCAACTTCGCGCCCAGCTCCGGCCACCACCGGTGGTGCTCCGGTCATCTTCCTCAACCCTAATTCTCTCTAGGATCCTCCATTGCAAATGGTCAATACATGAAACTTATCCCAAATTCCCTCACAAACTCATTCATGCCCTTAATTCAACCTAAATCCTCAAGATTCACCATATCCAGTTCTCAACCGAAAATGGTAATACCCTAAATTGGTCACTAATTCTCAAATTAATGGTCTGAAATCCATCCTACATCGTTCTACAATGCATCTAACACCTTAATTCGTCTTGATTCTACCTAATTCATGCTAGAGGAAGAAAGTTACTAACCTGAAAATCTTGGATGAACAGATGCACTAAACCTTCAAACCAAGCTCTCTAATCTTTCAGACACGATCAATGAACCTTTTCCTTGCTTCTGTATGCAAAAGAACCGGTTGAAAGCTCCTAAATCTTGAAACCCGATGGTGAGTTGCAGGTGGAAAATTCTGAGTTCAAGAGCACCAATCAGCCACGAATTCTTCTTGATTATGATCTGGACTCAATCTTTAGCATCCATGGAAGAAGTTTCAATCAAGAAAATGGATGAAAAGTGAAGAATTTGGTGAAACCAAATTCAATTGCAATCCAAGAAATCTCACTCTCAATCTATGCTCTCTCCTTCAATCAACACCAACCTTTGCATTGGATCAACTCTACTCAATATATAGATGATGTATGAGTGATCTATAACCCTCTAGATCCTTCTAATGAGAGTTTCAATCTCTCATGTCATGAGATTTTCAATCACATATTATGATATGCACCATTCTGTTTGCAGCTTGGAATCAAACCCATTCTCTTCCAATTTCTCCCCTAGTGACATTTTGAAAGAGTTTAGCTTGCAAAGGCCCTTGGTTATGCCTTGATTCTATGTTTTGCACATGTTACTTAATATGCAAGCAACTACTTTTCAAAGCAAGTCAATAATTTAGACCTCAATTCAAAAATGTGGCTAAACCAATGTTCTTAAAATGTTTTCTAGAGTCAAAATGATATATTACATGCCATGGTTTGGATGTGTAGGTTGAAAATATCAATTTCCAACTTTGATTCATTTAACTTATACCCTTATTTTAGGTCATTTTTGCAACTTTGAGCTACAAGCATTTCCAACATCTCATGACCTCCTTAATAGCCTTAAAACATCATTTTGAACAAGTTTGATGTTGAACATTTTTCCATTTGAAGCTTGGAAATAGGAGTTATGGCCTTATACTTGAAATGACCTGTAATCTCCAAATGACCAAAATACCCTTGACTTGTCACAGCCATAACTTGAGTTATACAAATCCTATCAAGGACTTCTAGTACTCTATAGAAAGCTAAGAGAATAAGGAACAAAATTCATGTTGACCAAAAGTTCATAGGAATCATCCTTCTTGGGCAAACGTTTGATGTAAGTTGGGTAACTTTCAATCCCCCAGATTCACATACCTCAGATGACCTGTAACTTGTCAAAGTCATAACCTGAGTTTTACAAATCCTATAAAGGACTTGTAGCACTCAAATCAAAGCTAAGATCAAGCTCTACAACATTCATGTTGGGGGTAAGATGATATGACAACCACATCTTGAGTTAAACTGCCTTGTAGATAGGGGTCAAACTAGGGGATTTTACACTGTCAAGCCTTAGAAACCCTAGCTTAAAACTTCTCAAACCCTTAAATCATGATGAGTCAACCTTGGAATCATCCTCATAGCATCTCAATGCATCAATCCATGATCACATGGCTCTTGAATTAGGTCTCAACCCTCTCCAAATCATCAGTTGACATAGGGTTGACCCAGTCAAACCCTAATTACACCACTCATGGCTGAGTCTTCTTAATCTTGCAAAATGACCTATCTAGGCTCCATGATGGCTTTCAAGACATCTCCTAAGCTCTCTCAAGGCTTCAAGTCCACATTCCTGGCTTCAGGATCATCTGAGGTCTTCTCACAACTCTCAAGTTAGGAGGCACACACTCTTGGTTTCAACCACTCTCTCTGGGGATCTCTTAACTTCTCTGACAAAGATATCAACCCTTGAACACTTGAATAACCTTCTTCACTAGCTTCAAAGTCTTGTGTAGCTCTTAATTGGTAATCATACCTCTTGATCTCCTGCACACATGTCAATGAAATGCAGATGATAATGCTAATGTGAATGCAATGAAACATAAGCTAGGTAAAGAAGAGTTGGGCAAATTTTGGGGTGCAACAGCTGCCCCTGTTCAAGCGGCTTGAACCTGACTGGGTGAGCAGCGAACGACTCTCAACCAATCAAGGTACGAGACGGTTGAATACCGATAATCTCGGAAATTTGCCAACTGCACAAGTACACGGTACTCTGATGGGAACAAATATTCGAAAACTGAAATATTAGTTGCACGGCAACTAGCTGGGGGATTGGTCACACGGTAACCAATGATACATGGTCGATAATGCCGTCAAGCATCAAGATTCCTCGGGATCCATCAGGTCAACAATCAAGTTAATCATGCCGTCGGGCATTCAAAGAAACCTTTGGGCATCAGCCGGACTTCATCAGTAAGTCGGGAATAGAATTCTCGATCAATCACGAACCAATTGGGGATATCTAACTTCTACCATCAGGCACTCCGCCTCAGCTGAGAGAACTGCTTCATCAATACGGTTGGACTTCAATCATCGAGTCTTCAGGGGAAGTTTCAACTTCACTGTTCGGAAACCTGCTGGGGATGACGCATCTCCGCTGGGGATTCTGGAGAACTATCAAGTAACTCTACTTAGGGGATCCAGAAATCATTCTGGGTGAGTCATATCTGCTGAGGAAATCAAGAATCATCCTGAACAAATAACTTTGAGGGCACTTCAAGAATCATCCTGAACCCATAACTCTGCTGGAGATTTCAGGAATCATCCTGAGCAAACACTCTACCAGGGATTTCAGGAATCATCCTGAGCGGCTTCACTGGGGTTTTAAGAGTCATCTTGAACGAACGCCTTCACTGGAGAGTTCAAGAATCATCTTGGGCCAATGACTTTGCTGGGGAGTTCAAGAATCATCTTGATCATACTGTTCTGCTGGGGGAATCCAAGAATCATCTCGAGCCAGCGGCTTCACGGAGGAACACCTGCAAAACAAGAACAGTAACGACCTAGCTTATGCTTCATATGCATATGCTTCGGCAATGGCGCAATGCTCCACGCGGTGGAAATGCTACGCGTTTAGGATAAATGCTACGCAATCATGCAAAATGCTGCGACCCCGTCAGCAGAATAAATGCTGAAGGGAGAATCTTCCTGTCAAGGAGAAAGAACCACTCTGGTGGGGGAAGGAACCATCCTGCCACGGAGAAAAGGTCACGCCAATCTCAATCGGACTCCGCATGGGGGAAGCAAACTTCAGTTGACTGCCACAGGGGAACGAAGCTCTACGAGAACCCAGACCTGCTGAGGAAAGCAATGTCAATCGCAGAAATAAACTGTGCGGCCTTCGCAGCAAAACTTTCCTGGAGGTAACGACTCCGGTGGGGAAATACAGCATCAGCTATTCAACACTCTACTGGGGAAAACCAATCATGGCCCGAACTGCTTTCCAAGGACTCGGCTCTCTTGGGGAACTGCAAACTCAGCTGGGGAATAAGGAATCATCCTACTTGCTGGGGAGAGTACGACTCTATGGGGAATCTCGATTCCGCTGGAGACTTCAGTCTGGAACTTCCAATTGCTGCACACTTCAGTATGTGACTCAGCAGGGGAGATGACGACCCTTCGGGATGTATCTGATTGGGGAGAGAATCTTCTCTGCCTGGGGAGACATATCAATGCCTTACGATTTCACGTTCCGACTCTGCGGGGAGAGGCTGCTGAACTTCGCTGGAGAAGAAGGAATCATCCTGCTTGGGGACGCATGCGGCGTACTGCCTGGTATATGCTGTACCTGTAACAACACAAACAAACAGACAAGATACCCTTCTCAAAGGGACCTATCAAGGTTATCATCTTGCGACAATGTTCAAGTAATTCATTGTTTCAACAATCAGTGGCCTAGGCCAATAAGTTTATGTATGCGCATTTTATCAAAAACATCGGCGTTCCTTTTTCGCAAACAAAACAGGTAAATGCCAAACAGACAAACAGAATTGCTGAATAGTATACATTTTATTGATAACGAACCCCTGAATGGGTAAAAATGTTTTACAACAGATGCAAGCTCCTTGAATGAGGAAGCCGCGCAAAAAAGTAAAAACATAAATATACATCAGTATATACACATGTCGGCAACGAGGCGTAGATGAACACCATGAGTTGATCCCTCTATGACCCACTCGACTTCGATACTTCTCCGACGCTTCAGCTTCAGAAGAGATTGATTCAGATAAACGGCCCTCAGGTCTTCCAAACCACTAAACAAATACAACCCACACGCGGAACGCAGTCATTTGCTTTTTCAAATCCCTAACTTTTGCCTGAATCGCCCTTTCGGGTTTTCGATTCACCGGGATACCCTTTTTTGCCAAAGTCTCCCTTCCGGGTTTTCGACTTTGCGGGCGTACATTCTTTTCTTTATATCCCTAATTTTTGCCCGAACCTTTTTCCCTTTTTTATGGTTCGCCGGGATGCCCCATTTTTGCCTGAATATTCTTTTTCTTTCCAGCGGGTCATTTTTAAGCAAAGTATTTTTTAACTGCGTCCGCGTTCACCGGGGATGCAAAATCTTCACCATCCATCGTGGATAACAACAAAGCTCCTCCCGAGAAGACCTTGCTGACGACGTACGGACCTTCGTAATTGGGAGTCCACTTGCCCCGGTGATCGGAGTGTGGAGGAAGAATCTTCTTCAGGACGAGATCACCCATCTGAAAGCTTCTAGGACGCACCTTCTTATCATAAGCTTTCTTCATTCGGCTTTGGTACAGACGACCGTGCGCAATCGATGCTAACCTCTTCTCGTCCATCAGGCTGAGTTGGTTTAGTCGGTTCTTAATCCATTCTGCCTCGTCGAGTTTCACATCAACCAAAACTCGCAAAGAAGGGATCTCCACTTCTAACGGTAAGACAGCCTCCATACCGTACACTAAGGAGAAAGGAGTTGCCCCGGTTGACGTACGTACCGTTGTACGATAACCGTGCAGTGCAAATGGCAGCATCTCATGCCAATCTTTGTAGGTCACAACCATCTTCTGAACAATCTTCTTTATGTTCTTATTGGCCGCTTCAACGGCGCCATTCATCTTCTGCCGATAAGGAGATGAGTTGTGGTGTTCGATCTTGAAACTTTGGCACAACTCCTTCATCATCTTGTTATTCAGATTCGAACCATTATCAGTAATGATCTGCTCGGGAATTCCGTATCGACAGATGATATCCCTGTTTATGAATTTAGCCACCACCTGCTTGGTCACATTAGCATATGAGGCTGCCTCCACCCACTTGGTGAAGTAGTCGATAGCTACTAGAATGAAGCGATGACCGTTAGATGCAGTGGGCTCGATCTTGCCTATCATGTCGATGCCCCACATGGAGAACGGCCACGGGGAGGACATGACATTCAACGGGCACGGCGGCACATGAACTTTATCAGCATAAATCTGGCATTTATGACATCCCTTTGCGAACTTAAAGCAATCTGATTCCATCGTCAGCCAGTAGTATCCTGCTCTCAGGATCTTTCTTGTCATAGCATGCCCGCCGGCGTGCGTACCAAATATGCCTTCATGGACTTCTTCCATGAGCATACTCGCCTCTTTCTCATCTACACATCTGAGTAGCACGAGATCGTGGTTTCTTTTATACAAAACTCCATCAGGATTGAGATAAAAATTCCCAGACAGCCTCCTCAGAGTCTTCTTATCCTGAGTTGACGCTCCCGCAGGATACTCCTTAGTCATAAGGAAGGTCTGGATATCATGGAACCATGGCTTGCCGTCGGAGGCTTCCTCGATTGCAAAGACAAATGCAGGTCTATCAAGACGAGAAAGGACAATTCTTAGAGCTTCATTCCAAAAATTGACTTTATACATTGAAGCCAACGTGGCTAAGGCATCAGCCATCTGGTTTTCAGCCCTGGGCACATGATGGAGTTCCACTCGATCAAAGAACGGAAGCATCCTTCTGGCATAATTCATGTATGGCACCAAATTCGATTGACGAGTCTCCCACTCCCTTTTAATCTGGTTAATCACAAGCGCCGAGTCACCGTATACATCTAGGTTCTTGATTCTCAAATCAATTGCCTCTTCTAGACCCATGATGCATGCTTCGTACTCCTCTTCGTTATTGGTGACTGGAAACGTCAGTCTCGCAGTAAACGGGATATGGGATCCGTGGGGAGTCGTGATGATCACCCCAATGCCACTTCCATAAGAGTTAACCGCCCCGTCAAATATCAATTTCCACTGGGATTTCCTATCTAGACCCTCGTCGGGCAACGGTTCATTGCAATCCTTCGCTTTGAGAAACATGATATCCTCATCAGGGAATTCAAATTTCATTGGCTGGTAATCCTCGATCGGCTGTTCGGCAAGGTACTCAGACAATACGCTTCCCTTGATGGCCTTCTAGGAAATGTACTGAATGTCATATTCCGTCAACACCATTTGCCATCTGGCAATCCTGCCCGAAAGCGCTTGCTTCTCGAAGACGTACTTGATCGGATCCATCTTCGAAATTAGTATAGTGGTGTGGTTGAGCATATACTGTCGTAAACGTTTGGCAGCCCAGGCTAGTGCACAACACATTTTCTCCAGCATCGAGTAACGAGATTCACAATCTGTGAACTTTTTACTCAAGTAGTAAATGGCATGCTCCTTTCTGCCCGTCTCGTCGTGCTGACTGAGAACACACCCCATACTATTCTCAAGAACTGTCAAGTACATGATTAATGGTCGTCCGGCCACTGGGGGTATCAAGATCGGAGGTTCCTGCAGATACTGCTTTATCTTGTCAAATGCCTTCTGGCAATCCTTGTTCCAGATAATCGCCTGATCTTTCTTTAGCAGTTTGAACATCGGTTCACACGTGGCCGTGAGCTGAGAGATAAACCTTGCAATGTAGTTTATTCTGCCCAAGAAACCAAGAACTTCTTTTTCTGTTTTTGGCGCTGGCGTCTCTTGTATTGCTTTTATCTTAGCAGGATCAACCTCAATGCCTCTTTCACTCACGATAAACCCCAGTAACCTTCCGGACCGTACTCCGAAAGTACACTTGTTAGGATTCAGCCTCAACCTGAACTTCCTAAGCCTCTCAAAAAGCTTCAGCAAATTGACCAGATGTCCCTCCTCCGTTTGGGACTTCGCAATCATGTCATCAACATAGACTTCAATCTCATGATGAATCATGTCATGAAACAAAGTAACCATTGCTCGTTGGTAAGTGGCCCCTGCGTTCTTCAGACCGAAAGGCATTACCTTGTAGCAAAATGTTCCCCAAGGTGTAATAAACGTAGTTTTCTCCATGTCCTCCGGCGCCATCTTGATCTGATTGTAGCCGGAGAAGCCATCCATGAATGAAAACACGGAGAACTGAGCTGTATTGTCGACCAACACATCAATATGAGGCAACGGGAAGTCATCTTTAGGGCTCGCCCTATTCAAATCCCGATAATCGACGCACATTCGCACCTTACCGTCCTTCTTCAGTACAGGCACTATGTTGGCGACCCACGGAGGGTAAGTAGTGACCGCTAAGAAGCCAACATCAATCTGTTTTTGCACTTCTTCTTTGATCTTAACGGCCATATCTGGTCGCGTCCTTCTAAGCTTCTGCTTAACGGGAGGACAATCTTCTCGCAGCGGCAAGTGGTGGACCACGATGTCAGTATCAAGTCCGGGCATATATTCGTAGGACCAAGCAAAGACGTCACTATACTCTCTTAGCATCTCGACCAATCTTCACTTGACATCACTCTGCAATGCAGCCCCTATCCTGACATTCCTGACAAGTTCTTCAGAACCCAGATTCACAATCTCGATCTCTTCTTCATGAGGCAGAATAACTTTCTCTTCTTGTTTCAACAAGCGGGCCAACTCTTCGGGAAGGTCTTCGTCCTCATCAATCTCTTCTTCGGCTTGATAGATCGGGCAATCGAAGTCGAAGTGATTCGTAGAAGGTCCAGAGTCGATGTCATCTGTCATGTGGATCCTTCAATAACAAGGGTTAAGCTTAAAACAAGGATATGCAGGTTAGCACAAACCTCATTGCCATTTTATTGTTTTTCAAAACAAATACAAAACATGAATAACAGAGATCACAACATTTGAATACGAAGAAAACGCCTTTTGATTTATGGATAAAATGTATGTACATAATCAAACAAGGCCCTGACAATAAAACCACTATGCCCCGGGTAGGACAGGGTTGTACAATGATTGGAAAAAGTAAATCATTATTCTTCGCTTGTCATCTGGATGATATCCTTGACTGACCAGTTGTTGAGGCTCTCGCCTGGCTTGCTTGGCTGGATCCAAGAGTCTAAGTCACAGTCGCTATCTCCGCTGTCTTCAGACACCGCATTGACGCTTTCAAATATCACCCCGCCACTGGTAAACTGGATCGGCCCTTTACCTCGCGACTCACTGCTAGAAGAGGAGGCTTCAGCTCCAGGAGAATATCCCAACCCAAACTTGCCTTGCTTGTTAGGTATCTCCAAAATTCTCCCCCAGCCTGGGGTAGATCCGGCTTGGACAACGGATTGGGCTTCCTTGAAGGATGAGAGAGTCATCTCTGGCTTCTCAGTGACTACAGGAGCTACGTCCTTGACTTTAATAGTTTCGAACGCTTGGCATAGGGTTTCATGGATTTCCCCATCCATCTCAACATACTTGAAGGACGACAAATGGCTCACCATTATATCTTCCTCGCCACATACAGTTACAATGCTACCTCCGACGGCATACTTGAGTTTCTGGTGCAACGTGGAGGTCACGACACCCGCCGAATGGATCCATGGCCGGCCCAAGAGACAGCTGTAGGCAGGCATGATATCCATAATGTAAAAGATCGCGTCGAATGTTTCCGGCCCGACTTGGATTGGCAACGTCACCTCCCCGAAAACATGGCGTTTGGTTCCATCGAATGCTTTCACAACCAGATCACTGGGTGTGCAAATCACTCCACGAGTATCCAACTTCATCAATGCCTTCTTTGGAAGAACATTGAGTGACGACCCAGTGTCTACCAACACATGCGACATAATTGTTCCCCTACACTCTATCGAGATGTGCAGGACGCTATTGTGGTTCCTCCCCTTCGGCGTCAGCTCTAGGTCAGTGAATCCTAACCCATTTCCAGCATTTACGTGGGCTACGACCTCTTCCAACTGGTTTACCGATATTTCCTGCGGTACATATGTAGCGTTCAACACCTTCAGCAGTGCGTTGCGGTGTGCCTCAGAACACAGCAACAGGTTCAGGATGGAAATCTTCGAGGGTGTTTGATGGAGATGATTCACAATCTTGTAGTCACTCTTTTTAATCAACTGCATAAACTCCTCGGCGTCTTTAACAAGAAAGTCTTTTTCTACCCCACGTGGGATCTCTTCAACGACTTTACTTTTACCTTTATCAGTTGCATCAGCTCTGTCCGCTTTGTCTGCCACGACCTCAGGTGGTGCAAACGCTCTTCCGCTGCGAGTAATTCCGTTGATTCCCGCAAGGTTCTCCACAGACGAACCAAACGGTTCTAGTTCCAACTTTTGTCCGTTGCAATAGACTTCAGCCCCGTAGTGCCACGGGACAGCATTAGTGCTTTCGAACGGTATTGGCCCAGCTTTGGTGATAGTAATTGTGGGCGGTCTGGGTGCAGAAATAGTGATCGTCTGGCGAGGGATGGTGATGGTGGCAACCTCATCATCTTGCTTCAGCATTACCTCTCCAGATCCATATTCGGCCCTCCGGCTAAACTGTAGGATCCCTTCAGTCATCAGACTTTGAATCCCCTCTATCAATTGTTCACATCCATCAGGACTTGTCGCACAGCCCCTACGCAGCTCTCCGCAACCTGGAAAAAAACCCCTTTTCATCAGCTTATCTTTAACGAAGCTAAGTGGTGTCTTCAGATCTCTGACGTCAGTCAACAAATCCAAACTCTCGTCTTCAATAATGGCATTTACTCCACCTCCCCTATGATTCGGCATAGGGTTCTTCGTGACATTTGGCACATTATCCGAAAATTTGATGATCTTAGCGTCCACCATGTCCTGCACCTTGTGCTTGAAGGCTTTGCAATTCTCTATCGTGTGGCCTGGTGCCCCTGAGTGAAACTCACAAGTTGCATTCGCGTCATAACCTGGCGGAGGTGCCCCTGTCAAGGGAGCCAGGGTTGTTTTCTGGATCAACTGTAGCTGAAGCAAAGTCTGCAATAGTTGCACGTACGACATGGGCGGTGTCTCGAGGTGATGGCTCGACAGAGGTGCCCTGTTCTGATACTTTCTGTACCCTTGTTGATTCGGTTGCTGCTGCTGCTGCTGTGGCTGTTGAACTGCCGGGATAGTTATGCTGGCCGCCTGCTGGTGAGAGCCTTTACCCTTCCTTCGAGCGTTGGTCACGGCGCTCGTTTCTCCTTCCCGTCTTTTGCCACCATAAGGTTTCTTGCCTCCTCTAGCTGAGGATGAATCACCTTGAATTTTCCCCAGTTTGATCGCATTTTCGATGTGCTCACCCGTGATAATGAGATCTGAGAAGGTTCCGGACATGCCGCTGACCAATTTCTCATAGTAAACCGAGGGTGGCTACGAACATCTGCACAAGCTCACGTTCAACCATCGGCGGCTGAACCCTGGCTGCTAATTCACGCCACCGCTGGGCGTATTCCTTGAACCCTTCGTTGTTCCTTTGCGACAGATTCTGCAGTTGGACTTGGTTCGGGGCTAAGTCGTTGTTGTATTGGTAGTGGTGCACAAATGCTTCAGCAAGGTCTTTCCACGTGCGCACACTGGTAGGCTCCAGACTCATGTACCATTCGAGGGATGGTCCGGACAGACTGTCCTGAAAGAAGTGCATCAGCAACTTCTCGTCCTCGGAATGAGCTGACATTTTCCGATAGTATGATCTCAGATGGGCGCGAGGGCATGTGGTGCCCTTGTACTTTTCAAAGTCAGGTACCTTGAACTTGGGAGGCACCTTGAAATCAGCAATCAGTCCCAACTTGGACATATCAACACCCAGGGTGTTCTGGTTCTCGATATTTCTCATCTTATCCTCGAGTGCCTTGAACCTTAGACGTGCTTCAGCAGTCAGCTCACCTTCAGCACCTCTCTGAGAGAACACATCGTCTTGACGATCTTCTAACCATGGCTGAGGCCCAAACAGATTTCCAACACCCGCAGTGCCGTTGCCCGGCCCAACATTGACATTAGCTTCAAAATTTCCATTACCGACGCCCGTCGTATTACCATTGAGTCCCATGTTAGCTATCACATTGCCGTTGGCACTGCCATTCCCCCCGATCACGGGGACGTCATTCTGAGGAGTTTCAACTGGTGGAGGGGTAGGCACAGTCCCACCATGGAGTACGCCATTACTATCGACCCTTGAAATCAGAGGCTGAACCAAGGTTCTGAGCTGATCCTGGCCATTGGCGACCGCTTGCATGAGCTCCATGAAGCGGTCCATTCTTTCGCGGAGTTCCTGAACATCAGTTTGCACTTGCTCCATGATTCTGGTTTGATTTGCTCTGGTCGGATAGCGGTGGATAGGTCTCTGATCACTCCTGAAACACCCTGAAAACACAAAAGGGTTAGGAAAAACGACAAAGTGCTCGTTATGCAGATGCTTCATGCAAATGCAAACGTGTGTCTGTGCGTTAGGGAGATTTCCCCCGATCCTAGTGCCTGAGTGCCAGTGCTGATAATAAGAAGTCTGAGTCGAGTCATGGAAATAACATCTCATATATATAAAGAAAGCCCATCAAGGCGGTACACAACATCAGTGAACACAAGCAGAATCAATAGCATGACCTCAACCAACAGGTCTGGTGATGCTCAGCATACAACAATGATCAAACAAAAGGAATACAAATAGTCAGGCACGGCCACGGGTGCGAAACTCTTCTAACAACCCCTTCGTTTCTGGATGATCAGACCGAGCGAGCAACCCTTTGACGAGTAACTCCCTCTGCATAATGGTGTATTGAAGACCTTCGACCGAATCTTCCCATGCTCCTTCGCCGAAACAATCTTCCAGCTTCCGCTTCTTGGATTCAAACATCAGTTTGCGCTCCTTCAGGTTAGCAAGAGCCCTGTTGAGCTGGCCTTCAGCGGCGTATCTGCGAGCGGTTTCTTCATCAAACCTCTTCTCACTAGCCTTCACCTGGGCTTTCAGCTTGGAGATCTGTTGCATCAGCTTATCCTCCCGCTCCTTCCTGGTGGCTAGGGAGGCCTTCCAGTGCTGGTTGAACTTGGATATCCTCCGATACGCTTCGTCCAAGTGCTGCTTCTTCGTGGCCAATACATCGTTGACAGCTTTGAAGTCTCGACCCATGCGTTCACGCTCGGCTATCTGCTTAGTCAAATCTGTCCCCAGCTAGTTCACCAGCTCTGTCTGCCTCTTGAAGGAATGAACAACTTCGTTTCTCTCGCTTCTGAGTTGAACCAATTCTTTCTCCAATTCATCATTTGCCCTCTTCAATTCATCTCTCTCAGCTAACACTCGATTATGTTGCTGAATGGGCACGGTAGTAGGCTCTCCAATCATTGGAGGGCTTTCTGGCTTGGCAGGAAGAAACGGCATCCCTATAGCATCTGCTCTGGCTCTGATCCATGCCACATACGGAGGGTAGGCTTGACTATTGCTTCTCCCCAGCAATGGTTTTCCCCTCTTACTGATACCATTCCAAGCGCGCTGAAGCTTAGATAACATATCCCCTTCTAGAAGATCAGTGAGGTACAGAGATTCCCGTACCTCTTCATCCTTCGGCAGAGCTCTCAAAGCATACGCGAACTGTCGGACCAGCAAAGACGGATTATAGTTTATACAGCCCTTCCTGCCTATCAAAGGCACGTTCGGAAACCCGCTGCAGCTGAAGATGATCTCGGTACCCAGCCTATCTCTGTCAAATCAGTCAATATCCTCTGCTGATAGACTCATCAAACGCTCGGACCACTCAGCTGTGGCTGCAGACGAAACAAAGGGACCCCTCTTGGGCAGATGACTATCAAGCCATTTATAGAGTAAGGGCACACAGCACAAGACATTCTTGCCCCTTCTGTTCTCGTTTTTGTAGTGGACGAAATGGTAGACATCCCCTATCAAGGTAGGGACTGGATTCCCTGATGCAAAGATGCGAAAGGCGTCGAAGTCTACAAAGTCGGGCATATTGGGGATCAGAATGATGCCATATATGCACAGAGTGAGAATGGCGTTGAACACGACCCAACATCCGTCTTTGGCGCACTGCTGAGCTTTTCCCACTAAGAACTGCAAGGAGAAGCCGGGAACCTTGTTCCAACTAGACAATACCAACTCGGAGGCATCCAGATGAAGTGAAGGAGCTAGGCTAGCCAGATCAGGCTCAGCCTCCATATGAACAAAAGGCATCTGCCTCTTGATAGGCACACCTAACAAATCAGCGTATTCCTCTAGTGTGGGTGCGAGAACAAAATCCTGGAAAGTAAAGCATCTCAACGGAGGATCGTAGAACTGCAGCAGAGCGTGCAACCCATTCAACTCGAACGTAAAAGGTTTACGAACTAAATTGAGCAATTTGCCGTACGACTTTCTGAATTCATCTCTCACAGAATCATCTGCTAAAGCAATCAAACCAGTCAGCTGAACCACATCAGGGGCAGGGAGCTTGTAAGCCACGGTCTTCCTCAGAGAACCCATAATAATACAATAGGAGGCAAGAAATCCTGGATCGGGGAAAACGGTACCTGCAACACAGACACACGTTAATGAAATGCAAATGGGTATGCAAAGCAATGTAAAATGCAATCATGCAGCAGGAGATCAAGGCAACTGTGTTGTGAAGATTCTGTATCAACAAAACCATGATGCTACTCTGTCAAGAACAACCACTATCTCTGATGAGAAGAAAACCCCGGTATCAAACCACAAATCTGCTCTGTCAAGAACACACACACATAGGACCATAAATCTGCTCTGTCAAGAACAAAAATCTGATACAGGACCTCTGATACAGGACCAAAACTCTGCTCTGTCAAGAACAAACATCTGATGATAAGGACCTCTGATACAGGACCAAAACTCTGCTCTGTCAAGAACAAACATACATCTGACAATGAGATCCTCTGATCCCCATCATAAACCTGCTCTGTCAAGAACAAATACATCTGATAATGAGATCCTCAGATTCCAAACATAAACCTGCTCTGTCAAGAACAAATACACATCTGAATATAAGGTCCTCTGATACAGGACCATAACTCTGCTCTGTCAAGAACAATCACATATCTGATGATGAGAACCTCTGGTAGCAACAAAACTGATTCACTATCAAGAAAACCAGGAAGTCTGAAGGTTAGAGTTTCCTGCAACAAACCCAACCCTGCTCACAGGTATGGACCTAAACTGACTCAAGTTCGGCATCATATGCGGTCATCAGCGTCACAGACATTCAAGAGGGGTGATACGATACCCAGAAGGTGTGGCATCACCAGCTCATGAAGCGGCCTCACTCGGTTGAATCCCAAATGATCAGTCCCCAGAGTCGACAATCCTCCAAACCAACAACCCCCTCAACCCAAAGGGTTGAAAAAGAAGTCAATCGGGAGAACCTCGCCTGAGCGTGGATTTCATGAGACACTAGTGTCTACCAAGCAAGCACGCGCCCACTAATTTCCACAACTAATGCTAAGTTCACTCAAGCCTGGGTCTGGCTTCTCACTCATCAGAATGCCCCTCCCACAACAGCATAGATAATCATATCATACTGAAAATAAAGTGCGGGAAATAAAATGCGATAAATAAACACAACACAACAAGTAATCATACAAGCGCTAGGATTGACTCGCATAGGGAACCGGAGAACCAGAGATTCTGGGTTCGGTCCCCAGCAGAATCGCCAGCTGTAGCTTCCGCGAAAATAAGGTGCCGACAAAACAGAAGAGTCGCCACCTTTCGTTATTTATCCCTCAGAACTGGAAAGGAAACGATCGGAAAAACCTGACAAAAAGGTACAAGACAAGGTCATCGCAACCATTGTCTTGGTTCGGGAGTCGGTTACGCAAGGGGAAGGTATTAGCACCCCTCACGTCCATCGTACTAGACGGGATCCATGCTTGTTGTGTTTACTGGACGGGTTAGTTTTATCTATCTACCTATCAAGGCTGGCTTAAACAGAAAAGAAAATGACTCGGCAAAGCGTCGCACTTTATGCCTACGTATTCTCATCAGAGAATGAGAAATCAAAGTCAACGTAGTTCGACCTACTACGGGTTATGGGGAAGGTGGCTCGCCAATACATCAGTATTGTGCCTACGTACTCTCAACGGGTATGAGAGATCAGAGCTTATGTAGTTCGGGATAATACGGATTACGGGGGTTCAGATTCATCTGTTTTATCGAGTAGGGTTAATAAACAATTCCAGCAGTTAGGGACAAAGCCTGTTTGCGATAGAACTAGGAGTTAACGACACTCTTTTCTTCAGAAAAGTTTCCTTTGAATTACGGGCCCACGGGGCAAAAAGGTTTGAAGTTTGTTTTCTGCCTTTTACGCAAGAAGTGTTTTTTATTGTGTTTGCAATTTCAATCGCACTAAAGACTATGACCTGAGAGTGAATGTGTCGCATGTCACCCAAAGGGTGCCATACTAAACATCCAGACTGTTGAAAAGAAGCTCTCCAACAATCCTTTCTCAGATAGCTTAAGGCTCGTAACGTACAAAAGAAATCATTCATGATTACTGTATCTTAAGCTGTTTTGAGATGAGAAGAGAACAGGCTCAACTAAGGGAGACTATCAAGTCCTACTGTTGTCATGCCAAGGATTCATCCTATAGTTGAAGTTTGAAACAGGGAACTCCTAGATGTTATCATGCATAGGTTTCAACCTAAAGTTCTAATCATCACTTCCTTATCAAAAGGAGTGAGAGTCCTAAGGGATCATGTCAATGATAAACAGAAACAGATAAAGCATCAGCTTAAACAGTAAACAGTAAAATGCATGCAATGCAAGTGAGGGAGGAAATGTGTGTGGGGCAGCAGCCTCCACAAGCTCATCTCAACCTCAAGCCAGAATGAATAACAGTAATCATACAGAGGAAACATGCTATCAAGCAAGATAGAAGTAACTGCAATCATACAGAAGAAATGAAATAAAATGATATCAAGCAAACAAACCACATGGGCAAGGGAGCTGGGCTCTACCGAATACCCGCAAGCAAAGCCATACAGTAAAAATACAAGCAGAGGGAGCAACTCAACCTCTAATGCAATCATGCTCCTAACTTAAAGTCAGTCTAGATATGGACTTATTCTAATGCATCAAGCAAGTCAAACAAGTCACAGCAATACAGAAAAGAAAACAGACAAGAATGAAAGCAGATCAACCCCTCTTTCAATTCCAAGCTTCAGCTCTTCTGGCAGCAACCCAGTCTTCAGACTTCAATCACCCTTCAAGGCTACCATCCCTCATGACAAGTATCAACTTGCTTCTCCCAGGTTTCAACCTCTCATAAGTATCAACTTATTCTCTCTTCTTCAAGCTTCATCTCTTCAGTCAATTCCACCTTCAGGATTCACTCTTAACTACATGTATCAACTTGATTCCTTCAAGCTCTCCAAGCATCAAAGTAAGTGTCAACTTATCCTTAATTCCCCAAGCCTCAGCTCTTTACTCAATCTCAATTGGATCCTCTTCATAAGTGTCAACTTAGTGCTCAAGCTTCAGCTCCCTTTGCTTTACCAGTATCAACTTGGTCTTCTTCTCCTACAAGCTTCAGCTTCTCAGAGTAATCTTCAATCACCTGGAAGTATCAACTTCATCCTTTAAGCCTCAGCTCTTCACTCAATCTCAATTGGGTCTTCAAGTATCAACTTGCTCTTCTTGCTCTTCAAGCTTCAGCTACAATGGCAATGCTCAAGGAATCATCCTCTTCCACACTCTTCAGTGAAGCCCTCATCTTCAAACTCAAGTCCAACATCTTTCAAGATACTCAAACCAGAAGACAATTGATTTAACAAAATGAGTGGAAATGATAAACAGCTTACTGACAACCAAAGGAAGCCTGTAAGGGTTCATCATTATGAGAGACTGGTTCCCTCAAAGTTCTACTTCTCAGATAAAGCCACTCCTCCCTCCAAAGGAGGGATGTGAATATCTTAGAAGGACTTTTAGTCATTGGGAGGAATGGAAGCACAAGATGATTTCCATATTTGTGAAAGAAATCATTCTAATTATAAGGCTCTCCCTATGGCTCCTATTTCCTACAACTTCATCAGACACCTTCAGGCACAAACAATTCCAACGCTCCAAGCAACTTCAAGCAACTTCAAGCATACTCACCTTGTCTTCAACTTGTCTTCAATCTCAACCAAAGGCAAACAAAACAAAAACCCTAATCTAAGGGAACTAAAGAAGTTAAACTAGTTGAATTAGTGCCTTAGAATCATCTAAAACTAGCACCTAAACTAAAATCAATCAAAAATAGGAAACTATCCTATAAATTTCTACAAAAAATACTAAGGGATCCTAATTCAATTAAGAACACCTCATACAAAAACCAGGGACTAAATCATCTATTAAGCCCTATATTTAAGTCCTAAACCATAAGGTAACAACCATAAACCCTAAAAATGGAACTTCTAAAGGTTTCAACCTAAACTACCACCTAGGTTCATCACAAAAATGTGAGAAAACTGCTATAGTAGCATACATGTCTAACCTAATCACACACAAAAAATTAGGATCAAAATCATCACCACATGATCACACAAAATTCATCAAAATTATGTATCAAACATAACCATTTTAATATCAATTAAAATATAAAATTCCCATAAAATCAGAAAATGCATGAAATGAAAATATTTTTTCTCCAAAAAATACTAGACTCAATCATGAGTAAAATGCAAAAAGAATGGGATTAATTAGATTAATTTTCAATTTTATATGAATTTTTCAAGAACCATGAACAAAATGAAAAAATAATGAAAATCAAAATAAAACAACACACGCGCGGTGCAAATAGTAATGATATTCAGTTCAAACTATGGGTTGGGCCATCAGGGGGTGTGGATATCAGGTATTTCACTAAGCCCAAAATCATTGATTAAATGAAACGCAGCGTTTCATAATCAAAATTCCTTCACGAATTGAATTAAAACGTGGCCGTTGGATGAGGGTCCTAGTCCAAGTCAAACCAAGATCTGATGGTCCTGGGATCATCTTCTCCATTTCAAACCTCTGCAACTTCGCGCCCAGCTCCGGCCACCACCGGTGGTGCTCCGGTCATCTTCCTCAACCCTAATTCTCTCTAGGATCCTCCATTGCAAATGGTCAATACATGAAACTTATCCCAAATTCCCTCACGAACTCATTCATGCCCTTAATTCAACCTAAATCCTCAAGATTCACCATATCCAATTCTCAACCGAAAATGGTAATACCCTAAATTGGTCACTAATTCTCAAATTAATGGTCTGAAATCCATCCTACACCGTTCTACAATGCATCTAACACCTTAATTCGTCTTGATTCTACCTAATTCATGCTAGAGGAAGAAAGTTACTAACCTGAAAATCTTGGATGAACAGATGCACTAAACCTTCAAACCAAGCTCTCTAATCTTTCAGACACGATCAATGAACCTTTTCCTTGCTTCTGTATGCAAAAGAACCGGTTGAAAGCTCCTAAATCTTGAAACCCGATGGTGAGTTGCAGGTGGAAAATTTTGAGTTCAAGAGCACCAATCAGCCACGAATTCTTCTTGATTATGATCTGGACTCAATCCTTAGCATCCATGGAAGAAGTTTCAATCAAGAAAATGGATGGAAAGTGAAGAATTTGGTGAAACCGAATTCAATTGCAATCCAAGAAATCTCACTCTCAATCTATGCTCTCTCCTTCAATCAACACCAACCTTTGCATTGGATCAACTCTACTCAATATATAGATGATGTATGAGTGATCTAGAACCCTCTAGATCCTTCTAATGAGAGTTTCAATCTCTCATGTCATGATATTTTCAATCACATATCATGATATGCACCATTTTGTTTGCATCTTGGAATCAAACCCATTCTCTTCCAATTTCTCCCCTAGTGACATTTTGAAAGAGTTTAGCTTGCAAAGGCCCTTGGTTATGCCTTGATTCTATGTTTTGCACATGTTACTTAATATGCAAGCAACTACTTTTCAAAGCAAGTCCACAATTTAGACCTCAAATCATAAATGTGGCTAAACCAATTTTCTTAAAATGTTTTACATGCCATGGTTTGGATGTGTAGGTTGAAAATATCAATTTCCAACTTTGATTCATTTAACTTATACCCTTATTTTAGGTCATTTTTGCAACTTTGAGCTACAAGCATTTCCAACATCTCATGACCTCCTTACTAGCCTTAAAACATAATTTTGAACACGTTTGATGTTGAACATTTTTCCATTTGAAGCTTGGAAATAGGAGTTATGGCCTTATACTTGAAATGACCTGTAATCTCCAAATGACCAAAATACCCTTGACTTGTCAAAGCCATAACTTGAGTTCTACAAATCCTATCAAGGACTTCTAGTACTCTCTAGAAAGCTAAGAGAATAAGGAACAACATTCATGTTGACCAAAAGTTCATAGGAATCATCCTTCTTGGGCAAAAGTTTGATGCAAATTGGGTAACTTTCAAGCCCCCAGATTCACATACCTCAGATGACCTGTAACTTGTCAAAGTCATAACTTGAGTTTTACAAATCCTATCAAGGACTTATAGCACTCAAATTAAAGCTAAGATCAATCTCTACAACATTAATGTTGGGGGTAAGATGAGATGACAATCACATCTTGAGCTAAACTGCCTTGCAGATAGGGGTCAAACTAGGGGATTTTACACTGTCAAGCCTTAGAAACCCTAGCTTAAAACTTCTCAAACCCTTCAATCATGATGATTCAACCTTGGAATCATCCTCATAGAATCTCAATGCATCAATCCATGATCACATGGCTCTTGAATTAGGTCTCAACCCTCTCCAAATCATCAGTTGACCTAGGGTTGACCCAGTCAAACCCTAATTACACCACTCATGGATGAGTCTTCTTAATCTTGCAAAATGACCTATCTAGGCTCCATGATGGCTTTCAAGACATCTCTTAAGCTCTCTCAAGGCTTCAAGTCCACATTCCTGGCTTCAGGATCATCTGAGGTCTTCTCACAACTCTCAAGTTAAGAGGCACACACTCTTGGTTTCAACCACTCTCTCTGGGGATCTCTTAACTTCTCTGACAAAGATATCAACCCTTGAACACTTGAATAACCTTCTTCACTAGCTTCAAAGTCTTGTGTAGCTCTTAATTGGTAATCATACCTCTTGATCTCCTGCACACATGTCAATGAAATGCAGATGATAATGCTATGTGAATGCAATGAAACATAAGCTAGGTAAAGAAGAGTTGGGCAAATTTTGGGGTGCAACACATAGTTAAGACGTTTTTAACCTCCCTTTCAAGGGGAACTATGATTACTCTGATTCCATTCCCTATACAGGATACATAGGCACAAGATGTTAATCTTACCGAGTAAACTTAGGACTAACCCTTAGGTCTTTTAGGTCACTCTATCCCTTAGCTCAGCATATATACATCAAGCAGATAATAAAATAAAAAAGCATACAATAAACAAAAGGTTCCTGTAGAGTACTACAGAAGTTTAGGGTGATAGTACCTTCCCTAAGCTTAACCAACCCCTTACCTAGGTCTCTCCCCGCATTGTGTTTACGATGCAAAAATAGGTTTTCCCTTTTTTGACCTTTTCCTTCGGATAAATCAAAGAGTGATTGTGAATCAAGAATTGTGATTGAAACTAATTAATAGTTTGATATCCTATTTCCACCGCAACAACAAGCAAGAGTTTGAAATCCAAGTTCAAGCATAAAAGGAAGCCAACAAGCCAATCCTATATCAATTTCAACTTAAACACAAATGGAATAAGATCAAAGTTTGAAATGAAGGATGAGAGATAGGAGGGTGAAAACCCTAAAAAGAATCACAACTTTCCTTAATGTAAAGTGTTTCTAAAATGGGGTTTTTTAGAATTCTTTAAATATTTTATGAAATTATACAATAAGATAAAAATTTAGCAAAACGAATCATTAAAAAATGATTAAAATTGAGAAAGTTATGCTACTTTGAAAATTGAATAAAAATTAAATAAACAAGTGATTAAAAATAGGGAAATGTCTCACCCAAGGCTTGAACCCAAAACCTTGGGGCCATAGACCCAAAATCTAGCCAACCACACCACCTCATGCGTGTGACTCATAGATGGGAGGAGAAAGAGAAATATCAAAAACATAAAAAATCATAAAAATGAAACAAAAACGCCCTCGCTGAGGGTCGAGCTCGGGTCATTGGGCATGGCAAGTTCTTATGGCAAGGAAATAACCACTGGAGTGGCGATACATCCATTCTATCAAGCCACCCCAGTTATACATATACCTAAATATGCGCATTTTCTGGGCAAATTCTTCAAGGCAACTCAAGTGGAAATTCTAAAACAGTTTGATCCTAAAATCCTCCAAACTCAATCATTTTCGATGAAATTTAAACCAAAACCATTTGTTTTTTCATGAAGAAGAAGATGGTATCAACCAAAATCTGAAATAAACTCCATAAATCAAAACCCAATTGGTCATGCTAAGAAAGATGTTGAAATGCAATTTGAGGTTTAAAGGTCAAAATAGATGCATTTAAAGTCATGTGAGGGCCTAAGCATATTACAAACACCTTCCTTATGGATAAGCTTAAGAGAAAGGCTCAATTTCTGTCATGGATCACAATGTGATCAAACAACTGCCAAACTAGTGAGTTAACGTTGCAGTACCAATTCAATGTTAAACTAATGCATAAGGGCAGCATCCAAATCCCAATTTAAAATACCAATAGCCAATACAACAGCCAATACATATAAATTCAATTAAAAAAAACCAACAACCACGCAATTAATTCAAATAAACCTTAAAATGCCAAAGGTGAATTTTGATATAAATGTTGGGCTTGAACTCACAACTGGTGGTAGATAGTCAAAAAAGTATTAAAACAATGTGTCAATGAAAATTGAGATTCAAAATATCAGGAATGTAAACAAGCTTAGAGTAACAGCCCCTAAACCACAAAGCACACCAACAGGAAAATATGTGGAGTCTTACCAAACTGAACTCAACCATACTACCTAAAATGCTATATGAGCTTCATGGGCCATGATTCCATCATTGGAACACCTTTTAAATCAAAATTCAAACTACAGTTGACTTTTCCTTATCAGAAACCCTAATCGGGAGTCCTGAACTGCACTGTTCTTGCTCTTTCGGTGACAACTTCAAATTGGATTCATACTTGATCAATATTGTATCTTTGGTGATGTAAAGACTTATTTTATGGAGAATCAATCCAAGGCATTGACTGATCAAACCATCGAAACCTCGATTCTCGACTGTACGGACCCCTGATTCATCTGTATCTTGACAAAGACAAGCTTGAAATAGGTTAAGGTTAGATAAACAAATGAATATGATCCTAAAATGATGATGAAGATCTAAGGGTCAAAATTTGGGGTGCAACAGTTGCCCCTATTTAAATATCTTCACCAGATGGCGATGAGTGATGACAATCCTCATTGAATCGTAGTGAAAATATTTAAATATAACAAACTAGAATTTTTTTTCTATAGATCCGATGATATGCAAAAGGACAAATGCTAAAATGCAATAAATTCTAAATGATGTTTTATGATGCTTGGATGCAAGACAAAATGCTGACACACAAGCAAAAGAAAAATAACGACAAAACAACAAGTAACTATTCATAGGGAACCCGACACACTGGGAAAGATCCAAGGCGTAACAAGCAATAGTTTGAATACGACTAAAGATGGTACTTCAAAGGGAATCCTTCACGTAGGGACACAAACTCCACCAGGAAATACAAGTCTTCGCTGGGGACAAGGGGAGAACACACTCTATTGGGGAAGAAAGAAAATCTCCATTGGGGAAGCAAAAGACCAGTGACATGATCCTCACTGGGGATAAGCCAAAATGAGGAACCTCCTATAACGAAGAGTTCGAACGGGATCTTCGGGAAAAGACTAGAAACAAGACCAGACGCACCGGGGATGCTAGTAACCTACTAGATCTTCGAGACTCGATTAGAGAAAGCAAAGGCTTTATTAGGGATACTAATAACAATCAATTTTTAAATGAACGGTTTCAAATGGTACTAGTAACCACTAGACTTCCTGGGAAATCGGTAATGACTGAGTCAAAGGATACCAATAGCCATTGGATTTGGGCAGCACCAGTAATCACTGGATTTTCAAAGGGTTTGGTGACAACTAGATCAAAGTACCAATAATAATTGGGTTAAGAGGCACTAATAACCATTGGAATTCAGATGGGATGATTGGTAACAACCAATTCAGAGGGTCGATAACAATCAGACTTAAGCAATGCCGATGACTATTGGATTTAGACACACTGGAGACAACCAAATCAAAGGATGACCAATAAAAATTGGCTTTTACATGCAGAGGACATTAGTGACAACCAAATCAAGTACCAATAACCATTGGAATTAAAAGACAATACTAGTAACTACTAGATTTCAACGAGGATTGGTGACAACCAAATCAAGCAGAGTTCCAATAACGATTGGTTTTAAACAGAGCCAGCGACCACTGGGTTATGAATGATTGGTGATAACCAAGTCGAGGTACCATTAACAATTGATTTTTAACAATGCTAGTAATTACTAAACTTTCAAAGATTATTGGTGATAACCAAATCAGGAGCAAAGATTAGTAACAACTGATCATCTTGATAATTCGATATGGTTAGTCATAACTAGCTTCCCATGATGGAAAAAGGTAATCCCAAGGTTATCGATAAAGTTGGGGTAAAAACCGCACAGCGAAAACTGTGGCAAACAGAATAAAGAGGGTGGTAGAAACCAAAGGATCTCAAAGGCAACAGCCAGAAACCTAAAGCAAATGCCAACATATGCGTATGCTGATATGGTGCGAATGCATAAATGAAAACCGACCCACGAAGGAGAAAGAAAGAGCAAAACAAAGAACTCAAAGAGGGGACCCAACACGCTGAGTCTCGATGTTTCAAGTTGGATGGCGCTTCCTTCGGGGAAATAACAATTTTCCGGTGTAATCAATACTCTTGCAAATCTGCAGGGGAGAAATCTTGGCTTAAGAGCGGGGATTGTTGTTGCACGCGTCTTTTTGGTTGGAGGCGACAACAAGATTTTACGGTTCTGAGAGTAGTGTAACACTGTCATATTACCTCTGGAGCTTTTCAACATGTTTTGTCAAATCAATTTTCTTTAAAACAAAATTTAACTTTTTCAAAACACTTTGCTTTTCGAAAAAATATTTATTAACAAATAAGTGAAATTGCATAACAAAAACAGAAGATCATAACAATGATTGGTCCAAAAACTGATTTCATTAATAGATGAGAACTTTACAAAGGGTAGAATCTTGGGAATAAATACATTTGAAAAATGGCAAACAAAAGGGGTTAGAGAATCTCACGATGATCCAGTCCTACTAACTAGCAGTCCACGCACTTCGTTGCTTCTGGCAAAAAATGATAATTATTGATTTTCTTTTAACCCTTTGGACAAAATCCTACCCCTGCATTTGTCGGCTTTTGCTCTTCAGGCTTCTGCCTTGCTGAAGTGTTGATCCACCATTCTAGGCTTTCCATTTAGGCGTAGTACTTTCTCACTGCATCTGAGTTGATAGGGTACTTGATTTTTCGCCATCCATGGTCTAAAGAATTAGAGATCCTCCGAAGAAGACGGTCTTTACAATGAAAGGTCCATCATAG
Organism: Lathyrus sativus; assembly: GCA_963859935.3. Classification (NCBI taxonomy): domain Eukaryota; kingdom Viridiplantae; phylum Streptophyta; class Magnoliopsida; order Fabales; family Fabaceae; genus Lathyrus; species Lathyrus sativus. The sequence continues at coordinate 216,053,074 of OZ012741.1, forward strand.
TTGGGCATCCACTTGCCGCGCATGTCCTTTTATGTTGGTAGGATTTTTCTGAGCACAAGTTCTCCTTCCTTATACTTCTTGAGGCGAACCTTCTTGTCGAATGCTCTTATCATCCTTTGTTGATAGATCTGGCTATGACACATGGCCGTCATCCTTTTCTCATCAATAAAGTTCAATGAATCGAACCTTTCTTTTATCCACTCGTCTTCTTCAAGCTCGGCTTCCATTAATATCTTTAAAGAAGGTATCTTGACTTCGATGGGTAATACGACATCCATCCCATAGAACAAGGAAAAGGGAGTTTCCCCTATTGAAGTTCGCACTGACGTTATGTACCCATGTAGAGCAAATGGTAACATCTCATGCCAATCTTTGTAAGTTACGACCATCTTCTGTATTATCTTCTTGATATTTTTGTTTGCAGCTTCGACAACACCATTCATCTTGGGTCTGTAAGGAGACAAATTGTGATGTTTGATTTTGAAGTTATCATAAAGCTCCTCACCATTTTATTGTTCAGATTCGACCCATTGTCGGTGATGATTTGGTCAGGGATACCATATCGGCAGATGATTTCTTTCTTGATGAAACGGGCGACCACTTGCATTGTTACATTTGCATACGACACTGCTTCTACCCATTTTGTGAAGTAATCAATTGCAACAAGGACAAAACGATGGCCATTGGAAGCCTTTGGTTCTATTGCCCCAATCATGTCTATGCCCCACATTACGAATGGCCATGTTGATGTCATCACATTGAGAGATTGTGGAGGGACATGCACTTTGTCCGCATAGACTTGGCATTTGTGGCACTTTCGAACAAAAAGGATGCAGTCTGTCTCTAAAGTCAACCAGAAATAGCCGGCTCTTAAGATCTTTTTAGCCATGGCATGGCCACTGGCATGGGTACGAAATGTTCCTTCATGTACTTCATTCATCAAGAGACTTTCTTTTTTCTCATCGACACATCGGAGTAGAACCATGTCGTGGTTTCTCTTGTATAAGATGCCATTGCTGATGGAAAAACTTAGATGACAACCTTCGTATAGCTCTTTTATCAATCCTGGATGCGTCAGCTGGATATTCTTAATTTTAGAGAAAATTCTTTATGTCGTGGAACCAAGGTTTCTCATCAGATTCTTCTTCTATTGTCATAACATATGCTGGCACTGTCCTTCTTTCAATGCAGATCAGAGGCGCCTCGTTATCAAATTAGACCTTCCACATTGATGCCATCACGGCTAAAGCATCGGCGATGTGATTTTCTGCTCTTGGAACATGTTTAAAGGTGATTTAATCAAAGTATTCGACCATCTCTAGAATGTGAGTTTTGTAAGGGATCAACTTTTCGTCTCGGGTCTCCCTCTCCTCTTTAAGCTGATAGATCACCAGAGCTGAATCTCCGATCACTTCCAAAATTTTGATGCGGAGATCAATGGCAGCTCCTAATCCTAGGATGCAGGCTTCATACTCGGCTATGTTGTTAGTACAAGAGAAATAAAGTCGGGTTGTGACAGCAGTATACCCTCTAGTCGGATTTTTCAAAGCATCTCCCACACCATGTCCATTTTTATTTGACGCTCCATCAAACATCATTTCCCATCGAGATCCAGGCTCAGGACCTTCTTCAGGGCCAGGTTCTGACTTCATTCGTTGAATGTACATCACATCCTCATCGGGGAACTCAAACTTGAGCGGCTGATAATCTTATACGGGATGCTCCACGAGGTGTTCTGATAAGACACTTCCTTTGATAGACTTTTGAGCAACATACTGAATATTATACTCTGACAAGAGCATATGCCATCTGGCCAACCTTCCAATTTGAGCTGGCTTTTCGAAGATGTACTTGATTGGGTCCATCTTAGAAATCACCATTGTGGTATGGCTGATCATATACTGTCTTAGGCGCTTGGTGGCCCATGCCAAAGCACAACAGGCTTTCTCTAGCGGAGAGTAATGACTCTCGCAGTCTGTGAACTTCTTGCTTAGTTAATAAATTGCAAGCTCTTTTTTGCCTGACTCATCAGTTTGGCCCAAGACGCAACCCATTGAATCTTCTAATACTGTCATGTACTTGAACAATGGTTTTCCAGGCACTAGAGGAATCAATACTGGAGGCTCTTGTAGATACTGTTTTTTTTCTCAAATGTCGACTGGCAGTTTTCGTTCAAAACTACCGTTTAATCTTTTCGTAACAACTTGAAAATCGGTGCGCAAGTAGGTGTTAGATTAAAGATGAACCCGGAGATGTAATTTAATAGTCCAAGAAAACCTCTGACCTATTTATCTATTTTAGGAGCAGGCATCTCTTAGATCGCTCTGACCTTATCAGGATTTACTTCAATTCCACATTGACTAACAATAAAACCAAGTAGTTTTCCTGAGCGAACCCTAAAAATGCATTTAGGTGGATTTAGTCTTAGCTGATACCTTCGGAGCCTCTCAAACAACTTCAATAAATGATCCAAATGGTCTCCTTTGCTTTGAGACTTCGTGATCATGTCGTCTACATATACCTCAATCTCTTTGTGCATCATATCATGGAAAAGTGCGATCGTGGCTCTCTGATATGTTTCTCCTGCAATCTTCAAGTCGAAAGGCATGACCTTATAAGAATAGGTGCCCCAGGGTGTAATGAAAGTTGTCTTCTCCATGTCGGCTGGATGCATCTTTATCTGATTATAACCAGAAAATCCATCCATAAATGAGAATACCGTGAAGCTGGCTATATTGTCCACCAGAGTGTCTATATTTGGAAGAGGGAAATCTTCCTTCGGACTAGCTTTGTTTAGATCCCTATAGTCCATGCACATTCTGACTTTGCCATCTTTTTTTGGTACTGGCACAATGTTGGCCACCCATTCTAGATATTTGGATACCGCTAAAAAGCTTGCATCGATTTGTTTCTTGACTTCATCTCTGATCTTGAGAGCCATGTCTGGTCTTGATCTGCGAAGTTTCTGCTTGATTGGAGGACATTATGGGTTCAGGGGGAGCTTGTGCATAAAAATTTCGGTGTCCAACCCTGGCATATCTTGATAAGACCAAGTGAATATGTCAACATAATCTCTGAGGAGTGTTGTCAACCTGCTTTTGACTTCCGGTCCCAACGATGCTCCGATCTTGACTTCTCTTTTCTCTTTCTCAGCCCCCAAGTTGATGATGTCAATTTATTCCTTGTACGGCTGAAGATAGGCATCTTCATATTCAGTCATCCTCTTTAATTCTTCTGGGACCTCTAAGTCTTCATCATTCTCTTCTTCGGTTTGGAAGACAGATGAACCACTAGTAGAAGGAACTGAAGGATCATGGGATCTTGTGGGTGTTGGAGGTGCTCTGCATGTTTTTACAGTTTTGGGAATGATCAGACACATACACACAGACATGTAGATGAAGGGTTGTTTTTAAGTTTTCACAAAAAAGTTGTCATTTTTCCTTTTAACAAAAAGAGTGAAAATGATAAGCAAGAAAGAACAAGAGTTTTAATAAAACACTTTCATTCATAGATTTTCCAATTTGCAAAGTGGCCCATACAAAATGATTCATAGGTCTCGGGCAAGACCAGGAATTTTTAAAGAAAACAAAGCTAACAAGCAAAATGCATTACTCTAATGGTAAAAAGACAGGAATCTCCATAGTCTCCCAGTTGCGCAGAGCTGCTCCTCCTTGAATTATCAAACCGTCAAGATCACAATCTTCTTCTTCGGCAATGATGGCGTTTACTTGCAGTCCGCCACTGGTGAAAATCTCTTTCAAGGATTTCTTCTTTATAACGTCCTCCTCTGGCTCACCTTTGAGAGTTGGTTTATAACCCAACCTTTGTCGATCATTCTTTGCTCGAGCGTTAACTTCAATAATCTCTCCCCATCCTAGTGGGGTTCCAGCCTTCAGCGTAACTTTGATGCTTTAGACAGAAGCGAAAGATGGACTGCAGGTTATAGCCGACTCATCAACCAGAACAACATGGGCTATTTCTATTGCTTGGAAAGGCATTTTAAGTGAATCTTCATCTGCTTCGATGTATCGAAAAGAAGACAGGTTACTCACCATCAAGTCTTCTTCTCCATGAACGATGACAAACTGGTCGTCGACAATGAATTTCATTTTTTGATGTAGAGTGGAGGTAACAGCGCCTGCTACGTGTATCCAGGGTCTCCCCAATAGACAGCTGTAAACTGGATTAATATCCATCACCTGGAAAGTAATCTTAAAGATTTATGGACCTATCATGATGGGCAGGTCGACCTCTCCTATCACTGTCCTTCTGGAACCATCAAAAGCTTTTACCACTAGAGATGTGGGCCTCATGTCAGCACCTTGATAAGCTATCTTGGCCAAGGTTCTCTTCGGCATTACATTAATCGCAGATCTTGTGTCGATGAGTACCCTGGATAATGTATCCTCCTCACATTTGATTGAGACATGCAAGCCACGATTGTGCTTGTGCTTCTCGGTTGTCAAATCATTGTCATCGAAACTCAGAGTATTACATGCTGTGATGTTTGCCACAACAGAATCGAATTGCCCTGCTGTGATGTCCTTCGTCACATGGGCTTGCGTCAGAATCTTCAACAAAGCCTGACGATGTGCTGGAGAACTCAACAATAATGACATGATATAAATTTTAGATGGCGTCTGGTTTAGCTGATCTACCACTCGGTAGTCACTTCGACGAATAATCCTCAAGAATTCTTCCTCATCATCTCTAAGACACTCTTTTCATTTGGCCATAGGTTCTTTAGAGACAAATTATTTTAAAATGGAATCTTTAGCGGCAGCGGCCTTAGGAATGGGAATCGTCGGTTGAGAAACTGCAGGATTTGCTCGGGGTTGATATGCACGACCGCTTCGGGTAATTCTACTTCCACTGGCAATGTTGGCAACTTTTTATTGTCTTATTTCTTTGAATATCTCATCACACCATGAATGGTCATCTTTTGGCATTACGACCCTCAGGTGAGGTTTGGATTCTCTCCCTAGTTCAAACTTAGATTAATCTCTCCCAAATCTGGGTGTTATATCATCACGGAACACTGGCCGGACGTTTTTGTTCCTGGTTGTATTATTATTGTATTTCTGAACACGGCCTTCTTGCTGACTTCTTCGGGTATATTGAACACATGTTCAATTACCGCTATGTCTTCATTTTTCTTCCTGTTAGCGATTTCTATCATTCCTTGATCAAGTAATGCTTGAACGTCTTTTTGTACACGGTCACAACCTTGTAGGTTCAGCATACATTGATCATAGTTCTCATGAGAAGTTTTGAGCATCCAAGCTTTAGTGAGACGTTTGTGCAATTCTACCAACGGTACCTTGATTTCATCAATAGTGGTAACGGTCTTGGTTTCAGATTCTTCCCTTTCTTCAGTGATAGCATTTACTCCACCATGGTTCGATAGAGGGTTATCCTTCACATTCGGGTGATTGTCTTCAAAAGACAGGATCTTCTTTTCAATCAATTCACGAACAAGGTGTTGGAGTGCAAAGCATCCTTCTAAGTCATGTCCAGGAGCGTTTTCATGGAATGGACAGTGGGCATTGGCGTTGTAGTAGTATGGAAGAGGATTAGGCGGAGCGCCTAATTTCCTTGTTTTGATAAGTTCTCTTTCTATTAGCATAGGGAATAATTCAGTGTAGCTCATAGGCATGGGCTGTATCTTTGGCCTATTATTTTGGTAATTAGTCCTCTGAGCTTGAGCCTAAGGCTGCTGGCCCTGTTGGTGGTATTGTTGATGTTGATTGGATGCCCCTTGTTTAATACCCTGATGAGTTTGCTGTTGAAAAACAGGCGTCACTGCTGCTACATAGGATGGTTGATGATATTGTTTTCGTTGATTCTTCGAATTTTGTCCTCTTCCTCCATATGTTATGGCACTTACTTCGCCCTCCTTCTTCTTGTGGAAGTTACTAGTTGGCTTTTTGGTAGCACTGGTGCTAGAATTGGCATTTGAAGTTGTCACTTTTCCACTTTTCAGCCCTGCTTCAACCTTGACTCATACCGTGACGATGTCAAAGAAGTTGGTAGTAACGCTACTGATTAATCGTTCATAAAACTCCGGTCTGAATGTATCTACAAACTAGTCTGCTAGCTCTTTTTCAGTGAGGGGTGGCTCAACCTGAGCTGCAGTCCTGCGCCACCTTTGGGCATACTCTTTAAAAGTCTCGGTGCTTTTCTGCGTCATACTGAGAAGTTGACGATGATCTGGAGCCAGATCCATATTATATTTGTATTGCTGGACGAAAACATCTAATAAGTCTTGAAATCCATGTATCTTTGCCTGATCTAAGCTTAAGTACCATTTGGCCGATGCTCCTTTGAGGCTATCTTGGAAGCAATGTACCAACAGTTTGTCGTTTTCAATGTGCGGAGCCATCCTCCTGCAATACATGATCAGGTGTACTTTGGGACAAGTTGTTCCCTCATACTTATCAAACTCGGGCATTTTTAACTTTTGTGGGAATACTAATCCGGATACCAAACACATGTCTTTGGCATCTGACCCAAAAACGTTACTCCCTTCAATGGCTCGCATTCTTTTGGCCATGATATCCATTTCTACTCTCAGCTTTTCATGTTTTTCATCTTCAGCTTCGGAACCGTCTGGTATATTGAAGATTGGTTGATGGTGGCTGAAAATAGGTCGTACCTGAGTTGGTCCACCTGTTTGAGTGAATATAGGAGTTATCGTCGTTGGATCAACCTGTGGCTGAAAATCGGATGACTGCAAATTGTTGACTGGTGGTAGGAAATCCCTAGACATGTCGAATGGGAATTCCATTGTTGCAACTGGAGCGGCTGGAAGATTTGTTGCTGCTGTAGTGACTTCGGAAACCACTATAGCTTGCGTGTCCATCTTCGCTTTGATCACATTAAGGACCTCCATGATCTGAATGACGTTTCTCTTAATCCCCTCGATATCGTTATCCATCTGGTCGATCCCCTGATCGTTGTCTGCCATCCTTCTCTGAGCTTGAGCTCGGGTATTGTATCTGTGAGAACTCAACGTGACCCTCCTCTTTCTGGCGGATAAGAACAACAGATGAGTTGCAGAACCCAATGCAAGACTAATGCAGGATGAGATGCAAATGCAAATGCAAATGCAAAAACCAATTATTCAAGGAAAAAGCAAATTTTGTTTACAAACAAAATTAGGAACAACATGTAACAACGTGCTTTAAAAAGAAACTTTTCATTGATAATTCAAGATCTATTACAATGGATGGCCCTTGCTAAAAAGTAAGACCTTTCTTACAACAAAAGTAAATGCAACAAACATAAATGTAACACGGATTTCAATCCTTTTTAGGGAAAGCAGGAAATGGTGAAACATTTGATCGATCTAAATAGATGACCCTTCTTCTTCTTGAGATTTGGGCTGAGCTTGGTACTGGCGAATGATCTCCCATAAGTCTTCATTCTCGCGCTAAGCTTTGATTAAAGCATACCTCATCTCTTCCCTAATCATAGGAATTTCTGGCTCCATTGTGATCTCATAGTCATGAGAGTAGAACATTGCTAAAGCTCTCTCCTTGGACCAAAGCAGATAGGCTCTGGTAGGCAAACAACTTATGTTTTCTTCTGCAGTCATCCCTTATATGTTAGGGCGCCCCAAGCAAAGCTGACTTGGGCCTCTAGTTCTCTGTTGCTACCTTTTTCACAAAAATAGGCTTTTAGCAGCTCTGGTTCTTGCTTTGGCCCGGTTGTATACCCAAGCTGGCGTCGAGTGAGAATTGGATTATAGCTGATAACCCCTTTTGTACCAATGAGAGGTATATTAGGGAAGTCCCCGCAACTATGGATCATGGGTGTACCGCTGATTTTGGGATCATACCAATTAACATCATAGTGGCTGAGAGTTGTTAACATTGTGATCCAATATTCCTTGCTAGTGAGGTTCCATAAGACATGAGTCCTGGGCAAATGGGAAATAAACCATCTGCTAAGTAAAGCAGTACAGCACGAGAACTGTCTGAGGTCGTACAGAGTGTGGCGGTGAATGACAAGGTAGGTGTTTTCTAGCAATGCATTCACGGGATTTTGGATAATGAAGAGTCGAATAGCCTCCTCACTGATGAACTCATTACCACATGGAAAAAGGCACAAGTCGTATATCAAGAACGCCAAGATCGCCTCGAAGATACCCCAGTTCCTATTTTCATAGTGAAATTGAGCCATTTCCATCAACGGTCTTGCCTCTATTCCATAGAAACCACCTTTCGCTCTCATAGTAGGTAATTCTTCTGGCCTGAGGTGTAATGCTTTAGCGAGATCTCTTATTTTCGGTTTCACATAGGAATCTTTGAAAGAAACATGAAACTTTAGGTAAGCCATATATTCTTTAATAGTTGGAAGCAGCTGAAAATCTGGAAAGATGAAGCAATGATATATCGGAATGTAAGACTCAACGAGCGCGTGCAGCATGCATCCATCAATTTAAGTGTTAAGTAATGGCAGAATATCTCCATACTTTACAGTGAAGGCGGTGGATCCTTAACAAGGCCTGCCTAGATCTTGAGGTTGTCCAACTTCAAATCTGGAAATGGGAGTCCTCTTCATCGTACCATGTTGATGTCTACAAAGAAAAATTTGAATTTCCTTGAATGGTTAGAAAAATGCAAAGATGCGATGCAAGTGCGATTGGTTTTACAAAACTCAGAAGATCAATTTGTGTCAAACCCTCATTTCATTCAATATTGGTAAAAGTTACAACCTTTGAGATACATTTCAAGAATTTTAAATTACATCAAGAGACTAGGTTTCACGACCTAAAATAATGACCTTAGACACGAGGCCTCTTCAGCTTCTTCAAGATTGCATTTTCCATTACCAACTTATCTACTATCCCTTTCCTAGCTCTGGAGGTAGGAGGGATATTGGAGTACTCATGATTGCTTTGAGTGGGCTTGATACTAGAGAAAAATAAATTCTCTCTTGTTGTTTCCCCATTGATTACTCGTTGTTCGAGCCAATCTATTAACTCATCTTTTTCTTGTACTTCTCGGATGAGTCTTGTTGCCTCGGAAGCAAGTGAATGATACTTTCCTTCCCAAGTGTCTCTCTCAAGTTGCGCTCTTGCAAGAAGCTCTTGGTACTCTTCCATCTTTTCAATGGGAATGATAGAGGATGATGACGTGATGACGATCTACGTGTCCTTTTTGGGGAGATACGACATCTTTAAATCTTTTCTCGAGATTGGACCCACTGAGTAAATGGCTTCAAAGCTATGCAATTTCTTTTCCCCAGCTCTTCTTTTGTTTTTTTATGGATGTTCTCCCATGCGTCAACTGTACTATTTCTCACACTTTTGGCTACCTCTGCGTTGAGATAAAAGAAACCGGATAGAAGCACATTGTTGGGTTTGTATTTCATCGGAAAGCCAAACTGTCGTCTAGCCAAAGCTGGATTGTAATTGATCCCTCCTCGTACTCCAATAAGTGGTATATTTGGGAAGCTTCCACAATGATCAAAGTAAAATCCTCGGTCGTATGTGGGATCGTACCAATGAATATCAACTTGTGTTAGAGAGATTATCCTTTGAGACCATCTCCATCCATTGGGATTTTCTTTGAAAGCATCAGTTCTCGGAAAATGATTGACAAACCATTTGTATAATAGAGGTGCACAGCAGAGGAAAGCTCCTTTTCCTTGAAGTGTCCGATGATGAATTGAATGATACACATCTCCTAACAAGGTAGGCACTGGGTTGCCACTTAAAAATATGATGATGGAAGGGAAATTGGTGAATTCCTCTACCTCGGGAAACAACATTAGTCCATAGATTAACAGAGCTAGCACTGCTTCAAATGAATCTATACTCCCTTCTTTGGCGAGATGGGCAGCTTTCTTGACTAAGAAATCTGAATGAAAACCTCATACTCCTTTTTTGGTTGTACGGTGGGCTTTAATTTCAGAATCTTCGATGTGAAGAGTATCTGCAATTTCTTTTGGCAAAGGTAACTTCTCTAATCCATTATAAGGTTTTTGGTCCTTCACGGGAACTCCCATTTAATAGGCGTACTCTTCCAATGTCGGCATCAACTGATAGTCGGGAAAAGTGAAGCAATGATACAATGGATCATAGAATTGAACCAAAGTACTGAGAATTCCTTCTTCCATTCCTAATCTGACTAGGCTTATGATCTTTCCATATCTCTTTCCAAAGTCTTCTAATACCATAGTTCCTAGCTTTCTCAACTCGGAGGTATCGGGCTTCTTGAAGGTGTACCTCTTGGTGTTTCTTGTTCCAATATCCATGATATGTCTAGGATTTTGCACACAAAGAGATCAACTGAGTTTTTACGAAACTAGCCGCGATATGAAATGCTTATGATGAGATGATGCACACACCACATAAACAAATATTCACCAATACAATGCATATGCGCACAAAGGCTCCCTAGGCTCAAAGGTCAAAGTATGGAGTCAAAGGTCTTCCCATCCCCAAGGATCTGTACTATGGTTTATTTTGTACCTGTCGAACGGGTTCTGTCAAAGTTCCCAGAGTCATAGTAAATCCTTCAAATATTTCCAACTAACGCGACTACTCACGTGAGTCAACAATATTCTCAAGATAAACTCGTCTGAGTGTAGCATTGTGTGACAACTATTAAGGGACTACTCCCTAACAGTTTCCGCGCTACATCCTAAAAAGGCCAAGTGAGGTAAAAGTGTCACTAAAAGTCCTCAGCTTCGCAGACTCGTATTGAAATAATTAGTGAATACATGGCTACTCATGCATTACTAACCATCTCAAAGAGTCTCCAATGAGCGTGATTACATCATATGTCAGACATATTAGGACTACTCCCAATAGCCTAACTATCAATCATACCACAATCCTATCTCATGTGTCACTCAAATCCGGGTTAGGACTTATCTCCCCATTCAAAGCACCCAATATCCAACACACCAACAAATATATTGACAAATATACATGTTAAGCAAATATTCACAAATATAGCATACAAACAAAATAGGCTAAACCCCCAAGTTTAAGTTATTTCCCCAGTGAAGTCGCCATTTTTGTTTCGGTGAGAATCGTGATACCAAGATATTGATTAACTTGAATATTGATTCTTTAAATTCACAACCGGACTTTGATTTATCCAAAGGAAAGGTTAAAGAGAGAAAGACCTTTTGCGCGATGTAACAACAACCCTAAGAGATCGAGGATCGGGGGTTGGTCATGCCTAGGCTAGGTATTTCACATCCTAAACATTGGTAGTACTCTACAGGAACCTTTTGTATGTTTGTATGTTATACTTGCTAAATGTTTGTTATGGCTTGGGATTAGGTTAAGGGTGAAGGTTGTATGAGTTTGGGTAAAGACCTAAGGATAGTTCTAAGTTTGCTTGCAAAGATATCACATCCTCTGCTTACGTATCCTAACTAGGATAACATCAGAACAATCGTAGTTCACCTCACTAGGGATAGATGAACACTTGATGATGATCAAGGTTCAAAGGGGAACAAGCATAACAATGCTTGTATAGATTTTGGCAAAACTCTCTAGATCTAAGTTGTACACTCAAAGGAATTGACTTTTATAAGAGGCAATAGGGGGAGTAAGTAATCATCACCATGATTCTTACATAGAGTTGACAAACTCTATATTAAAGTTCTAATAGAAGGGTACTCCTGACAAGGGGTAAGTCTTCTAGACTTAAAGCAAAGTCTAATGGATATAGGTTCTAACTTAACTAAGTTCAAGACGACTTAACAAAGTCAAGGATCTATGACCTCAAGGGCCAATAGAGAGACTTTCCTTTGGAAGGGAATAGATGAGACAAATTGGATGAGAACTAAAGAGTTCCATCACTTGGGGAAAGTAACTTAACAAAGTATAAACATTCAAACACGATGAATATAAAAGGTATGGTTACAACCAAGAACAATGCAAGCATATGACAATATCAAACAAGGATTATGAACAAGACAAATGGTTACCACCAATGCATATACCAAAACATTTCAATATCTAGAGGTAGGTTCTTACAATACTCGACATAAGATGTGAAAACCAATGACATATCTTGACAAAGATGAAGGTATATCTTAACAAAGATGAAGGTAACAACCAATGAATAAATGCAAACAAGTCATAACTTGAGGTAAGCATGTTAAGGGTCAAAGGATTTCATATGTAACCACATAAGCAAACATCATACATTTGATGACAATCAAGTATGGACAATCAAACACTAATCACAATAATGTAAGTAAGATGTTTGATATTTCATAAATCTTAAAGATGAACCAATTAAATGCTTACAAGCAAAAGGATTTGGAAAAATGAGAGATAGGAGGGTGAAAATCCTAAAATGAATCATAACTTTCCCTAATGTAAATTGTTTCTAAAATAGAATTTTTAGAATTATTTAAACATTTTATGAAAGTATGCAATAAAATAAGAATTTAGCAAATAGAATCATTAAAAAATGATTAGATTTGAAAAAGTTATACTAATTTGAAATTTTAATAAAATTAAATAAACAAATTATTAAAAAGGAAGAAATGTCTCACCCAAGGCTTGAACTCAAGATCTTGAGGTCATAGACTCAAAATTTAACCAATCCTACCATTTCAAACGTGTGAACAATGATGGAAATGGAAAGATAAATAATGAAAACACTAAAATTAAGAAAATAACCAAAAAGCGCCCTCCCTGAGGATCGAACACGGGTCATTTGGCATTACAAGATACTTAAGGGCAAGGCAATAACCACTGGGGTGGCGATACATCCAATGTATCAAGCCACCCCATTTAAATATACACCTAAAGAAGCGGAATTTCTGGGCAAGTTCTAGGCAAATTCAAGTGAAACACTAAAAAACGGTTTGATTCCAATCTCACCAATTTTAAACCAAAATCAATTAAATAAATACCTAACATGATTGGATTTTCACAAGGAAGAGGATGGTATCAACCATTTTTTAAAATGAAACACACAAATTAAGACATGATTGAATATGCAAGAAAAGATTTGACATGCGTTTGTGGAGTTAATGATCAAAACATAAGGATTTAAATCCCAAACAAAATCTGCACATGTTTGAAATGTACAACTTATGATAATGCTCCAAGGGATTATCTTAATTTCTCACTAGATCGTGTTATGACCAACAAGCTCTTGTAATCTTCCCTCACTATACTAGCTGCAAGAATCAAGAGTTCCTTCCTTTGAGCAAGCTTGTGAGTGTTGCTTCGTTTTGAAGAAACAATGCAATCTTTAAGACAATTTGAGTAGATGAGCTTCCAATTGTTTTTTGAGAATTCAAACAGTTGTCATAACATGAATATGAGGTGTTCCAAGTGTTACAATGATGGGAAATGGCTTAAGTAGTGATTTGATGTGAAACTTGCACAAAAGTCAAAGTATGGTGGTATGAAACTTGACTTTTTGATTCAAAGCTCTTTTGATGAAACTAATGGTGGGAATAGTTTCAAATGGTCATTTTGAATGTGTGTGTGTGTGTGTGTGTGTGTGTGTGTGTGTGTGTGTGTGTGTGGTTTTTGAAGTGGTTTTATGTTTGGAAATGTGACTGGTGTGAAAAATGCAAAGGGACACTTTTGGTTGTTTTTTAGAATTTCATCACTTACAAGCAAAGAGGGTGGGAAGGAGAGCTATGTGTTTCTTGTGTTTTGGATAGCTCTGTTTTATTGAGAAGAGTGGAGTGAACACTCTATTTATAGGCGAAGTGAAGGTTGGGGCAGAATTGTCATTTGGAATGCAAACTTGCATTTTGGTGGGAAAGTACTTAGTGTTTCAAATGTGATTCTTCATCTGTTGGCTTTATCTTCTTTCTGACAGTCCTTAACCTTACTAAACAACTGCCTTTGAGCTGGTATGCAGGGGCTACAGAGGTGCTAAGGCAAGCTAGCAAAATCAACACACTCTCTCTCATGTACACTTTTGTACCTTATATAATAAACAAATGGATTATGGCTAGATTTTTGGTTTTGCTTTGATTCTCTCCAGATCTGGTTCAAATCTCCCTTTAACACATCACATTAGATGTTTTCTCATGGTTAGAAATGGAGTACATATTTGGAAACCAAGTCTTTGTTGAGTTTTGACAAGATGACAATCAAGTGTTCAGGCCCAACTTATCTAATTCGAAACTCTCAACTCACAAGGGCTATGGAGGATTTCTTGTACTTTTTGGAAATCCCTCATGGAGCTATAAAACTTTAATGTTTATTGAATTTTCATATTCCAAGTGGAACTAGGTCAAAAAACCCCTCAAAGTTGGCTGAAAACATGCTTAAAAATGCCAAAAACTTAGAATTTTTGAAGTGTTTTCTCCCTCTTGTGATGATTTTGACTATAACTCCAAATCTATGCATTTTTTGCCCATAGGTTAGTTTTACACTTTTGTAGGGCTTGCCAGGACCTTTCCAACAAGCTTTGAACCACCTCATTTGGATGTGTGGTTAGGAAGTTATGGTCTTGCCCCTTTTAAAACCCTAATTCCCAACTTTTTCGATTACTCCTCAATCCTTGATCCAATGGTCATGAAACTTCATGGATAGGCGTAATATGTTATTAGGAACATATTTGCCTCAAACTTTGAGGTCAAATTCCTTATGTTCAAAGAGTTGACTTTTCAGTCAAACGAACCCATCGATCGATAACTACCGAATCGACTGTTTATGTTCTGGGTCTTCTGAGGTCTTGACACTTATTCATTGGACTTCAATAAGCCATATGATCTTCATGGACCATGATTCCATCATTGGAACACCTTTTAAATCAAAATTCAAACTATAGTTGGCTTTTCCTGATTAGAAACCCTAATCGGGGGTCCTGAACTGCATTGTTCTTGATCTTTGAGTGACAACTTCAAATTTGATTCATAGTTGGCCCAATGGAGTATCTTTGATGATGTAGAGACTTGTTTCATGGAGAATCAATCCAATACATTGACTGATCAACCCATCGAAACCTTGATTCTTGACTGTATGGAACCCTAATTCATCTGTATCTTGACAAAGACAATCTCTTGTAATAGGTTATGGTTAGATAAACAAGTGAAGATGATCCTAGAATGATGATGAAGATCTAAGGGGTCAAAATGTGGGGTGCAACACCTAGCAGTCAAAAACCTCTACTTCTAACATGTTTTGCAGGGGCATTTCATTCCGTTTAGAGATTCCTCCAGCCCTTTGGCAGCTATCGCAGTTTTTTTCATGCACATAAGTGTCCTTGAACAAAGCTGGCCAATAGAACTCTGCTTGTAGGACTTTTGTAGCTGTTCTTTCTCTGCTGTAATGACCGACATAAGGAGAGTTGTGACAATGCCATGCGAGCTTCTGGATTCTTCCTTAGTGATACATCTTCTCAATAGACCGTCAACTCTGATTTTGAACAGGTACAGGTCATCCCATACATAATGAGTGGCATCCCGTAGGAATTTCTTCATTTGTTGCCAATTGAAATCCTCAGGAATAAGGCCAGTTGCTTTGTAATTTGCGAGATCCGCAAACCATGGTCTTTCTTCTATCATAAGCAATTGTTTGTCAGGAAATTCCTTAAGGGCCTCCCTCTCTTGCTTACTGATTTCAGGATTTACTAGCCTCGATAGATGATCAACTACTAGATTCTATGTTCCTTCTTATCACGGATCTCTAAATCAAACTCTTGCAAAAGAAGCATCCATCTAATTATCCTTGGCTTTGAATATGCTTTGTTGATCAATTATTTGATCACTGCATGTTCAGTATAGCAAATAATCTTTTATCCTATGAGATAAGATCGAAATTTTTCCAACGTGTATACAATGGCAAGCAATTCCTTTTCAGTTGTCGCATAATTGACTTGTGTGTCATTTAAGACTTTGCTTGCATAATGTATATCATGAAAAAATTTGGTCTTTCTATGGCCTAAAACGACACCAACCGCATAATCACTTGCATCGCATATGAGTTCAAAATCGAATGTCCAATCGGGTGTAGTGATTATGGGTGTAGTGATCAAATTTTTCTTTAAATTTTCAAAAGCAAATACGTAATCTTTATCAAAATTAAATGACATGTCCTTGTTGAGTAATTTGCTTAATGGTTTTGTGATCTTTGAGAAATCCTTGATGAATCTTTGATAGAACCCAACATGGCCAAGGAAACTTTGAATTCCCTTAACGTTGGTAGGAGGAGGAAGCTTTACAATGGCATCGATTTTTGCTTTATCTACTTCAATTCCTTTTGCTGAAATTTTATGTCCAAGCACTATGCCATCGGTAACCATGAAGTTACACTTCTCCCAGTTTAGTACCAAGTTCGTCTCCACACACCGCTTCAGTACGGTGTCCAAGTTCTTAAGCACAAATCGAATGATTCACCAAAAATGGAGAAGTCATCCATGAAAACCTCAATGGATTTTTAAACCAAATATGCAAAAATGGCTTGCATACATTGTTGAAACGTTGCAGGTGTGTTGCAAAGGCCAAACGGCATACGTCTGTATGCAAAGACACCAAATAGACATGTGAAGGCTACTTCTTCACGATCTTCTGTATTCACGGTGATTTGATTGTATCCCGAGTATCTGTCTAAGAAATAACAAAATTGTTTCTCGGATAATCATTCCAACATTTGATCCATGAAAGGAAATGGTATCTATTTATAGGGGAGCAGGTGTATTTTGGAAGGAATAATGATGGTTGAAGGATGAGCTCATTGTTCAATGGTTTTAGCAATGCATCATTACTTCTTATCCAAGGTACATTATCTTCTTCCACTAGCCTAGCTTTGCTTTTGACCAATTCCACATTCTGTAGATGGTTTTATTGTTTTTTAAGAGAGCATCTTGACTGGTGACAGTAGTTTCTTTGACAATGCACTATTCCATATAAATGTACCTTGAATTCAAGGCTTTCTTCCAATTTCAAAGAGAACATTCATGATCAAATGGCTCTATTTTGCAGGTTCAGCATGACTAACAAAGATTTCTGTTGAATTGAGTGCATATTATTCTTGTGTAATCACTCCAAGTTGGACTCAAAATCGTGTGGTACAAGAAACTTCCAAGTCTTCCTTTCAAAAACAGTTGCATCAAGGCCTATTGTGCAATTCATATCTCCTTGCTCAAATGGAATTAAATTGTGCTTTTGGACATTTTGGAAAGCCGAGATGTTTCTCTTTAACTTTTATTTTTGAGGTTTGCCTTGGATCATTGTGTATCATTGTAAAAAAATGACCTCAAAGTTGGCTAAAACACAAAAGAGATTCTGTCCAAAATTTTCTAAGTCTCCAGGTTCAAAAAGTCTTGAAACTCTAACTTCATGGCTTCATATCTCAAAATCTATGCATTTTTTTAGAATCCACCCTAAGTGACAAAGTTGTATTATGTAACAAGCTCTTCAATTTGGTTTTTGGATCAAAGAAAATGGTTGCTTGGTTTAGAAGTTATGCCTTTGCAAAGTTTGCACCAAATTAGGTTTTTTTCCATAACTTAGAAAGTTTTTATTTCTTCATGGTTGCCCTCTTTACAAGTAACCTCTCTTTTCTTGATTTTTCTTGATCAATCATGATTCAAATCACATATTAACATTGTTCTTCATTTGAAGAGACCATATTTGACCAAAAATTTCAAAAGTTAAACTTGCTTTTGGGCACAGCTGACTTTTGTATCAGATGAATTTTGAACTTGTGATCCTTTCTTGAAATCAAACTGTTTGCCTATTTTCACATTATGGATGGCCTCCAAAGTTTTTTTTGAGTGTCTTGTATCATTTCCCAAGGTTTGAGATCATGTCTTGGTCAAAAGTCAAAGGTACAATTGACTTTTCATCAAAAACCCTAGTTTGTGGTCCAAATGAATTTGAATCTTTACATTGTTCATGAATCAAGTTATTTGGATCAAACCAATCATATGAGTGGACTAGTATGAGGAATTTGAGGTCCTTAAAACATATATTAAGGTTTTGGAATATGCCTTGCTCCAAAAGTCAACTTAGGGACTGAATTAGGTCAAAACCCTAATTTTGGTGCACTAGTGATCTTGATGCTTGATTATGGATGAAGGGAAACTATTGATCTTGATGGATGAATAAGGGACTTTAGATGTTGAATATCATGCCCATTATTGATTGATCATTTTCCTGAGTTTCTTCTGAGGCTTGAAACCCTAATTTGTAATCAAATGAAACAAACAACAATCTTTGAATCTCCAAATGGGTTAGTGTTACATAAAAGTATACACATGTATGTCTCTAATTAAATTCAAAATGATGTGGGATCTTAGGGTAAAAAATTAGGGTATGACAGAAGGACTAATACATTTTAAATCTGACACCACAAACCAATCACTTTTTGATTATCTTTGAGAACTTACACAAGTTTCTTTTCTTCATGGCTGTCCAAATAATTGCTGATTATGACAGGCTTCTTGCATTCTTCATCAAGAAAAATATACTTCAAGTGTTTATGTAACATTTTTAACTCCAATTTTTCATTCTTTTGCACGGATTCTTCTTTCAACTCCTCAATTTTTGCATCTTTTACAGTAATTTCTTTTACTGTGTCAAGTTCTGCCAAACACTCATTAATTTCTTTTTCTTCTTCTGGATTGAGGATGTTGAATTCATCTAAGAGGGCTCGTTCCCATGGAGCTGATATATGTGCTTGTTTTTTCACATTTTGAATAGCTTCATCAGTTGCATCAACCCTAAAACAAACTCCTTTGTCCTTGGAATGTTTCATTGCGTTGAAGAGGTTGAAATTGACTTCCTCGTCTTGGGTGCGTACTTTCATCAAACCTTCATCAATATCAATCACCATACGTGCAGTTTTCATGAAGGGACGACCCAAAATGAGTGGTACATTATCATCTTCCTCAACATCCATGACGACAAAATTAATAGGAAAAAGAAATTTGTCTACCTTGACCATAACGTCTTGGGCAATTCCGGTCGGCTAGCTCCAAAGTCATTCTTATAGTTTTCATGTCCAAGTCACCAATTCTTTTTATAACCGAGAGTGGAATAAGATTGATGCTAGAGCCAATATCAATCAGTGTTTTTCCCATGTTTACGTTTCCAATGGTAATTGTTAATGTAACTCTTCCAGAATCTTTCTCCTTTTGTGGAAGTGTTCATTGTATTATCACACTACAGCTTGCATCGAGGTGAACTGTTTCTTCATTTTTTATCCTCCTTTTCTTTGTAAGGATCTCCTTCATCAATTTTGCATATGTCGGCATTTTTTCGAGTGCTTCAACAAACAGAATGATGATTTGTAAGCTTTTGAAGATGTATAAAAACCGAGCATATTGTCTTTCCTTACCCTTTTTAGTTGGAGCATGAGGATATGGTAGATTTTTATGCCAGCAGATTGATCATTTTACCTTTTTCCTCTTTGAATTTTTTATTTCTCCATACACCACTTGGTTCCTTTTCCTTTACTTCTTTCTTTTCTTGTTCTTTTTCAACAAATTCTTATTTTTTTTCCTCCTTCTCCTCTTCTTCTTTCTGTTTTTCTTTTTCTTCCAACACACTCTTTTCTGTTTTGTCATTTTCATGAACTCTCGACTCAAGTACTCCACCGCTTCTGGTTGCAATTGACTTGCATTGTTCTTTTGGATTTGTTTGAGTGGTTGTTGTGAAAGTCCCTCCATGTTGCTCTGCCAATTGTTTTGCAATTTGTCCAAATTGCGTGTCGACGTTCTTAGTTGAAGCATCAGTGTTTTTCTGATTTTCCATAGAAATTTCCGTGAATTGGTTCAAGGTGTCCTCTAACTTGGATGTTCTGTTCAGTTAAGTCGGGTTCTATGATTGTTGATGAAAATTTTGATATTGATTGTGCCTGCTTGAGGTTCCAGCTTCTTGCCTCCATCCTTGACCATAATTGATGTTATTTTCACACTGATAATTCTAATTTCCTTGATATGGTGTTGGCCTTTGTTGATTCCCCATATAATTGTCTTCTTCAATAATTGGAGGGCAACAACATGTTGGATGATTTCCCGTACACAGCTTACAAATAACTACTCGTTGCTGTTTGTTTGATGTTTCATTCATTTCTTTGAGCTGCTGTGGAAGTTTGAAGAATGGCTTAGTTAATTCTTCCATTATTTGAGTAAGGATCTTGTTTTGCGCCAAGATTGCGTCATTTGTACCTAACTCTAAGGTTCGAGGTTTTCATGGCGTCGTACCTCAGTTGTACTACACTTTATGGTCATTTAGAGCCACACTGTTGATGATAGACATAACATCTTCAATGCTTTTAGATGATAAGGAACCACAAGCAGTTGCATCAAGTAAACGTTTTAGTTGTGGCTGAAGTCCATTTTTAAATATATGGATTTGTGTGAGCTCATCAAATTCATGATTAGGATATTTCTAAAACATGGATTTGTATCGTTTCCATGCTTCATAGAGAGTTTGAGTTGCACTTTGCGCAAATGTGACAATTGTTGTCTTGGTATCCATAAGTCTGTTATCTGGAAAGAACCTGTTCAGAAAATTTTCTTCCAGCATATTCCAGTTGGTCATGATTTCAGTTGGTTGGTCTAGATACCAATTATTTGCTTTTCCGATCAAAGAATATGGAAAGAACCTCATAAAAACTACTTCTTCTTCAGCTTCTGGTGCTCCAAGTGTACCGGCGAGCTCGTAGAATTTTGTGAGATGAGTGTAGGGATCTCCATGATCCAGACCTGCAAAAGGGTTTGCATAGATAATCTTTAACAGCCCTGTCTTCATCTCAGCTTGTCTGTTATTTGAAGTGTTGGTGAGACAAGCTAATCGTCTTGGACTGCTCCGACAAGGTTCACCGTTGACAACTTCAGGTCCACCTTCGGCCATTGTTTCTTTTGTTGAAGGTGTTGATGTTGAACCTCCTTTCTTTTGAGATTTTTGTTTGGCTAGCTTCTTTGTTTGTCTTTTGTTTTTCCGGATTGTTCTTTCGATCTCTGGATCAAAAGGTAATAGATCTTCTGATTTTGTACCTCGCATGCACAAAGCTTGAAATTTCTAACCAATGAAATGTTAGGAGAAGGTGAGATAAAGAATAGAGAAAAGATATATACAGTTTTTAACAAATGTACAAACTTAAAAAGATATCAATAGTTCTTTCGTTTGTAATATCTAAACGCCAGTCCCCGGCAACGACTCCATTTTGATGTTGAGCCAATAAAAAAGAAAGTATTTACTATTGTATCCACAGAGACTGACATGCTATTACCAATGCTTTAAGACAATCGTTATCTTTTTCAAGTTAAGTTTGTCAAATGGTTTGATTAAAGCAAACAGAATGTAAAATCATAATTTAATAAAGTAAAGTTCATTTGATAAGAAAACTTGTCGGGATTGTAGTTCTTCTACCGTGCACGTATGACTTAATTGATAACTCTTATATAAACTTGCTTTTCATTTCTTTCATTCACCAACCACTCATAACAACACATATGTCTATGTGTTTGTTGAGATTTCAACCGGTTAGTTTAATCGATGATTTCTCAATCTATTAAACAAATATATTGCATTAAAGACTGAAGTTTGTTTATGAAAATTAAACCCTAATTCTATGACTAGAAATTAGTGTTTAACTTATTATAATCTTAAAACACGATAATTTATTTCTCAATCACAATTCGCTTCCAAAAGTTTGATCGATAAAACTAAGATATAATCGATAATTATGAATAACAAGATTTCATTAAAGACATAATCAATAAAGATAATACGATTATAGTAGATTCTTTCCAATCCTAACAAGAGAAAAGCTTAGCCATCCATTGTCATGGTAGCTTGTACAAAAAGATAGGATTGGAGATGAATCAGCATAAACAATGATTTCTATTCTCTTCCCTTACAATCTATTACAAACTATTTGTTAACAACTACACTATGCAAAGTGTTTCTAACTATGCGAATGAGCTTGCTTCACCTTGAATATTTTTAAAACCGCCGTACTTCGCTATGCGAAGTAAAGTTCACATCGCAAATGTCCTCACTACTCCTCGCTTCTGTCGCTGCAAGAGAACTTTTGTGTTTTCGTTTTTGCCTCTCTTTCACTATGCAAAGTGAAGTTTGCATCGCAAAATTGTTTCACTTCCTCTCGCTACACTCGCTTCAGGAAAAGTTCTGAGGATTTTATTTTGTTTCTTCTTCGCTGCTGCTCGCTTTCTCTTTGCATTGCGAACTTTGCGTAGCGATCGATTGCTCGTGATGCAAAGTTTTCAGGGAATGACTTCTCATTTTGCTTCAATTGATGTGTTCCTTAGTCTCTTCCTGCACATACATAACTATTTTCAAGAGTAACACATTTTGGATCATGGTTAATAAAATCTCATCATTTTTAAGTAATACATGTGGCAAATTGATAAGTTTTGATCAAAGAATTATTAGCATTTGAATCTCTATCACCACACCATCCGCTCCAAAATCTTCAGCGAGATGTGGTTGTTGTGGCGAGTTCAAATCTACCACTCAACTCACTTCGGCGATATGTGGTCCTAAGGAGGCGCACCACTGTCGAAAAACAATGACTTCTTTTTCGAAGAAGTGTTTTTACACTTTTTGTTTTTGTATCACCAATTGATCATTCGGTGTAAGCTTTTTCTCTCCTAACTACTAATACATGCCTCATATTTATCATCGAAGTAGAAACCTCTAAACTTCAACCACTACATACTAAGCTTTCTGTAAAGTCCTATTTTTCAAGATTATTGTAAAATCAAGTATAACTGGGCAGAGATTGGTTTTATTAAATTCAGATTATTATGTTGCATTGACTTTTAAATACTAATTTTTACTGTAAGAAAATCGATTGTGGCAAGTCTTACACTTCATCCAAAGAAATTTTGATCGAGCTTTGCTGCTCAATATTTACCCTTCTCATTTGTAGGCATGGTAAATGACCGAAAGGAATTAAGTATCTCGATCTTGACATCTTTTCAATCCTCATGCATGCCTCTTTTTTGTTATCTTCGCCAATAAGGGCATAACATTCGGCTTGGATTGCATTTGAAGGTTACAAGTGTGGCCCAGGTCTGTTTTATCAAGGCTCCACGTAGGGCACCACAAAGTACATGTGTGGGCGTCGCCCTGTAATAGCAAGGAGACTCAGAGACCTTAATAGGTTTATAATAAAATATGGTGGTTAGGGATTTCCCAAGACGGCAGGAAGCCCTGTATATTGGTGTTTTAAGGTTGATTAAGAGTCATGTTCACATGAGGTAGGAGGCTCTGATGATAACTAGTAGTGCTTAGGCTTAAGTGTATGGTAACGACCAGTTCAGTGTAGTGGGTTTAGCAAGTGTTGTGGTTTTTAGGGTGTAAGGAATTGATATCCCCCTCCTCAAACCTAAGGTTGAGGTATTTATAGAATTTTATGGGTCTGGGTTGAAGGAAGTTATATCCCTTCCAATGCTAAATCATGGGAAGGAAGGAGTTATTTCTCCTTTGACTCATTCCCCTAGTCCTTTATAAAGTGGTGTGTCATCTTCCATATTTACTAAGAAAGTGGGAAAGAGTCCAGAGTGACCAATCTCAATCGGGAGGGCGGTTACTAAGATATGTGTGACCTCATGTCCCATTTCATACAGCTGGTGGCTTCGTTGGGCTCCTCGCCCCTCGCCCCTTTATTGGTCTTCCTTGATTTTAAGTAAGCTCCCCATATTGGAACATATGTATATATGTGTGTGTGTGTGTGTGTGTGTGTGTGTGTGTGTGTGTGTGTGTGTGTGTGTGTGTGTGTGCGTGTGTGTGTGTGTGTGTGTGTTCTGAATCCCGAAATCCCCTAAGGGCCGAGCTTTTGCAGACCGGATTTATAGGGTAGGCAAGTCGGATAGCATAACCCTAGGTAAATCGGAACTCGGTCAGGATAAAAATTATTACAAGACCAGAGCAGGTCGGACCCAATATCATGGTAACTCTGGAAGAGGAGCATATCGAGCAAGTCAGTACGATCTCTTGAAAAGTTTTGGGAAGCAACATGAGTAGTCAAAGAGGATTGTTATGAAACATCTCCATTATTGCATGGGATTTACAAAAATTAAGGGAAAAAACATTAGCTAATAGTTATGGAAGACGGCGGACATTTCCGAAGTTTGCCTTAACGTGGGATATGAAGAGGCAAACCTTTAAAGGCCATTGATGAGAGAACAAGTATAAAAGGAGACTTACCAAAAAGGAAGAGAGACAACTAATACCTCCTAAAGAATTAGGACGATCGTGACCTCACCTGGCTAGCTTCATAGAGGTTTCTCCAAATTGGCTGACGAGAATGCCTCAATGGTCATAAAGGTACAAACTTATGATTGGAGTGTGAAGAGGGTTCTGATTAATCCGTGCAGTTTAGCTGACATACTATACTATGATTCTTTCAAAGGTATGAACATGGCTACATCCGAGTTGTTTTCCTTCAAATGCACCCTAGCCGGTTTCTTTGGGGAACAAGATCAGGTTTTATGGAACTTACCTATCATGACCACCTTTGGAAGTGGAAGCAACGCAAAAGGCCTCAAGGTAAGGTACTTGATAGTGAATGCATCATCACCCTATAACATCATCATCGGAAGGTCGGCATTCAATTCTCTAGAAGTTGTACTACCCATTCTATATCTAACCATGAATTACCCCCTAGTAGACGAACATGTCAAAATAATCAGAGGTGATCAAGAATTATCTAGGAAGTGATATAAAGACAATTTAAAGTTAAAAAATAAGATTCAGCAGAATCAGCTTATAATAGAGGAGTCCTTGAAGGTGAACCTGGTGGACCTTGATCCTCGAGGAGATCCCACAGGCGACAACTTGACCCCAATTGGAGAATTTAAAAAGGTACAAATCGGTACTAAATAGTTTGAGGTCACACAGAGAGGCTCGGGAATGTCTAAGGAAAATGAGGCAAGTATCATCAGGGTATTAAGGGATAACGATGACCTTTTTCATGGAAACCGTCAGACATGCCTAAGATTGATCAGAATGTTGTATGCCATCAGCTTTCACTGGATCTAGTAGCAAAGGCTGTGATGCAGAGAAAATGAAAGAATTGAGGAGAAAAAGGAAAGTGGTCATAAAGGAGGTCAGAAAGCTATTGAAGGATGGATTCATACATGAGATAAAGTATCCTACCTTGATATCCAACGTGGTCATGGTGAATAAGAAGTCAGGAAAGTGGCGTATGTGCATAGACTTCAACGATCTCAACAAATCCTTCCCAAAGGACCATTATCTGTTGCCACGGATTGATAGACTAATCGACATTGCTTCAGGTTTTTGTCTACTTAGCTTCATGGACGCCTACTCATGTTACAATCAAATACGGATGAGCCTAGAAGATGCACAAAAAACAACATTCATGACCAACAGAAACAATTATTATTATGAAGTAATGACTTTTGGTCTCAAAAATGCTGAGGGCTACATATCAGAGGTTGATGGACATGGTATTCTCGTCATAGATAGGAAGAAATCTTGAAGTATACATTAATGACATGTTAGTCAAGACTCAAGAAGAACAAAGTAATGTAGATAAATTGAAAGAGTCCTTTGAATCAATAAGGAATCATGAGACTAAATCCAAACAAGTGTACGTTTGGGGTAAAGGCTAGGAAATTCCTCAGCTTCATGCTGACTCACAGAGGAATAGAAGCAAATTTAGATAAGTGCGATAGAATCTCAAGAACCAAAGCATGCTTCAATCTCCATTTATCATGGCCAGCCCACGCACTAACGACAATGTCTATGAAACCACCTTCACCACTTTCATAACGGTGACGACCACATCCTAATGTGACCGTTTTCACCAATGAGGGCGATTCCAGGGACGGGCACTTCACCTCTCCCTCCCCCAACGATACGGCCTTCAACACTGTCTGATGCTTCGACAGCCCGACTGTCTTCAAACCAATCCCTGTGTCGCGCAACACCAACCTGATCATGGTGGCTCTCTTCACAGAAATCAATCAAACAAACTTGATGATCTTCCAATAGAACAAGCATATCAGAATGTTAGAAAAGGAGCGACAATCACGCTCTCCTCTGCAAAGGCTGCAACATGATGAATCCCATAGTCCCTCTCTGCGACAACTGGGGAGTCGTCCATGACTAGAAAGGCCTCAGCCCATGGCCTACCAGAAGCGTGACCACTCTCCTTCCTGGAAAGAGCAACGCTCCCCGGCTCCCTAGAGAAGCAGAGCTAACGGAAAGACTAAGAAACCAAAGAGTCGCCCGAGAAGCCCTTCACACCTCGGAAAAAGCCCTCAGTACGATTATTCCCCCTCACAGTCACCCATCAGAAGCGACAAGGATGACCCCTGCACTCCTTTGTCTAGGGCTATCATGTAGACACGCCTCCTTGTTTGGGATGGAGAAGCCCCCGACACAAGCTACCTACGATGATATGACTTATCTGAACAACCATATTGAAAGCATTGATATGACGCTCGACTATGGGAACGTCCAGGGAGCTATAAAGTGTAGGCTCTTCCCTACCACCCTAAGGAAGGGCGCGATGGCATGGTATAAAATTTTTGAGCCCGAATTCATCACCTCTTGGAAAGAACTAAAGAGGTAGTTCTCAAGGCACTTCACTACTTCCCAACTACTCCCAAAGACTGAGGCGTCCTTAGAAGCTATCATTCAGGAGAGATTTAATTGAAGAGGTTGTCCAAGTGTCTACCTCGGATAGTATGAAGAGATATTTGATTGAGCGAAGATTGCGACCTCGCCAAGGCCATTGGCTTCAAAAGGCCTGACTCACTGGACTAGCTCCTCCATAAGGCCCGGGCCTACATCCAATACGAGGAGAAGGAGGTTGCCAACGCTGTTCGTGACTCGCAGAACCAGGAGAGTTCCAAAAGCCCGAGACACGAAGACTCCACTGCCCTCTGCCATACCCTAAATTTGCCCATACTTTTTTTGATAATCAAAGGCATTGGTATAAACCATCTGAGGGTTGTCAAGGAATTTTGAGGTTTCATCATTGGTAGAGGCATGAGGTAGAAGTTGTTGAGCACCTCAGGGATCATGGTGGAGTTGGAATAATCACCCAGTTCATCTGCACAATGCCCAAGTAAGAAGGTTGAAATTAGGGTTTCAATTTAAATCAGGATAAATTTGTTTGTGAGGGCAAGAATCATTTACATGGTCATTCATATGTCCTAAGGTGTGTGGGGATGGGGGATTGACCATCAATTTTAATCAGAAGGGTTTCAATTGATCAGTCAATTGAAAATCAGAAGATTGGGGGAAAAGTCAATTGTGCGGTGAAAAAGTCAACTCTTGACTTTTTAAGGTCAAGATCATGATCTTTGAATTCAATATGACCAATGGATGGAATTTGATCAAGAAAAATCGAAGGAATCATGAAAAATAAAGAATTGGTGAAAGTTGCCATTTTAAGAAAATTAGGGTTTTAGAACTTTCTATTTATGGAAAGTTTTATGTTTGGAACAGTCATATTGAAAGCCATTTTTCTTCATGATTTAGGTTTCAAATGAACTTGGATCAAACATCAAATTTGTTCCTTGTATTTCAAGCTTTCTTTTGGGTACCAATTCATAATCATATGATATTTGGAGCTCAAGTTATGATCAATCAAAGTTGAGGAAAAATAAGCCAATTTTATGACTTAGAATTTTTTTCTAAGTTACTTATGGACAGTGGCATGACCTGATTTTCAACACCACTTTTCATGGCCTTCCAATCCTCAAATCAAGTTGACCCCAACATGAAATTTGTTCTACTCCATGTCCTCTTTCATTTGAGCACAAGACATAAACATTTGGAGTTGTGTGCACAAAGATATCATGGTCCAAAGTGGCTGACTTGAACATTTTCACAAGGCATAAAATATGAACAACTAGCATGTTTATGTATCTCAGCTTGCAATATTGATGCCATTCTCCAAATCATGCGCATGGGGTATAGCATTGGGAGCTACCAAACTTTTCCCAAATTGGACCAACACAAGTTTGTACCATTTTGCCCCATTTTTTAGTCTTAGCCAAAAGGGGTGAAAGGCAAAGTGGCTGCCCAATGTTCTGATCCTTTGCAGCTACCCTATGCTGCTCATTTCACAGAGACAAAGACAAGTCCATGAGCAAGCTTGCTGAGGTTTAAATCCATCATCCACCATTAATTCAAAAATAACCATGGAGATGAAAATCTGGCCATTCAAACCCTACCATGTGGAAACTCTTTCAAACCTGATTGGATTCCATATTTAAGACCCAATATCAGTCAACACAAACCCTAGCAACTGTTGCATTGAAAAACCAGAAGCACCTCATTTTCTTGAAATCACTTCAAATCCTCCAAAACACACAAAAACTGTCTTGACCTAGTTTGATACCAGCCTCCTTTCCAACCATCCAATCACCATAAAAACCATCCATACAACCTCAAAATGATGTTTTGGAGGTGTTCCAACCATTAAACCACCCAAAAGCACCTTAACTCAAAAAGTCAACTGCTCACACCATGAACATTGACTTTTCTGCAAAAAACAGCCACATACACTGCCTAGACCAGTTTTGAATCTTTTGACTCTTTGAACATCTTCCATTTGGGATATACCAACTGTCCAAGTCCTTAAAGAACAGCTAGAGACCCTTTTCTCAAACTGTCCTAAAAAGTCACTTTTTGCTTCAAAAGGAAGTAACTTCACAAGTTTGTTCAGAGAGAAGGGATTCTTGATTTTTGCAGCTAGACTACAAGAGGTATGCTATTTTGAACTCCTTCACTAATATACATCATCATGTGTTGATTGTTTTTTGAGTTCATCTTGTACATTGCTATGTTGAAGTAGTTTGTTTAACTGTGCTGTCAAAACTGTTTTCTTTTGATGTTTGAGTTTGTTACTATTTGTACTTGGTTCTCATGTTAAGGCTTGGTTGTGTTTGTTACCACAATGTTTGTCAATGTTCAGTTGAAGCATAAACATGATTTGTAAGCCTACTGGATTTAGATGTACAACATTGTTGTGTTAATTTTTGCAAGTTTGTTTCCATGAGAGGTATATGCTGAGTTTTTGTTGTTGACAAGTTTTCCTCTGTCCGTGTGAACTATATTCAGTGTTTATGTTTTGCTGTCAATAAGATGTAGCACTTTTTGAATTTGGCTTTGGTTGTCTGAATTACACTTTGTCATGACTTTTGCTGCTAGAAATTGACTCACACTAGATGTTGCTGTTTGGTGTAGTGAATGTCTTTTAGAGTAGTATTTTAGACCTGCAGCTTGGTGTTTCAGTATGTTTATGTCTAACATCATTGTTTCTGCCTCTATATAGACTTTTTGACAATGTGTTTTTGAAGGCAATATTTGGAACTGATATTTGCATTGTTGTGCCAAGTTTGGTTTTTATTTCTGTTTCAAGCAAGACTATTTGATTTATGTTGTTGGATGTACTACTGTCTAAACATTGGCACATGGAGATCTGTTTTTGCTATTCAGGTTTCACTACTGTCAAAATCTATTATGCATGTTAGATTTGTTTTGTAGCAGCTGTCTTGGATATGTTTGTGTTTGTATCGTGCCATTACTAGTTATTGTTAGAACACAGATTGGTTCTTAATAATAACTCTTTGTTTTGATGATAACTGTTAGGAAATTTTATATTTAAGAATTATATACTCTAAAATTTGTTTGAGAGTTTTACTGCAGATTGAAATGAAATTAACTCTCTAGAAGAAAATCTGAAGTATATACAAGAAGTTATCCTGACTCTGAAGCGCCAGATGCACTCATTAGAAGATTCTGATTGTTGTTTACAGAAGATCCTGAGCGTAGTCTCCAGAAGGATCTGAAGCAAGTAGCTCCAGAAGATTCTAAAGCTAGTCAGAAGCATCTGAAGCAAAGAAGATTATTGTTTGAAGAGTTTCTCAAAGCATAGTTTCTACAGAAGTTTCTGAAAGTACCTACGCTGCCAAGTACTGAAGTTCTGTGTCAAATATGCTCTGATGATCAACACGCTGAAAGCACATATGCTGCAGAAGACTCTGATACAGCAATGTTCTGAACATCATTAGAAGACTCTGACTCATTCAGATTCTGAAGAACTTGCTGAAAATGGAAGAAGAAATATTCAAAGATTATATCCGTTGGAGTAAATCAACGTCTCTTTCCTCATTTGTGCTAGACACAATAACACAGACAAAAAGCATTTTTCTGTGCTATCTACTTCTAGGAAAGGTCACTTGATGTGAAGACAAAAAGGCTCAGACCTTTTTGGGACTCTCTTTTCAACGCTCAGCTTCCTTGGATCAGCTGCCTATAAAAGGAAGACTCCACCAAATTCTTCAGTTACACATTTTGCTGAAAAGAAATCATTATATTCAAAGCTCTCATTCTATCATATTCTTCTTAGAATTTCCTGTACTTAAACTTTAAGAGAAAAATCACGGTTGTGATAAAAGCTTTATAGAAGCATTAATACTCTTGTATTTAATTTACATTGATTGTAAAGGTTTTCCTTAAGAGGATTCAGTTGGAATCAGTAGCTCTTCAGAAGACTAAGAACAATTGTTCTTAGGTGTTACTATTGTAATCTGTTTGATTAAATAGTGGATTAAGTCCTTGTTGAGAAAGGCAAATCACTCTAGGAAGGGTGGACTAGAGTAGTTGTTTTAAACGAACCAGGATAAAAATAATTGTGTGTTATTTTTTAAGTCTTAATCTTTCATACTTATTCAACCCCCCCTTCTAAGTATTATCTCACCTTCAGTTATGTCTTGTATGTGCTAACTATCCTGAACATGTATATGGCTTGTGCTTGTTTATGTCTTATGAAGAATGAGTGGAGTCCTGCCATGAACTGGTTGTTTGATTGTTATCACAAGTCTTTTTGCATTGGCCACAAATGTTGATAAGATTTATAATGTTTGGTTCTGCTGCAAGCAGCTTTAAGGGTATTATGACAACCTCCTAGACTTTAATTCCATTGTGCTAACATTTTGCATCAAGTCCCTATATGTTTGATTCTTGTTCTGTTTAACTCATGATATAATTGGTTTTGTTTGGTTTGAGTTTGTGTTAACTACTTTTTTTTATTATTTTCAATTCATATTTTCTCTTGCCACCCATGTACCAATACTTTGTTCCATCATCTTTTGTTCAATGTCTCTTTTAAAGCTCACTTGGTTGTTTTTGTGTTGGAAAGAGTGTTGTTAATCATGATGAATGTGTGACTATTTAGGACAGTTTGTAGCTCAGTTGTGTGTTGAGCAGTTTAGGAGGTTTAGACATGGTTAAGTTGTGGCCTTCTGCTTGTTTCTTTGATAGAGTTTTGTTTTCTTTCTTGCATTATCAATCCAAATGCTACATAGTGCTGCTATCACCTATCACTTCCAACCTTTGTCAAGATTTTACTCTATTTTGCTGTTTGTGAATAAAGTGCCTTGATTGAATAAAGTTGATCAAATCTTGGTTTGAAGTTGCTATTGAGATTTCATCTTTGTGGAGGCATGACATGATGAATTCATCTTTGATTGTTGTTAGAATCCTTGGCTGTCAAATTTCTGTTGCACAATTTGGTAATTCATGTTATTGTCAATTCAACCTTAAGTTGCCTTGCATTCTAGATATGTTTCAACTCATGACAATGCTCCCCCTAGATTTTCTTTGCGACAATAGCTTTGACACTATTTGAATATCATTGTTAGAACTGTGTCGGTGTGTTTGCACTGTTGACTGCCATAGAGGGTATATGCTTGCATTATAATTGGATTGTTGTTTATGTTTTCTCCAAACCAAGCTCCTTTAGACTGATGCTTTTCTGTGTTGAGTTGTAATGATCATGATGATTGGTTGCTGCATTAGATCAGTTAGATATTGGTTGGTATGTCCATTACCATTTGAAGCATGCACACTTAGTTTGTTGTTTAGGTTCTGTTTTTAAGGGTTGTTAACTTCTAATTCATCAACTCACTATTTCATTATGCTGTCATATGGGATTCAGACCAGTATTTGACATTTTGGTTTAGCATATTTTATTTTAACATCTTGTATGCACAAAATTTGTTCTTAAAATCACTTCATTGCAACTTGACAGCCACTTTTTAACACATGGCAAAATTGAGACTTGTCTTTGGATCCAATCCATGAGTAACACATTTCAAACATGTGCAGACCTTTGTTTGTTTTCACATCAGCCTGTTTCAATCCATAGAGCTCAAATTGCATTTTCAAACTTCACATTTGCATTTTTAATCGAATTTTATCATGTGTGCATTATTTGGAAAAATGGTTGATGTCATCTTGATCCTTGTAAAAAAATAAGTGAGATAGGCTTCTGTTTCACTGAATTTGATTATGTTTTGACAAAGTTTGAATGAAATCGTATTTTGGAAGTTTCACTTGGTTTTTGCTTTGTTTGCCCAGAAAATTCACCTTGCTAGGTATATATTTAATTGGGGTGGCATTATACAATGGATGTATCGCCACCCCAGTGGTTAGTAACCTGCCTTGCATTGCCCGTGTCCTGTGTTCGACCCCCAGCGGGGGCGTTTTTATTTTTATTTTTCATTGTTTATCCGTTTTAATATTTCTTCTTTCTTTTCTATTTATTTTCACGCGCTTGAGTTAGTTGATTTGGTTGTTGCTTTGTATCCACATCAACAATGTTGTGGGTTCTACCCTTGGTGTGTGCATTTCCTTCCTTTCTTCTTTTTAGCATTTGTTTTCTTTCTACTTATTTTATTTTATTCTCTCATTTTATTTTATTCATTTAAAAAATAGATTTAAATATCATAAAAACCAAAAAGATCATAGTTTAATATTTTAATGTGCTAATTTATTTTTCATCCTTTTTTTGTTTTATTTTAATTCTCATTTTATTTCTCTTTTGATTTTGGGCTTTTTAGCCCATTTTAAATACCTTCCTAAAACAATTATCTTTGTATTGAATTAAAAAGAGAGGATTGGGGGTAGACCTCTTCCTTTCCGAGTGTCGAGATACTCACTGTAGTATGGGTGGTTTAGAAACTCGTCTTTCAATGCGCAGACACTTTCATTTTCAAACCTTCCCTTCTAAAACCTCGGCCCCGCGCCGAGTGCATTTTCAAAATCCCTTTCAATAAGAATCAACTTCTCTTTGTATTGGACTAAAGAGAAAGGATTAAGTGTAGACTTCTTCCTTTTCAAGTGTCGAGATGCTTACTGTAGTGTGGGTGGTTTAGACACTCGTCTTTCAATACAAAGACGCGAATTCATCCACCACCTCTCCTTTCACAACTCCTCTCCGAAATATTTCTCACCTAAAACCTCGATCCCGCACCGAGTGCATTTTCAAACTCTTTTAATAACAAAAACTTGAATGGTCGTGGAGTGGTTAGGCGTAGGCCTTCTCCTATCTCGAGTGCTTGACGTTTACCGTAGGATTCTCTGTCGCAAAAGCACTTACCATTCAAAACCAAAAACATCTTTAATAAGAGAACGAAGTTCTCTTTGCATTGAATTAAAGAGAGAGGATTAAGTGTAGTCTTCTTCCTCTCCCAGTGTTGGGATGCTCACTGTAGTGGGGGTGGTATTGATATTCGTCTTTCAATACGAAGACGCTACGTTTGCCACACCATTTCATAACAAAAAACTTTGAGATAAAGAATTGGGTACTACCCGCAAGGGGTTACTATCCGAGGACTTATCTCACCCCTAAAAAACAACCTCACAAATTAAATGTGACATCTTGCCTCGCATGGCGAAAACCTAATCATTTCAAAAAGGATATGTTATGTTCGTTCTACCGCAAACAGGTAACGCATAAGTCTCCTCACATGCGAGCGGCAAAACACCTAAACTGCTAGAATACGCACGATAGCATCATCCATAAAAACATTAACAAACCGTAGGCCGAACTACGGCTGCTTTGATTCTTTACTTCTTCAAGTAAAGATACGTAGGCACAAGGGCCACAATCCTTGCCGAGCACATTCCCTCTATATCCGTAGCCCCAAACTACGTCGACTCTGATTTTCTCACATCCGTTGAGAATACGTAGGCCTAGGACCGCGAAGTCCTATCGAGTTTGTTCTTTCTCTTTTCTTCCCCGTTCTCTCTTTCCTCCTAGCCTCTCATTTTCCTATTTCAATCCCTTTTCTCTCCCCCTTTGGAACACTCTTTTATAGCATAATCTTTAAGAAAATAAATTCACACGTCGACAAACAAATGGTTCCCATCGATTACGATGGATGCGAGGGGTGCTAATACCTTCCCCTCGCATAACCGGCTTCCGAACCTGTTCTTGGTTGCGAGACCATCTTATCCATTTCTTTCTTAAGGTTTTCTCGATGTTTTCCTTTCCCCTCATGGGATAAATAAGGTTTGGTGGCGACTCTTCTGTCTATCCTTTTTGCCTCTCCGTCGTTGCACGATGCATTTTTCGAGTAGCGACAGCTGGCGACTCTGCTGGGGACTCCTAGCGAGCCAGACCTAGTTTGCTTGTCGCATATGTGATTTATTTGCTTTTGTTATTTGTTTATGTTGTGTTCTTGCTAACCTGTTGGGTTTATTTGGGATTGGTTTGTGAGAATAAAGCTTCCTACCCGAGCTTTCGAGTATACACTAAGTTAGGAGGTGGATTATTTCTGATTTGCGAGACTTAGGACTCGTTGAGTTGGATCGAATTCCACCGCTCAGATGAGACCCCGTTGGGATGATTGTGTCTTACGTGTAGTCATAATGGCGTTTTTTATTTCCGACGTGGGAGTCCGTGACTCTGAGGGCCTTTGTAGAACCTTATTCCAAAGGTTGCTAAGACATAACTCTGTGTTCATCCTTTGAAAGGATTACCGTCTTATGAGTAGTCGTTATGATGGAAAAATTTTGAGGGTTAGTGCATGGGACTTTGTTTAAAAGCCTTTGGGATACCCTCTTAAACCAATAGATTGCCCACCCGATGGGAGAGATACTTTTGTGTTGTTTTGCAGGACCTATGACTTTGATCTCGCTATTGTTCTTTTATCATGTGCATTCATAAAACATTGCATTGCATAGCATTTTTGCATATCAAGGGACTTAAGAGACTATGATTATCTCAGGTATTGGTGAACACGATGACTAACTAGAGAAAGAGAAGCACAAATTCCATCAAGTTTAGAGAACCAAAGTTGGAATTGATTCAAGACATTCTGATTGATGTGCCGAAGGCTATCAAGATCAACTTTCAGGGGAAGTATGGAAAATTACTTGATCTCCTCCATTTTGAGGTCGATACTTGGGCTTTGTTCGCCATGGCTCAGTTCTATGATGCGCCTCTCAGATGTTTCACTTTTCAAAACTATCAGTTGGCCCCTACTCTTGAAGAATATTCTCACATTTTGAATATCAAGATTAAGGATCAACCTATCTACACCGGCTTGGAAGAAGAACCAAAGCCTTCTGCCATTGCTCTTACTCTTCGTATGACCAAAGAGGAAGTCAAAAATGGGCTAGCCAATAAGGGAGGGGTCCAAGGCTTTCCTTTGAAGTTTCTGCTAGATAAAGTTGCTCAGTACAAGACTGTGGGAGATTGGGAAAGGTTTGGTATTGTTGTTGCTTTAATGATTTATGGGATTGTCCTCTTCCCTAATGTCGACAATTTCATAGACATCGCTGCTATCATTCTCTTCATGCAAAAGAATCCTATCCCTACCCTCCTCGTTGATGTTTACCATTCTATTCATTGGAGAAGTGAAAAGAAGTCGTGAATGGTCCAATGTTGTTCTCATCTACTATTCAAATGGTGCGCCTCCCATCTACCAAAGAGGGGACTGTTCATGGAAAACAAGAAAAAGCTAAAGTGGTCTCAACGCATTATGTCTCTAGAGGCCAATGATATTGCTTGGTACTCTCATGAGTACTACGATGTGGAAATTATCTTTAGTTGTGGGGAGTTCGGTAATGAACCTTTAATCAGTAGGGATGGTTGCATCAACTACAACCCAGTCATGGCATTGCGCCAGTTGGGCTATGCTATGGAACATGAGCCCGAAGCAGAGAAAGTTCAAAGTTTCTTTTTGCTTGCTACAACAGAAGATCCTGCGTTTGCCAGGAAGATTGCTAAAGCGTGGGCCAAGATTCACACGAAGGGGAGGAAAGAGTTGAAGGCAAAGAATTTTGTGGCGAAGGAGTCATACAACCAATGGTTGCTAGCCCGAGTGGCTGAAAAGTCGCTACCATTTCTCTCAGAACCATCTATGCGAGAAGGACCTCCTGCTCCCACCCATGTATCTATGGAGGAGTATGAGAAACTAAAGCTAGTGGTAGAAAGGTTGACTAAAGAAAATCAGGACCTCGAGGCTGAACTTCACCAAGAAAATGTGGAGAATGGCCAGTACAAAAGGAAAGTAGAGTTTGAACAAGACCGAGCGGCTGAGAATAGCATGAAATTAAAGTTAGAAACATACATGAGAGTCAAGTACCAGCAGGGTTTCGAAGGGGCGGATACATCATTGACGACTCTTCGACAACGCCTAAAGGAAACTAAGGCTTCTTGTGATAGAGCATGGCATTTCTTTGAACTAGCTTCTGCTGAGAAGAAGGAGACAAGAGAGAATCTTGAAGCTGATATTGGGGACCTTGAAAAGCAACTAAGAAATGCCTTAAACCTAGTGGAGGATGAACGAAGACTCAAGGAGGAAGCATTAAGGGCTTCATATGTCACTCCTGACATGTGGAACAACAAATGTTTGGAATTGGAGACCGCCCGAGAAACAGCTACTTTGTGGAGGGATCGTTTCGACGCCTTGCAAAGGCATAGTGCACAGTGGCTCAAGAAGGAGGCTCAGCTTAATGAATTGTTGGACACCCATGTGGATTCTATTTGTTACTACCAGACGACTCTAAACATGTGTCGCGCTAGGTATAACAATTTGGTGGAGCATTGCAACCTCATGATCCGTGATATCCCATGGAGGTTGGAAAGCGCAATTCAAGACTTGGAAGGAAATGATATCCCTCCTTCTATTCACCACTTTATCCAGCTCTGCGACCAAATGGTTAGAAGATTCATGTTCGAGACGAAAAAGCTTGAAGAACGTCTCTAAAAGAAAGAGTTTTAGTTATTCAGTATTTTCTTGTAGCATGAATTGTTAGTTTCAGCTTATTCAGCAATCGTTTGTATTGAATTTTCTCTTGAATTAATGAAAGTTTGCTTTTTGGTCTAAATTGTGCATTTCTTTATTATTCAGTCACAGTTCTATAATACCGATGATAATCATAAGCCTCGAAAGTCTCTTGAACATTGCGTACGTTTGCGCATCTTTTTTTTTTTTACATTCCCTACAACCCGACCTTACACGCCGCTTACCCTTTCAGAGAGTAAAGCAAGCTGACTTCTCGACATTAGTACAACACAAAGAATAATCAGAAAAGAGTCATGGATCAGATAGAGCAAGACCAAGCTACTATGAGGAACGAGATGCTAGGTATGAAGACGCAGATGAATCAACTCATGGAGGTGATTCAGAACATGGCTAGGAGTCAAGAAGAGATAAGGCAAGCAGCAGAGAGGAACGCTATTCAGACTTTGGCAGGTGCAGTTCCCAACGCAAGTGGCGCAGTTCCAACTCCTACTGAGGCCACCCCAACTCCTGTTGGGGCAATTCCTACTTCTGCAGGTGCAGTACCTATCAACACAGTCCATCCACCAGCCAGTGCAACTCATCCTCATGGTACTGCGATCCCAACACCAGTCCAGTATGATGAGCATGAAGATTTCTATAAGAATTCAGCTGAAGCATATGCACCACAGACCACTGAATTAGAGAAGAAGTTCAATGCTTTACAAGAGGTGGTAAAGGCATTGCAAGGCCCCGATGTTTTGGGACTAGATGCCGCTGAAATATGTCTTGTACCCGGAGTTAAGATACCTCTGAAGTTTATAATCCCAACCTTTGAGAAATACAAGGGTAACAGTTGTCCTAGGACCCATATAAGGTCTTACTGCAGGAAGATGGCCGCATATTCCGATGACGAGAAGCTGTTAATCCATTTTTTTCAAGATAGTTTGACAGAGGCTTCTTTGGAATGGTACATGCATCTTGAATGATCCAATGTGAAAAGCTGGAAGGAGTTAGCAGACGCTTTTTTGAAACATTATCAATACAATACTGACATGGCTCCAAATCGGATGCAACTCCAGAATTTGACCCAGAAACCGAATGATTCTTTTAAAGACTTTGCTCAGAGGTGGAGGGGAGTAGCTGCAAGAGTACAACCCCTGTTGATGGAGAAAGAGATGACAGACCTATTCATGGGCATGCTGCAAGGACCGATCCTTGAGCGTCTAGAGTCTACAACCTCTACAGTGTTTTCTGAACTTGTCACGGCTGGAGAAAGATTAGAGAGTTTTATGAAGGAAGGAAAGATTCGGAATGCTGGCGGATCTTCAAGTGGGATCAAGAAGCCCTATAAGGGTTTCGCTAAGAAAAAAGAAGGCGAAACTAGTGTTGTGTTCACAGATAGAGGGATAACTCATCAAGGTTATCACCATGTTGCTGCCGTCGCTCCATAAAAACCATTGTCCATTCTAGCAAGTCAACCCGCAGTTCAATAAAACAGACAACAACAATCCTATCAACCAAGACAAAATTAGTACTATGGTCAACAAAGACTGAGAAGACCAGAAAGAAGATTCGATCCAATTCCATCAACTTACGCCAGATTACTACCATTCTTGCTGAAAGGAGGTCTTATTCAGCTTAGGGAAATGAGGGACCCTCCAGAGGTTCTCCCTTTTGGCTTTGATGTCAATGCCAAATGTGAATTCCATTCTGGCTCCCCAGGCCATAACATTGAAAATTGCAAGACTTTGAAGCATATTGTACAAGATCTTATGGATTCAAAGGCGATAAACTTTACCCGAAACACACTTAACATCAAAACCAATCCAATTCCGCCTCACCACTCAACAAACATGATTGAAGGCTCTAAGGGGATCCGATTAATCTCGGATATTGACAAATTGAGAACTCCTTTTTCCACTATTAAGGAGCAACTCCTGTTGAAGAACATCTATCCAGGCTGTTCAACCAATTGCCACGTTTGTTTGGACGAATATCAAGGATGCACTGAGTTGAAGAAAGGCATACAAAGCCTGATTGATTAAGATGTATTAGTAGCAAAACAACTATCAAAGATTGAAGAAGTTGCTACTCTTGACATTCCGTTTGAGACACTGGAGATACCATATGATGATGAATATGAACTGTGGATTCCTTCTGATAATTTGACTCGTACACCATTGACCATACCGTGAGATGAGGAGGATTGGGACAACATGTATGGACAAACTTCTATCCCACTTCAGATCCCGTATGATCCAGCTGAGATACCTATGTCTCCACCATCAATGAACCAGGTTGTCATTTCGGCCCCAGCTCCATTTCCATACGAAAACACTAATGATGTACCTTGGCTATATGATGATACTGTCTTTCTCAACGGGCAGAAGATAGGAGAAAAGGATATCTTGGAAGAGAAAAGACTGTCGAGAACATTGTGGGAACCAGTGGTGTTACTAGAAATGGTCGAATCTTCGCTCCAACTGCACCTCTTGTCAACAGCAGTGACAATACAAGGAAAGATGTTGTCAGACCAAGCACCATTGAACAGGGGCAGTCATCTAATAGAAAGACGTCCCAAATAATGAAGCAGAGGAGTTTCTAAGAATCATTCAGAAAAGCGATTACAAAGTGATTGACCAGCTCAATTAGACTCCCTCGAAGATATCCATGCTATCATTGTTAATGTGTTCGAAAGCCCATCAAGAAGCATTGTTAAAATTCATGAAGGCAGCTCACGTGCCAGAGGAGATATCAGTAGTGCAGTTTGAAGATGTGGTGGCTGTTGCACCCTAAAATTTGCCCAACCTTGTTCTTTGGTTTATGTTTCATTATCATTAGCAGTTGCATATAGAGTCATGTACATAGACTAACCATCTGCATAGCATAAGCATAGCAAGTCATTCAACAGGGGACCAATCATTATTCTCATCTCTAGAGGCCTATCATGAGGTTATTATCCTAATTCCATCTCATTCAAGTCATCAGGAAAGAATTTGAAAGCAAAGAGTTCAGCAGATCAAGCCTTGAGTCCATCTCCTAGCTGAGGGTATCTGAGGATCAACAAGAGGGTTGTGAGCTATGAAGTGAAAGCATGGAGAGCATCTAGACATTATGAGAGACTTAGAAAGTCATTTGGAGAAGGAGACAAGTCATTGAGTAGAGCACAAGAGCTACAGTTGAAGGCAGTCAACTAGGGTTTCATCTGGGTCAACCCTAGGTCAACCCTAGGTCAATTGACTGATTTAAGGGGCATTCAAGTCTAGTGGAGAGATGTGGGGTTCATCATTTGACATATAGAGAAGGATATGGAGATATGCCAAGAAGAATTCAAGAGAAATCAAGGAGAAGAGGAGTTACTAAATTAGGGTTTCTCTGTAAAATCCCCTAGTTTAGGTCAAATTTCCAAGCAAGATAAGTCAAAATGCTAGCTTCAAATGGCTTCTTGGCCAACATGAAACTTGTAGAGGATCTCAAGACCTTTAATTTGAGTGGTGGAAGACATCAAGGAGATTTATAGAACTCAAGTTATTGTCCTTGCAAGTTACAGGTCATCTGAGGTATCTGAATTTTTGTCTGTGAAAGTGACTTGAATTCCAAGCTAGTTTTGCCCCTCAAGGAGATTTCAAATGAATTCTTGGTCTACATAAGAATTGTTCCTCATTGTCTTAGCTTTCTATAATGGTATAGCATGCCTTCATATGATGTGTGGAACTCAACTTATGGTCTTGGCAAGCAAAGGGTATTTTGGGCATTTGTGAATTACAGGTCATTTTAACCTATGTCCAAAACTCATACAAGGAGGCTTCAAATGGAAAAACTTACAACATCAAACTTGCTCCAAATGGGATTTTAAGTCTAGAAAGAAGGTCACAAAGTATTGGAGAAGCTCATAACATGAAGTTGCATAATTGGTCAAAATATGAACTAAAATGGCTTATAAAGTGAATGAATTCAAGATGGAAAATGGTTTGAGAGATTTACAAGTCCAAATGGAGACTTCCAATATATGATTTTGAATGTAAAAACAATTCTAAGAACAATGGTTCAAACACTTTTTTGAGTTTAGAAGGAAAAAAGAAAGTTATCTTTGGTTACTTGTAATTGAAGAAACATAATCAAAATGGATCAAAGTTGGAAAGTAAGGGAATGTGCAAGATGGATCTAGAATGTTCATATGAGGTCTATATATTCATGAAATGAGAATTTAGCAAGGGTTGGCTTCATTTGCACCAAGAATTTCACAAAATTCTCTCATTCTTTCTCATTGAATTTTCATTCCAATTCTCCAATTCTTCACAAAATCATCATCCACATCAATTCAATCTTGATCCATCTTCATCCTAGATCAGAATTGAAGCAAAGTTTTGGTGATTAGGATTCATTTTCGAGCACCTTTTTCAAGAACATCAAAATTACAAATTCAAGTGGACAGCATAATTCAAGCCAAGAATCATCACAACATTGCATACAGAATCAAGTACATCAAGGATTGATCAAGATCCAAACCCTAGAAGCTTCAGATCCACGAGTACCATAGCTGTTCTCAAGATTTTGCACCAGGTGAGTTTTCATTCATACTGCTTGATCTAGTTAGTCTAGCATGTTGTTGTTAGTTTAGATTTGATCTAGGTGGTTAGGAGAACAGTTAGGATGAATTTGGAATGATTTGGTGATGGTTGTTAACAGGTGCAACAAACTGTTAGGGTTTAAATCTCTTAGGTTAGTGCATCATAATCTTAGCTTGATAGCGCAGGTTGATCACCATTAGGCATAGATTAGTTTAGGGTAAGTTTGAGGGAGAACTATCATGAGGCATATCAGTGTAATTCCATGGTGACCAGAATTTGATGCCATCGGGTTGAGTGATATATGGAATTTCAGACTGAATTGAAACCACAGGATTGTAGAGGGAGAGATTTAGCATGATTTTCATGTTTACAGCATGTGGATTCGTGGATTGTAGAGTGAGAACAGAGTGGGAGAAAGTGTGCTCGTGCATGGCCATTCATGGAGGTGAAACCCTAAGTTGCAGATCAAGTGAGGAAGATATAATCTGGATCGTCTATTTTGATTAAGACCTTTGACTGGGAGGGTAATCCTAGGGCTGAGATTTAAGCTGAGTATTGGAGAGAAACGCGTTGGCCAAAACGCACCGTTTCATTAATTGAAACGGGCGGGCCTGAGTTGGTTATTGTTATTCCCACCCCCAATGTTAAG
Source organism: Lathyrus sativus (assembly GCA_963859935.3). Lineage (NCBI taxonomy): Eukaryota > Viridiplantae > Streptophyta > Magnoliopsida > Fabales > Fabaceae > Lathyrus > Lathyrus sativus. Next base: position 216,095,286 of record OZ012741.1, read on the forward strand.
CCCAATTGCAATCTGAACGTGTTTTTGTTGTTATTTTCACCCCCCCAGCGCTCCTTTATTATTTCATTAATTCTGAGTAATTCTGGGCCTAGTGTAAAGTGCTACGCGCACCCTCCATTGTGTGGCCCATCCTGAATTGAACTGGGCGTATCTGCTATTCTAACCCCCTCCCTCGTTTTTTAATTCATTTAATTTCTTAATTCATTTTAATTTTTACCAATTTTCTTTAATTCATAATAAATTCATAAAAAATGCATTTCAATCCATTCTTTTTACATCATTTTCATTAAAATGTCTAGAAAATTTTCATCAAATAAAATTGCATTTTTATTTTTATTCCATATTTTTTCCATATTTTCTAAATAAATGTCATATTAAGTAGCTTCATTTCATACATCATTTTAATATTTTTTGTTCTCTTACATGCTTTAATATTTTTTGGTCATTCTTTTTATATTGTTTAGATGAGATATTCAACTTGTAGAAATATTTTAGTTCCCATTTTTAGAAATTAAATTTAGGTGATTAAGATAGGTTTGAACATCATGAACAAAACTAGGGTTTTAGGTGACAACTTAAGAAGTTTGATTTCATTTCCCTTAGGACTTAGGATTTAATTAGATTAGTTATGGGACTATAAGGGCTATGGGTAGCTATTAGATCCCTTAGAAAAAGTCAGGATTCCCCTACTGCTATTATTACTGTCTGTATGTCTGATTGACTGGTGTGGTGTGCCCTCTGGGGATTATTGCTTGCTTGCTTGGGTATTGGGTTTGTCTGGGACCCTGGGGAAGCTGGAGTCTTGTGAAGATGAGGCCATTGGAGATTCAAAGATTGAAGATCAACTGTCAGAGTTGAGGAGGAGATTCTTGCTAGCAGATGCTGAGGAGACTAGGGTTTAGGAGCTAGGCAGAGCTCTAGGTTAGAAAGTTTGTTTCTCAAACATGGATTGCCTTGTCTGCATCCATCCTTCCTCTATGATTCAAAGTCTCTTTCAAACATCCACCTCCTTCCTTTGGAAGGATCAGTGAATATATTTGAAAGATAGAACTTTTGAGAGGAAACTTTCTGTTTAATGTTAACAGTTGATGAACCACCCTTGGTAAGTAATTAACTGTCTAACATTCATTCACTTCACTCTTGTGACTAATCCCTCATCCTGGAGGTTTGAGCTTGAAGAAAAGCCATTGCAGATAGAAGACAGATGATCAAAGCCCTTGCCTGAAGGTCATGAAGATGGAGATTGATGCTTGTTGAAGCCTGTAGCTGATTGGAGATTACTTGAAGCCAGATGTTGAGTCAGAGCTGCTGATGCTGTTTCTTTTGCTGCTGTATTTCATTTGCTGATGTATTGATTGGTTTTCTGAACTGTATTGTTTGCTGTTCACCCTGTTGGGTTGAAAGTGAAGCCTGTTCACTTTTGCCTATTGTTTTCTAGGTTCGAGGTTGAGTGGGACTCCCTTGCCTCGCTTGTGCTGTTGCATCCATGCATTTTACTGTTTTACTGTATATATCTGATATTGTCTCTGTTTCTGCCTATCCCGTAGGATCTCTGTTTCTCTCTGTGCAAGAGAGGAGCATGATAGACACTAGGTCTTAACCCATGCATGATAACATTAGGTTAGTTTGTTTCCCTTCGCAACCGTAGGTTAGAGTTCTGTCTCTTTCTTTCTCAAAACAAACAGAAAAACACATAAAGATTTCAAACACAATAAAAGACACTTCTTTCGTAAAAGAATGTGAACTCATCAAAACGTCATTTTTGTCCGCTTGGACCGCTAATCAGAAAACCTTTTTTTCAGAAAGAATAAAATCAACCAAGACAAGCTTGTGTCGTACGTGGCCCGAACTACGTTTGCTCTGATCTTCCATGCTGTGTGGAAGTACGTAGGCATAGGATGCGATATCCTAGCGAGCAACCTTCCCCTCCTTTCCAGTAGGTAGGCGAACTACGTTGACTCTGATTTCTCGTTCCGGACGGGAATACGTAGGCATAAAGTGCGATACTTTGCCGAGTCATTTTTATTTTCGTTTTATTCTCTTTTTAACCCCTGACCTATAGTTTAGATAGAGTAACAATCCATACCCGAAAACAAGCGTGGATCCCGTCGAGTACGACGGACGTGAGGGGTGCTAATACCTTCCCCTTGCGTAACCGACTCCCGAATCCAGGTTTTGGTTGCGATGACCATATCTTTCCCGTGTTGTGCGAGGTTTACTCTGAGCGTTTCCTTTCCCTCCCGTGGGATAAATAACGCGCGGTGGCGACTCTTCTGTTCAGCCGGCGCCGATTTTCGCAGTAGCGACAGCTGGCGACTCTGCTGGGGATCCAACGTCCCCTGGCTGCTAAGGACTGCGATAGTTCTTATGCATTTGGGATCCAACGTCCCTTTGAGCGAGTCAATCCTAACGTTTGTTTTCCCGTCGAGGATTTTGTATGGATTTATATTTCTAACCTTGTATTTTCAGCTTTATATATTGATTATTGTTGCTGTATCTGGGGGTGTGACGGGTGTTCTAATATTGAGAGATAAGCCGGACCTGGGCTTGAGTGCACCTAGAATTAGCGTAGAAAGTAGTGGGCGCGTGCCGGCTTTGCTTGCATTAGTGTCTCATGAAATCTACACTCGGACGAGGTTCTTCTGGTTGGCTTCTTTTTCTACCCTTTGGGTCGAAGGGGTTGTTGGTCAGCTGAATTGTCGACTCCAGGAACCGATCATTTGGAAGTTGGCTGAGTGAGGCCTCTTCAGGATTTGATGATGCCACTCCTTCTGGGAATCGTATCATCAACCCTGAAAGTCTGTGACGCCAACGACCGCATAGGATGCCGTACCTTGTGCCAGTTATAGGGCCACCCACCTGTGAGGGGATTCAGGGTTATGCAGGTAACTAGACCTTCAGACCACCGGTTATTTCTTGATCAGAGATCTTGGTTATTTATGGAGAGTTATGAGGTCTGTCCGAGACCATTTGGAGATGTGTTTTGAGGTCTGTCAGAGACCAGTTGGAGGGTTCTGAGGTCTGTCAGAGACCAATTGGAGATATGACCTGAGGTCTACCAGAGACCAGTTGGGGGTTATGATTTGAGGTCTGTCAGAGACCAGTATTGGAGTTGTTTTAGGTCTATATGAGACCAGGGTTTGATGACTTCTGGATGGTCTATCTGAGACCTTTCTTGATTGGGCTTAGGCTATTCAGCTGCAGCTTTGGTCCCTGTTGAATGTTACTTGCATTGCATCCCTGCATATCCATTATCATTTGCATTTCACTAACGTGTGTCTGTGCTGCAGGTGCATTTGCATTTCCCTAGTTCTAGTGCCCGGATTTCTGAGTATTGATTATGGCTGGTTTGAGGAAAACAGTTGCGTACAAGCTACCGTCACCTGATATTACTTCTTTGCTTGGCCTGATATCTCTTGCTGATGAAGGGGTTAGGAGAAGCTTCAGAATGAGCCATGGGAGATTACTGAGATTAGTCTGCAAGCCCACTGCTGATGAGATGAACGGGCTATACACCTTGATGCAGTTCTATGATCCCGCATTGAGATGCTTTACTTTTGCGGACTTCATTCTGGGACCTACTATTGAGGAGTATGTGGAGTTTACTGAGCTTCCCGTGCAGAACAAGGTTCCCTTTATCCACTCTGCAGTTGAGCCCAAGTTGGAGGACTTAGCCAAAGCCTTGCATATGAACGCTGCAGATCTGTTATTGACTTCTTGGCTTGGGGTTTCAGGTTTCTCTCTGGATTTCTTAGTCGCCAAAGCTCGGGAGTATGCCAAGAACGGTTGTTGGGTGGTTTTCAATGCTATTTTGGCTTTATGCATTTATGGAATCGTGCTGTTTCCTAACTTGCCCAACTTTGTGGACCTGGACGCTTTCTATCTGTTTGCTGCAGGCAACCCAGTGCCAACTCTGATTGGAGACTTCTATCATTCATTGCACTATAAGAATGAAAACCGAAGAGGAAAAGTTGTTTACTGCTGTACTCCTCTGTTGAATATGTGGTTCAAGAGTCACTTTCCCACAAAGGGACCATTTGTAGACAGTGCAACCTCAGCCAGTTGGTCAGAACGCTTGATGAGGCTATCTTCTGAAGACGTTGTATGGTTTGATCGGGACCTGTTGGGATCTGAGCTCATCTTCAGTTGTTCTGGGTACCCTAATGTGCCACTGATTGGAAGGAAAGGGTGTATCAACTACAACCCTTCTCTGTTCATTCGTCAGTTCGGATATGCGCTGAAGAATCCGCCTCAGGAGGAAGAAGTACAGGAATCTCTGTACTTCACCGGAGACGTGAAGGGGGAGTTATTAGCCAAGCTGCAACATGCCTGGGCACGTATTAACCGCAAAGGGAAGCCGTTGTTAGGTAAGAATGACTGTCAGGCCTATGCACCTTATAGAGTTTGGATTCAGGAGAGGGCTAGTCAGTTGAGGATGCCGTTTCCAGATGCACCAATTCTTGTTCCCGTTCCGGTAGCAGAGCCGACCACTGTTTCTAGAGAAGTCTACGAACAAGTTGTGAGAGAGAAAGAAGCCTTAATGAAGATTAACGAAGGGTTAGAGCAAGAGCTAGCCCAGATACGCAGCGAGAAAAACAAGGCCGTATATGCTTTCCAGCAACAGATCGAGCTAGTAAACAGACTAGGGGCTGAGTTGACCGAGGAAAAGAAAAAGCGTGAACGTCTGGGGCAAGAGTTCAGAAGTTCCCATGACGTGCTGGAATCAAAAAAGAAGGCGCTCGACGCAGCACACCGAGAAATCTCCTCTTGCAATAAGACTTGGAATGCTACACTCACCAACAATAAGAAAAGGGAAGATAAGCTGAAGCAGCAAATTTCCGACCTCGAAGAGAAGTTGAAGTCTAGCATCAAGAAGTGTGAGGAAGAAGTGATGACCCGGTATAGTGTCCAGCATGCACTGAACAAGGCAATCAAATCCCGAGATGAAGCGGTGTCTCAGAAGCGAAAGCTAGAAGATTGCTTCGGAGAAGCAACATGGGAAGAAACTGCTGAAGACGTACGCCGTGTTCTTAAGAGGAGAAACCAGCTTGTTGAAGGGCTGCTTGATCGACCAAGCCATCCGGAGACCAAGAAGTTGATAGAGGAGTATCAGACTTTTGGGAGGACTTGATCATTTCACGTAGTTATTTGTATGCTTTATTTGCATAGTGCTGACCATCACCAGGATTGTTGGTTGAGGTCATGTCTTCTTTGTATTCTCAGTGATATTGTACCCTGGGCTTATTGATTCTCCTTGCAATATATGAGGATTTCTATGATTCAGCTCCGATATCCCTATTGTCAGCACTGTCACTGCACCGGCACCTTCGCACTAGAACTGGGGGGAACAAACTTCCCTAATGCACAGACACATTGCATTGCATTCATATTCATATTGCATGACAGGTAATCTTTGAATGGTGTCTTATTTCCTGCTCTGTACCAGGTACTTAACAGGATTCCAGATCAACATCCGCACCGCTATTCTACACGCTCCAACTGTCGGAAAGTCATGGACCAAATTCAGAACGAAATGCAGGATGTGCGCGAGAAGCTCGCCCTCTTCATGCAAACCATGGAAGCTATAGCAAAAGGGCAGGAGAACTTGCAGGCCATGGTCCAACCTCTGTTGGCCCGCAACGCTGGTCATGGTAACGAAGATCATCAGTCTGTCCGGGTTGATACTGCTCATGGAGACGGCACTCCCACGCCCGTGGCTCCGCCCGTGGTCAATATACCTGCTGCTAACGTCAACAACGCTACCGCTGCTGTGAATGGTAACGTCGGAGTAGGGAATGAGACTGCTGTCCATAATGCTGGGCTGGGTGATGTCAATGTGGGAGATAATCTCGGAGGCAATGGATTTGTCAATACTGGGTTCGGATTCAACGATCAGGGATTCGACAACACTGGCAAGTATGGCTTTAATGCTCAAGGTTTTGGGCAGGATGGTTATGGTATGGTCAATCAGGGTTACGGAGGCTTTGGAAACGGAAATGGTACTGGATTTATGGGTTTTGGTCCTGCTGGAGGTGTTCAAGGATACGGCAACAGAGGCCGAGGTCCCGGGATGAACCAGATTAGAGCCGGACGTAATAATGCATATGATGGATACGGGGTTGGAAACGGTATGTGGCAAGAGGATCAGCAGGAGGATGCCTTCTCCGGAGGAGGTTTTGAAGGGCCGATGGATGATTCCCAAAAGATCAGAATGCTGGAAGAGCAAATGAAGGGAGTCCTAAATCAGAGTGCTGTGGGACTGGACATGGCAACTATGGGCTTGGTACCTGGCTTGAGGGTGCCAATTAAATTCAAGGCGCCTGCGTTCGATAAGTACAAAGGAGACACATGTCCGAAGGTGCATGTACGAGCTTATTACAGAAAGATGTCTGCATACTCCACTGATGAAAGAATGCTTATGCATTTCTTTCAGGATAGTCTGTCGGGCCCTTCCCTAGAGTGGTACATGGGGTTGGAGCCAACTGATATCAAGACTTGGAAGCAATTAGCAGAGGCATTTGTAGCCCATTACAAGTATAACAGCGACCTGGCGCCCAATCGGGTCCAGTTGGCCGGGCTTTCACAGAAGAAGGGGGAGAGTTTTAAAGAGTACGCGCAAAGGTGGCGCGATATGGCTGCCAGGGTCCGTCCTCCTGTGGAAGATAAAGAAATGAATGATATGTTTGTCGGCACATTCACCGGGCTGTTTCATGATATGCTGTTTCATACTTCTCTGGCCAGTTTTTCAGATCTGATTCTGATGGGGGAAAAGATTGAGCGTAATATTAAGCAAGGAAAGTTCCAAGTCGAGGAATCAACTGCATCTGGCAGTAATAGGAAAGCTTATGGTGGGCGCCGTCAGGGCGAAGCTAGCGCAGTATTTGGAGGCCGAGGCCGAGGCCGAGGCAGGGGAAGAAATCAATATCGTCAGCCGCAGCAAGTGTCGAGTGTTACAATCCCGTATCAGCAACAACCAATCCAACAACAACAACCTGTTCAGCAGCAACCAATGCCGCAGCAGCAGCAGCCTCAGCAGGGGGCACAGCAAGCTCCGCGAAGATTTCAGGGCAGCAAGCCGAGAAGAGTGTTCGAGAAGCCTCCCTCTACCTATGCTGATTTATTGCAGACATTGTTGGGATTGAATCTAGTGGAGAAAAGAACTTTGGCACCGATAACGGGAACTCCCCCGTTCGGCTACGACGCAAACAGGCACTGTGAGTTTCATTCTGGGGCCCCGGGCCACGATATAGAAGGTTGTCATGCTTTTAAGCACGTTGTGCAGGATCTCTTGGACAACAAGTCTATCAACTTCGGAACGGCAGGTCCGAATATAGTCCAGAAACCTATGCCCAATCATGGGGCGAATGCAGTTCTGACCGAGGAAGGTCTGAATCTGATTATGAATGTGGAGGATTTGAAGACGCCGCTGAACGAAATAAAGAGCCGACTGTTGCAGGGAGGTGTTTTCCCAGGATGTAATGAGTATTGCTTAGACTGTTGGGCCCTATCTGGGGGGTGTGAGGATTTGAAGAAAGGCATCCAGGCCTTAATTGATGAAGGTGTATTGCAGTTTGACAGAACAGCAACTGATGAGCCTGCAGGGGCAGTAGTGGATAATCGAAGTGATGTGGCCACAGTGACGATTCCTCGGAAGACGATCACTATTGCAGCACCAGCTCAGCGACCACCGATTACCATAACTAAAGCCGGGCCGATCCCGTATGAGAACACGAAAGCAGTCCCATGGTCATATGGGCTAGAGGTGTATTGTGACGGGATTAAGATTGATGTCAACAAGCAGCCAGTGGAGATTGTGGATAATGTTGTTGGTTCAGGAGGCATGACGAGGAGCGGCAGGATCTTTATATCTCCTGAAGTGGAGGCCGAAAGGCTAGCGAAAGGAAAAGGGAAAGCGGTTGAGAATGTTCCGGTACAAGCAAATGAAAAAGAAGCAGCATCTAAGGATGTAGAAGAATTCATGCGCTTGATTCGGAAAAGTGATTATAAGATTGTGGAGCATCTGCAGCAGACACCGTCCAAAATATCTATCCTGTCTTTGCTGTTGTGTTCGGAAGCCCACAGAAACGCTTTGCTGAAAGTCTTGGACACTTCTTTTGTACCACAGGACGTCTCCGTGAACCAGTTAGAAGGAGTATTGGCACATGTAAATGCAGGCCACAGTCTGGGCTTTACTGATTTTGACTTGACTCCGAAAGGGAGGGATCATAATATGGCATTACACGTGTCTGTGGAGTGTAGGGGATCGACAATGTCGCACGTATTGGTTGACACCGGGTCATCATTGAATGTGCTGCCTAAGAAGGCGATGATGAAGCTGGATGTTCGAGGAATTTTGTGTACACCCAGTGATTTGGTAGTCAGAGCGTTTGACGGCACGCGGAGAACAGTCTTCGGATCGATTACTTTGCCTCTGCAAGTGGGGCCGGAAGTGTTTGCAACTGAGTTTTATATCATGGATATACAGCCTGCGTACAGCTGCTTGCTGGGAAGACCCTGGATTCATGGGGCAGGGGCAGTCACGTCTACCCTGCATCAGAAGTTAAAGTATATGGTCGGAGACAGTGTAGTCACCGTGTGCGGAGAAGAAGACATCCTGGTCAGCCATTTATCATCGTTTAAATATGTGGAAGTCGACGGGGAGATCCACGAGACGCCATGCCAGGCATTCGAAGGTTTGCACATTAAGGACAAGGGTCCCAGGCCGAGCAAAGTGCCAGAGATAGCTGTTTCTTCGTATAAAGAAGCTCAAGCGCTAGTGGAAGCAGGGGAAGCCAAAGGCTGGGGCAAAGTGCTGGACATTCCGGTAAAAATGGACCGGTTCGGACTGGGGTACCGACCGTCGTCATCAACTCCTTCTGTGGGGGCCCCTCATTTCAGAAAGTCAATCACCATCTCTGCCAGTGGAGTATGTCATGAATCTGTCAATGCTGCTTCAGAGTCTGATGAAGGGGACAGCGACTGTGATATGGATGCCTGGATTCAGCCAAGCACGCCAGGACAAGGACTGTGCAACTGGTCTATTCAGGAGCTTGTTCCTGTGACTTTTAAACAGTAATGCTTTGCTTTATTAATTGTTGAATAATCTGATGTCTTGCCTGGGGCATCAGGGTTTGCTTAGGGCTGTGTTGTTATAAACATTGCGCGTTAATCAGTAAATAAATGGCGTTTTTTTCATGTGCAAATACTGTAATCCCTGTCTTTCTTGTTTTATATTTGTCAATAAAATGGCAATAGGGTTATTCGCTTTATACGCATTTTGAAGCACTTAACCATTCCTTTTGCAGGATAACATTTTCAGATGACATCCTTGAGCCACCTATGACTCGTCCCGACTTCGAGCACCCGGTATTCCAGACCGAAGAAGAGGTTGTCGAAAATAGCGACGTTCCTGAAGAACTGTCTTGGTTGGTGAAGCAAGAGGAGAGAGCCATTCTGCCTCACGACGAGGTTATTGAAATTATCAATTTGGGGTCGGAAGGGGTTGAGAAGAATATTCGTATCGGAGCCGCACTGCAGAGTGATATCAAGCGAAGACTGGTTGAAATGCTCCGAGAGTATAATGATGTATTCGCTTGGTCGTATCAAGATATGCCAGGGCTCGATACAGATATGGTTGTGCATCGCCTGCCACTGAAAGAAGACTGCCCGCCTGTCAAACAAAAACTTCGCAGAACACGACCAGATATGGCAATGAAGATCAAAGAGGAGGTTCAGAAACAGTGGGACGCTGGTTTCCTGGCTGTGACGAAGTATCCCTCATGGGTTGCCAACATCGTACCAGTGCCAAAGAAAGATGGCAAGGTTCGAATGTGCGTGGATTATAGAGATTTGAATAAAGCAAGCCCAAAAGACGATTTTCCACTTCCTCACATTGACGTGTTAGTTGATAATACCGCTCAATACTCCGTATTCTCCTTCATGGATGGCTTTTCGGGCTATAATCAAATTAAAATGGCGCCAGAGGATATGGAGAAGACTACTTTCATAACGCCTTGGGGAACATTTTGCTACAAAGTGATGCCCTTTGGTTTGAAAAATGCTGGGGCAACATATCAGCGTGCGATGACGACTCTTTTCCATGACATGATGCACAAAGAGATCGAAGTTTATGTTGACGATATGATTGCCAAATCCCAGACGGAGGAAGAGCATCTGGTGAATCTGTTGAAGTTGTTTAGAAGGCTTAGGAAGTTCAGGCTGAGGCTGAACCCTAATAAATGCACCTTCGGGGTGAGATCGGGTAAGCTCCTGGGGTTCATAGTAAGCGAAAGAGGAATAGAGGTCGATCCTGCTAAAATAAAAGCGATTCAAGAAATGCCGACGCCTAAAACAGAGAAAGAGGTGCGCGGGTTTTTAGGGAGGTTGAACTACATTGCTCGGTTCATATCTCACCTAACGGCCACGTGTGAACCATTATTCAAGCTGTTGAAGAAAGATCAAGCTGTAACGTGGAACGAAAATTGTCAAAAGGCGTTCGACAAAATAAAGAAGTACCTGCAGGAGCCTCCTATCTTGATACCCCCGGTGGCAGGTAGACCCTTGATAATGTATTTGACGGTTCTTGAGGGAAGCATGGGTTGTGTTCTCGGTCAACACGACGAGACGGGGAGAAAAGAGCATGCGATCTATTACTTGAGTAAGAAATTTACAGACTGTGAATCTCGATACTCAATGCTGGAGAAAACTTGTTGCGCGCTAGCCTGGGCCGCCAAGCGTTTGAGGCAGTACATGCTGAATCATACAACCATGCTCATCTCGAAGATGGATCCAATCAAGTATATATTCGAAAAGCAGGCGTTGTCAGGTAGAATTGCCCGTTGGCAGATGGTCTTGACTGAATATGATATTCAATACGTCTCGCAAAAGGCAATAAAGGGGAGTGTGATGTCTGAGTATCTGGCGGAGCAGCCTATTGAAGAATACCAATCAATGAGATTTGATTTTCCTGACGAGGATATCATGTATCTCAAGATGAAGGATTGCGAAGAACCGTTGCCAGACGAAGGACCAGAGCCGGGGTCCAAATGGAAGATGATTTTTGACGGAGCTGTGAACGCTTACGGTAGCGGAATAGGGGCAATCATTACTACGCCGCACGGGTCGCACATCCCGTTTACTGCCCGATTGACCTTTGCCGTTACCAACAATGAGGCCGAATACGAAGCTTGTATAATGGGGCTTGAAGAAGCCATTGATTTGCGAATCAAACATCTAGACGTATACGGAGACTCAGCTCTGGTGGTGAATCAGATCAAAGGGGAATGGGAGACACGTCAGCCTAATTTGATACATTACATGAACTATGCAAGGAGGTTGTTGCCTTTCTTCGACAAGGTTGAATTGCATCACGTGCCGCGGGCAGAAAATCAAATGGCTGACGCCCTTGCCACTTTGTCTTCCATGTACAAGGTCAACTTCTGGAACGAAGCTCCCCAAATTACTATCTCTCGGTTGGACAGGCCAGCTTATGTATTTGCTATTGATGAAGCATCCGATGACAAACCGTGGTATTTTGATATCCTTAATTTCCTGAAGAATAAAGAGTATCCGGCTGGGGCATCCAGTCAAGATCAGAAGACTCTCAGGAGATTAGCGGGTAATTTCTACTTGAACCCGGATGGCGTCTTATACAGAAGGAACCACGATTTGGTGTTGTTGCGTTGTGTAGACGAGAAGGAGGCAAAGCTTCTCATGGAGGAAATTCACGAAGGTGCATTTGGTACGCATGCTGGTGGGCATGCTATGACGAGAAAGCTGCTTAGGGCAGGTTACTTTTGGTTGACGATGGAAACTGATTGTTTCAAGTTCGCGAGAAAGTGCCACAAGTGCCAAATCTATGCTGACAAGATACACGTGCCTCCGAGTCCTCTAAATGTGATGTCATCTCCATGGCCATTCTCGATGTGGGGAATCGATATGATTGGAAAGATCGAGCCGACGGCTTCTAACGGGCATCGGTTCATCCTGGTAGCAATCGATTATTTCACCAAGTGGGTGGAAGCGGCGTCTTACGCAAATGTAACGAAGCAAGTGGTGGCTAGATTCATCAAGAGAGATATCATTTGCCGATATGGGATTCCCGAGCGGATAATCACGGATAACGGTTCTAATCTGAACAACAAAATGATGAAGGAGCTCTGTCAGAATTTCAAGATCGAACATCACAACTCCTCCCCTTACCGACCCAAGATGAACGGCGCTGTCGAAGCGGCCAATAAGAATATCAAGAAAATTGTCCAGAAAATGGTGGTGACTTATAAAGATTGGCATGAAATGCTACCTTTCGCTTTGCACGGTTATCGTACGACGGTACGCACATCAACTGGGGCAACTCCGTTCTCGTTGGTATACGGAATGGAAGCGGTATTACCATTAGAAGTTGAGATCCCTTCTCTGAGGGTATTGCGAGACGTTCAGCTGGACGAAGCAGAATGGGTAACGAATAGATTGAACCAACTGAGTTTGATGGATGAGAAGAGGCTAGCTTCTCTGGCATACGGTCGTTTGTATCAAAGACGAATGAAGAAAGCGTACGACAAGAAGATACTTCCGCGAAGCTTTCAGACGGGCGACCTTGTGCTGAAAAGGATTCTCCCGCCGCAAGCAGATCACAGGGGCAAGTGGACCCCCAACTACGAAGGGCCATACGTTGTCAGTAAGGTCTTTTCAGGAGGAGCGTTGTTGTTGTCCACCATGGACGGGGAAGACTTTGCGTCACCTGTGAATTCGGACGCAGTTAAAAAATACTTTGCTTAAAATAGACCCGCTGGACAGAAAAAAGAGAGTCCAGGCAAAAATGGGGCATCCTGGCGAACCAAAAACAGAATGAAAGGTTCGGGCAAAAATTAGGGATAAAATTGAAAAAATGTACGCCCGCGAAGTTGAAAACCTACACTGGGCGGCTTCGGCAAAAAAGGGTATCCCGGTGAACTGAAAACCCGTAAAGGGCGGTTCACGCAAAAGTTAGGGATTGGAAAAGCAAATGACTGCGGTCCGAATTTGATATTGCAATGAGCATCGAAGCGGGAGAATACATGTGAGGAGTCAGTTATCGGATACAACCTCTTCAGAAGTGGGGATACCGGGAAAGTATTAGAGTCGGACGAGTCATGGGAGGATCAGTTCGTGGTGTTCATCTGCATCCAGTTGCCGACATGTGTACAAAATTTAATTTGTCAATATTTATGCTTCTTGTGAATACTTGACTACTTATGTATTTGCTTTGCGTAGCTTCCTCTTTTCAGGAGTTACATCCCGTGTACAAAAACTCCGCCCATTCAGGGGCCCAATCAATGAAAATGTGTTATTCAGTACTTGATGCCTGTTCTTTACCGTTTTGTGCATGATAAAACGCCTAAGTTTGATGAAACTAGCATGAGTATAACATCACTGGCCCTTGCCAACGATTGTTAAAGCTTTGAATTAACTGGGTGTAACGTCACTAACCTGAATTGATTTGATTGCACAGGCTTGTCGTGTCTTGTTTGTGTTGTTGCAGGTTTCATAACCATATGAGAAGATGATCAAAAGATGGCGATAACGAAAGACTCGATCTCCACGCAGGTCATGCATGTTCTTCCTGAAGAAGGATAGAACTCCCCAGCTAGCCGTAGCTTATCCAAAGGGAGCAGAAAAGTTATTCGTCCTCAGCAGAGTTTGGCGATTCCAAGATCGTGAGGCTGTATTCAGACAGGCTCGTCTTTCCCCGCAGGGTCAGGCACTCGCCCCCAGCGGAGTCAGTTAATTCATCCCAAGAGAATCATCCCATTCCCCATTGGAATTCTCTTTGCAAGTGTTTTCATTCCTTCCAGTGGAACGCGAAGATCAAGACTCTCCCCAGCAGAGTTGGTGGTGGTACCTGTCATTTATTTTGTCAGAGATAATGGTGATATCAGGTCACGTTCCAGCAGAAAGTCCGATCGAACTATGCGCATCTGGCTATTCCCAGCGGAGTCGGCATTATCTCCAGCATTTATTTTGCTGAAGCAGTTTCTGTACTCTAGCAGTTCAGGTGGAGGGGGCTCTTGCTCAAATGAATTACCAAGCTTTCAAGATCTCGGCATGAGACATTCGACGAAAATGTCAGCTTTGGCATTATCCCCCACAGAGTTAGCATGATGAGATCCTCTTTGTCTCTAACAGAGTCATTTATGCAAATGTCTCTTATTTTCCCCGCCAGAGTTGCCAGGATAAGTGTCTCCTTATCCCCAATCAGAGTTTGTTTGTCATCAATGGGTTCCGTGAATCATAATTTCAGAGGCACCGCCGGTTATCAGAGCAGGCGTCCGACAGTGGGTTTCCAGACATCCCCAGTAGAGTTCATCTCAAAGTCGCTGTCGCGTCAGTGCTGAGCAGTTTGTGTGTGAGGATCATTGAAGAACTAAGTCCTGACGTGGACAATTTATTCCTATATTGACGGGATTTCTTCAGAAGTGGGCGTCCTAACGTGGACAAGTTTATTTCTCCGGATCGGTGAGGTGTGTTAGTCCTATCGTGGGCAGATTCAGTTTCTCGAAATTAGTGGAATGGGAGGTCATGACGTTGACGAAAGTGATTACCCTTTGTGTTGGTGTCCTGACGTGGACAAGTTATTTCCCCAGTGGGTCGAGGGTGTGAGTCCTTACGTGGACAAGTCTTATTTCCTCAGCAAGTCGAAGGCGCCTGAATCCTAACATGGACAAATCAAGACGAGATTAGTGTCCTTACGTGGACAAATCAAAGAGATTATTATTCCTAACGTGGAAAGATGGAGATTCCTTACGTGGAAAGATGTAGTCCTTACGCGGACATGTCAAAAGTGAATTCCTTACGTGGAAAGAGTGAAGTCCTTACGTGGACAGATTGAGATGGCATTCCTTACGTGGAAAAGTTTAGTCCTGACGCGGACAAATCGCAAAGAAGTTGGCATTCCTTGCGTGGAAAGATCAGAGTCCTTACATGGACATATCAAGAGCATTCCTTACGTGGAAGAAAAATGGTTTCCTTACGTGGAAAGACGAGTTTATTCCTTACGTGGAAAATAGATTGATTCCTAACGTGGAAAGAAATGGATTATTCCTAACGTGGAAGAGTTTAGTCCTGACGCGGACAGATCAAAGAAGTTATTCCTAATGTGGAAGAAGAATGATGTACCCCTTACGTGGAAAGCTGAGTCCTGACGTGGATAGGTTCAGAACCAAAGTTGTATTCCTTACGCGGAAAGATTGGAGTCCTGACGCGGACGTGTCAAGTGGTATTGGAGTCCTTACGTGGACAGATTGATATAGTTCTCCCTATGCGGAAAGAAAATTGCTTCCTGATGTGGAAAGATGGAAGGGGTAGTCCTGACGTGGACAGATACAGAAGAAATGATTCCTAACGTGGACGATGTTATTCCTAACATGGACAGGTGTTACTCCTAGCGTGGAAGAGTGTTATTCCTAACGTGGACGATTCAGTTTATGGAAATGCAGACAAATTATCCCCAGCGGAGTTGCCGAGATTTTTCTGGGTTAACAGCAGGTGGAGTCCTAACGTGGACAGGTTTAGTTGAGATTTCTTCGTATTGATGACGGACAGAGTCCTAGCGTGGACAAGCAAGCAATCTGTTATGACGGAATCCTTTTCAGAACGATGAAGACAATCTCCAACACGGTCGCGCGAGATCAGTGGGTTACTGTAACAGTCAGATTCAGCTGATGAATGTCGTTCCTCAAGCAGGAGCGCAGTTTAGTTTTGTGGTTGGCAAATTTCTGGTTTCACTAGTATTCAACCGTCTCGTACCGCGAATGTCTGAAGGCTCCGGGCTCTTCACCCAATCGGGTCCAAGTCGCTTGAATAGGGGCAGCTGTTGCACCCTAAAATTTGCCCAACCTTGTTCTTTGGTTTATGTTTCATTATCATTAGCAGTTGCATATAGAGTCATGTACATAGACTAACCATCTGCATAGCATAAGCATAGCAAGTCATTCAACAGGGGACCAATCATTATTCTCATCTCTAGAGGCCTATCATGAGGTTATTATCCTAATTCCATCTCATTCAAGTCATCAGGAAAGAATTTGAAAGCAAAGAGTTCAGCAGATCAAGCCTTGAGTCCATCTCCTAGCTGAGGGTATCTGAGGATCAACAAGAGGGTTGTGAGCTATGAAGTGAAAGCATGGAGAGCATCTAGACATTATGAGAGACTTAGAAAGTCATTTGGAGAAGGAGACAAGTCATTGAGGAGAGCACAAGAGCTACAGTTGAAGGCAGTCAACTAGGGTTTCATCTGGGTCAACCCTAGGTCAACCCTAGGTCAATTGACTGATTTAAGGGGCATTCAAGTCTAGTGGAGAGATGTGGGGTTCATCATTTGACATATAGAGAAGGATATGGAGATATGCCAAGAAGAATTCAAGAGAAATCAAGGAGAAGAGGAGTTACTAAATTAGGGTTTCTCTGTAAAATCCCCTAGTTTAGGTCAAATTTCCAAGCAAGATAAGTCAAAATGCTAGCTTCAAATGGCTTCTTGGCCAACATGAAACTTGTAGAGGATCTCAAGACCTTTAATTTGAGTGGTGGAAGACATCAAGTAGATTTATAGAACTCAAGTTATGGTCCTTGCAAGTTACAGGTCATCTGAGGTATCTGAATTTTTGTCTGTGAAAGTGACTTGACTTCCAAGCTAGTTTTGCCCCTCAAGGAGATTTCAAATGAATTCTTGGTCTACATAAGAATTGTTCCTCATTGTATTAGCTTTCTAGAATGGTATAGCATGCCTTCATATGATGTGTGGAACTCAACTTATGGTCTTGGCAAGCAAAGGGTATTTTGGGCATTTGTGAATTACAGGTCATTTTAACCTATGTCCAAAACTCATACAAGGAGGCTTCAAATGGAAAAACTTACAACATCAAACTTGCTCCAAATGGGATTTTAAGTCTAGAAAGAAGGTCACAAAGTATTGGAGAAGCTCATAACATGAAGTTGCATAATTGGTCAAAATATGAACTAAAATGGCTTATAAAGTGAATGAATTCAAGATGGAAAATGGTTTGAGAGATTTACAAGTCCAAATGGAGACTTCCAATATATGATTTTGAATGGAAAAACAATTCTAAGAACAATGGTTCAAACACTTTTTTGAGTTTAAAAGGAAAAAAGAAAGTTATCTTTGGTTACTTGTAATTGAAGAAACATAATCAAAATGGATCAAAGTTGGAAAGTAAGGGAATGTGCAAGATGGATCTAGAATGTTCATATGAGGTCTATATATTCATGAAATGAGAATTTAGCAAGGGTTGGCTTCATTTGCACCAAGAATTTCACAAAATTCTCTCATTCTTTCTCATTGAATTTTCATTCCAATTCTCCAATTCTTCACAAAATCATCATCCACATCAATTCAATCTTGATCCATCTTCATCCTAGATCAGAATTGAAGCAAAGTTTTGGTGATTAGGATTCATTTTCGAGCACCTTTTTCAAGAACATCAAAATTACAAATTCAAGTGGACAGCATAATTCAAGCCAAGAATCATCACAACATTGCATACAGAATCAAGTACATCAAGGATTGATCAAGATCCAAACCCTAGAAGCTTCAGATCCACGAGTACCATAGCTGTTCTCAAGATTTTGCACCAGGTGAGTTTTCATTCATACTGCTTGATCTAGTTAGTCTAGCATGTTGTTGTTAGTTTAGATTTGATCTAGGTGGTTAGGAGAACAGTTAGGATGAATTTGGAATGATTTGGTGATGGTTGTTAACAGGTGCAATAAACTGTTAGGGTTTAAATCTCTTAGGTTAGTGCATCATAATCTTAGCTTGATAGCGCAGGTTGATCACCATTAGGCATAGATTAGTTTAGGGTAAGTTTGAGGGAGAACTATCATGAGGCATATCAGTGTAATTCCATGGTGACCAGAATTTGATGCCATCGGGTTGAGTGATATATGGAATTTCAGACTGAATTGAAACCACAGGATTGTAGAGGGAGAGATTTAGCATGATTTTCATGTTTACAGCATGTGGATTCGTGGATTGTAGAGTGAGAACAGAGTGGGAGAAAGTGTGCTCGTGCATGGCCATTCATGGAGGTGAAACCCTAAGTTGCAGATCAAGTGAGGAAGATATAATCTGGATCGTCTATTTTGATTAAGACCTTTGACTGGGAGGGTAATCCTAGGGCTGAGATTTAAGCTGAGTATTGGAGAGAAACGCGTTGGCCAAAACGCACCGTTTCATTAATTGAAACGGGCGGGCCTGAGTTGGTTATTGTTATTCCCACCCCCAATGTTAAGCCCAATTGCAATCTGAACGTGTTTTTGTTGTTATTTTCACCCCCCCAGCGCTCCTTTATTATTTCATTAATTCTGAGTAATTCTGGGCCTAGTGTAAAGTGCTACGCGCACCCTCCATTGTGTGGCCCATCCTGAATTGAACTGGGCGTATCTGCTATTCTAACCCCCTCCCTCGTTTTTTAATTCATTTAATTTCTTAATTCATTTTAATTTTTACCAATTTTCTTTAATTCATAATAAATTCATAAAAAATGCATTTCAATCCATTCTTTTTACATCATTTTCATTAAAATGTCTAGAAAATTTTCATCAAATAAAATTGCATTTTTATTTTTATTCCATATTTTTTCCATATTTTCTAAATAAATGTCATATTAAGTAGCTTCATTTCATACATCATTTTAATATTTTTTGTTCTCTTACATGCTTTAATATTTTTTGGTCATTCTTTTTATATTGTTTAGATGAGATATTCAACTTGTAGAAATATTTTAGTTCCCATTTTTAGAAATTAAATTTAGGTGATTAAGATAGGTTTGAACATCATGAACAAAACTAGGGTTTTAGGTGACAACTTAAGAAGTTTGATTTCATTTCCCTTAGGACTTAGGATTTAATTAGATTAGTTATGGGACTATAAGGGCTATGGGTAGCTATTAGATCCCTTAGAAAAAGTCAGGATTCCCCTACTGCTATTATTACTGTCTGTATGTCTGATTGACTGGTGTGGTGTGCCCTCTGGGGATTATTGCTTGCTTGCTTGGGTATTGGGTTTGTCTGGGACCCTGGGGAAGCTGGAGTCTTGTGAAGATGAGGCCATTGGAGATTCAAAGATTGAAGATCAACTGTCAGAGTTGAGGAGGAGATTCTTGCTAGCAGATGCTGAGGAGACTAGGGTTTAGGAGCTAGGCAGAGCTCTAGGTTAGAAAGTTTGTTTCTCAAACATGGATTGCCTTGTCTGCATCCATCCTTCCTCTATGATTCAAAGTCTCTTTCAAACATCCACCTCCTTCCTTTGGAAGGATCAGTGAATATATTTGAAAGATAGAACTTTTGAGAGGAAACTTTCTGTTTAATGTTAACAGTTGATGAACCACCCTTGGTAAGTAATTAACTGTCTAACATTCATTCACTTCACTCTTGTGACTAATCCCTCATCCTGGAGGTTTGAGCTTGAAGAAAAGCCATTGCAGATAGAAGACAGATGATCAAAGCCCTTGCCTGAAGGTCATGAAGATGGAGATTGATGCTTGTTGAAGCCTGTAGCTGATTGGAGATTACTTGAAGCCAGATGTTGAGTCAGAGCTGCTGATGCTGTTTCTTTTGCTGCTGTATTTCATTTGCTGATGTATTGATTGGTTTTCTGAACTGTATTGTTTGCTGTTCACCCTGTTGGGTTGAAAGTGAAGCCTGTTCACTTTTGCCTATTGTTTTCTAGGTTCGAGGTTGAGTGGGACTCCCTTGCCTCGCTTGTGCTGTTGCATCCATGCATTTTACTGTTTTACTGTATATATCTGATATTGTCTCTGTTTCTGCCTATCCCGTAGGATCTCTGTTTCTCTCTGTGCAAGAGAGGAGCATGATAGACACTAGGTCTTAACCCATGCATGATAACATTAGGTTAGTTTGTTTCCCTTCGCAACCGTAGGTTAGAGTTCTGTCTCTTTCTTTCTCAAAACAAACAGAAAAACACATAAAGATTTCAAACACAATAAAAGACACTTCTTTCGTAAAAGAATGTGAACTCATCAAAACGTCATTTTTGTCCGCTTGGACCGCTAATCAGAAAACCTTTTTTTCAGAAAGAATAAAATCAACCAAGACAAGCTTGTGTCGTACGTGGCCCGAACTACGTTTGCTCTGATCTTCCATGCTGTGTGGAAGTACGTAGGCATAGGATGCGATATCCTAGCGAGCAACCTTCCCCTCCTTTCCAGTAGGTAGGCGAACTACGTTGACTCTGATTTCTCGTTCCGGACGGGAATACGTAGGCATAAAGTGCGATACTTTGCCGAGTCATTTTTATTTTCGTTTTATTCTCTTTTTAACCCCTGACCTATAGTTTAGATAGAGTAACAATCCATACCCGAAAACAAGCGTGGATCCCGTCGAGTACGACGGACGTGAGGGGTGCTAATACCTTCCCCTTGCGTAACCGACTCCCGAATCCAGGTTTTGGTTGCGATGACCATACCTTTCCCGTGTTGTGCGAGGTTTACTCTGAGCGTTTCCTTTCCCTCCCGTGGGATAAATAACGCGCGGTGGCGACTCTTCTGTTCAGCCGGCGCCGATTTTCGCAGTAGCGACAGTGGGGAATATAGCATCAGGTCATATTTTGAGCTTTAATGATAGTGAATTACCTCCCGAAGGTAAAAATCA
This sequence comes from Lathyrus sativus, assembly GCA_963859935.3. NCBI lineage: Eukaryota > Viridiplantae > Streptophyta > Magnoliopsida > Fabales > Fabaceae > Lathyrus > Lathyrus sativus. The sequence continues at coordinate 216,115,950 of OZ012741.1, forward strand.
TAACAAGGCCTTGCACATTACTATCGAATGTGTGGATGTTGTATTCTCTAGGGTGCTTGTTGATACTGGATCATCGCTGAATGTGTTACCAAAGAGCTCGCTGTGCAAGCTGTCAATTGAAGGACTTGTGATGAAGCCAAGTCAAACCATTGTAAAAGCTTTTGATGGAGCTAAGAGAACTGTGGTAGGCGAGGTTGATCTCCTGATCAAGATTGGACCTTATACTTTTATCATTACATTTTATGTAATGGATATATATCCCGCTTACAGTTGCCTCCTTGGTCGTCCGTGGATTCATTCCGCAGGTGCTGTAACTTCAACCTTGCATCAAAAGATCAAATTTATGATTAACAATCAGATGGTCATCATTGAGGGTGAAGAAGATGTTATTGTGAGCCATCTTGCTTCTTTCCGCTATGTGGAAGTAGGAAATGAAGTGCATGAGACCCTGTTTCAAGCTTTTGAAGTAATCAATGTTGAAATGATTTACGAAAAGCCAGCGTTTTCAATAGTGACTTGGAAGGACGCAGGGACAGTGATAGAGGAAGGACATCTGCGAGGATGGGGCAGAGTGTAGGAATTGCCCGTTAACAAAAATTGAGCTGGTCTAGGTTACAAGCAGAAGAATGCAACTGATAAAGGCAAAGGGCTTGCAAATTTGTTGGTTTTTACTAGTGGGGGCCATCTTGTCGATGGTCAAGTCATGTTTTTGGAAACTGAAGCCTAAGATCATGAAGAGCTATGCATGGTGTATCCTAGGGCGCCTAATCAAACTTTGAACAATTGGAGAATCGTCGAAATCCCCGAAGTTACTTTAGTAGACGAGTAATTCCCTGTTTTTTTCATTTTACCTAAAAAATCCTATGCTCTGCCCAAGGCATATGGATCATGTTGTAGGGCTTTTTGCTTTTAAAGCACAACTTATCATCAATAAATAAACTTTCGCATCCAATTACGCTTTCTTTCTTTCATTTTTACTTTTTGCACATAAAATTATTTTTGAAAGGCAATGTTTTGTTTTACTTTTTTCTTTCTGTCAGTCTTTTCTAAAAATAAAAGCATGAAGTCATTCATCGTGCAGATCCTCCCCTGCTCCTGTCGATAACGACCCCGCTATGGTCCGATATGACTTTGATAACCCGATCTACTAAGCCGATGAAGACTGCGAGGAAGATTGTGATCTCCCAGAAGAGCTAGCTAGACTACTAAATCAAGAGTCAAAGGTCATTCAACCGTATCGAGAAGAGGTCGATGTCATCAACATGGGAACTGAAGAGGATGCCAAAGAGATCAAGATAGGTGTAACTTTGGAGTCAGAGATTAAGTCAAAACTGGTCATATTGCTTCGAGAGTATGTCGACGTATTTTCTTGGTCCTTCAAGGATAAGCCCGGTCTAGATGAAGAGATTGTGATGCACAAGCTACCTCTCAAGGAAGGTTGCCCTCTAGTGAAGAAAAAGTTAAGGAGAACAAAGCCAGAGATGTCCTTCAAGATCAAAGAAGAAGTGCAAAAGCAATTAGACGCTGGTTTTCTGGCAGTATCCAGCTATCCACAATGGGTAGCGAATATTGTCCTAGTACCAAAGAAGGATGGGAAGGTGCAAATGTGTGTCGATTATAGAGGCCTTAACAGAGTGAGTCCGAAAGATGACTTCCCTCTACCATACATTGACGTACTAGTAGACAACACAGCCCTGTTCTCTGTCTTCTCGTTTATGGATGGCTTTTCTGGATATAACCTGATTAATATGGCGCCCGAAGATATGGAAAAAATGACTTTCATCACCCCATGGGGAACTTTCTGTTACAAGGTCATGCCGTTTGGGCTAAAGAATGCGGGCGCGACATATCAGCGAGCAATGGTCACTCTCTTTCATGACATGATACATAAAGAGATTGAGTGCTATGTGGATGATATGATTGCGAAATCCCATACTGAGGAAGAGCACCTCATCCACTTGGAAAAGCTATTCGCTAGATTAAGGAAATTCCAGCTAAGATTAAATCCCAACAAATGCACTTTTGGTGTAAGATCTGGTAAACTGTTAGGTATTATTATGAGCCAAGAGGGGATTGAAGTCGATCCAGATAAAGTCAAAGCTATCCAAGAGATGCGGGCACCCAAAACTGGAAAGGAAACCCGAGGGTTCCTTGGGAGATTGAACTACATCGCCAGGTTCATATCTCATCTAACGGCCACTTGTGAGCCCATCTTCAAATTACTTCGAAAGGATCAAGCTGTAGTGTGGAATGATAATTGTCAGAAAGCCTTTGAGAAAATAAAGGAATATCTACAAGAACCGCCGATCTTGATGCCTCCAGTACCCGGACGACCCCTGATTATGTACCTAGTTGTGCTAGATGGATCCATGGGATGCGTGTTGGGTCAACATGACGAAACCGGCAGGAAGGAGCATGCAATTTATTACCTCAACAAGAAGTTTAACGATTGTGAATCAAGATATTCAATGCTCGAGAAGACATGTTGTGCATTGGCTTGGGCAGCAAAACGCTTGAGACAATATATGCTCACCCATACGACCTTGTTGATCTCCAAGATGGATCCTGTCAAGTACATATTCGAGAAGCCCGCTCACCGGACGAGTGGCGTGTTGGAAAATGGTATTAACAGAGTATGACATCCAGTATGTTACGCAGAAAGCTACCAAAGGAAGTGTACTCTCTGACTACCTTGCCCATCAACCTATGGACAACTACCAGTCTATGCGCTTTGATTTTCCCGACGAAGACGTCATGTTTGCCAGAGACTATACCACACCAGGCCCAGATGATGGACCCGAACCAGGATCGCGATGGACGCTCGTGTTCGACGGTGCCGCAAATGCTAAAGGGTGTGGAATTGGGGCAATCATCACTTCTCTAACTGGTTTTCACCTACCATTCACCGCCAGATTATGCTTCAAATGTACTAACAACATGGTCGAATATGAAGCTTGTATTTTCGGAATTGAAGCTGCCATTGATGATAGGATCAAGATTCTAGAAGTCTATGGAGATTCTGCGCTTGTCATATGCCAGATTAAGGGGGAATACGAAACACTTGACCTCAAGTTGATTCCTTACAAAGATCGCGTCTTGAAGCTAATCCCGTACTTTGATAAGACCACTTTTCATCACATACCCAGAGGAGAAAATCAGTTGGCTGACGCTCTAGCAACACTAGCATCCATGTTTCAAGTCAAGTAAAAGAATGAGGCGCCATCCATCCGCCTTGAGCATCTGGACAAACCCGCTTATTGCCTGGCAGCCGACGCGAAAGAACCTAAAGTCGATGATCATCCTTGGTTCTATGATATTAAGAGATATCTAGAGACACAGGAGTATCCAGAAGGCATAACCATCACTGACAAGAAGTACCTCAGAAAGCTCTCCTCAAAATTCTTCCTCAGTGGTGATGTATTGTACAAGTGGAATTATGATTCAGTTCTACTTAGATGCGTGGATAAACATGAAGCAGAATGTATCATAAACGAAGTGCACGAAGGATCTTTTGGAACACATGCTAGTGGTCATACTATGGTTAAGAAGATCTTAAGGGCAGGATACTATTGGATGACGATGGAAATAGATTGTTGTCTCCATGTCCAGTCATGCCACAAGTGCCAAATTTACGCAGACAAAGTTCATACTTCACCACTCCCTCTGAATGTGTTGACTTCGCCTTGGACTTTCGCTATGTGGGGTATAGATGTAATCGGACACATTGAGCCAACCGCTTCGAACGGACACCATTTCATCAAGAAAGATATTATTTGTCGGTATGGAATCCCGAACAAGATCATTACGGACAACAGTTCAAACCTCAACAATAAGATGATGAAAGAGTTGTGTAAAAGCTTCAAGATTGAACACCATAATTCAACACCTTATCGTCCCAAAATGAATGGAGCTGTTGAGGTGGCAAATAAGAATATTAAGAAAATCGTCCAGAAGATGGTGAAGACTTACAAAGACTGGCACGATATATTGCCATTTGCGTTGCATGGCTACCGCACCTCAATGCGTACTTCCACAGGGGCAACCCTATTTTCTCTTGTGTATGGAATGGAAGCAGTATTGCCCATTGAAGTAGAGATTCCCTCCTTGAGGATTTTGGCAGATGTCAAGCTAGATAAGGCCAAATGGATACAAGCCAGACTCGACCAGCTTAATCTCATCGACTAGAAGCGCATGACGGCCATCTGTCATGGACAGTTGTACCAAAAACGGTTGAAGAGGTTCTTTGACAAGAAAGTTCACCCACGACACATCTAAGCAGGAGATTTGGTACTTAGAAAAATTCAGCCAACTCACGTTGATCCAAGGGGCAAATGGGCACCGAACTACGAGGGTCTGTACGTAGTAAAGAAGGTTTTCTCCGGAGGAGCCTTGATCCTTTCAACCATGGATGGTGACGATCTTCCATCCCCTGTGAATTTGAATGCAGTTAAAAAATATTATGCCTGAAAGATAGACCCAGTGGACCAAAAAGAAAATCCACGCAAAAAATGGGCGTCCTGGTGGACCATAAAAATGGTTCAGGCAAAAATTAGGGACTAAAATAAAAAATGTTTCCTGGTAGGCTGAAAACCCGAAAGGGCGGCCTACACAAAAGTTAGGAATTCAAAAGGCAGAACTGCATCTTGAAAGGATGTGCGAACTTTCTTCCATGACCGTCAAGCTTCCGACTGAGAAAGATCAATTTAATCGTTGCGCTCAAAAGCAAGGCAAGAAAGGTCCTCAGAGACATATGGGCCATAGCGGAGTTGAAACTTGGCAGGAACCGTTTTCAACATTGTCTTAGTTTTTTATATTTTCTTTCAAAAGCAGTTACCTCTTTTAGGAATTGCCTCCTTTTTTAATTTCCCCATTTATGGGTTTTCATCAATAAAAATTACTTTCATCAAAGCTTCCTTTGTTCTTTTTTATTACCCTATGGTTGCATGTTTCGTTTATTTGATGATGGGTTTTGCATATAATGACATTATGGTAAATTGAATTAAGGGTTGGCTTACACTCTTAGGGTAACTAAAGGGTGACCATGACTCTAAGGAGTACACAGGAACACCATTTTAAATCGTTAAACGACTTGACTGACAAGGCCGTCAAGCCTAGCAAAGCGGGCCCCGAGTTAAGGGTATCAACACCTCCAAGTTTTGTTACATCATGAAGAAATGATGTCAGGAAGTCAGGCTTGTCCTCCACTTTCCCACCTGATCCAAAGTCCAATCCGCATTGGCTACTACCAAAGTTCGCCACGTCGGCATCTGCATTTCCAATCACCCGTTTGCAATCATATGCATCATACGCATCGCATTCGACATCATAAGCATGCTGCTTTATAATCACTTTTACATCATATGCATACCCAGGATCATATCATCCCTCCCCAGCTCTTGCATCTCTGCGTTCCGGCATTTGCATCTGCATTTCCATTTTTAGGACGTCATTATCATCAAGCATTCACATATGCAAGTTCAGGTCCAGGATCAATCTCGAAGATTTCCAATATCTTAATCGGCCCAGGCAGGGGCATTTTCCGTAAGACCGTGGGTGTTCCCCACGAAGTTGTGTAGCCTTTTGTTGGACAAATTCCAGAGTTTCAAAGTGATCATCAGCCCAGTCAGGGGCATTATCTGACCGAGGGTTTCTCTCACAAGATTCAAAAGATATCAAAACAGAATTCAGCTTGATCAGGGGCACATCATTCAAGGCCATGAGCGTTCCTCATGGGAGTTATCATCATCCCTCTTTATGGTAATAGCTTACAGCGTTTCCGCTTCGTCATCCTTTTGGTGATGGGTATGATATCCTTTTGATGTCATGATTACGTTTCCGCTTCATTATCCTTTTGGTAATGGATTCCCTATATCCTTTTGGTGTTAGGGTTGACTTTGTTTCGCTTCGTTATCCTTTTGGTGATGGGTCTAGCATCTTTTTGGTGTCATGATCAGCGTATTTTCCATTATCCTTTTGGTAATGGATTCCCTACATCCTTTTGGTGCTAGGATTGATCTTACTTTCCTCCATCATCCTTTTGGCGATGGGTCTGATATCCTTTTGATGTCATGACAAACGTGTGTTCTCCGTTATCCTTTTGGTAATGGACTCCCTACTTCCTTTTGGTGTTAGGTTTGATTTTGTTTCGCTCCATCATCCTTTTGGTGATGGGTCTAACGTCCTTTTGGTGTTATGACTAGCGTTTTTGCTTCATTATCCTTTTGGTAATGGATTCTCTACATCCTTTTGGTGTTAGGTTTGATTTTGTGTCGCTCCATCATCCTTTTGGTGATGGGTCTAACGTCCTTTTGGTGTTGTGACTAGCGTTTCCGCTTCATTATCCTTTTGGTAATGGATTCCCTACATCCTTTTGGTGTTAGGGTTGATTTTGCTTCTCTCCACTATCCTTTTGGTAGTGGGTCCCTTACTTTCTTTTAATTTCAGGGCAGTGTGTGTGAGTGTACTATCATCCTTTTGGTGATAGGTTAGTCATCCTTTAGCATCCTTTTGGTGTTAGCGACCTTTGCAAGATATCCAGTATTTCATTCCCAAGCAGTTTCTCTCTTTTCGGACAAATTCAGGGTCTTCTATATCTAATCATCTTCTCCCTCGAAAGAATGAATGTCGGAGCATTTCATCTTACTGGGTTTAAACCGATTAGATAGAGGCATCTGTCATACCCTAATTTTCCCATACTTCTTTTGATAATCAAAGGCATTGGTACAAACCATCTGAGGGTTGTCAAGGAATTTTGAGGTTTCATCATTGGTAGAGGCATGAGGTAGAAGTTGTTGAGCACTTCAGGGATCATGGTGGAGTTGGAATGATCACCCAATTCATCTGCACAATGCCCAAGCAAGAAGGTTGAAATTAGGGTTTCAATTTTAATCATGATAAATTTGTTTGTGAGGGCAAGAATTATTTTCATGGTCATCCATATGTCCTAAGGTGTGTGGGGATGGGGGATTGACCATCAATTTTAATCAGAAGGGTTTCAATTGATTAGTCAATTGAAAATCAGAAGATTGGGGGAAAAGTCAATTGTGTGGTGAAAAAGTCAACTCCCGACTTTTTGAGGTCAAGATCATGATCTTTGAATTCAATATGACCAATGGATGGAATTTGATCAAGAAAAATCAAAGGAATCATGAAAAATCAAGAATTGGTGAAAGTTGCCATTTTAAGAAAATTAGGGTTTTAGAACTTTCTATTTATGGAAAGTTTTATGTTTGGAACTATTCAAAGCCATTTTTCTTCATGATTTAGGTTTCAAATAAACTTGGATCAAACATCAAAGTTGTTCCTTGTATTTCAAGCTTTCTTTTGCGTACCAATTCATAATCATATGATATTTGGAGCTCAAGTTATGATCAATCAAAGTTGAGGAAAAATAAGCCAATTTTATGACTTAGAATTTTTTTTTCTAAGTTACTTATGGACAGTGGCATGACCTGATTTTCAACACCACTTTTCATGGCCTTCCAATCCTCAAATCAAGTTGACCCCAACATGAAATTTGTTCTACTCCATGTCCTTTTTCATTTGAGTACAAGACATAAACATTTGGAGTTGTGTGCATAAAGATATCATGGTCCAAAGTGGCTGACTTGAACATTTTCACAAGGCATAAAACATGAACAACTAGCATGTTTATGTATCTCAGCTTGCAATATTGATGTCATTCTCCAAATCATGCGCATGGGATACAGCATTGGGAGCTACCAAACTTTTCCCAAATTGGACCAACACAAGTTTGTACCATTTTGCCCCATTTTTTAGTCTTAGCCAAAAGGGGTGAAAGAAAAAGTCGTTGCCCAATGTTCTGATCCTTTGCATCTACCCTATGCTGCTCATTTCACAGAGACAAAGACAAGTCCATGAGCAAGCTTGCTGATGTTCAAATCCATCATCCACCATTAATTCAAAAATAACCATGGAGATGAAAATCTGGCCATTCAAACCCTACCATGTGGAAACTCTTTCAAACCTGATTGGATTCCATATTTTGCAAGTTTGTTTCCATGAGAGGTATATGCTGAGTTTTTGTTGTTGACAAGTTTTCCTCTGTCCCTGTGAACTATATTCAGTCTTTATGTTTTGCTATCAATAAGATGTAGCACTTTTTGAATTTGGCTTTGGTTGTCTGAATTGCACTTTGTCATGACTTTTGCTGCTAGAAATTGACTCACACTAGATGTTGTTGTTTGGTGTAGTGAATGTATTTTAGAGTAGTATTTTAGACCTGCAGTTTGGTGTTTCAGTATGTTTATGTCTAACATCATTGTTTCTGCCTCTATCTAGACTTTTTGACAATGTGTTTTGGAAAGCAATATTTGGAGCTGATATTTGCATTGTTGTGCCAAGTTGGTTTTTATTTCTGTTTCAAGCAAGACTGTTTGATTTATATTGTTGGATGTACTATTGTCTAAACATTGGCACATGGAGATCTGTTTTTGCTATTCAGGTTTCACTGCTGTCAAAATCTATTATGCATGTTAGATTTGTTTTGTAGCTGTCTTGGATATGTTTGTGTTTGTATCGTGCCATTACTAGTTATGTCTTGTATGCGCTAACTGTCCTGAACATGTCTATGGCTTGTGCTTGTTTATGTCTTATGAAGAATGAGTGGAGTCCTGCCATGAACTGGTTGTTTGATTGTTATCACAAGTCTTTTTGCATTGGCCAAAAATGTTGATAAGATTTATAATGTTTGGTTCTGCTGCAAGCAGCTTTAAGGGTATTATGACAACCTCCTAGACTTTAATTCCATTGTGCTAACATTTTGCATCAAGTCCCTATATGTTTGATTCTTGTTCTGTTTAACTCATCATATAATTGGTTTTGTTTGGTTTGAGTTTGTGTTAACTACTTTGTTTGATTATTTTCAATTCATGTTTTCTCTTGCCACCCATGTACCAATACTTTGTTCCATCATCTTTTGTTCAATGTCTCTTTTAAAACTCACTTGGTTGTTTTTGTGTTGGAAAGAATGTTGTTAATCATGATGAATGTGTGACTATTTAGGACAGTTTGTAGCTTAGTTGTGTGTTGAGCAGTTTAGGAGGTTTAGACATGGTTAAGTTGTGGCCTGCTACTTGTTTCTTTGATAGAATTTTGTTTTCTTTCTTGCATTATCAATCCAAATGCTACATAGTGCTGCTATCACCTATCACTTCCAACCTTTGTCAAGATTGTACTCTATTTTGCTGTTTGTGAATAAAGTGCCTTGATTGAATAAAGTTGATCAAGTCTTGGTTTGAAGTTGCTATTGAGATTTCATCTTTGTGGAGGCATGACATGATGAATTCATCTTTGATTGTTGTTGGAATCCTTGGTTGTCAAATTTCTGTTGCACAGTTTGGTAATTCATGTTATTGTCAATTCAACATTAAGTTGCCTTGCATTCTAGATATGTTTCAACTCATGACAGTGCTCCCCCTAGATTGTCTTTGTGACAATATCTTTGAGACTATTTGGATATTATTGTTGGAACTGTGTCGGTGTGTTTGCACTGTTGACTGCCATGGAGGGTATATGCTTGCATTATAATTGGATTGTTATTTATGTTTTCTCCAAACCAAGCTCATTTAGACTGATGCTTTTCTGTGTTGAGTTGTAATGATCATGATGATTGGTTGCTGCATTAGATCAGTTAGATATTGGTTGGTATGTCCATTACCATTTGAAGCATGCACACTTAGTTTGTTGTTTAGGTTCTGTTTTTAAGGGTTGTTAACTTCTAATTCATCAACTCACTGTTTCATTATGCTATCATATGGGATTCAGACCAGTATTTGACATTTTGTTTTAGCATATTTTATTTTAACATCTTGTATGCACAAAATCTGTTCTTAAAATCACTTCATTGCAACTTGACAGCCACTTTTTAACACATGGAAAAATTGAGACTTGTCTTTGGATCCAATTCATTAGTAACACATTTCAAACATGTGCAGACCTTTGTTTGTTTTCACATCAGTCTGTTTCAATCCATAGAGCTCAAATTGCATTTTCAAACTTCACATTTGCATTTTCAATCGAATTTTATCATGTGTGCATTATTTGGAAAAATGGTTGATGTCATCTTGATCCTTGTAAAAAAATAAGTGAGATAGGATTTTGTTTCACTGAATTTGATTATGTTTTGACAAAGTTTGAATGAAATCGTATTTTGGAAGTTTCACTTGGTTTTTGCTTTGTTTTCCCAGAAAATTCACCTTGCTAGGTATATGTTTAATTGGGGTGGCATTATACAATGGATGTATCGTCATCCCAGTGGTTAGTAACCTGCCTTGCATTGCCCGTGTCCTGTGTTCGACCCCCAGCGGGGGCGTTTTTATTTTTATTTTTCATTGTTTATCCGTTTTAATATTTCTTCTTTCTTTTCTATTTATTTTCATGCGCTTGAGTTAGTTGATTTGGCTGTTGCTTTGTATCCATATCAACAATGTTGTGGGTTCTACCCTTGGTGTGTGCATTTCCTTCCTTTCTTCTTTTTAGCATTTGTTTTCTTTCTACTTATTTTATTTTATTCTCTCATTTTATTTTATTCATTTAAAAAATAGATTTAAATATCATAAAAACCAAAAAGATCATAGTTTAATATTTTAATGTGCTAATTTATTTTTCATCCTTTTTTTGTTTTATTTTAATTCTCATTTTATTTCTCTTTTGATTTTGGGCTTTTTAGCCCATTTTAAATACCTTCCTAAAACAATTCTCTTTGTATTGAATTAAAAAGAGAGGATTGGGTGTAGACCTCTTCCTTTCCGAGTGTCGAGATGCTCACTGTAGTATGGGTGGTTTAGAAACTCGTCTTTCAATGCGCAGACACTTTCATTTTCAAACCTTCCCTTCTAAAACCTCGGCCCCGCGCCGAGTGCATTTTCAAAATCCCTTTCAATAAGAATCAACTTCTCTTTGTATTGGACTAAAGAGAAAGGATTAAGTGTAGACTTCTTCCTTTCCGAGTGTCGAGATGCTCATTGTAGTGTGGGTGGTTTAGACACCTGTCTTTCAATACGAAGACGCGACTTCTTCCACCACCTCTCCTTTCACAACTCCTCTCTGAAATCTTTCTCACCTAAAACCTCGGTCCCGCACCGAGTGCATTTTCAAACTCTTTTCATAACAAAAACTTGAATGGTCGTGGAGTGGTTAGGCGTAGGCCTTCTCCTATCCCGAGTGCTTGACGTTTACCGTAGGGTTCTCTGTCGCAAAAGCACTTACCATTCAAAACTAAAAACATCTTTAATAAGAGAACGAAGTTCTCTTTGCATTGAATTAAAGAGAGAGGATTAAGTGTAGTCTTCTTCCTCTCCCAGTGTTGGGATGCTCACTATAGTGGGGGTGGTCTTTATACTCGTCTTTCAACACGAAGACACTACGCTCGCCACACCATTTCATAACAAAAAACTTTGAGATAAAGAATTGGGTACTACCCGCAAGGGGTTACTATTCGAGGACTTATCTCACCCCTAAAAAACAACCTCACAAATTAAATGTGACATCTTGCCTCGCATGGTGAAAACCTAATCATTTCAAAAAGGATATGTTACGTCCGTTCTACCGCAAACAGGTAACGCATAAGTCTCCTCACATGCGAGCGGAAAAACACCTAAACTGCTAGAATGCGCACGATAGCATCATCCATAAAACATTAACAAACCGTAGGCCGAACTACGGCTGCTCTGATTCTTTACTTCTTCAAGTAAAGATACGTAGGCACAAGGGCCACAATCCTTGCCGAGCACATTCTCCCCTATATCCGTAGCCCCGAACTACATCGACTCTGATTTTCTCACATCTGTTGAGAACACGTAGACCTAGGACCGCGAAGTCCTATCGAGTATGTTCTTTCTCTTTTCTTCCCCATTCTCTCTTTCCTCCTAGCCTCTCAGTTTCCTGTTTTAATCCCTTTTCTCTCCCCCTATGGAACACTCTTTTATAGCATAATCTTTAAGCAAATAAATTCACACGTCGACAAACAAATGGTTCCCATCGAGTACGATGGATGCGAGGGGTGCTAATACCTTCCCCTCACATAACCGGCTTCCGAACCCGTTCTTGGTTACGAGACCATCTTATCCATTTCTTTCTTAAGGTTTTCTCGATATTTCCTTTCCCCTCATGGGATAAATAATGTTCGGTGGCGACTCTTCTATTTATCCTTTTTGCCTCCTTGTCGTTGCACGATGCATTTTTCGAGTAGCGACACCTCCAACGCAGGGAGAAAAGCAGAGAAGATCGACCCCGAGACCCCCTGGAGTAAAGGGGACCAGCAGGCCGCTTCACCGAGTACACGTTACTCACGGCTCTACGCAAGTGCATTCTAGCCGAGTGCATCAACTCAGATTTCCAAAGAGGCAGTGTCCATTTCCCAAAGCCGAAACCCCCTAAACCCAACGTCGATAATTCGAAGTATTGTCGGTTCCATAGGATTCATGGGCACGTCACAGAAGATTGCATCCACCTCAAGCATGCCATCAAAATCCTAATTAATTAAGGGCACCTGAAGCAATATACCAGGAGGAATGAAGATTCTCGATAGGAGGCCCACAAGAAAAAGAAGGTCGAGGAGGAAACACCATCCTCCGACGAAACCGAGCTCCAGGTCCCCCTGTGCATCTCCCGACCAGAAGTATTCTACCTTATCTGCGAGATCGATGCATCCTTGTCCGTTTGTAGCCCTTGGGAGAACTTCTCAACAGCGATGGTCATATTCGGTGGGGGCCCTAACAAGCTCTTGGTAAGGTCGGTCAAGAGGAAGTTCGATGAGCTGATCGACAAGAGCTCGAAACAAAACACTACATTCGATAAGTTCAAGAGTAACTCAAACCCGATCACGTTCTACCTCGAGGAGCTACCAGGCGACGCCCCCAATTCCAACATCACTCTGTTGATCAGGGCTCAGATGACGAACTTTGACGTCCATCGCATTCTCGTCGACCAGAGGAGCTCGATGGATATAATGTACATCCACCTATTCACCACCCTCCAGCTCGACGAGAGCCATCTAGTGTCGTATTTCGGCTCCGACTTGTAGGGCTTCAACGGTACCACGAGCTCGTGGGGCTACATGGAGCTTCCTATCACTTTTGGATCCGAAGACACTACGAGGCAGTTCAAGGTCTGCTTCTTGGTGATAGAGTGTCATTCTCTGTGCCAATGCATTCTGGGAAGGTCGACCCTGGTCGAGCTAACTGTGGTGCCTTCCACCGTGCACTTGAAGATGAAGTATTACACCACCAAGGGTCGGGTCACCACCCTCTACGGAGACATCAAGGCGGCCAGAAGGTGTTTCAAAGTGGCCACCAATGGGCTCAACTCAATCAATATTAACTCTGTGGAGAAGAAACCTCTCCCTCATGTTAACTCTGTGGACCTCGACAACCGCCTCCCCAGCAAGCAAGAGCAGGGCAAAGCGCCAAAAGATGCTCCTCCAGCAAACGCTGAAAACTGGCAGTCACCCCATCCAATGTGCCCCATTCCAGTTCGAGACTTCAAGCTCATCACTCTCGGTGATGACCCCAAAAGGAGCGTATAGATTGGCACGGGACTCCTCGACTTGGCGAGGAAGCAGCTAAAGGCTTGCCTTAGGGAGAATGCTGACCTGTTCGAGATGCCCGAGCTAGACCCTGATGTAGCCTGCCACCAGCTCACCATAGATCTGGATGCTAGGTTCGTAGTACAATGTAGGCATAGGCAGTCTCCTAAGAAAGCAGAGTCTGCTGAAAAAGCTGTAAAAGACCTCCTAAAGGCAAATTTTATTTCTGAAGCCCAATACACGACCTGGCTATCCAATATTGTACTTTTCAAGAAATATAATGGAATATGGCGTATGTGTATTGACTATACCGATCTTAACCGGGCATGCCCCAAAGATGCATATCCATTTCCTAACATCGACAAACTGGTCGACAACTCTGCAGGTTTCAAATTACTATTGTTCATGGACGCTTACCCGATATACAACCAAATCCCCATGGCGAAGGCTGACAAGCAATACATGGCCTTCTTGACTGTGTCGGGAAACTATTACTACAATGTAATGCCCTTCGGCCTGAAAAACGTCAGTGCAACTTACCAACGAATGATTAATAAGGTCTTATGGGGAGAAATCAGAGACATGCTCGAGGTATACATAGACGACATGATTGTGAAGACACGAAAGGAATCCAACTACACGAATCGTCTTAGGAAGGTCTTCGATACGGCGAGGAGATGCATATTAAGATTCAACCCGGAGAAATGCACCTTCGACGTTTGAGCAGGAAAATTCCCCAGCTTCTATGTGATAGAATGAGGAATCGAAACGAACCTCGACAAGTTCAAGGTTTTCTCAGAGTTCCTAACGTCGAACTAGAAGAACTCAAACCAATCCTTAAACGGGATGCTTGCCTCACTGTCCCGCTTTGTGGCTAAATTTTCTCAACACGCACTCCCATTTTTCAAACTTCTTCGCAAGGAGGCTACGTTTGAGTGGACCGAGGAATGCAAGCAGGCCCTCCTCCACCTCAAACAAGTCCTCTCACAACCCCTAGTCCAATCGCGACCTGAAGACGGGGAGACTCTATATTTGTACCTCGTTGTCATGACTGAGGTTGTCAGCGCGACCCTCATTTGTGAAACCCCCAAGCGGCAAAAACCAATCTACTTCACCAGGAAAGCCCTACAGGGCCCCGAGCTTAGGTATCAGTAGATCGAGAAGTTCGCTCCGGCCCTTATCAATGCAGCCAGAAGGCTGCGACATTAGTTTTTGGCCCACACAATCGTGGTCAGAATGGATCAACCCGTCAATTAGCTACTCGGTCGCCCAAACATGGCATGCATGATGCTCAAATGATTGCTCGAATTATATAAGTTCGACATCCAATATGAGAGCAGAAAGGCCTTTAAATCTCAAACTCTGGCCGAATTCGTCGCAGAGATGACCTCCGCGACTTCCACGATGGGGGGAGCCCATTAATGGACCATCTTTGTCGACGGGGCCTCCAGATTGACGGGAAGTGGGATGGGCATCATTCTGGAGAACAGAGAGAGCATCTTGATCAAGGTCTCTCTAGCCTTAGCCTTCTCGACCTCAAACAACCAGGCCGAATACGAGGCCTTCCTCGCGGGGCTACTATACCTAGCAGAGGACCTTGGCGCTAGGTGAAAATGTTTACCGACTCCCAGCTCGTCGCCTCCCAGCTCGTCGCCTCCCAGCTGCGAGGAGAATACCAGGCCAAGAACGAAAACCTCGCTGGATACCTAGCACTGGTAAAAGAAAGGATGAAAAAAATTGATTCTGGATAAGTGAAACACATTCCACGTGAACATAACACCAAGGAAGACATATTTTCAATGTTGTTAAGCATGAAGAAGAAAGGTGGGAAAAATTCCATCATCCAATAGATACTCTCTCGACTAAGCATCGAGAAACCCGCCTCGACCGTCGATGTGAACGCCATGGCAACAACAACTACTGAATGACCCCAGTGTACGCATACCTCAGCATGGAAGAACTGCCCAACAACTCCAAGAAGGATAGCATGGTCAGACGTCGAGCTTACTCGTACGTCTTGATCGAGGGCAAGTTGTATTGGTGGGGATTATCCATTCCCCACTTTAAATGCATCGAGGAGTCCAGGATCCTAAACATACTCCAAGAGATCCATGAAGGGATCAACACAAAACACCTCGGTAGACGATCCCTCGCCCGCAAGGATCTGCGAGCGAGATACTATTGGCCCACCATGCAACAGGACACCAAGGAACACATCAAGAAGTGTGACAACTTCTAGTGGCATGGGGACATGCATCTGGCTCCACCTAACAAGCTCAAAATGCTCTCGTCCCTGTGGCCTTTCGCCTGGTGAGGAATGGACATCCTCGGACCCTTCACCATAAGGTCGTACCAAAATAAATATTTAATAGCCAGCGTTGACTATTTTACAAAATGGATTTAGGCTGAAACCCACATTAAAATCAAGGCGCATAACATACTTCGTTTCTACTAAAGGATCATACTTGCCCGATTCGGCGTACCACAAGAAATCACCACCGACAATGAGATGCAATTCACCTACAAGAACTTATAGGTATTTGTTACCAAGTTGGGCACGAAGAAACACTTCACATCTGTCGAGCACCCACAAATAAATGGGCAAGCCGAAGCCGCGAACAGAGTGATTCTGCGAGGCCAAAAACGAAGATCGGGCGAGGTCAAGAAGAGGTGGGTCTAGGAGCTACACAGAGTGCTCTGGGCCTATAGGATGACCCCACACTCGACAACTGGGGAGACCCTATTTCGACTGACCTGCAAAATTGAGGCACCACTTTTGATGGAAATAAGGGAACCCTCTAGGAAGACCGAATCTCCTCTCGACAAGGAGATGAACAATGAGGCCTTAAGGGAGGAGCTCGATCTAGTCGAAGAAATTTCTCAGGAAAATCCCTCCACGAAGCCTCACTCAAGCAAAAAATAACTTTACGACAAGATAGCGAAGTCAAAAAATGTGAATTCCAGATAGGCAGCCTAGTTCTACGAAGGAACTAGAAAGACTAGCGCGAAGGCAAAATCGCCACAAACTAGGAAGGTCCATATCGTATCTGCGCAAGAATAGAAAACGGGGCCTAGTACCTCGAAAACCTACACGAGGAGAAACTCGCTCGACCGTGGAATGCTGAAAAGCTTAAACATTATTACAATCAAACACTGCCTGAGACGTACTCAGTTTGACCGTGACAAAGTGCATCACGACCACAGGGGCGCACTAAGGTACAACTGTGACTTTATAAACACGAGACAAAAAGACAAGAGCATGTTCTTGTATGTGCAAGAAAACTCTTGATTCGACGGGGACATCTCAACCATGTTCCACCATTTTCGTACCAATTAGGAAGAATTCCCAGCTCATGATGGGAATTTCACGCCATGAAGCAAAGACCTCGATCGACCTCTTGGCTTCGTCGACGATTGGAACCCAACCCCGACCACTCGACCAATTTTCCATAAGTCGAGGACCAACTACGTCGAGCAAAGGCCCCGATTACTTAGAAAAAATAGGTAAGCACAATATTGCATATTCACGAGGAAAGTAAGCATTTGACATACAACAACACACACAATATACAAACATACCAAATAATAAGATGCAATGCACTGAGGCGAGCAAAAAGCCCATTGTTCAAACATCACAAGCCAAGGCGGGCAGGCCAATCAATATCAAAACCCATGACATGCAGGCCGATCTTAGTCAGGTTATAAATTACGGCACATAGGCCAGGCAAAACAATAATCAAAATGCGGCATTGTTGACTGGAAGTTTCAACCAGAGAGGAGCGCCACAGAGATTGATCCACAGGCTAGGTAAGATGTTGCAGAAGATGAAGAAAGTCGACATCGACAAGAAGAAGGTTGTTGGGTCTACCCAAATGGTGTCGGTCGACTGGGTCAACTAGAGCCCATACAAGGAGACAAATATTCGAGCGAGAAATGGATTTGCAACCCAAGAACGCGCTAAGTTACAAAAGTGGTGGGCGAACACATGGCGTCACCAGATTAAACATGGCAGTTATTTATTCCCTATTTAAAGAAATGCATGTTTTCATTTTAAAGGGCGTGTTTTTGTAATATCGTAAGAAAAACAATCTGAGCACCAAAGCGTTACGAGAAAATAGTTTTCACTCCTACAAAAATGTATGATCGTGTCTATATTTCCCTTTTTACAAGCAACTCACGTCATTAATTCTAAAAGTGTTTTGCCTTGTTTTTTTTTACTCATCTGCATAAGTTATTTCTCACTCTTGTGTACACGTATTCATCTATTTCAGACTTTACTAAATATAATTCCCAGTCTATTTCAAAAAAACATCATTCCACCACTTTCCCATACATACTAAACCATGTGTTTTGGGACTTGTTTGACCGGTATCGCAAGTAAACCTGGGTTAGGAGGTCAGAGGTTGTTCGGGCGAAAAATCAATGCGAAAAAATTGGCACACTCGGTGGGACCGTAACTTTTGGGTGCATGCATTTTCATAGTTGTAAGATGGTGATACGACGTCCAAACGAAAAACCGTTTTCAGAGGGAAATATGGTTGTGACTCAAACAATCGACATTAACACTGACAATGTTTATGCGGTGTCGACGGCTCATGGGGGCTAGTCATGAAGCCACGTCGGCCTGAACCTAGGCCCATGGTGACAGGAACTGGGGGGAAATATATGCCTAGTTTCATAATGCCAGCCTGCAGGGCCTTTGGGATGTCGACAGAGTTTATGTCGAGCATGTATCATAGTGGCGCACTCTTTGGGGAAAGCTCTTCGTCAGCGTTTTCCCCCTATCACGGTTTAGGACCTTTGACAAACCAAGTCACAAGGCCCCCAGGGTTTAGTGTTCCATCACTTTCGTTCTCAACTTTTACTTCAAGTTTTATCGCCGTTATGAGGCAACAAATGGACAAAAGTAACCTCGAAATGGTCCACATGTTGACCCAGCAAATGGGCACCATATTAAGGCCAATAATACACGACTTGAAGCCATGATGGAAAGAATCATGGTTCGCAACGGGGTGAATCCAGGCCTTCGAAGGACAACGTATACGTCCCCACTACCAGACTTGTCCTACAAACAGAGTTTCCCAGAGGGAGGAAAGTGCCAAAGTTTACCAAATTTTCCGGAGAGACTGAGGAGTCCATCGTTGAGCATGTTTCCAAATACCAAACCGAAGCTGGCGACATAGCGAATAATGAGGATTTAAAATTGAAATACTTCCCCAGTTCCCTCACCAAAAATGCATTCACTTGGTTCACCACTTTACCCCCCACAGCCCGTCCAGACCTGGGCGCAATTGGAAAGATTATTTCATGAACAATTTTACATGGGACAATCGAAAATTACTCTGAAAGAGTTAGCCAGTGTCAAACGAAAGACTATAGAGTCAGTAGACCAATATCTTAACAGGTTTAGACTGTTGAAAGCGCAATGCTTCATGCAAGTCCCTGAGCACGAACTAGTCAAAATAGCAGTTGGTGGCCTAGATTATTCGATCAGGAAAAAGTTAGGCACACAATACCTCAGAGATATGGCGCAACTAGTTGATAGAGTTCGTCAGGTCGAGCATCTAAAAAATGAGAAAACCCAAGCCAACAGATACCGTAAGAAAGAGAAAGTTTTGAATGTAGCTGCTGGCGAATACTCATCTACCGATGAGGAATGTGTCGATAATAACGCGGTCAACATGGCTGAACTAAAGCCAGGACCCCCGTATACATGCAAATCATTAAAACCGTCAAATGGAAAAAATTCGGGTGAAACTGAAAAAATAGAAAATATGACACAAAAACGTATAATTTCGATGTATCTAAGTGCGATGAAATATTTGATTTGTTAGTTAAAGATGGTCAGATTATTGTCCCTCCTTGGGCAAAAGATCCCCCTTTAGAACAAAAGAAAAGAAAGGGGATTTTGTAAATTTTATAATTTCCTTGGTCATAAGACATCTCAATGTGTTCTTTTCAGGAACTTGGTGCAGAAAGATTTGATGGAAGGTCGGCTTCAATTCGGCGAAAGGCCCAAAATGCAAGTAGACACGGATCCGCTGAAATTCGAAGAAGCCTTGTATTCTGAGTTATACGACTGCATGATGGTAGAGGCTACTAAATGTCTCAAAGGACACCAGGCAATTGAAACAGTTGAATGCATGATGGTCGAGACTATTGATGGTCCCGGAAAAAAGTCTGAAGAAAAGCTCAAGGCAGTTTATCCATAAGCTGGCGAGAGTCTGACTGACTTCTAGGAGAAATGCAGGGTGAGCGGGTCGAGGGTCGTATTGTGCCCAAAATACAACATTGTGTTTGACGAAAAGGCTGCTGAGAAGTATGAAACAGATCAAAAAATGGCATTGTAAGATGGTAAGCCATAAATCCCTCGTTTTGGGTTCGACTAGAGCGGTGCTCCTTGATGGAACGAAGAATACAGAAATTTGTTCCAGCCAGCACGTGCCGAGACTTTTGTGCCACCTTCAAATACCCCACAAGATAAGTGGATGGCGCCTGTGAGCCTGCAAGGGAGCAAGCGGCCGAAGTGGAAGGCATTAGATCTAGAGAAGGGGGCAAAGGCCTCAGACAAGGGTGTTGGGCCCAGAGGTTACATGGCTTCCCCCAACTACAAAGGAAAAAATCCTATGACAAGGACCCGGTGGAGTCGATATCAACGAAACAAGAAGGCGGCAAGAGAAGCCTCAACTTCGACTCTGAAACCTATGGGACCCTCTGGCCTGAAAAGGTGACACCCACAGGCAAGGTGGGTTGAAAAAGAAAAATTGTGACGAACCAGACAACGACCGTGACGGTCGAGATTTCCGGAGAGAAGGGGGTGGTGTCAACCTAGAGTTCGAAGTACACATCTGGAGGTGAAAACAAGAAGGAGCTGGAGTACTCTCCCCAGTCAGACGAAGAAGAACCGGAGTATACTCCCTAGTCGAAGGAGTAATATGACTCCTCGCCGGAAGACGACTTCCACGAAGACATGTATGACGACACCAATGATGATACTTATTATCGTACCCCAAATTTTACCCTTAGATTCAGTGATCTTTGCATATCATTTAGATCATCTATGCATAGCTAACCATTTTACAAGTTTTATTTTTTTTATTTTTGCGAGTACAGGGTTACTGAAGAAGGTGATTCAATGATCATAGAAGCTTTGTGTGTGTGCTCATAGTCCCCTGCAAGTTGTGAGTTTCTATGGATATAATGGAAGGCTATGCCCTCATTTTCATGGTCACGTAGTCATGACATGATCCAAGGCCTAAATTGTTTGATGGCATCATTTCTAAAGTCATTCATCCAGAAAGTTCATGGCATGTAGGAATTAAGATCATGAACCAACCATGATTGGGTCTTTGTGTTTCAAGGTGATATTAAAGCCATGCCTAAAGTGGAGTCCTCAAATAATTTCTGACTGTGCTCCAAGTTTTTAAGTCACATGTGATTTCAAAGTCATTTCTAAGTCAATCATAAATTCAAGAAAGTGTTGGTTATGACCAGACGGTTTCATGCGTGATTGAATCATTTGAGAATGGTGACGTATTTGCATATGGTTTTGATTAAATCCTCGAATTCGCTCCAAAGATATGTTCAATCTAGGTTTTTATTTGGACCAATGCTTCAAAGATGTCCTTGTTAACTCCCATGGTCCTAATCAAACTCGTATTATAGTTTTTTACGGTTCAAAGTTACAAAGGTTCAAATTCAAGATTTATAAAGTTTTGGTATTTTCATGTGGTTAAGATTCAAGTATCCAATGCCTACCATTTTTAAATTTCAAAGCTTGAAGACCCATGTCCTCTACAAGATTCAAATTTAAAGGTTAACTACAAGTCTCAAGAATTACAAGCATATATCTCAAAGTCAAGTCAATAATATTCAAATTCAAAGTCATCATCTATTCTCTGTTGAATTTAAGAGATAAGTTCGGAAGTTTTTATTTTCCTAGCTTTGAAGTTATAAGTTTTGGATATAAATATTGGATCAAGTTTTGAAGAAGTTAAAGCAAAGTTCAAGTTACATATTCTTCAAAATGGTTCGTTATTATTTTTTCTACAAAGGCAAGATTTGATTCAAGTCACAAGAGACCTTCATCAAGTTTTAACTTCAAATCAAAGTTCCTACCTCTAATCAAGCTATTATCCAAAGTCATACTCCATGGGTCAAACTCCAACTTCTCAGGAAAAGAATTTCAAAGATAATTATCTATGTCACGTATTAGTCACTATATTGATGAGGTGCATTTGCAATTATTTGGATCAATGAGTATCCATTACATGGCTTATGTCCATACAATTTTAGAACAAAAATCAGTTTTATTAAATACAACGGTAAGTACATAATTCTCGTGGCTTTGAATTGAAACCATAAGTTTATACATAAGCTCAATTACAAAAAGTACAAATATGGAAGTGAAGCACAGGTTCAGCATGCACAATTAACTGCTCGATCATCATGTTCTCAAATTCAAAATACATAATATTCGGGGAAAGTAGAGAGCCAAGAGTGGAAATAGAAATGGGACATGACTAAAATGTTTAACAAGATGAGTGCCTCTAAAAATGCTTTAGCATTTGACGTAGGCAATGTGGGTTTGACTTGAAAAAGCTTCTTTCAAGTTCTAAATAGCGCCGACACAAATGGCATGAGCAAGCTTCGATGTGCAACAAAGAATAATAACAAGATGACCAACCGCAATTTACCGCATCCAGTTCGTTCTCTACAAGAATAGACAATCCCAAATTAGCAATAGCCAGAAAACAGACAAGTGATGTATAAATATTAATACAAAGAAAGTTGCAGACATGTTTAAACAGGACAAATCGAAAGAGGTAAGTCTCATTACGACGCTGGTAATGGTTCTGTCAAGGTTTAAAAGCAGATAAGGAATTCACATCAAACAACATCCAAACAAAAAACAACATGCCGAATTTGAAGAAGGAAAGAATTAAAAGCGGTGTCGCGACATGTTAAGTTAAAAGTGGAAAGCTTTTCAAAACATTTATTCATGAAAACTTCAGCAGCAAATTGAGCATGTCAAGAATTAGAGAAAAACCAAATTTGTTTTCAAAACAGGATTCAACATGAATCATAAGCATTCATGTTTTAAATCACGAATTCATAATGATAAAGCCTATAAAAAGAAGAAGACTTCCACAGATTTAGGGGGGAGAAGCTCATAAATTCACATGACAGATTCAAAAAAGCCTAAAAACGCAAAAAGATCCCGAAAAAAGAAAAGGGTCGAAGGACTTATCTGTATTTTCGTTATCGCCGTGAATCACCGCCGAAACTTCCAAAGATCCTTCGCGTCGCCGCAAAGCCACCTGTTGGAAATTTTGCAAAAAACCATTTCACTGTAGGTTTGTTTCGTTAACATTAATATCTGGCGGATTTGTTTTGTTGTTTGTTTGTCAATTTTGATGTAGGAGCGAGGAGGCGGAGAAGAAGAAGAAGTAAGAAGGCGAAGAAGAAAAAGAGTTTAGAAGAAGAAGAAGAGGAAAGAAATAGACAGAGAAGAAGAAGAATGGAGTGAGAGAGAAAAGGAGTGAACGAGAAAAGAGAAGAGTGAGGAGGAAAAGAAAAATGAAGATGCAGGGAAGATGGAAGTGGAAGCAGAAGACTGAATCAAAGGAAAAAGAGTTCGCGTGAGAGAGAGAGAGAAGAGAGAGGAGGGGGCGCCGCGTGATGAGATTTAGGGTTTCTCTGAAGAAACTCCTTACCCCTTTTCATTTGATGACCGGGTCGAGTTGGGTCTGGTGGGCCTGACCACCACCGGCCCAACCATTTTTTTTGGTTCTATATTGTGTTTTTGGTATTGTTTATTTTTCTAGGTCCAGCCCATTTTCTTTTTAAAAAAACAGAAAAATAACAAAAAAATAACAAAAAAAATAATAATAATAATAAACAAAAAGAATAATAATAAATATAATTGATATTTATAGTTAAAGAAAAATATTAATTTACCTTTTAATTTAATAAGTAAAAACCAATATATATATATATATATATATATATATATATATATATATATATATATATATATATATATATATATATATATATATATATATATATATATATATATATATATATATATATATATATATATATATATATATATATATATATATATATATATATATATATATATAACAAAATAACAAAAAAAAAAATCTTTATAATTTAAATAATTTAGATGATTTAGATTTAATTTAATTTAATTTAATTTAATTTTAAATTTAAAATAATTTAGAATACTTTAATTTTTGTCTAGAATTTAGGTTATTTAGAAAGTATTTTATTAATTAATCCTTATTTTAATTTCCATCAGTTTAATTTTAAACAAAAATAAATAAAAACAATTAAAATTTCTTTAGGTAGACTTTTTCTCCTTTATGCCTCAAATTAACTTTTAATTCATTAATCCGAGCTAAAGCATCTCGATTAACCCTCGACATTTTATTCTAAATGCTTGATTTACATATTCGCGTTATTTACTATTTTTGTATCATGCAAATATTCACTTTAAATTTCCTGTTACTAACTGTTTTTTCGAAGGAAAGGTACCCCTTTGACTGTCATGTCAACGCCTTATTCCTTCACCTTACCCCTTATCCTAGCCTTAGGATCAGGAGTTTCCGCACTCCATGTAAGTTCCCGCCGTGGAATACTTACTCACCCTTTTTCAACTCAACTTTCAACGTAGAATCAGAGTCGCCGCACTCCTTGTAAGTGTCTCACTAT
Source organism: Lathyrus sativus (assembly GCA_963859935.3). Classification (NCBI taxonomy): domain Eukaryota; kingdom Viridiplantae; phylum Streptophyta; class Magnoliopsida; order Fabales; family Fabaceae; genus Lathyrus; species Lathyrus sativus. Next base: position 216,140,236 of record OZ012741.1, read on the forward strand.
AAACACTTACTTTCCTTTGGAACCTTGACCACAGTCAAGATGTTCCTCACCCTCTTTGAGGGGTACTACGGTCGCTCTGATTTTTCGTTGAGAATACATAGGCACAAAATGCAATATCTTGGAGAGCTCACTAACATCTAACTTCCCTTTACCGTTTACCTTAGGATCTGAGTCGCCGTACTCACCCTTAGCGTCCCGCCATGGATATCCTTTACCCTTATCCTAGTCTTAGGATCCGGAGTCGTCGTACTCCATGTAAGTTCCCGCTGTGGATACTTATTTACCTTTCCTTACAAACTCTTTTTCAACGTAGATTCGGAGTCGCCGCACTCCATGTAAGTGTCTCCCTATGAATACTTACATCCCATTGGAATCTTGATCATAGTCGAGAAGTTCCTCACTCCTCTTTGAGGGGAACTACGAATACTCTGGTTTCATCCCCTACCTAGGATACGTAGGCACAAGATGCGATTTCTTGGCGAGTATACTTAGGACTAACCCCTTAGGTCTCCTTCAACCCTTTAGCGTACCTTTATAACATATAGAAACCAAATAGCACATGTAAACAAGTGGTTCCTGTATAGTACTACAGATGCTTAAGATGCTAATACCTTCCCTAAGTTTAACTAATCCCCGAACCCTAGATCTCCCCGCATCGTATTTATAATGCAAATTAGGTTATTCTTTCTTTAACCTTTCCTTCGGATAAATCAAAGACTGATTGTGAATTCAAGATTGTGATTCAAATTAACCAATAGTTTAATATCCTATTCTCACCGCAACACCTATGGTGAAGACTTTGTTGTGAACTATGGCATCATTTTGATATTGTCGGCAGAGTATGATAAGGTGTCGAAAGTCTCTAAAGCAGAAGAGGATTTCGTGGCGGAGGAGGCTATTGCGAACAAGCCACTATGCTACTACGTGATGAGCATCGAGGTGGTGGAAGAGAAAACAGCTATGTTTGAAAGGCCTAGTCCTGGAATGATGTACCACTTAAAACCATTGTTCATAAAAGCGAAGGTCGACGGGGTAGCCGTCAACAAGGTGTTCGTGGATGGAGGGGCAGCCATCAGTCTAATGCCTCATTCCCTGTTTACAAAGATAGGAAAAATTAAGGCTGATCTCCGACAACACAATATGGTTCTATCCAACTATGAAGGGAAGACCAACAAAATTTGGGGAGTGGTCCAAGTCGAGCTAGTTGTAGGTACCACTACAAGATCAACACTCTTCATGGTCATAAACTCGAAAGAAAATTTCAACCACTTATTGGATCGAGAATGGATCCATGGGATAGGGACAGTGCCTTCAACACTACATTAAAAGTTAAGCATTTGGAGAAAACAATGACGCTACAATGACGCCCACATAAGAACTTCCACCCACAAGGTGGCCCACAACTGATGAAAATGACTACTGAGTCAGAAAGTTTGACTCAAATTTCGGCCTATTTTGCTGAAAATAAGCAAAAGTCGGCACTAGAAGCAAGAAAGCAACAGAACATGTCTGGAGACGCCGACAACAATACGCAAGTGATTGGCCAACAAGGCCAAACAATAGCTTCAGAAAGTCGGAGGCTCAATTGAATTTATAACAATGAGCCTTTGGGGTTTGAGAAAAGCCCATCAATCGAGCTGCAAAGAATGCAGGCCCAAGACCCACTCGAAAAAGTCGACCTGGGAGATGGGGCAACAAAGAGACCTACATACATAAGCACTAAGATTGGGTCAAAGATGATGTGCCCAAAACGGTGTTCTGATGCCCTGGGGCCTTGGGAATATACGAATGGGTAGTGATGTCATTTGGTTTGAAAATCGTCGGGGAAAATTATCAAAGAGCCATGAATTCTATATTTCATGATTTTATTGAAAATTTTATGCAGGTATACATTGACGACATTGTCATAAAATCCTCATCGGAAGATGGTCACTTGAACCATCTTCAATGCTCATTTGAAAGAATTAGGAAATATGGATTAAAAATGAATCCACTAAAATGTTCTTTTGGTGTGCATGCAGAGGACTTCTTGGGATTTGTAGTCCACAAGAAGAGCATCTAGATCAACAAAAACAAAACCAGGGAAATTTTGGACCTGAAGCCCCCTTCGACGAAAAGCAAATTCAGTCTTTGTTGGGGAAGATAAATTTTTTAAGAAGGCTTATATCAAATCTAAGTGGCAAGACATAGGTGTTCTCGCCATTCCTCAAGGTCAAGAAAGAGAGTGACTTTCACTGTGGGCAGGAGCAATAAGAGGCCTTGCACAACATCAAAGAATACCATACAAGGCCTCCCATTTTATTGCCACTTAGTAGGAATGAAAACATGAAGTTTTACGTTGCTGCGTCAGACGCAACTATAGGAAGCATGATAGCACAAGAGGATGATTATGGCATCGGAAGAACCATTTATTACCTTAGTCGAATGTTGATAGATGCTGAAACTAGGTAAACCATGATCGAAAAGTTGTGCCTATGTTTGTAATTCTCATGTATGAAATTAAAACAATATATTAAACCAGTTGAGGTTTATGTGTCTTTGAATTTTGATATTATTAAGCATATTCTATCTAAACCCATTTTTCATAGTCGAATTGAGAAGTGGGCACTAGCGTTGAAGGAATTCGCTTTCACATATGACCCTTTAAGGGCAATGAAAGGGAAAATAGTGGCAGACTTTATCGTCGACCATGCAGTGGTCGAATCACTGCTGTTGATGGTCGACCTAGGTCCTTGGAAGTTATATTTTGATGGATCAAGTCATAAGTATGGGACATGCATTGGGATATGCATTGGGACATGCATTGGGATCAAGTCATAAGTCATAAGCAGTGAAGCCTTACTCACTGGCTTCAAGATCCTTAAGGATCTAAGTTCCAGGAGAGTCCAAATAAAAGGTGACTCTGAACTGATAATTAAACAGATCACAAGAGAGTATAAGTGTGTCAAAGTACACCTCGTGGTGTACTTCATGATGGCGAACCAACTTTTGAAATGCTTTGAGGTTGTTAGTGTTACGCACGTACCCAGGATAGAAAATCAAGAGGCCAACGATTTAGCACAAATTGCCTCTAGGTACAAAGTATCGGCGGGAAAGCTGAAAGACTTCATTGAAGTTAAGGAGAAGGTGGTGTCTAAGGTACTACCATCGACATCCTACTTGTTAGAAGCCAGCGGAGTAGACATCCCGATGGAGAATGTAGTCGCAAGTCTGGGAAACTGTGAGATTTTCACTATCAGCAATCTGTCACCGTCATACTAGAGGAAATCAATCGTCAAGTATTTGGAGAATCCAGTGGGGACGGTTGATAGAAAGACTAAGTACAGAGCTTTAAGTTACGTCTTAATGGGAAATGAGTTATGGAAAAAGATGCCAGAATGGGTGTTGATCAGATTCTTAGGGGATGCAGATGCATACTTAGCAATTTCAGAGGTCCATAGACATGCAGGGCTCACCAAGCTGGCCAAAAATCAAATGGCTATTATTTTGACTAGGTGTGTATTGGCCAAGTATGGTCAACGATTGCATAGATTTTGCAAAGGGGTGCCAAGATTGTCAAAGACGCGCAAACATCCAACACGTGCCAGCTAGTGAATTACACTCCATCGTTAAGCCATGGCCTTTTTGCGATTGGGCATTAGACATTATAGGAGAGATTCGACCAACTTCGTAGAAACAACAAAAATTTATCCTTGTAGGGATAGATTATTTCACAAAATGAGTAGAGGTTGTACCCTTGGCAAAAGTAGACCAAGACGCTGTGATTGAATTCATCCAGAACCACATTTTATATAGGTTCGGGGTTTCTGAAACCATCACGACGGGCTAAGGTTCTGTATTTGTTGTTCGGAAGATTCAAGAATTTTTAGAAGAGACAGGGTTTAAATTAATCAGTTCGACACTGTATTATGCTCAGGAAAACGGGCAAGTCGAAGCTGCCAACAAGGTGTTGATTGGACTCATTAAGAGGCACGTTGTTAAGAAACCAAAAAATTGGCATAAGAAGTTGGATCAAATTTTGTGCGCATGTTGAACGTCTCCTAATGAATTGACTAGTTCAACTCCACTTCATTTGACTTTCGGTCATTATGTTGTTTTGCCAGCAGAAATTTGTCTACAGTCAATTAGAGTACAACATCAGCATGAGATCCCATCGGAGCAATACTGGAGCATGATGCTAGACGAAATGGTGGACTTAGACGAAGAAAGGATGGTAGCATTAGACAGGTTATTACACCAAAAGGCACGCGTGGCCAAAGCATACAATAAGAAGGTCAGGAAAAAGACCTTTGCAGTTAACGACTATGTATGGAAAATGGTTTTTCCTATAGATCGAAGGGATCAAAGGTTAGGAAAGTGGTCACCAAATTGGAAGGACCTTTCTAGATAACCCAAAAGTTCAACAACAATGCATGCGAGATTCAGGAAATTGGTGAAGACCAATGAGTCATAAGAATAAATGGGAAATATTTGAAAAAATATAGACCTATTTTACAAGAAGTTCAAATCCAAAATAATGTTCATTGATAATTGGCCTATGGTGGTGGAAGGCTAACATAGTTACAAAATGTCTCCAGAATGGAGTTACAACCATGTTGCACCCCAAAATTTGACCAACCTCTTTTCTTAATCTCTGGCTTATGTTTCATTGTTCTAGCATATCGCATTGCATAGCATTTTGCATTTACAGGGGATCAAGTGTTTGTCTGTGTACCACCTAAGAGGAGAGTCTTTATTGGTTTCGAGCTCAAGCAAAGGCACTGGTACAAACCATCAGAAGACTGTCAAGGAGTCCATAGGGTCTTATCACTAGTGTGAACACGAGGTAGAAGCTTGTTGAATACATTAGAGGTTATAGTGAAATGGAATGGTTACTCAGTTCATCTAAACAATGCCCAGGCCAAAAGGGTTGGAATTAGGGTTTCAATTTTAATCAGGATAAAATTTGTTTCTTGAAGAAAACTTATTTCCATGGCCCTCCACATGTCCTAAGATGTTTGAGGATAAGAGATCAATCATAAATTTTAATCAGAAGAGCTCTGATTGATCAGTTGATTGAAAATCGGGAGGTTTGGAGAAAAATCAACTGTGTAGTGAAAAAAGTCAACTCTTGACTTTTTGAGGTCAAGATCATGATCCTCAATTCCAATATGACCAATGGGTGGAATTTGATCAAGAAAAGTCAAGGAAATCATGAAAAATCAAAAGTTGTTGAAAGTTGCTATTTTGGGATTTAGGGTTTTAGAAACCTTCCATTTTTGGAAAATTTTATGTTTGGAACAGCCATCTTCAAAGCCATTTTTCTTCATGATCAAGGTTTCAAATGAGCCTTTGGCCAACATCAAAGTTGTTCCTTGTATCTCAAGCTTTATTTCGAGTACCAATTCATAATCATATGATATTTGGAGCTCAAGTTATGATCGATCAAAGTTGGAGATTTCAATGGTTTCAAAAGTTGTTAAGTTTGGGCAGATTTTTGCACCACTTTGCAAGCCAATTTTCATCACCTTCTTGATGTCAAATGAAACTTTGTCCCAAATGAAAGTTGTAGAGTGTGTTCCAAGCTTTCCAACGAGTCCAAGAAGTCCTCAATTGGATTTGAGAAACTCAAGTTATGGATGGGCAAAGTTGGGAAAAAATAAGCCAATTTCATAACTTAGAATTTTTTCTAAGTTATTCATGAGCAGTTTGCTTGCCACGATTTTCAACCACAAATTTCATGATATTCCAATCTTTAAATCAAGACAACTCTAACATTAAATTTGTTCTACCCCATGCCCTCTTTCATTTGAGTCCAAGATCAAAGTAATTGGATTTGTGAGCACAAAATTATCATTGATCAAAGTTGGTACATTGAACATTTTTGTTAAAGAATGAGAGGTGGGTTTTGTTGATTTGCTTCTATTCATCAACCTTCACACTCTCCCATGCACATGGGAGGCTGTTTTTGTTGCTACCAAGTTTTTCCAAAACCAGCATAATCCCCTTTTTTGCCATTTTGTCATTTTCAAATAATTACCCAAATGAACTATGAGCCAAAACCAACACAGCCCAAGGTCTTCCTACACTGTTGCAAGGAAAGCAACTGATGCAGCACCATTTATGCATCCACCCTTGATTCAAAAAGTGACCATGGGGATGAAAATCTGTCCATTCACCTTCTTGCCTTGGTCAAACCCTAAAAACCTGATTTCACTCAGTATTTAAGCTAAGCATCAGTTCACACAAACCCTAGCCACCACTTGTGCGAAAATCAGAAGAAAAGCTTTTGACATTTTCTCTAAAACTGCTCTAGAAAGGCAACTGTTAGTTTCAAAAGGGAGACTTCAAAGCTTGGGAGAAAGAGAGGTAGCTTGCTGTTGGTTTTTGCTCAAGACAGTCTTCAAGAGGTAAGCACTTCTTAACTCTCTATTTCATATGTATTTGTATCATTAAAACATGTTTTGGTTTTGTTTGTGTTCTTGGGTTTTTTTGTTTGAACTTGTTGAGAGCATTAGTGTTGTTGTGGTCAGTAACTGTTAGCATATATTATTGTAGTGTGTAGTGTTTTTATGAATGAACTTAGTTTTCTAGTTGATGCTAGGACCTTGTTTTAGATTCTGTTTGGTTGGTGATGATCAGCAGTACCACACTTAATGTTTGTGTGTACTTGTCAAAGTTTCATAGGAAACAGTTGGCTTGAAGCATAATGATTAAAGCAAGAATGTTATACTGCTGCTAAGCCATTGTTCTGTTTTCCTATTTTTGCTACTGTCATAGTTTGTTGGCACTAAGAGTCTGTTTGAACTTTCAACTGCATTGCAAGTATGTTTGTTTTTTTTACCAATGTTGAGATGATTCATATTAATGTGTTTAGGCATATGAAGATCAACTGTGCTTTCTTGAAAGCCATTGGTTTAAGGCATGATGATTGGAAACAAGAATGCCTCTTTTCTTTTTTGTTGCTTAACTGTTTTTATCTTAAGGCAGTTGTTGGCCATTATGTTGAGATGATTCACAATGGCTTGTTGATGATCAACTTGGTTTTGGTTGTGTCTTTGCTGTTTTGAACTGTTTGAGGTAGCAGCCTCTCATTGGAGAGTGTATGGTTGTCATGACAAACCTGTCAAGAGCCTCAACATTGTTGTGGTTAGAAAACTGCTTTGGCCCTGTCCTGTTTTGTTCTTGAGTAGAGTTTATTAATACACCATGTTGAACTTTTAGGGCAAAGTTTTCGTGGACTGTTTGTGGGTTGTAGTATGGCAGCAGGTTTTGATAACTGTTACTATTTTTGTTTTTCACTTTCAATCCATATTGCAACTCTCACACCATATCATGTTCTAATGCTTCTTTGAGACATCCTTGTGTTCATACTGCATTTATGGCATATTTAGCATGTGTACATGTGAATCTATCTACCTTATGTGTGTGTATTTTGCTGACTGTCATGATGGAAACATGTTTGCATAATAATATAAAACATGTTGTTGTGGTATGCGTTACCTTGTTGAATTTGCAAATTGCTCTTGTTGCTCAATATGCTAAAATGTTTTGGTTGTTGTTTTGGCATTGGCTGTTAAAACCTTGAAATGAGAGGTCATTGAACATTTTTGACTTACTTTGCATCATGAACTGTCTACTTGATTGTGCATCTGTCTGACTTAGCTTTGCAATGTAATGATGCATTATGTTTTAATCCTAAGTGACATGTGACAGTTTGGATCAGTTTGAATCTCATGTGCGATACAATATGTGAATTGGTGTTTGAAACTGTCAAGAGCATAAGACTTTCAACTTGTTATTTGTTTTGGCACTCTGCTGCCATTTGTCTGTTGTGAGATTTGTCAATTTCCAATACCATTTTGAATGTGGCCAAGACTTGATATTTAGAACTGCTGTTGGGATTTGTGTGATAAGTGGACTTGCCTGCTCATATTGATGGCTTAAGGTTGCTGACTCTTATTGTTGGGTTACATCATCTTTGATCTAGCTTGGTGATGACAGATTTGTGGAGCTGTCTAGGTTTAATTTAGCTTTCCTTATTGGATTTGTGATTTTGCACCCTCATGTTGTGTTGGATCAGTTTTTTTGGCAAACTTAAAGTCATGACTATGTGGTCATTGGACTGTTCTTGAAAACCTGTTACTGTCCAGTTTTGCATGAAGGGCTTCCTACTGCTACTTTGTTTGGCTGTAAAGTTGTTTTGTTTAAGTTATAACTTCAGGTGTGCTCAGACTGTTTAGATTTTGCAAGACCTTTTGGTTTGAGAATTTGAGATTGTTAACTCAGATATAAGTTTCTATTAGTAGGAGCATTTGGTTTATACTTTTGATTTACATCTGAGATGTTTATTTGGGACAGAGGTGATTAGCCAGGTTTGTTACCATGAGAGTGTTGGGCTGGTTAGTGGAGTCAGCCTGCTGCAAGTGGGAATCCTTTGAGTGTCTCAGCTTTTGCCAGCGGTTTGTTTAGAAGGGCGTCGATTTGTCATTAGAGTGAGGACTACCACCATGGTTTAGGTGTTGATTGTGAATCATTGCTACTGTTAGAGCATTAGGTGCTTGTTATGCTAAGAATCATGAAAACTGGGTGGCATGGATTTGTAACTGATGGATTGCTTTGGCTTTGAAGGAGCCATTTTGAGTGTGTTAATTCAAGCAGTTGCCAGCATGTTTTGATTTGGATTGCTGGCTGTGTAGGTTCTAAATTTGCCTTTTTGTGTTTAGTGTGACTTAAACCATTTACCGCTGTCATGAAATTTGTGGACTGACTTGTTATCTCTAGTCCCCCATAAATGTTAGATCTTGCCTTGAATCAGTTGTGAGCATCTTAAAATCTCAGAAGTCTTATTTGTTCTTTGGAAGCTAAGTGTCATGGCTTGACAGTCTCACCCTAGGTTTTAGGATTTGTTTGCCAAACTGTTTGTGTTGGAGTATCTTAGGCATGTTGGTCTGTGAACCTGTTCAAATATATTGCTATTTTTACTTTTCAAAATACTCTTGTGTGATTGTTTTTATCATATTTTTTTTTATAAATCTGCCACTGAAGTCATGACAGTTTGTTTGGAAACACCAAGATATGATTGTCAAGACTCTAAGTACATTGAGTTAGCAAGTTTTGTTTTGAGGTTTAAATTTGCCAATTCATTGCTGGCTGCCTGGACCTTTTTGGTTAGAATTGAGTTTGTGCTTAGCAAGATTTTGGTTTTTCATTTATGGGATAGTTTTTGAATTATTGTGTGGTTTTGACAAGATCAAATTTGGTACTGTCATGGGATATAAGGTTGGTATTTTCATTGTGATGCTAAGCTATTGCTGCTTCTGTTCTTCTAACTTCCTTTATTGTCAATTTAACTATTGTACTAATGTTTGCATTCTTGATAAAAAAAATGTGTGTTGTTGATCCTGTTTTCAAACAAACTTCGTTGATTATGTTTTGTGTTGGAAAAATTGTAATCATGTGGTATGAGCTTGCTGTTAAAACAGATGATGATGTTTAGAGTTTGAAATTGTGATGCTAAGTTTAGGTTTAGTTGTTGCCAAAGCTGTTTTTTTTCTTTTAACTAGACTTGGTAGTGATTCAACCAATGTTCTATCATGTATAAAGATAGTTTGTGGATTAAGTGCTGCCATGTTTGGGTTTTATTTGATGTGCTATTAGAGATGTTTTGCGTTTGTGTCTGTCAATCCATATTGACATACCATTGAGTCTACTAATTTCCTGCTTGAGGTACTATGGGCATGTTTGGTTTTCACCTACTGCTAGATTTGTTTTCTTAAGAGCTGGCTGCAGACCTGGGATGTAAGAGTTCTGGTATTAGCACGACTGAAAGGTTGTCTGTGAACCTCCATTTAGAGTATTAGGATCAGTCTAGCATTTAGTGAGGTGTTTAGCATCATCCTTAGAGTGAGGTTTGTCTTGATAATTTCTAGAATTGTCATGTACCTCAATTCTGTTTAGATCCTTGATTGGCAGTTTGGTATGGTGGATCTGAATTGATGTGAATTTGCCACTCTCACTACTGTGATTTGAAGTTGCTTCATGCTGAAGTTTTGTGTTTTGATGAACATGACTGTTTTATGCTTGCTGTTTGCTCATAGATGTGTGGAACTCATGATTGTTACATGCCTGTTGTTTTATGCCTGCTTTTGCTTATAGATGTTTGGAACTCATATGCCTTTTATTTTGGTTTGAACCATTTCAACTTATGCAACAATTTGCAACTTCATGGTCACTTTTTAATTCACTAAGAATTTGAGATTCTTCTTTAGGCATAATCCATGAACAACACATTTAGGGTGTGTGCAGACCTTTACTTGTCCTTAAATCCACCAGTTTTGATCATTAGAGCTCAAAATGCATTTCAAGCACATTCTTGCATAAGCCACCGATTTTTCTACTGTGTGCATAATTTGGAAATTTGAGCAATGCCATTGTGTTCCTTGTGAAAAGTTAGTCAAGTTAGACTAAAAGTTTGCTCAATTTGGTTGAGATTTGAAGAAGTTAGAGCGAAACCGTTTTGAAATGTTCTTGCCTTTGTTTTGCCCAGCCATGCGCGCTTTGAAGGTTATATGTTTATTGGGGTGGCATAATACACGGATGTATCGCCACCCCAGTGGTTAAAAGCCTTGCCATAAGTATCTTGCCATGCCATGAAACCCCGGTTCGAGTCCAGCTTGGGGCGTTTTTTTACTTTTTTCTTTCTTTCATTTTTCATGTTTTATATTTAATGTTTCTTTTCCATTCCTTATCACACACGTGCAGTGGTTGAGATGGCTGTGTTTTGGGCTTGTAGCCTTGAGGTCAAGGGTTCAAACCCTTATGGCAGCATTTCTTATTTTTTTAGCACTTATTTATTTTACTTTAATTCTTTTCCTTTTCTTATTGTTATTTATTTTTAAGTAGCTTTTTTTTAATATTATTAAAAAACCCAAAAAATCATCTTTTATTATTTTAATATGTTATTTTATTTTTCATGTTTTTATTTTATTTTCTATTTTATTTCATCATTTTTTTATTTTGAATTCACCATTTTATTTTCTTTCTCATTTCATCTGCGATTGATTTATTTAGAGTTTACTTGGCCTTGTGCCATGATCCCCCTAGGATTCCTAGTCCCTCAGTTTAGGATGGGAGTAGGAGAGACATTAGGTGTTCAATCATATGCATGATAACAGTAGGATAGTTTCATTCCCTTTCATCCCGACTTTAGGAGCATTGTGCATGACAACTTTAGGTTTGGATTTAGTCGCCCTTTAGTGTCCCTTCTCTTCTCATCTCAAAACAATCATAAAGCACTTAATAAAGATAATGAATGTTGTGCCATGAGCCTTATACTTGGGAAATGGTGATTGAGGGGCCACCTCTCGATTGCCTAGAGTGTCTAGTATACGTCCTTAGGGTGATATGTGATGCATTCGATCCTAAGTTCTAGACTTTAGTACAACATACATTATGAACATTCAAATTCAAAACACTTCTCCTCTAAAAAACACAAAAACAAATCATTCAAACTTCTTTTTGCCCTTTGGGGCCATTAATCTTGGAAAATCTTTTTTCAGAAAAAAGAGTGTTGTTAACTTTTAGTTCTATCGCAAACGGTAACGCCTAAGTCTCCCATGCTCGAGCTGCATACACCAACTGCTAGAAATACTTGTTAACCTTACTCGGGCCTAAAAAACAAGTTGAACAAACCTGTTGTAATACCCCAAATTTTACCCTTACATTTAGTCAGTCATTTCGCATAGCATTTCATTTCGCATTAACCAGTCATAAAGTGCGTTTTGTTTTGCAGGAATCGGTTCAGGGGAGTTTTGGTCATTTTACGCCGTTTTGGCAAATTCTGAAGAAAAGCGGTCTTTAGGTCTCGAGGCATTCAAACCATGTTTAAGACCGTTCTGAGCAGTTTTCCGTTTTCATGGATAAAGCGTCTTCTTGGATATACAACAAGAAGGAGTTAGTTTGAGTTTGTTCGGATGTAATCAGGTTGCGGTAAATGATCAAATGGTAGAAAGATAACGGATCTCATTCATAATATTGTCCAATACAAAAAGGGAAGTGAATTTAAATATTTGTGAATACCATTCGTGAATATTTATAATTTGCAAATAAGAGGTGAGTTTAAATATTTTTGAAGCTTTATTCATAAGTATTTGCAATTTACGTCTAAGGGGTGAATTTAAATAATTTTTGAATTATTATTCATAGATATTTAAAATTTACAAATGAGAAGTGAATAAATATTTTTTGAACTTTATTTCATAAATATTTAGTTTACAATTGAAATGGATAAACAATTTTGAACTTTATTCAGAATACCCATTGGTTTACAAGAAGATTCATTACATTGGCTATCTATTCTAAAAGGTTCTAAGTCCTAAGAATACTAAGTGTATCTTCATGATATTCCTCCTTTTAATTTCTTCACATACCTGCACAAAAGGAAACAAAGAAAGAGGTTAGAAGGGAGGGACGGACACCCTCAGAAAACTTTCATCACTGGGTGCCGGGAGGGTACAACCGAAGTCGCATCCTGCTCCCACTTCCGCATCTCAACCTCGGCTACCGACCGGCAGCATCCGTTCCATTGAGGGATAGCCGAGAGAGAGAGATAAAGGAAGCTTTTTCGAGTCGAAATGATTTGCGCAGGTGGATTCAAAAAGGGACCATCAAGTAAATATAGCAGCCTATCAAGTAAATATGTGGCTTTTCTCGAAACGGTTTCACAGCCAAAAGTAATTGGAAATACAAACTGAAAGTGCACAACAGAAACAATCAAGAGGCATCCATCATGTAGGCTCAGTTTAGCAACATCACAGCCCCAATCATCAAACTGTTTGTGAATCCGAATACTCCGGCCCTGAAACGATGGAAATAAGCAGATATTAGTTCAAAGGGACTGAGATTATGCGCCGAAAAAGAACCACACTAACAACACCAAACTGAATGTCACTGAAATCAAATTATGCCAAATAAAGTTCATAAGTTTCATAATTAAAATCAAGTTCAGTTCAGAAGAAGCAGAAGTTGGTTAAGCATAAAAGTGAATATCAACAGAAGAAATCTAAGCATCAATTCCTGCACCTGTCAAGACAAAAAAGGGGAATCAGTCGGTAATTCGAACGCGATTGCGGATGCGAGCCAGAAATAACAAAGCAAGATGAATTGAAAGAAGTTCAGCCCTCAGTTTTTATTCATCATCGGGCATGAAAATTCGAGCGGCTGGGAGAGCCACGGCCGAAGCCGTTACCAACTCCCTACCGAACATCGAATTATGGCATACGGTAATTTCGTGCAAACGGTCAGCCCACAATAGCAGTTCAGACCCTAAGGTCATCATCATCGCGCAACCTTCCCGGCGGCATGGATCAGTTCAAAGCACACATTCTGAAATAAGAAGAAGAAAAGTAAGTGTGTTCCAATTGGTTTTCCAAACTGATACAAGGGTAAAACAGCACGGCCAATTCGGACTCAGACCCGGATGTCGGCAGGTCTGAATCACGTTTGCTTTCGAAGTGTTCCAGCACCTGAAATTCACCACAACAGCATCAGTACAAAGTCATAACAGAATTTAAGACCAAAGCAGTTCAGCTGCACAAAGCTTGAGCAGACAACTCAATCCATAAACATGAAACAACTCAGGTGCATAAAAAAGAGAGACAAGATCAGGAGGTCAAACCCATATCATAAGCCCAGAAATCATGTTCTGAATCAAATTCAAAAGAACACAGCAGGGACTATCAAAAGCAACTGTCGAAACATGGTTAAAGGCAACCGCGACATAATCGAAAACCACATCTACAAGAGAGTCCAAAGGCATCAAAGGGTGTATCCGAACCAATTGGCTCAGAACCTAAGGTCATCATCGCCAAATGACCTTCACTCGGCCACCTCGACTTAATCGAAGCGTCAGCATCCGTCCCCTGGAAAAAAGAAGAGGAAAAGTTAATTCGAAGTGAAGAATCCAAAAGCCGTGAAGACTAAAACGGAAGCCGTTTTCAGAATCAAATCGAAATCCAATCCGTTATAGTGCATCAAGGTAAACCCCAATCAAATCCTAAAAAGGAAACAAGATCAAATCATATCAGAAGAGAAAAAGAAATCAAATCTTAAAACGCGGATCTGAAATCGCAAAGCCCAAAAAAGAAATTATAAAAGGAACAATCTCACCATGTTGAAAGGAACGGACAAATCGCGAAAACCCTAGACGGAGGGGGCGAACAAAATCAAGAACAAAACCCTAGCGGGATCGAGAGGGAGCGAGAAAACCCTAGAGCGAAGAACAACGCGAACAAGCCACCACGGAGGATCGCCGCCGCCGTCCGGCGGGCAATCAGACCGCGGTCCATCTTCTAGCCTCAGACAAGGAGTCATCATCGGCCATCAACTTCAAAACGAATCAGAAACCACCGTTCGCCGCCTCAGAATACCTTCATCGACGAAATTGTAAGCCATTGCGTGGGGATTTGATTTCAGATGATTGTTAACTGTTTTTTGTTTTCTTTCAGAAATATCGTGGAGAGACAAGAGTACGAGAGGGAGGAAGACGAAGGCGATGAAGGATGAGAAACGGCCGCGAGACACATTAGGGTTTTGAGACCCTAAGTCTTTTTTTTTTGTTTTTACATTTACAACCGGGTTGGGTCCGGAGGTGATTACCGGCCCAACCCCCTTTATTTTTGTTTTTATAAATTGTTTTTTAAAACCTCTTATTTTTGTTTTTTTATAATTAAAAATTGTTTTTTAAAAAACCTTTTTTTAAAATATTAAAGTTGTTTTTTTTTAAAACCTTTTTTATTAAAATTGTTTTTATAAAATAAATAAGCATCAAAATTTTTTTTTAAATAATAACATCAAATCTTTTTTTAATTTTATGGATAATTAAGTTAAAACTATTTTTTTGAAAATTAAACTTAGTCTCTTTTTATGCTTAAACATCTTTTTAACCTAAATCAAAATTTTTTCTTTATACACAACAAAAACCATAAAATTTGCATCTTTTTCTTCACTGTCTTTGTAATTCACTCGATGGCCGCCTGACTCTGCCCATTAACGCGTGTGTTCATTTTTGCAGCTTATTACATTGCATTTTATTTAAGTTCAATCATTATTGTAACTGCTTCTCGGTTGTAACCTCGCGAACCAATAATCGCGTTTACGTTTCTGCCTTTAAAAGTCTGCTGCTTGCATGATTCAAATCTCACACTTTCACCAATTATTCTGTCACACTACACACATCCGAAGGTTAGGTCTAGCTTTTGGTCGCCGCGCCAATAGTCCTCAACTTCAAAATTACAACCTTACAAACCCTAATTTTCACAAATGCCTCGCCGCAGGCAAGATTACAATTTTACCCCTAGCATTAGGTCAAAGAGCCGCCGCGCTCATTTTAGGGTTTCCCGTCGTGGAATCCCTAACCTAACCCTAATTACAACTTAACAATTCAACATAGAGATTTGGAGTTTCTACACTTCGTGTAAACGTGTCCTTAAGACATGTTTATTCCCCTTTAGACCTTGACCACAGTCAAGAAGTCTCTAACCTCCCTTTTGAGGGGAACTACGATTACTCTGATTCCACTCCTGTAAGGATACGTAGGCACAAGATGCGAGGTCTTGCCGAGTAAACTTAGAATTAACCCCTTAGGTCTCTTTTCTCACTTGTAATCCCTTTGTACATATACCTTAAGCAAATAAATAAAGCAAATAGTAAACATTTGAACAAAAGGTTCCTGTAGAGTACTACAGAAGTTTAGGGTGCTAATACCTTCCCTAAATTTAACCAACCCCCGAACCCTAGATCTTTCCCCGCATTGTGTTTACGATGCAAAATAGGTTTTCCCTCTTTTGACCTTTTCCTTCGGATAAATCAAAGAGCGGTTGTGAATTGAATTGCGATTCAAACTCATTAATAGTTTGTGATCCTATTTCCACCGCAACAGAAAATGGCGACTTCACTGGGGACCGTCTTAACTTTTGAGGGTTACCCCTAATTTGTTCATATTTATTACTATTTGTTTTACTATTCATTTACATGTATATATTTGTGCTCTGATTTGGGACTGTTCCTTGTGCCGTGAGATAAGTCCTACGCCCGGACTAGTGACATTATTATAGGATGGGGATATATTCGATGAGGCTTATAGGGAGTGAGTCCCGACCAAGCTAATTCGAGAATCACCGCTCAGTTGAGACCTTTTCGAAAATGGTTCGGTTGAACGAGTAATCGCGAAAACTTTTTCCATGGTCGATTGGAGTCTGTGATATTGGGAACCGTAGTACCTTTACACCACCTTGGCCCTATTTAGGACGTAGTGCGGGAACTATGTGGGAGTAGTCCTACAATGGTTGCTACGCGATACTACACTCAAAAGAGGTTCTCTTGAGAATATTATTAACCCCCGAGTCAGTCGGAAGGTTGATAATATCCGAAAGATGGGCTAATGACTTTGGGCACTTTTTTAGAACCTTGTTCTGCAGGTACAACTAACCTATAGTACACTCCTTTTTGGGATGGGTAGACCTTAACTCCGCTCACGTTCCTTTAACCTAGGACTTTGTGTGTTTTCGTGCATAGCATCCATAAAGCATCCCATTGCATTACATTTCATGGAATTCAAACATCATTCATGGATATCGCGGGATACCATAGATAAAAAAAAATAATAATGAAAAATAAGAAAAAGATTTCCTTGGTACCCCACGACATTCGTAAATGTTTGAATTCCATGAAATCTTCATTCACATTTGCATCATAGCATCATATGTTTCTTGCATTGCATGTGTCTTCCGTTTCTCATACACGGTTTTCTCGCCTTCCAGTTTTGTCACCCTAAGTTCTCTGCATCAATACGGCCCTTCATAAGGATGGAAGATCAAAACCAAGAGATCAACCGTGTCAGCCATGAACTCGAAGATCTTCGAGGAAGTGTAGGGCAGATTTTGGAAATGCTACGAGCTCTTAGTGTGAAGGTGGATGCTCAGTCTACTGTTGTTTCTGAGACTACTAATACCGTTATGGAACCTCAACCAGCTGTTACTGTCGAGAATGTACCTCCTCATGGTCTTCAATCCGGTTTGGTGCCTCCTAGTGCTCAACCAGTTCAACGAGCTACCCCCCCCCCCCCCCAAAGTGCAAAACTCCTAACTCCGACCATGGTAAAGGACCTGCACGTTCGAGGAACCGCAAAACAGCTACTCCTCAACCTTGGCAACATCAGCAGAGTTATGTTCAAGGTTATCCGTTTCCATATGTCCAACAACCCTATGTAGCTACTGTTGCACCTCCTTTCGATCAGCAGTTTCCTACATACCAGCCTGTGCAGTCAGCTCCGGTATATCAAGCACCAATTTATCAACAACCTTCCGGTTATCCGCCCATGCGAGTTCCTGTCAACAGTCAACGAGTGCCCAACGCTCCTGTTCACCAACAATCACAGGGTCAGGTTCCTTATCTCCGTAAGGGTCAGTATAAGCCTTGTCCTTCAATTTCGATGACTTTCACTGAGTTATACTCCCATTTGGTACAACAAGGTCTGATTACCACCCGTGCTTTGGGTTCTCCGCCTAATCCATTACCTGCAGGTTACAACGCTGCCGCTCATTGTTTATTTCATGAGGGTGCGCCCGGCCATGATCTAGAGAATTGCTACGCTCTTAAGAAAGTTGTCAGAAATTTGCTAGAAACGAAGAAGTTGTCTTTTAGCGATGCTCAGCTGAAGATCGAAACTCCTCTCGGGGTCCCTCACTTATCGAGTTCGAATTCTGCAAAGCATGCTACTCCTGTGGCAAATCAGCCGAATCCAGTAATTATTCAAAGGCCTAGATCGCTTCATTTCAGCAATCCTCAAGATGATATGACCGGGATCAACCAAGAATCTGGGAAAGTTATTTTGAAGCAACGACTGAAAACTGTTGAAGATGTGACCAGCATAACTGGGGAAAGCCATGACGACTCACAGTGATCATAAACCAGACGTCCTTTCCATTGAGGCTCCGCCAAAGGAAATTGTTACTCTTGAATGCAAGATTTCATAAACATTTAGAAGGATTTTTCCGACAGTTCATTTGTTTATTTATATGTATTTCTCTTTGATTCAGCATATTTAGCATGTACGAACTTGTTTATCTTTGATTAATGCAACGCATATGTTTGTCTTGAATAAATCCATTCGTTTCACTCATTCGAAAAACGTTTTCATAAATCATAATGCCAACTTTACCCGATCTCTTGTTCTGATGGAGAATTTGGAGGAGGATGACGAACCTAAAACGTCAGATTTCTTGTCGTATGCTTTCAATTAAAACCCGCTGATGATGTAAGGCATTGTTTCAAATCCCAAACACTGGAGATATAAGGATGTTAATCCCTCGTTAACCTCTTTGAGCCTTGAAGTAGGGTTTTTTTTTTAAGAACCTTCATCCTAACCTGGGGCAGGGTAGGTTTCAGTTAAACCAATCGAGCGCTTAGACTCTCAAAAAGTAAGCAAACCTTCGAGAATTTATCCTTAGAAGTCCAATACAATGACTATCCCTCGGTTACGTAAGGAGGGGGGCAGTCACGAGCCTTTCAAAAGATTTACACGAATTGTGCATAAAAGAATATTAAAAAAAAATAAGAGCCCGCTAAGTCAAAACCTATGAAGGAGACTTAGGCAAAACTGGGGCATCTCGCTGGACTCCAAAGTCAAATCAGAAGACGTTGTCCAGGCAAAAGTTAGGGAATAAGAACAACAAACCAGTAGTTTTTTAGGATCCCTACAAAGAATAAAGTCGTGTGACTGAATTGCCATTAGAAATAGGTGAGTGACTGCCATGTCCAAATGCCTTGATAAGTTCTCGACCATAGCAAATCTGCTTGAGATATGAGCGTTCGTATCCGATTAACTGAAGTAGGATTGGAGAACATCACGAAGAATGGGTGGGTACAAATATAACTTTGAGCCTATATCCTTTGTTTCTTAAACCGTGAACCAAACCATGATACAACCTTTAAAAGACCTAATTGAAGTAGGACTTCGGTTGAAAGCATACTCGACAAGATCACGTTTCCTGACTCCTACGAGCTATGCTCAGAAAAAATTCATGTTGGCATTATAATTAAAACTTATATCCTGACTAGTGATTTCGGTCACGAGTTATTGCGATATCTTTTTCAAAACAAAATTCAAGACAAATATATATGTGCATTGACAAGCTCAGGATAGGCATTTCAGGCATGACAACTTTGCTTGATATCTTAGAGATTTACATATGGACATAACCCGTGGAACTTGAAGATCCTGCTAAACAGGGGCGGGCAGTTTCCCAATTCGCTTACCAACGCGAGGCTGACGTTCTTAAGAGCTATTTCTCAAAGATTTCGTCGTAACACGAATAATTTGTGCCAGTTACGTCGAGACCTGACGAATCTCTCAAAGAGTTTGAAAACAGTGGGGCAACCAGACTCCGTGTTCTCTATAAAATCCTCTTGAGATGACCATACCTCACAACGCAAGTAGCCTGGGGCACCGTGTTTGTTTTAAGGAAACAAATGGCGACTACTATAAGGTCCTTCAAGATCAAAACCATGTGTTCACAACTTTTCTTCGTGCACCCGAGGGATTTTACTCACAGCGGCCTTCATTCCCCAGTAAATCTCAATGTTGCAACAGGCTCCTAAACTATTGCCTCATCACAGTCCCCAGAGAGACCATAAGCTGACAACCTTTTCTTGGGTAACTTGAAAGTGTCCCTCAGGTTTTCTTCTCCCCATGTGAAGACATGATGCTGTGCACCCAAGCAAATTACTTTCTCCCCAGAGAATTCAGAACTTTAAAACCAGATTTGGTTCTATCATTGATCTTTCTTACCCATGATTGACGTATTGGTTGCAGAGAACGCAGGGTATCTCCGTCGAGATGTTTATTTCATCTCTCGTCCCGTCTCTAGTCTGTTTCGTCAGCATACGCAGGGGCATAAGCATCACATGCCTATTTCATACATTCATTTCCCATACTCATTACATACTCATTCCATAACATCCTGCATATTTAACTACATACATAGACATTAACATACATTCACATTAACATATGCATTAGCATTCACAGGTTCATTGTGTCTCGCCATCATTGGTTGTTACCGCCGAGTAACTGGGTTGGTCCATTCTCTCCAAATAGATTGTCAGCCCTAAGCATAAAATACATATGTGTTTCCAGTTTCCCCACAGAGCTCGATCCTCGTGGATGACGGTTACTTCAGCTATCTTTCCTCGCCAGGATAAGATATTTACCCTTCGAGTTCATTCCCTCGATGGAGTCTTGATTGCCATTTTTTTCTTTCTAGCTCGATCCTAGATTTGAATCTCAGTCTTGTCGGTCGCCGAGCCCAACCGGACGTGCATTTATTTTGCACCGTTTAAAATTTTTCACCATACATTGGCAGATATGCGACTGTTCTCGCCTGAGAAGCTTATCACTGTACCCGGATGTGCATTTATTTTGCACTATCTTTCAAGAAGATTAATCACAATCCTTTACAGATACACGCCAGTTCACGCCTGGGAAGCCTATCGATATAACAACCTCACACAACCAGATACGCGCCAGTTCTCGCCAAGAGAAGCTTATCATCGATCAGCGCCAGTTCTCACCAAGAGAAGCTTATCATCGACCAGCGCCATTTCTCACCTGAGAAGCTTATCATCGATCAGCACCTGTTCTCACCTGAGAAGCTTATCATCGATCAACACCAGTTCTCCGCCAAGAAGCTTATCATCATCTGTTATCACCTCTACAAGCAGTTCTTACATGAGAAGCTTATTATTGCTACTCTTGCAAAATAAGCGACATTTCTCGCCTGAGGAGTTGATCCTATCTTCATTATGACTCGCAGCAAATGGCCATCTCCATTGAGCAGTTGGGCTTCCATTTTCCTTGTCGTCTTGAAGAACGGGGAGGCTTGAGCGGAATCATATTCAGGAGAGCACGATCTTGAAGTATGAAGAAGTTCATTTACCCTTTAGTAAAAGAAGGAGTGGAATCATATTCAGGAGAGCACGATCTTGAAGTATGAAGAAGTTCATTTACCCTTTAGTAAAAGAAGGAGCGGAATCATATTCAGGAGAGCACGATCTTGAAGTATGAAGAAGTTCATTTACCCTTTAGTAAAAGAAGGAGCGGAATCATATTCAGGAGAGCACGATCTTGAAGTATGAAGAATTTCATTTACCCTTTAGTAAAAGAAGGAGCAGAATCATATTCAGGAGAGCACGATCTTGAAGTATGAAGAAGTTCATTTATCCTTTAGTAAAAGAAGAATCAGAATCGTATTCCAGGCGCCGACCTTAAATATGAGAAGATTTATATATCAGATAAGCAGCAGCCTCTTTATTTGAGTGCTTATCCATTTTGGCATGTAAGTCCCTTCCAACGATAAGTGACAGTTCTCCCTCGAGAAGCTTATCAGGGCATTTCCCATCAAAGTCCATTTATTTTGGCATACAGCCGGTTTTTACCCTGTATTTTCTACGGATTTCCGAAAAGTCCATCTGATCCCGTTACGAAGGATAGTTTATAGAAGCTTGGATGTTATTCTTTGCTCAATGCTCCAGCATTCTGTAATCGATCTTGCAACCGTGTAGATCCAGTTTTATTATTAGACATTCCCAAGTGGAGGTCATCTCATAGGTGCCATCTCCATTTAAGGATCTTATTCTTAAAGTCCATTTATTTTGGCATACAGCCGGTTTTTACCCTGTATATTTGCTACGGATTCTCGAAAAATCCGTTTGATCGTGTCACGAGGGATAGTTTACAGAAGCTTGGATGTTATTCTTTGCTCAATGCTCCAGCGTTCTGTGATCGATCTTGCAATCGTACGTGATCCAGTTTTACTTTTAGATTCCCTAGTGGAGGCCGTCTCATAGGTGCCATCTCCATTTGAGAATCTCGTTCCCGTTCTAAAAATGACAATTGGTCGTGTTCGCACCAGTTGACCATCATTTTAGAATTCCCCAGTGTTGTACTGTGTCCCAGCGCGTCGTTTTCCCCAGTGTGTTCTGCTCGTAGCGTCTGTCCCTATGTCGTCGTATTCGTCAGCATTTTCGCAATTCATCATTCTAGCATACGCATCATATCATATTCATGGCATCGTCTGCATT
Source organism: Lathyrus sativus (assembly GCA_963859935.3). Classification (NCBI taxonomy): domain Eukaryota; kingdom Viridiplantae; phylum Streptophyta; class Magnoliopsida; order Fabales; family Fabaceae; genus Lathyrus; species Lathyrus sativus. Next base: position 216,162,355 of record OZ012741.1, read on the forward strand.
AATCTGTTCTCGCTTTGTCCATAGCATTGCATATCGCCACATATAAGGGCAAAATTTTCGGTTATCTATATTTAAATCCCTCCACCATGATTCCTCGAGTCTCCGTCACTCAAATCATCTGGTGTAGCTATTTAAATAGGGGCAACTGTAATACCCCAAATTTTACCCTTACATTTAGTCAGTCATTTCGCATAGCATTTCATTTCGCATTAACCAGTCATAAAGTGCGTTTTGTTTTGCAGGAATCGGTTCAGGGGAGTTTTGGTCATTTTACGCCGTTTTGGCAAATTCTGAAGAAAAGCGGTCTTTAGGTCTCGAGGCATTCAAACCATGTTTAAGACCGTTCTGAGCAGTTTTCCATTTTCATGGATAAAGCGTCTTCTTGGATATACAACAAGAAGGAGTTAGTTTGAGTTTGTTCGGATGTAATCAGGTTGCGGTAAATGATCAAATGGTAGAAAGATAACGAATCTCATTCATAATATTGTCCAATACAAAAAGGGAAGTGAATTTAAATATTTGTGAATACCATTCGTGAATATTTATAATTTGCAAATAAGAGGTGAGTTTAAATATTTTTGAAGCTTTATTCATAAGTATTTGCAATTTACGTCTAAGGGGTGAATTTAAATAATTTTTGAATTATTATTCATAGATATTTAAAATTTACAAATGAGAAGTGAATAAATATTTTTTGAACTTTATTTCATAAATATTTAGTTTACAATTGAAATGGATAAACAATTTTGAACTTTATTCAGAATACCCATTGGTTTACAAGAAGATTCATTACATTGGCTATCTATTCTAAAAGGTTCTAAGTCCTAAGAATACTAAGTGTATCTTCATGATATTCCTCCTTTTAATTTCTTCACATACCTGCACAAAAGGAAACAAAGAAAGAGGTTAGAAGGGAGGGACGGACACCCTCAGAAAACTTTCATCACTGGGTGCCGGGAGGGTACAACCGAAGTCGCATCCTGCTCCCACTTCCGTATCTCAACCTCGGCTACCGACCGGCAGCATCCGTTCCATTGAGGGATAGCCGAGAGAGAGAGATAAAGGAAGCTTTTTCGAGCCGAAATGATTTGCGCAGGTGGATTCAAAAAGGGACCATCAAGTAAATATAGCAGCCTATCAAGTAAATATGTGGCTTTTCTCGAAACGGTTTCACAGCCAAAAGTAATTGGAAATACAAACTGAAAGTGCACAACAGAAACAATCAAGAGGCAGCCATCATGTAGGCTCAGTTTAGCAACATCACAGCCCCAATCATCAAACTGTTTGTGAATCCGAATACTCCGGCCCTGAAACGATGGAAATAAGCAGATATTAGTTCAAAGGGACTGAGATTATGCGCCGAAAAAGAACCACACTAACAACACCAAACTGAATGTCACTGAAATCAAATTATGCCAAATAAAGTTCATAAGTTTCATAATTAAAATCAAGTTCAGTTCAGAAGAAGCAGAAGTTGGTTAAGCATAAAAGTGAATATCAACAGAAGAAATCTAAGCATCAATTCCTGCACCTGTCAAGACAAAAAAGGGGAATCAGTCGGTAATTCGAACGCGATTGCGGATGCGAGCCAGAAATAACAAAGCAAGATGAATTGAAAGAAGTTCAGCCCTCAGTTTTTATTCATCATCGGGCATGAAAATTCGAGCGGCTGGGAGAGCCACGGCCGAAGCCGTTACCAACTCCCTACCGGACATCGAATTATGGCATACGGTAATTTCGTGCAAACGGTCAGCCCACAATAGCAGTTCAGACCCTAAGGTCATCATCATCGCGCAACCTTCCCGGCGGCATGGATCAGTTCAAAGCACCCATTCTGAAATAAGAAGAAGAAAAGTAAGTGTGTTCCAATTGGTTTTCCAAACTGATACAAGGGTAAAACAGCACGGCCAATTCGGACTCAGACCCGGATGCTGGCAGGTCTGAATCACGTTTGCTTTCGAAGTGTTCCAGCACCTGAAATTCACCACAACAACATCAGTACAAAGTCATAACAGAATTTAAGACCAAAGCAGTTCAGCTGCACAAAGCTTGAGCAGACAACTCAATCCATAAACATGAAACAACTCAGGTGCATAAAAAAGAGAGACAAGATCAGGAGGTCAAACCCATATCATAAGCCCAGAAATCATGTTCTGAATCAAATTCAAAAGAACACAGCAGGGACTATCAAAAGCAACTGTCGAAACATGGTTAAAGGCAACCGCGGCATAATCGAAAACCACATCTACAAGAGAGTCCAAAGGCATCAAAGGGTGTATCCGAACCAATTGGCTCAGAACCTAAGGTCATCATCGCCAAATGACCTTCACTCGGCCACCTCGACTTAATCGAAGCGTCAGCATCCGTCCCCTGGAAAAAAGAAGAGGAAAAGTTAATTCGAAGTGAAGAATCCAAAAGTCGTGAAGACTAAAACGGAAGACATTTTTAGAATCAAATCGAAATCCAATCCGTTATAGTGCATCAAGGTAAACCCCAATCAAATCCTAAAAAGGAAACAAGATCAAATCATATCAGAAGAGAAAAAGAAATCAAATCTCGAAACGCGGATCTGAAATCGCAAAGCCCAAAAAAGAAATTATAAAAGGAACAATCTCACCATGTTGAAAGGAACGGACAAATCGCGAAAACCCTAGACGGAGGGGGCGAACAAAATCAAGAACAAAACCCTAGCGGGATCGAGAGGGAGCGAGAAAACCCTAGAGTGAAGAACAACGCGAACAAGCCACCACGGAGGATCGCCGTCGCCGTCCGGCGGGCAATCAGACCGCGATCCATCTTCTAGCCTCAGACAAGGAGTCATCATCGGCCATCAACTTCAAAACGAATCAGAAACCACCGTTCTCCACCTCAGAATACCTTCATCGACGAAATTGTAAGCCATTGCGTGGGGATTTGATTTCAGATGATTGTTAACTGTTTTTTGTTTTCTTTCAGAAATATCGTGGAGAGACAAGAGTACGAGAGGGAGGAAGACGAAGGCGATGAAGGATGAGAAACGGCCGCGAGACACATTAAGGTTTTGAGACCCTAAGTCTTTTTTTTTTGTTTTTACATTTACAACCGGGTTGGGTCCGGAGGTGATTACCAACCCAACCCCCTTTATTTTTGTTTTTATAAATTGTTTTTTAAAACCTCTTATTTTTGTTTTTTTATAATTAAAAATTGTTTTTTAAAAAACCTTTTTTTAAAATATTAAAGTTGTTTTTTTTTAAAACCTTTTTTATTAAAATTGTTTTTTTAAAATAAATAAGCATCAAAATTTTTTTTTAAATAATAACATCAAATCTTTTTTTAATTTTGTGGATAATTAAGTTAAAACTATTTTTTTGAAAATTAAACTTAGTCTCTTTTTATGCTTAAACATCTTTTTAACCTAAATCAAAATTTTTTCTTTATACACAACAAAAACCATAAAATTTGCATCTTTTTCTTCACTGTCTTTGTAATTCACTCGATGGCCGTCTGACTCTGCCCATTAACGCGTGTGTTCATTTTTGCAGCTTATTACATTGTGTTTTATTTAAGTTCAATCATTATTGTAACTGCTTCTCGGTTGTAACCTCGCGAACCAATAATCGCGTTTACGTTTCTGCCTTTAAAAGTCTGCTGCTTGCATGATTCAAATCTCACACTTTCACCAATTATTCTGTCACACTACACACATCTGAAGGTTAGGTCTAGCTTTTGGTCGCCGCGCCAATAGTCCTCAACTTCAAAATTACAACCTTACAAACCCTAATTTTCACAAATGCCTCGCCGCAGGCAAGATTACAATTTTACCCCTAGCATTAGGTCAAAGAGCCGCCGCGCTCATTTTAGGGTTTCCCGCCGTGGAATCCCTAACCTAACCCTAATTACAACTTAACAATTCAACATAGAGATTTGGAGTTTCTACTCTCCGTGTAAACGTGTCCTTAAGACATGTTTATTCCCCTTTAGACCTTGACCACAGTCAAGAAGTCTCTAACCTCCCTTTTGAGGGGAACTACGATTACTCTGATTCCACTCCCGTAAGGATACGTAGGCACAAGATGCGAGGTCTTGCCGAGTAAACTTAGAATTAACCCCTTAGGTCTCTTTTCTCACTTGTAATCCCTTTGTACATATACCTTAAGCAAATAAATAAAGCAAATAGTAAACATTTGAACAAAAGGTTCCTGTAGAGTACTACAGAAGTTTAGGGTGCTAATACCTTCCCTAAATTTAACCAACCCCCGAACCCTAGATCTTTCCCCGCATTGTGTTTACGATGCAAAATAGGTTTTCCCTCTTTTGACCTTTTCCTTCGGATAAATCAAAGAGCGGTTGTGAATTGAATTGCAATTCAAACTCATTAATAGTTTGTGATCCTATTTCCACCGCAACACATGTGTTCCTCTTTAGCCTGAACTACGTTTGCTCTGATCTTTCATACCAGATGAAAGTACGTAGGCACAAGACGTGATGTCTTGGCGAGCAATCTTCCCCTCCTCTCCCGTAGTTAGCCGAACTACGTTGACTCTGACTTCTCATTTCAGATGAGATACGTAGGCACAATCGTTGCTTTGCGGAGTCACGTATTTTTCTTTTGTCCTCAAACATATAGTTAGATAGATTTACACCCTTTTAGACTAGACAACAAGCGTGGATCCCATCGAGTACGACGGACGTGAGGGGTGCTAATACCTTCCCCTTGCATAACCGACTCCCGAACCCGAGATTTGGTTGCGATGACCGATCTTATCCCTCTTTTCTTTAGGTTTTCTCTGAGCATTTCCTTTCCCTCTCTTGGGATAAATAACGCATGGTGCCGACTCTTCTGTCATTGCCGACCTCAATTTTCGCAGTAGCGATAGCTGGAGACTCTGCTGAGGACTGGAATATCCCCTATGCGAGTCAATCCTATCGCTTGTTTGTTTATTTTTGGGGTGTGTACATATGTGCTTTATCTTTATTTGCTTTCCCCATTTTATTTTCCGCATCATATATCATTATTGTTGTGCTGTGGAAGGGAAGTTCCAATGAGTGATAAGCCAGACCCAGGCTTGAGTATGAACCTAGCTTTAGTAGTGGAGATTAGTGGGGGGCCTGTTTGCTTAGCAGATACAGTTCCCCATGAAATTCACACTCGGACGAGACTCTCTTTGATGATTTTCGTTCAGATCCTTAGGATCGGTTGGGATTTTGGATTTGAGAATTGTCGACTCTGGGAACCGATCATTTGTGATTCAACTAAGTGAGGCCTCTTCAGGAGATGATGATGCCAAACCAGAAATGGTGAACGTATCATCATTTCTAGAAAGTCTGTGACGCTGATGAACGCATAGGATGCCAAACCTTGTCAGTGGATAGGTCCTTACCTGTGAGAGGGATGGGGGTTGTGCAGGAAACTTTAGCTTTCAGACTACCCGGTTCTTTACAGTTTGGATTTTGATATCAAGGGGTCCTGATGTCAGTGTTTGGTTGTGACTAAAGCGAAGCGCCGACCTTCTCAAACAACAGCACAACAATCTTGATCCCTTGTTTGCATTTGCATTTGCATTTTTATCAGCATTTCATTAACATGTATTTGTGTCGTAGGTGTTTGTTTCCCTCCCGATTCTAGTAACCTTGCTATGGAGCCCTTGATGAGTACAATGGCCTACAAGTTTCCAGCTCCGGACGTTAGTACTTTGTTGAGTTTGATTGCCTTGGGTGAAAAAGTAGTAATGGAAGATTTCAAGAAGTCTTATGGGAGGTTATTGAGATATGTCCGTAAGCCCTCTACGTATGAGATTAGTGGTGTCTATGCTCTCCAACAGTGCTATGATGCCCAGTTGAGATGCTTCGTATTTCTTGACTATGTCCTGGCTCCTACCCTAGAGGAATATTCTGAGCTGTTAGGGGTACCCATTCGGAATCAGATGACGTTTGTCCATGTTGATACTGAGCCTGATTTGACTGAGCTCGCCGCCATTTTGCATCTTGAGGCTTCAGAGTTAGATGGGAAGATGATTGAGAGACTTGGGGTATATGGTTTTCCTTTTCCTTGCTTGATTGAGAAAGCTCAGCAGTGCGCTAAAGATGGTTGTTGGGTTGTGTTTAGCGCCATCCTGGCTCTTTGTATATATGGCATCGTCTTGTTTCCTAACCTTCCGGACTTTGTGGATGTAGATGCGTTCCATATCCTGGCTTCAAAAAATCCAATGCCTACTCTTCTTGGCGATGTTTATCATTCTGTTCACTACAAGAATGAGAAACAAAGAGGAAAGAATGTAGCTTGCTGTGTTCCTCTGTTGTATGCTTGGTTTGTCAGTCATATGCCTAAGACGGGTCTGTTTGTTGCTGCTGCTAGTACTTCAGAATGGTCGAAGAGGTTGATGGGTCTATCTGCAGAGAACATCATTTGGTTTGACCGAGACATGCTTGGTAAAGATATTATTTATATTTGTGGTGGATTTCCTAACGTCCCTTTGGTCGGAAGTAAAGGTTGCATTAACTATAACCCCTCTTTATTGTTCAGACAGTTTGGGTATGCACTGAGGGAGCCTCCTAGGGAAGAGGAGATACAGGAATCTTTGTATCTCACCGGTTTATTGGAAGGTAAGACTTTAGGAAGACTTGAACATGCATGGAATAACATCCACCGGAAGGGGAAGTCTTTATTGGGGAAAAGTAACAGCCGAGCTTACGACCCTTACCTTACTTGGATTCATGATAGAGCTGCGAAGTTCTTGATGCTATTTCCTTCAGTTGCACCTTTGTATCCACTCATGATAGAAGAACCCACTACCGTAGACATTCAGAAATACAATCAGGTGTTGTTGGAGAAAGAAGAGTTGAAGAAAGCAAATGAAGAATTGGAGAAAGAAATCATTCAACTCCGATGCAAGAAGATTGATGATATCAATTATTTCAAGAGACAGACTGAGCTTGTCAACAAGCTAGGAATAAACTTGACGAAAAAGACTAGTGACAGAGAACGCGCAGGCCGAGATTTGAACGCTGTCCATAGTGTACTTGTTACCAAGAAGAAGGATATGAACAAGGCTTACTTAGAGATCTCTAAGTTTGAATCAGTATGGAACGTCACACTCACTAACAACAAAGAGCGCGAGGACAAGTTGAAGCAATAAATCTCCAAGTTGAAGAGTCAACTCAGAGCAAAAGATGAGAAGATCTCAGTGGAAGAAGCTCTCAGATATCACATCGAGCATAGATTGAGCCAAGCTATCGCTGGCCTGAAGGAGTGTAGGTTGAGGGCAGGTACCAAGAGAAGCAAACTTGAAGCATGCTTTGGGGAAGGAGCCTAGGACGACCATGTTGATAGTCTACAGCGCACCATCAACCGGCAAGAGTAACTCATACAGGGTCTACTCGCCAGACCAGATCATCCTGAGACGCGGAAGCTGCTAGAGGATTTCCGGTCTCGGCACTGGGCTTGACTATCTTTCTTTGTACCTTGTTGTTTTGCTTTTGTATCGACCATTATCAAGCTTGTTGATTGAGGTCATCTCTATTTTGTACTCAGCTGATGTATGCACACTGTTGGTTGGTTTGTTATTATATGAGGAGTTGTTATTCTGTTCACTTGTCTGTGGGGTTTTTCATGGTTGCTTCTTCTTCTGGGAACTAGAATCGAGGGGGAAATTTCCCTGAAACATATTTACATGTCTGCATTCTGCATCTTTTGCATCATTTTGCATGGCAGGAGTTCTTGGGACCATTAATCTTATCTCTATGTGGTTTTCTTCTAGAGTTCACAGGATAACAGACCCGACATTCCATAGGTACTCTACAAGGGGGAATCAGCAAAGGATTATGGAACAAGTTCAGCTCGAGCTTCAGGAATTTCGTGAGAGGATGGCGCAGTTTATGGACATGATGCAGGGCGTAGCCAACGGCCAAGAATAGTTGAGGACATTGGTGCAACCTCTGGTGTCAAGAGTTGATGGAAGTGGGGTTCTACATGGTGGAACCGATGTTGTACCACCTCCAGCGGAAAACAGTATGCCACAGGTAGATGCTATCCCAACAACAGTTGTCCCTCCGGGCGGAGGAAACCAGACTGGAATTCCCACCCCAGTTCCAATGGGCCCTGTACAAGGTAACAACGGTCCCCAGTAGGAACAAGATGATCAAGAGGACATCTTCTCCCTGGGAGATATTGGAGCAGGATTGCAACCCAATGCTGATAGAAGGTTCAAGGCAATAGAGGAAAAGATGAGAAGCCTTGAAAACCAAAATGCTATGGGTCTGGATATGTCGAACCTAGGATTGATTCCGGGACATAGGATTCCTCCAAAGTTCAAAGTGCCAGATTTCGATAAATACAAAGGAATAACATGTCCAAGGGTGCATCTTCGCTCCTATTTCCGAAAGATGTCTGCATACTCCAATGATGAGAAGTTATTGATGCACTTCTTTCAAGATAGTTTGTCGGGACCATCCCTCGAATGGTATATGGGCCTAGAGCCAGTTAATGTCAGAAGTTGGAGGGATTTTGCAGAGGCTTTCGTTAAGCACTACCAATACAACAGTGACTTAGCGCCAAACCGAGTGCAGCTTCAAAATTTATCATAGAGGAGTAACGAATGCTTCAAGGAATACGCACAGAGATGGAGAGAGCTTGCTGCTAGAGTTCAACCTTCCATGGTGGAGAGAGAACTAATTGATCTGTTTGTGGCCACATTACTAGGAATTTACTATGATAAGTTAGTGAGTAGCATGTCTAGGAGCTTTTCGGACCTGATTATTACCGGCGAGAGGGTCGAAAACGGTATTAAAATGGGAAAGATACAGCCAGGGGAAGGGACCTCATCTGGAGGTGGAAGAAAGATTTTTGGTGCGAAGAAGAAAGATAACGAGACAAATGCAGTGTCTGGCTTTAACAATCGAAATAGATATCTGAATTAACGTTAACAACGACCATATTATCAGCAACTGCCACAAGTAGCTAGTATTGCCATCCCGGCGGTACAGCCTCAGCAACAACAACCACGTCAGCAACAGCAACAACGACCTCAACAACAAAATTATGCACCGAGGCAGTTCCAAGATCGGAGAAGGTTGATGGATAGGCACTTTGAAACACCACCGATGTCCTACGCTCAGTTACTACAACACTTAATTCAACTGCAGTTGGTCCAAAAAAGGACAATGGCACCTCTAACTGGCCCACCACCTCCTGGATATGACGCCAACGCTAGGTGTGAATTCCACTCTAGCGCCCCCGCCCATAACATCGATAATTGTAAATCCTTCAAACAAAAGGTACAAGACCTTATTGATAGTAAGGCTATCAACTTCAATCAGGATGCGCCAAACGTGGATCAAAATCCCATGCCTAACCATGGTAGGGGTGGTGGTGTGAATGCTATTGTCAGTGAGGAAGGCCTGAACTTGGTGTCCAATGTGGAGGATCTGAAGACGCTGTTAGACTTTGTGAAGAGCAAGTTGTTAGAAGGTGGGGTGTTCCCGGGCTGTAGAAATGATTGTGAAGACTGTATGATTTGTCCCGAAGGATGTCAGAATCTGAAATACCATGTACAACGCATGATGGATGACAGTCTATTGCAATTTGATAGAATCTGTGAGAAGAATGTTGAAGAGGTAGTCATTAAAAATAAGGACGAGGTGGCCACCATCTCCATCATGTACAAAACGATTACAATTTCTACGCCTCCAATGAGGCCAACTATTATATTCACAAAGGCAGGGCCTGTACCCTATGAGAGCTCCAAAGCGATCCCTTGGAACTATGGGGCCGAGGTCTATTGCAATGGGCAGAAGCAAGAATTAAAGAATTCGCCCTTGGACTCGATTGACAATTTGGTAGGGACCGGAGGAATGACTCGAAGTGGGAGAGTGTTTACACCTCCCGAAGTAAATGCAGAAAGGACCGATAAAGGTAAAGGGAAGGTAGTAGCAGAAGAAAGCTCTCAGACCAGAGAAAAGGAAGCTCTGCTGAAGGACGCAGAGGAATTCATGCATTTGATAAGAAAGAGTGACTACAAAATTGTGGATCATTTGCAACAGACGCCTTCAAAGATTTCCATCTTATCGTTGCTATTATGTTCTAAAGCTCACAGGAATGCTTTGCTCAGGGTTTTGAATAATGCTTATGTACCTCAAGAGATATCTGTGAATCAGTTGGAAGGAGTGGTGGCCCAAGTCAATGCAGGTAACGGGTTGGGATTCACTGATCGTGATTTGACACCGAAAGGAAGAAACCACAACTTGGCTTTGCATATTTCACCTGAATGCCGAGGAACGGTGATGTCACAGGTCCTCGTTGATACAGGGTCGTCCTTGAATGTGTTGCCAAAGAAAGCATTGATGAAGATAGATCATCAGGGCCTTTATTGTACGCCTAATGATTTGGTTGTGCGAGCCTTTGACGGAACCCGAAGATCTGTTTTTGGGGAGATAACTCTGCCTATCCAAGTGGGCCCAGAGGTGTTTGAAGCGGTTTTTTACATCATGGATATCTAATCGGTATATAGCTGCCTTTTGGTTCGGCCTTGGATACACTCAGCGTGAGCTGTGACATCAACTTTGCATAAGAAATTGAAGTACATGGTGGATGGAAATATTGTGACTGTTTGTGGAGAGGAAGACATCATGGTGAGCCATCTGTCTTCATTCAAGTATGTGGAAGTCGATGGTGAAATTCATGAAACGCTATGTCAGGCCTTTGAGACTGTCCAAATCAAGGAAAAGGCGTCGGTCGAGGTCAAAGTTCCAGAAGTTGCCATGTCGTCATACAGGGAAGCCCAAGCCGTAGTGGAATCCGGATCAGCACAAGGATGAGGGCAAGTGGTAAGCGTCCTCAACAAACAAGATAAGTTTGGATTAGGATACAACCGATATGCATCTTCTTCACAAAATTCTCCACGTTACAGAGGACCTGTTCAGTTCACCTGTGGTGGGGTGATATTCGAAAGAATCAATGTCGTATCTGACGAGGAAGGAGACAGCGACTGCGACATGGACGTGTGGATCAAGCCATGTATCCCTGGCCAGGGTTTGAAGAATTGGACCGTGGAAGAAGTTATCTCTGTGACCTATGAAGAGTAATTGCTTTGTTTTGATTAATGTATTGCCCTATGCTCTGCCCGGAGCATAGTGGTCTTTATTTGTAGGGCCTTATTTGTTATGTGTGTGAACAATCTTTTTATCATTATCAATCAAAAAGACGTCTTTTCATTCAAAATTTTGTGATCCTTGTTTTTCTTGTTTTTATTTTCTAACACTAAAATGGCAATGTGGTTTGTGTTTGTTTGTTTGCATATCATTTAAGCATAAAATCATCATCATTGCAGGTTACACATTTCAGATACCATCGACTCAGGCTTGTCTATGACTTGGTGTGACTTTGACAATCCGATCTTTCAAGCAGAAGAAGAGATTGAAGAAGACGAAAACCTGCCCGAAGAGCTTGCCAGATTGTTAAGACAAGAGGAGAAGGTCATCCTGCCTCACCAGGAGGAAGTTGAAGTCGTCAACCTAGGAACTGAGGAAGATAAGAAGGAAGTCAGAATAGGGGTCGCGCTGCAAAGTGATGTCAAACGAAGATTGGTTGAGCTACTTCAAGAGTATAAGGATGTTTTTGCCTGGTCATATGAAGATATGCCTGGACTCGACACGGATATTATAGTTCATTGCCTGCCTCTTCGAGAAGAGTGTCCTCCTGTTAAATAGAAATTGAGAAGAACCAGACCTGATATGGCAGTGAAGATCAAAGAAGAAGTCCAGAAGCAGTTAGACGCCGGATTTCTTGCTGTGATCAATTATCCTCCGTGGGTTGCAAACATCGTGCTCGTGCCTAAGAAGGACAGAAAAGTCAGGATGTGTGTCGATTATAGGGACCTGAATAGAGCGAGCCCAAAGGATGATTTTCCGCTCCCTCATATTGACGTGCTCGTTGATAACACCGCACAATTCTCAGTGTTTTCCTTCATGGACGGCTTTTCCGGATACAATCAGATTAAGATGACGCCAGAAGATATGGAGAAAACGACTTTTATTACACCTTAGGGGACGTTCTGCTATAAAGTGATGCCTTTTGGTTTGAAGAACGCAGGGACAGCTTATCAACGAGCTATGGTGACTCTCTTTCATGATATGATTCATCATGAGATTGAAGTATATGTCGATGATATGATTGCGAAGTCCCAAACGGAGGAGGGGCATCTGGTGAATCTTCTAAAGCTGTTTGAGAGATTGAGGAAATTCAAGTTGAGGCTGAATCCAAACAAGTGTAGTTTTGGAGTTCGGTCAGGAAAGCTGTTGGGGTTTATTGTCAGTGAGAAGGGTATTGAGGTTGATCCTGTAAAGATCAAGGCAATTCAAGAAATTTCAGCACCAAAGACCGAGAAACAAGTTCGTGGTTTCTTAGGTAGATTGAACTACATCGCTCGGTTCATATCTCACCTCACAGCCACGTGTGGGCCATTATTTAAGTTATTAAAGAAAGATCAGGCGGTCGTTTGGAATGAGAATTGTCAGAAAGCATTTGAGAAAATAAAAGAGTATCTGCAGGAACCTCCAATATTGATGCCCCCGGTGGCTGGAAGACTGTTGATAATGTACTTAACGGTTCTTGAGAATTCCATGGGTTGTGTTCTCAGTCAGCATGACGAGACTGGAAGAAAAGAGCATGCAATTTATTACTTGAGTAAAAAGTTCACAGATTATGAGTCCAGATACTCAATGTTGGAGAAAACTTGTTGCGCACTGGCTTGGGCCGCCAAACGCCTAAGGCAGTATATGCTAAACCATACAACCATGTTAATTTCAAAGATGGATCTGATTAAGTACGTATTTGAAAAGCAAGCACTGTCAGGAAGGATTGCTAGATGGCAGATGGTTTTGACATAATACGACATTCAATATGTGTCTCAGAAAGCTATTAAAGGGAGTGTTCTGTCAGAGTATCTCGCAGAGCAACCAATTGACGACTATCAGCCAATGAAGTTTGATCTTCCTGAAGAAGACATTATGTACTTAAAGATGAAAGATTATGATGAGCCGTTTCCGGACGAAGGTCCTGAGTTGGGTTCCCAGTGGAAATTGACCTTTGACGGTGTTGCTAACTCCTACGGCAGTGGAATTGGGGCAATCATTACAACCCCCCATGGGACGCATATACCCTTCACTGACAGGTTGACATTTCCCTGTACAAACAACGAGGCCGAATATGAAGCATGTATCATGGGTATCGAGGAAGCAATCGATTTGAGAATCAAGAACCTTGATGTCTACGGTGATTCAGCTTTAGTGGTCAACCAGATCAAAGGAGAGTGGGAGACTCGCCAGCCAAATCTAATCCCTTATATGAACTACGCAAGAAGGTTGCTAACTTTCTTCGATCGTGTAGAGTTTCACCATGTGCCGAGAGCAGAAAATCAGATGGCAGATGCCTTGGCTACACTATCTTCAATGTACAAAGTGAACTTTTGGAACGATGCACCAAGAATTGTTATCTCGCGCCTCGATAGGCCGAAATTTATTTTTGCAATAGAAGAAACTTCTGATGGCAAGCCATGGTATTACGACATCCAGAACTTTCTCAAGAATCAAGAGTATCCGCCAGGGGCATCGGCCCGGGATAAGAAGACCTTGAGGAAGTTATCTGGTAACTTCTATTTGAATCCAGACGGCGTACTCTATCGAAGGAACTTTGACTTAGTGCTGCTAAGATGTGTGGACGAAAAAGAAGCGAATCTGCTTATGGAAGAGGTCTACGAAGGGGCATTTGGAACACATGCAGGGGGCATGCCATGTCTCGAAAGTTGTTGAGAGCAGGGTATTATTGGTTAACTATGGAGTCTGATTGCTTCAAGTACGCCAATAAATGCCACAAATGTCAGATCTATGCCGACAAGATTCATGTGCCGCCGTGTCCTTTGAATGTCATGTCATCTCCATGGCCTTTCTCCATGTGGGGGATTGATATGATTGGCAAGATCGAGCTGACTGCATCTAATGGGCATCGTTTCATCTTAGTGGCCATCGACTATTTCACCAAATGGGTCGAAGCAGCCTCCTATGCTAATGTCACTAAGCAAGTTGTAGCCCGGTTCATCAAAAAGGACATCATCTGCCGCTATGGGATACCTGAGAGGATCATTACCGATAATGATTCCAATCTGAATAACAAGATGATGAAGGAGTTGTGCCAGAACTTCAAGATTGAGCATCACAATTCGTCTCCTTATCGTCCGAAGATGAATGACATTGTGGAAGCGGCCAACAAAAACATTACGAGATACGTCCTCGAAGCTTTCAGGCAGGTGATTTGGTGTTGAAACGGATTCTCCCTCGACAGAACGATCACAGGGGCAAATGGACTCCCAATTATGAAGGTCCGTATTGTTGCACCCCAAAATTTGCTTAACCTTTTCTTGCCTGATTTATGTTTCATTGCATTTCATTTGCATAGCATAACATAGCCCTAACATTGGCATAGCATAGCATCATTCATTGTGCAGGGGATCAAAGGTGAGATATGAAAGAAAGATCCTAGCTGGAGGTTCCCACAAAATAGAAAAGTCATCAAGAGTATCATGTCAAAAGAGGGTGTCCTTGGGGAGTTTGATCATCTGTATAAGGCCTATCTTCAAGTGTGAGGAGGTATCTGAGAAGCCTCCAGGGTTTAAGGAGTCTTGATAAAGGGTATGATGTGTGAATGAAGCTTAATGAGTCTCTAGAAAGTCAAGAAGGAGCTTAGACAAGTCATTGTATCAAGTTCAAGAGCCATGGTTGACGTGTGTACAAGTAGGGTTTCATCTGGGTCAACCCTAGGTCAATTGAGTAATTGGAGATCATCAAAGCCTACCTGGAGGTCATGGGATTCATGAGTTGGTATGTTGATACATGTGTGGTGTTGTGCCAAGATTAAGCAAAGAAAGATCAAGAATGTGGGAAGTTGCTAAATTAGGGTTTCAGTGTAAAATCCCCTGTTTAGTGCCTAACTTCAAAGCCACATAAGTCAAAATACAAGTTTCAAATGGATCTTTGGCCAACATGAAACTTGTAAATCTTCTCAATACCTTTAATTTGAGTACTAGAAGTCTTCAAGAAGATTTGTAGAACTCAAGTTATGGTTCTTGCAAGTTACAAGTCACCAGAGGACACTGAAATTTATCTGTGAAAGTCACTTGACTTCCAAGCAACTTTTTCCCCTCAAGGAGTTTTCAAATGGATTCTTGGCCAACATAAGAGTTGTAGGTCTTGATCTTAGATTTAATTTGAGTACTATAAGTCCTCAAGAAGATTTGTGGAACTCAAGTTATGATCTTGGCAATCCAGGGGTATTTTGGGAAAGTTGAATTATAGGTCATTTTCAAGAATGTGCCAAAATCTCCATCTTCCACTCCTCAAATGGAAAATTGTTCAACATGAGATGTGATTAAAATGATGTTTTTAGGTCATATGTGAAGTCATGGTGGGTTGAATGAGCTTGTATCAAGAAGTGCTCCAAAATGGTCTAAAAAGAAGGATTTTTCAAATGATTCAAAAGAGGGAAATTTGGATTTTTGAATTATAAGTCATAAACACATCATGTGAGTACTCATTTTGAATGGAAATTGGATTTCAAACACAATGGCAATGTCACAATTTTGAATTGAGCCCTAATTTCATGAGTTTCTTTGTAAAGTAGTTACTTCAATTACAAGTCATTGATCCAAAGCAAGAATCAGGGCAATTCAGGCTGAGCTAGCTATCCAAACATATCCCAAATTCAATTTGCAGTTGAATAGAACATTCTGGAATGAGAAATGAGGGAGAATTCGTGACTGTAGCTTTGGAATTTCATGGCCATGACAGAATTTTGGATCAACTGAGTTGGGCCTTAATTTGGACTTAGAAGCCCATGAGAAGCTTCTATATATTCATTTCAATGATTCCAGATGAAGGTTGGTGATGATTTCGTGGAGAGAGTGAAGATTCAAGTTGAGCTTTCAAGGTTTCTAACTGAAAACGGTTTTGAAGTTCAAGGCAAATTCAGACTAAATTGAGGTTGCAAGAAGCTTTTATATCATCAGTGAAGGATTCTAGAGGATCTTGGAGCTTAATTCGAGCCAGAATCATCCTCAATTGAAGCTTGAAACCAGGTTTTCATTCTTCAACTTTCCTCTTTAATTATGATGATTCAAAGCCTTAGAAATATGTGGTTAGGTTCCCTATGATTGGTAGAACGATTTAGGTTTGGTTTGGCATCATTTGGTGATGATCAAGGGAGTGCACCAATTTCTGTTTGGATTCAGTTACATGTGATCTTGAGGAATTAACATGATTGTGATAGCTTAGGATGATCAGTGTAACGTGAGGAGTAGATCTATGGATTTAGATTTGAGTTTGGTGAAGATCAAGAATGTGACATGTTTTGGAAATGCTATCGGGTTTGAAAACCTAGAAGGATTTGAGAAAATCTGAGGCCAGATTCATGATCAGCGTGGGATTTTGAGTGAGATAGGTATAATCTTTGTGATTTCTGGTCACCTGCAAGTGGACCTTCACCGGAGAAGACGGTGGTTTCCACCGTCTGAGAATCAGCTCAGGTCACCTGAATCATGAGGAAGACGAGTCCTTGGCCATTAGATCTCACGTTGACTGAAGACCAAGCTAAGAATCTAACGGTTGTGTTTTAATCTGAGTTTGGATCCAAAACGCAGCGTTTCATTTATCCAGTCAGCTGGTGACTGGACCCTCACGTGGACATGCTTATGACTCTCAGATGCGCTTACCAGTCTCTCCATCTGATGGCTCTCATTTAATCCAGCTTTTTATTTTCTTTTAATCATTTTAGTATTTTCTTTTATTCCATTTAATTTCTAAAATCCATATTAAATCCAATTTTGATCCAAAAAATATTTTAAAAATATCTCCATGATCTTGGATTTAATTGTGATTTTCTGAAATTAATAAATCCCATTTTTCATGCATTTTTTATTTTATTTGCATTTTTTTTGTATTTTAATTGGTTTTATTTTTGATTTGTTTGACATGTGTTTTTGTTGATTTTATTGTGAATAATTGGTGATGAATTTTGAGTTGATTCTTGTTGGATTAGTTAGCTTAGAGAAGCATGTACCCTTAGAAATTTTATCATATTTTTGTGATTAAAATTTAGGCCAATTTTAGTGGTGAACATAAGGAGTGTTAGATTTAGGGTTTCAAAACAACTAGTTGTGGTTTAGGGCATAGTTTGGGGGCTTAGTGTTGGATTTAGGTCCTGGGATTTATATGGGGTATTGGGTATAGGCTTAGGTCCCCTTAGAAATTTAATTAGGATTTTGTGATCTATTTTATCATTTTATTTGTATTTTGCAATTGGTGTGATGTTTGTGGGTTTCTCCCTTGGATGCTTGGTTTATTCAATTTGTGTGGGGCTATTTTGGGTGTGCTTTTGGCTTGGACTCTGCTTGGATGAATTGAAGACCAATTGAAGATGCTTTGGAGAGCTTGAAGGATCTTGGATGTGAAGATTCTCTCATTTGTTGGAATGCTTGTCAAGAGCTAGGGAAGTTAGGGTTTTAGGAAGAGCTTTTTAGACTTAGTTCATTTCTTGCCTCAAACATGGAATGTTTTGTTTGCTTCCATCCTATCCTATGATTCAAAGTCCTATTAAGGAAGCCCCATCTCTCCCTTGGAGGGATGAGTGGTATGCCTTAAAGAGTAGAACTTTTGAGGATACCCTTCTTTGCAGATGATGGTTTCTAGTGATTTCCTTTGGTTTTCACTGGTTCCCATTCATTATAAATTGATCTCAGTAACCAATCTTTCTTGGTGGAGCTTGCTAGAGATTTGGGATGAAGATCTAAGATGTTGAAGATGCCTTTCATAAGGTTTGCTTGAATATGGAGTTATGTTACTGTCAACTTTGCTGTCAGGAGCTTGCTGGAGGATTGAAGCTAGGGTCTACTATTGCTTTTGAGCTGGAGTTTTCTGTAGCTGTGGAGCTTAACTGTTTAGGTATTGAGGAGCCTTATTTGAAGTGTGCTTTCTCTTCCCTGGAAGTTGGAGATTGAAGTTTATTGAAGTTTGAAGATGAAAGTTGTTGCTGTCCACTTCTTGTTGTTTAACCAACTGTTGTTGTCAAAGCTGCTGTTTGCTATAGGAGTTTGGTGCTGCTGCTTGGGCTGCCTCCTTTGGGTTTTGTTTTCTGTATTGTTTGTTGGCTTGTGTAGCTTGCCCCCTAGGTTTGAGGTGAATGTTGATTCACTTTGCCTGTTGTTTTCCCAGGTTCGAGGTTGAGTGGGACTCCCTTGCTTCGCTTGTACTGCTGCATTGCATGCATTTTACTGTATTTGCTTGCTTTCTTTTCTGTTTATCCCCTAGGATCTCTGATTTCCTCTGTGCAAGAGGGAATTACGAAAGACATTAGGATTCTTATCCATGCATGACAACATTAGGTTAGTTTTTATTCCCTTTTCAACCCTAGGCCTTTTAGAGCTTCTTTCTCTTCTTATCTCAAAACAACTCAAAAAACACAGTAATAAGGTTAATCGATGTCGTACGTTATGAGCCTTAAGCTATTTGAGAAAAGGTTGCTGGAGGGTCACTCTTCAGTAATCTGACTGCTTAGTGTGTTACCCTTAGGGTGACATGCGACGTAGTCACTCTCAAATCCGAGTCTCTAGTGCGTCAGAGATTGCAAACAAACTAAAAAACACTTCTTTCGTAAAAGATTCAAAACAAACATCAAAGTGTCATTTTTGTCCGCTTGGACTCTTAATCAAGAAAAACCCTTTCATAAGGTAATAAAACACCAGTCAGACAAGCTTGTGTCTTCCGTAGCCCGAACTACGTTTGCTCTGATCTTTCATGCTGTATGAAAGTACGTAGGCATAGGATGTTGTATCCTAGCGAGCAACCTTCCCCTCCTTTCCCGTAGGTAGGCGAACTAGGTTGGCTCTGATTTCTCGTTCCAGACGGGAATACGTAGGCATAAAGTGTGATACTTTGCCGAGTCATTTTCTTTTCTTTTTAACCCAGACCTCTAGAGTAGATAGAATAACAATCCGTACTAGAAAACAAGCGTGGATCCCGTCGAGTACGGAGGACGTGAGGGGTGCTAATACCTTCCCCTTGCGTAATCGACTCCCGAATCCAGGAATTTGGTTGCGACGACCATTTCTTTCCCGTTTTGCGTTAGGTTTACTCTGAGCGTTTCCTTTCCCTCCGTTGGGATAAATAACGCACGGTGGCGACTCTTCTGTCATAGTCGGCGCCGATTTTCGCAGTAGCGACAGCTGGCGACTCTGCTGGGGACTCCAACGGTTCCCTGTGCGAGTCAATCCTAGCGCTTGTTTTCCCGTCTGGGGGTGTTGTATGTATTTACCTTTCTGCCTTTACTTTCAGTACTATATTAGTGTTGTTGTGCTGGATAGAGGGTTAGATTGAGAGATAAGCCGGACCTGGGATTGCGTTTGCACATAGACTTAGAAGTAGAGAGTAGTGGTTAGCCTGCTTGCTTAG
The DNA here is from genome assembly GCA_963859935.3 of Lathyrus sativus. Lineage (NCBI taxonomy): Eukaryota > Viridiplantae > Streptophyta > Magnoliopsida > Fabales > Fabaceae > Lathyrus > Lathyrus sativus. Next base: position 216,181,822 of record OZ012741.1, read on the forward strand.
CTCGCACCAGCTAGCCGCAAAATCTGCGCTCGGACGAGATTCTCTTTGATGCTTCTTGCCTGGCCCTTAGGGCTCGACAAGTTGTCTGACCCGAGGATTGTCGACTCTGGGGACCTATCATTTGGGATTCAACTAAGTGAGGCCGCTTCAAGGGATGATGATGCCACACCTCCTGGGTATCGTATCATCGCTCTTGAAAGTCTGTGATGTTGAACCCGCATAGGATGTCGTACCTCGTCTGCGAGTTAAGTACATACCTGTGAGGGGTAGGTAGGTCTGTTTCCAGGAAACCTGTGGCCTCAGAGTACCTGGTTTATCTCTGTCAGTGAGATGTGGTTACAGGGTCCATTTGAGTGGTTGGCTTGGTTTGAGATGAAGATCTGATGGTTCTCAGGCTTCAGTACAGAGCAGCACAGTTCATCAGCATTGCACTTGATCTCCTGTTTGTATATGCATGTGCATTTTCATGATTGCATTTCATTAACGTGTATTTATGTTGCAGGTGTAATCATTCCCCTCTGATTCTAGTGTATCTTCTAGCCAGACAATGGAGTCCATGAAGAGGACAGTTGCTTACCGGTTGCATTCGCCAGATATCAGTTCCTTGCTGGGATTAGTTGCTCTAGCAGATGAGAGAGTGAGGGCTGAGTTCAGAGTATCTTATGGGAGATTACTTAGTTTGTTGTACATGCCTTCAGCATTTGAGACGACTGGGGTGTATACTTTGATGCAGTTTTATGAGCCTCAGCTGAGATGTTTCCTATTCCCCGACTATATTCTGGCACCCACTTTGGAGGAGTATTCTGCTATGATGGGAGTTCCTGTGTTAGACCAGATGCCCTTTATACATGTTGACACTGAGCCTGAGTTGGCTACACTTGCTGAGATTGTCAGTTTAGACGTTTCTGAGTTTCCTGGAGGATTGGTCAAGCTAAACGGAGCCTATGGTTTCCACCTGTCTGTCCTGGTTGAGAAGGCTACACAGTGCGCGAAGAGTGGATGTTGGATTGCCTTCAGTGCCATTCTAGCTGTCTGCATCTCTGGGGCTGTCTTGTTTCCTAATGTGCCAGATTTTGTTGACTCAGATGCCTTCTTGATTCTTGCCTCGAAGAATCCAGTTCCTACTCTCTTGGGCGATGTTTATCATTCTATTCACTATAAGAATGAGAAACGTCGTGGCAAGAACGTTTCATGCTGTCTTCCTCTTTTGTACAAGTGGTTCCAAGGACATCTTCCGAAGACAGGGCCTTTTGTGGATGATGTTGGTACTTTGGATTGGTCTTCCCGGTTGATGGGGCTGTCTGCTGGGAACATCATTTGGTTTGATCGGAGTATGCTTGGCACTGATATTATATATAATTGCAGTGGCTTTCCGAATGTCCATTTGATTGGACGGAAAGGCTGTATCAACTATAACCCTTCTCTGCTGGTGAGACAGTTTGGTTATGCCTTGAGAGATGCTCCTATTGAGGTTGAGATACAGGAATCTCTGTATCTCACAGGCTCATTAGACGAGGCTGTTTCGATCAGGTCGAGACGTGCATGGGCTAACATCCATAGGAGAGGGAAAGCTTTTCTTGGTAAGAGCAACAACAAAGCTTATGATCCCTATTTGGCTTGGATCCATGAGAGAGCTAGGATTTTCTTAATGCCATATCCTGCCGTGGAACCTCTGTATCTTCCAGTGATTGAGGCACCTACTTCGGTAGAGATTGAGAAATATAACAAATTGTTGGCTGAAAATGAAGAATTGAAGAAAGCCAATGATAGTTAGAGAAAGAGATCTTCCAGTTGCATCATGAGAAGAATGAAGCTACCTTCACTGTGAAGGAACAGACGGAGTTGATTAATAGGTTGGGTTCAGAGTTGACTGAAAAGACCAACAAGAAGGAAAAGGTGGGAGTAGCCTTGAACGGTGTTAGCAAGGTGCTTGCTTCCAAGAAGGAACTCTTAAACAAAGCGTATTCCCGACTCGGCAAGTGGGAAGCATTATGGAATACCACGCTTACCAAGTGAAAGGAGCGTGAAGATGAGCTGAAGCTGCAGATTGCCACGCTAGAGGCGCAGATTAGAGCCCAGGATGCAAAGATTGCTGAAGAGACATCACTTAGGAGTGCTGTTGAGCTTACAATAAGTGACCGTGGTGAGAAGCCAAGAGGTTGTGAATCGAAGGCCAGCTCCAAGAGATGCAGACTCGACGAGTGTTTTGGCGAAGGAACCTGCAAGGACGATGCCAAAAAGCTGAGATCCACTGCTGAGCGACATGCATTACCGATACAAGAGCTAATCTCCAGACTAGGTCATTCGGAGACGTTGAGGATATTGGAAGATGTCAGAGCGCACCATTTGGCCTGAGTCATCTTTGCCTTGCTTTTTATACTTGTATTTTGACCATCGCCAGGCTTGTTGGCCGGGGTCTCTTCAGTTGTATTCAGTTGTACTCTTGTACTCTGCCTCTTGACATTTGTTTATATATGAGGGTTTTCTGATTCCTTGCTTGCCTGATGGGGACTCCATTGTCGTGATGGCCTTATCCCTGAAACTAGAATCGGGGGGGACTATAACCTGTAGCATATTTATACGTTTGCATCTGCATCCTCATATTGCATAACTGGTATCTTTGAATCTGTATCTTATTTCCTGCATCTCTCAGGTTTTCCAGGATTGACGAACAAAGAGTCCACCGCTACTCAACCAGAAACAACTGCAAGAAAGTAATGGATCAAGTTCAGGTCGAGATGCAGGAAATCTGTGAGAAGTTGACTCTGTTCATGCAAGCTATGGAGAGCATGGCCAAGGGCCAGGAGAATCTTCAGACCTTGGTGCAGCCGTTGCTGGCGCGGGCAAACGGAAATGGCAACACTGACCATATTTTTGTTGAAACTCCTCGTCGGGAGAATGAGATACCGACAGTTGTTACTCCACCCGTTGTGACTGTCAATGGGAACACTGGTACTGGTGCAGGTGCTAGTAATGGCAATACTGGAAATGGTGGTGATGGGCATGTTGTTAACAACAAAGACAACACTGTGGATGCTGATTAAGGATTCGTTGACAATGTTGGCTTTGGAAACAATGGGTATGGCAATGTCAATCAGGACGGGAACTTCGGGTTCAACAATCAAGGCTTCGGTAATGACGGTTACGGCAACAATCAGGGGTATGGCTACGGTAATGGTGGATTCGGTAATGCGAATGTGAATGGTGTTGGAGCATTTCCTTTCAACAATGGTTTTGGACCTGCTGGGGTCAATCTGGGGTTCGGCAACCGAGGACAAGGTCCCGTGTTCAATCAACAAGGATTTGGCCGTAACTTGGGTTACGATGGGTATGGCAATGACTGGAACGTGGATCAACAGGATGACGCTTTTTCAGGAAGAGGCATGGGACCTGAAGGCCCTGTTGACCATGTTCAGAGGATCAGAATGCTAGAAGAGCAGATGAAAGGTGTGGTTGATCAGAACTCCGTTGGGTTAGATATGACTACTATGGGGTTGGTACCAGGGCTGAGGGTGCCATTGAAATTCAAGGCTCCCACATTCGACAAATACAAAGGGCATACCTGCCCAAAGATCCATGTACATTCTTATTATAGAAGAATGTCTGCATATTCCAATGATGAAAGGATGCTCATGCATTTCTTTCAAGATAGCTTATCGGGACCATCATTGGAGTGGTACATGGGACTGGAGCCCACCCAGATTAGGAGCTGGAAGCAGTTGGCTGATGCTTTCATTATGCATTACAAATATAACAGCGATTTGGCGCCAAACAGGTTTCAGTTGCAGAGTCTGTCGCAGAAAAATGGTGAAAGTTTCAAAGAGTATGCGTAACGGTGGCGCGATATGGCAGCTCGAGTGCACCCTCCTTTGGTTGAAAGGGAGATGAATGACATGTTTGTGGGGACATTTACAGGAATGTACTATGACAAATTACTCAATGTTTCGATGGGTAGTTTCTCCGATATGATCCTTATGGGGGAAAGGATCGAAAATGGAATTAAAATTGGAAAGATTAAGGCAGGCGAATCTACTCCAACTGGGGGTGCAAGAAAAGTCTTCGGTGGAAGACGACAGGGTGATACAAGCGCTGTATTTGGTGGTAGAGGCCGGGGCAGAGGCAGAAATCAGTACATTCAACCTCAACAAATAGCCAGTGTTACCATTCCAATTCCTCAACAACAACAACAACAACAGCAACAACAACCGCAGCAGCAGCAAAGGCAGAATCAGGGTCAGGGAAGGTTTCAGAATGTAAGGCCGAAGAGGGTATTTGATAAGCCTCCGTCGACATATGCAGAGCTTCTTCAGACACTGTTGGGGTTGAATTTGGTCGAGAAAATAACAATGGAACCACCTACAGGGCCGATACTTCCTAGGGGGTACGACGCTAGTAAGCACTGCGAATTCCATTTCGGGGCGCCCGGACATGATGTAGAATCTTGTCATGCTTTCAAGCATAAAGTTCAAGACTTGTTGGACAGTAAAGCCATCAACTTTGGCCAAGCGGAGCCCAATATTGTACAATAGCCTATGCCCAATCATGGGGCAAATGCCATCTTAACAGAAGAAAAGTTGAACTTGGTGATGGATGTTAACAAATTGAAGACACCATTGAGTGAGGTGAAAAGCAGGTTGCTCAGAGGGGGAGTATTCCCCGGTTGTGATGAATACTGTTTAGAGTGTTGGACCCGGCCAGAGGGTTGTAATGATTTGAAGCAGGGCATTCAGGCCATGATCGACGAAGGGACCTTGCAATTTGATCGAACTGCGGTTGAGAAGCCTGTGAAGGCATTATGTGACGAGCAGAATGATATTGCAACAGTGGCGATCCCGAGGAAGACTATAACGATAACGGCGCCCGTCCAGCGGCCAACTATTACAATCACCAAAGCAGGGCCTGTTCCCTTTGAGAGTATGAAAGTTGTCCCGTGGACATACGGTTTAGAAGCGTATTGCAACGGTGAAAAGATTGTGGTGAATAGCCAGCCAGCTGGGGCTGTTGATAATGTTGTTGGAACGGGGGGCATGACCCGTAGCAGAAGGATCTTTACCTCACCTGAAATAGAAGCAGAGAGGTTGGCCAAAGGTAAAGCCAAAGTAAGTGAAAGCGGACCTTCTTAGTCGAAAGAAAAGGATACGTCGCTCAAGGACGTAGAGGAGTTCAAGAGACTGATTCGCAAGAGCGACTACAAAATTGTTGAACACCTATAGTAGACGCCGTCGAAGATTTCTATCTTGTCGTTGTTGTTATGTTCCGAGGCGCACCGGAACGCCCTGCAAAAGATCTTGGATACGTCGTTCGTACCCCAAGAAGTTTCTGTAAATCAGTTAGAGGGGGTAATGGCACATGTCAATGCTGGACATAGCCTGGGTTTCACAGATTTTGATCTAACACCTAAGGGTCGAGAGCACAACATGACTTTGCATATATCGGTGGAATGTCGGGGCACCGTAATGTCGCGTGTATTGGTAGATACTGGATCGTCGTTGAATGTATTGCCAAAGAAAGCCATGATGAAATTGGACATACGGGGAGTTATTTGCACGCCCAGTGATTTGGTTGTGAGGGCGTTTGATGGGACGAAGAGATCAGTGTTTGGGTCGATAACATTACCGCTTCAGGTGGGGCCGAAAATTTTTAATACTGAATTCTACATCATGGATATACACCCAGCTTATAGCTGCCTTCTTGGGCGCCCATGGATCCATGCTGCGGGGGCCGTAACGTCCACATTGCATCAGAAGTTGAAATACATGGTGGGTGATAGTGTTGTTACCGTTTACGGGGAGGAAGATATTTTGGTCAGTCACTTGTCATCATTCAGATATGTTGAGGTCGACGGAGAAATACACGAGACGCCTTGTCAAGCCTTCGAAGGGTTGCGGATTAAAGACAAAGCTCAGGGTTCTAGCAAAATATCAGATGTGGCAGTGTCATCTTATAAGGAGGCTCAGGCTTTAGTGCAGATTGGTGAGACTAAAGGCTAGGGGTAGGTATTGGAGATTCCCGTGAATAATGACAAGTTTGGGCTAGGGTATCGACCGACGTCGTCGGCGTCATCTTCAGGAGCGCCCAGGTTCAAGGGACCGGTCACGATTACGCCAAGCGGGGTGTGCTTTGAGACTATCAACGCTATTTCTGATGCCGAAGACGGGGATAGCGATTGCGATATGGACACGTGGATCAAGCCAAGCGTGCCAGGACAAAGTCTCTGCAACTAGTCCATCCGGGAACTTGTCCCAGTGACTTTTAAACAGTAATGATTTGTTTTATCAATTGTTGAATAATCCTATGTCCTACCCGGGGCATAGTGATGTTACATTAGGGCTACTTGATTATGTGTATTGCACTGTTTTAATCATGAAATAAAGGCGTTTTTCATAGTCAAATATTATGATCCCTGTTTTTCTTGTTTTTACTTTGACAATAAATGGCAACGTGGTTATTTGCTTTGTTTGCGTGTTGAAGCGTTTAACCATTTCCTTTGCAGGACTAATATTTCAGATGATATCTCATACGGACCGCCTATGACTCGTTTCGACTTCGAGCACCCGGTATTCCAAGCAGAGGAAGAGATTGTTGAGGATAGCGACTTTCCAGAGGAGCTGACTCCTTTGTTGAAACAGGAAGAGAGAATCATTCTGCCTGATCAAGAGGAAATTGAAATTAGTAACTTGGGGTCTGAAGAAGTTGTGAGAAATATCCGTATAGGGGTTGCGCTGCAGAGCAACGTCAAGCAAAGGCTGATTGAAATACTGCGAGAGTATGGTGATATATTTGCTTGGTCGTACGAGGATATGCCTGGGTTGGATACGGACATGGTTGTGCACCGTCTGCCACTGCGAGAGGAATGTCCGCCTGTTAAACAGAAACTCAGAAGAACCAGACCAGACATGGCTGTGAAAATCAAGGAGGAAGTTCAAAAACAGTGGGATGCTGGTTTTCTAGCCGTTACAACTTATCCGTCATGGGTCGCTAATATAGTACCAGTGCCGAAGAAAGACGGTAAAGTGCGAATGTGTGTAGACTACCATGATTTGAATAGGGCGAGCCTGAAAGACGACTTTCCACTTCCTCACATTGATGTGCTGGTTGATAACACAGCTCAGTTCTCCGTATTCTCCTTCATGGACGGCTTCTCAGGCTATAATCAGATCAAAATGGCACTAGAAGACATGGAGAAGACTACCTTCATTACTCCCTAGGGAACATTTTGCTACAAAGTGATGCCCTTCGGACTGAAGAATGTTGGGGCAACATATCAACGTGCTATGACGACTCTCTTTCATGACATGATGCACAAAGAGATCGAGGTTTATGTTGATGATATGATTGCCAAATCCCAGACGGAGGAGGAGCATTTGGTTAATCTGTTGAAATTATTCAAGAGGCTTAGGAAGTTCAGGTTGAGACTGAACCCTAACAAGTGCACCTTTGGGGTGAGATCGGGTAAACTGCTGGGGTTTATTGTGAGCGAAAAGGGAATAGAGGTTGATCTTGCGAAGATAAAAGCAATACAAGAAATGCCGATGCCTAAAACAGAAAAAGAAGTGCGTGGGTTTTTAGGGAGGTTGAACTACATCGCTCGGTTCATATCTCACCTAACTGCGACATGCGAGCCGTTATTCAAGTTGTTGAAAAAGGATCAGGTGTTGACCTGGAATGAAAATTGTCAAAAGGCGTTCGACAAGATAAAAGAATACTTGCAGGAACCTCCTGTTTTGATACCCCCAGTGGCCGGGAGACCTTTGATTATGTATTTGACGGTTCTTGAGGAAAGTATGGGTTGTGTTCTCGGTCAACACGACGAGACCGGACGAAAAGAGCATGCGATCTACTATTTGAGTAAGAAGTTTACCGACAGTGAGTCCAGATACTCAATGCTCGAAAAAACGTGTTGCACACTAGCCTGGGCCGCCAAATGTTTGAGGCAATACATGCTGAATCATACAACCATGCTAATTTCAAAGATGGATCCAATCAAATACGTGTTTGAGAAGCAAGCACTCTCCGGAAGAATTGCCCGATGGCAGATGGTGTTAACCGAATACGATATCCAATATGTCTCGCAAAAGGCTATTAAAGGTAGCGTTCTGTCAGAGTACCTTGCGGAACAGCCTGTTGAGGACTACCAATCGATGAGGTTTGATTTTCCTGACGAGGATATCATGTACCTGAAGATGAAAGATTGTGAAGAACCGTTGTCGGACGAAGGACCAGAGTTGGGTTCCAAATGGCAGTTGATATTTGACGGAGCTGTGAATTCCTATGGTAGCGGAATAAGGGCAGTTATCACCACTCCTCAGGGGTCGCACATCCCCTTTACTGCCCGATTGACTTTTCCCGTTACCAATAATGAGGCTGAATATGAGGCTTGCATCATGGGTCTGGAAGAAGCTATTGATTTACGAATCAAACATCTGGATGTATACGGAGACTCAGCTCTAGTGGTGAACCAGATTAAAGGAGAATGGGAGACACGTCAGCCTAAGTTGATACCGTATATGAATTACACAAGGAGATTGTTGCCTTTCTTTGACAAGGTGGAATTGCATCACGTGCCAAGAGCAGAAAATCAAATGGCTGACGCCCTGGCAACATTGTCTTCAATGTATAAAGTTAACTTCTGGAATGAGGCTCCCCGGATTGTTATATCTCGGCTTGATAGGCCTGCATTCATATTTGCCATTGACGAGGCTCCTGATGGTAAACCCTGGTACTTTGACATCCAGAATTTCCTGAAGAACAAGGAATATCCGGCTGGGGCATCCAGTCAAGATCAGAAGACTCTCAGGAGATTGGCTGGCAATTTCTATCTGAATCCGGACGGTGTCCTATACAAAAGAAACCACGACTTGGTGTTGCTACGTTGTGTAGATGAGAAAGAGGCGAAGTTGCTCATGGAAGAGATACATGAGGGTACATTTGGTACACATGCTGGTGAACATGCTATGACGAGAAAATTGCTGCGGGCAGGTTACTATTGGCTAACTATGGAAACAGACTGTTTCAAGTTTGCAAAGAGGTGTCATAAATGCCAGATTTATGCGGACAAAATCCATGTGCCTCCAAGTCCTCTGAATGTGATGTCATCACCGTGGCCTTTCTCGATGTGGGGAATTGATATGATTGGCAAGATTGAGCCTACGACATCCAACGGACACCGGTTCATTTTGGTGGCAATCGATTACTTCACCAAGTGGGTGGAAGCAGCATCATACGCCAATGTGACCAAGCAAGTGGTAGCCAGATTTATCAAACGAGATATTATCTGCAGATATGGAATCCCTGAGAGGATTATCACCGACAACGGCTCGAATTTGAATAACAAAATGATGAAAGAGCTGTGCCAGAGTTTTAAGATTGAACATCACAACTCTTCCCCTTACCGCCCAAGATGAATGGCGCTGTCGAAGCGGCCAATAAGAACATAAAGAAGATTGTTCAGAAGATGGTTGTGACATATAAGGACTGGCACGAGATGCTACCTTTCGCTTTGCACGGTTATCGTACAACGGTACGCACATCAACCGGGGCAACCCCTTTCTCATTGGTATACGGGATGGAGGCGGTGTTACCGTTGGAGGTTAAGATTCCTTCTCTGAGGGTTTTACGCAGTGTCCAACTCGACGAGGCAGAATGGGTGAAAGATAGGCTGAATTAGCTCAGTTTAATGGATGAGAAGAGACTGGCTTCTTTAGCATACGGTCGGTTATATCAGAGCCGGATGAAGAAAGCTTACGACAAGAAGGTATGCCCTCGAAGCTTTCAGACGGGCGATCTTGTTTTGAAAAAGATTCTCCCACCACAAGCAGATCACAGGGGCAAGTGGACTCCCAATTACGAAGGTTCCTACGTTGTCAGAAAAGTCTTCTCTGGAGGAGCCTTGTTACTATCCACCATGGATGGTGAAGACTTTACGTCTCCTGTAAATTCGGACGCAGTTAAAAAATACTTTGCTTGAAAGTGACTCGCTGGACAGTAAAAAGAGAGTCCAGGCAAAAATGGGGCATCACGGCGAACCATAAAAAATGAATAGAAGGTTCGGGCAAAAGTTAGGGATAAAATTGAAAAAATGTACACCCGCGAAGTCGAAAACCTGAAAAAGGCGACTTCGGCAAAAAAGGGTATCCCAGTGAATTGAAAACCCGCAAAGGGCGGCTCACGCAAAAGTTAGGGATTGAAAAAGAAAATGACTGCGGTCCGGATTTGATACGACATTGCTTAGTGGTTTGGGAGTACCTAGGGGGGCCGTCTGTCCAAAAACAATCTCTTCCGAAGATCGAGTATCGGGAAAGCGCAGAGTCAGGCGAGCCATAGGAGGATCAACTCATGGTGTTTGTCTGTACCACGTCGCCGACATGTATACAAATATTGTTTTGTATTTTATTTATGCTTCTTGTGCATATATGTATGTGTGTTTGTGCGTAACTTCCTCTTTTCAGGAGTTGCATCCAGTGTACAAAACTTCGCCTATTCAGAGGCCCGTTATCAATAAAACATGTTATTCAGTACTTGATGCTTGTTCTTTACTGTTTTGTTTGTGAAAGACGTTGATGCTTTTGATAAACTTGCACTTGCATAATCTTGCTGGCCCTTGCCAATAATCGATAAAACTTCGAATTGACTGAAGTAATGTCACAAATGCTAACTCGGGTAGATTCTGTTGTATATGCCTGTTTTGTCTCGTTTGTGTTTTGCAGGATTCTTACCTTTGGAGCAAACAGTCAGGGATTGTATTCCCCAGCCAAAATCTCTTGACGTAAGACCTGACTCCAGTCGATGTCATTCCCCAGCTAGTCGCAGCTTCTTCCCAGAGAGTTGGAATGACGTTATCCCTTACCGAATGAGGGATTATTCTCCCCAGAAGAGTGTTCTCAGGGAAGTTGTCCACATGATATTCCCAGCAAGTCAAAATCCATGTTCCCTGCGGAGGTTGCGCTCCTTAGCGAATCGAAGATGTGCACGTTCAATCTCCAGCATAGGAGATTCCCGCAATAGTTAACTAAGTTGACGGTTCGAAGGGTTTATATCCGCGAAGGATGGTTTTCTTGCTCCCCACAGGTCGTCATGCCATTGACAGGATGTCGATCCTCAACAGAGTCTGAGGCTCCGAGTTTGTAAACTGTGCCCAGACAGTGTGCTTTTCCTAGAAGTGTCGCTTTTTCCCCAGCTAAGTTTGTTCACCAGCAGGATGTTTGTTCTTTCCTCCCAGTGGAAATCGATGTGTAATCTCTCCCCGACAGAGTTGGTTGAGCTTCCGGCATTTATTTTGCCGGAATACCGTATGATACTTGTTCTCCCCAGCGGAGTTGGCTTTATCCTCAACATTCATGTTGTTGAGACAACACTACCAGAGTTTCCCAGCAGCTTAATCCTGCATTTGCATTTGCATATATCGTCACATTTGTATCTACTCAAACGTGTAGCATTTCCATCTTATATGGAGCATTACGCCACTTTCAAACATACGCATTTTGAAGCATAAGTCAGGTTGGCTACCTCTTTGTTTTCAGGTGTTCTTCCCTGCAGGTAATTAGACTTCTTGTTCAGGATCGTTTTCAGATATTCAGATTTGCGGCGTAAGATAGGCGATGATAAGGTTCGTCCCGCCATATGTTCCCTTATCAGAGGTGTTTGATTAACTTCTCTTTCTTCCTCAGCAGAGTGTTCTTTACACGGCTTCATAATTTGACTTTGGAGTTATTGTCAAAAATCCCCTGGTAGGGTATTCCCTCGGGTTGATGTCACGTCAGCATTTTCAGAAAAGATTTCAGGGATTAGACATCTGAAGTCATTACTCGTCATCAAGTTGAACGTCTGGCAGTTGACGTCAGAATTCCCCCGGCAGAGTTCTCCCTGGTCTGTTGTTATGGCTTCATAATTAGACTTTGAAGATGTTACCATCATGATAAGATTTCGTAATTAGACTTTGAAGTTTGTTACATCAGCGCTATACGGCTTCATAATTCGACCTTGGAGTTATTGTCAGTGTTAAACAACTTCGTAACTAGACTTTGGAGTTGTTGTTAGGGATTCCCTAGCGGATTTTCCGCGCGTAGTTGTTATGTTAGCATTGCAGACTTCATGATTTGACTTTGGAGATAGGCATAGTTTTCTTCGAGTGGTTGTTACGTCAGCGTTACACGACTTCATAATTAGGCTTTGGAGTCGTCATTAGCAATTCCCCAACAGAGTTTTCTATAGCAGCTGTTACGTCAGCATGGCGCTGCTTCATAATTAGACCTTGGAGTTGTTGTCAACATCAAACGATTTTGTAATTAGACTTTGGAGTTCTTCAGCGGTACCGCATCTTCGTAATTAGACTTTGGAGTTGTTGTCCGAAAGTTTATCCGCATGGAATAGCTTCATAAGTAGACTTTGGAGTTGTTGCCAGTTTTTTCCCCAGAGAGTTGCTTGTTGAAGTTTCTCTTATCCGGCCATCAGAGTATTTTCTTCAAGTTTGCTGTTCCGTCAGCGTTACAGGGTTTCATAATCAAAATTTCAGGAGTTGTTGCCTGCTGTTGAAATAGGTGCCCGACCGCTAATTTCAGAGCATTCCCAGTGGGTTTGGGCTACTGCAAAGATAAGGCGGAGTTATTGTCCAGTATGATTGACAAAATTGAATTCCTATTGGGTGGAAGAGTTCTATCCCCAATGAAGTCGCCGTGATTTCTTCGTGTTGACGAAATATTATTATCCCCAGTAGAGTCCTCCTCAAAGTCGTTTGTGGGTTGGGACCAACGGAGTTAGCTACTGCAGAGATAAGCAGTTTCCTGTGTTTAGGCAGATGATGTTCCCTTATGGATAGGCGGATGAAGTTTCTTGTGTTTAGGCAGATGATTTTCCCGTATGGATAGGCAGACGAAGTTTCCTGCATTTAGGCAGATGATTTTACCGTATGGATAGGCGGACGAAGTTTCCTGCGTTTAGGCAGATGATTTTCCCATATGGATAGGCGGATGGAGTTTCCTGTGTTTAGACAGATGATTTTCCCGTATGGATAGGCGGATGGAGTTTCCTGTTGTTGCACCCCAAATTTGTCCTATCTTTACATGGTTTCTAGTGCCACTTTATTTTGAATGAATAAAATGGCACAATTGGCAAGAGACCGTGTGTGAGGAGTTGTGAGTGTGAGAGGTCGAGAGTTCGAATCCCACCTTCTTCACTTTTTGTTTTTCTTTTATTTTTATTCTAACTTTTCTATTTTTATAAAAAAAAAATAACAAATAGTTTTTTTTAATTATTTAATTATTACTTTCGTATTTTATTTAAATTATTTTTTAAAAAATATTATTTTTTCACTTTTTTCCATATTATTCATAGATTTATCAGAAGAGGGAAGATTTTTGAAAAAACCTTCAAAGCTTCATCACCGGCGGAATCACCAACAAACCGTAACTCGTAAGATTTCATCAATATCACATTTGGTTTCTGTTATTCTTTTTTTTATAGGAAAAAGAGAAGATTATGGCGAAGCGAGGAAGAAGAAGATGCAAGAATAGCCATGCAAAAGAAAAAGAAAAAGCTTCAAAACTTCATCAATGAGGGAGCCGCCACCCCTACGAATCCCCCTTTTATTTCCAATTTTCTTCCTCCTATTCTTTTTATTTATTTTGTTATTATTATATTGTTATTAGTATTTTATTATTGCTGTGGTATATAATTTTCATAATGCAGGTTAATGAAAACTGTTAAAATAAAAATATTTTTAATTGTTAATCTCATTAACTTAGTTTACTTAAGTTAATTAAAATATAAAAAAAAAATTAAACCATTTTTTAAGCTAAAATCATAAAATTAAAATTAAACCTTGTTTTTAAAATTAAGACTCATATTTAAAACTTAAAATTAAAAATAATTCTTAAAAATAAATTTTAAAAAAACATTTTTTAACTTTAAAAACTAAAACATTTTTTTTATTTAAAATTTAAAACATTCTTTAAACATTAAAATTAAAACATTTTACAAAAATTAAAACTAACTTTTTTCATCAAAAACCTTAAAATTAAATCATTTTTTTAATCAAATTAAAACTAATTTTTAAATAAAAACATTAAAATCAAATTAAGTTCTCCTTTTAAATGCAAAAATTAGTTCTTCCCTTTAAATAAAATTCAAAAAAATAAAGTTTTTGATTTAGCCGCTTCATTTTCGTCTAACCCTCATTAGTTTGTTCGTTGCAGCTCCTCAATATTTCATTTGTTCGTACTATTTTTTTGTTTCATGGATGTAATTTATGCGAGGCCATGATCGCAATTATTTTTATTTTTGCATTTGTTTTTGGGATTTGTAATTTACGCGAGTGATCGTCGCGATGCTTCTTTTACCGCTTTCTTTATTTTTCTGCATTTTAATTCGGTCATACGATATTTTGTCTGTTTGCATGTTTTTACCGTTAGGATTCCTTCCGAAGGATTAGGTCTAGCCGAGTCAATAACCCTAACCTTTGACCATTTCAAAACCCTAATAGCCTAGGTGTCCCGCCGTGAATGAAAATACCTATTACCCTAACTTTAGGTCAAAGAGTCGCCGTACTCTGTTTTAGGATTTCCCGCCGTGGAATCCCTAATTTTAATTCAACTTTTCAACATAGAAATAGGAGTTTCAAGACTCCACGTAAGCGTGTCCTTAAGATACGTTTACTCCTATTGAAACCTTGACCACAGTCAAGAAGTTTCTAATCTCCCTTTCAAGGGGAACTACAATTACTCTGATTCCATTCCTGTCAGGATATGTAGGCACAAGATGCGACGTCTTGCCGAGTAAACTTAGGACTAACCCTTAGGTCTTTAGGTCACTCTATCCCTTAGCAATATATTTCAAACAGATAAAAAAATAAAATAAAAAAGCATACAATAAACAAAAGGTTCCTGTAGAGTACTACAGAAGTTTAGGATGCTAGTACCTTCCCTAAGCTTAACCAACCCCTTACCTAGATCTCTCCCCGCATTGTCTTTACGATGCAAAATTAGGTTTTCCTCTTTTGACCTTTTCCTTCAGATAAATCAAAGAGCGGTTGTGAACTAAAGATGCGATTCAAATTAATTAATAATTTGATATCATATTCTAACCGCAACAGAAAATGGCGACTTCACTGGGGACCCTCCTAATTTTTAAGGGTTACCCCTATTTTGTTTATTGTATGATATTTTATTAATTATTTTTATATATCATTGTACCTTGTGGGGATACCTGTTATTGTGAGATAAGTCCTAACCTGGACTTGAGTGACCTTATTATAGGAAGGTGAGATATTCGACGAGGCTTGCCGGGAGTGAGTCCCGACCAAGTCGACTCGAGAATCACTGCTCAGTTGAGACCCTTTCGAAAATGGTTCGGTTGATCGAGTGCAGTCGTGAAAACTTTTACTATTTTCAATTGGAGTCTGTGATACTGGGGACCGTAGTACCTTAACACCACCTTGGCCTTATATAGGACGTAGTGCGGGAACTATGTGGGAGTAGTCCTACAATAGTTGCTACGCGATACTACACTCAAAAGAGGTTCTCTCGAGAATACTATCGACCTCCGAGTTAGTTGGAAAATTGATAATATCCGAAGGATGGACTGATGACTTTGGACACTGATTTAGAATCCTTGTTCTGTAGGTACAATTAACCTATAATACTTACCTTTTGGGAAGGGTAGACCTTAACTCCATTCGCTGTCCTCTAACCTAGGACCTTTGTGTGTGTATTTGTGCTTTGCATCCATAAAGCATCATATCATTTCCAGTTTCAAGGAATTCAACAATCCTTTGCAAATTCAAAAAGGTCCTACATTTTAGAGTCAAAAAAAAATTTCTTTCCAACTTTCCTTAAAGGGAATATTTGCAATCGACCGTTGAAATTCTTGGAACCATTACATGGCATTAGCATCACATTTTTTCATTGCATTTTTCCCCCGGTTTCTCATTCTCGGTTCTCTCGTCTTCTAGTGTACCTTTGAGTCGTCAAGTTGATTCCTCGACACAAATATTAGACCAGGGCTAACTATGACATAAGATGTCAGAGCAAGAGACATACAATGCAGAGATCCGAATGGAAATCGATGAGTTGAAGTCAGACATGACTAAGCTCACTGAAATGCTTCAAATACTGATTGCCAGAGGACAGCCAACTCAGACTCCTCAACGCCCAGTTATCATACAAAACCAGAAATGGAACAAAAGCCACTTTGATCCTATTCCCATGACTTACACCGAGCTATATCTTGACTTGGTTCGACGAGGACTGATCACCATAAAGGCTTCACCACCTCCTCCTAATCCCCCTCCGGTTGGGTTCAGGACTTATCTCCATTGTGCTTTTCATGAGGGTGCCCCAGGCCACGACTTGGAACATTGTTTTGCGCTGAAGGCTAGAGTGCGTGAATTGGTTAGAACCAGAATACTTGATTTTACAGACGGTCATCCGAATGTTCAGAAGGATCCTTTGCCAGTGCATCAGAAATGAAGTTTTATCACTAGGCCTTTTATTCCTTGTTGTTTGCATTTTCCTTATTTCGTATTAGTTGTTTGCTTTCAAATTATGTTTGTACTTTTACATTAATGAAATGAGCATTGCGACTTTTGATTCAATTCATTTTGCCTACTATTTACATCTTTATGCTTTATTTTCAAATATTTACTTTTTGTCCAAAATTTTGGTATGCTAAGATTGGAGGGAGGATGATGATAACATTATATCTATAATTGCTGTCAGTATGATTTCAATCAAACCTTGTTGACGATGTAAGGCATTGTTTCAATTCCCAAACACTGAAGAAATAAGGAAGTTAATCCCTTGTCAACCCCTTCGAGCCTAGAAGTTGGAGTTCCTTTCTTTACAAAAAAAAACCCGTAATTTTAACCTGGGGATGGGTAGTTCTCAGTTAACTCGGTTATGTGTTCATGCAATAGACCTTTCATATAAAGCTCGCACTTACAATTTTCCTTCACACACAACAAACAAGTGTCGAAGATTATTTTTAAGTCAAAAACACCGATGATGGTTCACCGTAATCATTAAACCAGGCAGTCATGTTTAAAAAAAAATCAAAAGAAAAAGCCCGCTAAGTCAAAACCTATGAAGGAGACTTAGGCAAAACTGGGGCATCCCGCTGACTGTAAAACAGTTCAGGAAAAATTTAGGGATATTACAAAGAGGAGTTTTAAATCTTTACCCTGAAAATCCTCAATGTCAAAATGACCAAATATCATAAGGAAGTAGTGGCTGCTTTTCATAGGTCCATTGACTTCTGAACCATCATTGCTACCATCAGTGCAATTCCTAACCTATAGGAACCTGAATGCATAATAGGAGTTAACTGAGCGTAGGACTGGAGATCATCATATAGATTGGGTGGGTATAAATAAATTTTGAGCCTTTATCCTTTGTTTTATAAACCGTAAACCAGGCCACGTTACAACCCTCAAAAGCAAGGTTATTTTGAAAGTATACTACAACAAGCTTGCGTAACCTGACTCAAAAAGATCTTTGTGAATCATTTATTTTGGCAATACACTTTTGTTTTAAATTTTGAGTGTCTTGAACCACCGTGTTCTGACCAACGACTTATTTTTCATTTTTCAAAAATAATTTTGATTTCAAAGGTTGCATGAACTTTGCATTACCATGTTTGTATGAATATTTTTGTTTGTAAAATGGCTTTCCTCTAAGGAATTTTCAAACAATGAGAAACTTGGTCAAGTGATCCTATCAGGGGCAAGTTCCGCTTACATCCTGTCTAAGAATCAGTTCAAGATTGGTTCAAGGCAAGATCTTCTCAGATTTGGTTTATCCAGAAAATTTTCAAGACTCATACTGGGGCAAGCCTTCCGAGGATACAGTAAAACAATCCTATTCACGAATCAGATAAGCTGAAGCAATTATCAGTTTGTCTAATCTAGGGCAGTGTACTTGAAAAATCCCCAAGCAGCTCTTCATCCTTCCTACAAGGACTATCAACTTGATACAGTTTAATAGAATGACAATGATGTATGGGTTGAGGAATCAGTCTTCCAGTTTTGTCATCTCACCAACAGATTCGAGCCTTGTCATCGACATCTGCATTTGCATGTGATTATATATCATAGCATAATTCTTATACATGTGCATATCATGAGTGTTTTATCCCCATTTGCTTTTTCTCTCGAGGCCGTGTTTTACTCGCGTCTTACCTCGTGGACGAAGTCCAATTTACCTGGCATCATGGGTGTTTTATCCCCATTTTCTTTTTCTCTCGAGGTCGTGTTTTACTCGCGTCTTACCTCGTGGACGAAGTCCAATTTACTTGGCATCATGGGTGTTTTATCCCCATTTTCTTTTTCTCCCGAGGTCGTGTTTTACTCGCGTCTTACCTCGTGGACGAAGTCCAATTTACCTTGCATCATGGGTGTTTTATCCCCATTTGCTTTTTTCTCCCGAGGTCGTGTTTTACCCGCATCTTACCTCGTGGACGAAGTCCAATTTACCTGGCATCATGGGTGTTTTATCCCCATTTGCTTTTTTCTCCCGAGGTCGTGTTTTACCCGCGTCTTACCTTGTGGACAAAGTTCAATTTACCTGGAATCATGGGTGTTTTATCCCCATTTGCATTCTTCTCCCGAGGTCGTGTTTTACTCACGTCTTACCTTATGGTCAAAGTCCAATTTACTTGGCACCTATCAACAATTCTGTGTCGTGTCTATCTGACGTTCTTCCAGATACGACATGTCTCCTATCCGATGTTTTTCCGGATACGTTGCTCTTTCTGATGTTTTTTCAGTTTTGAGTTCATGATCTGATGTTCTTCCAGACATGTCTTCAAACTTCTCTCGTACGTTTAGTGTTTCCCTAAATGTTTCGGGTATACCTTCAAACACTTTGGCTTCATCTCATGCCCTCATAGATGTTGTCATGTTATACAACCCAGCATTCATTCGATGTTCTTCCGAGTGTCGTGGGTGTGTTTCAAAGTTCATTCGATGTTCTTCCGATTGTCTTTGATATTAATCTTTGTTTCCCCGAGTTCATTCGACGTTCCTCCGAGTGTCTTGGTGGTGTTTCAGAGTTTATTTGACGTTCTTCCGAGTATCTGTGTTGTGTTTTAAAGTTCATTCGATGTTCTTCAGAGTGTCTTTGACGTCTATTTCTATCTTTCAGAGTTTATTCGATGTTCTTCCGAATATCCTCGTTATCTTTTAGAATTCTTTTGATGTTCTTCCGATTAGTTCTGATGTTTGTTTATCCCAGTATTTGTTTTCCGATGATTCCTGAAGATCCCGCTCGATCTCTTCGTTTAAAGGAACGTCCCGAAAACTCTAGCGCCTGTCGTTTACCTGGTCCTACCGCCGTATGGATCCTATGTTACCTTGTCACTACCGCGAGTCTTCTTCCCCAGTGCATTTCCTCGTTGTGCCGTCCCTGTGACGTTGTTTCGTCTGCATCCGTGCATTTGTTAATTTTCATCATACGCATCATATTAGATTCATGGCATTGTCAGCATTATAGTTCGTGTTATTTTGTCCATATCATTGCATATCACTGCATCTAGGGGCCAAATTTTCGGTTATCTGTATTTAAATCCCTTTCACCGCGATTTCTCGAGTCTCCGCTGCTCAAATCATCCGGTGAAGCTATTTAAATAGGGGCATCTGTTGCACCCCAAATTTGTCCTATCTTTACATGGTTTCTAGTGCCACTTTATTTTGAATGAACAAAATGGCACGATTGGCAAAAGACCGTGTGTGAGGAGTTGTGAGTGTGAGAGGTCGAGAGTTCGAATCCCACCTTCTTCACTTTTTGTTTTTCTTTTATTTTTATTCTAACTTTTCTATTTTTATAAAAAAAAAATAACAAATAGTTTTTTTTATTATTTAATTATTATTTTCGTATTTTATTTAAATTATTTTTTAAAAAATATTATTTTTTCACTTTTTTTCCATATTATTCATAAAAACATCAAAAAATCATAAAATTAATAATATTAGAAAAGATTTTATTCTTTTAAGTTTGTTTTAGTTTGTTTTTTTAGTTTTGACTAATTATTTAAGTTGGGCTTTAAAATAGGCATTAGGTTAGAGTTAACCCTAATTTGTTACCTATATAAACATGAGTTGCATTTGATAAAAGGAGAAGGAGACAAAAGAAAAAATGGCGGCCGTTCTCACGATTTATCAGAAGAGGGAAGATTTTTGAAAAAACCTTCAAAGCTTCATCACCGGTGGAATCACCAACAAACTGTAACTCGTAAGATTTCATCAATATCACATTTGGTTTCTGTTATTCTTTTTTTTTTATAGGAAAAAGAGAAGATTATGGCGAAGCGAGGAAGAAGAAGATGCAAGAATAGCCATGCAAAAGAAAAAGAAAAAGCTTCAAAACTTCATCAATGAGGGAGCCGCCACCACTATGAATCCCCCTTTTATTTCCAATTTTCTTCCTCCTATTCTTTTTATTTATTTTGTTATTATTATATTGTTATTAGTATTTTATTATTGCTGTGGTATATAATTTTCATAATGCAGGTTAATGAAAACTGTTAAAATAAAAATATTTCTAATTGTTAATCTCATTAACTTAGTTTACTTAAGTTAATTAAAATATAAAAAAAAAATTAAACCATTTTTTAAGCTAAAATCATAAAATTAAAATTAAACCTTATTTTTAAAATTAAGACTCATATTTAAAACTTAAAATTAAAAATAATTCTTAAAAATAAATTTTAAAAAAACATATTTTAACTTTAAAAAATAAAACATTTTTTTTTGCTTTAAAATTTAAAACATTGTTTAAACATTAAAATTAAAACATTTTACAAAAATTAAAACTAACTTTTTTCATCAAAAACCTTAAAATTAAATCATTTTTTTAATCAAATTAAAACTAATTTTTAAATAAAAACATTAAAATCAAATTAAGTTCTCCTTTTAAATGCAAAAATTAGTTCTTCCCTTTAAATAAAATTCAAAAAAATAAAGTTTTTGATTTAGCCGCTTCATTTTCGTCTAACCCTCATTAGTTTGTTCGTTGCAGCTCCTCAATATTTCATTTGTTCGTACTATTTTTTTGTTTCATGGATGTAATTTATGCGACGCCATGATCGCAATTATTTTTATTTTTGCATTTGTTTTTGGGATTTGTAATTTACGCGAGTGATCGTCGCGATGCTTCTTTTACCGCTTTCTTTATTTTTCCGCATTTTAATTCGGTCATACGATATTTTGTCTGTTTGCATGTTTTTACCGTTAGGATTCCTTCCGAAGGATTAGGTCTAGCCGAGTCAATAACCCTAACCTTTGACCATTTCAAAACCCTAATAGCCTAGGTGTCCCGCTGTGAATGAAAATACCTTTTACCCTAACTTTAGGTCAAAGAGTCGCCGTACTCTGTTTTAGGATTTCCCGCCGTGGAATCCCTAATTTCAACCCTAATTTTAATTCAACTTTTCAACATAGAAATAGGAGTTTCAAGACTCCACGTAAGTGTGTCCTTAAGATACGTTTACTCCCATTGAAACCTTGACCACAGTCAAGAAGTTTCTAATCTCCCTTTCGAGGGGAACTACAATTACTCTGATTCCATTCCCGTCAGGATATGTAGGCACAAGATGCGACGTCTTGCCGAGTAAATTTAGGACTAACCCTTAGGTCTTTAGGTCACTCTATCCCTTAGCAATATATTTCAAACAGATAAAAAAATAAAATAAAAAAGCATACAATAAACAAAAAGTTCCTGTAGAGTACTACAGAAGTTTAGGGTGCTAGTACCTTCCCTAAGCTTAACCAACCCCTTACCTAGATATCTCCCCGCATTGTCTTTACGATGCAAAATTAGGTTTTCCTCTTTTGACCTTTTCCTTCAGATAAATCAAAGAGTGGTTGTGAACTAAAGATGCGATTCAAATTAATTAATAATTTGATATCATATTCTAACCGCAACACCTGTGTTTAGACAGATGATTTTCCCGTATGGATAGGCGGATGGAGTTTCCTGTGATTGGACAGAAATATTTCCCAGTGAAGTCGACAAATTTATTGTCTATGATTGATAGGACCTCCTCGTGTTGGCAAGAGGCGGACAACTCATCCCCAGTGGAGTAGCCGAGATTTCTCCGGGTTGACGAAATGTAGCATCCTAACGTGGACAAAGTTCTATTCCTGTGTTGTTGAGATTTCTTCGGGTTGACGAAATGGGAGTCCTGACGTGAACAGATTGGTGTTTATTCGTGATTTGACGAAATTTGGGTCCAGATGTGGGCAAGGTTACTCCTGTGACGACGGAATCTCTGTTCGTGTTGATGAATTTGTTTCTCTTCTTGTGTTGACAAGGTTAGTCCAATTGTGGACGGAGGTGTTCAGTACCTGTGGCGTTACACAGGTGGTTGATGTTGAAATCAGAGTTATTATCAGACGTTTAATCAGTTGTTGCCGTAACAACCAGATTCAGTTGGTGGATGTCGTTCCCCAAGCAGTTGTGCAGTTTATTTCTACGGTTAGCAAATTTCCGGGTTTCTTGGTATTCAATCGTCTCATACCTCAATCGTTTGAAGGCCGTTCGCTCTTCACCCAGTCGGGTCCAAGCCGTTTGAATAGGGGCAGCTGTTGCACCCCAAAATTTGCTTAACCTTTTCTTGCTTGATTTATGTTTCATTGCATTTCATTTGCATAACATAACATATCCCTAACATTGGCATAGCATAGCATCATTCATTGTGCAGGGGATCAAAGGTGAGATATGAAAGAAAGAGCCTAGCTGGAGGTTCCACAAAATAGAAAAGTCATCAAGAGTTTCATGTCAAAAGAGGGTGTCCTTGGGGAGTTTGATCATCTGTATAAGGCCTATCTTCAATTGTGAGGAGGCATATGAGGAGCCTCCAGGGTTTAAGGAGTCTTGATCAAGGGTATGATGTGTGTATGATGTGTGAATGAGTCTCTAGAAAGTCAAGAAGGAGCTTAGACAAGTCATTGTATCAAGTTCAAGAGCCATGGTTGAGGTGTGTACAAGTAGGGTTTCATCTGGGTCAACCCTAGGTCAATTGAGTAATTGGAGAGCATCAAATCCTACCTGGAGGTCATGGGATTCATGAGTTGGTATGTTGATACATGTGTGGTGTTGTTCCAAGATTAAGCAAAGAAAGATCAAGAATGTGGGAAGTTGCTAAATTAGGGTTTCAGTGTAAAATCCCCTGTTTAGTGCCTAACTTCAAAGCCACATAAGTCAAAATACAAGTTTCAAATGGATCTTTGGCCAACATGAAACTTGTAGAGCTTCTCAATAACTTTAATTTGAGTACTACAAGTCTTCAAGAAGATTTGTAGAACTCAAGTTATGGTTCTTGCAAGTTACAAGTCACCAGAGGACACTAAAATTTATCTGTGAAAGTCACTTGACTTCCAAGCAACTTTTTCCCATCAAGGAGTTTTCAAATGGATTCTTGGCCAACATAATAGTTTTAGGTCTTGATCTTAGCTTTAATTTGAGAACTAGAAGTCCTCAAGAAGATTTGTGGAACTCAAGTTATGATTTTGGCAATCCAGGGGTATTTTGGGAAAGTTGAATTATAGGTCATTTTCAAGAATGTGCCAAAATCTCCATCTTACACTCCTCAAATGGAAAATTGTTCAACATGAGATGTGCTTAAAATGATGTTTTTAGGTCAGATGTGAAGTCATGGTGGGTTGAATGAGCTTGTATCAAGAAGTGCTCCAAAATGGCCTAAAAAGAAGGATTTTTCAAATGATTCAAAAGAGGGAAATTGAGATTTTTGAATTATAAGTCATAAACACATCATGTGAGTACTCATTTTGAATGGAAATTGGATTTCAAACACAATGGAAATGTCACAATTTTGAATTGAGCCCTAATTTCATGAGTTTCTTTGTAAAGTAGTTACTTCAATTACAAGTCATTGATCCAAAGCAAGAATCAGGGCAATTCAGGCTGAGCTAGCTATCCAAACATATCCAAAATTCAATTTGCAGTTGAATAGAACATTCTGGAATGAGAAATGAGGGAGAATTCGTGACTGTAGCTTTGGAATTTCATGGCCATGACAGAATTTTGGATCAACTGAATTGGGTCTTAATTTGGACTTAGAAGCCCATGAGAAGCTTCTATATATTCATTTCAATGATTCCAGATGAAGGTTGGTGATGATTTCATGGAGAGAGTGAAGATTGAAGTTGAGCTTTCAAGGTTTATAAGTGAAAACGGTTTTGAAGTTCAAGGCAAATTCAGACTAAATTGAGGTTGCAAGAAGCTTTTATTATCATCAGTGAAGGATTCTGGAGGATCTTGGAGCTTAATTCGAGCCAGAATCATCCTCAATTGAAGCTTGAAACTAGGTTTTCATTCTTCAACTGTCCTCTTTAATTATGATGATTCAAAACCTTAGAAATATGTGGTTAGGTTCCCTATGATTGGTAGAACGATTTAGGTTTGGTTTGGCATCATTTGGTGATGATCAAGGGAGTGCACCAATTTCTGTTTGGATTCAGTTACATGTGATCTTGAGGAATTAACATGATTGTGATAGCTTAGGATGATCAGTGTAACGTGAGGAGTAGATCTATGGATTTAGATTTGAGTTTGGTGAAGATCAAGAATGTGACATGTTTTGGAAATGCTATCGGGTTTGAAAACCTAGAAGGATTTGAGAAAATCTGAGGCCAGATTCATGATCAGCGTGGGATTTTGAGTGAGATAGGTATAATCTTTGTGATTTCTGGTCACCTGCAAGTGGACCTTCACCGGAGAAGACGGTGGTTTCCACCGTCTGAGAATCAGCTCAGGTCACCTAAATCGTGAGGAAGACGAGTCCTTGGCCATTAGATCTCACGTTGACTGAAGACCGAACCAAGAATCTAACGGTTGTGTTTTAATCTGAGTTTGGATCCAAAATGCAGCGTTTCATTTATCCAGTCAGCTGGTGACTGGACCCTCACGTGGACATGCTTATGACTCTCAGATGCGCTTACCAGTCTCTCCATCTGATGGCTCTCATTTAATCCAGCTTTTTATTTTCTTTTAATCATTTTAGTATTTTCTTTTATTCCATTTAATTTCTAAAATCCATATTAAATCCAATTTTGATCCAAAAAATATTTTAAAAATATCTCCATGATCTTGGATTTAATTGTGATTTTCTGAAATTAATAAATCCCATTTTCATGCATTTTTTTATTTTATTTGCATTTTTTTTGTATTTTAATTGGTTTTATTTTTGATTTGTTTGACACGTGTTTTTGTTGATTTTATTGTGAATAATTGGTGATGAATTTTGAGTTTATTCTTGTTGTATTAGTTAGCTTATAGAAGCATGTACCCTTAGAAATTTTACCATATTTTTGTGATTAAAATTTAGGCCAAGTTGAGTGGTGAACATAAGGAGTGTTAGATTTAGGGTTTCAAAACAACTAGTTGTGGTTTAGGGCATAGTTTGGGGGCTTAGTGTTGGATTTAGGTCCTGGGATTTATATGGGGTATTGGGCATAGGTTTAGGTCCCCTTAGAAATTTAATTAGGATTTTGTGATCTATTTTAGCATTTTATTTGTATTTTGCAATTGGTGTGATGTTTGTGGGTTTCTCCCTTGGATGCTTGGTTTATTCAATTTGTGTGGGGATATTTTGGGTGTGCTTTTGGCTTGGACTCTGCTTGGATGAATTGAAGACCAATTGAAGATGATTTGGAGAGCTTTAAGGAGCTTGGATGTGAAGATTCTCTCATTTGTTGGAATGCTTGTCAGGAGCTAGGGAAATTAGGGTTTTAGGAAGAGCTTTTTAGACTTAGTTCATTTCTTGCCTCAAACATGGAATGTTTTGTTTGCTTCCATCCTATCCTATGATTCAAAGTCCTCTTAAGGAAGCCCCATCTCTCCCTTGGAGGGATGAGTGGTATGCCTTAAAGAGTAGAACTTTTGAGGATACCCTTCTTTGCAGATGATGGTTTCTAGTGATTTCCTTTGGTTTTCACTGGTTCCCATTCATTATAAATTGATCTCAATAACCAATCTTTCTTGGTGGAGCTTGCTAGAGCTTTGGGATGAAGATCTAATATGTTGAAGATGCCTTTCATAAGGTTTGCTTGAAGATGGAGTTATGTTACTGTCAACTTTGCTGTCAGGAGCTTGCTGGAGGATTGAAGCTAGGGTCTACTGTTGCTTTTGAGATGGAGTTTTCTGTAGTTGTGGAGCTTAACTGTTTAGGTATTGATGAGCCTTATTTGAAGTGTGCTTTCTCTTCCCTGGAAGTTGGAGATTGAAGTTTATTGAAGTTTGAAGATGAAAGTTGTTGCTGTCCACTTCTTGCTGTTTAACCAACTGTTGCTGTCAGAGCTGCTGTTTGCTATAGGAGTTTGGTACTGCTGCTTGGGCTTCCTCCTTTGGGTTTTGTTTTCTGTATTGTTTGTTGGCTTGTGTAGCTTGCCCCCTAGTTTTTAGGTGAATGTTGATTCACTTTGCCTGTTGTTTTCCCAGGTTCGAGGTTGAGTGGGACTCCCTTGCCTCGCTTGTACTGCTGCATTGCATGCATTTTACTGTATTTGCTTGCTTTCTTTTCTGTTTATCCCCTAGGATCTCTGATTTCCTCTGTGCAGGAGGGAATTACGACAGACATTAGGATTCTTATCCATGCATGACAACATTAGGTTAGTTTTTATTCCCTTTTCAACCTTAGGCCTTTTAGAGCTTCTTTCTCTTCTTATCTCAAAACAACTCAAAAAACACAGTAATAAGGTTAATCGATGTCGTACGTTACAAGCCTTAAGCTATTTGAGAAAAGGTTGCTGGAGGGTCACTCTTCAGTAATCTGACTGCTTAGTGTGTTACCCTTAGGGTGACATGCGACGTAGTCACTCTCAAATCCGAGTCTCTAGTGCGTCAGAGATTGCAAACAAACTAAAAAACACTTCTTTCGTGAAAGATTCAAAACAAACATCAAAGTGTCATTTTTGTCCGCTTGGACTCTTAATCAAGAAAACCCCTTTCATAAGGTAATAAAAAACCAGTCAGACAAACTTGTGTCTTCCGTAGCCCGAACTACGTTTGCTCTGATCTTTCATGCTGTATGAAAGTACGTAGGCATAGGATGTTGTATCCTAGCGAGCAACCTTCCCCTCCTTTCCCGTAGGTAGGCGAACTACGTTGACTCTGATTTCTTATTCTAGACGGGAATACGTAGGCATAAAGTGCGATACTTTCCCGAGTCATTTTCTTTTCTTTTTAACCCAGACCTCTAGAGTAGATAGAATAACAATCCGACTAGAAAACAAGCGTGGATCCTGTCGAGTACGGCGGACGTGAGGGGTGCTAATACCTTCTCCTTGCGTAATCGACTCCTAAATCCAGGAATTTGGTTGCGACGACCATTCCTTTCCCGTTTTGCGTTAGGTTTACTCTGAGCGTTTCCTTTCCCTCTGTTGGGATAAATAACGCACGGTGACGACTCTTCTGTCATAGTCGGCGCCGATTTTCGCAGCAGCGACACGTATGTTGTGAGCAAAGTCTTCTCCAGAGGAGCCTTGCTACTTTTGACCATGGATGGTGAAGATTTTACGTCCCCCGTGAACGCGGACGCAGTCAAAAAATAATTTGCTTAAAATAGACCCGCTGGAAAGAAAAACAAAATCCAGGCAAGAATGGGGCGTCCCGGCGAACCATAAAAGGATAGGTTCGGGCAAAAATTAGGGATAAAAAGAAAAAAAATGTAAACCCGCGAAGTTGAAAACCGGAAAGGGCGACTTTGGCAAAAATGGGTATCCCAGTGAATCGAAAACCCGCAAGGGCGATTCAGGCAAAAGTTAGGGATTTGAAAAGCAAACGACTATGGTCCACGTGTAGATCTTCAAAGCATAGTGTGTTATGGAAAACCCGAGAGTCATCCGTCCAAACCAATCTCTTCAGAAGACGAAGCATCAGAAAGGTGTCGAAGTCACGCGAGTCATAGTTGAGTCGTTCTATGGTGGTTGTCTGTGCCACATTGCCGACATTTTTGTATATTCTTGTGCATTTCTGTATTTTGCTTACGCAGCTTTCTCATTTCAGGAGTTGTGTCCCTTTGTAAATTTGCCTATTTACAGGCTATTCATCAATAAAACATACTATTCAGAAAACTTTTGATTCAACTTTTACCGTTTTGTTTGCAAAAGACGCCTGATGTTTTTGATAAAACTTTGCATACATAATTTTGTGGGCTCTGCCAACCATTATCGAAACAATTCTTTTGCTTGAATAATGTCAGAGGTGATAAGTAAGATGACATTTGCTGCATCGAACATATTTCATTTGTTTTCTATTTGCAAGACACCCACCCTCAAATCTTTTCCAGAAGTACCTCATATAAAGGAAATGCGCAAGCTAAGCTTGCTCACATCCCCAGCAGTTTGAAACTTCATACAGTTAAGGTTATCCTCAGCAGGTCAAGATTGATGCCTCCAGCAGAGTAGGATCATTTCCAACAGGTAGATGTGGGTTTATCCCCAGCATTGGAATGCATGCGGAATTTCGTCTTCCCCACAGAGTCTGAACGATTAGCTCCTTTCCCCTCAGAGTCCGGGACGTTGTTTCATTTCCCTAAGCCGAGGTCGATATTGTTGAGTGTTGTGCTCATTTTCTCCAAGCAGAGGTCGATGTTGATTCCCTCCTTCCTAATCCCCAGTCAAGTCAGTGGAGTGGTTTTCTCCCCCGAGATTGTTTATTCTCCCTCCTCAACGGAGAGAAAACTTGGGATGATTCCCCAGTAGATCTTATTCATAATCCCTAACAGATAGTGGATTAAATCTTCAGCAGTCTGCCTTGATTCCCAGTGGAGTTGTCTGTTCCCCGGAATGTTATATTCTAGCAGGCCATCCAGGGCGCTTTCCTCAGTAGAGTTTGATTTTGATTCCCAGCGGAGTGGATTTGTGCTTAGCAGAGCAATTTTACCCAGAAATCTTTTCTCAGAGGCCATCTAAGGCTTGTATTCCCCAGCATGAGTCCGTAGGCACTAGACGTGCCTAGTTTTCCCCCAGCAGAGTTGTTTTCCTCTCTTCAACATTTATTTTGTTGAAGTGGTTCTTTTGCATTTGCATCGTGCATAGCATCCTCCAAAACGCGTAGCATTTCCATTTCGTACGGAGCATTACGCCATTTTCAAACATATGCATTTTGAAACATAAACCAGGTTATTACCTTTTTGCTTTCGAGTGTATCCCGCAGGTGATTATCATCCCGGCCTGTGCGGACTGCTTTTTTGTGAAGCTCTTCTCTCTAGATGTTGGTTTTCTGACGGTGAAGTTAGATGTTTGTCTTCTGACGGTGAAGTTAGATGTTTGTTCTATGACGGTGAAGTTAGATATTTGTCTTCTGACGGTGAAGTTAGATGTTTATTTGTCTTCTGACAGTGAAGTTAGATGTTTGTTTGTCTTCTGACGGTGAAGTTAGATGTTTGTTCTCTGACGGTGAAGTTAGATGTTTATTCTCTGACGGTGAAGTTAGGTGTTTATTCTCTGACGGTGAAGTTATATGTTTGTCTTCTGACGGTGAAGTTAGATGTTTGTTCTCTGACGGTGAAGTCAGATGTTTGTTCTCTGGCGGTGAAGTCAGATGTTTGTTCTCTGACAGTGAAGTCAGATGGTTGGTTTTCTGATGACGAAATCAGATGTTTGGTTACTTGACGACGAAGTCAGATGTTTGATTTGCTGGTTGTGATGTCAGAATTTTTTATTCCCCGCAGATGTTTGGTTTCTGATGGCGGAATCAGATGATGGGTCTGATGGTGAGGTCAGAACATGTTTATCCCTAGCAGAGACTTGACGATGAAGTCAGACGATGTTTTGAGTTGACGGCGAAGTCAGACTATTTTAAGTTGACGGCAAAGTCAGATTATTATTAAGGGTTGATGGCGAAGTCAAAGTGTTTTGGGAAATAACGGCGAAGTCAGATTATTTTGAGAGCTGATGGCGAAGTCGGATTATGATTGAGAATTGACGACGAAGTCAAACGATTATGGGAACTGACGGCGAAGTCAGATGGTTTTGATGACTGACGGCGAGGTCAAATGTTTACTTGATTGAGGATTGACGGTGAGGTCAGATCTTTGTACTGACTTGATGTCGAGGCCTGACGATGATGTCAGATGCTTTTACCAATTTGATGTTAATGATTGACGGCGAGGTCAGATGTTCTTACCGACTTGACGTCGATGTTTCCTATTTGGGTTATGAGTTAGCTCATTGTCCTTGAAACCATCAAATACAATTATTTTCGGGGACTTTATTCTAGTGAACAATTTTATTCGATTACCGTTTCATTCTACGGTTGTCAAATTTCCGGGTTCTTTGGTATTCAACCGTCTTTTACCTTGAATGTTTGAAAGTCGTTCGCTTTTCATCCCTTTAGGTCCAAGACACTTGAATAGGGGCAGCTGTTGCACCCCAAAATTTGACCAACCTCTTTTCTTAATCTTTGGCTTATGTTTCATTGTTCTAGCATATCACATTGCATAGCATTTTGCATTTACAGGGGATCAAGTGTCTGTCTGTGTACCACCTAAGAGGAGAGTCTTTATCGGTTTCGAGCTTAAGCAAAGGCACTGGTACAAACCATCAGAAGACTGTCAAGGAGTCCATAGGGTCTTATCACTAGTGTGAACACGAGGTAGAAGCTTGTTGAATACCTCAGAGGTTATAGTGAAGTGGAATGGTTACTCAGTTCATCTAAACAATATCAGGCCAAAAAGGGTTGGAATTAGGGTTTCAATTTTAATCAGGATAAAATTTGTTTCTTGAAGCAAACTTGTTTCCATGGCCCTCCACATGTCCTAAGATGTTTGAGGATAAGAGATCGATCATAAATTTTAATCATAAGAGCTCTGATTGATCAGTTGATTGAAAATCGGGAGGTTTGGAGAAAAGTCAACTCTGCAGTGAAAAAAGTCAACTCCTGACTTTTTGAGGTCAAGATCATGATCCTGAATTTCAATATGACCAATGGGTGGAATTTGATCAAGAAAAGTCAAGGAAATAATGAAAAATCAAAAGTTGTTGAAAGTTGCTATTTTGGGATTTAGGGTTTTAGAAACCTTCCATTTTTGGAAAATTTTATGTTTGGAACAACCATCTTCAAAGCCATTTTTCTTCATGATCAAGGTTTCAAATGAATCTTTGGCCAACATCAAAGTTGTTCCTTTTATATCAAGATTTCTTTGAGTACCAATTCATAATCATATGATATTTGGAGCTCAAGTTATGATCGATCAAAGTTGGAGATTTCAATGGTTTCAAAAGTTGTTAAGTTTGGGCAGATTTTTGCACCACTTTGCAAGCCAATTTTCATCATCTTCTTGATGTCAAATGAAACTTTGTCCCAAATGAAAGTTGTAGAGTGTGTTCCAAGCTTTCCAAAGAGTCTAAGAAGTCCTCAATTGGATTTGAGAAACTCAAGTTATGGATGGGCAAAGTTGGGAAAAAATAAGCCAATTTCATAACTTAGAATTTTTTCTAAGTTATTCATGAGCAGTTTGCTTGCCACGATTTTCAACCACAAATTTCATGATCTTCCAATCTTCAAATCAAGACAACTCTAACATTAAATTTGTTCTACCCCATGCCCTCTTTCATTTGAGTCCAAGATCAAAGTAATTGGATTTGTGAGCACAAAATTATCATTGATCAAAGTTGGTACATTGAACATTTTTGTTATAGAATGAGAGGTGGGTTTTGTTGGTTTGCTTCTATTCATCAGCCTTTACACTCTCCCATGCGCATGGGAGGCTGTTTTTGTTGCTACCAAGTTTTGCCAAAACCAGCATAATCCCCTTTTTTGCCATTTTGTCATTTTCAAATAATTACCCAAATGAACTATGAGCCAAAACCAACACAGCCCAAGGTCTTCCCACACTGTTGCAAGGAAAGTAATTATGCAGCAGCTGTAGCACCATTTCTGCATCCACCCTTGATTCAAAAAGTGACTATGGGGATGAAAATCTGTCCATTCACCTTCTTGCCTTGGTCAAACCCTAAAAACCTGATTTCACTCAGTATTTAAGCTAAGCATCAGTTCACACAAACCCTAGCCACCACTTGTGCGAAAATCAGAAGAAAAGCTTTTGAAATTTTCTCTAAAATTGCCCTAGAAAGGCAACTGTTAGTTTCAAAAGGGAGACTTCAAAGCTTGGGAGAAAGAGAGGTAGCTTGCTGTTGGTTTTTGCTCAAGACAGTCTTCAAGAGGTAAGCACTTCTTAACTCTCTAGTTTATATGTATTTGTATCATTAAAACATGTTCTGGTTCTGTTTGTGTTCTTGGGTTTTTTTGTTTGAACTTGTTGAGAGCATTAGTGTTGTTGTGGTCAGTAACTGTTAGCATATATTATTGTAGTGTGTAGTGTTTTTATGAATGAACTTAGTTTTTAGATGATGCTAGGACCTTGTTTTAGATTCTGTTTGGTTGGTGATGATCAGCAGTACCACACTTAATGTTTGTTTGTGCTTGTCAAAGTTTCATAGGAAACAGTTGGCTTGAAGCATAATGATTAAAGCAAGAATGTTATACTGCTGCTAAGCCATTGTTCTGTTTTTCCTGTTTTTGCTACTGTCATAGTTTGTTGGCACTAAGAGTCTGTTTGAACTTTCAACTGCATTGCAAGTATGTTTGTTTTTTTACCAATGTTGAGATGATTCATATTAATTTGTTTAGGCATATGAAGATCAACTGTGCTTTCTTGAAAGCCATTGGTTTAAGGCATGATGATCGGAAACAAGAATGCCTCTTTTCTTCTTTGTTGCTTAACTGTTTTTATCTTAAGGCAGTTGTTGGCCATTATGTTGAGATGATTCACAATGGATTGTTGATGATCAACTTGGTTTTGGTTGTGTCTTTGCTGTTTTGAACTGTTTGAGGTAGCAATCTGTCATTGGAGAGTGTATGGTTGTCATGACAAACCTATCAAGAGCCTCAACATTGCTGTGGTTAGAAAACTGCTTTGGCCCTGTCCTATTTTGTTCTTGAGTAGAGTTTATTAATACACACTGTTGAACTTTTAGAGCAAAGTTTTCGTGGATTGTTCTTGAGTATGGCAACAGGTTTTGATAACTGTTACTGTTTTTGTTTTTCACTTTCAATCCAGATTGCAACTCTCACACCATATCATGTTCTAATGCCTCTTTGAGACATCCTTGTGTTCAGACTGCATTTATGGCATATTTAGCATGTGTACATGTGAATTTATCTACCCTATGTGTGTGTATTTTGCTGACTGTCATGATGGAAGCATGTTTGCATAATAATATAAAACCTGCTGTTGTGGTATGCGTTACCTTGTTAAATTTGCAAATTGCTCTTGTTGCTCAGTATGCTAAAATGTTTTGGTTGTTGTTTTGGCATTGGCTGTTGAAACCTTGAAATGAGAGGTCATTGATCATTTTTGACTTACTTTGCATCATGGACTGTCTACTTGATTGTGCATCTGTCTGACTTAGCTTTGTAATGTAATGATGCATTATGTTTTAATCCTAAGTGATATGTGACTATTTGGATCAGTTTGAATCTCATGTGCGATACAATATGTGAATTGGTGTTTAAAACTGTCAAGAGCATAAGACTTTCAACTTGTTATTTATTTTGGCACTTTGCTGCCATTTTTCTGTTGTGAGATTTGTGAATTTCCAATACCATTTTGAATGTGGCCAAGACTTGATATTTAGAACTGCTATTGGGATTTGTGTGATAAGTGCACTTGCCTGTTCATATTGATGGTTTAAGGTTGCTGACTCTTATTGTTGGGTTACATCACCCTTGATCTAGCTTGGTGATGACAGATTTGTGGAGCTGTCTAGGTTTAATTTAGCTTTCCTTATTGGATTTGTGATTTTGCACCCTCATGCTGTGTTGGATCAGTTTTTTTCCGGAAAACTTAACGTCATGACTATGTGGTCATTGGACTGTTCTTGAAAACCCGTTACTGTCCAGTTTTGCTGGTAGAATCTTCTTTTTGGTTTCTCATAGTTTACCTCCTTCCTGTGTAGAAACTTTTTTTAAAAAATGACTTCAGACCTTGGTTAAGGTAGTAGCCTGAAGGGCTTCCTACTGCTACTTTGTTTGGCTGTAAAGTTGTTTTGTTTAAGTTATAACTTCAGGTGTGCTCAGACTATTTAGATTTTGCAAGACCTTTTGGTTTGAGAATTTGAGTTTGTTAACTCAGGTATAGGTTTCTGTTAGTAGGAGCATTTAGTTTATACTTTTGATTTACATCTGAGATGTTTGGTTGGGACAGAGGTGATTAGCCAGGTTTGTTGCCATGAGAATGTTGGGCTGGTTAGTGGAGTCAGCCTGTTGCAAGTGGGAGTCCTTTGAGTGTCTCAGCTTTTGCCAGCGGTTTGTTTAAAAGGGCGTGGATTTGTCATTAGAGTGAGGACTACCACCAGGATTTAGGTGTTGATTGTGAATCCTTGCTACTGTTAGAGCATTAGGTGCTTTGTTATGCTAAGAATCATGAAAACTGGGTGGCATGGATTTGTAACTGATGGATTGCTTTGGTTTTGAAGGAGCCATTTTGAGTGGTATAATTCAAGCAGTTGCAAGCATGTTTTGATTTGGACTGCTGGCTGTGTAGGTTCTGAATTTGCCTTTTTGTGTTTAGTGTGACTTAGACCATTTACCGCTGTCATGAAACTTGTGGACTGACTTGTTATCTCTAGTCCCCCATACATGTTGGATCTTGCCTTGAATCAGTTGTGAGCATCTTAAAATCTCAGAAGTCTTATTTGTTCTTTGGAAGCTAAGTGTCATGGCTTGACAGTCTCACCCGAGGTTTTAGGATTTATTTGCCAAACTGTTTGTGTTGGAGTGTCTTAGGCATGTTGGTCTGTGAACCTGTTCAAATATATTGCTATTTTTACTTTTCAAAATACTCTTGTGTGATTGTTTTTATCATGTTTTTTTTTCTAAATCTGCCACTGAAGTCATGACAGTTTGTTTGGAAACACCAAAATATGATTGTCAAGACTCTAAGTACATTGAGTTAGCAAGTTTTGTTTTGAGGTTTTAATTTGCCAATTCATTGCTGGCTGCCTGGACCTTTTTGGTTAGAATTGAGTTTGTGCTTAGCAAGATTTTGGTTTTTCATTTATGGGACAATTTTTGAATTAGTGTGTGGTTTTGACAAGATCAAGTTTGGTACTGTCATGGGATATAAGGTTGGTACTGTCATTGTGATGCTAAGTTGTTGCTGCTTCTGTTCTTCTAACTTCCTTTATTGTCAATTTAACTATTGTACTAATGTTTGCATTCTTGATAAAAAAAATGTGTGTTGCTGATCCTATTTTCAAACAAACTTCTTTGATTATGTTTTGTGTTGGAAAAATTGTAATCATGTGGTATGAGCTTGCTGTTGAAACAGATGATGATGTTTAGAGTTTGAAATTGTGATGGTAAGTTTAGGTTTTGTTGTTGCCAAAGATATTTTTTTCTTTTAACTAGACTTGGTAGTGATTCAACCAATGTTCTATCATGTATAAAGACAGTTTGTGGATTAAGTGCAGCCATGTTTGGGTTTTATTTGCTGTGCTATTAGAGATGTTTTGAGTTTGTGTCTGTCAATCCATATTGACATACCATTGAGTCTACTAATTTCCTGCTTGAGGTACTATGGGCCTGTTTGGTTTTCACCTACTGCTAGATTTGTTTTCTTAAGAGCTGGTTGCAGACCTGGGATGTAAGAGTTCTGGTATTAGCACAACTGAGAGGTTGTTTGTGAACCTCCATTTAGAGTATTAGGATCAGTCTAGCATTTAGTGAGGTGTTTAGCATTATCCTTAGAGTGAGGTTTGTCTTGAGAATTTCTAGAACTTTCATGTACCTCAATTCTGTTTAGATCCTTGATTGGCGGTTTGGTATGGTTGATCTGAATTAATGTGAATTTGCCACTCCCACTGCTGTGAATTGAAGTTGCTTCATGCTGAAGTTTTGTGTTTTGATGAACATGACTGTTTTATGCCTGCTATTTGCTCATATATGTGTGGAACTCATGATTGTTACATGCCTGTTGTTTTATGCCTGCTTTTGCTTATAGATGTTTGGAACTCATATGCCTTTTATTTTGGTTTGAACCATTCCAACTTATGCAACAATTTGCAACTTCATGGTCACTTTTTAATTCACTAAGAATTTGAGATTCTTCTTTAGGCATAATCCATGAACAACACATTTAGGGTGTGTGCAGACCTTTACTTGTCCTTAAATCCACCAGTTTTGATCATTAGAGCTCAAAATGCATTTCAAGCACATTCTTGCATAAGCCATAGATTTTTCTACTGTGTGCATAATTTGGAAATTTGAGCAATGCCATTGTGTTCCTTGTGAAAAGTTAGTCAAGTTAGACTAAAAGTTTGCTCAATTTGGTTGAGATTTGAAGAAGTTAGAGCGAAACCGTTTTGAAATGTTCTTGCCTTGCTTGCCTTTGTTTTGCCCAGCCATGCGCGCTTTGAAGGTTATATGTTTATTGGGGTGGCATAATACACGGATGTATCGCCACCCCAGTGGTTAAAAGCCTTGCCATAAGTATCTTGCCATGCCATGAAACCCCGGTTCGAGCCCAGCTTGGGAAGTTTTTTTTACTTTTTTCTTTCTTTCATTTTCCATGTTTTATATTTAATGTTTCTTTTCCTTTCCTTATCACACGCGTGCAGTGGTAGAGATGGTTGAATTTTGGGCTTGCAGCCTTGAGGTCAAGGCTTCAAACCCTTATGGCAGCATTTCTTTTTTTTTTTAGCACTTATTTGTTTTACTTTAATTCTTTTCCTTTTCTTATTGTTATTTATTTTTAAGTAGCTTTTTTTTAATATTATTAAAAAACCCAAAAAATCATCTTTTATTATTTTAATATGTTATTTTATTTTTCATGTTTTTATTTTATTTTCT
This sequence comes from Lathyrus sativus, assembly GCA_963859935.3. Lineage (NCBI taxonomy): Eukaryota > Viridiplantae > Streptophyta > Magnoliopsida > Fabales > Fabaceae > Lathyrus > Lathyrus sativus. The sequence continues at coordinate 216,218,682 of OZ012741.1, forward strand.
GTTTTATTTCATAATTTTTTATTATTTTGAATTCACCATTTTATTTTCTTTCTCATTTCATCTGCGATTGATTTATTTAGTGTTTACTTGGCCTTGTGCCATGATCCTCCATCTAGGATTCCTAGTCCCTCCGTTTAGGATGGGAGTAGGAGAGACATTAGGTGTTCAATCATATGCATGATAACATTAGGATAGTTTCATTCCCTTTCATCCCGACTTTAGGAGCATTGTGCATGACAACTTTAGGTTTGGATTTAGTCCTCCTTTAGTGTCCTTTCTCTTGTCATCTCAAAACAATCATAAAACACTTAATAAAGATAATGAATGTTGTGCCATGCGCCTTATACTTAGGAAATGGTGTTTGAGGGGCCACCTCTCGATTGCATAGAGTGTCTAGTATACGTCCTTAGGGCGATATGCGACGCATTCGATCCTAAGTTCTAGACTTTAGTACAACATACATTATGATCATTCAAATTCAAAACACTTCTCTAAAAAACACAAAAAAAAATCATTCAAACTTCTTTTTGCCCTTTGGGGCCATTAATCTTGGAAAATCTTTTTTCAGAAAAAAGAATGTTGTTGACTCTTAGTTCTATCGCAAACGGTAATGCCTAAGTCTCCCATGCTCGAGCTGCATACACCAACTGCTAGAACTACTTGTTAACCTTACTCGGGCCTAAAAAACAAGTTGAACAAACCTGTGTTCCTCTTTAGCCCGAACTACGTTTGCTATGATCTTTCATACCAAATGAAAGTACGTAGGCACAAGACGCGATGTCTTGGCGAGCAACCTTCCCCTCCTCTCCCGTAGTTAGCCGAACTACGTTTACTCTAACTTCTCATTCCAGATGAGATACGTAGGCACAAAGCGCCATTGCTTTGCCGAGTCACTTCTTATTCTTTTGTCCTCAAGCCTGTAGTTAGATAAATTTACACCCTTTTAGACTAGACAACAAGCGTGGATCCCGTCGAGTACGACTGACATGAGGGATGCTAATACCTTCCCCTTGCGTAACCGACTCCCGAACCCGAGATTTGGTTGTTTTTTTTATATTTAAAACTGGATTACAATTATTTTATGAAAATATATATGTTTTTAATTATTAAAAGGAAGGTTAGTTAGGGATTAAAAATAATAATAGTGACTAAGAGGATGATTAAGAGTGATAATTACGGTGAGTGTGTGTAGTGTGTGATTAATCATTATCACAAATAATAAAAAACAACAGAAAAAAGAACAGCAAACAGATAAAAAAAATGGAAACCCTAAGCTCTTCCACCCTAGGTTCCTCTGCGCCGTCACTCATTTCTCTCGATCTCGCTCGATCTCGCTTCTCTCTCGTGGCTTCGACTTTTCTCTTTGTCTTCATATTCTACATCACCTGAAACACAACAAAGCACATCAAAATGTTCTACGATTCTATAGAAAAAAAGGATTTTTACCGAAGGTGGTTGATGCGGCGCTGGGGGTGAGGTTCCGTCGGCTTCGTGCTTGCGGTGGCTGGAGGATATTTCGTCAGCAAAAAGAGATAAGCTCTTCTCTACTCAAAAGCCTCCTTTCGCGCCCCTTAGGGTTTTTTCACCGTGACGATTTTTAGGGTTTCGAACTTGTAGTTGTTCGTGTATTCTTCGTCTCTCTTTATTCGTTTCCAAATTCCCCTTTATATAGGAAGGCATCCTGGATAAGTAATCAAATCATTCTTGAATGCTGATTTAATTGTTGATTGGGGATTTTCCAAATTGGTTTTAATCGGTTCTGAAAACTTTCCGGTTTTGTTGATTTGCACTGATGTCTTGATTAAATCTCCGATTTTGCACTTCAATTGGGATTGGATTTGGTTCAATGGCATCTTCTGTTATTCTACGAATATTCTTTAACAGTTACTTTGCTGACTTTGAGTTAACGCCTTCTTTCCTTCCTTCTTCGCAGGACAAAGTCTTCATTTGATCGATGCCTAACGGGAAGAGTGTGGGCAATGATGACGTCGTCTGAGCTGCGGATTACGGTTACCGTTTGTTGTTTGCGAAAGTTCCTTAATGCTCTTGGGTTAGTAGGGAGTTGATGGCGAATCTTTTGCTGTCCTCCTGGCTACTCGAGCCTTGCCCAATGATGAGCCAAAACCTGCGGGCTAAGCCCCCTTCCATCTTTGCTCATGAATTATAACATTTGTGGTCAATGTGTTGCCGTGGTTGCAGGTGATGAACCGAAGCTAATAACGCTGCTCTGTTGTTAATTGCAGCTAGTTTGCAAATGACATTTGCCGCTGATGGAAGCTGATTCTATGATTGTCTATTTGTTGTAGCTGGTGTACTTGTTAACGTTCCCCTGATGTTTGCTATACCCGTGGTCACTTGTGATTGATGAGGGACCTCTTGTTGCGCTGATAAGCTTTTCTTCTTTCAGGGTGCTTGAGGTGGTGATGATGACACTACGTGTATCTGAGCCTATGTCAATTGTGCTTTCGAATCATGTTGGGACTTTCTCAAAATGGTCGCCTTGTTGTCCATATTTGATTCCTTCGGTAAGAAACTGGAGGCAGCTCTGGTTTGTCACCTTTCCGGCCACTCGAAGTTTAACCTGATGATGAATTGATCTGAGGGTTGTACCTTCTCCCACCTTTGCAAATGTTGGGACGGATTATCTTTTTGTGTTATTCATTCTTACTGGTTGGAAATGCTTGCAGGGGATGGGATACTGATGCGATGCTGGTTGGTACTTATGCTTGGTATATTTGCTGCTTACACCTGGTATGGTTGTACTGCTGTTATTTGTAGCTTGTGTGATTGCTGATGTTGGTAGCAGTCTGAGGTTGCTTCTCATAGCCCGTTGTGAACTTGTGCGGAGATACCCGGTTCTGTTATTGATTCGATTTCTCTGGGGCAAAATCTTGAGCTGCTAGGTGTCGCTACTGCGAAAATCGGCGCCGGCTGAACAGAAGAGTCGCCACCGTGCGTTATTTATCCCAACGGAGGGAAAGGAAACGCTCAGAGTAAACCTACCGCAAAGACGGGAAAGGAATGGTCATCGCAACCAAATCCTGGATTCGGGAGTCGGTTACGCAAGGGGAAGGTATTAGCACCCCTCACGTCCATCGTACTCGACGGGATCCACGCTTGTTTTCTGGTACGGATTGTTATTCTATCTATTCTAAAGGTCAAGAGTTAAAAGAAAATAAAATGAATCGGCAAAGTATCGCACTTTATGCCTATGTATTCCCGTCTGGAACGAGAAATCAGAGTCAACGTAGTTCGCCTACCTACGGGAAAGGAGGGGAAGGTTGCTCGCTAGGATATCGCATCCTATGCCTACGTACTTCCATACAGCATGAAAGATCAGAGCAAACGTAGTTCGGGCCACGTACGACACAAGTCTGCCTTGATTGTTTTTATCCTTCTGAAAAAGGTTTTCTCCTGATTATGGGTCCAAGCAGACAAAAATGACGTTTTTGATTGGTTTACAGTCTTTTACGCAAGAACTGTTTTTTATGGTGTTTGAAATGTTTATTGTGTTTTTCTGATTGTTTTGAGAAAGAAGAGAAACAGAAACTCTAACCTATGGTTTAAAAAAGGGAATCAAAATCTAACCTAATGTTGTCATGCATGGATAAGAACCTAATGTCTGTCATATTTCTCTCTTGCGCAGAGAGAAACAGAGATCCTAAGGGGATAAACGGAAAAACAATAACATATATACAGTAAAGCAGTAAAATGCATGAATGCAGCAGTACAAGCTAGGCAAGGGAGTCCTCCTCTTCCTCGAACCTTGAAAACAACAGGCAAAAGCGAACAAAATTCACTTTCAACCTAACAGATTAATTGGCAAACAATACAGTCCCGAAAACTCAAACAATACATCAAAAGCTTCTAAACAGCAAAAAAATAAACCGTAAACAGCAACTCTACACAGCAAGCTCCATCAACATCTTCAAGCAAAGTCTTCATCAACAAGCTTCCATCAAGCATCTATCTTCAAGGAGGAAAACTCTAACAGTAATCATCTTCCACAGCTTCAAGCAGCAGGGCTTCAAACAACAGCAGTCACATGCACAGCTTCAACAGCACAATCTTCAAACAATGACTTCCATCTTTAATCTTTCATGGCTTTTCTTCAAATCAAACTCTCCAGGATGAGGAACAATTAATAGGATGAATTGAGATGTTAAACAGTTAGTTGACCGCCAAAGGTGGCAAACAGACTGTTAACAAAATGTAGAATGTTTCTCTCAAGAGTTCTATCTCTTAGATACTGTCACCAAGCCTTCCAAAGGAAGGGGGTGAGTATCCTAGAGAGACTCTGAATCATAGAGAGGGATGGAGGCAAACAAAGCCATCCATGTTTAAGAATCAAATTTCTACTCTAAGCTCTACCTAGCTCCTAGTTCCTGTGATCTTCAACAGCTACAAGCAAGCTACAATTTTCATCAACTCTTGAACTTGTTCTTCAATCCTTGACTTTGTCTTTGTCTTCAATGCTTCACCATCCATGGTCTTCAAGCCAAGCCCAAACCCCAAGCAAGCCCAACAAGCCCAAATAACAAGCAATAACCCCAAAACGGGCACCCCATACAATCAAACAATTACAAAAATATACTAAATATTAATATAATAGGGGAAATTCTAATACTTATTCTAAGGGATCTACTACACTTTCCCATAATACCCCTATAGTCCCATCTTCTAATTCAACCTAAAAAGCCCAAAAAGGAATTGTTTTGTTGCACCTATGTTATGTTCAAAACCCTAATTATTCTAAGTTTTTTATTACACCATATCTATTTCAACATTTTTTTACTACCATTTTTATTCTAAAGTTTTATCACATTATCCTAAGGTAAACCCTAAAGTATATTAATATCTATATTATCAAGATCGAAGATCAAACCCTATATCAATTTCTAAGGGGTCTAAACAATTCCTAACATGCAAGGGGTCAAGGTTAACCATCAATTGGGAAGGTCCTAATCAACAACCCTAAAAAAGAACCAAATTACATCTAGAAAATCTACAAAAATTCCTAAGGGAACATGAGAGTGTTAGCTACAATCTACCAAAAGATATATGCAAGAATCATCACCAATTGAGAGAACAAAATTCTACAAAACAGCGGTATCAAATGTGCAAAGCAAACATCATGCAAAATACTCATCAGAATGTAAAATGCAAAAAAAATGGGAAAACAATCCACAAAAATCTAATAAAAATTATACAATATCCTGAAGATGTTATCAACCTATGGTAAAAATTTCAAAACCAAACTCTAAAGTTAAGATCACTTTCTAAAGGAAAACCTATAAAGTATCCAGGGAACATTCAGATGGCGATGGATCTAAAAAGCGAATTCAAAACTAAACTTAGAATCGTCTAGAAATTCCAATAAAATTTCTGGGGAACCCTATGCATATCATCTAAAACATATCCAAAAATCAGCTCAAAATCATGAAGCATTAAAGAGAACAAAATTAAACAAAACAGATCAACAGTTATGTACACCAATGGATATTAGCACGAAAGAAAAATCATAACTAAGTCAAAAAAAATCTAAAAAATGCAAACTCAGCGCCTAAAATTTCATAAGATAATCAAGATCTGTAGAAAAAAGCATCATAATTTCTTGAATATTTTTACTATTTTTGACGTAATAAAAGCAAACAGGACTCAAAACAGAAAAATAAAAAGAAAAAGGGAATGAAGAAAATCTCCAAATTAACAATCCTAAAATCATCCATAGGTGTTCATGATCCTAACCGCATGAGAATTTCTAATTATCTCATCCTAAATCCATGGAAAAGTGAAGGTTTACATACCTTGATCGGAGCTTCGAAACGGAGTATCTTCGGCTCTTTTCGTACTTCCGAAAGCTTCAATTCGTTCAACAATATGCAAGGAAAGTGCTACAATCTTCGAATCGAACCGAAATCGCCTTGAATGAAGAATCACCACTTGATTTTCTCTCTTGAAAATTGATATGCTCTCTTCCAATCCAACTCCAATCAATCACCAACCTTGCTTCAAATGAGTTTCTAAACATTTATAGAGATGATTGGAATATTCTAGAAATGAAGCCCAAGCCCAAAATAATAAAATCCATTTCCCTTGGAACTTTCTAGATTATTCATGTATCTTCCCTTGGAAATTTATAGATTGTTCATGTATCTTCCCTTGGAAGTTTCCAACCAAAATAGCCTTCCAAATGCCTTGTTAAGTGGTTTGGATTAGTGACTTACATTTCAAGTAACCACTTTTACAAAGGAAGTCATGAAATTATTTCTCAATTCAAAAATGTGCCAATGCCATTGTCTTTAAAATGCATTTTACAATCAAATTGGTATGTCATATGGCTTGTTTGTGACCTCTAACCCAAAATTTGATTTTTTTTCACCACTTTATTTGACTTATTCCCCTTTTTTAGGCCATTTTTATCACTTTTTGATAAAAGCCTTTTTAACATCTCATGACCTCCCTACTAGCCTTAAAACATCATTCTAAGCAAGTTTGATGTTGAAGATTTTTCCATTTGAAGCTTGGAAGTAGGAGATATGGCCTTATGCTTGAAATGACTTATAACCTCCAAATGCCCAAAAGGCCCTTGGCTTGTCAAGATCATAAGTAGAGCTCCACAAATCAGATTGAGGCATACAATACCTTTCTAGAAAGCTAAGATTATGAGGAACAACTTTCATGTTGGCCAAAAATCCATTTGAAAATTCCTTATGGGGAAAAAGTTGCTGGAAGTCAAGTAACTTTCACAGACAAATTTCAGATGCCTCTGATGACCTGTAACTTGCAAGAACCATAACTTGAGTTCTACAAATCTCCTTGATGCCTTCCAACACTCAAATTAAAGGTCTTGAGATAATCTACAAGTTCCATGTTGGCCAAAGATCCATTAGAGACTTGTATCTTGAATTATTCTGCTTGGAAGTTTGCCCTAAATCAGGGGATTTTACACTGAAACCCTAATTTAGAAACTTCTCTTCTTCTTGATTTCTTTTGATTTCTCCTTGGCACAACACCACATCCATATCCACATATCAAATGATGATCCCCCATTCTTCAAATAGGCCTTGATGTCCCTTCAATTAAGTATTTGACCTAGGGTTGACCCAGATGAAACCCTAATTGACTGTCTTCAACTGTAGTTCTTGTAATCACATCAATGACTTGTCTCACTCTAAAAATGACCCTATAGGTCTTCCATGATGTCTATATACATTCCATGCCCTCAATTCATAGCCCACAATCTCTTTGATAGTCTTCAAACCCCCTTAAGATAGGAGAAAAACCCACTGATTGGTCCACTAACTTCTCAAGCTTCAATTCCTTTCTGATGACTTGCATAGGCTTAAATTTTGAATAAGAACCTCTTGATAGGCTCATAGAGATAAGAATGGCACTCGGTCCCTTGTTGGATGGCTTGCCCATGCTATGCTATGCAGATGAATGAATTATGTACATGACCTAATATGACCTAATATGCAAATGCTAAAGCTATGAAACATAAAATCAGGTAAAATAAGTTGGTCAAATTTTGGGGTGCAACAGCTGCCCCTATTCAAACGATTTGGACCCGACTGGGTGAAATGCCTGGAGCCTTCAGACAATCGAGGTACGAAACGGTTGAATACCAATAAACCCGGAAATTTGCCAACTGCAAAACAACTACACCACTACTTGGGGAAATTTTTTTTTACTGATCCGACTTCATCACTATTCTGTCAATACTGGAACAATCCTTAGTGGCTTCACTGGAAGAAGACTTTTGTAAGAATGCAGCTCTATCTTGTCATGGGACACATACTATGCTCCCTACGAGGAAATCATCCGCCTATCCGAAACGGGAACACACCTCTTGCTTATGTCACACAAACTCTTCATCCGCCTATCCGAAACGGGAACACACCTTTGTGTATAACTGCAAAGAAATTGTCATCCACCTATCTGACACGGGAACATACTTCTATCCACTTTACTGAAAATCTTAATCTTCCCATTACACAGAAAAACCTTCATCTGCCCATCACACAGGAACGTCTTCGTCTGCCCATCACACAGGAACGTCTTCGTCTGCCCATCACACAGGAACTCTGAATTCTGCCCATCACACAGGAATTCTGACTTCTGCCCATCACACAGGGATGTCTTCGTCTGCCCATCACACAGGAACTTTGACTTCTGCCCATCACACAAGAATGTCTTCTTCATCTGCCCATCACACATGAATTTCTTCTTCTCGGACATAGCTTCTTTGCCTATTCTTTGCAGTAACTAACTCCGCTGGGGGATGTTCTGAGAATAACTGTCAAACACTCGCGTCAATACCAAGTGACCACCTCTGAATTTTGATTTCGTGAAAACCTCGTGCCAATGCACAACAATCTTGAAAAAACATCCCGCTGGCCGGGTACAACAATGCCTCAATTGGCAACTCTGTGGGGAACAATAAACTGAACTACATCACACGTCTCCGGGCGAGACCTCGATTGTCTAGTACCATCTGATCTTTAGAACTCCATACTCCTATTGAGAAAATACCTGAAAGCGAAGAGTCAATCAACCTGATCTATGCTTCAAAATGTGTATGTTTGATAATGGCGTAATGCTCCATACAATATGGAAATGCTACGCGTTTTATTTGGTGGATGCAAATATGACACTATATGTCGATGCAAATGCAGGTTCAAGCTGCTGGGGATAAGCTCTGACGAGCTTGCTTCACCAATCCTTGCTGTTGAGGACAAATAACACCATGCTGGGGAGTGAACGGGTATCACGAAGTATTCTGGCAAAATAAATGCCAGGACATACAACCAACTCTGTTGGGGAGAGATCTGAACTTTAATTTCCACTGGGAGGAAAGAAAATTCTTGCTGAATAGAGAGAACTCCGCTGGGGGGAAGAAACGACTCTCTTGGAGACAAAACTGGCTCCGCTGGGGGGAGAATAAAGGATCCTACCGGGAAGGAAACCTCTGCTGGAGAGAGTAGACGACCCTACTGGAGATAATGGATCTTCCTTGAGGAATGTACACTGTCTGAGTACAGCCTGCCAACTTGGAATCACTACTCTGAGGCTAATCAACTCTGCTCGGGATAGAAAGTCCTTGTGGAGGAAATCATACTGTTTGAATACAAATCACAATCTTGAGATTATCAACTCTTGTTGGAAATAACTGACCCTGCGGGGGAAAAAGAAAAACCATCTTTCTGAACCAATTTTGACTTGGTTATCCATCTTGAGAACCTTCTCAACTGGGGATTGCATCTACACATGCTCAATTCTGTGGGGATTACCACCTTGCCGGAGACATCTCTATTAAGATACTCTTCTGGGGAATTAACCTTGTCCTTCAATAAAGGGGAACGCCATTTCCACTTCCGGGAACACGACCTGCGTGGGGATTTACATCAACTGTAATCACATCTTTCATCCAATGCCCTGGATAGGCCATAGTAATTCTCTTTCGATTGCTTCAAACAGGCAAGGACCCTGCAAAACAGCACAAACGCGACAAAACAAGTCCATACAACCGAATCTATTCGGGTTAGCATTCGTGACATCATTTCAGTCAATTCAAAGTTTTAGCAATTATTGGCAAGGGCCAACACCGTTATGTACATGCTAGTTTTGTCAAAACAATCGGCGTTTTTTCACATACAAAACAATAAAGAACAAATATCGAGTACTGAATAACATGTTTTATTGATAGGGCCTCTAAATAGGCGGAGTTTTGTACACTGGATGTAACTCCTGAAAAGAGGTAGCTACACACAAACAAGTACACAAGTATGCACAGGAAGCATAAATACTAACACAAATATGTACACATGTCGGCAACGGGATGCAGACAAACACCATGAGCTGATCCTCCTATGACTCGCCTAACTCTGGCGCTTTCCCGGTATTCAACTTTCCGAAGAGGTTGTATCTGATAAACGAATCCTCAAGTATTCTCCAGCACCAATGTGCAATGCAGTATCAAATTCGGACCGCAGTCATTTGCTTTTCAAATCCCTAACTTTTGCGTGAACCGCCCTTTACGGGTTTTCAATTCACCGGGATACCCTTTTTTGCCGAAGCCGCCCAGTGTAGGTTTTCGACTTCGCGGGTGTACATTTTTTCAATTTTATCCCTAACTTTTACCCGAACCTTTTATTCTGTTTTTGGTTCGCCAGGATGCCCCATTTTTGCCTGGACTCTCCTTTTTTGTCCAGCGGGTCAATTTCAAGCAAAGTATTTTTTAACTGCGTCCGAATTCACAGGCGATGTAAAGTCCTCACCGTCCATGGTGGACAACAACAAAGCTCCTCCTGAAAAGACTTTTCTGACAACGTATGGCCCTTCGTAGTTGGGGGTCCACTTGCCCCTGTGATCTGCCTGTGGCGGGAGAATCCTCTTTAGCACAAGGTCGCCCGTCTGAAAGCTCCGAGGATGTACCTTTTTATCATACGCTTTCTTCATTCGGCTCTGGTACAAACGACCATATGCTAGAGAAGCTAACCTCTTCTCATCCATTAAACTCAGCTGGTTCAACCTGTCTCTCACCCATTCTGCCTCGTCCAGTTGGACATCTCGTAATACCCTCAGGGAAGGAATCTCAACTTCCAGTGGTAACACTGCTTCCATTCCATATACCAACGAGAACGGGGTTGCCCCGGCTGATGTGCGTACCGTCGTACGATAACCGTGCAAAGCAAAAGGTAGCATCTCATGCCAGTCCTTATAGGTCACCACCATCTTCTGAACAATCTTCTTTATGTTCTTATTGGCCGCCTCAACAGCGCCATTCATCTTGGGTCGATAAGGGGAGGAGTTGTGATGCTCGATCTTAAAACTCTGACACAGCTCCTTCATCATTCTGTTATTTAAGTTCGAACCGTTGTCAGTAATTATCCGCTCGGGGATTCCATATCTGCAAATGATATCTCGCTTGATAAACCTGGCTACCACCTGCTTGGTCACATTTGCATAGGATGCCGCTTCCACCCATTTGGTAAAATAATCGATTGCTACCAAAATGAAACGGTGTCCGTTAGATGCCGTCGGCTCGATCTTTCCAATCATGTCGATTCCCCACATTGAGAATGGCCACGGTGACGACATCACGTTCAGAGGACTCGGAGGCACATGGATCTTATCTGCATAGATCTGGCACTTATGACACTTCTTCGCAAACTTGAAACAATCGGTTTCCATAGTTAGCCAATAATAACCTGCCCGCAGCAGCTTCCTCGTCATGGCATGCCCACCGGCATGCATACCAAATGTACCCTCGTGTATTTCCTCCATGAGCAACTTCGCCTCTTTCTCGTCTACACAACGTAGTAGCACCAAGTCGTGATTTCTCTTGTATAGGACACCATTTGGATTCAGATAGAAATTACCCGCCAATCTCCTGAGAGTCTTCTGATCGTGACTGGATGCCCCAGCCGGATATTCTTTGTTTTTCAGGAAATTATGGATGTCAAAATACCAGGGTTTATCATCAGATGCTTCGTCAATGGCAAATACGAAGGCGGGTCTATCACGCCGGGAGATAACAATTCTGGGAGCCTCATTCCAGAAATTGACTTTATACATGGAAGACAATATGGCCAGGGCGTCAGCCATCTGATTCTCTGCTCGCGGTACATGATGCAACTCGACCTTGTCAAAGAGGGGCAACAATCTCCTCGCGTAATTCATGTACGGTATCAAATTGGGCTGACGTGTCTCCCATTCTCCTTTTATTTGATTCACCACCAGAGATGAGTCTCCATATACATCCAGATTTTTGATTCGCAAATCAATGGCTTCTTCAAGCCCCATGATACAAGCTTCGTATTCGGCTTCATTATTGGTAACTGGAAAGGTCAATCGAGCAGTGAATGGTATGTGCGACCCCTGTGGAGTAGTGATGATTGCCCCTATTCCGCTACCATAGGAGTTTACAGCTCCGTCAAAGATCAACTTCCATTTGGAACCCAATTCTGGTCCTTCGTCCGGCAACGGTTCTTCACAATCTTTCATCTTCAGGTACATGATATCCTCGTCAGGAAAATCAAACCTCGTCGATTGGTAGTCCTCAATAGGTTGCTCTGCCAAGTACTCAGATAATACACTCCCCTTTATAGCCTTCTGCGAGACATACTGGATGTCGTATTCGGTCAAAACCATCTGCCAACGGGCAATTCTCCCCGATAATGCCTGCTTTTCAAATATGTATTTGATAGGATCCATCTTCGAGATGAGCATGGTTGTATGGTTCAGCATGTATTGCCTCAAACGCTTGGCGGCCCAGGCTAGCGCGCAACAAGTTTTTTCGAGCATTGAGTATCGAGATTCACATTCAGTAAACTTCTTACTCAGGTAGTATATCGCATGCTCTTTTCTTCCTGTCTCGTCGTGTTGACCGAGAACACAACCCATACTTCCCTCAAGAACCGCCAAATACATAATCAAGGGTCTCCCTGCCACTGGAGGTATCAAAATAGGAGGCTCCTGCAAATACTGTTTTATTTTATCGAACGCCTTTTGACAATTTTCATTCCATGTTACAGCCTGGTCTTTTTTCAACAGCTTGAATAACGGCTCACACGTAGCTGTCAGGTGAGATATGAACCTGGCAATGTAGTTCAGTCTCCCTAAAAATCCTCGTACTTCTTTTTCTGTTTTAGGCGCTGGCATCTCTTGTATTGCTTTGATCTTTGCAGGATCCACCTCTATTCCTTTTTCGCTCACGATAAACCCCAGCAGTTTACCCGATCTCACCCCGAAGGTGCATTTATTAGGGTTCAGTCTCAACCTGAACTTCCTAAGCCTCTTGAATAGCTTCAGCAGATTTACCAAATGTTCTTCCTCCGTCTGGGATTTGGCAATCATATCATCTACATATACTTTAATCTCTTTATGCATCATGTCATGAAAGAGAGTAGTCATCGCTCTTTGATATGTTGCCCCAGCATTTTTCAGTCCGAAGGGCATCACTTTGTAACAAAATGTTCCCCACGGTGTTATGAAAGTGGTCTTCTCCATGTCTTCGGGTGCCATCTTGATCTGATTATACCCCGAAAATCCATCCATGAAAGAAAAGACAGAGAACTGAGCCGTATTGTCAACCAACACATCAATGTGCGGAAGTGGGAAATCATCTTTTGGGCTCGCTTTGTTTAGATCACAGTAGTCCACGCACATTCTGACTTTACCGTCCTTTTTCGGCACTGGAACAATATTTGCGACCCAAGTGGGATATTTCGTAACAGCTAGGAACCCTGCGTCCCACTGCTTTTGAACCTCCTCCTTAATCTTCACTGCCATATCAGGCCTAGTTCTGCGAAGCTTCTGTTTAACCGGCGGGCACTCTTCTTTTAGTGGCAAACGGTGCACAACCATATCCGTGTCCAGCCCAGGCATGTCTTCGTACGACCAAGCGAATACATCACTGTACTCTCTGAGCATCTCAACCAATCTTCGCTTGACGTCGCTCTGCAGCGCGGCTCCTATACGGATGTTCGTTTCAACCCCTTCCGACCCTAGGTTAATAATTTCAATGACCTCCTCATGAGGCAGAATGATTCGTTCTTCTTGCTTTACCAACCAAGTCAATTCTTCTGGAACTTCGCCATCTTCGACAACCTCCTCTTCGGCCTGAAATACCGGGTGCTCAAAGTCGAAATGAGTCATAGGCGGTTCGATGGTGTCATCTGAAAACGTTATCCTGCAAAAGAAATGGTTAAATGCTTCAAAATGTGCATAAAGCGAGTAACCACGTTGCCATTTTATTGTAAAACAAAAACAGGAAAGACAGAGAGCACAATATTTGCATGCAACAAAAAACGCCTTTTTATTTAATGATCTAAACATCACAATGTACATAAAAGAGTAACCCTAAGCAAAGTCACGATGCCCCGGGCAGGACACCGAGTTATTCAACAATTGAAAAATAAAGAAATTACTGTTTTGTAGTCACGGGAACAAATTCCTGAATTGACCAGTTGCATAGCCCTTGCCCCAGCACGCTTGGCCGGATCCAAGCATCCATGTCACAGTCACTGTCCCCCTCCTCTGAATCGGAGACAGCATTGATGGATTCAAAACAAACCCCACTGGACGTGATCGTCACTGGTCCTTTGAATTTTGGTGCCCCTGCAATGGGCGCTGATGATGACGGCTGATAACCCAGTCCGAACCTGTCCAGCTTCACAGGTATGTCTAGTACACAGCCCCAACCCTTCGTCTCTCCTGCTTGGACTAAAGCCTCCGCTTCTTTGTACGAGGATACGGCCACTTCCGGCGCTTTACTGACGACTAGAGCTTTATCCTTGATTTTCAAACTTTCAAATCCCTGGCAGGGCGTCTCATGAATTTCACCATCAACCTCGATGTATTTGAATGAGGACAAGTGACTCACCAAGATATCCTCCTCTCCACAGACGGTAACGACACTGTCACCCACCATATACTTCAATTTCTGGTGCAAAGTAGAGGTAACTGCCCCAGCACCATGTATCCACGGGCGTCCTAGTAAGCAACTGTACGCGGGGTGAATGTCCATAATGTAAAACTCCGTTTCAAATACCTCTGGTCCCACTTGCAAGGGTAACGTTATCGATCCAAACACCGATCTTCGGGTGCCGTCAAATGCCCGAACCACCAAATCACTCGGTGTACAGATGATTCCCCGGATGTCTAGCTTCATCATGGCCTTTTTGGGAAGTACGTTCAAAGAAGATCCTGTATCTACCAATACGTGGGACATAACCGTGCCCCGACATTCAACAGAAACATGCAGCACCATGTTGTGTTCTCTCCCCCTTGGGGTCAAATCAAAATCAGTGAATCCCAAACTGTGACCGGCGTTCACATGGGCCAGTACCCCTTCCAACTGGTTGACAGACACATCCTGAGGTACAAATGAAGTATCCAAAATCTTCAACAATGCATTCCGATGTGCTTCGGAGCATAACAACAATGATAGTATGGATATCTTCGATGGTGTTTGTTGCAAGTGCTCGACAATCTTGTAGTCGCTTTTTCTAATTAGGCGCATAAACTCCTCTACGTCCTTCAGTGACGTTTCCTTCTCATTCCTCTGTACAGGTATACCCTCGTTCACTTTTTCTTTTCCTCGAGCCAAACGCTGAGCTTCTACCTCTGGTGACACAAAGATCCTTCCACTTCGAGTCATCCCACCAGTTCCAACAACGTTGTCAACAACTTCAGCTGGTTGCTTATTCAATTCTATCTTCTCGCCATTGCAGTAGGCTTCCAACCCGTAGGTCCAGGGTATGGCTTTAGTATTTTCATACGGGAAAGGCCCCGCTTTTGTGATGGTGATCATTGGCCGCCTGGCTGGCGCCGTTATAGTAATCGTCTTTCGTGGGATAGTCACCATCGCTACATCATTAGCCTCATCCATCATAACCTCCGCAGGTTTCTCAACGGCTGTGCTGTCAAACTGTAATCTACCCTCGTCCATCAAAGCCTGAATACCTCTTTTCAACTCAATGCAGCCCCCATCTTGAGCCCAGCAATCCAGACAATACTCATCACAGCCCGGATGAACACCTCCTCTCAACAATCTGCTTTTAACCTTGCACAGTGGAGTCTTAAGCTCATCGACACTCAATACCAAATTCAGCTCTTCCTCTGTCAACACAGCATTTGCCCCATGGTTGGGCATAGGTGAATTCAAGATATTTGGGCCAGCTTGCCCGAAGTTGATGGCTTTGCTATCTAGCAGATCTTATACCACATGCTTGAAGGCATGACACGTCTCTATGTCGTGGCCAGGAGCTCCAGAGTGAAACTCGCATTTCTTATTCGTATCAAAGCCAAATGGAGGGGTACCCGTCATTGGCGCCATGGTCCTCTTTTCTACTAAATTCAAACCCAGCAATGTTTGAAGCAATTCCGCATATGTATAAGGAGGTACATCAAAAACCCTCTTCGGCCTCGTGTTAGGAAATCTCCTTTGACCCTGGTTAGGTCTCTGTTGCTGTTGTTGTTGTTGTGGTTGTTGTTGCGGCGGTATCTGCTGTAACGGTACTGATTGCTGAGGGAATGGAATTGTGACACTTGCCACCTGTTGCGGATGATTGTACTGATTACGTCCTCTACCTCGGCCTCAGCCTCGGCCTCTGAATACTGCACTCGTGTCACCCTGACGACGACCACCATAACCTTTTCTGTTATTTCCCGATGAAGTGGATTCCTCAGCGCGGAATATGCCCACTTTAATATTACTTTCGACTTTCTCACCCATCAAGACTAGGTCCGAGAAACTACCCAAGGAAGTATGGAACAACTTATCATAAAACACACCAGTAAATGTCCCTACGAACATATCATTCATCTCTTTGTCATCCAGCGGAGGATGAACTCGTGCGGCCATATCGCGCCATCTCTGCGCGTATTCCTTGAAGCTTTCATCTTTCTTTTGGGACAAACCCTGTAACTGGATCCGATTCGGGGCCAAGTCACTATTGTATTTATAATGCGCCACAAATGCGTCGGCCAACTGTTTCCAAGTCTTTATCTGGGTAGGCTCTAACCCCATGTACCATTCAAGAGAAGGACCAGACAAACTGTCCTGAAAGAAATGCATCAGCATTCTTTCGTCATTCGAATAAGCCGACATTCTTCTATAGTACGACCGCACATGAACGTTGGGTCAAGTATCTCCCTTGTACTTGTCAAAAGTTGGAGCCTTAAATTTCAAAGGTACCCTCAGACCGGGTACCAGTCCCTTCGTGGTCATGTCCAAACCAGAAGCACTTTGATTCACAACACCTTTCATCTGCTCCTCGAGCATCTTAATTTGCTGCGTGTTGTCTACAGGACCGTCAAAACCTCTACCAGAGAATGCATCTTCCTGCTGATCTTTGTTCCAGTTGACATTTTCATTGCCAAAGCCATCATACCCTTGATTGCAGCCAAATACATTCTGATTCATCATTGGTCCTTGACCTCTAATTCCGTATCCCTGATTGATACCAGCCGGTCCATACCCATTATTAACGAATCCAGTGTCGTTACCATTACTAGCCATTCCTCCATAACCTTGGTTAACCATACCAGCACCGTCGTATCTAAAGCCAAACCTGCCATCCTGACCACCATAGCCAAAGCCTTGCTCATTGTATCCGAAACCCGCATTTCCGAAACCATTATCTCCGTTATTATTGACGCCCCCAGATTGGCATCCTTGAGTCCAACATTATTAACAACAACTTCATTTCCAACTCCATTGTTAGCATTTCCGGTGCCAGCCCCGTTGTTCGCATTCGCGCCCGGCACATTTACCACAGGAGGGTTCACTACAGGCTAAGGAGTATGCACACTGCCTCCATGAATAGTCTCAACTTGTACAGAGTGGTGGTCCTCGTTACCACCTCCATTTGCCTTTGCCAATAGCGGCAACACCAGAGTCTGCAGGTTTTCCTGCCCCTTCATAACCGTTTCCATAGTCTGCATGAACTGTGTGAGCCTCTCCCGCATCTCCTGCATCTCTTGCTGTACTTGATCCATAATCTTCTTACAGTTTGTGCGAGTGGGATACCGATGAGGACGTTGACTTGCAATTCTATAAACCTGTCGAGATGCAGAAGATGAGATACAATTTCAATAATTAGCTGATAAATGCAATATGTATGCACATGCAATGCAATATGTGTCTGTGCGTTAGGGCGTATTATTTCCCCAACTCTAGTGCCATGTGCTTTGTGTCATGTCGTGCCGTGACAGTGCGGTGATAATTGGCTGATAATCATTCACAGAAGACGGAACAACTTGTATATAGCTGATCGGGCAAAGTTATACATCAATGTGAGGTAGTACAATAAAAGGCATGACCCCAACCAACAGGCCTGGTGATGGTCAGCTCAAAACAACAATATACAAATCAAGTCAAGTAGGTTCGTAGCCCCTGTACTCCTTCAATATCCTTTTGGTCTTTGGATGGTCCGGCTGAGCAAGCAATCCTTCAATCAGTGCGTCACCCCGCCTGATCACACGCTTCAAATCCTCGATAGATTCTTCCCATTCACCGTCCCCAAAGCAATCATCAACCTTTCTCTTCTGGGAACGAGCTTCTTTCTTGCGTTTGGCTACCTCATTCAATGCGTCCTGAAGAGCCCATCTAGCCATAACTTCCTCTTCTTACTTGAGCTTGCTAGTCTTCAGCTGGTGTTCCAAGTCAGAAATCTGCTGCTTTAGTTTGTCCTCCCTTTCCTTGTTATTGGTCAGCGTGGCATTCCACGTTTTGCTGAAGGAAGAGATTTCTCGATAAGCTACGTCTAGTGCCGTTTTATTTGATTCAAGCATATCATGTGAACTCTTGAAATCCTTTCCCAGACGCTCCCGTTTCTGTTTCTCTTCAACCAGCTTAGCATTCAATGAAGCTACTGTTTCAGTCTGTTGTTGGAGAGAGTATGCAGCTTCATTCTTCTCTCTTCTGAGCTGAGCCAGTTCTTTCTCTAATTCTTCATTAGCCAACAGCAAGGCTTCCTTCTCTTTTACAACTTGCTCATATACTTCCATGGTAACGGTGGTTGGTTCCTCTACTGGAATAGGAACATGGACTGGTACAGCTGGAAACGGCATTAGCAACTGTTTTGCTCTTTCTTGTACCCAGGCTTTGTACGGTGCGTAAGCTTGACTGTCGTTCTTTCCCAATAGTGGTTTCCCTCTCCTATTGATGCGTATCCAAGCGTGCTAAAGTTGGTCTAATAATTCTCCGTTCACATCACCAGTGAAGTACAGAGATTCCTGTACTTCTTCCTCCCTAGGTGGATCCTTCAATGCATATCCAAATTGGCGAACAAACAGAGATGGATTATAATTGATGCATCCCTTCCTTCCTATCAAAGGCACGTTTGGATATCCAGAGCAACTGAAAATCACCTCAGACCCTAGCAAATCCCTGTCAAACCAATCAATGTTTTCAGAAGAGAGTCTCATCAGGCGCTTCGGCCAGTCAGCTGTATCTGCAACCTCCACCAAAGGTTTTTTCTTAGGAAGGTGGCTCTCAAACCACATGCTCAGCAATGGCACACAAAAGTGAACACTCTTCCCTCTCCTCTTTTCATTCTTGTAATGCAACGAATGGTAGAAATCCCCGAGCAATGTGGGTACAGGGTTGCCAGCGGCAAACAAATGAAAGGCGTCAAAGTCCACAAAATCTGGGATGTTGGGAAACAATACTATCCCATAGATGCACAGAGCCAACACAACATTAAAGACTATCCAACATCCACTCTTGGCGTATTCCTGGGCTTTACCAATCAGGAACTGGAGGGAGAATCCTGGAACCCCGCGCGAAGAAGTCACCAATAGCTCAGAAGCGTCCAAGTGTAAAGCCTTTGCTAAGTCTTCCAACCTAGGCTTAGCGTCAAAGTGAATGAAAGGAACCTTATTCTGCACGGGCATCTCAACAAACACTGCGTACTCTTCCAAGGTGGGCCCCAAAATAAAGTCCTTGAAAGTGAAGCATCTCAAGGCAGGGTCATAAAATTGCATCAATGTATACAGCCCATCCAGCTCAACCTCAGTTGGTATACGAACCAACCTCAACAGTCTTCCGTAACTCATCTTGAAGCTTCTCTGGACATCCTCCTCAGCAAGGGAAATCAAACCAATCAGGGGAATAACATCAGGGGTTGGTAATTTGTATGCAACTGTCCTTTTCAAGCTAGCCATGATCAATAATCAGAAATCCGGACGCTAGAATAAGGGAAAATGCAAATGCACCTGCAGCACAGACACACGTTAATGAAATGCACATGATAATGGTTATGCAACAATGCAATGCAAATAGATGCAACAAGGGAACCAGGTGCCATGGCTAAGAAGCCCAAACCACATCATAAGTCTCAAACAGACCATCCAGAAATCCTCAACTCTGGTCTTAGACAGACCCAATACGAAGCTCCAATCCCGGTCTCTGATAGACCCCTCAACTGTCCATAAATATCCTGAATCTCAAATCAAGAAACAAACCGGTATCTGGAGGTCTAGTTACCTGCATAGTCCCAAAACCCTCTCCCAGGTAGGTGTCCTAATAACTGACAATGGTATGGCATCCTATGCGGTCGTCGGCGTCACAGACTTTCAGGGTTGATGATACGATTCCCAGAAGGAGTGGCATCATCAAATCCTGAAGAGGCCTCACTTAGCCAACTTCCAATTGATCGGTTCCCAGAGTCGACAATTCAACTAACCAGCAACCCACGCCACCCAAAGGGTGGGACAGGAGGCCAACCAGAGGAACCTCGTCTGAGTGTGAATTTTGCGGGACACCAAGACCTGCAAAGCAAGTGGGCGCGCGCTACTTTCCACTCTAATTCTAAGTACACTCAAGCCCAGGTCCGGCTTATCTCTCAATAATAGAACACCCATCACAACCCCCAATAACAACAATAATCAATAATATAGTGCTGAAGGTAAATGACATAAATGTAAATCCATACAAATTCCTCGACGGGAAAACAAACGTTAGGATTGACTCGCTTAAGGGACGTTGGATCCCAAATGCATAAGGAACTATCGCAGTCCTTAGCAACCAGAGATTCTGGGTTCGATCCCCAGCAGAGTCGCCAGCTGTCGCTACTGCGAAAATCGGCGCCGGCTGAACAGAAGAGTCACCACCGTGCGTTATTTATCCCAACGGAGGGAAAGGAAACGCTCAGAGTAAACCTACCGCAAAGACGGGAAAGGAATGGTCATCGCAACCAAATCCTGGATTCGGGAGTCGGTTACGCAAGGGGAAGGTATTAGCACCCCTCACGTCCGTCGTACTCGACGGGATCCACGCTTGTTTTCTAGTACGGATTGTTATTCTATCTATTCTACAGGTCAAGGGTTAAAAGAAAATAAAATGAATCGGCAAAGTATCGCACTTTATGCCTACGTATTCCCGTCTGGAACGAGAAATCAGAGTCAACGTAGTTCGCCTACCTACGGGAAAGGAGGGGAAGGTTGCTCGCTAGGATATTGCATCCTATGCCTACGTACTTCCATACAGCATGAAAGATCAGAGCAAACGTAGTTCGGGCCACGTACGAACCAAGTCTGCCTTGATTGTTTTTATCCTTCTGAAAAAGGTTTTCTCCTGATTATGGGTCCAAGCGGACAAAAATGACGTTTTTGATTGGTTTACAGTCTTTTACGCAAGAACTGTTTTTTATGGTGTTTGAAATGTTTATTGTGTTTTTCTGATTGTTTTGAGAAAGAAGAGAAACAACAACTCTAACCTATGGTTTCAAAAATGGAATCAAAATCTAACCTAATGTTGTCATGCATGGATAAGAACCTAATGTCTGTCATATTTCTCTCTTGCGCAGAGAGAAACAGAGATCCTAAGGGGATAAACGGAAAAACAACAGCATATATACAGTAAAGCAGTAAAATGCATGAATGCAGCAGTACAAGCTAGGCAAGGGAGTCCTGCTCTTCCTTGAACCTTGAAAACAACAGGCAAAAGCGAATAAAATTCACTTTCAACCTAACAGATTAATTGGCAAACAATACAGTCCCGAAAACTCAAACAATACATCAAAAGCTTCTAAACAGCAAAAAAATAAACCGTAAACAGCAACTCTACACAACAAGCTCCATCAACATCTTCAAGCAAAGTCTTCATCAACAAGCTTCCATCAAGCATCTATCTTCAAGGAGGAAAACTCTAACAGTAATCATCTTCCACAACTTCAAGCAGCAGGGCTTCAAACAGCAGCAGTCACATGCACAGCTTCAACAGCACAATCTTCAAACAATGACTTCCATCTTTAATCTTTCATGACTTTTATTCAAATCAAACTCTCCAGGATGAGGAACAATTAATAGGATGAATTGAGATGTTAAACAGTTAGTTGACCGCCAAAGGTGGCAAACAGACTGTTAACAAAATGTAGAATGTTTCTCTCAAGAGTTCTATCTCTTAGATACTGTCACCAAGCCTTCCAAAGGAAGGGGGTGAGTATCCTAGAGAGACTCTGAATCATAGAGAGGGATGGAGGCAAGCAAATCCATCCATGTTTAAGAATCAAATTTCTACTCTAAGCTCTACCTAGCTCCTAGTTCCTGTGATCTTCAACAGCTACAAGCAAGCTACAATTCTCATCAACTCTTGAACTTGTTCTTCAATCCTTGACTTTGTCTTTGTCTTCAATGCTTCACCATCCATGGTCTTCAAGCCAAGCCCAAACCCCAAGCAAGCCCAACAAGCCCAAATAACAAGCAATAACCCCAAAACGGGCACCCCATACAATCAAACAATTACAAAAATATACTAAATATTAATATAATAGGGGAAATTCTAATACTTATTCTAAGGGATCTACTATACTTTCCCATAATACCCCTATAGTCCCATCTTCTAATTCAACCTAAAAAGCCCAAAAAGGAATTGTTTTGTTGCACCTATGTTATGTTCAAAACCCTAATTATTCTAAGTTTTTTACTACACCATATCTATTTCAACATTTTTTTACTACCATTTTTATTCTAAAGTTTTATCACATTATCCTAAGGGAAACCCTAAAGTATATTAATATCTATATTATCAAGATCGAAGATCAAACCCTATATTAATTTCTAAGGGGTCTAAACAATTCCTAACATGCAAGGGGTCAAGGTTAACCATCAATTGGGAAGGTCCTAATGAACAACCCTAAAACAGAACCAAATTACATCTAGAAAATCTACAAAAATTCCTAAGGGAACATGCGAGTGTTAGATACAATCTTACAAAAGATCTAAGCAAGAATCATCACCAATTGAGAGAACAAAATTCTACAAAATAGCGGTATCAAATATGCAAAGCAAACATCATGCAAAATACTCATCAGAATGTAAAATGCAAAAGAAATGGGAAAACAATCCACAAAAATCTAAGAAAAATTATACAATATCCTGAAGATGTTAGCAACCTATGGTAAAAAAATTAAAAACCAAACTCTAAAGTTAAGGTCACTTTCTAAAGGAAAACCTATAAAGTGTCCAGGGAACATTCAGATGGCGATGGCTCTAAAAAGCGGATTCAAAACTAAACTTAGAGTCATCTAAAAATTCCAATAAAATTTCTGGGGAACCCTATGTATATCATCTAGAACATATCCAAAAATAAGCTCAAAAGCATGAAGCATTAAAGAGAACAAAATTAAACAAAACAGATGAACAGTTATGTGCACCAATGGATATTAGCACGAAAGAAAAATCATAACTAAGTCAAAAAAAATCTAAAAAATGCAAACTCAGCGCCTAAAATTTCCTAAGATAATCAAGATCTGTAGAAAAAAGCATCATAATTTCTTGAATATTTTTACTATTTTTGACGTAATAAAAGCAAACAGGCCTCAAAACAGAAAAATAAAAAGAAAAAGGGAATGAAGAAAATCTCCAAATTAACAATCCTAAAATGATCCATAGGTGTTCATGATCCCAACCGCATGAGAATTTCTAATTATCTCATCCTAAATCCATGGGAAAGTGAAGGTTTACATACCTTGATCGGAGCTTCGAAACGGAGTATCTTCGGCTCTTTTCGTACTTCCGAAAGCTTCAATTCGTTCAACAATATGCAAGGAAAGTGCTACAATCTTCGAATCGAACCGAAATCGCCTTGAATGAAGAATCATCACTTGATTTGCTCTCTTGAAAATTGATATGCTCTCTTCCAATCCAACTCCAATCAATCACCAACCTTGCTTCAAATGAGTTTCTAAACATTTATAGAGATGATTGGAATATTCTAGAAATGAAGCCCAAGCCCAAAATAATAAAATCCATTTCCCTTGGAACTTTCTAGATTATTCATGTATCTTCCCTTGGAAATTTCTAGATTGTTCATGTATCTTCCCTTGGAAGTTTCCAACCAAAATAGCCTTCCAAATGTCTTGTTAAGTGGTTTGGATTAGTGACTTACATTTCAAGTAACCACTTTTACAAAGCAAGTCATGAAATTATTGCTCAATTCAAAAATGTGCCAATTCCATTGTCTTTAAAATGCATTTTACAATCAAATTGGTATGTCATATGGCTTGTTTGTGACCTCTAACCCAAAATTTGATTTTTTTCACCACTTTATTTGACTTATTCCCCTTTTTTAGACCATTTTTATCACTTTTTGATACAATCCTTTTTAACATCTTTCTAAGCAAGTTTGATGTTGAATATTTTTCCATTTGAAGCTTGGAAGTAGGAGATATGGCCTTATGCTTGAAATGACTTATAACCTCCAAATGCCCAAAAGGCCCTTGGCTTGTCAAGATCATAAGTAGAGCTCCACAAATTAGATTGAGGCATACCATACCTTTCTAGAAAGCTAAGATTATGAGGAACAACTTTCATGTTGGCCAAAAATCCATTTGAAAAATCCTTATGGGGAAAAAGTTGCTGGGAAGTCAAGTAACTTTCACAGACAAATTTCAGATGCCTCTGATGACCTGTAACTTGCAAGAACCATAACTTGAGTTCTACAAATCTCCTTGATGCCTTCCAACACTCAAATTAAAGGTCTTGAGATACTCTACAAGTTCCATGTTGGCCAAAGATCCATTAGAGACTTGTATCTTGAATTATTCTGCTTGGAAGTTTGCCCTAAATCAGGGGATTTTACACTGAAACCCTAATTTAGAAACTTCTCTTCTTCTTGATTTCTTTTGATTTATCCTTGGAACAACACCACATCCATATCCACATATCAAATGATGGATCCCCCATTCTTCAAACAGGCCTTGATGTCCCTTCAATCAAGTATTTGACCTAGGGTTGACCCAGATGAAACCCTAATTGACTGTCTTCAACTGTAGTTCTTGTAATCACATCAATGACTTGTCTCACTCTAAAAATGACCCTCTAGGTCTTCCATGATGTATATATACATTCCATGCCCTCAATTCATAGCCCACAATCTCTTTGATAGTCTTCAAACCCCCTCAAGACAGGAGAAAAACCCACTAATTGGTCCACTAACTTCTCAAGCTTCAATTCCTTTCTGATGACTTGCATAGGCTTAAATTTTGAATAAGAACCTCTTGATAGGCTCATAGAGATAATAATGGCACTCGGTCCCTTGTTGGATGGCTTGCCCATGCTATGCTATGCAGATGAATGAATTATGTACATGACCTAATATGACCTAATATGCAAATGCTAAAGCTATGAAACATAAAATCAGGTGAAATAAGTTGGTCAAATTTTGGGGTGCAACACTAGGAATATATTGACTTTCCTCTTCTTCTTTAAGGGCCCATTTTTGAGTCTGGAGGCTGACGGTCTTGTGCCATCGACGAGAAGGGTATAACGGTGATGATGACGCTATGTTTGAACCATAGAATTTTGTGAATGCGGTTGCCTTTGAATTTTGCTGATTGTCTTCGAAATACATTGGGCCAACTGAGCCTAGTTGCTTTCCGTCTGAATTACAATCTTTCGATGTTTGGTAAGGAGTTGGCGACAGCTACAGTTGTTGCCCTCCCGGCCACTCGTTCATGCCCAATGATGCGCTGAACTGAGGGATGAAGACAACTTAAATCCTCTCCTCCCTTACCTTTAAGATTTATGGCTATTTCAATGTCGGTTGCGGTTCCGACGGCTACTTAGTTCTGCTATTTGTTTTTAATCATTGTACCATAACCCTCTTTTTTATTCTACATGAAAATGGTTGGCAGTTGAAGACTTTAGTATGGATGATTTAAGGTTGTTTGTAGTTTGATCAGTCACTGATTTTGATGCAGGGAAATGGTGGTACTTGTTAGAAAGTTGCGGCTGAAGCTTGAATTAAACGGTTCAACGGAGACAGTTGGGACCAACACACGAATCAGCCATGTCGCCTGTTCTTAAAATGTCCTGCATTAGTTTTGTACTTTTAGGCGTTATTTTAATTGTAGCTACCGTCATTGCGATTCCATCTTGTATGAAACCAAATACCTGTTGTAAATAACTGCTTGTGAATGTACCAAGGATTATAACATTAAACAGTTGAATTAAATTTATTGTCGTAATTTCTTGAGATGAAATCCAATATCCTTATGCTTCCTTTCCATCTGATATGGCATCCTTTTTATAATCAATGTATGACATACCCTTGTTAATTCTCTTGTCTCAACAAGACCGTTATTCAACCAACACCCTCTGCCTTATACCGGATACCTCCCCGAAGTACGATATGCCAAGCCTCATGCTTATAATAACACAACGAATAAAGTCGTGATCCTTTAGATAGATTTTGAATTGCATTCCCTTTGAAGGATTATATGAAATGAAGTTCGGAACGTGCTTGGATTTGTAAGGGCCTAAGCCTTGAAATTATGGCGAACTTTCAATTATGGTTCTTGGGAAAATGACCTTTGGACTTGTAAATCTTGAATAAATATCCAACTTGTGAGAGTACTTAGGGAATGACTTGAATTTAATAACCCCACAGTGATTAAATTGAAATTGAGGAGTCCTTACAATCAGACATTTTAGTTTTAACAACTTTACCATCCGAAATGAACCACATAAATTCGAGAAGCCACGAATCAAACTTGAATGCCACGAAGGGACACCACAAACCAAATGACACCACCTGATCCACCTGAAGCTAATCTTGATTTGAGGAGATAAAGTCCGGTAGTCTATCTGGGACGTCTTTCAAGAATGACCCAAGAGGAGGGAGACCTTGAAAATACTTTGAATGGGAGAATGAGCAAACTGTGCTCGAAACTGTTGCACCTGCATAGTCTGATTAGTCGCACATAAAAGTGACAAGATAAAACGTAAGAAAACACACGGGGAAGGTGGAATCTTAAGGTCAAAAATTAGGGTGCAACAGGTTGCGATGACCGATCTTATCCCTCTTTTCGTTAGGTTTTCTCTGAGCGTTTCCTTTCCCTCTCTTGGGATAAATAACGCATGGTGGTGACTCTTCTGTCATTTTCGGCCTCGATTTTCGCAGTAGCGACAAACCAAAATATCAATAAAGATTAAAACGATACGGTTATGTAGGAAACATGGCCTTGAAGCCTTCAAAAAGGATCCTCTCATGATCCACCTTGCTCTCCAAGAGAATTTTCTCTGCCGCATTTGGTCTATGGTATTTTTTAGCGCAACGGCGGTTTCAACATGGGTTATCCCTTGGGATATTTCCTGGTCGATTACCTCTTGAGCCGGTAGAGGATCATCAGAATCCAAAGAAGCCTTATGTTTTCAACCTAAGCAATATTTCTTTCAAGTTCCGCTATCTAAACTCGATAGTCAGATATCTACTGGTCGAGGGCTTGGCGCTTTTCAGAATGCTCCTTCTTGGTGGCTTCAAAATCTTTAAGTTTTTTCTCACAAACAGAGCTGAGATACCATGCGCATTTCATTTCATTAATCTTCCCCCTGATTTGGGCGTCGACCTACTTACACATCGACAAATCCTTCGCCAACTGAGTAAAGAAAGCCTCAAACTCAATAAAGTACTTAGCCATAGAGGGAGTCATGTTAAAAAGAGAGAGTTCATCCATGATTTTAAAAACGTCACAGGCCACCACCGACTCTTCTGCCACTGCGTCCAGGAATTCGTCCTCAAACAAATATGTTTTCAATTGTTGAAGCTTCAGTTTGAACGAATTATCCATCTCTGGGTTGATAGTGGCCTTCGAACCAGCAGGGGTGGCGTCCACGGTCGACTGGAGAAGTTTGAGAAGAGTCTTCAAGGCTTCTACTGGGTTGGATTTCTTCATAGCCATAATTTCTTATTGGGTGGCTATCTTTTCAATAGAAGGGTCGCCTTCGGCTGAACCTCGAGGAGTCAAAGTACTTTCAATAGCGGCTGGGATGATCACAGGATTATATTTATCACCAATAGCCACATTATCTCCACCAACCTCATTTATGTGATCAATAGAGGTTGTTTGTGCTATTGGATTTGCCTCTGTCGATGTCCCCTGAAATTCGTCGACCTTCTGAGGGCTAAACAGAGGCGTTGAGTCAGTAGGATTTCCAACAGTTGTCATAGTTTGATCAACATTTACATTGACAGTCGTGTCGATCATATTGTCCTGTGTTGTACAATATGAATAAAACACCCATGCAAAAAAGGAAAATATATATACATATATGTATAAGGGCAATAAATACCTCAGTATTATCTTGCACTGGAGGGAGTTTGGTGGCTACAGTGGGGAAAACTTCAGTCAAATTTCTAGGAACAACATGCCTCAAATTCGAGGTAACCGTTCTCAAAGGAGTCCTCTTTATAGGAACTTTTTTCTTTTTAACCAAGGGAGTAGTAGGCGAAGAGTTCGACTGGTCAGAAAGAAAGACCCGAGATTGGGCACTTTTGTCAGAAGCGCCGCCTTCAATAGGTGGTGGTTTTTCAGTGACCTAAAAAAAGGAAGTTAGTGGACAAGGAGAGACCAAGTCAAATAAGCCACCAAATAAGAAGTGATACCTGAGGATTGAGAATTTTTGGTTTCTTTGTCAACCTGGTTGAGGTCAACGCTGTAGTTGGCTCCCTCTTTCAACCCTAGATAAAAAGCATACAGAATAAGATGGTGACAATTAAAAGAAAAAGAAGGAAAGTAAAGAAAGTACCTTTTCTGAAGGGTCCTTGGATACA
The DNA here is from genome assembly GCA_963859935.3 of Lathyrus sativus. Classification (NCBI taxonomy): domain Eukaryota; kingdom Viridiplantae; phylum Streptophyta; class Magnoliopsida; order Fabales; family Fabaceae; genus Lathyrus; species Lathyrus sativus. The sequence continues at coordinate 216,247,249 of OZ012741.1, forward strand.
TAAGCTCTTGAGGAGTTTTCAATAGGTATAAGGATTGTTTTGCCAGAGGCTTCATCCTCTAGAGCGGCGAAAGCGTCGACCATATTCTCCAGGAAGAGATCACGGTTGAAGCATTAGTCTTGGTATTCAGACCATCAAACATTGAAAGCTTCAGTGGTGTAGAAAGACGGTTGAAAGGAGAAAACAGAAAACTCAAGGAGCTGAGTCGACCTAGCAAATTTAAGGCAGCTTTTGTGACCTGCCAAGTTTAACCATTGACCAGCCCACACGATATTAGAGGTGTGCTGCACCAAAGACTTTGACAGCATTTGGCTTAAATCAAATTGTCGGGAAACCAGATTGGGCTGATAATTCATAAATCCAAAGCTATTGTTCCCTGTCTCAATTTGAAACGACAACATGGTAGGATTCAGGAACACCCGCCATACTGAATTTGACATGGCTGCTGTCTGTGGCGAAGCACCAGGGAAAGGGTTTCTAAACCACGATGGACCAAACCGTCGGTGCAAGAAAGAAGCCATATCGGGGACGAAGATGTTTACCTCAGCAAACATAGTGAGATACTTCGTAAAAAGGGTTTTTTTAGGGGTTTCTTGGGTAGTCATCAAAGCAAGTTGGACGCCTTCGACTGGAAGATCCTCGTCGAGACGCTGCATGGTCGCAGACACAGGATAACTCATCTGATGTTCAAAAGTGGCATTGAGCCAGTGCTGTAATAACCACATGGGCCCTAAGGCGTTCATGGATTTGACGGTTTCATGAAGAAGTTTTATTCTCAAAGCTGACAGGCCAAGAGAGTGGTAAAGGGAAGACAATAGCAATTTACCCAAGGAGACTTGTTGACCCTCGTGTATCTGGATTGCCAAGCTAATGTAACTCTTGGCTATCTATAGCAAGTCAAGATAGAAGAGATAGTAAGACAACCAAAGAGTCAGGAAGGCAATGTGCTCTTCGTCTGATACTTCAACAAAACCATTGTCATGATGGCCTTCTATGTAGTTTTGGAAGCCAGCCCTGTCGAAGTCAAAAGTGGCATCTGTCTCCAGAGTTGGGTCGAATGTCTCACCTAGAGGGGAGAGACTTGTAATGGCCGACACGTCGAAAAGAGTCGGCGTCAGGATACCACAAGGGAATTGGAAGGTGTTGGTCGAACCTGTAACACCCCGTTCCCCAAAACAAAATAAAACACTTAAAATAAACACATATTAGAGTTCCTCTCCCAAACGGGATGTCACAATTCACATTAGAATTTCACAAATCATTTTCAAAACTGATTTCAATAAAATTTCAGCGGAAAAAGAAGTCTGTCGCAACATATAACAACATATATACATCATCCATGTCATCAACATCGTCATATATACAACCATCGGCCATCTGCCCAAAAATATATAACATAATCATTAAACATAATCACATGTCTCGCAAAAGTCAGATACGCCACAGGGGCACACATATCAACAGTAAGCAATAAAACTCCCAAAAATCCCCGGTGTTACGTATCAGAGCAGTCTTACGACGACACCACAATCCAAGCTAGCTAAACACCTGGATTGTCTGTACTTCCGAAGAAGCACAGACCACAACAACATCACAGGGGTGAGAATCACAATCAAATAATAATGGTATAATGGTACATGAAATAAAAGGCAGAAACCATAAATCATTATTTCATATACAACATATCTGGACCTACTGTCCCATACCCACACACTATCGGCAAATGAGCTGATTCTTGATAAATTTGACAACCACATGTTGAGTTACATTAGCATAGGAAGCCGCCTCGACCCACTTGGTAAAATAATCAATGGCTACTAAGATAAATCGGTGTCCATTAGACGCTTTTGGCTCTATCATTCCAACCATATCAATTCCCCACATAGAGAATGGCCACGGTGATGAGATAACATTCAACATAGTCGGAGGCGCGTGAATCTTATCTGCGTAAATCTGACACTTGTGACACTTTCTAGCAAACTTGTAACAATCTGATTCCATTGTGATCCAATAATAACCAGCGCTTAAAAGCTTCTTGGCCATGGCATGTCCGTTGGCATGCGTGCCAAAAGATCCTTCGTGAATTTCCGTCATTAACATATCTGCTTCTTGTTTGTCAACACATCTCAGCAAGACCATGTCAAAATTCCGTTTATATAACACATTGTTACTTAGAAGAAAATTTCCAGCCAGTCTTCTCAAGGTTTTCTTGTCTTTGTTGGAAGCTCCCAAAGGATATTCTTGAGTTCTAAGAAACACTTCGATGTCATAGTACCAGGGTTTGCCATCTTCAACTTCTTCGACAACAAAGATGTAGGCAGGTCTATCAAGACGTTTTACTTCAATCCGAGGACACTCGTTCCAAAAGTTTACCACGATCATCGAGGCCAAAGTTGCCGACACGTCTGCCATTCTGTTCTCATCACGAGGGATATGATGAAACTCAACTCTATCAAAGAACGGTAACAGTCTTCTAGCATAATCCCTGTATGGGACCAAATTATCATGTCGAGTTATCCATTCTCCAGTAATTTGGTTGATTACTACTGCAGAATCACCAAACACATCTAAATTCTTAATTCTCAAATCGATTGCTTCTTCGAGACCCGTGATACATGCCTCGTACTCAGCTTCATTATTAGTACATTGGAATGTTAATCTGGAGGTAAATGGGAAGTGGGTCTCTTGAGGAGTCACGAGAACAACACCTATCCCTTTTCCATGAGCGTTGACGGCTCCATCAAAAACTAAACCCCATTGAGAACCTGGCTCTGGCCCTTCACCATGTACGGGTTCTTCACAATATTTCATCTTTAAAAACATAACATCTTCATCAGGAAAGTCATCATTTGAGGGTTGATGATCTAAAATGGGCTGGTGAGCCAGATGATCAGCCAAAACACTTCCTCTAACAGCTTTCTGAGTATGGTACTCGATATCATATTCGGACAATAACATCTGCCATCTAGCGATTCTCCCAGTCAAAGCGGGCTTCTCAAAAATATACTTGATAGGATCCATTTTTGAAACTAACCAAGTAGTGTGGTTCAACATATACTGGCGCAAACGCTTGGCGGCCCACGCTAGAGCGTAACAAGTCTTTTCTAACATAGTGTACCTGGTTTCACACTCAGTAAATTTCTTGCTCAGGTAATAAGTGACATGATCTTGCTTTCCTGTTTCATCTCGCTGGCCGAGTACACAACCCATCGAATCTTCTAAAATAGTCAAATACATAATCAAAGGACGCCCTTCAACCGACAGTATTAGGATAGGTGGTTCAAGCAAATACTCTTTGATACTATCAAAAGCCTTTTAACAGTCTTCTGTCCAAACATATCCTTGTTCTTTCCTCAGGAGCTTGAAAATAGGTTTACATGTAGCAGTCATGTTGGATATAAACCTGGAGATGTAGTTCAAATGTCCTAAGAATCCTCTGACTTGTTTCTCGGTGGCGGGAGCTGGCATTTCTCTGATAGCTTTCACTTTGTCAGGGTCCACTTCAATCCCTCTTTGGCTGACAATAAAACCCAATAGTTTCCCTGATCGTACTCCAAATGTGCACTTGTTGGGGTTCAAACGAAGCTTGTATTCCCTCAAACGACCAAACAGCTTAGCCAGGTGTTTAACATGATCATCTTCGGTCTTCGACTTAGCTATCATATCGTCCACATACACCTCGATCTCTTTGTGCATCATATCATGGAACAAGGTAGTCATAGCTCTCTGATATGTTGCCCCTGAATTCTTTAATCCAAATGGCATAACTTTGCAACAAAAGGTGCCCCAGGGTGTTATGAATGACGTCTTCTCTCTGTCCTCGGGAGCCATTCTAATCTGGTTGTAACCTGAAAAACCATCCATGAAGGAGAAAACCTCATATCTTGCAGTACTGTCCACCAATATGTCAATGTGAGGTAATGGAAAATCATCTTTCAGACTGGCTTTATTCAAATCCCTGTAGTCTACACACATGCGAACCTTTCCATCCTTCTTCGGAACGGGTACAATGTTAGCCAACCATAATGGGTACTCGTCAGTAACAAGGAAACCTGCATCAATCTGTTTCTGTACCTCTTCCTTAATCTTTAGAGCCATGTCAGGTCGAGTCCTTCTGAGCTTCTGTTTTATCGGTGGGCATTCTGGATTTAACGGTAAACGATGTTCGACTATAGCTGTATCCAAACCGGGCATGTCTTGATATGACCAAGCGAACACATCAACAAATTCTCCAAGTAAATCAATCAGCTGTTTCTTCACATCGGGTTTAAGCAGAGATCCAATTTTCACTTCTCTACGGATTTCTTCTAATCCCAAGTTGGTTACTTCCACCAGCTCTTGATGAGGTTGGATAACTTTTTCTTCTTTCTCAAGCAGTCTGGAAATTTCTTCTAGGATATCATCTTCTTCGTCCTCGGCTTCGTACACAGGAAACTCGAATTTTGGAGAAGGCAGTGGATCATTATTCCCAGGATGTATTTTATGTAGCAATCTGCGCAAGTGACGTGATTTTCAATAAGTTTTTGTAAAGTGGAAAGTGTGTGTACGCGAGATGCTACTTATTATTTTCCAACATCGTGAATAAGTATAAAACACAAATGTAAATGAAAGCAATTTATTGATGATAGCAAAACCAAAAAGACGCGCCCAACAAAGTCACCTTTGCCTTAGGCAGAGCAAAGGGAATTATTGGAAATAAGCCCTAACAAATGCAGTTTCGCCTTGGGCAGAGCGAAATTTTTTTTAAAAAAATGCTTTACTTAGATATATGAATGGCAGTAGGGGCTTCAACCGCACTCCAGTTCTTGACTACAACGCCTGTGGTCACAAAGTCTGGAATGTCCTCATCTGGATCTTCCTCGGTGACGGCATAAACTCCAAAGGTATAGTCAAATTCATCCGAAACATAGCCTGGAACTTCCATATAGGGCTCGTAGTCTTCATAAGGGATGGAGGACCTGGCAGAACCATCTGATATGTAGCCCTCGAGTGCATCTTCTAACACAACATTAATCTGAGGATGATGGATGATTCCTCCACTATGGAACACTTGATTGATTAGCGAAAACCCTTGATTCTTGGTGTCCGGTTGAGCGGAACCGCTAGTGAAACCGAGACCCTCCTTATTTTTGTTCTCTGGCAAAGACAGCACCTTTCCCCATATGGTTTGGTGACCACTGTTCACTACTCGCTGCGCGTCCTTAAATGATGACATGGATGTGTGAGATTTTTGGACACCCTCACCCACAATAGACAAAGCTTGAAATTGCGTGCCAACCTCTTCCTCCGCTTCGACGTATGAGAATGATGACAAGTGACTTACCACCAAAGCTCTTTCTCCACAAACTGTGACTATTTTCCCTTCAAAAACATATTTCAACTTCTGATGCAGGGTAGAAGTAACTACTCCAGCTTCATGTATCCATGGCCTCCCTAGCAAACAGCTATAGGCGGCACGAATGTCCATGACCTGAAACGGGATCATGAAAGTCTGTAATCCGATAGTCATGGGCAAATCTACCTCACCAATTACCGTTTTCCTCGACCCATCGAAAGCTTTGACAATAACGCGACTTGGCCTCATCGGCGGTCCTTGGTACGACAGCTTAGATAGGGTAGTTCTAGGCATTACATTTAGAGACGATCCAGTATCAACCAGCACACTGGACAGAGAGTCATTTCCACAGTTCACAGAAATGTGTAGAGCCATGTTATGTTTCCTTCCTTCTTCTGGGAGATTGTCTTCATTGAAACCCAGATTATCACTCGAAGTAATACTGCCAATGATGTTATCAAATTGTTCCATAGTCACATCCTGCTCGACATAGGCTTTTTCTAAAATCTTCTAAAGCGCTTCTCTATGAGCCTCAGAACTCATCAGCAATTGTAGCACAGAAATCTTCGATGGGGTTTGCAGAAGCTGATCTGCAACCTTATACTCGCTTCTTTTGATTACTTTCAAACATTCATCGGAGTTGGATAAATTAGACCCACCAGATTGCCCCACAGTTGGGTCTTTTGAGCCTGATGGTTCGAACAAAACCTCTTTTTCTTTCGGTGGCACAGTCGGGTAGACTCGACCGCTTCTTGTCACTCTACTGACATCTGCAATATTAACTACTGAGGGTACAGTGGGCAAAGGTACTTCTTTCCCATCCTCCAACATAGTAGCATTGTATCTGTAAGGGATGGCCTTACTAGAGGTATAAGGGACAGGTCCAGGCACATTGATCACTAAAGGAGTAACATCTGGTTTCTTACTATTGTAAATGATCTCTATACGTTCCACTTCCTTAAAGTGGGGTACTATGACACAAACTTCTTCTGCCTCCTCATTTGAAACTTCTTGATTATCACTCCCCAAACAATCTTCAATCATATTGACAGAGGGCGAACCATGCGGTGGTAATGGATTCTTCTGTACGTTAGGGTCAGAATCCCTAAAAGACAAGATTCCATTTTTAATGAGCCTCTGGACATCCATCTTCAAACCGAAACAACTCTCAATATCATGTCCTGGAGCACCCTCATGGTAAGGACAAAACTTGTCAGCTCTATAAGAAGGGGGAGGATTCGTGGGAGCCGGAGGTGGAGCTCTCGTCTGAATGTGACCCTTTTTAATCAAAGCGGGGAATAGATCAACATATGTCATTAGGATCGGATCAAAGTTTATCTTTCTATACACACGACCTTGATTGCTGGATGGCCAATTCTGCTGAGGGTACTGTGGGCTTTGCTGAAGTTGGGGTTGTTGAGCAACGGGAGACTGAGGTTGCTGATAGGGTTGTGGAGACTGTAGCTGATAAGCCGGAGCATTAAACACTGGCGATACCGCTGCAACTTGATGTGGGGGCATGTACCTCTTTCTGAATTGTCCCTTTTGAATGGCATTCACACCTTGCTCATTTTTCTTCACAAAACTGCTCCCATACTTTTTAGGAGCGCTCTCTTCTTTGGTCAGTCTTCCTTCACGAACACCTTCTTCTAAGCGCATCCCCATATTGACCATTTCAATAAAGTCACTGGGTGCACTGGCTACCATCTTTTCGTAAAAGAAAGGACCAAGGGTCTTCAGAAAAATCTTGGTCATCTCTTTTTCTTCTAGTGGTGGTGTGACTTGCGCGGCTAGCTCGCGCCAACGCTGAGTGTATTCTTTGAAATTCTCCTTATCTTTCTGTGCCATTGCTCTCAACTGGTCTCGGTCGGGCGCCATGTCCACATTGTACTTATACTGCTTGACAAAGGCTCCTCCCAGATCATTGAAAGTTCAAATCTTCGTACTATCCAACCCCATGTACCACTTGAGTGCGGCGCCTGTCAAACTGTCTTGAAAGTAGTGAATGAGTAATTGATCATTATTAGTTTGGGCAGACATCTTCCTGGCGTACATAATGAGATGACTCTGAGGGCAGGTATTCCCCTTGTACTTTTCAAAATCAGGGACTTTGAACTTCGGTGGGACCTTAACGTTTGGAACCAAGCACAGCTCAGAAGCACTCTTACCAAATAAGTCCTTTCCACGAAGGGCTCTCAACTCCTTTTGTATTTCAGAAAACTGGTCTTGAAATTCGTCTATCTTCTCTTCTAAACCCACAGTTTCGGTTGGCGACCCATGTAAAATTGGTTCATCCAGAATATACGGGACAACGTTCACGTGTGGAGATGCGGTAGTCATCACAACAGAAACTACAGGAGCAGCTTGAACAGTGGTCACAACGGGGATCTCGGACAAAGACGGACGGTAACCGGTCGAAAAGAAATTAGGGGACAATCCCCACGGGAAACCTTGAGGCGCACTCTAGGATACTTCAGCAGCAGAAGACACCATTGGGATCGGTGTTGGCGTCACTTCGGATATGACAGTCCTTGGGACTTCTTGATTGTTGATCGAGATTTGACTAGACAAAGCTTCCACTAGACCATTCAACTTCTCCAAACTTTCCTTCATACTTGCAACTTCATCACAAAGCACTCTGTTCTCTTGCTCTAGTTGATCCATCTTCTGGCGTTGGCTAGCTCGAGTGTTGTATCGGTGATTCAACTTGTTCTGCGGAGATGAAGCAAGAGTAAGACCCTGGAATGCAAACGATGCTATGCTTATGTAAAATGCAAATGAGTATGCGACTTTCAAGAAACTCAAATTATTTCGGTATTGTAACCTTGGAGGAAAACTTATTTTATTTGAGGATCGAAGCATTACAAAATGGAGTACTCTTTTAAGAGTTTATTACATTGAATCAAAAGCGAAAGAGAAACTCGGAGATCTACTCCTTATGCTCCTTCTGTGTACGAAGTTCTCTTTCTAGCTGACTGATGTGTTCCTGCAACTCGGCTTTCTCTCTGATGAGTCAGTCGACACACTCTTTCCAAGCCATAGTATCTGGGGGAAGATCATTACTGGTGACAGCACTTGAAGAGGTGTGAGAGGAAAATAAATCCTCTCGCGCCTTTCTTTTCCTTGCGAGTTCAACTTCTGGCAGCCTCTGGGACTTCTCTTTCTCTACCTTGAGTATAAAAAACTTGTTCCTCCAAGCGGCTTTCAATTTTCGAGCTTCATCCAAAGAAGCCTTCAATTGATCTACTTCACTCACGTCAAACCAATCTGGATCGTGAAAGGCCAATACCGTAGGTTCATGGGAAGGGAACAACATCTTGAGGTCGAGAGCTCTTGCTCGTACCCAATGTGGGTATTCTTCAGAGACAGCACAATTGGGATATCCTAAAGCAGCTTTTCCTTCCTTATTGATGCATTCCCATGAGTAAATTATGACGGTCTTCAGGTCTGGGTCTTCTCCTCCTTTGAGAAAGATTCCTTCTAACAGAGTCTGGTCAGGTACTTCAATCATGGGATGCCCAAATTGGAGACGGGCCAGAGCAGGGTTGTAACTTATGCATCCTTCTCTCGCAATGAGTGGTATGTTAGTAAATCCTCCGATGCTATGGATCATACATATACCTCCATATATAGGGTCTTACCACACAATGTCAGAATGGGTAAGGGCCATAACTATCACGGACCAATGAGGTGACTCCTCCTCTTCCCAAATAGACGGGTGCCGAGTTAGGCGAGCAATGAACCATGAATACAACAGAGCGGTGCAACAGACGATATGTCATCCTCCCTCAGCATCCTTTGAATGAATTGAGTAATATGTGTCAGCTAACAAAGTATGGACTGGATTCTTGAGTATGAATAATTTAATCGCGTCCATGTCAACGAAATCATCGATCTTTGGGAACCAGAAAATCCCATAAACCAACAGAGCAAAGGTGGCCTCCACGATAAGGACTTCCTTTCTTTCAGCATGGTAACAGAATTTTTCAATCAAAAAGTCAGCAGGGAATCCAAGGACTCCTTCCTTGGTGGTTAGGTGCGCCTGCACATCTGCCAAACTGAGATGAGTAGCATTGGCAATTTCTTGATGACTGGGTGTGTCTTCCTGGCCGGTAAATATGGGACGGGCCGTTACAGGCATCCTCAGGAAATCATAATACTCTTCGAGTGTCGGCATCAACTGGTAATCCGGGAAGGTGAAGCAGTGGTACAACGGATCATAAAATTGAACAAGGGTCTCCAATAGCCCCCCTTTCATCTTGAGTTCGAGAAAACGGAAGACTTCTCCATATTCAGCTGCGAAGGCGTAACGGTTCTCGATGAGGTCTGCTAGTTCTCTCAAGCTTTCAATGTTAGGACTCTGGAAAGTGTACTCCAATACTTCTCTTTTGAAATCCATGGTTACAACACCTGAGAAATAAAATTGAGTTTCTTGAGTAAAGAAAGAATGTAATGCAAGATGAGTAGGACTTCATGGGATCCTAACTATTTATAAACATTGTAGTAAAAGAAACGTTTTTATTTAATTTTGCAACGGAATACAAATAATTGCTTTTAAAAGTCCCAAATAAAAGCTAAATAAAAGCTAATAAAGACACTAAAGAAGTTTCGAGTTCTGCTGCTTGAGTTGCTCCTCTAGTTGCGTCTTCTCACGGATAAGGTTATCCACAATCAATTTCCAAATAGTGAATTGTGGGTCGGAGAAAAATAAATCCTCCATGACCTTCCTCTTCTTGCAGGGGAGCAACTCTTCATCCTTTAACTGTAGCTGCTTCTGGAGTTCCTCTTTCTCTTTTTGGAGTTTGTCGATCTCTGCAACAGACACTTGATACTTGTTCTTCCATGACTCTAACTCTTGTCGTAACCTCTTCATAGCAACCTCTGACTTCTCAGTTTCGGACATAAAGACATAGGTGGGCTCCCTTCTTGGAGGCATAGGGTCTTGACAAGAATAAGGCATCCTTAGCTTGATTGCCCTGTCTCTTACCCACCGGAGATACGGTTCTAGCGACACACAATTAGGCCTTCCTAGAATTTTCTTCCCTTTCTTGTACACATTACGCCATGCATCCAGAACCTTTCCTCGAAGCTCTATATCATTGTTAAAGAAAATACTCTCTACATGGGCACTCTTAGGAGGTTCCTTCAACGGGTATCCCAACTGTCGACGGGCTAAAACGGGATTGTAACTGATTCCTCCATCGAAACTGAGCAATGGTACATTAGCAAAGTTACCACAACTATCAATGATTAATACCCCATCATACACCTGGTTGTACCAATCAATGTCAGAATGGGTCAATGCCATAACCCTCGGAGACCAAAGCTCTTTGCCAATGTTTGTAAAAGAGCTAGTCTTTGGCAAGTGCGAAATAAACCACTTGTAAAGTAAGGGTACACAACAAGTAATCATCCCTCCACCACGAAGGTTTCGGAGATGTATTGAGTGATATGTATTACCCAACAGAGTTGGCACTGGGTTTTTCTTCATAAAGATCTTGAATGCTGTGAGATCGATGAAACCTTCAAAACTCAGAAATAAAAACAACCCATAAACAAGCAAAGCAAAAGTTGCCTCAAACGGAGCCTTATTAGAATAATCAGCATAGAATGAAGCTTTCTCGACTAGGAAACCTGTCTTTAAACCAAGAACTCCATCCTTAGTAACTAGGTTGGCTTTGACGTCAGATACCTTCAAACGGAGGGCTTTAGCAATATCATTCTCATCAGGGTCCTTTTCCAAGAAGGGAAAAGGAGATTCTTCTAGGACAGGTAGACCAACCAAAAAGGAATACTCTTCCAACATTGGTAACAACTGAAAATCCGGAAAGGTGAAACAATGGTAAAGAGGATCATAGAACTGTAGTAGAGTGGCAAGAAGTCCTTCATTCACTGAGCGGCCCAACAAAGATATCAGCTTCCCATATTTGTTCTTGAATTCTTCTTGATCCTTGATAAAGCCCCACAACTTCTTTAGGTCGTCCAATTTGGGACTTTTAAAAGTATATTTCACAGTACGTCTTTCATTTGAAGTCATAGTGACCTACAATGTTCATAAATGAAAGTGAATCTCATGAAGTCCAATGCAAAATGATGTTATATGAATGCAACAAACACAAGTATTCACATAAGGACACAAAGATAAACAGACAAAGGGGGCACCCTAGGTTTGCAACGAGCATGGAACATAGGGTATACCCATCCCCAAAGGACGTGAACTAAAGGTTTGATTGTACCTGTAGGACAAGGTTCTAAAGGGACTCGAAATCATCAGCCCATCTTTCGGATATTATCAATTTCCCAATTACTTGAGGATTAATAATATTCTCAAGAAAACTTCTTTCGAGTGTAGCTTCACGTAGCACTATTTCGGAAGTAATCCCTCATAGTCTCGCACTACATCCTAATAAAGGCTAAAGTTGGGTTTAAGGTAACTACGGTTCTCAATATCATGGGCTCCAAGGTCGAAAATAGCAAGTGTCTTCACGATTACTCGTTCAACAGTACTATCTCAAGAGGGCCTCAATTGAGCGGGATTCTCGATTTAACTTAGTCGGGATTCAACCCCCTATAAGCCTCCTCGACTATATCACCATCCTATCTTAATTTCTCTCAAGTTTGGGTGTAGAACTTTATCTCACCACTCAAAGATAATAATCCCAAAAGAAATACAAGAGAAAGCATATAAACAATTAATCAAGTAGGCAGATATATAAAGCAGTAAACAAATAAAATAAGATAGGGAAACCCACTAGAGATGTCCCCAGTGAAGTCGCCATTTCTGTCGCGGTGAAAATCGGATACCAAACTATTGATTAGTTTGAATCTTTAATTCATTTTGCAACCGAACTTTGATTTGTCCAAAGGAAGGGATAAAGATCGAAAATACCCATAATGCAATGCAAATGCAAGGTTTAGAGAGTTATAGGTTCGGGGGTTGGTTAAACTTAGGGAAGGTACTAGCATCCTAAGTTTCTATAGTATCCTACAGGAACCTCTTGTTTTATGTTTGTTTATTGCTATGTGTTTATCTGCTTAAAGGTTTAAAGACCTAGGGGTTTATATCTAAGTATACTCGATAAGATATCGCATCTTATGCCTACATATCCTTACGGGAGTGGAATCAGAGTATCTGTAGTTCCCCTAAAGGGTTAGAGGAGTTCTTTGACTGTGGTCAAAGTTCCTACGGGTTTAGGGTAGTTGTTTTGATTAGGTTTAGGAGAAGAGACGAGTCTTCATTTTAGGGGAGATATAACCGCCACAGGTTGTAGGAAAATAGTCTTTGCATCGTCTTAAGAAAAGGGCTTAAGTACTCGGATTGTTTGACGAGTATGCCTTTATCGCTCTTAAGGAAAAGTCCCTACATGTTTGATTGTATTGTTGTGGGGGTGGAGATTTATATCTCACTTAAGATGATTAACATCTATTCTCTAATGTTTGAAAGGTTTGTATTGTTGTGTTGTATTGTTGATTGTTTGTTTGTCTAAGTTGTAAAAAAATAAAGACAAGGTCCTTCCTATGGGGTAGGATCTATCTTAAGCGATCAACTTGAATGGACTCAAGGACCGAAGGGATTATGGTACAAATGATGTGCACTACACACAAGTGTTGACTCATGTGTAGGTTTTTCCTTTGGACGGAATGCGATGCAATAATGTGAATGACGGAAATGTAAATTGCTGAAGAATAAATTTGTGGAAAATAAGTCCATACACACGCATGAAAGCGCTAAGGTGTAGGTGAATGTGTCGTGAATGTGAGCGTGCACGATTGATTTGTATGTTTACGCTGTTGATTGATTTTAGACGGATTGATCAAGGTGAATTGATTAATTTGGGAGGTTGATTTTATAAAAATAAAAGTTGGTTTTGTTGACTGGAATTGATTTAAAAAGAAGTTGATTTAATTTAATTAAAAAAAATTAGATGTGAATTGATTTTAATAGGATTTTATTTAAAATGGAGATTTTAGTTATTTAAGATAAAGAGTTAAATTGATTATGAGATAGGTTTATGAATAAATAATTTTAAACAAAAATGCATTGAATAAAATTGACATATATGAAAGGTTAACAAATTAATAAGGCATTTTTTAAAAGGACTAACTAATCATTTTTATAAAATAAAAGAAAAGTTGACTAATTGAGTTATTAAAAAAAAAGGGTTATTAAGTTTAGATAAAAAAGATTTAATTAGTTATTTGTTTTTTTTTATATTTAAAACTGGATTACAATTATTTTATGAAAATATATATGTTTTTAATTATTAAAAGGAAGGTTAGTTAGGGATTAAAAATAATAATAGTGACTAAGAGGATGATTAAGAGTGATAATTACGGTGAGTGTGTGTAGTGAATGTGTGTAGTGTGTGATTAATCATTATCGCAAATAATAAAAAACAACAGAAAAAAGAACAGCAAACAGATAAAAAAAAATGGAAACCCTAAGCTCTTCCACCCTAGGTTCCTATGCGCCGTCACTCATTTCTCTCGATCTCGCTCGATCTCGTGGCTTCGACTTTTCTCTTTGTATTCATATTCTACATCACCTGAAACACAACAAAGCACATCAACATGTTCTACGATTCTATAGAAAAAAAGGATTTTTAACGAAGGTGGTTGATGCGACGCTGGGGGTGAGGTTCCGTCGGCTTCGTGCTTGCGGTGGCTGGAGGCGATTTCGTCAGCAAAAAGAGATAAGTTCTTCTCTACTCAAAAGCCTCATTTCGTGCCCCTTAGGGTTTTTTCACCGTGACGATTTTTAGGGTTTCGAACTTGTAGTTGTTCGTGTATTCTTCGTCTCTCTTTTTTTCGTTTCCAAATTCCCCTTTATATAGGAAGGCATCCTGGATAAGTAATCAAATCATTCTTGAATGCTGATTTGATTGTTGATTGGGGATTTTCTAAATTGGGTTTAATCGGTTCTGAAAACTTTCCCGTTTTATTGATTTGCACTGATGTCTTGATTAAATCTCCGATTTTGCGCTTCAATTGGGATTGGATTTGGTTCAATGGCATCTTCTGTTATTCTACGAATATTCTTTAACGGCTACTTTGCTGACTTTGAGTTAACGCCTTCTTTCCTTCCTTCTTCGCAGGACAAAGTCTTCATTTGATCGATGCCTAATGGGAAGAGTGTGGGCAATGATGACATCGTCTGAGCTGCGGATTACGGTTGCCGTTTGTTATTTGCGAAAGTTCCTTGAGGCTCTTGAGTTAGTAGGGAGTTGATGGCGAATCTTTTGCTGTCCTCCTGGCTACTCGAGCCTTGCCCAATGATGAGCCAAAACCTGCGGGCTAAGCCCCCTTCCATCTTTGCTCATGAATTATAACATTTGTGGTCAATGTGTTGCCGTGGTTGTAGGTGATGAACCGAAGCTAATAATGTTGCTCTGTTATTAATTGCAGCTAGTTTGCAAATGACATTTGCCGCTGATGGATGCTGATTCTATGATTGTCTATTTGTTGTAGCTGGTGTACTTGTTAACGTTCCCCTGATGTTTGCTATACCCGTGGTCACTTGTGATTGATGAGGGACCTCTTGTTGCACTGATAAGCTTTTCTTCTTTCAGGGTGCTTGAGGTGGTGATGATGACACTACGTGTATCTGAGCCTATGTCAATTGTGCTTTCGAATCATGTTGGGACTTTCTCAAAATGGTTTCCTTGTTGTCCATATTTGATTCCTTCGGCGTTTGGTAAGAAACTGGAGGCAGCTCTGGTCTGTCACCTTTCCGGCCACTCGAAGTTTAACCTGATGATGAATTGCTCTGAGGGTTGTACCTTCTCCCACCTTTGCAAATGTTGGGACGGATTATCTTTTTGTGTTGTTCATTCTTACTGGTTGGAAATGCTTGCAGGGGATGGGATACTGATGCGATGCTGGTTGGTACTTATGCTTGGTATATTTGCTGCTTACACCTGGTATGGTTGTACTGCTGTTGTTTGTAGCTTGTGTGATTGCTGATGTTGGTAGCAGTCTGAGGTTGCTTCTCATAGCCCGTTGTGAACTTGTGCGGAGATACCCGGTTCTGTTATTGCTTCGATTTCTCTGGGGCAAAATCTTGAGCTGCTAGGAACATACTGACTTTCCTCTTCTTCTTTCAGGGCCCATTTCTGAGTCTGGAGGCTGACGGTCTTGTGCCATCGGCGAGAAGGGTATAACGGTGATGATGATGCTATGTCTGAACCAGAGAATTTTGTGAATGTGGTTGCCTTTGAATTTTGCTGATTGTCTTTGAAATACATTGGGCCAACTGAGCCTAGTTGCTTTCCATCTGAATTACAATCTTTCGATGTTTGGTAAGGAGTTGGCGACAGCTACGGTTGTTGCCCTCCCGGCCACTCGTTCATGCCCAATGATGAGCTGAACTGAGGGCTGAAGACAACTTAAATCCTCTCCTCCCTTACCTTTAAGCTTTATGGCTATTTCAATGTCGGTTGCGGTTCCGACGGCTACTTAGTTCTGCTATTTGTTTTTAATCATTGTACCATAACCCTCTTTTGTATTCTACATGAAAATGGTTGGCAGTTGAAGACTTTAGTATGGATGATTTAAGGTTGTTTGTAGTTTGATCAGTCGTTGATTTTGATGCAGGGAAATGGTGGTACTTGTTAGAAAGTTGCGGCTGAAGCTTGAATTAAACGGTTCAATGAAGATAGTTGGGACCAACACACGAATCAGCCATGTCGCCTATTCTTAAAATGTCCTGCATTAGTTTTGTACTTTTAGGCATTATTTTAATTGTAGCTACCGTCATTGCGATTCCATCTTGTATGAAACAAAATACCTGTTGTAAATAATTGCTTGTGAATGTACCAAGGATTATAACATTAAACAGTTGAATTAAATTATTGTCGTAATTTCTTGAGATGAAATCCAATATCCTTATGCTTCCTTTCCATCTGATATGGCGTCCTTTTTATAATCAATGTATGACATACCCTTGTTAATTCTCTTGTCTCAACAAGACCGTTATTCAACTAACACCCTCTACCTTATACCGGATACCTCCCCGAAGTACGATATGCCAAGCCTCATGCTTATAATAACACAGCGAATAAAGTCGTGATCCTTTAGATAGATTTTGAATTGCATGCCCTTTGAAGGATTATATGAAATGAAGTTTGGAACGTGCTTGGATTTGTAAGGGCCTAAGCCTTGAAATTATGCCGAACTTTCAATTATGGTTCTTGGGAAAATGACCTTTGGACTTGTAAATCTTGAATAAATATCCAACTTGTGAGAGTACTTAGGGACTGACTTGAATTTAATAACCCACAGTGATTGAATTGAAATTGAGGAGTCCTTACAATCAGACATTTTAGTTTTAACAACTTTACCATCCGAAATGAACCACATAAATTCGAGAAGCCACGAATCAAACTTGAATGCCACGAAGGGACACCACAAACCAAATGACACCACCTGATCCACTTGAAGCTAATCTTGATTTGAGGAGATAAAGTCCGGTAGTCTATCTGGGACGTCTTTCAAGAATGACCCAAGAGGAGGGAGACCTTGAAAATACTTTGAATGGGAGAATGAGCAAACTGTGCTCGAAACTGTTGCACCTGCATAGTCTGATTAGTCGCACATAAAAGTGACAAGATAAAACGTAAGAAAACACACGGGGAAGGTGGAATTTTAAGGTAAAAAATTAGGGTGCAACAGGTTGCGATGACCGATCTTATCCCTCTTTTCGTTAGGTTTTCTCTGAGCGTTTCCTTTCCCTCTCTTGGGATAAATAACGCATGGTGGCGACTCTTCTGTCATTTTCGGCCTCGATTTTCGCAGTAGTGACAAACCAAAATATCAATAAAGATTAAAACGATATGGTTATGCAGGAAACATGGCCTTGAAGCCTTCAAAAAGGATCCTCTCATGATCCACCTTGCTCTCCAAGAGAATTTTCTCTGCCGCATTTGGTCTATGGTATTTTTTAGCGCAAGGGCGGTTTCAACATGGGTTATCCCTTGGGATATTTCCTGGACGATTACCTCTTGAGCCGGTAGAGGATCATCAGAATCCAAAGAAGCCTTATGTTTTCAACCTAAGCAATATTTCTTTCAAGTTCCGCTATCTGAACTCGATAGTCAGATATCTACTGGTCGAGGGCTTGACGCTTTTCAGAATGCTCCTTCTTGGTGGCTTCAAAATCTTTAAGTTTTTTCTCACAAACAGAGCTGAGATACCACGCGCGTTTCATTTCATTAATCTTCCCCCTGATTTGGGCGTCGTCCTACTTACACATCGACAAATCCTTCGCCAACTGAGTAAAGAAAGCCTCAAACTCAATAAAGTACTTAGCAATAGAGGGAGGCATGTTAAAAAGAGAGAGTTCCAGGATTTTAAAAACGTCACAGGCCACCGCCGACTCTTCTGCCACTGCGTCCAGGAATTCGTCCTCAAACAAATATGTTTTCAATTGTTGAAGCTTCAGTTTGAACGAATTATCCATCTCTGGGTTGATAGTGGCCTTCGAACCAGCAGGGGTGGCGTCCACGGTCGACTGGAGAAGTTTGAGAAGAGTCTTCAAGGCTTCTACTGGGTTGTATTTCTTCATAGCCATAATTTCTTATGGGGTGGCTATCTTTTCAACAGAAGGGTCGCCTTCGGCTGAACCTCGAGGAGTCGAAGTACTTTCAATAGCGGCTGGGATGATCACAGGATTATCTTTATCACCAATAGCCACATTATCTCCACCAACCTCATTTATGTGATCAATAGAGGTTGTTTGTGCTATTGGATTTGCCTCTCTCGATGTCCCCTGAAATTCGTTGACCTTCTGAGGGCTAAACAGAGGCGTTGAGTCAGTAGGATTTCCAACAGTTGTCATAGTTTGATCAACATTTACATTGACAGTCGTGTCGATCATATTGTCCTGCGTTGTACAACATGAATAAAACACCCATGCAAAAAAGGAAAATATGTATACATATATGTATAAGGGCAATAAATACCTCAGTATTATCTTGCAATGGATGGAGTTTGGTGGCTACAGTGGGGAAAACTTCAGTCAAATTTCTAGGAACAACAGGCCTCACATTCGAGGTAACCATTCTCAAAGGAGTCCTCTTTGTAGGAGCTTTTTTCTTTTTAACCAAGGGAAGAGTAGGCGAAGAGTTTGACTGGTCAGAAAGAAAGACCCGAGATTGGGCACTTTTGTCAGAAGCGCCGCCTTCAATAGGTGGTGGTTTTTTAGTGACCTAAAAAAAGGAAGTTAGTGGACAAGGAGAGACCAAGTCAAATAAGCCACCAAATAAGAAGTGATACCTGAGGATTGAGAATTTTTGGTTTCTTTGTCAACCTGGTTGAGGTCAACGCTGTAGTTGGCTCCCTCTTTCAACCCTAGATAAAAAGCATACAGAATAAGATGGTGACAATTAAAAGAAAAAGAAGGAAAGTAAAGAAAGTACCTTTTCAGAAGGGTCCTCGGAGACATAAGCTCTTGAGGAGTTTTCAATAGGTACAAGGATTGTTTTGCCAGAGGCTTCATCCTCTAGAGCAGCGAAAGCGTCGACCATATTCTCCAGGAAGAGATCACGGTTGAAGCATTGGTCTTGGTATTCAGACCATCAAACGTTGAAAGCTACAGTGGTGTAGAAAGACAGTTGAAAGGAGAAAACAGAAAACTCAAGGAGCTGAGTCGACCTAGCAAATTTAAGGCAGCTTTTGTGACCTGCCAAGTTTAACCATCGACCAGCCCACACGATATTAGAGGTGTGCTACACCAAAGACTTTGACAGCATTTGGCTTAAATCAAATTGTCGGGAAACCAGATTGGGCTGATAATTCATAAATCCAAAGCTATTGTTCCCCGTCTCAATTTGAAACGACAACATGGTAGGATTCATGAACACCCGCCATACTGAATTTGACATGGCTGCTGTCTGTGGCGAAGCACCAGGGAAAGGGTTTCTAAACCACGATGGACCAAACCGTCAGTGCAAGAAAGAGGCCATATCGGGGACGAAGATGTTTACCTTAGCAAAAATAGTGAGATACTTCGTAAAAAGGGTTTTGTTAGGGGTTTCTTGGGTAGTCATCAAAGCAAGTTGGACGCCTTCGACTGGAAGATCCTCGTCGAGACGCTGCATGGTCGCAGACACATATAACCCATCTGATGTTCAAAAGTGGCATTGAGCCAGTGCTGTAATAACCACATGGGCCCTAAGGCGTTCATGGATTTGACGGTTTCATGAAGAAGTTTTATTCTCAAAGCTGACAGGCCAAGAGAGTGGTAAAGGGAAGACAATAGCAATTTACCCAAGGAGACTTGTTGACCCTCGTGTATCTGGATTGCCAAGCTAATGTAACTCTTGGCTATCTATAGCAAGTCAAGATAGAAGAGATAGTAAGACAACCAAAGAGTCAGGAAGGCAATGTGCTCTTCGTCTGATACTTCAACAAAACCATTGTCATGATGGTCTTCTATGTAGTTTTGGAAGCCAGCCCTGTCGAAGTCAAAAGTGGCATCTGTCTCCAGAGTTGGGTCAAATGTCTCACCTAGAGGGGAGAGACTTGTAATGGCCGACACATCGAACAGAGTCGGCGTCAGGATACCACAAGGGAATTGGAAAGTGTTGGTCGAACCCGTAACACCCCGTTCCCCAAAACAAAATAAAACACTTAAAATAAACACATATCAGAGTTCCTCTCCCAAACGGGATGTCGCAATTCACATTAGAATTTCACAAATCATTTTCAAAACTGATTTCAATAAAATTTCAGCGGAAAAAGAATTCTGTCGCAACATATAACAACATATATACATCATCCATGTCATCAACATCGTCATATATACAACCATCGGCCATCTGCCCAAAAATATATAACATAATCATTAAACATCATCACATGTCTCGCAAAAGTCAGATACGCCACAGGGGCACACATATCAACAGTAAACAATAAAACTCCCAAAAAGCCCCGGTGTTACGTATCAGAGCAGTCTTACGACGACGCCACAATCCAAGCTAGCTAAACACCTGGATTGTCTGTACTTCCGAAGAAGCACAAACCACAACAACATCACAGGGGTGAGAATCACGATCAAATAATAATGGTATAATGGTACATGAAATAAAAGGCAGAAACCATAAACCATTATTTCACATACAACATATATGGACCTACTGTCCCATGCCAACACACTATGCATATCACAAATGAAACACATTTGGACCTACTGTCCCCTCATTTACAATCACAACACGCACAAACCACAATGCAACACATGCACTCGACTCAACAATTATGCGGTACCGACTCAACTTAGGATAGATCGCATACACTCCACCGAGCAACGATCTATCCCTACCACGCTCCTCCTGAGCTCATATAATCAAATCATCGACGACCCTCACTTGGCACACGGGTGGTCGCATACACTCCATCCGAGCAACGATCCAAATCCCGTCCACGCTCCCCACTGGAGCACGCCAGTGAATCATACACTGCGTCCACGCTCCCCACTTGGAGCACGTGTGTGTATCACACAACACGTCCACGCTCCCCACTTGGAGCACGTGAGTACATCAAAGCCTCACGTCCACACGCTCCTCACTTGAAGCACGTGAGCCACACAGGTCTCACGTCCACGCTCCCCATTTGGAGCACGTGAGCCACACAGGTCTCACGTCCACATGCTATGCAAGACACTATGCATAAACACACAGCACACACAGTGCACACGACCCCACTGGTCCATCGCATCATAATATGCATACACACACAAACATACAAAATGCATCGATCTTACCGATCAACTCACCACACAACATATCACACATCATGCACCTAAGGCATATCGGTCCTACTGACCCAATCATCACAACAACACATAAACACGACACATATAAAGCGTATCGATCCTACGGATCCTCTCGTCTCAACATATCACCATAACGCACTCAAGGCGTGTCGATTCCACTGATCCACATCCCTCACACAACATACAAACACAACGCACATCAAGCGTATCGATCCTACGGATCCACATCCATACTTATCTAAACTTAACACATAATCCACCGATTATGTCCAATGTGATAAACGCCGGCCACACGGCCCTCCCACACCTCAACATACTCTCAACACCCAGCTATCATCACAACACATTAATCCGATCGCACTCAGCACCCTTATATCACCACATACAGGTATCATAACATACACTGACGCAATCCCTCCAATTAAGGGAGTATCAAGGAATTCACATCCTGCACCACACATACACTCACCACGGCTCATGATCACGCCCATCGTCAAACATGACCAACAAGGGTCCAAAACCACAAAGGAAGCCAACAGAACAGCAGTAGAAACACAAACTGTTGTCGGGCTCACTGGCACATTCGCCTGGAGAAGCCCCGCAGCGAACACTCGCTGGCCATTCGCATGGCGAAGCCCCGCAACAAACACTCGCTGGAACTCGCCTGGCGAAACTTCTGGCGAAGCCATACAGTAGCTTCTGCCAGCACTCGTTGGCTAGTTCGCCTGGCGAAGGCTCGCCCCCTCATTCGCCCAGCGAAGGCTGGTGAACACCTGCAGTATCAGTGAAATTCTGCACAGCAGAAACAACATCCATCACCGATTCTGCCCGATTAAATCGAGTCTAACATCCATTCGTAACCAAACAACATACTACGACTTAATTACAAGGTCTATTCCCGATTCTACCCGACAAATTATCAACTCTGCTCAAATAACCCACTTTCGGCTCAACTTCGAATTTTCCCGGAAACCCCAAATGCACTCAAACAATTCTCACAGCCACATGCAAACAAATTAACACATTCAATCACCACAATCACAACAACAATGACATACAATCAACATCAGATTATCATCAACATGCAAATATACTCATACATGGGGTTAGGGATTCCCCCTTCTACCAATATTCATTTAATACCATTTAACCGATATATCTCCCCCCTTACCTCGAATTCAATTCTGATGTCGATGAAGCTTCAGAAATCCACAGCTTGATGATCTTTTTGCTTCAGCCTTTGCTCTCTTGATTGTGCTTGCTCTTTCTCCCACCGTGTGTTCGTTCCTTTCACGCGTTCTTCCCCTTTCCAAATTCTCCCAAATGCCAGCTATGCCCTCAATACCCCTAAATCACCTTTTAATCCAAATAATTCCATTAGTAATAAATCCTCATTTTAATCCCAAATAATCCAATTTTATTTATTCTTAATCCCAATAATAATATTCTCATTTCCCTTCATTCCAAAAATCAAATTTAACATTAATATCCCAAATAAATATTATTTCCACAATTTCTTTAATTTCCAAACTCTTCCAATAATATTTTTAAATATGACAATAATAACAATAATATTAATAATAATAGTATCAACACTATTAGTCATCATATTATTATTAATCATATTTTTCTAATATTATGGAACTTAATTCCTCAAACAATTTCCACACATCATGCACCGAAAACAAATAATACGGAAAAACCAAATAATTAAAAATGGGTGTTGCAGAACCTTCCCAGAAGAACATTACAGCCAGCAGGAGACAAGGGTTGACCCTGTGTGCATTCCAGGACATCAGGATGACATCGAAGATGCAAGCCTTCTTCCATTGTTCTTGGCACTTGTTTTGGATTATGTTCAGCCAGGAGATGTAATCCTTATTGCCTAGGGTAGGCATCGACTTTAAGTCGATGGTGCCCCCTTTCTGGAAAACTGGGGGGATGGTGGCCTGGAAATAAGGAAAAATGCTTGTAGCTCCTCGTGGCCAGGCTTGTTGGCAGTATATGGCCCATTGAAAGCATGCAGCATTCTGGCGATAGCAAATGGGATGGCCATCTGATGCCTCCATGTACCCGCCACCTTTTCATCAACTGACATGGGATTTGGGAAAGACCTGAGAGAATCAGCCTCAGAAAGAACGAAGGCTATAGGGTTATTCCCGGTGGTGTGGGTGTTGGAAATATTGGAAGAAGCCAGTAAAACTGAAAGTAGAGAACTTTGGAAGATTGAAGACAAGGAGGTTTTTAGAAAATAGACATGAGAGGAGAGTGGAGAAAGAGAAATAAAGGGCGAAAAAGGGCTATTTATAGGCAATGTTGCATGCAGTGGAAGGGGAAAAACAGTTTCGATTCTGAAAGTTAGTGGGGGTGGTTCAAAGACCCATGACGTTGGGATGTGACCAACATGATTAGCCGTGTCTTGGAAATCATGGCGCAGAAAGGCGCCATCATTACTTCAAACTATAGATGACGCTTGGCAGGAATCGACAAAAAGCAATGATGGTTTTTGTTACATCATAACCAAAACACTATCAAAATTCCATAGAACCAAAATTCCCAGTTTCTTGGTCGATAGAGTATCCCGTCGAAACTGGGTTTTGAGGGGGCATCTTATTTACTAGAAGTTTCGACCAGAGAGCAGCGACACAGAGACTGATCGAAACTGGGTTTTGAGGGGGCATCTTATTGACTGGAGTCTCATAGTCTCTGATGAATAGAACATCCTCATCGGGATAGTCAAACTTCATTTGTTGATATCCTTCCACAGGCTGATGAGCAAGGTAGTCAGACAAGACGCTCCCTGTTATTGCTTTCTAGGTAACATGTTGGATGTTGTAATACCCCAAATTTTACCCTTTCTTTTTTATTTTTATTTTAAATTCTTATTAACCTAATAAATTAACCTTTTTTTTAGATCTTGTTTTTTTAACTAATAATAATTTAATTAAATTTTTTTTATAACTTTACTAATATTTTTTATTAACTTTTTTTTTTCTATTTAGTTTATTTATTTAAAGCTCTTCTTACTAACATTTAGGATTTAGATCAAAATTTAACTTTTTTTTTTTTTTTTTTCTTTTCTTCAAGAGTAAATTTTTTATAACCTTTTTTTAAATTAATTTCTAACACATTTTTTAATCAAATTCTAATATTTTTTTTAAAAATAAAAATCTAACTTCTTTTTAAAATTAAATCTTTTTTCTAATTTTTTTTAAATCTTTTTCTAACTCCTCTTTAAAGTTAAATCTTTTTCTATCTTTTTTAAAATTAAATCTTTTTTTCTAACTATTTTTAAAGCTAAATCTTGTTTTCTAACTTTAAATCTTTTTTTTTCTAACTTTTTAAAATTAAATCTTTTTTTCTAACTTTTTTAAAATTAAATATTTTTTTCTAACCTTTTTAAAACTAAATCTTTTTTTTTTTTTCTAACTATTTTAAAAATTAAATCTCACCTTTGTCACTTTTTTTGTTCTTTATTATTTTTACTCTAAATTTTTCTATCTTTCATTAAAAAATAACAAAAATAGTCTTTTATTATTATTTAATTATTATTTTCGTATTTTAATTAAATCATTTTTTAAAATATTATTTTTTTCACTTTTTTCTAAATTATTCATAAAAATATCCAAAAAATCATAAAATAAAAAAATATTGAAAAATTTTGTTCCTTTTATAATATTTTTTATTTTAGGAATCAATAGGATTATTAGTTTTTATTTTAAGTTTATTTTAATTATTTTAAATTATTTAAATTTTATTTTTTTCTTAACTAATTATTTAGTTTGGGCTTTAAAATGGGCTTTAGGGACATTATTGACAATTTGGTGTTAACCCTAATTTGTTCCCTATATATACATGTGTTGCCTTGTTGGAAAGGAGAGAATGGAAAAAAAACCTAAGAGGGGTCAGAAGGTTTTCTTCAGAAAAGAGGGGAGAGAGGGAGAAACAAAGGAGATCCCCAGAGAAGAAAGGCGGTCGTTCCCACAACTCGTTAGAAGGATTGGAGCTCTCCAGTGTTCCCTTATTCAAACCTTTTTCACATTTACCGAAGCAAACCTCCGCTTCGTAGGTTAAATTACTAAACCTTTTGCCTTTTCATGTTTATGTGCATATTTTGCCATGTTAATGTGTTTAGGTCCGTTAAATTACTAAATCCTTTGCATTTTTCATATTTATTTGCATCCTTGCCATGTTAACCTTCATTGTTGTTTAGATCCGTAGATTTTGATCTGTATGAACCATGATTGTGTCGTATAGGATTGTTTGCATGTCCATTAATTGTCTGTTTGCATTTGCAATTCTATTGTTATTTTTTTTTTATCAAAACATTTTTTTCCAAAAAAACCTTTTTTTGTTCCCGTAAACATTTTTTTCCCAAAAAAAACCTTTTTTGTTCCCGTAAACATTTTTTTCCCAAAAAAAACCTTTTTTGTTCCCGTAAACATTTTTTTCCCAAAAAAAACCTTTTTTTTGTTCCCGTAAACATTTTTTTCCAAAAAAGCCTTTTTTTGTTGCCGTAAACATTTTTTTCTAAAAAAAACCTTTTTGTTCCCAAAAACATTTTTTTTTATATATAATTTAAACTTAACATTTTTTTTATAATTTAAACTTAAATTTTTTTAACTAAGTAATTCCATTTTAAAATTAAAACCTTTTTTTATATATATAATTAAAATATTAAAAAAATTAAAACATTTTTTTACATAATTAAAATATTAAAAAATTAAAACCTTTTCGTAAGGAACTCCTTTGCCGTGTCATTTTGTGTACCTTTTATTTTCTTTATTCCTGCATTTCATTTGCGTGCTTGAGGTTGAGATGTGCTTGTGGTGGCCACAGCCCCACACTATTTTCCTCCCTCACTTCATTCTAAGTGTTATTACATATTTTCATATTCTTCATGTTTTCAGAAATGTTTCTTTGTTTCTTTATACCCTCTGCCTTTATTACTTTTCTTATTTCTGTACCTTAATTATTCCTCCATATAATGATTTGTCATATTTTCACATTTTTTACAGTTTTATCCTTCCGAAGGATTAGGTCCAGCCTTTTGGCCGCCGAGTCAATAGCCTTACCCCTTTAATGGATCAAACCCTAATTTTCACAAATGCCTCGCCGCAGGCAAAATTACAACTTTACCCCTAGCATTAGGTCAAAGAGCCGCCGCGCTCATTTTAGGGTTTCCCGCCGCGGAATCCCTAACCTAATTTAACCCTAATTACAACTTAACAATTCAACGTAGAGATTTGGAGTTTCCACACTCCACGTAAGCGTGTCCTTAAGATGCGTTTATTCCCCTTGAGACCTTGACCACAGTCAAGAAGTCTCTAACCTCCCTTTTGAGGGGAACTACGATTACTCTGATTCCACTCCCGTAAGGATACGTAGGCACAAGATGCGATGTCTTGCCGAGTAAACTTAGAATTAACCCCTTAGGTTTATTTTCTCACTTTTAATCCTTTGTACATATACCTTAAGCAAATAAATAAAGCAAATAGTAAACATTTGAACAAAAGGTTCCTGTAGAGTACTACAGAAGTTTAGGGTGCTAATACCTTCCCTAAATTTAACCAACCCCCGAACCCTAGATCTTTCCCCGCATTGTGTTTACGATGCAAAATAGGTTTTCCCTCTTTTGACCTTTTCCTTCGGATAAATCAAAGAGCGGTTGTGAATTGAATTGCGATTCAAACTCATTAATAGTTTGTGATCCTATTTCCACCGCAACAGAAAATGGCGACTTCACTGGGGAGACCTAAACTTTTGAGGGTTATCCCTAACTTGTTCATATTTATTACTATCTGTGTTATTATTCATTTGCATGTATATATTTGCGCTTTGATTGTGGGACTGTTCCTTGTGCTGTGAGATAGGTCCTAACCCGGATCTAGTGTACCTTAGGTAAATGGTAATAGACCAAGGAAACTGTACGACGTATATCGATACGGTTGATCTGGTGGCCATGGTTAGTGCGACTTCTTGGTTGGTGCTTATATTCCTTAAGTCAAGTTGAGGATAATATTGAGGCTGCCATATGTTGTCAATGCACTAACTGACTTTTAGAACCCTAGTTAACTCATCTTGGCCTTTAGAAAGTAGTGAGGTAACCGGCTTTGGTGCAGACTAAAGTTGGTTGACACTCGATACTACGCTCATTGAGATCTTAAACTTGGAGGGTTTTGGTTGGCAAGTAAGTTGCCTTCTGAACAACCACCCTTGTGAAGGATCAATGATATTGAGATCCCTTAGAACCCGGTTACTTTTGTAGGACAGGATGAACCATCTAACTTCAGGGGAGGGTATTTGCCTTTGAACCTCATGCAAGCCTTTAACCTAGGACTTTGTGTGTTTTCATGCATTGCATCCATAAAGCATCTCATCGCATTGTATTTCATGGAGTTCAAACATCATTAATGGATATCGCGGGATACCATAAATAAAAAAAATATAAAATGAAAAAACAAGAAAAAGATTTCCTTGGTACCCCACGACATTCGTCAATGATTGAATCCCATGAAATCTTCATCCACATTTTAGCATCATTTACTTTCTTGCATTGCATGTGTCTCCCGATTTCTCACACTCGGTTCTCTCACCTTCCAGTTTCGTCACCCTGAGTTCTCGGCACCAATACAACACCAGAGCTCAAACTCGGAAAAGAATGGAGGATCAGGCAAAAGAGATTGATCGCCTTAGCAATGAACTTGAAGACCTTCGAGGGGGTATGGGGCGTATGATGGAATTGTTACATGTCATGAATGCTAAGATGGATACCCAGCCCACTGTTGTTTCTGAGATTACCGGCGTTACTGTGGACCCTCCACCAAGTGTGACCGTAGCAAGGGACCCACCTTATGGTCTTGCTCCCGGTTTTGTGCCTCCTCAAGCCACTGTTCCGATTAATCAACCTGTTCAGCAAGCCGTGCCCTTGTTTTCTGAAGTTTCTAGGGGGGCTCCTATCTTTGCACCACCTGTTGTACACACTCGTGCGCAACCGTACTTCAATGAGACAGCTTTTGATAATCTTGATGAGAATGTTGAGGGTTATGAGAAACATGATAAGCTTCGTGAGGAAGTAAACACTATCGTCCAGAGATTGAAAAAGGTAGAGGGTGATCAAATTTTTGGGACTGCTGCAAGGGATGTTTGTTTGGTCTCGGGTTTAGTTATTCCCCCGAAGTTCAAAACTCCGAACTTCGATCGCTATGAAGGTGCCACCTGTCCTAAGAGTCATTTGATCATGTATTATCGCAAAATGGCTGCCCATGTTGAGAATGATAAACTGATGATTCATTGCTTCCAAGACAGTTTGAAGGGTGCTTCTTCCAAGTGGTATTTAACTTTGGACCAATCCCGCGTTAAGAGCTTTCAAGATTTATCTGACGCTTTCATCAAACACTACAAGTACAATATGGATCTGGCTCCTGACAGAAGACAATTGCTGAGTATGTCACAAAAGAATTCTGAGTCATTCAAAGAATATGCCCAAAGGTGGAGAGAGACTGCTTCGCAGGTAGAACCTCCTTTGACCGAGAAAGAGTTAGCTGATTGGTTTGTCGACACAGTCCGTCCAGAATTTTACGAGAGAATGGTGGGTAATGTGACTTCAAATTTCTCCGACATCGTTGCTGTGGGTGTCAAGATTGAATTGGGTATGAAGAGTGGTAAAATGACAAATAATCATGGCGCTTCTAAGGATCAGCCGAAGAAACCTCCGTATAGCTCCCAGAAAAAGAAGGAGAGTGAGACTAATGCTATATCCTCTGGTAGACTAAGGGAAAGCTTTTATCGGCATCCGCAAGGTTATGCTCAACCTCAAGGGTACCCAGTCCAATATGCTCAACAACCCTATGTGGCTGCTATTACTCCTTCTTTCAATCAACAGGTTCCCATGTATCAACCTATGCAACAACCTCCTGTTTATCCGCCTCCTGTCAACTACCTACAGGCACCCAATACTCCTGCTCCTCAACAGCCAAAGAGTCCGGCTCCTCGCCAGAATATGCCAAACAGAAGAACGTATAAACCTTGTCCGCCGATCCCGATGACTTTTACCGAGTTGTGTCCCTCTTTGGTCAAGCAAGGTCTCATCACTACTCGGGCTTTGGGTCCGCCTCCTAATCCTCCACCTAATCCATTACCTGCAAGTTACAACGCTACCGCTCATTGTTTATTTCATGAGGGTGCGCCCGGCCATGATCTAGAGAATTGCTATGCTCTTAAGAAAGTTGTCAGAAATTTGCTAGAAACGAAGAAGTTGTCTTTTGGCGATGCTCAGCTGAAGATCGAGACTCCTTTCGGGGTTCCTCACTCGTCAAGTGCAAATTCTGCAAAGCATGCTACGCCTATCAGCCGAATCCAGTCATTATTCAAAGGCCTAGCCCGCTTCATTTCAGTAACCCTCAAGGTGATATGACCGGGATCAACAAAGGATCTGGGAAATTTATTTTGAAGCAACGACTGAAAACTGTTGAAGATGTGACCAGCATAACTGGGGTAAGCCATGACGACTCACAGTGATCATGAACCAGACGTCCTTTCCATTGAGGCTCCGCCAAAGGAAACTGTTACTCTTGAATGCAAGATTTCATAAACGTTTAGAAGGATTTTTCCGACAGTTCATTTGTTTATTTATATGCATTTCTCTTTGATTAAGCATACTTAGCATGCACGAACTTGTTTATCTTTGATGCAACACATATGTTTGTCTTGAATAAATCCATTCGTTTCACTCATTCAAAATATATTTTTCATAAATTATAATGCCAACTTTACCCGATCTCTTGTTCAGATGGAGAATTAGGGGGAGGATGACGAACCTAAAACGTCAGATTTCTTGTCGTATGCTTTCAATTAAAGCCCGCTGATGATGTAAGGCATTGTTTCAAATCCCAAACACTGGAGATATAAGGATGTTAATCCCTCGTTAACCTCTTTGAGCCTTGAAGTAGGAGTTTTTTCTTTCTTTTTAAGAACCTTCATCCTAACCTGGGGCAGGGTAGGTTTCAGTTAAACCGATCGAGCACTTAGACTCTTAAAAAGGAAGAGCCAACCTTCGAGAATTTATCCTTAGCATCTTAAGAAGTCCAATACAATGGCTATCCCTCGGTTACCTAAGGAGTGGGGCAGTCACGAGCCTTTCAAAAGATTTACACGACTTGTGCATAAAGGAATATTCAAAAAAATAAGAGCCCGCTAAGTCAAAAACCTATGAAGGAGACTTAGGCAAAACTGGGGCATCCCGCTGGACTCCAAAGTCAGATCAAAAGACGTTGTCCAGGCAAAAGTTAGGGAATAAAAGCAAAACAAGAGGGTACAATAAATAGTCCCTAGTAAAGAACAAGATCGTGTAATAGGTGAGCGACTGCCATGTCCAAAGCCTTGATAAGTTCTCGACCATAGCAAATCCGCTTGAGATATGAGCGTTCGTATCCGGTTAACTGAATTAGGATTGGAGAACATCACGAAGAATGGGTGGGTACAAATATAACTTTGAGCCTTTATCCTTTTGTTTCTTAAACCGTGAACTGAGCCACGATACAACCTTTAAAAGACCTAATTGAAGTAGGACTTCGGTTGAAAGCATACTTGACAAGATCACGTTTCCTGACTCCTACGAGCTATGCTCAGAAAAAATTCATGATGGCATTATAATTAAAACTTATATCCTGACTAGTGATTTCGGTCACAAGTTGTTGCGATATCTTTTTTTCAAAACAAAAATTCAAGACAAATATATGTGTACATTGACAAGCTCAGGATAGGCATTTCAGGCATGACAACTTTGCTTGATATCTTAGAGATTTACATATGAACATAACCCGTGGAACTTGAAGATCCTGCTGAACAGGGGCAGGCAGTTTCCCAATTCGCTTACCAACGCGAGTCTGACATTCTTAAGAGCTATTTCCCAAACATTTCGTCGTAACACGATTAATTTGTGCCAGTTACGTCGAGACCTGACAAATCTCTCAAAGAGTTTGAGAACAATGGGGCAACCGGACTCGGTGTTCTCTATAAAATCCTCTTGAGATGACCCTACCTCGCAACGCAAGTATCCTGGGGCACCATGTTTTTGAAGAAACAAATGGCGGCTACTATAAGGTCCTGCAAGATCAAAACCATGGGATTTCACAATTTTTTCATGCACCCGATGGATTTTACTCACAGCGGCCTTCATACCCCAGTAAGCCTCAGTGTTGCAACAGACTCCTAAACTATTGCCTCATCACAGTCCCCAGAGAGACTATAAGCTGACAATTTTTTCTTGGGTAACTCGAAAGTGTCCCTCAGGTTTTCTTCTCCCCATGTGAAGACGTGATACTGTGCACCCAAGCGAATTACCTTCTCCCCAGAGAATTCAGAACATTTAAAACCAGATTTGGTTCCACCATTGATCCTTCTCACCCATGATTGACGTATTGGTTGCGGAGAACGTAGGGTATTTCCGTCGAGATGTTTATTTCATCTCTCGTCCCGTCTCTAGTCTGTTTCGTCAGCATACGCAAGGGCATAAGCATCACATGCCTATTTCATTACATATTTCATTACATATTCATTACATATTCATTACATACTCATTACATACTTATTTCATAACATCTTGCATACATAAACATTAACATACATAGACATTAACATACAGTCACATTAACATATGCATTAACATACGTTAACATGCACAGGTTCATCGTGTCTCCATCATTGGTCGTTACCACCGAGTAATTGGGGTTTGTCCATTCTCTCCAAATAGATTGTCAGCCCTAAGCATAAAATGCTTACTTGTTTCCAGTTTCCCCACAGAGCTCGATCCTCGTGGATGACGGTTACTTCAGCTATCTTTCCTCGCCAGGATTAGATATTTACCCTTCGAGATCATTCCCTCGATGGAGTTTTGATTTCCAGTCTTCTTTCTAGCTCGATCCTAGATTGAATCTCAGTCTTGTCGGTCGTCAATCCCAACCGGACGTGCATTTATTTTGCACCATCTAAAATTTTCACCATACATTGGCAGATACGCGACTATCTCGCTTGAGAAGTTTATCACTGTACCCGGACGTGCATTTATTTTGCACTATCTTTCAAGAAAATCAACTACAATCCTTTCCAGATGCACGCCAGTTCACGCCTGGAAAATCCATCAGTACAACACTTTACAATCCTACATGTTACAACATCGGTACAACACTTTACATCTTACAGCATCAGCATACGACATTTCTCACCTAAGAAGTCGATCATATCCTCGTCACGACTCGCAGCAAATGGCCATCTCCATGGAGCAGTTGGGCTTCCATTTATCTGCCGTCTTGAGGTACGAACCAATTCGTATTCAGGAGAGCACGATCTTGAGTTACGGGAAGGTTTGAGCGAAATCATATTCAGGAGAGCACGATTCTGAGTTATGAAGAAGTTCATTTATCCTTTAGTAAAAGAAGGAACGGAATCATATTCAGGAGAGCACGATTCTGAGTTATGAGGAAGTTCAGTTGGCCGTTTTTCAGGAGAGCACGATTCTGAAGAATGAAGAAATTTCAGGAACCGAATCATATTCAGGAGAGCACGATTCTGAGTTATGAGGAAGTTCGATTACCCAGTTTCATATTCAGGAGAGCACGATTCTGAAATATGAAGAAATTCAGTCATCCAGTTTCATATTCAGGAGAGCACGATTCTGAAATATGAGTATCTTCAGTCATCCAGTTTCATATTCAGGAGAGCACGATTCTGAAATATGAGTATCTTCAGTCATTCAGTTTCATATTCAGGAGAGCACGATTCTGAAATATGAGTATCTTCAGTCATCTAGTTTCATATTCAGGAGAGCACGATTCTGAAATATGAGTATCTTCAGTCATTCAGTTTCATATTCAGGAGAGCACGATTCTGAAATATGAATAAATTCAGTCATCCAGTATCATATTCAGGAGAGCACGATTCTGAAGTATGAGGAAGTTCAGTTTACCCTTTTCATGTTCAGGAGAGCACGATTCTGAAGCATGAAGAAGTTTATTTATCCTTCAGTAAGAGAAGAATCAGAATCGTATTCCAGGCGCCGACCTTAAATGCGAGAAGATTTATTTATCAGATAAGCAGCAGCCTCTTTATTTGAGTGCTTATCCATTCTTTGCACATAAGTCCCTTCCAACGATAAGTGACAGTTCTCCCTCGAGAAGCTTATCAGGGCAATTCCCATCAAAGTCCATTTATTTTGGCATACAGTCGGTCTTTACCTTGTATATTTGCTACGGAGTTCCGAAAAGTCCGTTTGATCCTGTCACGAGGGGTAGTTTACAGAAGCTTGGATGTTATTCCTTGCTCAATGCTCCAGCATTCTGTAATCGATCTTACAATCGTACGTGATCCAGTTTTATTTTTAGATTCCCCAGTGGAGGCCGTCTCATAGGTACCATCTCCATTCGAGGATCTCGTTCCTTTTCTAAAAGTGACAATTGGTCATTCGCACCAGTTGACTATCATTTTTAGAATTCCCCAGTGATGTACTGTGTCTCAGCGCGTCATTTTCCCCAGTGTGTTTCTTCTCGTGGCGTCTGTCTCGGTGTCGTCATGTTTCGTCAGCATTTTCGCATTCATTATTCCAGCATACGCATCATATCATAGTCATGGCATCATCTGCATTAAGTCGTTCCAGTTTTGTCCATAGCATTGCATATCGTCGCATATAAGGGCAAAATTTTCGGTTATCTATATTTAAATCTCTCCACCATGATTCCTTGAGTCTCCGTCACTCAAATCATCTGGTGTAGCTATTTAAATAGGGGCAACTGTAATACCCCAAATTTTACCCTTTCTTTTTTATTTTTATTTTAAATTCTTATTAACCTAATAAATTAACCTTTTTTTTAGATCTTGTTTTTTTAACTAATAATAATTTAATTAAATTTTTTTTATAACTTTACTAATATTTTTTATTAACTTTTTTTTTTCTATTTAGTTTATTTATTTAAAGCTCTTCTTACTAACTTTTAGGATTTAGATCAAAATTTAACTTTTTTTTTTTTTTTTTTTCTTTTCTTCAAGAGTAAATTTTTTATAACCTTTTTTTAAATTAATTTCTAACACATTTTTTAATCAAATTCTAATATTTTTTTTAAAAATAAAAATCTAACTTCTTTTTAAAATTAAATCTTTTTTCTAATTTTTTTTTAAATCTTTTTCTAACTCCTCTTTAAAGTTAAATCTTTTTCTATCTTTTTTAAAATTAAATCTTTTTTTCTAACTATTTTTAAAGCTAAATCTTGTTTTCTAACTTTAAATCTTTTTTTTTCTAACTTTTTAAAATTAAATCTTTTTTTCTAACTTTTTTAAAATTAAATATTTTTTTCTAACCTTTTTAAAACTAAATCTTTTTTTTTTTTTTTCTAACTATTTTAAAAATTAAATCTCACCTTTGTCACTTTTTTTGTTCTTTATTATTTTTACTCTAAATTTTTCTATCTTTCATTAAAAAATAACAAAAATAGTCTTTTATTATTATTTAATTATTATTTTCGTATTTTAATTAAATCATTTTTTAAAATATTATTTTTTTCACTTTTTTCTAAATTATTCATAAAAATATCCAAAAAATCATAAAATAAAAAAATATTGAAAAATTTTGTTCCTTTTATAATATTTTTTATTTTAGGAATCAATAGGATTATTAGTTTTTATTTTAAGTTTATTTTAATTATTTTAAATTATTTAAATTTTATTTTTTTCTTAACTAATTATTTAGTTTGGGCTTTAAAATGGGCTTTAGGGACATTATTGACAATTTGGTGTTAACCCTAATTTGTTCCCTATATATACATGTGTTGCCTTGTTGGAAAGGAGAGAATGGAAAAAAAACCTAAGAGGGGTCAGAAGGTTTTCTTCAGAAAAGAGGGGAGAGAGGGAGAAACAAAGGAGATCCCCAGAGAAGAAAGGCGGTCGTTCCCACAACTCGTTAGAAGGATTGGAGCTCTCCAGTGTTCCCTTATTCAAACCTTTTTCACATTTACCGAAGCAAACCTCCGCTTCGTAGGTTAAATTACTAAACCTTTTGCCTTTTCATGTTTATGTGCATATTTTGCCATGTTAATGTGTTTAGGTCCGTTAAATTACTAAATCCTTTGCATTTTTCATATTTATTTGCATCCTTGCCATGTTAACCTTCATTGTTGTTTAGATCCGTAGATTTTGATCTGTATGAACCATGATTGTGTCGTATAGGATTGTTTGCATGTCCATTAATTGTCTGTTTGCATTTGCAATTCTATTGTTATTTTTTTTTTATCAAAACATTTTTTTCCAAAAAAACCTTTTTTTGTTCCCGTAAACATTTTTTTCCCAAAAAAAACCTTTTTTGTTCCCGTAAACATTTTTTTCCCAAAAAAAACCTTTTTTGTTCCCGTAAACATTTTTTTCCCAAAAAAAACCTTTTTTTTGTTCCCGTAAACATTTTTTTCCAAAAAAGCCTTTTTTTGTTCCCGTAAACATTTTTTTCTAAAAAAAACCTTTTTGTTCCCAAAAACATTTTTTTTTATATATAATTTAAACTTAACATTTTTTTTATAATTTAAACTTAAATTTTTTTAACTAAGTAATTCCATTTTAAAATTAAAACCTTTTTTTATATATATAATTAAAATATTAAAAAAATTAAAACATTTTTTTACATAATTAAAATATTAAAAAATTAAAACCTTTTCGTAAGGAACTCCTTTGCCGTGTCATTTTGTGTACCTTTTATTTTCTTTATTCCTGCATTTCATTTGCGTGCTTGAGGTTGAGATGTGCTTGTGGTGGCCACAGCCCCACACTATTTTCCTCCCTCACTTCATTCTAAGTGTTATTACATATTTTCATATTCTTCATGTTTTCAGAAATGTTTCTTTGTTTCTTTATACCCTCTGCCTTTATTACTTTTCTTATTTCTGTACCTTAATTATTCCTCCATATAATGATTTGTCATATTTTCACATTTTTTACAGTTTTATCCTTCCGAAGGATTAGGTCCAGCCTTTTGGCCGCCGAGTCAATAGCCTTACCCCTTTAATGGATCAAACCCTAATTTTCACAAATGCCTCGCCGCAGGCAAAATTACAACTTTACCCCTAGCATTAGGTCAAAGAGCCGCCGCGCTCATTTTAGGGTTTCCCGCCGCGGAATCCCTAACCTAATTTAACCCTAATTACAACTTAACAATTCAACGTAGAGATTTGGAGTTTCCACACTCCACGTAAGCGTGTCCTTAAGATGCGTTTATTCCCCTTGAGACCTTGACCACAGTCAAGAAGTCTCTAACCTCCCTTTTGAGGGGAACTACGATTACTCTGATTCCACTCCCGTAAGGATACGTAGGCACAAGATGCGATGTCTTGCCGAGTAAACTTAGAATTAACCCCTTAGGTTTATTTTCTCACTTTTAATCCTTTGTACATATACCTTAAGCAAATAAATAAAGCAAATAGTAAACATTTGAACAAAAGGTTCCTGTAGAGTACTACAGAAGTTTAGGGTGCTAATACCTTCCCTAAATTTAACCAACCCCCGAACCCTAGATCTTTCCCCGCATTGTGTTTACGATGCAAAATAGGTTTTCCCTCTTTTGACCTTTTCCTTCGGATAAATCAAAGAGCGGTTGTGAATTGAATTGCGATTCAAACTCATTAATAGTTTGTGATCCTATTTCCACCGCAACAGATGTCATACTCAGTCAACAACATTTGCCACCGGGAAATTCGTTCAGTGACATCAAGATTTTCGAAAATAAACTTCATCAGATCCATCTTGGATATCAATAAAGTGGTATGGAAAATCATATATTGTCTCAAGCGTTGAGCAGCCCAAGTCAGAGCATAGCAAGTTTTCTCCAAAAGTGAGTATATGGTCTCACAATCATTAAAATTCATGCTCAGATAGTAAATTGCATGTTCTTTTCTACCAGTGTCGTCATGCTGACCTAATGCATATCTCATTGATTCTTCAATAACAGTGAGATACATAATTAAAGGCCTACTAGGAACTAGATGTGCTAAGATCGGTGGTTCTTGCAAATATTTTTTATCTTGTCAAAAGCTTCTTGACAATCATTGTTCCATTCAACTGATTGATTTTTTCTTAGTAATTTGAAAATTGGTTCGTAGATAGCCGTCAGATGAGAAATGAATCTAGAAATGTAATTAAGTTGGCCCAGAAAGCCATAAACTTCTTTTTCTGTTTTGGGAGGCGGCATGTTCTGAATTGCCCAAACCTTTTCAAGATCAACTTCAATTCCCTTCTGACTCACAATAAAGCCCAACAGTTTTCTAGATCGAACTCCAAAGGTGCACTTTGCCGGATTCAACTGTAGTCTGAAATTTCGAAGTCTATCAAACAGCTTCTTCAGATGGTCCAGATGATCATCTTCTGTTCTGGATTTTGCAATCATATTGTCCACATAAACCCCAATCTCTTTATGGATCATGTCGTGAAAGAGGGTTGTCATGGTACATTGGTATGTTGCCCCTGCGTTCTTTAGACCAAATGGCATGACTTTGTAGCAATATGTACCCCAAGGTGTGATGAAAGTAGTCTTCTCCATATCGGCTAAGGACATCTTGATTTGATTATATCCTGAGAAACCGTCCACAAACGAAAAAATAGAGAACTCCGTTTTGTTGTCTACCAAAACATCACAACGTCAAACTCTGTTATGCAGAGGAAAATCATCTTTCGGGCTCGCCTTTTTAAGATCTCTATACTCCACACACATTTGGACCTTCCCATCTTTCTTTGGAACCGGGATGATGTTGGAAATCCATTCAGGATACTCGGAAGTGGCTAGGAACCCAGCGTCAAACAACTTCTTTACCTCTTCTCTGATTTTAAGTGCCATGTCGGGTCTGGTCCTTTTGAGTTTCTGCTTGGCAGGCGGATGATCAGGCATGAGTGGCAGGTGATGTTCAATGATGTTGGTATCCAACCCAGGCATATCTTAATAAGACCAGGCGAAAACATCAACATGCACTTTCAATAGCTTGACCAACTCGGAGTGTACATGCTTAGTGAGGAATGCCCCAATCTTGACTTCTCTCCTGACTTCATCAGCACTAAGATTGATAACCTCCACTGATTCTTTGTATGGTTGAATCTCTCTCTGCCCATGCTCAAGGAGCCTTGCTATTTTAGTTGGTAGTTCACAATCTTCCTCACCATCTTCCTCGGCTTGTTTAATTAGAATCCTAGAATTACAACGGATGTTTGCCAAGTTGTTATCAATGCAATTATTTGTTCTGCATGTTTATGAATTATGTTTGGAATGAAGATATTTGAAAAGTGAAAAAACAAAAGAAACTTTGCCATTTATCTATTTGTAAAAAAGTAAAATAAAGAAAAAATAAGAGCATGACTTGAATGCAAAAAACTTTTATTTATTGATCGCATAATGTTTCAAAAGCACGAGGCTCTTACAAGCTATCCACTCGTATCAGGCGAGGACGAGGGAACAGGAAAACAAAATGCATTACATGTTTGTGGGAAAAACCACGGGAATCACGATAGATGTGCAGTTGTTGAGCTTGAAATTCGGTGGACATTTGCGTAAAAAGCTTGTACTTCAGCTGCTAGGACCTGCATTGTCAATGGCTGACACAAAATCCCTCTCTTGCAATCCAGCGCTTGTGAACTTGATCAAATTGCATTTCTGATGACTGCGTGAACTAACTTGCTGATCAGGATGGTAGCCCAATCCAAAGCTATCATGTTTTTCAACCACATCCAGGATTTTCCCCCAGTCAGGCAAGGCACCTTTCTCAATGGTCTCTTTTAGCGCTTTTGACAGATGACATGGCCATTCTTGGTAGTCTACCAGAATTGACAGAAGTAGAGCTGACATCTTCAAATTCGAGACATTGCAACGACATTTCAGCTATGCCTTCATCAGTCTCGACATATCAGAAGGATGACAACTCGCTTACTAGAAAATCTTCTTCACCACAGACGATGACCATCTGATCTTCAAATATGAATTTTAGCTTCTGATGTAACATGGATGTAACTGATAACGCGAAATCATATCGTTTATTTGGCTTGATTTACATGCATTTATTTGTGACTATTATTAATTTATCTTGATTTATGTTCTATTATATGATTAATTTACTTTGTTTTGCAGATTGGGGAGAATTGGGATTAAAGAAAGAAAAGAAGAAGAAATGGAAGGAAAAGAGAGAAGAAAAACAGAAAAAATGGATTTTGCTGATATGACGGTCGTCAAAGGTCCATTACGATCGTCATGCGTATGACGACCGTCACGTTCCATTACGAGCGTCACGCAGACGAAATATCATTTAACGTTCAAATCAGTTTTTGCCACAATCACTCTCTCTAAGATTTTTTCCTACACTTTCTCCACTCACTGCCCACTATTGGAAGTTGCTCCCACTCCCTCCATAACTCACCCATGATCTCTGGAAGTTGAAGAATGAATTATCTCCTATAAATAGGCCTTAGATTCAGAGTTTCTGGGGGAGCCTTCGACGTATCGAAGTGCTGCCGAAATTACCAATTGAAGCTGAATTTACGTTCTTGCATTATTTTCTCGTTTCCTTTTTCTTTTATTCCCATTTGTATGGTTTTATTTGTTCCTGTACCTTTTACTTCTTGCCAAAGTAGAATCCTGCCGACATTGTGGAGGACTACCCAAGGATTTGAGATCAGTACAATTTACAGGATTTTATTAATTAAATTACTACTTTATTTCTGTCATAATGCATGCTTTATTATTCAGTTGTTTATGTCTATTTCCGTTTGCATTAATTATCATGTCTAGCTAAATTAGTTTTATCGGTATGTAACTGAATTAGTAGGACAGGATTCGATAGTAACCGGTACCTTCCCTTTTTACAAACAACCTTTCTGGCCGTAATTTTTAATCTTAATTCCTAAATAAATGTTCGTCGCGACAGCGAGAACTTATTTAAAAGTAGTTTTGCCACGACAGTGGGAAATTCATAAAGGTACGAACCAACAAGCGACAGCTGCGACTAAGACCAGATAGTAAAAACTAGGCATTCGTTTTAAAAATAGCGACAACGCTTTAAAAGGGATTAAAACTTAATGGTTTTCAAAAAGTAATTTAAACCCCGAACGGGATAGCGACAGGATACGTTCCGCCTTAGAGTTGCGACT
The DNA here is from genome assembly GCA_963859935.3 of Lathyrus sativus. Classification (NCBI taxonomy): domain Eukaryota; kingdom Viridiplantae; phylum Streptophyta; class Magnoliopsida; order Fabales; family Fabaceae; genus Lathyrus; species Lathyrus sativus. The sequence goes on from OZ012741.1 coordinate 216,287,511, forward strand.
AGAGTCAACAACCATCGTGAGACAAAGGTCTTTAAACCGTTATTTTCTTCTTAAAAGTGTTTGCAAAGAGTAGAAAGCACCGGTGACCTGTCGAATCCCCGATAACTAAGTCCTTGCATACCGATATCCCTTTACCGCTTTTTCTTTAAACCAATTATCTTTATTTCCTTTGCATTTAATTTCATTCGCATTCAACTTTCCTAATTCCATTAGCCTTAGCTTTACGCCATAATAATAGATAACGGTAGATTGACATTGGTCTCTGTGGGTTCGACAATCTTTTATATTACTTCGATATTTCCGTGCACTTGCGGACACATCAAGTTTTTGGCGCCGTTGCCGGGGAACAACAATCAATATTATGATTCCGTTGTTGCATAGTATAGACTAAGGCACTCTTATCTAAATCATTATGTATAACCCATATTTCCCTTATAACTACCACCCCCAATATTTCGAGGAACCACAAGATCCGTTTAAATCGGACCTCGAAATATTATTAGAAGATTTCAATACGACGCATTCTCACCCAAATTCCCTCTATGATGACGACTCCCAATGTTTTGAGGAAACGCAAGATTTCGATACATCCAACCTTGAACTCTTACTAGAAGAATTCGAAGAGACGTCATCAAAGCGATAGAATCTATGATGGAGCGCTTTGTGGAGACACAAACTCTCCAAAATGAAGATTTTAGAAAACAACATCTCCAAATTGATGAAGACCTTAAGCATATGAGAATTATAGTCGATTCCCTCGCGACTCACAGCAAGGCTTTGGAGACTCAAACCTCTTTGCTTACACAAACATCTCTAGGACCCTTCCTTTAGAGCCATGTGAATGTTGTAACCACTAGTAATGAAGAACAAATAGAAGATCCTAGGGAGAGTGATGATGAGTCTGAGGAGAGTTTTGGTGAGATAAGCATAATTATTGAGAAAAATCCACCGACACCACCCGAAAGGGAGGTTGTCGAAGAGATAGAGAAAGAAGCACCCATTGTTGCTCCTCCTCCCTATACCCCACCTAATTCTTTCTCGCAATTGGTTGTGGAAGCTAACGTAAACTCCCAATCCAAAACATATGTAGAGGTACTAGAAAATAACCACACCAATGCACCTTTGTCTAAGGTCCCTCATAGGAAAAGAAAATTCGAGGACCGTGAAACTAGGGTCATCATTACTATTAAAAGGGTAAGATTAATTTTTGAGGTGGTGGATGAAATAACTAAGCCCAAATTTGAAAAGCTGATACGCAGGATAGATCCAGAACCACCACCACGCATTCAAAACAAGGAACCACCCTACATACGAAAGAAACGAAAAGGTGAGGGATATGAGCGATGGCTTGATAAGTGGCCATGGAAACCGAAGACTATTCAAAGTTCGATTGAGGAACCATTCAGAACCACCATGAGTACTTGCACTCCTTAGCCGTCGAGCTATCGACGTTAAACAAAGCGTTATGTGGGAGGCAACCCACAAGGCTTTTATTTTAATTTGTTTGTTTACATTTGCAGAAAATAAAGAAATGTATCGCTTGTTACGCTTTAGTTATATCTAGGCGAAAACTCTCTACATGACGATGAGTTGTGCCCACGGACATTCCTACGAGTGTCGCTGCTGGTGGTGACACTGATGATGAGTACTTCCTCTGGAAGTAAGTAATATGATGAGTTATTGCAAGAATTACACAAACGAAGGCATCTCAAAATGCTCGTCGCCAAAGTAGAAGTGATCAACAAAGACATGGACATCAAGAGCAAGAGCATAGAGGATTTAGCACGCAGTAGCACTCATACAGGTTCTATCTTTCCTTTTTCCACCTTTTATTAAAACATTGAGGACAATGTTTGGTTTAAGTGTGGGGGAGGAACTCTACCGCTTTCATTTTATCGCTTTTTAGCTTGATTTACTGTTGTTTCTAATATGTCAAAGTTTGTGCATGTGTTGTCGAGTCTTTATGCGTGGTTTTTGCCTATTATTCAAACTTCCCCAAAATTTCAAAATTTCAAAATTCTAACCTCCAACAAAAACTTTTTGATTCATGACATGGTACTCTGAAAGTATATAGGCTATTTAGGCTATGTTAGAAAAAACTTGGGAAAGTTTTGATAAAATTGATATCATCCTGACACCCTTAACCCCCTAAATATGCAAAATCAACTTGAGTACCCATTACATCGAGACCTTAAAGCTCCAGTTCTTTTAGTAATCCCTAAGTAGTTTATTTAAGCAGTCAGCACCATCCCAACCACACTAAGTAAGAAACCGATGCAAATAAGTGTATGATCTCTAGTTTAAAATAAGAAGAAAAATTATGAAGAAAAAGACTTGTTCCTTCTAAGTTAGGTGCTCCTCACCCGATCACTTAGCCCAACGGTACAAACCTTTTAAGTTCAATTGATGCTTAAGCATATTTGCAAAGAAGAATGAAATATCAATGAGATCATAGTCACTAACAAGTTTACTTACCATGAATGTGTATGGATAACGGGCTTAATGTGATTGCATTAGAATGAAATGGGGTAAAAGAGAGCATGAGGTATAGGTTGAGTTATAATGGCATGACTCAGGTTAGTTTGCATAAGTAGGGAGTTTTTGAAATTGTGTCATCATGGTATCCTTGGTATTGATATTTAGTACCTGCCGATATAACATTAGCCTAACAGCCACGTATGATTAGAGTCTCACCGTGTCCTTGTTTCAAATTATGCTTATTTCTTTTTCACCGTGTTGGTTGATTGCTTGAGGACAAGCAATGGTTTATGTGTGGGGGTGTTTGATAACGCGAAATCATATCGTTTATTTGGCTTGATTTACATGCATTTATTTGTGACTATTATTAATTTATCTTGATTTATGTTCTATTATATGATTAATTTACTTCGTTTTGCAGATTGGGGAGAATTTGGATTAAAGAAAGAAAAGAAGAAGAAATGGAAGGAAAAGAGAGAAGGAAAAGAGAGAAGAAAAAAAGAAAAAATGGATTTTGCTGATATGACGGTCGTTACAGGTCCATTACGACCGTCATGCGTATGACGATCGTCACGTTCCATTACGAGCGTCACGCAGACGAAATATCATTTAACGTTCAAATCAGTTTTTGCCACGATCATTCTCTCTAAGATTTCTTCCTACACTTTCTCCACTCACTGCCCACTACTGGAAGTTGCTCCCACTCCCTCCATAACTCACCCATGATCTCTGGAAGTTGAAGAATGAATTATCTCCTATAAATAGGCCTTAGATTCAGAGTTTCTGGGGGAGCCTTCGACGTATCAAAGTGCTGCCGAAATTACCAATTGAAGCTGAATTTACGTTCTTGCATTATTTTCCCGTTTCCTTTTTCTTTTATTCCCATTTGTATGGTTTTATTTGTTCCTGTACCTTTTACTTCTTGCCAAAGTAGAATCCTGCCGACATTGTGGGGGACTACCCAAGGATTTGAGATCAGTACAATTTACAGGTTTTTATTAATTGAATTACTACTTTATTTCTGTCATAATGCATGCTTTATTATTCAGTTGTTTATGTCTATTTCCATTTGCATTAATTATCATGTCTAGCTAAATTAGTTTTATCGGTATGTAACCGAATTAGTAGGACAGGATTCGATAGTAACCGATACCTTCCCTTTTTACAAACAACCTTTTTGGCCGTAGTTTTTAATCTTAATTCCTAAATAAACGTTCGTCGCGACAGCGAGAACTTATTTAAAAGTAGTTTTGCCACGACAGTGGGAAATTCATAAAGGTACGAACCAACAAGCGACAGCTGCGGCTAAGACCAGATAGTAAAAACTAGGCATTCATTTTAAAAACAGCGACAGTGCTTTAAAAGGGATTAGAACTTAATGGTTTTAAAAAAGTAATTTTAACCTTGAACGGGATAGCGACAACATACGTTTCGCCTTAGAGTTGCGACTAGCGTCAACAACCATCGTGAGACAAAGGTATTTAAACCATTATTTTCTTCTTAAAAGTGTTTACAAAGAGTAGAAAGCACGGGTGACCTGTCGAATCCCCGATAACTAAGTCCTTGCATACCGATATCCCTTTACCGCTTTTTCTTTAAACCAATTATCTTTATTTCCTTTGCATTTAATTTCATTCGCATTCAACTTTCCTAATTCCATTAGCCTTAGCTTTACGCCGTAATAATAGATAACGGTAGATTGACATTGGTCTCTGTGGGTTTGACAATCTTTTATATTACTTCGATATTTCCGTGCACTTGCAGACACGTCAGTAACTGCCCCTACGGCATGGATCCAGGGTCTACCCTATAAATAACTATATGTAGGTTCGATATCCATCACTTGGAAAGTAATGGTAAACAAATGTGGCTTGACTTTAATGGGTAAATCCACTTCGCCAATGACTTCCCTTCGAGAACCATCAGAAGCTCTAACGATCAAAGCACTTGGTCTTATTTTGCTGCCCTCTACTAGTAGTTGACTCAATGTACCCTTAGGCATCACATTAAGAGAAGAACTAGTATCCACAAGAACATGGGATAGAAAAGAGTCCATACATGTCATTGAGATATGCAAGGCTCTATTATGGGCAATACCTTCAGGAGGCAACTCTGACTCGTTGAAACCCGAGTACCGACTAGCAGTTATGTTTGCGATATCGTCGTTAAATTATTCTAATGGAATGCCGTGCATCACATGAGCGGTGTTCAAAACTTTCAACAAAGTTGATCTATGCGCTGGTGAGCTCATGAGCAAAGATAAGATAAAAATCCTCGACGGAGTTTTCCCTAGCTGATCCACAATCTTAAAGTCGCTCTTCTTGATCAACTTTAGGAACTCTTGATCATATATGACTTCTTTACTTTAGGTGACATTCGCAGACGGAGTGACTGGAACTGATTCTGCAGTTGATGCCCCTTGTTATACAACGGGGGTTGCTGAAGTAGATTTCTCCTTAGGAGGAACAACAGTTGGAATTTGCACTGACTTAGATACGACCTTCAGAACAAACACTCACCCGCTACGAGTCATCCCTCTAGCGGCAGTTACATTCACAATTTTAGATTCTGAGAATTGTATTTCTTGGCCCTCAAAGAACACGGCGGGACGATACTTCCAAAGAACCTCTTTTGAATTTTGATACGAGAATGTCTTAGGAACACAGACAGTGATAGGCTGAATCTTCTTTTTAGGAATTTCCACAGGAACCTTCCTATATACGATTGTGAACGGCTCAATAGTAGCTACCTCTTCCACAGACTTGGTTCTGGAAAACTAAACTACACATTGGTTCATGTGATCTGAATGCAACCTTTCAACAGTGATTGGGATTTATCGTCGCAGATCTGGCATTTGCCATGAAGACCTCTCAATAACCCTTTTTCTTTCAAATTCTTAATCACAACAGTCATTGGTGTTTTCACTTTGTTGACATCTCTGATCAACTCATCCCTTTGATCATCCTGAATCATATTAACCCTAGGTCCATCATGAGTAGGCAAGGGATTAGTTTGTATATTAGGACGCTCCTCAGAAAATGTCAATTTTTTTTATCAATAAGCTCTTGAACTTTGTCCTTAAGAACAATACAATCTTCAGTAGCATGTCTTATGTAACCAACATGGTAAGCATAGGATGCATTCGAATTATGCTTCGAGCCAAAAGGAGGAATTATAGGTGCAATCTCTCTGGGGACTATTACCCCTTGATGAATCAAATAAGGAAATAACTCTGTATAAGGCACAGGAATTCTGTCAAAATTCATCCGCTTACGGTTGTTCAGATTGTTCTTATTCTGTTTATTTTGCTGCTGATTTCTGTTGTTTTGCTGAGACTGCTGATGTTGAGGTTGATTTTGATTTTGAGAATTCTGAACTTGTTGTTGTGGATAATACTGATACGGCGGTTGTTGATACTGAGCAGCAACAACATAAGGATAGGGATAATACTACATGGGAGCCATGGGAACTTGATACTGAGGAGAGGCATTCGCCATTACATCATTCGCTTCACCTTCCTTTTTTTCTTTGAATGACCACTCTAAGGCTTCTTGGTTGGTTGTTGAACAGTGGAATCAGCAATCCTACCAATTTTCAGCCCATTCTCAATCCTTTCACCAATAGTAACAATATCAGTGAAATTTGTCGAAGAACTGCCCACCATTTTATCATAATACAACCCTTGCAAGGTTCCCATGAAAATATCAACTTATTCATTGTTAGAAAGAGCAGGTCGCACCCGAGAAGCCATTTATCGCCATCTTTGTGCATATTCTTTAAATGTTTCAGTTGAACGCTGTGACCGATTATGCAACTATAATCTGGTAGGAGCCAAATCAAGATTATATTTGTATTGCTCCAAAAATGATTTTGATAGGTCTCTCCACGAGTGAATCTTGTTGCATTCTAAACTCATATACCAATATAGAGAAGCTCCAGACAAGCTATCTTGAAAACAATGCATCAACAGTTCATCATTGTCGATATAGGACGTCATCTTCCTACAGTACATGGTCATATGACTGCGAGGACAACTTAAACTCTTGTACTTTGGAAGCTCGAGAATCTTGAATTTCTGCGGCATCACGACATTAGGAACCAAACATAAGTCTTTGGCTTCCATGCCAAAAGCAGAATATCCTTCAATCGCATGGATTCTCTCATCCAACAACTTATACTCAGCCGGTCTGTTATGATTAGCGGGTCTGACAAGAACCTGAGGATTTGGAAGCTGTGATGCGATGGGAGCAGGTATCTATGGGGAAGCAAACTGAGATGGATACACCAACCCAAGATTTACCATCTGACCAGCATTCTGACCCATCTGAAAACCATACGGATAACCGATAGAAGTACTGTAGCAGCAGAAGATGCCTCAAGGTAGGGCATATAATGAATAGTTTGAGCAGGCTGAGACAAAACCAGAACGTGAATAGGAGGGCCCCTATACACATGCTCATCTTCTTCAGGAATCTCAATATCAATAGACACAGGAGTCTGGCAAACCTGTGTCTGAGGAATCTCGTGATCATCATGATTCACCACAGGAGGTGGAATCGGAGTAGGCATGCCCCAAGGATAAGCAACAGAATTACCATTGGGCATGGGCATAACAAAAGGTTGATACGGAGCAAAAGCACTATCACCGACAACCTGAAGTGTGAAAATCGGAGGCATTACCCACGGGAAAGCAGTAGGCATTCTATTCTAACTAGGCTGAACAGAAGGTAAATTGACAGAAGGATGAACAACAGTCTCAACTGACACTTTGGCAATAGCTGGAGAAGAAGCAATGACAGGAGTAGGGATCACCACAGGAGTAATGATAGTAGCATTAGTAACAATTGCAACAATAGAAGTAGCAGCAACAACGTCTTTCTGAGCGCCACGTTAGTCTGAAACTGATCCATCCAACCTTGAAATTGAGCCAAAGTCTCCTTGTAGGCAGTGTTCTATTTTTCAATATCAACCATGATCCTGGTCTTGTTCGAGCGAATGAAATAGCGGAGACGAGTCGTCGTCTTGCTACAAGGCATGATGGACAGTGTAAGGATGTGGTTTCCGAATGAAGTACATGCATATGTGTATGATTGGATGCAGTGTATGCAAAAATAAATTTTTATGCACATGTAAAAATGTTAATGGTTATGACGAAATGGCATGCAACACACAAATCACAAAGCCGAGAAAAAACCCGATTAATCAAATCTGTACAATATGAATATCCAAATCTGTACAAACTGAATATCTGTGTAATTCTGTGTCGGTGCAAAAATCTGACGTGCGTGAGAGAACAAAAGGTATGAAGAGTCTCGGTTTCCTACAAAAACCCATATCCCTCTCACAGGTGTGATCTAGACACAACAAGGTGGTCCCAAGAAAGGTCGCTCAAACCATAGGACTCAAATGAAAACCCCCCGCCGTAGCGAATTCTCGCAGGACGGAACTATTCTCAAGAGAATCACGATCTAGGATGTGGCTCTCGTGACAACCCAATACGCAAAACGCAGGCGTCACGACTATCCTTGTTCTAGCCTATATGTATGCTCAAGCTCAGTGACAAGACTTATCTATCCAATAATATCTACTCATCCCAACAACAGTAGAATATAGCAGATATCCAAAATAAGCATCATATGAATATTTAAAGCAGTAAAGAAATGCAGTAAATAACATAAAAATAAAGCAAGTAAAGCAATAAAGATAAACACTCAAACAAGCAAGAAAAACAAACAAAACTAGGCGAGACCCCAACTTGCAAGCGCAAGGACTCCCCAGCAGAGTCGCCAATTGGAGCTAGCAGGATTATACCTTAATGAATCGCACACTCAAAGATACAACCGAGTCTCCAATAAACTTTGTTTAGTCTCAAAGGATAGGAAAAATATCAATAAATCCCAAAGGAAGAGAAACGAGAAAGGGGACGGTTATGTCGTACCCGACGGGAACCATTTCGGTTGCTTATAGGCTTGGATGAGTTATCTATCTAAAGGCTTCTAGATAAAAATGGAAAAAGAAAGAGAAAGAAAACAAAGTGCTCACAGAGGATTGGGGCCCTCGTGCCTACGTACCCTCATAGTGCAATGAGGAAATCAGAGCTTCGTAGTTCAAGGAACCAAGGAAAAGAAGAGGATTTGGACAAACCAGAGAGACAGATGAATGGAAGAAGATGGAAGAAGGTGGCTCGCCAAGATTTCGCAATCTTGTGCCTACGTACCCTCATAGTGCAATGAGGAAATCAGAGCCTACACAGTTTCGGGAACTAGCACTGAGAAAGAAAAACAAAGATGGCATTAAAGCAAAAAACAAAAAGAGAAAGCAATACCCAACTGGGGAATGCAAAAGGAATGGTGTCAAAACCAAGAAAGAAGGCTAAAGAAAACTCTGCTGAGGAACGAAGATGCGAAGAAAGAACTCTGTCAGGGAATACAAAAGAAAAATGGTGACTCCACTGGGGAGAAAACAAAAGAATGGCGACGTGGCTGGGAAAAAAGGAGTAAAGGACAAGAATTAAAATAAAGGTAAGATCCGCGGAGGATTCGGTGCAATAACTAGTGAGCAGTGATTAACCGAAGAAAGATAAGAGTAAAACTTTGTGGGGATAGCAAAAAGATTGGTGTCAAATGACAGACTGCGACGAACCAAGAGAAAGAAAGTATTGAACTAAAGGGAGGTGTTTGACTCTAAGGGGAAATCTAGATATTAACTGATAAACAGTGGTTAACCGATAGGAGAAAGGACCTGGTTTTAACCGATAAACGGTGATCAACCAAAGACGGGTGTGGAACCAAGCGAAGGTTGTGATCCAAAGAACAGGTGTGGAACCGAGCGACAATTGTGACCCAAAGAACAATACACTGACTGAACAAACAACACTCGACCAAAGGAAAGGGTATTTGAACCGAACAAAGGTTACTAACCCAAGGATGACAGTATTGTCATACCCCAAATTTGTCCTACCTGTATATCACCTTCATCTGTCCGTTAATCATTATTTATAAAAATTAAAAATATGCTGTTCCTATTCGTTGCTCAAGTCATTACAAGGTTGAAATAAGGCATCAAGCCAGATGTATATGTGAGTTCAGAAAAAATTGAAAATTAGTTAAGTCTGACCTAGTCTTGGTCAGACAGGTGTTGTTTCAAGATCAATCAAGGCTATGGTGAGCAATTCAAATGGTGTGTGTTTGGGGTTGCAGTTAGGGTTTATGTGCCAAGTCTGGTCAGTTATGTGTGAATTAGGCTATCAGGCTTTGGTAGGACGGGTACTCCATCAATTATTGGTTCATTTGAATCAAGGTTTGGCATGATGTGTTGAAATCCATGTGACGAGGCATTTCAATGTGTTTTGTTGCTTATTTGTTTCGTGATGGAAAGGATATTTTATTAGTGCAAGTGATGATGTATGGTCTTGATCTGCGAAGTTTCTGCTTGACCAGAGGGAACTCTGGCTTCAAGGGGAGCTTGTGCATAACAATGTCGGTGTCCAACCCTGGCATATCTTGATAAGACCAAGCGAATATGTCAACATAATCTCTGAGGAGTGCTATCAGCCTGCTTTTGACCTCTGGCCCCAACGATGCCCCAATCTTGACTTCTCTTTTCTCTTCTTCGGACCCCAAGTTAATGACCTCAATCTGCTCTTTGTACGTTTGGAGATAAGCATCTTCATACTCATTCATCCTCTTCAATTCTTCTGGGACTTCTAATTCTTCATCATTCTCTTCTTCGGCTTGGAAGACAGATGAACCACTAGTAGAAGGAACTGAAGGATCACAGGATTCTGTGGGTAATGGAGGTGTTCTGCATGTTTTATTTTTGGGAATGATTAGACACACACACACAGACATGCAGATGAAGGGTTGTTTTTACGTTTTCAAAAAAGTTGCCATTTTTCCTTTTAACAAAAAGAGTGAAAATGATGAGCAGGAAATAAACAAGATTTTTAACAAAAACACTTTTCATTCATAGGTTTTCAAATCGCAAAGTGGCCCATACAAAATAATTCGCAGGCCTTGGGCAAGACCAGGAACTTTTTAAAGAAAACACAAAGCTAACAAGCAAAATGAATTACTCTAAAGGTAAAAAAGACAGGAATTTCCAAAGCCTCCCAATTGCGTAGAGCTGCTCCTCCCCGAATTATCAGATGATCTAGATCACGATCCTCATCCTCAGCAATGATAGTGTTTATCTGCAATCCGCCAATGGTAAAGATTTCTTTCAATGACTTCTTCCTCATGACGCTTTCTTCCGGCTCATCTCCTGGAATTGGTTTGTAACCCAACCCTTGTCAATCGTTCTTCGCTTGAGCGTTGGCTTCAATGATCTCCCCCCATCCTAATGGGATTCCAGCTTTTAGCGCAGCTTTGACACTCTGAGCAAAAGTGAAGGATGGACCACGAGTTATATCAGACTCGTCTACCAGAACAGCGTGGGTATCTCTAGCGCTTGGAGGGATATTTCGAGTGAATCTTCGTCCGTTTCGATGTATCGGAAGGAGGATAGGTTGCTCACCATCAGGTCCTCTTCTCCGTGAATGATGACCAACTGATCATCAACAACAAATTTCATCTTTTGATGGAGGGTAGAGGTTACGGCGCCCGCTGCATGTATCCATGGCCTCCCTAGTAGACAGCTATAGACTGGATTGATGTCCATTACTTGAAAGGTGACTTCAAAGACTTGTGGACCTATCATAATAGGAAGATCAACTTCTCCTATTACATCTCTTCTGGACCCATCAAATCCCTTCACCACAAGAGATGTTGGCCTCATATCAGCACCTTGGTAAGCAAGCTTAGCTAGTGTTCTCTTCAGCATCACATTGGGTGAGGATCCTGTATCAACAAGTACCTAGACAATGTATCTTCTTCACATTTAATTGACACATGCAGAGCATGATTGTGCTTGCGTTTTTCAGTTGTTAGGTCATTTTCGTCAAAGCTTAAAGTATTGCAGGCCGTGATATTCGCCACAATGGAGTTGAACTGCCCCACTGTGATGTCCTTGGTCACATGAGCTTGCGTTAGGATCTTTAGCAAATCTTGGCGATGTGCCGGAGAGCTCAATAGTAATGACATGACTGAGATTTTGGATGGCGTCTGGTTCAACTGATCTACCACCCGGTAGTCACTTCGTCGGATGATCCGCAGAAATTCTTCTTCATCATTTTGAGGCTCTCTTTTCCTTTGACAACAGGTTCCTTAGTGACAACTTCCTCTGGAATGGATCCTTTAGGGGCAACAGTTTTTGGAGTGGGAACCGCTGGTGGAGGAACTGCATTATTTGCTCATGGTTGATACACGCGAACGCTTCGGGTCATTTTACTTCCACCGGCGATATTGGCTACATTCGCTGGTTTTCTTTCCTTGAAAATTCCTTCACACCATGAATGATCTTCTCTTGGTGTTATGGCCCATGGGTGAGGTCTAGATCCTCCCCTTGGTTCAAATCTGGATTGACCCCTCCCAAATTTCGGTGGTGCGTCGTCACGGAACACTGACCGGACGCTTTTGTTGTTGTTGTTGTTATTGAAAACGACCCTTTTGCTAGGCTCTTCAGGCATATTGAACACTGGTTCAATTACCGCTACATCTTATTTTTTCTTCCTGCTAGCGATCTCTATCATTCCTTACTCAAGCATTGCCCGAATATCCTTTTGCACAAGGTCACAACCTTGTGGGTTCAACATGCATTGTTCACAATCTTCGTGAGAAGTTTTAAGTGTCCATGCTTGAGCGAGACGTTTGTGCAGTTCCACCAACAATACTTTGATTTCGCCAATGGTGGTAACAGTCTTTGTTTCAGACCATTCCCCTTCTTCAGTAATAGCATTCATTCCACCATGGTTTGGTAGAGGATTACTCTTTACATTTGGGTGGTTGTCTTCAAAAGACAGAATCATTTTTTCGATTAACTCTCGGACAAGGTGCTGGAGTGCGAAGCATCCTTCGAGGTCATGGCCCGGAGCATTTTTATGGAATAAACAGTGGGTGTCTGCATTGTAGTAGTACGGCAATGGGTTAGGTGGAACACCTAATTTCCTTGTCTTGACCAGCCCTCTTTCTATCAGCATTGGGAATAGATCAGCGTAGCTCATTGGGATGGGCTGTATTTTCGGTCGATTCCCTTGGTAATTTGCCCTTGGGGCCCTATTCTGAGGCTGCTGGCTCTGCTGTTGATGATACTGTTATTGATGATTGGAATGATACTGTTGTTGATTACTGGATCCCCCTTGTTGAGGACTCTGCTGCGATGACTGTTGAAATACAGGAGTTACAGCTGCTATGTAAGATGGTGGATGATATTGTTGGCGATGGTTCCTGGAACTTTGCGCCTTTTTTTCCATTTGTTACAACACTTACGTCACCCTCCTTTTTTTATGGAAGTTGCTAGCCGGCTTCTTGGCAGCGTGGGCGCTTGAACTGGCATTTGACGTTGTCACCTTTCCACTTTTTAAACCGGCTTCAACCTTGACTCCTACCGCAACAATGTCAGAGAAGTTGGTAGTAACGCTGCTGATTAATCTCTCATAAAACTATGGCCAGACTGTGTCTACAAACTAGTCTGCTAGCTCTTTTTCAGTAAGAGGTGGCTCGACCTGAGCAGCAGTCCCGCGCCACCTTTGCGTATACTCTTTGAAAGTTTCAGTGCTTTTTTGCATCATACTGAGGAGTTGACAGCGATCTGGAGCCAGATCCATGTTATATTTGTACTGCTGAATGAAAGCATCTGAAAGATCTTGAAAACCATGGATTTTTGCTTGGTCCAGGCTTAAGTACCATTTAGCTGACGCTCCTTTGAGACTGTCTTGAAAGCAATGCACCAACAACTTGTCATTCTCTATGTGCGGAGCCATCTGCCTGCAATACATGATTAAATGTACTTTGGGACAAGTAGTTCCCTCGTACTTATCAAACACGGGCATTTTGAATTTTTGTGGGAATACTAATCCGGACACCAAACACATGTCTTTGGCATCTGACCCAAAAATGTTACTCCCTTCGATGGCTCTCATTCTTTTGGCCATGATATCCATCTCTACTCTTAGATTTTCATGCTTCTCGTCTTCTGCTTCGAAACCGTCTGGTATATCGAAGATTGGCTAATGGTTAAAAACAAGTCGGACATGAGTTGGTCCCCCTGCCTGAGTAAAGATGGGATTCGTCGCCATTGGACCGACTTGCGGTTGAAAGCTGGCTGGTTGAGGATTGTTGATTGGTGGTAGGAAATCCATGCACATGCCAAATGGGAACTCAGCTGTCATAACTGGAGCGGTTGGAAGGCTTGTTGCTGCTGTAACGACTTCAGAAAATAATGTAGCCTATGTATCCATCTTCTCTTTAATCATATTGAGAACCTCCATGATCTGACTAACAGTGTCCTTAATCCCCTCGATGCCATTGTCGATCTAGTCGATTCTTTTTGGTCGTTGTCTACCATTCTGCGTTGAGCTTGGGCCCGTGTGTTGTATTTGTGCGAATTCAGCGTGAGTTTCCCTCTCTCTGACACAAGAACAACGGATGAGCTACGGAACTCGAATGCAAGACCATAGCGGGATGAGATGCGAATGCAAATGCAGATGCAAATGCACAAACCATTCAAGGAAAAACAAATTTTGTTTACAAACAAAAATTGGAACAACATGTAACGACATGCTTTAAAAAGCGTTTTTCATTGATAATTTGAAATCTATTACAATGGATGGCTCTTGCTAAAAAGCAAGACCTTTCTTACAACAAAACAAAGAAAGTAAATGCAACATAGGATTACAATCCTTTTTAGGGAAAGCAGGAAATGGTGAAACATTGATCATTCTAACAAGATGATCCTTCTCCTTCTTGATCTTCGGTGCGAGCTCGATCCTGGCGAATGATCTTCCACAGGTCTTCATTCTCGCGCCGTGTTTTGATCAAGGTGTACCTCAACTCCTCCCTAGTCACAGGGACTTCTGGTTCCATTGTTATCTCGTGATCACGAGTGTAGAACATGGTCAAAGCTATTTCCTTCGACCAAAGTAGGTAAGCTCTGGTAGTTAAACAACTTATATTCTCCATTGCAGTTATCCTCTGGAGGTGAGGATGATTCCAAGCATAATGAGCGCGGGCTTCTAGCTCTGGGTTGCAACCGGTTTCACAAAAGAAAGGTCTTAACATCTCTGGTTCGGGGTCCGTCCCGGTTGGATACCCATATTGACGCTGAGCAAGAATGGAGTTGTAGCTGATGACTCCTTTTGTTCCAATAAGAGGTACATTGGGGAAGTCCCCACAGCTGGGAACAATGGCTAGATTGTCGCTACTGCGAAAATCGGCGCCGACTATGACAGAAGAGACGCCACTGTGCGTTATTTATCCCAACGGAGGGAAAGGAAACGCTCAGAGTAAACCTAACGCAAAACAGGAAAGGAATGGTCGTCGCAACCAAGTCCTGGATTCGGGAGTCGATTACGCAAGGGGAAGGTATTAGCACCCCTCACGTCCGCCGTACTCGACGGGATCCACGCTTGTTTTCTGGTACGGATTTTATTCTATCTACTCTAAAGGTCTGGGTTAAAAATAAAATAAAATGACTCGGCAAAGTATCTCACTTTATGCCTACGTATTCCCGTCTGGAATGAGAAATCAGAGTCAACGTAGTTCGCCTACCTACGGGAAAGGAGGGGAAGATGGCTCGTTAGGATACGGCATCCTATGCCTACGTACTTTCACACAGCATGAAAGATCAGAGCAAACGTAGTTCGGGCTACGGAAGACACAAGCTTGTGTGACTGTTTTTTATTACCTTATGAAAGGGTTTTTCTTGATTAAGAGTCCAAGCGGACAAAAATGACACTTTGATGTTTGTTTTGAATCTTTTACGAAAGAAGTGTTTTTTGGTTTGTTTGCAATCTCTGACGCACTAGAGACTATGATTTGAGAGTGACTACGTCGCGTGTCACCCAAAGGGTGCCACACTAAGCAGCCAGACTACTGGAAAGAAGCTCTCCACCAACCCTTTCTCAAACAGCTTAAGGCTCGTAACATACGACATCGATTAACCTTATTACTGTATTTTTGAGTTGTTTTGAGATAAGAAGAGAAAGAAGCTCTAAAAAGCCTAGGGTTGAAAAGGGAATAAAAACTAACCTAATGTTGTCATGCATGGATAAGAATCCTAATGTCTGTCATAATTCCCTCCTGCATAGAGGAAATCAGAGATCCTAGGGGATGAACAGAAAAGAAAGCAAGCAAATACAGTAAAATGCATGCAATGCAGCAATATAAGCGAGGCAAGGGAGTCCCACTCAACCTCGAACCTGGGAAAACAACAGGCAAAGTGAATCAACATTCACCTTAAACCTAGGGGGCAAGCTACACAACCCAACAAACAATACAGAAATCAAAAACCCAAAGCAGTGGAGGCAGCCCAAGCAGCAGCACCAAACTCTTACAGCAAACAATCAGCTCTGACAGCAACAATAAACCCTAGCTTCAAGCCTCCAGCCAACTCCTGACAGCAAAGTTGACAGTAACAGAACTCCATCTTCAAGCAAACCTTATGAAAGGAATCTTCAACATCTTAGATCTTCATATCCAAGCTCTAGCAATCTCCACCCAAGAAAGATTGGTTATTGAGATCAATTTATAATGAATGGAAACTAGTGAAAACCAAAGGAAATCACTACAAACCATCATCTGCAAAGAAGGGTATCCTCAAAAGTTCTACTCTTTAAGGCATGCCTCTCATCCCTCCAAGGGAGATATGGGGCTTCCTTAAGAGGACTTTGAATCATAGGATAGGATGGAAGCAAACAAAGCATTCCATGTTTGAGGAAAGATATGAACTAAGTCTAAAAAGCTCTTCCTAAAACCCTAATTTTCCTAAGCTCCTGACAAGCATTCCAACAGATGAGAAATCTTCAACTCCAAGCTCCTTCAAGCTATCCAAAGCAACTTCAATTGGTCTTCCACTTCATCCAAGCAGAGTCCAAGCCAAAAGCCCACCCAAAATAGCCCCAAACAAATGAAAAAAAAAACCAAGCATCCAAGGGAGAAACCCACAAACATCACACCAATTGCAAAATACAAATAAAATGCTAAAATAGATCATAAAATCCTAATTAAATTCCTAAGGGAACCTAAGCCTATACCCAATACCCCATATAAATCCCAGGACCTAAATCAAATACTAAGTCCCCAAACTATGCCCTAAACTACAACTAGTTGTTTTGAAACCCTAAATCT
The DNA here is from genome assembly GCA_963859935.3 of Lathyrus sativus. NCBI lineage: Eukaryota > Viridiplantae > Streptophyta > Magnoliopsida > Fabales > Fabaceae > Lathyrus > Lathyrus sativus. The sequence continues at coordinate 216,304,211 of OZ012741.1, forward strand.
AACACTCCTTATGTTCAACACTCAAATTGGCCTAAAATTTATTCAAAAAAATATGATAAAATTTCTAAGGGTACATGCTTCTCTAAGCTAATCAATCCAACAAGAATCAACTCAAAATCATACACCAAGTAGTCACAATAAAATCAACAAAATCATGTATCAACCAAACTCAAAATAAAAGCAATTAAACTATAAAAAATGCAATTAAATTCTAAAATGCATGAGTCAACAATTTATTAATCCTATAAATTTCTAGACTCTCTAAGGAATCAGGGGAAAAAAACCTGGCCTAAAAATGTTTATTTTTCTATTTATTATGATTTATTTTCTAACTATATGCAAAACATGAAAATAAAAGAAAAAACAATGAGAAAATAACAAAGCTGCGTGTGGAATAGCAATTGGATTCAGTTACTTCCCAGACTGGGCCCAGAATAGGGGTGTTGGTAGCAAGCTTGTTACTAAGCCCAAACCACACTAAAAATCAATCAGGAAAATAAATGGAAAATGGAAAAGCAAGCGTGGCAAATAGCAATGTATCTACGTTGATTTTCAAGTTGGGCCTAGAAGGGAGCGTGTTTAGCAATTAAGTGCTTAAGCCCACCCAAACTTTGCTAAATGAAACGCAGAGTTTCATTAGAAACTCATCTCTTCAGAATCCACAAACGAATCAAGGCCGTTGGTTGGGGTTCTTGGTCAAAAGTCAGCATGGATCTAACGCTCATAACTTCATCTTCCCCAAAATTCAAATAAGAGAGGGAAGTGCCATGGACGGTGGCCTGAGCTTGCGCCACCGTCGGTCCCAGTTGCAGACGAGCAAAACACCATCAAACACCAAATTTAAACATTTAAATCCACTTGTTTTTTCATCCTGAACATGAATATGATCATCCCTTCCATTGATTCTTCTCCTAACTCCAAATACGATCTTACTTTCAGAAATGTACACCAACACGATTGTCACGATTCTTGAATCTAAGGACCCTATCATGAACTACATGCTTCACTGATCAAAACCTACCATCTAAACATGATTAACACTTCAAGAACTCAGAGGAACCTTCATCACCAGAAATTGTATCGCCCTAGGTTTTGTCTCTAATCACCAATTTTTCATACCAGAATCCAACCTAGCAATGTCTATAACCTATCTACACATCAACTCCTAGCCAATTTCCTCTAAATTATGCTATAGGATGAAAAATGCATACCTGGTAAAAGTGGATGAACAGAGTGGTCTTTGCTTCAAATTAAGCTTCAATCTTCTCCAGATACATTCAATGATACCTTGTAGAGCTTCTGAAATGATCAACTTGCCTTGGATCTTCACCAATTCCAAAATCCGATTTTGCTATGAAATGATGAAGTTCAACCTGCTCTCTCTCGATTCTCTCCAATTCAAGCCCAAAAAAGCCTCTGAACCAGTTGTATGTGTTATATAGAATGTGTTGGAAGCATCTAGAATGATCTGGAACAGTTAGAATGAGATATTGAAAATCTCTTGCACCATGAGAAATTCATACATGACAGTCATGCATAGCTCTGCTACAGCCCCCAATTTCTCTTGAATTTCTCTTCTCATGGTATATTGAAGTGAATGGAATGGGCATTGGCCTTGCATTTGATCTTAAGGCATTGGATGGTTATGTTTCTTCAATCTTAAGCAACCAAAGAAAAATGCTTGAAAATGGCCTCATTTGCAAAATGTAATATTGCCATCATTCTCAAAATACATTTTCTAATCAAAATGATATATCACATGGACTTGTTTTGGCCATGAATCATAAAATTCCATTTTTAGCCTTTAAATTCTTCCTTTTTTAAGCCATTTTTAGCAACTTGGTGATACAAGCTCATTCAACCCACCATGACTTCACATCTGACCTAAAAACATCATTCCAAGCACATTTCATGTTGAACAATTTTCCATTTGAGGAGTGGAAGATGGAGATTTTGGCACATTCTTGAAAATGTCTTATAATCACAAATGCCCAAAATACCCCTGGGTTGCCAAGATCATAACTTGAGTTCCACAAATCCCCTTGAGGACTTCTAGTACTCAAATTAAAGCTAAGATGAAAACCTACAACGCTTATGTTGTCCAAGAATCCATTTGAAAACTCATTGAAGGGAAAAAGTTGCTTGGAAGTCAAGTGATTTTCACAGATAAATTTCAGTGTCCTCTAGTGACCTGTAATTTGCAAAGACCATAACTTGAGTTCTAAAAATCCCCTTGAGGACTTCTAGTACTAAAATTAAAGGTATTGAGATGCTCTACAAGTTTCATGTTGGCCAAAGATCCATTTGAAACTTTTATTTTGACGTATGTGGCTTTAAATTTGGGCACTAAACAGGGGATTTTACACTAAAACCCTAATTTAGCAACTTCCCACATTCTTGATTCTTCTTTGCTTAATCTTGGCACAACACCACACATGTATAAACATACAAATCCATGAAACCCATGACCTCAAAGTAGTCTTTGATGCTTTCCCACTACTCAATTGAACTAGGTTGACCCAGATGAAACCCTAGTTGACTGCACCTCAACTGTGGCTCTTGTACTTGAATCAATGACTTGTCTCAGCTTCAATAGGGCCCTCTAGGCATCCCATGAGATCCATACACACCTCAAATTCACATTCCATGTTTCACATTCCACTGATTATCCTCAATATTCCTCAAGATAGGAGCCAAACCCACATGTAGGCACTCAAAACTTCTCAAGACTTCAAATCACTTCTTGATGGCTTGGATGACTTCTCAATCTTGGATAACACCTCTTGCTAGGATCTTATCTTGATAAACACCCTTGATCCCTTGTTGGATTCATTCCATGATATGATATGCAAATGATGGGACTATGTACATGATGTAACTATGCAAATGAAATGCAATGAAACATAAATCAGGCAAGAAAAGGTTGAGCAAATTTTGGGGTGCAACAGCTGCCCCTATTCAAACGGCTTGGACCCGACTGGGTGAAGAGCGAACGGCCTTCAAACGATCGAGGTACGAGACGGTTGAATACCAAGAAACCCGGAAATTTGCTAACCGCAGAAATAAACTGCACAACCGCTTAGGGAACGACATCCGCCAATTGAATCTGGCCGTTACGGCAACAACTGATTCAACGTCTGATAATAACTCTGATTTCAACATCAACCACCTGTGTAACGCCACAGGCACTGAACATCTCAGTCGACAGCTTGACTAACCTTGTCAACACAAGAAGAGAGACAAATTCACCAACACGAATAGAGATTCTGTTGTCACAGGATTAACCTTGTCCACATCTGGACCCAAATTCGTCAAATCACAAATAAACACCAATCCGTCCACGTCAGGACTCACATTTCGTCAACCCGAAGAAATAAAATTTGTCCATGTTAGGACTCCGCATTCCGTCTACACGGAGAAATCTCGGCTACTCCACTGGGGATGAGTTGTCCGCATCTCACCGACACAAGGAGGCCCTTATCAATCATAGGCAATAGATTTGTCGACTTCACTGGGAAACATTTTCATCCAATCACAGGAAACTCCATCCGCCTATCCATACGGGAACATCATCTGTCTAAACACAGGAAACTCCATTCGTCTATCCATACGGGAAAATCATCTGTCTAAACACAGGAAACTCCATCCGTCTATCCATATGGGAAAATCATCTGTCTAAACACAGGAAACTCCATCCGCCTATCCATACGGGAAAATCATCTGTCTAAACACAGGAAACTCCATCCGTCTATCCATACGGGAAAATCATCTGTCTAAACACAGGAAACTTTGCTTATCTCTGCAGTAGTTAACTTCGTTGGTCCCAACCCACAAACGACTTTGAGGAGGACTCTATTGGGGATAATAATATTTTGTCAACACGAAGAAATCACGGCGACTTCATTGGGGATCGAATTCTTCCGTCCAATAGTAATTCAATTCAGTCACTCGTATTGGACAATAACTCCGCCTTATCTTTGCAGTAGCCAAACCCACTGGGAATGCTCTGAAATTAACGGTCGGGCACCTATTTCGACAGCAGGCGACAAAGCCGGATAAGAGAAACTTCATTAAGAAACTCTGTGGGGAAAAATCTGGCAACAACTCCAAAGTCTACTTATGAAGCTATTCCATGCGGACAGAACTTTCAGATAACAACTCCAAAGTCCAATCATGAAGCTGCTGTAATGCTGAAGAACTCCAAAGTCTAATTACGAAGTCGTTAGGTGTTGACGACAACTCCAAGGTCTAATTATGAAGCAGCGCAATGCTGACGTAACAGCTGCTAGAGAAAACTCTGTTGGGGAATCGCTAACGACGACTCCAAAGTCTAATTCTGAAGCCGTGTAACGCTGATGTAACAGCCACTCGAAGAAAACTGTGCCGACCTCCAAAGCCAAATCATAAAGTCTGCAATGCTGACATAACAGCTACGTGAGGAAAATCCGCTAGGGAACTCCTAACAACAACTCCAAAGTCTAGTTGTTAAGTTGTTGCATGCTGACAATAACTCCAAGGTCGAATTATGAAGCCGTATAAACTGATAATAACTCCAAGGTCTAATTATGAAGCCATCCACTGCTTTTAACAACTTCAAAGTTTAATTACGAAGCAGTGGCACAAAATAATGATTTCCGCCGTCTAAACGCGTAACCCCCCCCCCCCCCCTTGAAAAATGCCAACAACAACCTCAAGGTCGAATTATGAAGCTGTAACAACAAGTAGCGACTTCAAACGTCTAATCGCTGAAATCTTCCTTTTACAACAACTTCGAAGTCTAATCGTGGATCCGTTGACCGCTGAAAGCAACGGACAATGACTTCAAAGTCAGATTATGAAGCCATATCATGATGGTAACATCTTCAAAGTCTAATTATGAAGCCATAACAACAAACCGGGAAGAACGCTACCAGGGGAAATCCTGACGTCAACTGCCAGACATTCAACTTGACGACGAGTAATGACTTCAAATGTCTAATCCCTGAAATCTTTTTTGAAAATGCTGACGTGACAGCAACCCGATGGAACACTCCACTGGGGAATCTTTGACAACAACTCCACAGTCCAATTATAAAACTGTGTAAAGAACACTCCACTGAGGAAGAAGAGAAGTTAATCAAGCACCTCTGATAAGGGAACATATGGCGGGACGAACATTATCATCACATATCTTATGCCGCAAATCTGAATATCTGAAAACGATCCTGAACAAGAAGTCCAATTACCTGCAGGGAAGAACACCTGAAAACAAAGAGGTAGCCAACCTGACTTATGCTTCAAAATGCGTATGTTTGAAAGTGGCGTAATGCTCCGTACGACACGGAAATGCTACGTGTTTGAGTAGATGCAAATGTGACGATATATGCAAATGCAAATGCAGGCTCAAGCTGCCGGGGCCACTCTGATAATGATGTCTCAACAACATGAATGCTGAGGATAACGCCAACTCCGCCGGGGAGAACAAGTATCAACAAGTATTCTGGTGAAATAAATGCCAGAAACACAACCAACTCTGTCGGGGAGCGATTAAACATCAATTTCCACTGGGAGGAAAGAACAAGCCACCCTGCTGGTGAACGAACTTAGCTGGGGAAGAAGCGACACTTCTGGGCAAAGCACACTGTCTAGGCAACTCTGCTGAGGATCAACATCCTGTCGATGGCATGACGACCTGTGGGGAGAAGGGAAACCGTCCTCCGGGTATAATCCTTCTGAACCAACAACTTGGTTAAACTCTGCGGGAACCTCCCATGCTGGGGATATCCTATGGACAACTTCCCTGAGGACACTCTTCTAGGGAGAATAATCCCTCATTCGGTAAGGGATAACGTCATTCCAACTCTCTGGGAATAAGCTGCGACTAGCTAGGGAATGACATCGACTGGAGTCAGGTCTTACGTCAAGAGATTTTGGCTGGGGAATACAATCCCTGACTGTTTTCTCCAAAGGTAAGAACCCTGCAAAACACAAACGAGACAAAACAGGCCTATACAACAGAATCTACCCGGGTTAGCATCCGTGACATTACTTCAGTCAATTCAAAGTTTTAGCAATTATTGGCAATGGCCAGCAAGATTATGCAAGTGCAAGTTTATCAAAAACATTGGCGTCTTTCCTAAACAAAATAGTAAAGAACAAGCATCAAGTACTGAATAACATGTTTTATTGATAATGGGCCTCTGAATAGGCAAAGTTTTGTACACCGGATGCAACTCCTGAAAAGAGGAAGTTACGCACACACACACACGTACATATATGCACAAGGAGCATAAATAAAATACAAAACAATATTTGTATACATGTCGGCGACGTGGTACAGACAAACACCATGAGCTGATCCTCCCATGACTCGCCTGACTCTGCGCTTTCCCAGTACTCGATCTTCGGAAGAGATTGTTTTTGGATAGACGGCCCCCCATGTACTCCCAAACCACTAAGCAATGCTGTATCAAATCCGGACCGCAGTCATTTGCTTTTTTTAATCCCTAACTTTTGCGTGAACCGCCCTTTGCGGGTTTTCAATTCACCGGGATACCCTTTTTTGCCGAAATCGCCCTTTTCAGGTTTTCGACTTCGCGGGTGTACATTTTTTCAATTTTATCCCTAATTTTTTCCCGAACCTTTTATTCATTTTTTATGGTTCGCCGGGATGCCCCATTTTTGCCTGGACTCTCTTTTTACTGTCCAACGGGTCACTTTCAAGCAAAGTATTTTTTAATTGCGTCCGAATTCACAGGAGAAGTAAAGTCTTCACCATCCATGATGGATAGTAACAAGGCTCCTCCAGAGAAGACTTTTCTGACAACGTAGGGTCCTTCGTAATTAGGAGTCCACTTGCCCCTGTGATCTGTTTGTGGTGGGAGAATCTTTTTCAAAACAAGATCGCCCGTCTTAAAGCTTCGAGGGCATACCTTCTTGTCGTAAGCTTTCTTCATCCGGCTCTGATATAACCGACCGTATGCTAAAGAAGCCAGTCTCTTCTCATCTATTAAACTGATCTGATTCAGTCTATCTTTCACCCATTCTGCCTCGTCGAGTTGGACATCACGTAAAACCCTCAGGGAAGGAATCTCGACCTCCAATGGTAACACTGCCTCCATCCCGTATACCAATGAGAAAGGGGTTGCCCCGATTGATGTGCGTACCGTCGTACGATAACCGTGCAAAGCGAAAGGTAGAATCTCGTGCCAGTCCTTATATGTCACAACCATCTTCTGAACAATCTTCTTTATGTTCTTATTGGCCGCTTCGACAACGCCATTCATCTTGGGCCGGTAAGGAGAAGAGTTGTGATGTTCAATCTTAAAATTCTGGCACAACTCTTTCATCATTTTGTTATTTAAATTCGAACCGTTGTCGGTGATAATCCGCTCAGGGATTCCATATCTGCAGATAATATCTCGTTTGATAAATCTGGCGACCACTTGTTTGGTGACATTAGCATATGATGCTGCTTCCACCCATTTGGTGAAGTAATCGATTGCCACCAAAATGAACCGGTGTCCGTTGGATGTCGTTGGCTCAATCTTGCCAATCATATCAATTCCCCACATCGAGAAAGGCCACGGTGATGACATCACATTCAGAGGACTTGGAGGCACATGGATTTTGTCCGCATAAATTTGGCATTTATGACACCTCTTTGCAAACTTGAAACAGTCTGTTTCCATAGTTAGCCAATAATAACCTGCTTGCAGCAACTTTCTCGTCATAGCATGCCCACCAGCATGTGTACCAAATGTACCCTCATGTATCTCTTCCATGAGTAACTTCGCCTCTTTCTCATCTACACAGCGTAGCAACACTAAGTCGTGGTTTCTTTTGTATAGGACACCGTCCGGATTCAGATAGAAATTGCCAGCCAATCTCCTGAGAGTCTTCTGATCTCGACTGGATGCCCCAGCCGGATACTCCTTGTTCTTCAGAAAATTCTGGATGTCAAATTACCAGGGTTGACCATCGGGAGCCTCGTCAATGGCAAATATGAATGCAGGCCTATCAAGCCGAGAGATAACAATCTGGGGAGCCTCGTTCCAGAAGTTAACTTTATACATTGAAGACAATGTCGCCAGGGCGTCAACCATTTGATTTTCTGCTCGTGGCACATGATGCAATTCCACCTTGTCAAAGAAAGGCAACAATCTCCTTGCATAATTCATATACGGTATCAAATTGGGCTGACGTGTCTCCCATTCTCCTTTAATCTGATTCACCACTAAAGCTGAGTCTCCGTATACATCCGGATGTTTGATTCGCAAATCAATAGCTTCTTCCAGACCCATGATGCAAGCCTCATATTCAGCCTCATTATTGGTAACGGGAAAAGTCAATCGGGCAGTAAAGGGGATGTGCGACCCCTGAGGAGTGGTGATAATGGCCCCTATTCCGCTACCATAGGAATTTACAGCTCCGTCAAATATCAACTGCCATTTGGAACCCGATTCTGGTCCTTCGTCCGGCAACGGTTCTTCGCAATCTTTCATCTTCAGGTACATGATATCCTCGTCAGGAAAATCAAACCTCATCGATTGGTAGTCCTCAACAGGCTGCTCCGCAAGGTACTCTGACAGAACACTACCTTTAATAGCCTTTTGTGAGACATATTAGATATCGTATTCGGTTAACACCATCTGCCATCGGGCAATTCTTCCGAAGGGTGCTTGCTTCTCAAACACGTATTTGATTGGATCCATATTTGAAATTAGAATGGTTGTATGATTCAGCATGTATTACCTCAAACGTTTGGCACCCCAGGCTAGCGCACAACACGTCTTCTCGAGCATTGAGTATCTGGACTCACAGTCGGTAAACTTCTTACTCAAATAGTAAATTGCATGCTCTTTGCGTCCGGTCTCGTCGTGTTGACCGAGAACACAACCCATACTTCCCTCAAGAACCGTCAAATACATAATCAAAGGTCTCCCGGCCACTGGGGGTATCAAAACAGGAGGTTCTTGCAAGTATTCTTTTATATTGTCGAACGCCTTTTGACAATTTTCATTCCAGGTCAACACCTGATCCTTTTTCAACAACTTGAATAACGGCTCGCATGTCGCAGTTAGGTGAGATATGAACTGGGCAATATAGTTCAACCTCCCTAAAAACCCACGCACTTCTTTTTCTGTTTTAGGCGTCGGCATTTCTTGTATAGCTTTTATTTTCGCAGGGTCAACCTCTATTCCCTTTTCGCTCACAATAAACCCCAGTAGTTTACCCGATCTCACCCCAAAGGTGCACTTGTTAGGGTTCAGTCTCAACCTGAACTTCCTAAGTCTTTTGAACAGTTTCAGCAGATTAACCAAATGCTCCTCCTCCGTCTGGGATTTGGCAATCATATCATCAACATAAACCTCGATCTCTTTGTGCATCATGTCATGAAAGAGAGTCGTCATAGCACGTTGATATGTTGCCCCAACATTCTTCAGTCCGAAGGGCATCACTTTGTAGCAAAATGTTCCCCAGGGAGTAATGAAGGTAGTCTTCTCCATTTCTTCTGGCGCCATTTTGATCTGATTATAGCCTGAAAAGCCGTTCATCAAGGAGAATACGGAGAACTGAGCAGTGTTATCAACCAACACATCAATGTGAGGAAGTGGAAAGTCGTCTTTCGGGCTCGCCCTATTCAGATCACGGTAGTCTACACACATTCGCACTTTACCGTCTTTCTTCGGCACTGGTACTATATTAGCGACCCATGACAGATAAGTTGTAACGGCTAGGAAACCAGCATCCCACTATTTTTGAACTTCCTCTTTGATTTTCACCGCCATGTCTGGTCTGGTTCTTCTGAGTTTCTGCTTAACAGGCGGACATTCCTCTTGCAACCGCAGACGATGCACAACCATGTCCGTATCCAACCCAGGCATATCCTCGTACGACCAAGCAAATATATCACCATACTCTCACAGTATTTCAATCAGCCTTTGCTTGATGTCGCTCTGCAGTGCAACCCTTATACGGATATTTCTCACAACTTCTTCCGACCCCAAGTTAATAATCTCAATTTCCTCCTGATGAGGCATAATGATTCTCTCTTCCTGTTTCAACAAACGAGTCAGCTCCTCTGGCAGGTCGCTATCCTTAACAATCTCTTCCTCTGCTTGGAATACTGGGTGCTCGAAGTCGAGACGAGTCATAGACGGTTCGTATGAGATGTCATATGAAATACTAGTCCTGTAAAGGAAATGGTTAAACGCTTCAACATGCAAACAAAGCAAATAACCACGTTGCCATTTATTGTTAAAGTAAAAACAAGAAAAAACAGGGATCACAATATTTGAATATGAAAAAAACGCCTTTATTTCATGATTAAAACAGTGCAATATACATAATCAAGTAGCCCTAAGGTAAAATCACTATGTCCCGGGTAGGGCATAGGATTATTCAACAATTGATAAAACAAATCATTACTGTTTAAAAGTCACTGGGACAGTTTCCCGGATGGACCAGTTGCAGAGACTTTGTCCTGGCACGCTTGGCTTGATCCACGCGTCCATATCGCAGTCGCTATCCCCGTCCTCAGCATCGAAAATAGCGTTGATAGTCTCAAAGCACACCCCACTTGGCGTAATCGTGACTGGTCCCTTGAACCTGGGCGCTCCTGAAGAGGACGCTGACGACGTCGGTCGATACCCTAGCCCAAACTTGTTGTTCTTCACAGGAATCTCCAGCACCTGCCCTCAGCCTTTAGTCTCACCAGCCTGCACTAAAGCCTGAGCCTCTTTGTAAGATGACACTGCCACATCTGACATTTTGCTGGAACCCTTAGCTTTGTCTTTAATCCGTAACCCCCTCGAAGGCTTGACAAGGTGTTTCGTGTATTTCTCCGTCGACCTCCACATATCTGAATGATGATAAGTGATTGACCAAAATATCCTCCTCTCCGCAAACGGTAACGGCACTATCACCCACCATGTACTTCAACTTCTGATGCAAAATGGACGTTACAGCCCCTGCAGCATGGATCCACGGTCGTCCAAGAAGGCAGCTATAAGCTGGATGGATATCCATGATGTAGAATTCGGTATCAAAAATTTCCGGCCCCACCTGAAGCGGTAATGTTATTGACCCAAATACTGATCTTTTCGTTCTGTCAAATGCCCTCACAACCAAATCGCTGGGCGTGCAAATAACTCCCCGTATGTCCAATTTCATCATGGCTCTCTTTGGCAATACGTTCAATGACGACCCAGTATCCACCAATACCCGCGACATTACGGTGCCCCGGCATTCTACCGATATGTGCAAAGCCATGTTGTGCTCTCGACCCTTGGGTGTTAGGTCAAAATATGTGAAACCCAGGCTATGTCCAGCATTGACATGTGACATTACCCCCTCTAACTGATTTACAGAAACTTCTTGAGGCACAAATGACGTATCCAGAATCTTTAGCAAGGCGTTTCGGTGGGCCTCGGAACATAATAACAACGACAAGATAGAAATCTTCGACGGCGTCTGCTGTAGGTGTTCAACAATTTTGTAGTCGCTTTTGCGAATCAGTCTCATGAAATCCTCCACGTTCTTGAGCGACGTATCCTTTTCTTTCGACTGAGTAGGCCCGCTTTCATTTACTTTGGCTTTACCTTTGGCCAACCTCTCTGCTTCTATTTCAGGTGAGGTGAAGATCCTTCCGCTACGGGTCATGCCCCCTGTTCCAACGACATTATCAACAGCCCCAGCTGGCGGGCTATTTATCACAATCTTTTCACCGTTGCAATATGCTTCTAAATCGTATGACCACTGGACAGCTTTCGTACTTTCAAAGGGAACAGGCCCTGCTTTGGTGATTATAATAGTTGGCCGCTTGGCGGGCGCCGTTATCGTTATAGTCTTCCTTGGGATCGTCACTGTTGCAATATCAATCTGCTTATCACATACTGCCTCCACAGGCTTCTCAACCGCAGTTCGATCAAATTGCAAGGTCCCTTCGTCGATCATGGCCTGAATGCCCTGTTTCAAATCAGTACAACCCTCAGGCTGGGTCCAACACTCTAAACAGTATTCATCACAACCGGGAAATACTCCCCATCTGAGCAACCTGCTTTTTACTTCACTCAATGGTGTCTTCAACTCATTAACATCCAACACCAAGTTCAAATTTTCTTCTGCCAAGATGGCATTTGCCCCATGGTTAGGCATAGGCTGTTGTACAATATTGGGCCCTACCTGGCCAAAGTTGATGGCTTTACTGTCCAACAAGTCTTGAACTTTATGCTTGAAAGCATGACAAGATTCTACATCATGTCCGGGCGCCCCGGAATGGAATTCACAATGCTTATTAGCATCATACCCCCTAGGAAGTACCGGTCCTGTAGGTGGTTCCATTGTTCTTTTCTCGACCAAATTCAACCCTAGCAGTGTTTGAAGAAGCTCTGCATATGTCGACGGAGGCTTATCAAATACCCTCTTCGGCCTTACATTCTGAAACCTTCCCTGACCCTGATTCTGCCTGTGCTGCTGTTGCGGCTATTGTTGCTGTTGTTGTTGTGGTTGTGGAATAGTAACACTGCTATTTGTTGCGGTTGACTGTACTGATTTTTACCTCTGCCCCGGCCTCTGCCACCGAATACAGCGCTTGTATCACCGGGTCGTCTTCCGCCGAACGCTTTTCTCGCACCCCCAGCTGGAGTAGATTCACCTGCCTGAATCTTTCCAATTTTAATTCCATTTTCGATCCTTTCCCCCATAATGATCATATCGGAGAAACTGCCCATCGAAACATTGAGCAACTTGTCATAGTACATTCCAGTAAACGTCCCCACAAACATGTCATTCATCTCCCTTTCCACCAAAGGAGGGTGCACCCGAGCTGCCATATCGCGCCACCGCTGCGCGTACTCTTTGAAACTTTCACCATTTTTCTGCGACAGACTCTGCAACTGAACTCTGTTCGGCGCCAAATCACTTTTGTATCTGTAATGCATAACGAAAGCATCGGCCAACTGCTTCCAGCTCCTAATCTGGGTGGGCTCCAGTCCCATGTACCATTCCAATGATGGTCCCGATAAGCTGTCTTGAAAGAAATGCATGAGCATCCTGTCATCATTGGAATATGCAGACATCCTTCTATAATAAGAACGTACATGGACCTTTGGGCAGGTATCTCCTTTGTATTTGTCGAATGTTGGAGCCTTGAATTTTAATGGCACCCTCAGCCCAGGTACCAACCCCATAGTAGTCATATCTAACCCAGTGGAGTTTTGATCAACCACACCTTTCATCTGCTCTTCTAGCATTCTGATCCTCTGAACAGGGTCAATAGGGTCTTCAGGTCCCATACCCCTTCCTGAAAAAGCGTCATCCTGTTGATCCACATTCCAGTCATTGCCATACCCATCATAACCCATGTTACGGCCAAATCCTTGTTGATTGAACACAGGACCCGGTCCTCGGTTGCCGAACCCCAGATTGACCCCAGCAGGTCCAAAACCATTGTTGAAAGGAAATGCTCCAGCATCGTTGTTAATCACATTACCGAACCCACCATTACCATAGCCATACCCCTGAGTGTTGTCGTAACCGTCGTTACCGAAGCCTTGATTGTTGAACCTGAAGTTCCCATCCTGATTGACATTGCTATACCCATTGTTTCCAAATCCAACATTGTCAACGAATCCTTGATCGGCATCCACAGTGTTGCCTTTGTTGTTGACAACATGCCCATCACCATCATTCCCGGTATTGCCGTTACCAGCGCCAGCACCTGCACCAGTACCAGTGTTTCCGTTGACAGTCACAACAGGTGGAGTAACAACTGCCGGTATCGCATCCTCCCGGCGAGGAGTTTCAACCGAAATGTGGTCAGTGTTGCCATTTCCGTTTGCCCGTGCCAGCAGCGGCTGCACCAAGGTCTGAAGATTCTCCTGGCCCTTTGCCATGCTCTCCATAGCTTGCATGAACAGAGTCAACTCCTGCATCTCGACCTGGACTTGATCCATTATCTTCTTGCAGTTGTTTCGGGTTGAGTAGCGGTGGACTCTTTGTTCGTCAATCCTGAAAAACCTGCGAGATGCAGGAAATAAGATACAAATTCAACAAGTAACTGGCAATGCAAAATGAATATGCAAATGCAATGCGTGTCTGTGCGTTAGGGGAATCAACCCCTAATTCTAGTGCCAAAGTGCCAGTGTAGTGACAGTAACAATGATAAGAAGCCTGGATCCATTCACGGGGAAAAACATCTCATATATTGCTGAAAAGCCCATCAAGTCAGGAATACAATATCACTGAGTGTACAACAAGAAGGCATGACCTCAACCAACAATCCTGGTGATGGCCGGCACAATGCAAATAAAGCATATACAACAGTACATAAGGTAATCAAGTGCGACCATATGCGTGATACTCCTCTAGCAATCTCATAGTCTTGGGATGGTTCGGCTGAGAAAGCAACCCTTCGACGAGCGAGTCTCTTTGCCTGATAACACGCTGAAGATCCCTGATGGATTCCTCCTAAGCACCCTCTCCAAAGCACTCCTCTAGCTTCCGCTTCTGGGATGCAGAATCTTTCTTACGCTTGATGACTTTGTTCAAGGCATCCTGAACGTCATATCTCCGCAGAACCTCTTCTTCAAGCTTCTTCTGGCTAGCTTTCAACTGACCTTCCAGCCCGGAGATCTGCAGCTTCAGTTTGTCCTCTCTTTCTTTGTTATTTGTCAGCGTGACATTCCAGGTTTTGCTGAATGTAGAGATCTCACGGTAGGCTACATCAAGTGCTTTCATCTTACACTCCAGCATGTCATGAGAGCTCTTGAAATCTACCCCCAAACGTTCACGCTTCTTTCGCTGTTCAGTCAGTTCTGTGCCTAGTTGATTCACCAGCTTTGTTTGCTGCTTGAAGGAATATACGACTTCATTTCTTTCGCTTCTGAGCTGCACTAGCTCTTCTTCCAACTTCTCGTTGGCTTTCATCATCTCTTCTTTCTCCTTCACAACCTGTTCATATCTCTCAATAGACACAGTAGTTGGCTCCTCAACCACGAGGGGAGCAGGAGGTGATACTGCAGGAAACGGCATCAGCGCCTGCTTTGCCCTATCTTGGATCCAAACCTTGTATGGAGCATAGGCTTGACTGTCATTCTTTCCCAACAATGGCTTACCCCTTTTGTGGATATTATTCCAAGCATGCTGATCAGTGCATATTTATGCAAATTCTCCTACATTTTTACTTAGGCATTTCTTTATTTTATTTTGTTTATTATTATATTTTATTATGTTTTTATATTTTATTTTATTTTTGGTTTAATTTAATTTTCGCACTTATTTTTCAGCTTTAGCAGTCTACACGGAAACGATCATAACTGGAGTTCCGAGAATCCGTTTGAGGCGTTCTAAAAATCGCCGGAAAGTTAAGAGAGATAGCTAAGACTTTCGTGTTGGAGTAGAAGTCAGATTCGGAGCTCAAAATTCCAGAATTTCGTTTCAAGTTACAGCATTAGAATTCTGTTTTAGTTTTGATCTTGTTTTGGGCCTGGGTTATGTTTTTGACCCAATTGGGTTATGAACTGAATCCATTGTTTTATTTTGAGGGGAAACCTCGTTTACAGTATCCTATTCACTATTCACGAAAATATTTGTTGGAGCTTTGTATGAATTATGGAGAACTAATTCCTTCGGATTAATCTGCTGTAATCGGTTCCCGCCAACACTTTGAGGTTCTTTTAATTTCCAATAAAATATATTTCCTTTCAATTCTTCTCTATGATATTTTGTTTGCTTAATTCGATTTATCTTAGGGATGATTGATTTATTTCGATGATTGCATGTTCTTATACTTTAATCGCGGTTGCTTAATCCGCGTATGTTTCTCGTGTTTGCTTAATTCACGGTTACTATTTTATCTGTATGCTTAATTCAGAAATTAGGAACGTGTATCGTATAATATCAATTGCACTTGTTAATTGTTATTATAATCAGAAAGGGGATAGAATCCGCTTAGGAATTGGGAATTATTAGGATCGATGATAAGTTGGGAAACAAAAACAGTAGATTAGCCGTTTCAACTCATTACTACAATCACTTTTTCTAATCACTTATTTTTTGTTTATTTTATCTTAATCAAAAACCCCCCATATTTCGTTACTGTATTTGATTATTCCTACAAGAATCCTTGTGAGACGATATTCCGAGTCACTGTCGCTGTACTGCATTTTCCTAAAATTACTCGTTTTTGATCCGTGAGCGACCGCGGATCACATGCTGAAGCTTGGATAACAATTCTCCCTTCAAATCACCTGTGAAGTACAGAGATTCCTGTACTCCCTCCTCTTTTGGCGGGCTTTTCAAAGCGTAACCGAATTGCCTGATCAACAATGACAGATTGTAGTTAATGCACCCTTTCCTCCCGATCAGAGGAACGTTAGGGTATCCTGTGCAGTTGTAGATAATCTCATATCCCAGTAGATCTCTATCAAACCAGACAACATCTTCTGAAGAAAGCCCCATCAGACGCGCAGACCATTCCACCGTAGCTGCAGACTCAGCAAAGATACCCTTCTTGGGCAGGTGACTATCAAACCACATATACAACAAAGGCATACAACAAGAGATGTTCTTGCCCCTTCTATTCTCGTTCTTATAATGCAGAGAGTGATAGAAGTCTCCAATCAGAGTAGGCACAGGATTGCCTGAAGCAAATATATGGAATGCATCCAAATCAACAAAGTCAGGCATGTTCGGGAACAGTACAATGCCATAGATACACAAAGCAAGGATAGCGTTAAACACAATCCAACATCCACTCTTGGCATACTCTTGTGCTTTCCCAACCAAGAACTTGAGAGAAAAACCGGACACTCCATTCCACGAGGTTAACAACAACTCTGAGGAGTCTAAATGCAAAGCAACAGCCAAGTCCTCCAGTTTGGGCTCAGCATCCATATGCATGAAGGGTACCCTGTTCTGAATAGTCAACTCCAAGATCTCAACATATTCCTCCATGGTCGGAGCCATAATGAAGTCAGGGAAAGTAAAACACCTCAGCGGGGGATCATAAAATTGCATAAGCGTGTACAATCTGCTCAGCTCATACGTGGATGGTCTGCAAACCAACCTAAGCAATTTCCCATAACTCTTCCTAAAGCTTCTCTTCACATCATCATTAGCTAAAGACATCAAACCAAGCAAAGAAGAAACATCTGGAGTAGGCAACTTGTATGCCACAGTCTTCTTCAAAGTATCCATAATAGCAGCAAACAGAAATCTGGGCAACTAGAATCAGAGGTATGAAAATGCACCTGCAGCACAGACACACGTTAATGATATGCAAAATGAGTATGCAACAATGCAATATGCAAACATGCAACAGGGATCAAGTGATATATTGCTGAAGAGATCCATCCACAATATCTGTCTCAACAGTCCCACAATACTCCTCAAACCTGGTCTCAACAGACCCATAACAATGCTCCAACCTGGTCTCAACAGACCCAAAACACTGCCCTGATGGAGAACCCCAAGTAATCATATATAATGATCCAATGCTAAGAAGACCGGGTAGTCTGGAGGCCAAGTTTCCTGCATGCCCCAATCCCTCTCACAGGTAGGTGTCCTATCAACTGACACAAGGTACGGCATCCTATGCGTTCGTCGGCGTCACAGACTTTCAAGACTGATGATACGATACCCAGAAGGCGTGGCATCATCATGTCCTGAAGAGGCCTCACTTAGCCAACTTCCAATTAATCGGTCCCCAGAGTCGACAATCCAACTAACCAACAACCCCCTCAACCCAAAGGGTTGAAAAAGAAGTCAACCAGAAGAACCTCGTCTGAGCATGGATTTTGCGGGACACTAGTACATGCAAAGCATGCACGCGCCCACTACTTTCCACAACTAATTCTAGGTGCACTCAAGCCCAGGTTCGGCTTATCTCTCAATCTGACCCCCTACCCAGCACAACAACAATAATATAATGCTGAAAGTAAATACGGAAAAGTAAATCCATACAAAACCCACAACGGGAAAACAAGCGCTAGGATTGACTCGCGTAGGGAACCGTTGGAGTCCCCAGCAGAGTCGCCAGCTGTCGCTACTGCGAAAATCGACGCCGGCTATGACAGAAGAGTCGCCACCGTGCGTTATTTATCCCAACGGAGGGAAAGGAAACGCTCAGAGTAAACCTAACGCAAAACGGGAAAGGAATGGTCGTCGCAACCAAGTTCTGGATTCGGGAGTCGATTACGCAAGGGGAAGGTATTACCACCCCTCACGTCTGCCATACTCGACGGGATCCACGCTTTTTTTCTGGTACAGATTGTATTCTATCTACTCTAAAGGTCTGGGTTTAAAAGAAAAGAAAATGACTCGGCAAAGTATCGCACTTTATGCCTACGTATTCCCGTCTAGAACGAGAAATCAGAGTCAACGCAATTCGCCTACCTACGGGAAAAGAGGGGAAGGTGGCTCGCTAGGATACGGCATCCTATGCCTACGTACTTTCACACAGCATGAAAGATCAGAGCAAACGTAGTTCGGGCTACGGAAGACACAAGCTTGTCTGACTGTTTTTTATTACCTTATGAAAGGGTTTTTCTTGATTAAGAGTCCAAGCGGACAAAAATGACACTTTGATGTTTGTTTTGAATCTTTTACGAAAGAAGTGTTTTTTGGTTTGTTTGCAATCTCTGACGCACTAGAGACTATGATTTGAGAGTGACTACGTCGCGTGTCACCCAAAGGGTGCCACACTAAGCAGCCAGACTACTGGAAAGAAGCTCTCCAATAACTCTTTCTCAAACAGCTTAAGGCTCGTAACGTACGACATCGATTAACCTTATTACTGTATTTTTGAGTTGTTTTGAGATAAGAAGAGAAAGAAGCTCTAAAAAGCCTAGGGTTGAAAAGGGAATAAAAAATAACCTAATGTTGTCATGCATGGATAAGAATCCTAATGTCTGTCATAATTCCCTCCTGCACAGAGGAAATCAGAGATCCTAGGGGATGAACAGAAAAGAAAGCAAGCAAATAAAGTAAAATGCATGCAATGCAGCAATACAAGCGAGGCAAGGGAGTCCCACTCAACCTCGAACCTGGGAAAACAACAGGCAAAGTGAATCAACATTCACCTCAAACCTAGGGGGAAAGCTACACAAGCCAACAAACAATACAGAAATAAAAAACCCAAAGCAGTGGAGGCAGCCCAAGCAGCAGCACCAAACTCTTACAGCAAACAATCAGCTCTGACAGCAACAGTAAACCCTAGCTTCAAGCCTCCAGCCAACTCCTGACAGCAAAGTTGACAGTAACACAACTCCATCTTCAAGCAAACCTTATGAAAGGCATCTTCAACATCTTAGATCTTCATCTGCAAGCTCTAGCAATCTCCACCCAAGAAAGATTGGTTATTGAGATCAATTTATAATGAATGGAAACTAGTGAAAACCAAAGGAAATCACTAGAAACCATCATCTGCAAAGAAGGGTATCCTCAAAAGTTCTACTCTTTAAGGCATGCCTCTCATCCCTCCAAGGGAGATATGGGGCTTCCTTAAGAGGACTTTGAATCATAGGATAGGATGTAAGCAAACAAAGCATTCCATGTTTGAGGAAATATATGAACTAAGTCTAAAAAGCTCTTCCTAAAACCCTAATTTTCCTAAGCTCCTGACAAGCATTCCAAAAGATGAGAAATCTTCAACTCCAAGCTCCTTCAAGCTATCCAAAGAAACTTCAATTGGTCTTCCACTTCATCCAAGCAGAGTCCAAGCCAAAAGCCCACCCAAAATAGCCCCAAACAAATGAGAAAAAAAAACCAAGCATCCAAGGGAGAAACCCACAAACATCACACCAATTGCAAAATACAAATAAAATGCTAAAATAGATCATAAAATCCTAATTAAATTCCTAAGGGAACCTAATACTATACCCAATACCCCATATAAATCCCAGTACCTAAATCAAACACTAAGTCCCAAAACTATGCCCTAAACTACAACTAGTTGTTTTGAAACCCTAAATCTAACACTCCTTATGTTCAACACTCAAATTGGACTAAACTTTATTCACAAAAATATGATAAAATTTATAAGGGTACATGCTTCTCTAAGCTAATCAATCCAACAACAATCAACTCAAAATCATACACCAAGTAGTCACAATAAAATCAACAAAATCATGTATCAACCAAACTCAAAATAAAAGCAATTAAACTATAAAAAATGCAATTAAATTCTAAAATGCATGAGTCAATAATTTCTTAATCCTATAAAATTCTAGACTCTCTAAGGAGTCAGGGGGAAAAAACCTGGCCTAAAAATGTTTATTTTTCTATTTATTATGATTTATTTTCTAACTATATGCAAAACATGAAAATAAAAGAAAAAACAATGAGAAAATAACAAAGCTGCATGTGGAATAGCAATTGGATTCAGTTACTTCCCAGACTGGGCCCAGAATAGGGGTGTTGGTAGCAAGCGTGTTACTAAGCCCAAACCACACTAAAAATCAATCAGGAAAATAAATGGAAAATGGAAAAGCAAGCGTGGCAAATAGCAATGTATCTACGTTGATTTTCAAGTTGGGCCTAGAAGGGAGTGTGTTTAGCAATTAAGTGCTTAAGCCCACCCAAACTTTGCTAAATGAAACGCAGAGTTTCATTGGAAACTCATCTCTTCAGAATCCACAAACGAATCAAGGTCGTTGGTTGGGGTTCTTGGTCAAAAGTCAGCATGGATCTAACGCTCATAACTTCATCTTCCCCAAAATTCAAATAAGAGAGGGAAGTGCCATGGACGGTGGCCTGAGCTTGCGCCACCGTCGGTCCCAGTTGCAGACGAGCAAAACACCATCAAACACCAAATTTAAACATTCAAATCCACTTGTTTTTTCATCCTGAACATGAATATGATCATCCCTTCCATTGATTATTCTCCTAACTCCAAATACGATCTTACTTTTAGAAATGTACACCAACACGATTGTCACGATTCTTGAATCTAAGGACCCTATCATGAACTATATGCTTCACTGATCAAAACCTACCATCTAAACATGATTAACACTTCAAGAACTCAGAGGAACCTTCATCACCAAAAATTGTATCGCCCTAGGTTTTGTCTCTAATCACCAATTTTTCATACCAGAATCCAACCTAGCAATGTCTATAACCTATCTACACATCAATTCCTAGCCAATTTCCTCTAAATTATGCTATAGGATCAAAAATGCATACCTGGTAAAAGTGGATGAACAGAGTGGTCTTTGCTTCAAATTAAGCTTCAATCTTCTTCAGATACATTCAATGACACCTTGTGGAGCTTCTGAAATGATCAACTTGCCTTGGATCTTCACCAATTCCAAAATCCGATTCTGCTATGAAATGATAAAGTTCAACCTGCTGCTCTCTCGATTCTCTCCAATTCAAGCCCAATAAAGCCTCTGAACCAGTTGTACGTGTTATATAGAATGTGTTGGAAGCATCTAGAATGATCTGGAAGAGTTAGAATGAGATATTGAAAATCTCTTGCACCATGAGAAATTCATACATGACAGTCATGTATAGCTCTGCTACAGCCCCCAATTTCTCTTGAATTTCTCTTTTCATGGTATATTGAAGTGAATGGAATGGGCATTGGCCTTGCATTTGATCTTAAGGCATTGGATGGTTATGTTTCTTCAATCTTAAGCAACCAAAGAAAAATGCTTGAAAATGGCCTCATTTGAAAAATATAATATTGCCATCATTCTCAAAATACATTTTCTAATCAAAATGGTATATCACATGGACTTGTTTTGGCCATGAATCATAAAATTCCATTTTTAGCCTTTAAATTCTTCCTTTTTTTAAGCCACTTTTAGAAACTTGGTGATACAAGCTCATTCAACCCACCATGACTTCATGTTGCACCCCAAAATTTGACCAACAATTATTTATTCACTGAGTGTTTGAAAGTTGATATCTTCATCAGAAAGTTCAAGAGATCCTCAGAGGAATTGGTTGAAACCAGGGTTGTGTGCTTCATAGCTTGAGAGTTGTGGGTGCTCCTCAGATGATTCTGAGACTTTTAGAATGAACTTGATGTTTTGAGAAAGTGTATGAGATGTCTTGATAGCCATCATGAAGCCCAGAAAGGTCATTATGCAAGAATTCAGAAGACTCAACCATGAATGGTAAAATTAGGGTTTTGACTGGGTCAACCCTAGGTCAACTGATGATTTGGAGAAGGTTGAGACCTAATCCAAGGGCCATGTGATCATGGAATGAGGAGTTTGAGAAGTTTCAAGTCAGGGTTTCTGAGAATTGTCAGTGAAAAAACCCTAATTTGATCCCTATCTTCCAGGCAGTTTTAGCTCAAGATGTGATTGATATCTCATCTTCCCCACAACATGAATGTTGTAGAGCTTGTTCTTAGCTTTAATTTTAGTGGTGGAAGTCCTTGATAGGAGTTGCAGAGCTCAAGTTATGGTTTTGACAAATTACAGGTCAGCTGAGGTGTGTGAATCTGGGTCCTTGAAAGTCACCCAACTTGCAGACAACTTTTTCCCTAGTAGGATGATTCCTATGATCTCTTGGTCAACATGAATGTTGAAGGGCATCTTCTTAGATTTAATTTGAGTGGTAGAAGTCCTTGATAGGATTTGTAGAACTCAACTTATGGTTGGAACAAGACAGGGGTATTTTGGTCATTTGTCAGTTATAGGTCATTTTAAGCAAAGGCCATATCTCCTATTTCGAAGCCCCAAATGGAAAAACTCAAAACATCAAAGTTGTTCAAAATGTGATTTTAAGTCTAGGAAGAAGGTCATGAATTGTTGGAAAAGCTCATAGCATGGATTTGCATGATTGGTTAAAAATGAACTAAAAATGGCTTATAAGTTTGAAAAGTTGAAATTGAAAATTGGTTTGGGAGATCCACAAATCCAAAATAGGTCATCCAATATATCATTTTGATTGGAAACATCATTTTGAGAACATTGGTTTAAACACAATTTTCATTTGAGGCTTTAAAATGGGACATGCTTTGTAAAAGTCTTACTTGAATCTTAAGGCAACTTGAGGAATCTTCACACAAGGCAAATATGAGCTGATTTCTTTGTACATTCCTTCTCAATATCCCACATAAGGAGAATTTGACACAAAATTACAAGGTAAGGCATGAGATATGGGATTTTCAACTTATCATCACATGAGATTTTCAAGTACTTTCTAGCTCTTTCTAGATGAATCTAGAAGTTTCCATGGATTATTATAAAAAGATTGGATCAAAGTGTGATTAAAGGTTGGTGAGAGTTGGAGAATTGAGTGGAGAAAGTGAGAGAAAAGTGAGGTTTTCAAGCATTCTTCAAGAGCAAGCAAAGCCACGAGTTGATTGTTAGAGGCTTCATCCATCAAAGTTCTTGCAAACAGAAGCAAGTCCACCATTGGAGGATCATCCTGAGACAACTACAAGGCTTGCAACCTTCTCTACATACCTCCACCACCACTTCTTGACAGGTTGGTAAATGCATTCATACCTCTTTAATTATGCATAGATAGCTTAGATTCTAGGTGTAGATTGGTTAAGATAGGATAGGTGATCAAATCCTGAGAATTAGGGGGCATTTCATGGAGTTTCATAGCAGGTGCAAGAATCTGTTATGATCGAGAACAGGCTAGATATTTGGTTTCAAGGCACGATTGATAGTTCATTGTGATAAGCATAACGTGTAGAACAAGATTGGGTCATTAATTTTGAGTTTTAGAAGAACTGATTTCAGAGAAATATGGTGGTACCAAGATCTTCTAGCTTTCTGTTAGGATGATCCAGGAAGAATTAGAGAAAACTACTCGTATAGTTTTGTTCCTTGTAATCAGTAGATCATTTTCCTTTTTGGAATTGTTGAATTTCGTCAAGTGTGGAGAGAGAACGAAGGAGGAGAAGTCCCGTGCATGGGGGCTGCTTCTGAAAACCCTAGAAATCTATTTGGGGACGATGGCCAGATGCCGTTGGATTGGTCCCTATAATTTGACTAAATCATCTCAATCTAAGGCCCAGATTAATTGAAGAAGCGGAGGGAAATTCAAAATGGCCAAACGCCGCCGTTTGGATAAGTGGAAGCGTCTGGGCTTAGCAGACCTTCGCTATTAGCACCCCCCTGATTCTGGCCCACCAAGAATTAAACTGGGGCGCCCTTGCTTTTCTCACCCCCTCCCCTTTATTTTCATTCTTTTATTTTTAATTCCTTTAATTTTTCTTGTTTTTAATAAATTCATAAAAAATAGAAATTTAAACATTTTTTAATCCTTGTTTTTTCTATGTGTCCATGAATTTGTCTAGAAAAATATAAATAAATAAAATGTCCATTTTATCTTCTTTTCATATTTTTAATAGATTTTTCTTTTAAATAGCATTTAAATATGTTTAGTTTGGTATCCAATTTTGTAGAATTTCTTTCAAGACTTTCCCTTAGGATTTTTAATTCATTCTTTTTTGTGTGATTAGATATTGAATCATAGTTCCCCATAGGATTTAATTCTTGATTTTTAGATTAAAATTTGATTAGTTTAATTAGGGTAGCATTAGGGTATCATAATTAGGGTTTAGGTTGTGCATAGGTAAGGAAATTCATTTTCTTTAGATAGTTTTGCCTTGATTCTTGGGTAGGGGAATATGTGGATGTTATGGGTAGATGTTGTAGACCCTTGTGAATAATTGACAGATTTTTCCCCATTGTTTTAGTATTTTTAGGTATTTTCTGAAGTTGGATGATGATTTTGTCTGTTCTGTGGTTATCTGTTCATCTCTGGGGTTTTCTTTGGGAATTTGTTGTGGGGTTTAGTTTGTTTTGGAGAGCTTGTTGAGGAGCATGATGAAGAGAAGATTGTAGATCAAGACTCAGAGACCCAGAGCTTGGATTATTCCCTGTCTGTGAGGTTTGAGATCCTGAAGTTTGAAGGAAGTTCATGGTACTTTCCTGAGGAAGGCACTATGAATGACTTTCATTCTTTCTTCTCACCTCTTTCTTAAGTATCCAATGATGTTGGAGCCAACTTGTGAGTTTAATTTCTCCTGAGGAGGAATGTAAACTGATCACAGTTGTTGAGCCACATAGGATACAACTCCTAAGTGGAAGCCTCCTAGTACTTTCCTGAGGAAGGTCCTATAGGTCTATTCCCTTAGTTCCATTAGTTTGTCTAGGATTTCTCAAGTATCCAATGATGTTGGAGCCAACTTGTGAGTTTAATTTCTCCTGAGGAGGAATGTAAACTGATCACAGTTGTTGAGCCACATAGGATACAACTCCTAAGTGGAAGCCTCCTAGTACTTTCCTGAGGAAGGTCCTATGGGTCTATCCACTTAGTTCCACTAGTTCAGATAGGATTTCCTAAGTATCCAGTGATGTTGGAGCCTGCTTGTGAGTTTAATTTCTCCTGAGGAGGAATGTAAATTGATCACAGTGGTTGAGCCACATAGGATATGATTCCTGAGTATACACCTCCTAGTGCTTTCCTGAGGAAGACACTATGGGCTTGCTTACTTAGCTCCCTTTCTTTGGTAAGCTTGGTTGAAGCTTGAAGACTGGGATTGATTTCTTTTGGTTAGGTTTTGCTCTAGGGCTTTGCTTAGATTTGATTTAGATTCTGTGTTAGGGTTAGGATTAGAGAGTAGATGATTCTTTCTCAAGTGTGTTTTGTTTGCCTGATGGCACCTCATTTCTTTTATCTGTATATTGCTTGATAGCATGTTGTTTATTTTCAGTATGATTACTGTTATTTCATGACTGGCTTGAGGTCGAGACGAGCTTGTGGAGGCTGAATCCCCACACACATTTCCTCCCTCACTTGCATTGCATGCATTTTACTGTTAAAGCTGATGCTTTTGTCTGTTTTGGTGTATCATTGATATGATCCCTTAGGACTCTCATTTCCTTTGATAAGGATTTGATGATAGACTTTTAGGTTGAAACCTATGCATGACAACATCTAGGAGTTCCCTGTTCAAACCTCAACCATAGGATGAATCCATGGCATGACAACAGTAGGACTTGATAGTCTCCCTCCTAGTTGGGCCTGTTTTCTTCTCATCTTAAAGCAGTTTAAGATACAGTAATCATGAATGATTTCTTTCGTACGTTACGAGCCTTAAGCTATCTGAGAAAGGACGCATTCCCTCTCAGGTCATAGTCTCTAGTGCGGTTGAGATCGCAAACACAATAAAAAACACTTCTTTTAGGAGATAACCCGTAGTTTGCCGAACTACGTTTGCTCTGATCTTTCATACCAGATGAAAGTACGTAGGCATAGGATGCGATATCCTAGCGAGCAACCTTCCCCATCTTCACCCGTAGTTAGCCGAACTACGTTGACTCTGATTTCTCATTCTCTGATGAGAATACGTAGGCATAAAGTGCGACGCTTTGCCGAGTCATTTTTCTTTTCGTTTTCAGCCAGCCTTGATAGGTAGATAGATTATAACCAACCCGTCCAAGTAAACAAACAAGCGAGGATCCCGTCGAGTACTACGGACGTGAGGGGTGCTAATACCTTCCCCTTGCGTAACCGACTCCCGAACCCAGACAATGGTTGCGATGACCTTGTCTTACCCTTATTCGTCAGGTTTTTCCGATCGTTTCCTTTCCCGCTCCGAGGGATAAATAACGAAAGGTGGCGACTCTTCTGTCATGCCAGCACCTTATTTTCGCGCAAGCGACAGCTGGCGACTCTGCTGGGGATCGAACCCAGAATCTCTGGTTCTCCGGTTCCCTGCGAGAGTCAATCCTATCGTTTGTGTGTTTGCTTGTTGGGCTGCGTTTATTTATCGCATTTTTACTTCCCGCACTTTACTTCCCGCATGTTATTTCCAGTTTGATATGATTATCTGTGCTGCTGTGGGAGAGGGATGTTACTATGAGTGAGAAGCCGGACCTGGGCTTGAGCATACACCTAGATATAGTTGCGGAGAAGTAGTAGACGAACCTGTCTGCTGAGCAGGCACAGTTCCCTACGAAAATCTGCGCTCAGACGAGATTCTTGCAGAGGTGCTCCTTTCCGGTCCTGAGGATCTGAGGGGAGTCCAGACGTAAGGATTGCCGACTCTGGGGACCAATCATTTGGAAGTCAGCTAAGTGAGGCCTCTTCATGACTTGATGATGCCACTCCTTCTGGGAATCGTATCGTCACTCATGAAAGTCTGTGACGCTGATGACCGCATAGGATGCCGTACCTTTGTCCGTGGATTAGGTCCATACCTGTGAGTGGGATTGGGATATTGCAGGAAACTTTGACCTCCAGACTACCTGGTTTTCTTGACAGTGAATCAGTTACGTTGGTATCAGGGTTCTCAGTATCAGATGTGACTGTTTTTGACAGAGCAAGTTTTTTTGATCAGAGGATTTTATCATCGGGTGTATGTCTGTTCCTGATAGAGCAGGTTTTGATCAGAGTATTGTTATCAGAGGTTTGTCCTGGATGGAGCAGATTATTGAGTGGGGTCTGAGGATCTCATCAGCAGTTGTTGTTTGTTCTTGATAGGGCAGATTTTGAGTGGGATCCGAAGATCTCATCAGCAGCTGTGTGTTTGTTCTGGATAGGGCAGATTTTTGATTTGGGGTCTGAAGACTTCATCAGCGGACGTTTTCGGATCATACATCCCGGGTCCTTATTATCAGGCACTTGCTCTTGACAGAGCAGAATTTTGATCTCGATCCTATCAGATGGTTATTCTCAGCAAATCAGGTCAGTGGTTTTACACCGGGGTTTCCTTCTCATCAGTGACTGTCGATACCGAATCTCCACAGCAGCCACCTGGATATATTATTGCATGCCTGCATTTTGCATTAGTTTGCATGATCATTCGCATTCCATTGGCGTGTGTCTGTGACCGGTACCGTTTCCCCGATCCAGGATCTCTCGCCTCTTATTGTGTTACTACAACCTCTCTTAGAAAGACTGTTACGTGCGAGTTCTCGATCCCTGATGTGTCGAAGTTGGCTATCACTGGTACTATGTATATGTGAGATTGCTGTTTCCATGATTGGGCCCAGATTCCCCTCCTTATTATTGTCAACACTGGTACTACGGTGCCAGGATCGGGGGAAATCTCTCAAGCACACAGACGCACGCATGCATCTGCATGAAGCATTTTGCATGACATACATTCTGTTGCTTTTCCTAACCTTTAATGTGGACAGGTTTTTCAGGTACACAGGTTCCGAGCTGCTTTCGATCTCCAGGATTGATCAAAAACTCATTCACCGCTACTCAACTCGCGCTAATCAGACAAGGATAATG
Source organism: Lathyrus sativus (assembly GCA_963859935.3). Lineage (NCBI taxonomy): Eukaryota > Viridiplantae > Streptophyta > Magnoliopsida > Fabales > Fabaceae > Lathyrus > Lathyrus sativus. Next base: position 216,332,417 of record OZ012741.1, read on the forward strand.
GACCAGGTACAGTCAGATGTTCAAGAGCTCCGTGAACGGATGGATCGTTTTATGGAGATGATGCAGGTGGTCGCTAATGGGCAGGACCAGCTTCGTACTTTGGTGCAACCTCTGATCTCCAGGGTTGACAGTAATGGCATACTTCACGGCGGGGCCGTGCCTACTCCTCCTCCCGTGGACGCTCCACAGAATGTTGTTCCCGTTGCCGGGGGCAACGGCAGTGCTAACGGCAATCTGATGACTAATCTCGGACTCAATGCGGCAGGCGTCGGCAATGGTAGTTTGGGAGCCAATGTTAACATAGGGCCGGTCAACGGCAATGCTGGTGCGGGAAATCTGTTGGTGCCTCAACCGTGGCTGGAGGACCATCAGGATGACATATTCTCTCAGAGAGGTGTAGAGGCAGAGTTGAATGCTGAGGCTCGACTCAGGTTCAAGGCGCTGGAAGACAAGATGAGAGACATCGAAAATCAGAACACATTGGGCGTTGACATGTCCAAGCTCGGGTTGATTGCTGACTTTAAGGTACCTCATAAGTTCAAGGTGCCTACCTTCGAGAAGTATAAGGGTACTACTTGCCCCCGTGTTCACCTTCGATCTTATTATAGAAAGATGTCCGCCTATTCTGACGATGAGAAGCTGCTGATGCACTTCTTTCAGGATAGTCTTTCTGGTCCATCGCTCGAATGGTATATGGGTTTGGAGCCCGCTACTGTGCGCACCTGGAAAGATCTTGCAGAAGCGTTCGTCCTCCACTATCAATACAATAGCGACTTGGCTCCCAACCGAGTTCAGCTTCAGAATCTCTCACAGCGGAACAATGAAAGCTTTAAAGAATACGCCCAGCGGTGGCGTGAATTGGCTGCTCGGGTTCAACCGCCGATGGTTGAGCGTGAGCTAGTGCAAATGTTCGTGGCTACCCTTCCTGGAATCTATTATGAAAAGCTGGTCAGTGGCATGTCTGGAACATTCTCGGCTCTCATCACTCTAGGCGAGCATGTTGAGAACGGTATAAAGATCGGAAAAATTCAGGGCGAATCATCCTCAGTGGGAGGAGGTAGCAAGAAACCCTATACTGGCAAGCGTCGAGAGGGAGATGCCAGTGCTGTCACTAATGCTCGGAGAAAGGGCAAGGGCCCTCAACCTCAGATTGCTAGCATAAATATTCCAGCTGCTCCACCGCAGCCGCAGCAGCAGCAGCCTCAGCAGCAGCAGAATAATCAGGGGTACAGGAAATATCAGAATCGGGCTCCTATGGCAAACCGTCATTTTGAAACTCCACCTATGTCGTATGCACAGCTTTTGCAAACGTTGCTTCAGCTCCAATTAGTTCAAAAGAGGACGTTGGCTCCCTTAACAGGGGCACCACCACCGGGGTATGACGCCAATGCTACTTGTGAGTTCCATACTGGGGCACCAGGCCATACGATTGAGAATTGTAAAGCTTTTAAGCACAAAGTCCAGGACTTGGTGGACGCCAAGGTTATCAACTTCTCTGACAACGTGCCCAACGTCACCAAAAACCCGATGCCTCATCATAAGGGGGGCGGAGTGAATGCTGTTATCACTGAAGAGAGTTCAGACTTGCTGACTGATGTCAAAGATTTGAAGACGCCGTTGAGTTTTGTCAAGGCTAAGTTGCTGAAGAAGGGCTTCTTCCCTGGATGCGGAGAGTTATGTATGGCTTGTGCTACACTTCCTGATGGGTGTGAGCAGCTGATCGAAGGTATCCAAAGTCTGATGACCGAGGGTATTTTGCAGTTCAGCCGGAGCGTTGAAAGTGCGTCCGGGGAAGTCGTGCTGAAGCAGGCAGACGAAGTTGCTACCATTACTATTCCTCATCACCCTATTACTATTTCGGCGCCCCGTCCGCCTACTATCACTATCACCAGGGCCGGACCAATCCCATTCGAGAGTACTAATGCCGTTCCATGGCATTACGGCGCCGAAGTTTACTGCAATGGTCAGAAGATAGAGCTTGAGCCATTCGGATCGACTGTGCAGAATCTTGCCGAGGTCAGTGGTATCACTAGAAGCGGTAGAGTGTTTGCGCCAGCAGAGGTTGCAGCAGAGAAAGTGGTCAGGGCTGATGCTGCTGATAAGGGTAAAGGTAAAGCTGTCGAAGAAGTCCCCTCTGGGGCAGAAAAAGACTTGCTAGTTAAAGATGCTGAAGAGTTCATGCGATTAATCAAGAAGAGCGACTACAAAATTGTAGATCATCTTCATCAGACTCCGTCAAAGATCTCGATTCTTAACTTGTTGCTGTGTTCTGAGGCGCACCGCAACGCCTTGCTGAAGGTATTGAATGCTGCATACGTGCCACAGGAGATATCAGTAAATCAGCTGGAGGAGGTGGTGGCCCATGTTAACGCTGGTAATGGGCTGGGTTTTACAGATCTAGAGCTGACTCCTAAAGGAAGAGATCACAATAGCGCCTTGCACGTCTCGATAGAGTGCAGAGGCACTATCATGTCGCATGTCCTGGTGGATACGGGTTCCTCGCTTAATGTGCTTCCGAAGAAGGCACTGATGAAATTGGATACCCGTGGATTGCTGTGCACGCCCAGTGATCTGGTAGTGAAAGCCTTTGACGGAACCAAGCGCCACGTCTTCGGAGAGTTGACCCTGTCAATTCAAGTTGGTCCAGAGACGTTCAATACGGTTTTCTACATCATGGATATCATGCCCGCCTACAGTTGCCTCTTAGGTCGACCATGGATCCATTCTGCTGGTGCCGTGACGTCCACGCTGCATCAGAAGCTTAAATATGCTGTTGGGGACAGCATAGTGACCGTCTGCTGTGAGGAGGACATCATGGTGAGCCATATGTCGTCCTTTAAATATGTTGAAATGGATGGCGAGATCCATGAAACCCTCTGCCAAGCATTTGAAACCGTCAGGGTAAAAGAGGTAGCTCTTGTCGTCGCAGAGAAGCAAGAGATGAATCTCTCCTCGTTTAAGGAAGCTCGGGCCGTTGTCGAAGCCGGTTCCACCCCAGGTCGGGGGCATGTCTTGGATATACCAATCAAGCAGGATAAGTTTGGATTGGGATATTCTCCTGGAGCTGAGGCTTCATCTTCTTCTGGCAGCTCGTCTCGTGGGAAAGGGCCGATCCTATTCACCAAGGGGGGAGTAATTTTCGAGAGCATCAACGCTGCGTCGGAGGACAGCGGGGACAGCGATTGTGATCTTGACGCCTGGATTCAACCGAGCAAGCCGGGCGAGCGCCTCCACAATTGGACCATCAAGGAGATTATCAAGCTGACAAGTGAAGAGTAATGAATTGCTTTTTACAATCTTTGTACAAACCCTATGTCCTGCCCGGGGCATAGTGGTTTTACTGTCAGGGCCTTGTGGGATTATGTGTATGCATTTTGTTAATAAATAAAAGGCGTTTTCTTCGTACTCAAATATTGTGTTCTCTGTTATTCCTATTTTATGTTTATTTCAAAAAAACAGTAAAATGGCAACGAGGTTTGTGCTAACCTGCATATTCTTGCTTTAAACTTAACCCTTGTTATTGCAGGATCCACATAACAGATGACATCGACTCTGGACCCTCTACGGATCACTACGACTTTGATTGCCTAATCTATCAAGCCGAGGATGAGATTGATGAAGACGAGGACCTTCCGGAAGAGTTGGCCCGCTTGTTGAGACAAGAGGAGAAGGTTATTCTGCCTCACGAGGAGGATGTTGAGATTGTAAATCTGGGTTCTGAGGAACTCGTCAGAAATGTCAGAGTAGGGGCTGCGCTGCAGAATAATGTCAAGCATAGACTGGTCGAGATGCTTCGAGAGTATAGTGACGTCTTTGCTTGGTCATATGAGGATATGCCCGGACTTGACACAGATATCGTGGTTCGTCGCTTGCCATTGCGAGAAGATTGCCCTCCAGTCAAACAGAAGCTCAGGAGGACGAGACCAGACATGGCTGTAAAAATCAAGGAAGAAGTCCAGAAGCAGTTGGACGCAGGATTTCTAGCCGTTACCACTTACCCTCCGTGGGTCGCCAACATAGTGCCTGTACCGAAGAAGGACGGTAAGGTACGCATGTGCGTCGATTATCGGGATTTGAATAGGGCGAGCCCTAAGGATGATTTCCCGTTGCCTCATATCGATGTGTTGGTCGACAACACAGCCCAGTTTTCCGTGTTTTCATTCATGGATGGCTTCTCCGGTTACAATCAGATTAAGATGGCACCGGAGGACATGGAGAAAACGACGTTTATCACCCCCTGGGGAACATTCTGCTATAAGGTAATGCCCTTCGGTCTGAAGAACGCAGGGGCCACTTACCAGCGAGCAATGGTAACTTTGTTTCATGATATGATTCATCATGAGATCGAGGTCTATGTTGATGACATGATTGCAAAGTCCCAAACGGAGGAAGAGCATCTGGTCAACTTATTGAAACTGTTTGAAAGGCTTAGGAAATTCAGGCTGAGGTTGAATCCTAACAAGTGCACTTTCGGAGTGTGGTCCGGAAAGTTATTGGGGTTTATCGTTAGTGAACGAGGTATTGAAGTTGATCCTGCAAAAATAAAATCTATTCAAGAAATGCCAGCGCCGAAAACAGAAAAAGAAGTTCGCGGTTTCCTGGGCCGAATAAACTACATTGCAAGGTTTATCTCTCAGCTCACGGCCACTTGTGAACCGATGTTCAAGCTTTTAAAGAAAGATCAGGCGATTACTTGGAATGAGGATTGCCAGAAGGCGTTCGACAAAATAAAGCAGTATCTTCAAGAACCTCCAATCTTGATACCCCCAGTGGCTGGACGGCCATTGATCATGTACCTGACGGTTCTGGAGAATAGTATGGGGTGTGTTCTCGGTCAACACGACGAGACTGGCAGAAAGGAGCATGCCATTTATTATTTGAGTAAAAAGTTCACTGAGTGTGAATCTCGATACTCGATGCTGGAGAAGACGTGTTGTGCATTAGCTTGGGCCGCCAAACGTCTACGACAGTATATGCTCAATCACACCACTATGCTAATTTCGAAGATGGATCTGATCAAGTACGTCTTCCAGAAGCAGGCTCTTTCGGGCAGGATTGCCAGATGGCAAATGGTGTTAACAGAGTATGATATTCAGTACGTCTCTCAGAAAGCCATTAAGGGAAGCGTATTGTCTGATTATCTTGCCGAACAACCAATCGAGGACTACCAGCCGATGAAGTTCGAATTCCCTGACGAGGACATTATTTTTCTCAAAGCGAAGGATTGCGATGAGCCATTGCTCGATGAGGGGCCAGATAGGAAGTCTCAGTGGAAGTTGATATTCGACGGAGCGGTTAATTCCTATGGAAGTGGTATCGGGGCTATCATCACAACTCCTCACGGATCCCACATCCCGTTTACTGCGAGACTGACGTTTCCAGTTACCAACAATGAAGCCGAGTATGAAGCATGTATTATGGGTCTAGAAGAGGCAATTGATTTGAGAATCAAGAATCTAGACATATATGGCGACTCAGCGCTTGTAATCAATCAGATTAAAGGGGAGTGGGAAACTCGTCAAGCGAATTTAGTGCCGTACATGAATTATGCTAGGAGGCTGCTTCCATTTTTCGATCGAGTGGAACTTCATCATGTACCCAGGGCTGAAAATCAGATGGCTGATGCCTTAGCCACGTTGGCTTCAATGTATAAAGTCAATTATTGGAATGAGGCTCCAAGAATTGTGCTTTCGCGTCTTGACAGACCAGCGTTTGTGTTTGCAATCGAGGATACCAATGACGGCAAGCCATGGTTCCACGACATCCAGACCTTCCTTATGACTAAGGAGTATCCTGCGGGAGCGTCAACCCAGGATAAGAAGACTCTAAGGAGGCTATCTGGAAACTTTTATCTCAATCCCGATGGAGTGCTGTATAAAAGAAACCACGATCTCGTGCTACTCAGATGTGTAGATGAGAAAGAAGCAAGTATGCTCATGGAAGAAGTCCATGAGGGCACATTTGGTACGCACGCCGGCGGGCATGCCATGACGAGAAAAATCCTGAGAGCAGGGTATTACTGGCTGACGATGGAGTCGGATTGCTTCAGATTCGCGAAGAAATGTCACAAATGCCAGATTTATGCTGATAAAGTTCATGTGCCGCCGTGCCCATTGAATGTCATGTTCTCCCCTTGGCCGTTCTCCATGTGGGGCATCGACATGATAGGCAAGATCGAGCCCACTGCGTCTAATGGTCATCGTTTTATTCTGGTAGCTATCGACTACTTCACCAAATGGGTGGAGGCAGCCTCGTACGCTAATGTGACCAAGCAGGTGGTAGCTAAATTCATAAGGAGGGACATCATCTGTCGTTACGGAATTCCTGAGCGGATCATTACTGACAATGGTTCGAATTTGAATAACAAGATGATGAAGGAGCTATGCCAGAGCTTCAGGATTGAACACCACAACTCATCTCCTTACCGGCCGAAGATGAATGGCGCGGTTGAGGCGGCCAACAAGAACATCAAGAAGATTGTTCAGAAGATGGTTGTGACGTACAAAGATTGGCACGAGATGCTTCCGTTTGCCTTGCACGGCTATCGTACGACGGTGCGTACGTCGACCGGGGTAACTCCTTTCTCCTTGGTGTACGGTATGGAAGTTGTCCTACCGTTAGAAGTGGAGATTCCTTCTTTGCGAGTTTTGGTTGATGTAAAACTCGACGAGGCAGAATGGATTACGAATCGCTTGAACCAACTCAGCCTGATGGACGAGAAGAGGTTAGCATCGATTGCATTTGGTCGCCTGTACCAAAGCCGAATGAAGAAAGCTTATGATAAGAAGGTGCGTCCTAGAAGCTTTCAGACGGGTGATCTCGTCCTGAAGAAGATTCTTCCGCCACACTCCGATCACCGAGGCAAGTGGACTCCGAATTACGAAGGGCCATATGTCGTCAGCAAGGTCTTCTCGGGAGGAGCTTTGTTGTTATCCACGATGGATGGTGAAGATTTTGCATCCCCGGTGAACCCGGACGCAGTTAAAAAATACTTTGCTTGAAAGAGACCCGCTGGACAAAAAAAGAAAGAGTCCAGGCAAAAAAGGGGCATCCCGGCGAACCAAAAACAGAATAAAAGGTTCGGGCAAAAGTTAGGGATATATTGAAAAAATGTACACCCGCGAAGTCGAAAACCTATACTGGGCGGCTTCGGAAAAAAAGGGTATCCCGGTGAACTGAAAACCCGTAAAGGGCGGTTCACGCAAAAGTTAGGGATTTGAATAAGCAAATGACTGCGTTCCGCGCATGGACTTTCATTGTTTAGTGGTTTGGAAGACCTGAGGGCCATTTATCTGAATCAATCTCTTCCGAAGCTGAAGCATCGGAGAAGTATCGAAGTCGAGTGGGTCTTAGAGGGATCAACTCATGGTGTTCGTCTACGCCTCGTTGCCGACATTTGTATATACTGATGTATATGTATGTTTTATTTTTGCGCGGCTTCCTCATTCCAGGAGCTTGCCTCTGTTGTAAAACATTTTTGCCCATTCAGGGGTTTATCATCAATAAAATGCACATTATTCAGCAATTCCGCTTGTCTGTTTAGCATTTATCTGTTTTGTTTGCGAATGAAAACGCCGATGTTTTTAATAAAATGCGCATACATAAACTTACGGGCCTAGGCCCATTGATTGTTGAAACAATTAATTAACTGAATATTGTCACGAGATAATAACCTGGATAGGCCCCTTTGAGGAGGGTACCTTGTCTGTTTGTTTGTGTTGTTGCAGGAGTAACACCTCCCGGAAGATGTGCCGTGCGCATCCCCGAAGCAGGGCGAGCCCTCCTTCTCCAGCAGAGTTCAGTAGTCTCTCCTCCGTAGAGTCTGAATGCGAAGCCATGAGCATTGATTCTCTTCCCCAAGCAGACGCATCCTGAAGGAACGTCACCTCATCAGCTGAGTCAAGTCGCCGAAGCTCGCATGTCCCCTAGCACCGGGTCACAAGTGCAGATTTCGTAGAAATGTTCGGGTGCCGAAGCTCGTGTTTCCCTAGTAAAGTTGCCGAAGCAGATGTCTCCCCAGCACTGGGTCACAAGTGCAGATTTCATAGAAGTGTTCGGGTGCCGCAGCTCGTGTTTCCCCAGTAAAGTCTCCAGCGGAATTGAGATTCCCCATCAGAAATTGTACTCTTCCCCGAAGTCAGATGATTCTTTCTTCCCCAGCGGAATTGAAATTCCTCGTCAGAATCGCGCCCTCCCGTTGAAGTAGAATGATTTCTCTCCCCGGCTGAGTCCGCAGAAAAGCAGAATCCTTGGAAGCAGTTGGGACCTTGAGTAGATGTTCCCTAGCAGAGCGTGGGGCAGCTAATGTTGTATCTCCCCAGAGTCGCACTCTCTCCAGCGAAGCAGAATGATTTCTCCTTCCTCAGCTCAGCTTGCAGATGTCCAAGAGAGCCGAGTCCTTGGAAGGTGGTCAGACCATGATTGATTTTCCCCCAGTGGAGTGTGGAGCAGCTGAAGTTGCCTCCCCACAGAGTTGTCATCACCAGAAGAGTAGCCGAGACGGCCACGCAGTTCACTCCCGCGATTGACATCGCTTTCCTTCAGCAGGTTCGGGTTCTCGTAGAGCTTCGTCCCCTGCAGAAATCAGCTGAAGTTGTTTTCCATGCAGCAGTCCGCGGAACATCAGTTCCCCGGACAGAGCCTGATTGATATTGGCGTGTCCACGTTCTCCTCAGCAAGATGATTCCTCTGTCTGAGTAGTTCTTTCTCCTTGACAGGAGGATTTCCCCTCGGCATTTATTGTGCGGACGGGATCGCATCATTGTGCATGACTGCATAGCATTTAACACTGCATAGCATTTAACACTGCATAGCATTTAACACTGTATAGCATTTAACGTTGCATAGCATTGTGCATGATTGCACATCATTTAGCATAAATGCATATCATTCCCACCGTGTGGGGCATGGCGCAGAAGCATACGCATCATAAGCGTGATCTAGGTTACTATCATTCTTGTTTTACAGGAGTTCCACCAAGAGACCAGTTGCTCAGGATGATTCCTGATATTCTCTCCAACAAGGTCGCCTTCTTAAGATGATTCTTAAGACCCCGGTGTAATCCCCACAGTCGCTTGGCTCAAGATGATTTTTGAGATCCCCAGCGAAGTCTTCAGTTCGAGATGATTCTCGAATTCCTCAGCAGAGCCGTTTGCTTAAGAAGATTCTTAAGACCTCAGCGCAATTTCCCGAGTTGTTTGCTTAGGATGATTCTTGAGCTCCCCGATAGCGTCCCCAGCAAGAGTTGCCCAGGAAGATTCCTGGAATACCCCGCAGAATAAAGTCTCCAGAATGGTTATCGGTTCAGGATGATTCTTGAAGGTGCCCGACGAAGCTGTTTGTTCAAGATGATTCTTGAAGTCCTTAGCAGCGTGATATGTCTGCTCCAACAGTGATGTCTAATCTGAAGATTGACTTCGTAAACGCCTGAGGGCGATATCAGAAGGTTCCCGTGAGTTGATGAATCAACGGGTGGCTAAAGACAAAGTTCAGCTTTTTGTTTGCAAGGTGATCCGTGTTGGTCCGAAGACCAAGTCAGTTGTCCTGAGGTGATGATTGATTGCGATCAAGTGGATAGTTTTTCTTCTGACTGAAGTCGAAGATGTTTCTCCAGTTGAAGCGGAGTTTTGCCTGAAGGCAAAGTGTTTGAATCCCCGTAGAGTCATGAATGGCTCAGGATGCCATTTCTTTGACTGAAGTCACAGATTTCCCAAGCTGAAGCGAAGGTGCCTAAGGGCAAGGTTATCCCCAAGGTCATGAATGACCTAGGATTCATTTTTCGGACTGAAGGCCGAAGTATATCCCTGACTGAAGTCTCGGATGCTCTATAGCAGAGGCGGAGTTGCCTGAAGGCAGATCCATGTATCCTTGAAGGCCAAGGACCATTTCTTTAGACTGAAGTCGAAGATGCCTCCTGCAGAGTTGCCGACGGGCAAAGTTTACATCCTTGAAAGCCAAGGATGTTTTTTCTAGCTGAAGCTGGAATAGCCGACGGGCAGGGTTTCATCTTTCTTCAGAAGAACTTGAAGATTCTCCAGCGGATCTGGAGTGGCCAGGGGCCAGGGTTCCATCTATATTCAGAAATACTTGAATTTTTTTTTCTAGCTGAAGCTGGAAATGGCCATGGGCTAGGGTTTCATATATCTTTAATGTTGAAGTTCTACGGTGGGCAGTGTGCAGTAGTATTCCGATGTTCGTTATGGTTCTGAGGGTGAACCCCAGATCAGAGTGTGCTCGGTTAAGTCTCTCATTCCCAGCGTAGTGGGTCCAAATACGCAAGTGTACCTTTTGTTCCATTTACCAGGGGTGAACCCCAGGTCAGAGGATGTTTGTTCGACGGCGAGGTTCAACGTTTGGATTTGACGGCGAGGTCAGATCATCATTTGTCCGGCGGCGAGGTTGGATGTTTGTTCGACGGCGAGGTTGAACGTTTGGATTTGACGGCGAGGTCAGATCATCATTTGTCCGACGGCGAGGTTGGATGTTTGTTCGACGGCGAGGTTGAACGTTTGGATTTGACGGCGAGGTCAGATCATCATTTGTCCGGAGGCGAGGTTGGATGTTTGTTCGACGGCGAGGTTGAACGTTGGGATGTGACGGCGAGGTCAGATCATGTTTGTCCGGCGGCGAGGTTGGATGTTTGTTCGACGGCGAGGTTGAACGTTTGGATTTGACGGCGAGGTCAGATCATGTTTATTCGACGGCGATGTTGAATGTGTTCGACGGCGAGGTTGAATGTTTGTTTGACGGCGAGGTCAGACTCTTTAAATCCCCATCAGAGATGATGTTTGTACGACGGCGATGTCAGATCCAGTTCTCCAGCGGCGAGGTTGGGTGTCTGAAGGCAATGTCAGAAGATTTTTAATGTGGATAACTGACGGCGATGTCAGGTCGATATTTCTCCAGCTAGTTGTTGAGCAGCTAGTGTTGCAGTGTTCGAAGATTTGTTCCCCGCAGAGTATCGTGTGCTCGTGCAGTTGGCAAATTTTCGGGTTTACCGGTATTCAACCGTCTCGCACCTTGATTGGATGAGGGTCGTTCGCTCCTCACCCAGTCAGGTTCAAGTCGTTTGAATAGGGGCAGCTGTTGCACCCCAAAATTTGACCAACAATTATTTATTCACTGAGTGTTTGAAAGTTGATATCTTCATCAGAAAGTTCAAGAGATCCTCAGAGGAATTGGTTGAAACCAGGGTTGTGTGCTTCATAGCTTGAGAGTTGTGGGTGCTCCTCAGATGATTCTGAGACTTTTAGAATGAACTTGATGTTTTGAGAAAGTGTATGAGATGTCTTGATAGCCATCATGAAGCCCAGAAAGGTCATTATGCAAGAATTCAGAAGACTCAACCATGAATGGTAAAATTAGGGTTTTGACTGGGTCAACCCTAGGTCAACTGATGATTTGGAGAAGGTTGAGACCTAATCCAAGGGCCATGTGATCATGGAATGAGGAGTTTGAGAAGTTTCAAGTCATGGTTTCTGAGAATTGTCAGTGAAAAAACCCTAATTTGATCCCTATCTTCCAGGCAGTTTTAGCTCAAGATGTGATTGATATCTCATCTTCCCCATAACATGAATGTTGTAGAGCTTGTTATTAGCTTTAATTTGAGTGGTGGAAGTCCTTGATAGGAGTTGCAGAGCTCAAGTTATGGTTTTGACAAATTACAGGTCAGCTGAGGTGTGTGAATCTGGGTCCTTGAAAGTCACCCAACTTGCAGACAACTTTTGCCCTAGTAGGATGATTCCTATGATCTCTTGGTCAACATGAATGTTTAAGGGCATCTTCTTAGCTTTAATTTGAGTGGTATAAGTCCTTGATAGGATTTGTAGAACTCAACTTATGGTTGGAACAAGACAGGGGTATTTTGGTCATTTGTCAGTTATAGGTCATTTTAAGCAAAGGCCATATCTCCTATTTCCAAGCCCCAAATGGAAAAACTCAAAACATCAAAGTTGTTCAAAATGTGATTTTAAGTCTAGGAAGAAGGTCATGAATTGTTGGAAAAGCTCATAGCATGGATTTGCATGATTGGTTAAAAATGAACTAAAAATGGCTTATAAGTTTGAAAGTTGAAATTGAAAATTGGTTTGGGAGATCCACAAATCCAAAATAGGTCATCCAATATATCATTTTGATTGGAAACATCATTTTGAGAACATTGGTTTAAACACAATTTTCATTTGAGGCTTTAAAATGGGACATGCTTTGTAAAAGTCTTACTTGAATCTTAAGGCAACTTGAGGAATCTTCACACAAGGCAAATATGAGCTGATTTCTTTGTACATTCCTTCTCAATATCCCACATAAGGAGAATTTGACACAAAATTACAAGGTAAGGCATGAGATATGGGATTTTCAACTTATCATCACATGAGATTTTCAAGTACTTTCTAGCTCTTTCTAGATGAATCTAGAAGTTTCCATGGATTATTATAAAAAGATTGGATCAAAGTGTGATTAAAGGTTGGTGAGAGTTGGAGAATTGAGTGGAGAAAGTGAGAGAAAAGTGAGGTTTTCAAGCATTCTTCAAGAGCAAGCAAAGCCACGAGTTGATTGTTAGAGGCTTCATCCATCAAAGTTCTTGCAAACAGAAGCAAGTCCACCATTGGAGGATCATCCTGAGACAACTACAAGGCTTGCAACCTTCTCTACATACCTCCACCACCACTTCTTGACAGGTTGGTAAATGCATTCATACCTCTTTAATTATGCATAGATAGCTTAGATTCTAGGTGTAGATTGGTTAAGATAGGATAGGTGATCAACTCCTGAGAATTAGGGGGCATTTCATGGAGTTTCATAGCAGGTGCAAGAATCTGTTATGATCGAGAACAGGCTAGATATTTGGTTTCAAGGCACGATTGATAGTTCATTGTGATAAGCATAACGTGTAGAACAAGATTGGGTCATTAATTTTGAGTTTTAGAAGAACTGATTTCAGAGAAATATGGTGGTACCAAGATCTTCTAGCTTTCTGTTAGGATGATCCAGGAAGAATTAGAGAAAACTACTCGTATAGTTTTGTTCCTTGTAATCAGTAGATCATTTTCCTTTTTGGAATTGTTGAATTTCGTCAAGTGTGGAGAGAGAACGAAGGAGGAGAAGTCCCATGCATGGGGGCTGCTTCTGAAAACCCTAGAAATCTATTTGGGGACGATGGCCAGATGCCGTTGGATTGGTCCCTATAATTTGACTAAATCATCTCAATCTACGGCCCAGATTAATTGAAGAAGCGGAGGGAAATTCAAAATGGCCAAACGCTGCCGTTTGGATAAGTGGAAGCGTCTGGGCTTAGCAGACCTTCGCTATTAGCACCCCCCTGATTCTGGCCCACCAAGAATTAAACTGGGGCGCCCTTGCTTTTCTCACCCCCTCCCCTTTATTTTCATTCTTTTATTTTTAATTCCTTTAATTTTTCTTGTTTTTAATAAATTCATAAAAAATAGAAATTTAAACATTTTTTAATCCTTGTTTTTTCTATGTGTCCATGAATTTGTCTAGAAAAATATAAATAAATAAAATGTCCATTTTATTTTCTTTTCATATTTTTAATAGATTTTTCTTTTAAATAGCTTTTAAATATGTTTAGTTTGGTATCCAATTTTGTAGAATTTCTTTCAAGACTTTTCCTTAGGATTTTTAATTCATTCTTTTTTGTGTGATTAGATATTGAATCATAGTTCCCCATAGGATTTAATTCTTGATTTTTAGATTAAAATTTGATTAGTTTAATTAGGGTAGCATTAGGGTATCATAATTAGGGTTTAGGTTGTGCATAGGTAAGGAAATTCATTTTCTTTAGATAGTTTTGACTTGATTCTTGGGTAGGGGCATATGTGGATGTTATGGGTAGATGTTGTAGACCCTTGTGAATAATTGACAGATTTTTCCCCATTGTTTTAGTATTTTTAGGTATTTTCTGAAGTTGGATGATGATTTTGTCTGTTCTGTGGTTATCTGTTCATCTCTGGGGTTTTCTTTGGGAATTTGTTGTGGGGTTTAGTTTGTTTTGGAGAGCTTGTTGAGGAGCATGATGAAGAGAAGATTGTAGATCAAGACTCAGAGACCCAGAGCTTGGATTATTCCCTGTCTGTGAGGTTTGAGATCCTGAAGTTTGAAGGAAGTTCATGGTACTTTCCTGAGGAAGGCACTATGAATGACTTTCATTCTTTCTTCTCACCTCTTTCTTAAGTATCCAATGATGTTGGAGCCAACTTGTGAGTTTAATTTCTCCTGAGGAGGAATGTAAACTGATCACAGTTGTTGAGCCACATAGGATACAACTCCTAAGTGGAAGCCTCCTAGTACTTTCCTGAGGAAGGTCCTATAGGTCTATTCCCTTAGTTCCATTAGTTTGTCTAGGATTTCTCAAGTATCCAATGATGTTGGAGCCAACTTGTGAGTTTAATTTCTCCTGAGGAGGAATGTAAACTGATCACAGTTGTTGAGCCACATAGGATACAACTCCTAAGTGGAAGCCTCCTAGTACTTTCCTGAGGAAGGTCCTATGGGTCTATCCACTTAGTTCCACTAGTTCAGATAGGATTTCCTAAGTATCCAGTGATGTTGGAGCCTGCTTGTGAGTTTAATTTCTCCTGAGGAGGAATGTAAACTGATCACAGTGGTTGAGCCACATAGGATATGATTCCTGAGTATACACCTCCTAGTGCTTTCCTGAGGAAGACACTATGGGCTTGCTTACTTAGCTCCCTTTCTTTGGTAAGCTTGTTTGAAGCTTGAAGACTGGGATTGATTTCTTTTGGTTAGGTTTTGCTCTAGGGCTTTGCTTAGATTTGATTTAGATTCTGTGTTAGGGTTAGGATTAGAGAGTAGATGATTCTTTCTCAAGTGTGTTTTGTTTGCCTGATGGCACCTCATTTCTTTTATTTGTATATTGCTTGATAGCATGTTGTTTATTTTCAGTATGATTACTGTTATTTCATGACTGGCTTGAGGTCGAGACGAGCTTGTGGAGGCTGAAGCCCCACACACATTTCCTCCCTCACTTGCATTGCATGCATTTTACTGTTAAAGCTGATGCTTTTGTCTGTTTTGGTGTATCATGTATATGATCCCTTAGGACTCTCATTTCCTTTGATAAGGATTTGATGATAGACTTTTAGGTTGAAACCTATGCATGACAACATCTAGGAGTTCCCTGTTCAAACCTCAACCATAGGATGAATCCATGGCATGACAACAGTAGGACTTGATAGTCTCCCTCCTAGTTGGGCCTGTTCTCTTCTCATCTCAAAGCAGTTTAAGATACAGTAATCATGAATGATTTCTTTCGTACGTTACGAGCCTTAAGCTATCTGAGAAAGGACGCATTCCCTCTCAGGTCATAGTCTCTAGTGCGGTTGAGATTGCAAACACAATAAAAAACACTTCTTTTAGGAGATAACCCGTAGTTTGCCGAACTACGTTTGCTCTGATCTTTCATACCAGATGAAAGTACGTAGGCATAGGATGCGATATCCTAGCGAGCAACCTTCCCCATCTTCACCCGTAGTTAGCCGAACTACGTTGACTCTGATTTCTCATTCTCTGATGAGAATACGTAGGCATAAAGTGCGACGCTTTGCCGAGTCATTTTTCTTTTCGTTTTCAGCCAGCCTTGATAGGTAGATAGATTATAACCAACCCGTCCAAGTAAACAAACAAGCGAGGATCCCGTCGAGTACGACGGACGTGAGGGGTGATAATACCTTCCCCTTGCGTAACCGACTCCCGAACCCAGACAATGGTTGCGACGACCTTGTCTTACCCTTATTCGTCAGGTTTTTTCCGATCGTTTCCTTTCCCGCTCTGAGGGATAAATAACGAAAGGTGGCGACTCTTCTGTCATGCCGGCACCTTATTTTCGCGCAAGCGACACTTCACATCTGACCTAAAAACATCATTCCAAGCACATTTCATGTTGAACAATTTTCCATTTGAGGAGTGGAAGATTGAGATTTTGGCACATTCTTGAAAATGTCTTATAATCACAAATGCCCAAAATACCCCTGGGTTGCCAAAATCATAACTTGAGTTCCACAAATCCCCTTCAGGACTTCTAGTACTCAAATTAAATCTAAGATCAAAAACTACAACTATTATGTTGGCAAAGAATCCATTTGAAAACTCCTTGAAGGGCAAAAGTTGCTTGGAAGTCAAGTGACTTTCACAGATAAATTTCAGTGTCCTCTGGTGACCTGTAATTTGCAAAGACCATAACTTGAGTTCTACAAATCCCCTTGAGGACTTCTAGTACTCAAATTAAAGGTATTGAGATGCTATACAAGTTTCATGTTGGCCAAAGATCCATTTTAAACTTGTATTTTGACGTATGTGGCTTTGAAGTTAGGCACTAAACAAGGGATTTTACACTGAAACCCTAATTTAGCAACTTCCCACATTCTTGATTCTTCTTTGCTTAATCTTGGCACAACACCACACATGTATCAACATACCAATCCATGAACCCTATGACCTTAAAGTAGTCTTTGATGCTTTCCCACTACTCAATTGAACTAGGGTTGACCCAGATGAAACCCTAGTTGACTGCACCTCAACTGTGGCTCTTGTACTTGAATCAATGACTTGTCTCAGCTTCAATAGGGCCCTCTAGGCATCCCATGAGATCCATACACACCTCAAATTCACATTCCATGTTTCACATTCCACTGATGATCCTCAATATTCCTCAAGATAGGAGCCAAACCCACATGTAGGCACTCAAAACTTCTCAAGACTTCAAATCACTTCTTGATGGCTTGGATGACTTCTCAATCTTGGATAACACCTCTTGCTAGGATCTTATCTTGATAGACACCCTTGATCCCTTGTTGGATGCATTCCACGATATGATATGCAAATGATGGGACTATGTACATGATGTAACTATGCAAATGAAATGCAATGAAACATAAATCAGGCAAGAAAAAGGTTGAGCAAATTTTGGGGTGCAACATAGATTACCAAGACTGGGGTCATACCAAGTGATATCATAGTGCTTGAGAGCGATAAGCTTTGAAATCCATACACTCTTGCTATAAAGCCTCCAAAGGGCATGAGTCTTGGGCAAATGGGAGGTAAACCATCTGTCGAGCAATGCAAGACAACATGAGAACTGTCCGAGGTCATATAATGTGTGGCGGTGGATGACCACATATGTATCTGCCAGTATCTCATTCATTAGATTCTTGATGATGAAGAGACGGATAGCCTCCTCACTGATGAAATCATGACGAATTGGAAAGAGGTACAAGCCGTATATCAGAAAGGCTAAAATGGCTTCAAAAATACCCAAGTTTCTATTTTCGTAATGGAATTCAACCATTTCCATCAGTGGTCCTACTTCCATTCCATAGAATCCCCCATTTGCTCTCATAGGCGGTAACTCTTCTGGCCTAAGATGTAGGGCTTTAGACAAATCCCTTCTCTTTGGTTTTCCATAAGGAGTTGTGAAGGTCCACGGAATTTTCAAGTAGTCAGTGTAGTCTTCTATGGTTGGAAGCAGCTGAAAATCTGGGAACATGAAGCAGTGGTAGATTGGATCATAAAATTCAACAAGAGCCTGCAACATGAACTCGTTAACTTGAGTGCTGAGCAATGGTAGAAGATCTCCATACTTTGCAATGAAGGCGGCGGGATTCCTCACAAGGCCTGCCAGCATCCTAAGGTGGCCCAACTTCAAATCAGGGAAAGGGAGCATGCCTTGTCTTACCATGTTGTCGTCTGCAAAAGAAAAGTTTGAATTTCCTTGAATGGTTAAAAAAAATGCAAAAATGCAATGCAAATGCGACTGGTTTTACAAAACTCAGAAGATCAATTTGTGTCAAATCCTCATTTCATTCATCATTGGTAAAAGTTACCACCTTTAAGGTACAATACAAGAAGTTTAAATTACAACAAGAAACTAGGTTTTACAACCTAAACTAATGACTTCAAGTACGTGGCCTCGTCAACTTCTTCAAGATTGCGTTCTTCATTACCAATTTGTCCACTATCCCTTTCCAAGCTCCAGAGGTAGGGGGATATTGGAGTACTCATGGTTGCTTTGGGCGGGCTTGATACTAGAGAAAAATAAATTCTCCTTTGTTGTTTCTCCATCGGTTACTCGTCGATCGAGCCATTCTATCAACTCATCTTTTTCTTTCACCTCTCGGGCGAGCCTTGTCGTTTTGGAGAAAGTGAATGATATTTTCCTTCCCAAGTATCTCTCTCAAGCAGAGCTCTTGCAAGAAGTTATTGGTATTCTTCTATTTTCTCAATGGGGATAGCGGAGGATGATGGTGCAATGACAATCGGCGTGTCCATTTCTAGAAGGTACGTCATCTTCAAATCTTTCGCTCTAGATTGGACCCATTGAGTAAATGACTCCAAAGCTATGCAATTTCTTTTTCCCAAATCAGCTTTCATCTTCTTATGGATGTTCTCCCAAGCGTCGATGGTACTATTTCTCATACTTTCGGTTACCTCTGTGTTGAGATAGAAGAAACCGGATAGAAGCAAATTGTTGGGTTTATCTTTCATCGGAAAACCAAATTGTCGTCGAGCCAAGGCTGGATTGTAATTAATTCCTCCTCGTATTCCAATAAGTGGTATATTCGGGAAACCTCCGCAATGGTCAAAATAGACTCCTTGGTCGTATGGGGGATCATACCAATGAATATCTGCTTGAGTCAAAGAGATTATCCTTTGAGACCATCTCCATCCATTGGGATTCTTTTTGAAGGCGTCAGTTGTTGGCAAATGATTGACAAACCATTTGTATAACATAGGTGCACAACAGAGGAAAGCTCCTTTTCCTTGAAGTGTACGATGATGAATTGAATGGTATGCATCCCCTAACAAGGTAGGCACAGGGTTTCCGCTTAAAAATATGATGATGGAAGGGAAATTGACGAACTCCTCTACCTCGGGAAATAATCTAGTCCATAGATTAACAGAGCTAACACTGCTTCAAAGGTATCCATACTTCCTTCTTTGGCAAGATAAGTAGCTTTCTTGATTAAGAACTCTGAATGAAAACCCACTACTCCTTTCTTGGTTGCACGATGGGCCTTGATCTTGGTAGCTTCAAGGTGAAGAGCATCCACAATTTCTTCTAGTGAAGGTGTCTTCTCCAATCCAATATAAGGTTTTTGATCTTTCACAGGAACTCCCATGTAATAAGCATACTCCTCCAGAGTCAGCATTAACTGATAGTCAGGAAAAGTGAAACAATGATACAATGCGTTGTAGAATTGAACCAAAGTATTGAGAATCCTTTCTTCCATTCTCATTCTGACAAGGCTCAGGATTTTTCTATATTTCTTTCCAAATTCTTCTGATACCATAGTTCCTAGCTTTCTCAACTCGGAAGTATCGGGCTTCTTGAAAGTGTACCTCTTGGTTTTTCTTGTTCCAACATCTATGATATGTCTGGGATTTCACACACAAAGGGATCAACTGAGTTTTACAAAACTAGTCGCAATATGAAATGCTTATGATGAGATGATGCACACACCACACAAAAGCAAAAATGCACACCAAAGAAAAATATTCACAAATATAATGCACATGCACACACAAGGCTTTCCTAAGCTCAAGGTCAAAGCATGAAGTCAAAGGTCTACCCATCCCCAAGGATTTTTACTTTGAGATATTTTGTACCTGCCGAACGGGTTCTAACAAAGTTCCCAAAGTCATAGTAAATCCTTCGGATATTGCCAACTAACGCGACTACTCACGTAAGTCAACAATATTCTCAAGATAAACTCGTTTGAGTGTAGCATCGCGTGACAACTATTAAGGGACTACTCCCTAACAGTTTCCGCGCTATATCCTAAAAATGCTAAGTGGGGTAAAAAGTGTTACTAAAAGTTCCCAGCTTCACGGACTCATATTGAAATAATTAGTGAATACACGACTACTCATGCATTACTAACCATCTCAAAGAGTCTCCACTGAGTGCGATTACATCATATGCCAAACATATTGGGAATACTCCCAATAGCCCAACTATTGATCATGCCATAATCCTATCTCATGTGTCACTCAAATCCGGGTTAGGATTTATCTCACCTCTCGAGGCACCCAATATCCAACACACAAACATACATATTGACAAATATACATGTTAAGCAAATATTCACAAATATAGCATATAATCAAACAAAATAGGCTAAACCCTCAAGTTTATCTTCCCTAGTGAAGTCGCCATTTCTGTTGCGGTGAGAATTGTGATACCAAGCTATTGATTAACTTGAATATTTAATTCTTAAATTCACAACCGGACTTTAATTTATCCAAAGGAAAGGTCTAAAGAAATAAAGAACATTTTGCGCAATGTAACAACAACGCTAAGAGATTCGGGGATCGGGGGTTGGTTATGCATAGGGTAGGTATTTCACATCCTAAACATTTGTAGTACTCTACAGGAACCTTTTGTTTGTTTGTATGCTAAGTTTGCTAAATGTTTTCTATGGATTGGGATTAGGTAAAAGGTGTAGGTTGAGACCTAAAGATAGTTTTTAAGTTTGCTCGCAAAGACATCGCGTCCTCTGCCTACGTATCCTAACTAGGATAGAATCAGAGCAATCGTAGTTCACCTCACTAGGGTTAAAGAACACTTGATTATGATTACGGTTAAAAGGGGAACAAACATTACAATGCTTGTATAGAGTTTAAGAAAACTCTTTAGAACTAAGTTGAACACTCAAGAAAGGGGAGTAAGTGATATTCTCCATGATTCTTACATAGAATTAACAAACTCTATCTTAAGTTCTAATTGAAGGAGCACTCCCAACAATGGGTAGACTTTTAATACTTAAGCAAAGTCTAATGGATAGGTTCTAACTTAACTAAGTGTATAGGTGACTTAACAAAGTCGAGGGAGGGTAATCAGCTATCTATGACCCAAAGGTCAATAGAGAGACTTTCCTTTGGAAGGATTTAGAGATGAGGCAACTTGGATGAGAACTAAAGAGTTTCATCACTTGGGGAAATAAACTTAACAAAGCAAAAATCATTCAAACATGATGAATATAAGAGACATGGTTACAACCAAGAATAAACAAGCATATTACAATAAGCAAGGATTTGAATCAGGATGAATTGTTACAAACCAAAGCATGATATAAGGATATCACAATATCAATGATTTCTAACAAGATAGATGATCACAACCAAAGCATACAAGCATATTACAATATCAAGCAAAGATTACAATCAAGACAGATGGTCACAACCAAAAACATGGTATAAGGATATCACAATATCATGAAGGGGTTCTTACAAGACATAAACACAAAGGGTGAAAACCACAGACATATCTTGACAAAGATAAAGGTAACAACCAAGCAAACAAGTTATAACTTGATAAATAGTTCAAAATTTCCTGGGGATTTTAAATGGAAAATCAAATGAAACAATCATGATGCTCACAAGCAAAAGTAATTACAATCACATGCACAAATGAGTTGACAAACATCAAGCTTAAGGAAGAGTAATCAAAAGTTTGAAATGGAAAGATGCAAGAGAGGAGGGTAGAAACCCTAAAAAGGAAGCATAACTTCTTTTTTAATGCAAAGTGTTTTCTAAAATGAAAATTCTAGGATATTAAAAATACCATGTAAAACTATGCAAAAATACAAAATAATTGCAAAAAGAATCATTCAAAACTAATAAATATTGACAAAGTTATGATATTCTGAAATTTAAAGAAAAATCAAACATTTAAATCATTAAAAATAATAGGGAGGCGCTTGGTGGGTGTTGAACCCACCACCTCATGATCACCAGCCCAAAATCTGGCCAAACCAACTAGAGGCGCGCGCGTGATAATGGAAGGAAGAAAAGTGAGAAAAAGTGAAAACAAAGCAAATATGAAAAATAAGCAAAAGGGTTGATCTCCACACAGATCGAACCCAGGACAAGGCAATCGCAAGGCAAATATGAGAACAAGGCATAACCACTGGGGTGGCGATACATCCGTGTATTATGCCACCCCAAAAAATACATAAGCCTGAAAAAGCTAGCATTTTGGGCTTGGGCAAGAAAAGCAAAACACAAGGCATGACATGGAAACGGTTACATCATAAATCATTCAAAACCCAACCCTTTTTAACAAAATTTAGGTCTAACTCATGTAAAATTTAACAAGGAACACAATGGCAACATTAGTTTTTCAAGATAAGGCACACAAATTAAAATTCGAATGCAACTGCAAGGTGAAGCTTGGATATGCATTTTGAAAACTACAGCTCAAAACAGAAATGATTATGACCAAGTGAAGGTGTGCACAAGTTTTAAATACATAACCTATGGATTCTAGATGCAAAGATCATTCACAAACAACTCCAAATAGAAACTGATATGTTGGTTGCAACTAATGAACAAAATGCTTGAAATGCTATCTTGGAAAATAAGAACAATCTATGATGCAGCAAGCATATTCAACTCAATCAACATACATAGATGATTCTCATATGCATCAAATCATGAATTCAAAGCAACTTGCAAGAAACTTAACAAAAATTGATAGCACATGAGTTGAAAACATAAAACATAAATTTGACAACAAGTTCTTTTGGTTATAACCACAATTAAACAATGCAGGCCTGATGATACATACAATTCATACCATGACAAATTGATCTCAACAAAAATTCTATCAGACATGATTAAATGATCTTGCACAGGTTAAACAGAATAACAACATAAGCAGCAGCCAGGGTCTTTTTGGTCATCACAACACCAAATCAACATAATAGTTCAAAACATGCCTTAAAAATGAAGGTTACAACCATATGGTAATGAACATAGACAGATTCTAACAAGAAATCACATTTTTATCAGCAACTGGTACAAGATAACAATTAGCACTAAACAAAACATGTTCTTGGTTTACAAACAACAAAAGAGCAAGATTTAGCAGTTGTGGGAATCAAAGGATTACATGGCAATGGTTCAAGAAATTAGACAGTTATAGCAGCAAGTATGGATTTTCAACATGACTATGCCAACAATCACCAATTAGCCCTAATACTACATGCACATGCCAATTTACAAGCTTATGACAAAGGCTAACTTATAACAATAGTACCATGACAGTTTGTTTCACAACAGAATAAACATGACATATTGGTGCAAGTACTCAATATATTGACCAATGAGGCTAACCAGCAGTTCAAGACAGATTCACACAATGGCTTAAAATGCATCAAAACAAAATATATAGGCTTATCACAATTGACCATGCAATTAAGATATGGACAAATCATGATCACAAACACAACCCTACTATAATGCCTAAGTGATGACAGCAACTGATGCAAGAAGACAATGTCAAATATCTAGCAAAATATGATTCCAAGAGTACCACAATCTCATGTTAACAAACATAGACCAATCACCATCAACAGTTCAAATCAATCATAAAGGCATACTTAGCATGACAATGGCAAGTATCAAATTCAAGGCACATATCATGATGATTACAAGCATTAAGATAGCAAAATGAATATTGGTCCTCCTGAATCACATGAGTCATCCCAATCACTTTTACCAAGTCCAACATCACTGTATAGCTTACAAGCATACTCAAAACATGTTATAGAACAAGTTCAAACACATAGATGATCAAAAAATGTACTAGAATGGAAAATGACCTATGAGTTGAAAAATGCACATGATTTGAACATGGCAAGAACAAAAATGTTGCAAATCAAAACCTCACATAATTTCAAACAATACAAACATCACATGACTCTATCACATAAGGGTTTCCAAATCAAAATACCAACAAACAGATCAAGATCTAAAAAAGTTGCTGCAACAGAAGCAAATCATCATCTTTCACAAACAGAAACAGGTCCAAACAGTATCAAACTTCTTAACAGTGGCAAACAAACATTCATATGTTCATACATGACATAGAATAGCACTTAAGAGACCTCAAGGCTTAACACACAACAACATAAAATATTGTATGATGATCATAAGAACAATATACATTAATGAGCAGACAAGCAAAATATGGCAGATTCAAACATGAACTGCTCTTACATATAAAACACATCGTAACAACTAATGTACACTAATCATGTTCATGGAAGTTTTAAAAAAATGATAGTAACTACCAACCTCTTGTAGACTTCCAAGCAAGCTAATATAGAAGGGAAAACCTTGAAGACTCCCCAAATGTGCTCCAACCAATGCCTTGGTGAAAATGCAGCCTTTCTTGCACTTGAAGTAAACAAGTGAATCTTGGACTAGAACATGAAATAAATGATGATGATGGTATTTTAGGTTATGGACAGTTGGTACATCATAAACCTAAGGTGTATGGAGGTTTATAATGATCAAAACAGGCCTGAGCAGTGATTTAGCAGATTTTGTATGTGAAGTCAAACCTTGCTTGGTTGAAAGTTGACTTTTGAGAAAATGAAGTTTTTGGCTGGTTTAAAAGCTTGAACACCTCCCACACATCATTTGGGGATTGTATGGATGGTTTGTGATGATTTTGAGTGGGTGAAAATGGTTTTGGAAGGCTTTGTGCTCAAGACAGATTTTGAGGTATTTTTGGAATGGTTTTCTTCACTTATAAGCAAAGTAAATGCAATATGAGAGCAATGGTTTTCTCTTGGGTTTCAGAGTGCTCTGGTGTGTGTTTCAACATAGAGGAAACCTCTATTTATAGGCAAGAAATGGTTTAGGGCAGATTGGTACTTTGGCATTTTGGAGGGAGATTTGTGATGAAATCTCATTCAAGATTGTGGACAGCTGTAAATCCAAGTTCTTGGGCCAAGATGATGCATAAATCAAGTGGTGAGGATGACATAGAAGTGACTAAAGTGTGGCTAGGGAGTAGGAGGACTGCTGCTGCAAGATTTCCATAAAGTTTCTCCTTCATCATTTTGATTTCTTTGATTAAAATAATGCAACTTGCCTCCAACTTGCAAGGCTTGCCAAATCCATTCATTTTCTGCATTTCTTCTCATCATACTCTCTAAATATCAGATAGAAATATGATCCAATGGCTGAGAGTGGTTCAAGTGATCAAAAAGTGAGTTTGTGAAAAAATGGAAATGATGAACTCAAGTGTTAAGACCTCAACTTGCTGAATTCATAACTCTCAACTCATAAGGGCTATGGAGGAGTTCTAGTACATTTTGGAAAGCCCTCATGAAGCTCTACAACTTTCATGTTTTCATGATCTTTAGATTCCAATGGAACTAGGTCAAAAAGCCTCTCAAAGTTGCTAAAAACATGCCTAAAAAGGCCAATAACTTAGAATTTTTCTGTTATTTTTCCCTCTTGTAATGATTTTAGCCATAACACCAAATATATGCATTTTCTGCTCATGGACCACTGTGGGACTTTTGTAGGACTTGTCAAGAGATTTCCAATGAGCTGTGAACCAACTCAATTGGATGTCTGGTTAGGGAGTTATGGTCTTGCCCCTTTCAAAACCCTAATTTTCCAATTTTTCTATTACTCCTCAATCCTTGATCCAATGGTCATGAAACTTCATGGACAGGTGTAATATGTTACTAGGAACGTTTTTGCTTCATACTTTGAGGTCAAACTCCTTATGATTGAAGAGTTGACTTTTCGGTCAACCGAACGATCGATGGCTACCGAGTTGACTATTGATGTTCTGGGTCTTTTGAGGCCTTGAAACTTCTTGAGTAGACTTTACTAAGCCATATAAACTTCATGGACCACGATCCCACCATTGGAACACCATTTAAATCAAAAGTCAAACTACAGTTGACTTTTCCTGATCGAAAACCCTAATCGGGTATCCTGAACTGCACTGTTCTTGATCCTTGGGTGACAACCTCAAATTGGATCCATACTTGACCTAATGGAGTATATTTGATTATGTGGAGACCTATTTCATGGAGAATCAATCCAATACGTTGACTGATGAAACTGTCGAAACCTCGATTCTCGGCTGTACGAAACCCTAATTCCTGTATCTTGACACAGACCAGCTGGAAATATGTTAAGGTTAGATAATCAAAAGAATATGATGCTAAAATGATGATGAAGATCTAAGGGGTCAAAATTTGGGGTGCAACACCCGCAGAGTGAAGTTACTCCGAGAATTGTTATTCTTTATCCTCAGTAGAGAGAGTGTGGGATAATTTCCTAGTAAATCTTATTCGGTTATCCCCAGCTGAGTAATCCCCAGTAGGGCGGATTTTTGAACTTCGACAAAGCATGGTTGTTCCCAACAGTGTGTTTAGGACCCTAGAAGGAGTTTGATGTTCTAGAAGGCCATTCAGGGCTGATTTTCCCGGTAAAGTGAAGTTAATCTCAGTGGTCGATTTTTATCCCCTGCAGAGTCGTTGATTTCCTCAGTAGGTTAGACTTATCTCCAGTGTTGGGTTGTCTGTCCCCGGTCGGGTCATCTATTCCCCAAGAGAGTTGTGTCTTGGAAGGCAGTTCAGGGCATTTTCTCTTAGCAGGATTTGATTTGGACCTCCAACAGAGTAGAGTTATTGTTTAGCATGTTGCGTTATCTCCCCGGTGGAGTGGATTTGTTCTCCCCAGCCGAGTCGGGTAAGCCCCAGAAGAGTTGTATTCTGGTAAGGCCATTCAGGGCACTTTCCCCTAGTAGAATTTGCGTTGATCCCCAGCAGGGTGGATTTTTGTTCTCGCCAGAGCAATATTATCTGGGGAAGTTCTTTTTCAGAAGGACATTCAGGGCTTATTTTTCCCGGCATAAGTCCAATTGTAATTGGCAGGTTCCATCCATCCCCAGCGGGGTTGGCTTTGTCCCTTCAGCATTTATTTTGTTGATTCGGTTCAGGTGCATTTTGCATTGTGCGTATCATTCTCAGAAACGCGTAGCATTTCCATTTCGTATGGAGCATTACGCCATATTCAAACATATGCATGTGAAACATAAGTAAGGTTGTCACCTCTTGTTTTTCAGGTGCATTTCCAACAGATGGATGATTTCCTTTGCCTGTGTGGTATCCAGACCATGGCAAATTGTGATGTGATTCTTTTGCTCGTATGGTATTCAGACCATGGCAATTTGTGATATTAATTCTTTAGCCCTTATGGTATCCAGACCATGGAGGAATCTTTGACATATGAGTTCATTCTTATCACGTGTTTCCCAACAGAGTTGCTTGGTTAAGTTTCTCTTCCTTCCCCAGTGAAGTCGCCACCAGAGTTGCTTGTTTATGTTTCTCTTTCCCCAGCGGAGTTCATTTGTGAATTGTCGTTAGAAGTTTATCAACTGCGTGTTGATCCGGCCTTCAGGTTCGATGCTCGCTTTTATTTAGCGAATGCCTGCTGGTTAGCAGAAGTTTATCAACTGCGTGTTGATCCGGCCTTCGGGTTCGATGCTCGCTTTTATTTAGCAAATTTCTGCTGGTTAGCATAATTTTATCAACTGCGTGTTGATCCGGCCTTCGGGTTCGATGCTCGATTTTATTTACCGAATGCCTGCTGGTTAGCAAAATTTTATCAACTGTATGTTGATCTGGCCTTCGGGTTCGATGCTCGTTTTTATTTAACGAATGTCTACTGGTTAGCAGAAGTTTATCAACTACGTGTTTATCCGGCCTTCGGGTTTGATGCTTGTTTTTATTTAGCGAATGCCTGCTGATTAGCAGAAGTTTATCAACTACGTGTTGATCCGGCCTTCGGGTTCGATACTCGCTTTTATCTAGCGAATGCCTGCTGGTTAGCAGAAGTTTATCAACTGTGTGTTGATCCGGCCTTCGGGTTCGATGCTCGCTTTTATTTAGCAAATGCCTGCTTGGATTAGCAGATGATCTCAGCTTCGTGTTGAGCCGGACTTCGGGTTCGATGCCTGTTTTTACCTAACAGATGCCGGGCAGTGATGTTAGATGTTTCTTCTCAGCTTCGTGTTGAGGCAGCCTTCGGGTTCGATGCCTATTGTTTCAATAGATGGCTGATGGTGATATCTGACGATCTTTCCAACTTAGTGTCGTTGCTTGCATTAGAAAATGTTTCTTCAGACTGCGTGTCGAGGTTTTCTGATTGGTAATCGGTTAGTTTGTTGCCGTGACAACTATCAATTTAGTTATTTCTGGAGATTTTTGTTCCAGTAACAATTTGCAGTTCTATTTCTGTGGTTGGCAAATTTCCGGGTTCTTTGGTATTCAACCATCTTTTACCTTGATTGTTTGAAGCTGTTCGCTTTTCACTCATTCAGGTCCAAGTTGCTTGAATAGGGGCAGCTGTTGTACCCCAAAATTTGCCCAACCTTTTTCTCTACTTGGCTTATGGTTCATTTCATTCTTTAGCATTTGCATCTGCATAGAATTATCTTTTGCAGAGGATCAAGGGAGGTGTACCATCCAAGAGAAAGTTATCAAGCTCAACCAAGAGTTCTTACTCAAGTTACCCAATGCTTACAATCATCAAGAAATGATCAAAGTTCCTTGAGAAAGAGGATAGAGGTGTGTTGCTTATCTCCTATCTTGGAGGTCAACTGAAGATCATTATGGGTTCACAAGGCCATGGTTATGGATGAGAGGTGTTTGGGAAGCTCATTGTGTGCTTTTTAAGTCATTGGGGAGCTTATCTATGCATTCATGGCATTTGCAAGAGTTCACAAGCAAAGGTTGTGCACCTAGGGTTTCATTTGCTTAGTGCAAGGTCAACTGTGGGCTTGAAGGAGTTGGAGATTTGGTTCCAAGTCATTGGAGTCATAGGAAGTAATTTTGAGACATCTAGAATATTATATCAAGTTCAAATCAAGGAGAATCAAGAGTTTAAGGAGTTACTAAATTAAGGTTTCAGAGAATTTTAGTGTAAAATCCCCTTCTGTAGTGCCCAACTTCAAGGACCATTTACCTCAAGATACAAGTTCAATAACATTTTCTTATAAACATTAGACCCCTAGGGCATGTCCTAAGCTTTCTTTTGAGTACTATAACTCATCCATTGGGTTTGTAGAACTCAAGTTATGATACCATCAAGTTATGGGTCTCAGATGAACATATTTTCAGTCAACAAAAGTCAACTCACTTCCAAGGCAATTTTGACCTAGAATTATGTTTCTTCTCAACATTTTATGAACCTGAAAGTTATTCCTCATGATCATAGCTTTCCAAAAATCCCTAGAAGTCTTTCACATGATTTGTGGAACTCAAGTTATGAAGCTTGCAAGGCAAGGGTATTTTGGGAAACTTTGATTATAGGCCATTTTCATTATGGGTCATTCTCATGCACTTAAGTACTCCAAATGGAACTTCAACCAACATGAAAGTTGTTCCAAATGACTTCAATTACATCATGAAACTCAAGATTGACATGAATTATGCATGGTTATATACATTGGTGGAGAAATTCAAGAGAAATTTGAACTTTGAAAGGTGAATTCAATTGAACAAGTTATAGGTCTTTTTCATGCCATGTGTTGATCCAATTGTGTCCACAATACTCCAACAAGAAAAATGCACAAAATTATTTTGGGTCATGAAGTGAAAATAACTTGGAATTCAAGCTTCCTTCACAAAGAAGTTTGTCATCCAAACTTCATAATTGGACCACATCAAAGGCCCATTCCAATCCTAATATGAAATTCAAACCCCCGCCTGCAAGACCAAGGGATTTTCATGTGTGTAGCAAGTGAGTTTCATGTGTGCATGGGAAGCATTTCCAATTTGGGCATTTTCAAATTTCAGCCAAATGAGGCTTCATGGGCCTCCAATTCATTCACATATCCAACATATAAAAGCTCCAAATGAAAATTGAGAGCTCAGAAGTGCAATTTCGTAGAGGGAAGAGCAAATTCAGTTTTGGAAACTTGAGAGAAAATTCAAAATCGTGAATCCAGATCTAGAGTAATTCAAAGCAAATTGAAGCAAGATTCGTCTTCCTCAAGTGAATTGGAGTTGATCTGCACCTTTTTAAGCATGCAAACAAGCTGTAGAAGCACCAACGGAGTGTCTCCATTAGGTAAACTTCCAATCCGTTTTTCTCTCATGTTAGGCATTGATTTAGGTCATTATTGGTTGCATTTGAAGCCCTACCTCGTGTAGGAAATGTTTAATGGTTTAATTGTGATGTTTGATGAAGAACTCAGAGGTGCATTCCAAATTTAAACCGTTTGATTCTCTTTGTTAAAGCATGTTTAAAACCATTGGACCTTGGATTTGGAATGCATGAGAGTTCAACTTCATTTTGGTATAAGATTTGTTAAATTTGGCGGCGATTTGCAGATCTGATCTCTGGCTAGCTCGCCGGAGAAGACGACCGGAGGTAGGGCTCCGACGTTTGGTTCATTAAACTCAGATCTGATGTGGCTAATGTTTGAATGTTTGACCAGATGCGTGTCCCTTTCTTATTTGCTTGACCTAGCTTGCGTGGAAATTGACTTCCACGTCAATTAATGAAACACAACGTTATGTATTGTTGTGTGGTATTGGGCTTAAGTTACTATGTGCACCCCCTGTTTGATCCAGCCCATGGATTCTGAACGTACTTGATTGCTATTTGCACCATTTGGGTATATTTATTTTATTTTAATTTCTTTTCTGTTTTGATTTTAATTAATTAAAAATACTTCCAATCATGATAAAATTCAACCAAAAATATTTTCTGACACTTAAATGTGTTATTTAATTTTTGATAATTTTTAATTTCTTTTTCCATTTATTTTTCAACTAAAATTGAATTTAATGATTGGAAGGGTTTTTAAGATGATTATCATTTATTCTCATTTGTTCTTACTTGAGATTTTGACCAATTTTAATCACCTATGGTCAAGGCCTCCTCCTCATTTTGATGATGTGTTTAGGTGCCTTTGAGGTTGTTTTTGGTCCAGGTTTGACCTATTTTTGGTTGAATTTCATCTCCATATGTTTGACCCTCGACAACCCTTCTTCAAAGTGGAGCATCCTTAGTGAATCAATTTCTTTGGTGATGCTTTGATTAGACATTGGTTGTATTGCTTTGACATCTGGTTACCAACATCTTTGTAAGCTTTGTGCATTTTATTTGGATTTATTTGAATAATTTTCCTATTTTTGGTGTACCTTGCAAGTCAAGTCACCCGAAGGATGGTTCACACATACTAGTTGACCTAGTTTGGGTGGGAGATGACCTATGTGGATCCCATTTGTTTCTAACTCCTCTTGATTCACATTTCTAACATGTTGAAGTTGCTGGTTGCAAACTTTTAGGTCATAAGTTGGTTTTTTCTTGTTGTAAGTTGCATCTTTGTAAGGCTTTCCATTTGTGTTCTAATGTTGAAAGTGTTTAGAACCTAGGTTCTTTACCATGCCTTATCTTGCAACATGCCTTGATTTTCCTTTTTATTTGGTTTTCCATTTCTCTTATCTTGTTCTCACTTCTGTCCTAGGACCTTGGGGACTCATCCAAGTTGATTTGGTGCCTCTTGTTTTCACTTTGAGTTTGACTTGGGTGAGAGGCCACTTTGAGAACTTCTTTTGGTTTCTTTCTGATGTTTATGATTGAGATTGCATTTTATGTTGCTTGCTTCCCAAGCCTATTCTCCCATCTTTATCTTGATCATGTCTTCTCCTTTTGCTTTCTTGCTTTGCCTCTTGGTTTAGTGATTGATGTGCAAATGGTTGTAGGAATTCTATTTCTCCCATTTCATTTCACTTTTGGCTTGAACTTGTTTAAGTTCTCTTGTTTGCATCTCTCATTTGTTTTGCATTTTTTTTTTGTTTTCTTGAAGAGGTTGAGATACGCTTGTGGTGGTTGTTACCCCACACCTTTTTCCTCCCTCTTCTCCTTTTGTGTTGCATTGTATATTTGCATACTTTTCTTCTATCATTTGTGCTTGCTTTCTTTTTGTATTCCTTTTCCATGTTCCCTTAGGACCTCTAATCTTTCTTGTTCAAGATGGATTATGATAGACATTAGGTTTAAATACAAGCATGACAACATTAGGATAGTCTTCCCTTTTCATCTCAATCATAGGTGTACATTACATGATAACATTATGTTGAGTTTAGTCTCCCTTTTAGAGTGTGTCTTCTCTTTTCATCTCAAAACTCTTTCAAAATACATAATAAAGGATAATAAGTGTTGTACGCTACGAGCCTTAAGAATTTGGGAAATGATGATTGGGGGGCCTCCTCTCAATTGTCTAGAGTGTTTAGCGTATGTCCTTTAGACGATATGCGACGCATTCGCTCCTTAGTCATAGTCTTTAGTGCAACATGAGTTATAAACACAATTCAATTCATTTCTTCTTCTTAAAAGACTTCAAAAGCAAACATCAAACCATTTTATCCTTCGGGATTAATGGAACCTTTTTCATAAAGAGATTTTTGTTAACTCTTGGTTCTACCACAAACAGGTAACGCCTAAGTCTCCAATGGTTGAGCAGCATACACCTAACTGCTAGAACTAAGTTTAAACCCTACTCGGGTAAAACATTTGAACCAACCTGTGGTCGTGCCATCCCGAACTACGTTTTCTCTGATTTCTCGTACCAGACGAGGATATGTAGGCACAAGACAATGATGTCTTGGCGAGCAACCTTCCCCCCTTTCCCCCGTGGTTTTCCGAACTACGTTGACTCTAACTTTCCCATTGCACGAGGGAGTACGTAGGCATAGAGCGGCGATGCTCTATCGAGTCTCTTTTTCTTCTCTTTTGTCCCTGTGGCCTGTAGCTTAGATAGATTAACAACCTTTAGATAGATAACAAGCATGGATCCCGTTGAGTACAACGGACGTGAGGGGTTCTCATACCTTGCCCTTGCGTAACCGACTCCCGAACCCGAGATATGGTTACGATGACCTGTCTTTTCCCCTTTTCGTAGGTTTTCTCTGATCGTTTCCTTTCCCTCTCTTTGGGATAAATAATGAATGGTGGTGAATCTTCTGTCCTTGCCGGCCCCTTCTTTGCAACAATACGACAGTATGCAAGACCAATGTGTGGTGATGATGTTGTCTCCAAAATTCAAAAACAAGAGCACTTTATGACTTGTAATGGAAGAAATACAAATCATGTCCAAAAATTAACCTTTTCAAGCTTACCATAGTTCAAATGATCAGATAACCCATCTAATTCCATTGAAATTGAGTTCATGATGATATTAAGGAAATTAGACACAAGTTTCATGTTGGTTGAAAATGGATTTGAGGTCATGAAGTTCATGGAAATGGCCTTTGAAGTTAATGACCTAAAGTGAGGTTTCCAAAAATACCCTTGCCTTGTGAAGACCATAAATCGAGCTCCACACATGAGAATGTTTAATTTTAGGACTTTTTTTGGAAAGCTAAGACAATGAGGAACAACTTTAATGTTTACTTGAAAGTACAGAGAAGCTTGGTTCCATGTGAACAATGCCTTGGAAGTGAGTTGACTTTGTGTAACTCAAAATTCTCTTCATCTGATGACACCAACTTGTTGACACCATAACTTGAGATGTACAAACCCAATGGATTAGTTCTTGTACTCAAAAGAAAGCTTGAAATATGATGAACAAGCCTCATTTTTATGGGAAAATGATATTGGACTTACATCATAATGAAATTCATCCTTGAAGTTAAAGACTAAAAGAGGGGATTTTACACTAAAATCAACTGAAACCCTAATTTAGTAACCCCTTGAACTCTTGAATCTTCTTGATTTGATCTCAGAATAACATTAGAGATGACTTATGATGACTTCCCATGGCTTGCATGACCTAGAACCAAGTCTTGAACCCTCTCAAGTCCACAGTTGACTTTGGGTTGACCAGATGAAAACCCTAACTTCTTATCCATTGACTGAGGTTCTTGCAGATGATTTGAATAACTATACAAAATCCATAAAGAACCCTCAAGGTGTACATTGGTCTCTTGAATCATGCCTTATCCAAATAGGAAACCTCATGACCCTCTGATAATCCTCAAGATAGAAGGTGAGACCCAAACACAAACCCTTTCCTCTCAAGGAGCTAGGAGACTCAACTCTGATGATGGTGAACTTGATGACTGGAAAATAATACCCTTGCTTGATCTTGAACAAGAAATCTTCTCTCTTGAATAATGAGAAAATGCAAATGCTAAATGATATGCAACATAAGCCAAGTTAGAAAGAAAAAGGTTGGTCAAATTTTGGGGTACAACACTTAATGGCTATATAAATGAAGAAATTTATGTTGCCCAACCTCCGGGTTCGAATCCCATGAGTATCCTGATCACGTATACAAATTAAAACGTGCCTTGTATGGACTCAAGCAAACCCTTAGGGCTTGGTATGATCGTCTAAGCAAGTTTCTCCTTGATCAAGGGTACTCAAGAGGAAAGGTCGACACAACCCTTTTCATTAAACATCAAGGAAAACACTTAATTTTGGTACAAATTTATGTTGATGATATCATTTTCGGGTTAACTAACATGAATCTGGTAAGGAAATTTTCTACCTTAATGCAGGGAGAATTCGAAATGAGCATGATGGGAGAGCTAACATATTTCCTCGGATTGCAAATCAAGCAACTACAGGAGGGTACCTTTATGAGCCAGACAAAATACTGTCTTGAGCTTCTCAAGCAGTTTGACATGGAAAACTCCAAAGACATCGATACATCAATGCCAACTTGTGTAAATCTCAACCGAGACGAAAGTGGTATGGATGTAGGGGTGAAAACGTATCGAGGTATGATTGGATCTCTCCTTTATCTTACTGCCTCTAGACCCGGCATTATGTTTAGTGTCTGTATGTGCGCTAGATACCATTCATCTCCTAAAGAATCTCATTTAAAAGCGATAAAGCGCATACTTAGATACCTTTCGGGTACTCCAAAGTATAGGCTCTGGTATTCTAAGGGAAATGATTTCTCCTTGGTTGGTTTCTTTGATTCTGATTTTATGGGATGCAAATCAGATAGGAAAAGTACGAGCGGGACGTGTCATCTATTTTCAAACTCTTTGGTAAGTTGACATAGCAAAAAGCAGGTCTTTGTAGCTTTGTCAACCGCCGATGTAGAATACGTTGCTACCGGCAGTTGTTACACTCAATTCTTTTGGCTTAAGCAACAATTGCTCGACTTTAACCTCAAACTTGAGCGTATTCCAATTTTCTGTGACAACACGAGTGCCATCAATCTAACCAAGAATCCTATGCTACATTCACGCACCAAACATATCGAAATTCGACACCACTTCCTTCGGGATCATGTGGAGAAAGGCGACGTTGTTTTTGAGCATGTTGACACTAGAAATCAACTTGCTGATATCTTTACAAAACCTCTTGCTACTGAGCCTTTCTTTCATATCCGACGGGAACTCGGTGCTCTTGATATTTCTGATCGTGTGTAGCAATATCTCTCGTATATTATACATATATATATATATATATATATATATATATATATATATATATATATATATATATATATATATATATATATATATATATATATATATATATATATATATATATATATATATGTGTGTGTGTGCTTTGTCCATCTGTTATCTAACAAATGGAGATGTTAAAAGCCATATGTGAGTGCATCTAGTTACTTTTGGAGCTGAGGTAATATCCTTCCTTAACTAGAATCTCTCAAAATTTTCATGTTCACAAAATGAAATGTATCAAATTATGTGTCATCACTGTTGTACATATCATGTTTATACGTATTTCATCCCTTTGTATGCTTAAAATATGTTTTGGCTTGGTATTTATGTCTTAATGTATGCTAAAATAGTAAAAAATTTAAGTTTTGGTGGTTTTTTATCTGCGTGAGTCGACCTATGCAGGGTAGCGGTCGACTCACAAAATGAATGTTTTTTTTGCCTGAGACACGGGTATGCTCAGGTCGACCCACCGGTTGACGCATTCCCCTGCTATTTTAAACATGTTATTTTCAACACAGTATGCACTGACGCATAGACCTTCCGGTCGACGCATCGCGCAAATTCTGTGAAAAATTATCTGCTGAAACTGTTTATTTCTTCATTAAATCATATTGTTCATTCCAAGTCATGTTTATTAAGACATTTTGCATTGAAAGTTGTAACCTACATCAAGGCTATTTTTCCTCTTCCTCTTTTCCCAAATTATAATATCTACAACAAAGGGGCAAAATTATCATCATTCCTCTATCCACGAGAGTACTCTCTTCATCATACATTATTCTCCTCCAACCTTGAAAGTGAAAATGTCCACCCGCACAGAATTACCGGCAAACGACCAACTAGAACTTCTTCTTCCCATGCAGGTCCATCATCTGCAAACCTTCCGGCATTTGCTGTGTCCCTTGTTCCTCCTGAATTTGCTGAGATCTATGACAAAAACTTCAGCAAGCGATCTGTCGTAAAACAACATGCATACTACCGACTTTCCAATCGACACTGCAAGTCTTTTTAGTGCATTAGTCTCATGAGGGCTCGCGTCGACCCTCCGATCGACTCATACTGTAAGCATTTTTCTTTGGCTAAAAATGCATGCTATACATCGACGCATGCTATGCTCTGGTCGACGCATGGTCCTGTTTTCTGCAAAATCTTGCGTTCAGGTCTGCTCAGGTCGACCCCCTCTACTGCATAGGTCGACCACTCACTGTTTTGTGTCAAAATTCGGTTATGTCAACTGTCTTTGTGAATTAGTTTTGTTTGTTATGTCAATTATGTTTGGTATATAAGTTCAGTTGCTCTTTCATTTCACACACAATGAGAAAAACAAGAAAAGTGAAATAGGTATCAATTTAGTTCTCATCATCTTCATTCTCTTCATAGCATTTCACAACAATTACACATAATCATCTTTGTTGTGCATTGTGCATGTTCGAGGTGATAACGTCCAAAGTCGAAGATTGGTTTATCTGGTTTGGGTTGAGAAATCGACAGTTTTTTCTTGAATAAAACCGTTAGGGTTTTGCCCTCCAAGAATCTCATATTTTTGGGGTTTTTGCATGATTCGTCTCATCACATATTCAGCCGAGTGAAGGTAATCGAAGAGCTGGAGGTTCTGTAAATTTAGTAACGGTAAACGGAGGATTGTGAGTGGGAGATTCAGGTTCGACTTGCAGGTGATTAAAATCAGTCGGGCTAGATTTTGAAGACTGAAGGTTGTTCAAAGAACGTGCCGCAATCAGAGGTTAATTCACAATGTTCGAAGTACTGGATTCAACTTGAATTAAGGGGCAAGAAGAAAATAGGATCTACAACAACAATAGTGTTCGTTTGTTTGATAGCTATTCGCTTCTTGTATAAACATTGACTTGCAGGTTATATCTATCTATATATAGGTCCCAATTCTATTGCAAGAATTGAGGGTAGACGTACCCCGAGCAAGGACGACAGAGGAACTGCCTTAACAAAACGTTGTGTCTTTTGCTTTACGTTTATATTGCTTAATATCTATGTTTTTAGTGCAAACGATTATATCAATCTAGTCCTGATTTGAGTTGTGCTGAACTAATTTTGAACCTAGTACAATCATTGATTGTAAGGGAAAATTTGAGCACTTAACTCTCAAAATAGAATTCACTTGTAGTGCTCTGCACTCCAAGTGTTTGATAAATTGTGTGAACTAAAAACATTGTGTGTTGTCTTTTCATATTGTCAATATTTTAAAGGCATTGGAACTAGTCAAATCGTATAGTGAGCATAATCAAATTGAGAGTGTAATTAAAGTAGTGATTCTCATATCTCGTTTGTCAGATTCCATAGGCTTAACGCATATCCGATTTTCTAGTAACCGTTCGTTTTAGATGGGTATAGTTCCTCGGCAGCTTCCGCTATTAAAAATTTTAAAAACCATTTTTACTGGTAGCGCCAACTCTTTTAAGCAAGCGATCTATTCAACCGCCCTTCTAGATCTGCATTATCGTCTAACAGTTAGTAACCTTTCTTTGGTTCAAACACTCACACCTGCGGGTTAGTAATCTTCTTTTGGTACAAATACCCTTTCTTCGATCAAGTACTGCTTGTTCAGTCCGTGTATCGAGCTCCTTTTGGGTCACAACCTTCACTTGGTTCCACACTTGTCCTTTGGGTCACAACCTTCGCTTGGTTCCACATCCGTCCTTTGGTTCATAACCTTTTCCTGATTCCACACCCGTCCTTTGGGTCATAACCTTCGCTTGGTTCCACACCCATCCTTTCAGTTTATCACTGTTTATCAGTTAATATACTGAAATCCCCTCAGAGTTAAACACCTTCTCTCGGTTCAATGCTCTCATTCTGGTTCATCATAGTCCGTCTGTTGACACCAACCTTTTGCTTTCCCCATAGAGTCTTACTCTTATCGCTCTTCGGTTAATGATTACATGTCAGTTTATGTACCAAATCCTCTGTGGATCTTTCCTTTACTTCAATTCTTGTCCCTTTATTCTCTTGGTTTCAACACCATTCCTTAGTTTTCTCCTCAGTGGAGTCACCGCTTCTCTTATGTGTTCCTCAGTAGAGTCTTTCTTTCTTGGTTTTGACACCATTCTGTTGCATTCCCCAGTAGGGTCTTGCTATCATCCTTTCACTCTTGGTTTTGGCACTGTTTCCTCTTCCGTTTCTTTCTCCATCTTGGTTCCCCGAACTATGTAGGCTATGACTTCCTCATTGCACTATGAGGATACATAGGCACGAGATTGCGAAATCTTGGCGAGCCACCTTCTTCCACCTTCTTCTTCCTCTTTCCTAGTTCCATGAACTACGGAGCTCTGAATTCCTCATTGCACCATGAGGATACGTAGGCACGAGGGCCCTAATCCTCCGCGAGCACTTTCCTTCTTTTTCTCTTCTCCATTTTCTTTTTTATCTAGTAGCCTTTTGATAGATAACACATCCAAGCCTAGAAGTAAGCAAAACGGTTCCAGTTGAGTATGACAGATGTGTGGGGTGCTAGTACCTTCCTTTCGCATAACAGAACTCGTTACCCGTTTCTCTTCCCTTTGGATTTTATCGATATTTTCCCTTTCCTTTGGGACTAAATAAATTTCGATGGTGACTCTATTGTATCTTTGATTGTGCGATTCACTCAGCTATAATCCCGCTAGCTTCAGTTGGCGACTCTGTTGGGGATTTCTTGCGCTTGCAAGTTGGGGTCTCGCCTAGTTTTATTTTATTTCCTTGTTTGTTTAGGTGTTTATCTTTATGCTTCTCTTGCTTTACCTTTATGTTATTTACTGCATTTCTTTACTACTTTAAATATTCATATGTTGCATATTCTGGGTATGTGTTATTTTCTGCTGTTGTTGGGATGGGTTGTTACTTGAGAGATAAGCCCACTACCTAGGTGTCATACCCTAAATTTTGACCACAAGACTTCACATCATTGTGCCAATCATCACCACAATATGGATGTATTTCATACCTCACCAATCTTCTTAAAGATTTTTTAGTATTCACCTTAACCAAGGATTAGGGTTTTGAGCCCTCTCAGAGCATTCAGGCAAGAGATCAATCAAGAACTTACATGATCTTCAACTTGTCAAGCCTCTCAAACATCTATGAAGGATCAAGAGATCACCCCAATCAAGAATGTAACACAAGATTGCACCACTCCAAGTTAATCAAGGCTCAAGACCATTAGTGTCACCAAATTAGAGTTTTAGTCGACCAAAGCTTCCTAAGAGAAATTTTCATCTGGGCATGAGCCAATACTTCAATATATGATTTAAGAAGCTCAAAAGAATCTCATGAGTCCATTCATAAGTTCAAAATAGCCTCAGGGGTTTGCATCTATCAAAAAAATGAATTAGGTTGACTTTTGAAGTAAGGCATGATCCAAGACCTCAAGATATGTTTCAAGGACCTCAAATACATCATATTAATCTATTCAAAAGATTAGATTGATTCAAAGAACTTGATTCATAAGCAATATAAGGATTCAAATTCATCTAAACCACAAACTAGGGTTCTTTAGAAAAAGTCAACCATACCTTTGACTTTTGGAATTTTTTGGCAAACATGGCCTCTTTAAGTAAAAAACAATCAATAAAAATCAAGAAAATTAGGTTACTTGCAAAAAGGGCAACCTTGAGAAACTTGAAATATCACTAAGTTATGGAAATAACTTTATTTTTACCCAACTCTACAAGCCCATAACTTGTGATCCAAGCAACCATTTTCTCCCATCCAAAGCTCAAATGATAGATATTATTACATACAACAAGATTTCAAAGTTGAAGTACCCTAAAAAAATTCCTAGATTTTGAGATATGAAGCATTAAAGTTAGGGTTTCATGAGATTTGGAATTTTGAAACTTAGAAATTTTTAGGCAGAATTTGCCTCATGTTTTGGCCAACTTTGGAGGAATTTTTCAATATGATCCAAGATGATTCAAAATCAAAGATGAAATATGATATATACAAGCTTTCCAAAAGTATAAGAATATCCATTGATTCAACTAGAGGAAGAAGTTGTGAACCTCACAACATGCCTTGATACAAACTATTTTTTTGACAATATTTGGATTTTTGTCCAATATCATTATAAATGATGAGTAATCTGAACCATAACACAAAGAAGTCAAGAACCTCATATTTTAGGCATGTGGAAGTCAATGTTGCAAGTCCAAAATCCAATTTTATCATATGGCATTGAAGAGATGCATTGAGGTGGCATGAATCAGTTCATATCTTTCCAAATGAGTCAAGCCTCATCCAAGAATCAATAGACCTAAAACCTGCAAGTTCAGTCCAAGTTGTCGCATCGCTGCGAAGAGGGGTCGACAATGACAGAAGAGTCGCCACCGTTCGTTATTTATCCCAAAGAGAGGGAAAGGAAATGATCAGAGAAAACCTACGAAAAGGGAATAAGACAGGTCATCGCAACCATATCTCGGGTTCGGGAGTCAGTTACGCAAGGGGAAGCTATTAGCACCCCTCACGTCTGTCGTACTCGACGGGATCCACGCTTGTTGTCTAGTCTATAGGTGAAAAACAAACTATCTACGACTGCTAATTCTAAACAGAAAGAAATTGAAAAGAATGGAAAGAACTGACTCGATAGGACATCACCGCCCTATGCCTACGTATTCCCTCGTGCAATGGGAAAGTCAGAGTCAACGTAGTTCAGCAAACTACGGAGGGGATTGTTCGCCAAGACATCGCTTCTTGTGCATACGTATTCTCGTCTGGTACGAGAAATCAGAGCAAAACATAGTTCAGGCTAACTACGGGTAAACGGGGTGTTCTCGATCACGTGTAGGTGAGAGAAAAGGTAGATGATACTAGCGCACGCATTCTAGCAGTTAGGTGTATTACTGCTCGACCATTGGAGACTTAGGCGTTACCTGTTTGCAGTAGAACGGACGTAGCATGTCATTGGTTTAAACGTATGGGTAACCTAAAGGGAAGAGGAAAAAATGCTCTCTAGGATTATCGCAATCCTATGCCTACATACTCTCAACAGATATAAGAGATCAAAGCAACCGTAGTTCGGCCAACTACGGAAAACAGTCTTGATCGTACGAAGGCGAGAGAAAAGGGGGGTCTCGATTTCACGGGGGCAAGAGAGGGGATCTCAATCACCAGGTTGTGAGTCGTTAATCATGGTGGCTGGGGATTTACTAAAGGTGATTTGAAGGTGAGGGTGGTAAATGGATAACGGAAAGTGAAAGTTTCATCTTGAGTTTTGTTTGGGGTTTTTGGAAGGTTTTGGAAGGAGAGGAAATCTGGGTTGTTGGTTTCAGAAAGTGGGTCGGAGATTTGATGGGGTTTTGTATATCTTGCTCTTCGTTATCTCAATCTCTCTCTGTCTTCATTGTAATGGGGTTATACTTTTCATATTTTGAGGTTGTTGACATGGCTTGAAGGGTGTTTGTCGAAGAGTTCTTTTTTGAAGAAATTTGAGAAGGTGTAGGTCGTTAATGGTTGTCGGTGAAATTAGGTTGAAGGAGAGTTGTTATCTGGGAAATGTTGTGGTATCGGTTTGCTTTGAGTAGAGAGGAAAAGGGTTTAAGAGATTGGCGTTTGAAGGAGAGGAAGGTGTTTTCATGGTAGTTGCTGTTTAGTTCTGGGATTGAGAATGTTTGGGTTTGTGAAGGTAGGGGTGACACTGTAGCGGCGACTACAGTGCTAGGGTTGGGGTCTCCAAGAGGGAGACAATGAATAGTGACTTTATAGGGGAAATGCAGACACGTGGCAGCTGGGTTTGGGACTAATTAATGGCTGATTCTGATTAAAATGCTAATAAACAATGATTAGTAAAAAAACTGATGTAAATGATAATGAACATGCACCGTGATTAATTAATGAAAAAGTTGTTAGAACAAAAATGAACTAAAACATAATTAAAGCTAATTCACCTAAACTAACCAAATAATTCTAATAATAATTAACATCTATCCTTAATTAAAAATTAAACTAAAACTAAATTAATAATAATTTTAATTAAAAGAAAATAAAAATCTATATCTAATAATGAAAAATGAAACTCTATTTCTATTTTCTATTTAAAATTGAAACTAATTAAAATTCTAAATAAAAATCAATTAATAACCTATTTTAAAAAACATTTTCTAAAAGACTTAATCCTAGAAATTATTAAAAAAAAGGCCTAATAAAAAATTAAATTACAAATTATATTCTAAAATAAATAAAAATCTAACAAATAAAAATCTATATTAAAAATAACATATATCCACTTAAAAAACAAATTATATTTAAACTAGTTTCTACTTAATAAAAATATAAAACAAAAATTATTCTACATAATTAAATAAGACAAAATAGCAATAAAAATGAAAAAAATGCAATGGAATACAGGCGAGCACTGAGATGTGCCGATATTATCGACACGGATTGAATTATCAAAAAGAGAGCGAATTTCGTTCGATTTCAACATTGAACTTCTCGTTTGAATTGATTTAAATCGCCTGAAACGCGAGCAAAGCGGCTAAAATTCTGATAAATTCAATTCGGCTGATAACACGGGCAAAATGCAAAAAATGATATGCAAATGAAAACGAAGCAAAAGCCAGTCAAAGTCGGAAAACCGGTGGGTAAATTTTAGGGTGCAACACAAGTCAATGGCTAGAGGAGACTTTTAACACCTATCCATATCCATTGGACAATAGGGTGATCCAGCCTCCATTCACTATTCCTTGCAAAAAAACTTCCTCTACTATAAATAGAGGTCATTTCTGGTTGATCAAAATACCCCAAAACATAACAACGCTTGTTTTCCACCATTTCACTCATCATTCTAAATTTCCATGTTCATGAGGTGTGAGAATCAAATTTTGCAATAGAGAGAAATTCAACTCAGACCAACGATCCTAACACCTCACATACATCATATATGAGTGATCCAAATCCTTGAACAACGTCTGTAACACCAGATTCATCAAGTTCATATCTCATCCCAAACAAGTTGCAATTGGATTCGAGCCCACTAAACCAGAAGGTTTCAAACCATTCCAAGGACATCAACACATTCCTTGAGGTCTAGGGAAGTTGTCTAGGTCATCATTTCATATATGTAACACCTGTAACTGAGGATTCGAATTCCTCTTGCACAAGTAAGCTTGAACTTCCCAAAATCTATGATCCATGCATCATAAATTTATTTTCAAGTTACCGACATGTTTCTGCACTTATTTAGAATTTTTTTCCTCAATCAATTGCTATGTATCAATGGTGTATAGGATTTCATAGTGTTCTTTCAAAAATTAGGATTCATCTGTTCATCGCTTGATAACTCACTCTACACTTAAAAGAAATAAAATTAATTGGTACCATTGAATTCCTTGTCAAAAACAAGTAACTTTCAAGTTTACATCGTGTAAAATCATTAAGTATTGAGGGAGATATGAGAGGTTTTGCAAATCCGACCATGAAGGGAGACGCGAGGAAGAAGAAGGAGTCGTTGGCGCCCTTTTTCAAAATTTTGAATTTTTAAATGTTTTATTTTCTTATTATTTGCAAAAATAAATTTCTCTTTAATCATTTTCAAGTGATTTTTTAAACATAAATCCTTCACATATTTAAATATTTTATTCCACAAAAAAAATATAAAAATATATTTTTATTTGATATATTTTTAAATATTTTAAAGAATTTTATTTTAATTTGTTTTAAACATTTTAAATAATTTATTTTTCTTGATTTTTCAAAACCAAGTGAATTTTAAATCATCACGTGAATAAGACCTTATTTTCCAAACCTTAACCATGGTTCATAACTTACTTTTTGAATTTATTTGATATTTTTCATCATTTTTTATTGTTTTGGTCTTTTAAAAATGCAAAAAGTGAAATTAGGGTTTTGTTTTGATTCAATCTTTCAAACTTCATCTCAACACTTTTGGGCCTCTATTAGAGTGTAAGACCC
Organism: Lathyrus sativus; assembly: GCA_963859935.3. Classification (NCBI taxonomy): domain Eukaryota; kingdom Viridiplantae; phylum Streptophyta; class Magnoliopsida; order Fabales; family Fabaceae; genus Lathyrus; species Lathyrus sativus. Next base: position 216,376,630 of record OZ012741.1, read on the forward strand.
AACCCCCTATGTACATAAATAAATTTTGGGTCTCTACTATAGTATAAGTCCCAAAACGTCTTTCAAAATCATCTAGGGCTCTCCTTGATTTGTAAGCCCCATACATCTACTTTCAAAATCATCTTTCTATTTTAAACTACTTGAAAACAACTGAGCCTCTCCCTGAGTATAAGACCCAAGATTATTCTTTCATTCTTTCACTCAAAATACATTGTCTTGGGCCTCTTAATAGAGTGTAAGCCCCATCCTTTTCCCTTTTTCTTAATAAAAAAGAAGATTCAAATCAAATACATTGGTACTAAGAGGAGAATTATTCCCGGTAAAACTGCTCTTAGACTACTTGGGCCTCTTCTAGGAGTGTAAGTCCCATCCTCTGTACATAAACTTTGCTTTCAATCATCATGGGTCTCTGATAGAGTATAAGACCCAACACCTTTTGTAAATAGAAAACCTTTTAGCTTCATTCATCCTGGGCTTTGTACAAGATACAAACAATCATCTTGGCCTCTATCTAGAGTATAAGATCCAACACATTTGTTTACTTAGAGATCAAATTATCTTCAAAGTCAAAACTTTCTTCAATTTCTCAAAACCCTAATTTAGTCTTTAATAAAACATCTAATCAATCACAATAAACTTGGGCCTCTATGTAGAGTACAAGACCCACCACCTTTTTCAATTTAACTCATACTTGTTTATATACTTATTCATATATCTGTATATATGCTTGTACATATCTTTCTAAGTTTCTCTTAGCATTTGAATCATTCTTAGTTTAGACTAGTTTAAACAATAGGATTTTTGTCAATAATATAACTTAGTTCAAACAACTAGTTGCCCCCTGTACAAAGAAATTCTTCTTCCTAATACAGTCAGCCTCCTCTTGGGCTTTGTTCAATTGATTCAACCTTGAAAAACTTCAATAAAAAGAGGATTATTTCCTGGTGAAACCTCTTCTTTAACCCCTTTAATCTTGGAATAGTTCAACAAAGAAAGGATTATTTCCCGGTGAAACCTTTCTTGAACTCTTCTTAAGACATGGAAAGTCTAAATTCCCCAACCTCCTTTTGGGCTTCATACAAGGACCCACAGGCTTCCAGAAGCATCTCCAACCTCCTATTGGGCTTAGTACAAGGATCCTCAAGCTTCCTAAAAGCACATGATAGACCCTAGTCATCCTTATCCCTACACCAATCCTCAGAAGAGTCAAAACCTCTAAGACATTCAAACTCATCCTTTGAATCTCCTCTGATCCTCAACAAGGCTTGACTTCCACCTTAAATCCCCAGCAAGGGCCAGATTATAATCAACAAATCTCCAAAAGAAACAAAGCCTTTATGGAAGTTCAATAAATCCAACTCTCTTTTAATTTCCAGCAGGAGTCAGTTTCTCTTTTGATTCCTCAAAGCAGTTGGATTCTGCTCTTGGATTTAATTGTTCTCAACAAGATTCAATCTCCACCTAAATTCCTCAATCTCCTCTTAGGCTTCATATAAGGATTTTCCCCATTCATCCTCAATCTCTGGCTTTGTACAAGACAAATATAATACTCCCCTAATTGAGTCATTTTTCAATCCCTTTTTTAGCTTCAACCTTGGGCTTTGGTTAAGGCATAAAATTCAACATCCCCACATATGAGACTCTGAGCCCTCTCTGTAGGAGGATATTTCCTCTATACATCACATTTTAGAACAAACAAAATAAACCCTTTCCTAGATAATTGATGTAAGTGACACACTTTTTGATTCAAAATCCAAGCTCAAGTCCCTCGTTTATCATGGCCAAATTTCTCTTTTATCTAAGTGATCTAAGTGACAAGCCTCTGGAACACATCCAAGCCAATGTCCATATCTTAGCATGAAAAGATTCATCAAGGAACAAGTGGCATTGCTCTACACTGAATTAAAGCTTCTTCCTGCATGATATTTCAATTCTCTTATAAAGGAAGATGTGGATTGCTGGATTCCACACATCCCAGTTAAAGAAATATCCCTTATAAACAAAAGCTCAACAATTGTGATGAGTAAGTGAGATATCTCCCTTCAAAGATGAAAAGTTCTCTCTCAAATACTTTTTAACTTCTATCTTGGGCTTTGAACAAAATACAAATACTCTTTTAGCTTCAATCTTGGGCTTTGAACAAGACACAAATACTCTTTTAGCTTTAATCTTGGGCTTTGAACCAGACACAAACTTCTCTTTTAGCTTCAATCTTGGGCTTTGAACAAAACACCAAACTTTTCCTCCCATAGAATAGGAGGAACTATAAATGCTCTGATTTCCCCAAATCTCTTTATGGGAATACGTAGGCATAAGATTGCGAAATCTTAGCGAGCGCACCAAGAAAAAACCTTAGGTCCATATACCTTTTCAAAAACAATAGAAAATCCTAAAACAACAAAAACATTTCCTCAACCTCCCAAAGAAGAAACTTTCCCCACCTGACAGCAAATAGACTCAAGAAAGAAATTCAAACAGAAAAAACAAATGTAAATGAAGGCTTCTATAAATTACTATAGATACTCTGGATGTTAATAGCTTCGCTTTGTATAACCAACCCCCGATTCTAGATCTCTTTGCATTTGTAGGGAAAACACTTGCGCACAGGGTTAGTTTAAGATATATTCCCCTTCCTTTTAAGCTTCACAGGATAAATATAGAAATCATAAAGTAGCACCAGGAGCGGTAGTGGTCTTCAGCCACAAAAATTGACCGCTACACTAGGATGGAACATACACATAGGACTGGATTGGAGAGTAATGTGGCTTGCATGGCGTCTGGCCATGTTTAGTTGACACAAAATCCACATTCAGACGGGTTTTTTTTTGGAGATATTCTATCTTGCGCGTCTGGGGTAGATGATAGGATGTTGACTTAGAGAACTTACGACTCTGGAGACCGGCCATTGGAAATTAATGGAGGCCTCCTGGAGGGGTAATAATTCCAAACCAGAAATGGTGAACGTATTATTACTGCTTGACCTGAGAGCCTGAGAAGCTGAGGACCATCAGGAACCTTTGTTCTAGACTAGATCACACTTGTGAGGGGGATATTGGATTTTTCTGCAGGAAACCAAGGCACTTCATATCATTGGCTTTCTTTCCATGTCCAACCTTTGTGTCTGAGCAGAGTTATATGCAAATCATCCAGATTGTTCAAACTGTATTGGTTTCTTGCATATCATTTCATCATGTCCAATCAATTTTGCATATACATTAAAAATTTATTTTTGCATAAATTGCGTTCATCCATGCATGCATTTGCATAAATTTATTTCCCCAATGTGCCTCTCATTGATATCAAAAGAGGGACCAATTATCATCCAGTGTAAGCTCGTCGTCAGCTCAGATACCCGATGAAGGACATACCTTATAAAATTCATCTGGAAGGTATTTTCTTCAAGGAAGGAGAAAATGACATAACACTTAAGAAGGAAATTGTGCATGCCTGGTGTTATACCCCAAATTTTGAGCCCTAGGTTCCATCATCATTCTGGAGAGCATCATCATTGTTTATCTAACCTTACCCTATTTCAAGTTTGTTTTTGTCAAGATGCAAATGAATTAGGATTCTATACAGTCAGGAATTAGGGTTTCTTTGGTTTGATCAGTCAAGCTGTTGGATTGAATCTCCATGAAGTAACCCCCTAAACCACCAAAAATATTATATTGGATCAAGTATCAATCAAGTTTTAGGAAAAGTCAACTGGGGTTTGAATTTTGATTTAAATGGTATTATAATAGTGGAATCATGGTCCATGAAGCTTATATGACTTATTGAAGTCCCCTCAAGAAATTTGAAGGCCTCAGGGAACCCATAACATTAATAGTCGATTCACAGGTTTTCGATCATTCGGTTCGTCTGACTGAAAAGTCAACTCATTGACCAACATGGTTTTGACCCAAAATTGAATAAAATTATGTTCCCAATGTTATATCATATCTAATCATGTAGTTTGGTGACCATTGGAACAAGAATTGAGAAGTAATCGAAAAGTCGAGAAATTAGGGTTTTAAAAGGGGCAAGACCATAACGTTTTAACCACACATCCAAATGGAGTGGTTCAAAGCTTGTTGGAAAGGTCTTGACAAGTCCTATAAAAGTACCACAGTGACCAATGTTCAAAAATGAGTAGATTTCGAGTTATGGTTAAAAACAAGTTAAGAGGGGAAAAAGACTTGGAGAAATTTCATGATTTTGGCACTTTGAAGGCATGTTTTCAGTCAACTTCAAGGGAAATTTTGACCTAGTTCCACTTAGAATTTGAAAAAGCTCAAGACATGAAAGTTGTAGATCATGATGAGGGATTTCTAAAAAGTACAAGAACTCCTCCATAGCATTTGTGATATAGGAGTTTCTAAGGGGAGAAGTTGGGGCCCACGAACTTGAAATGAGCAATTTCAACTTGGTATGAACCAATACCCAAACCAACCAATTGGTTCTTAACCATTTTTTTAGCCATTGATCTGATGTCTAGGAGTGTGATGAGTGAAAATTTCAGAAGAATCCATGAGCAAACCCAAGGATTTGGTTAAGATCATTATAAAAATCCAAGAAAGTACAAACAAGTACATGATGAAAGAGAAACTTTAAGAGTGAAATCTGCTGCAGCATGAGGATTCTACTCTTGCCATCCCTATAGTAACTTCCTACAGCTTAAACATAGTTGGTTTTAAGGCTCAGATGCATTGGAAACAAGCTCTAATTCTGCAGAAGAAGATCACAAGAAGATTCACCTTTCCTTCCCTCCAAAAGCAAGACATTTCACATAACTTCAAATCTGTCCAAACCTTTGTCTCCTCTATAAATAGAGCAAGCCTCTATGCTTCATACAACAGAATATACCCTCAATTCTAAAAGAAACAAGTGCCTCATTCTTGCTTTGCTCTTCCTTGGAAACTAAGAAAACTCACCAAAAGCTCCAAATTTGTCTTGAACAAATCTCATACCAGATCTATTTCTAAACCTTGAAACTCATCATTAACACTTCACATAACCTACAAATGGTGTTCTAGAGGTGTTCCAACATTTAAATCAACCAAAAACCTCATATTTCCAAAAGTCAACCCTTCACACCAAGAACTTTGACTTTTTTGCATAAAATAAGAGAACCCTTTGCTCAAGCATTCTCTAACCCTCATAACACCTCAAACACCTTGGATATAAGGTGTGTTAACTGTCAAAAACATCCAAAACCAACTTCATTCTCATTTGGTGGATTTGTCACAAGGATCTATTTGTTGCTTCAAGTGTAAGAAACTTTTTTTTTGCACCAAGACTTACTTGGAAGAAGTTGGAGCTGCTTGGACTGTGCATCTGTGGTGCGGAGCAGCTATTCAAGACATTCTCACTCAACCAAGATAGTTTGGTATTAAAGATTGCATTGAAGGTCTTCAAGAGGTAAGTAACCTCTACTCAACCAACTATACTCATTTTACACCATGATCATGTTTGATGTGCATTAGTTTAGAGTTGCATAGAATCCATAAGTTATGTTTGAACTTGGTTTGTGTCTGTCATTACAAGTTTACAACTGTTATGAAGATTGGATGTTGGTTTTGATTTTCTATTTTTCACTCCATGAGCCATGTGTTGATTCTGTTTAGGTTCTAGGCAGTGCTTGTGTTTAGATTCATTTATAGGTCATGACTCATGTGTAAGACCTCTATATAGCGTGAGATGTATGTGTTTGATGATTGTTTTGATGCCTTTAGACTGCTGGATATTCCCAAATGTACAAAATATTCTATTCTGTTTGAAACCAAGTTTATTGGATTGATTTGAAAAACCTCACATGTATGTCTTTGTGTCCATTGAAACATGATTGAATGATGATCTGCTGTTGTTACAAACTGTTTTGAGAGATCTCATTACAACTTTATTATCACAACTTCAGAACCACAAGTCACTTGGTACTATAGTTTGAACTTGAGGTCCATTTGTGTTTAAGCTCTTGATGCATTGATGTTTTGAATTCACTTATATGCTTGTTGTTTTGGTTGAATCATGTTGATTGCTTAATTGGTTATGTCACAAATTATTTTGAAACTTGTCATTGCAACTTATGTCACAATTTCAGAACCACAAGTCACTTTGTATTCTAGTTTGAATTTAAGTTCTATTTATTTTGGAACTCCATGTATACTGTATTTGAAGTGTGTGAGGGCTTTCAAAGTGATACACACATGATTGAATTGAGCTATAGTTTTGAAAAAGCATTTCAAACACATAATCTACAGATGGCTTCGAATTTTGAGTTGTGCTTATTTTTAAGGAAAATTGAGAGTACCATTGAATTCTCCTTTCAATTTTAAGTGATTTTGATCTAAACGTTGTTAAATTCCATGGAGTATTGATCAAGTTTGAGGCTTCACGTTTTGACATGTTTTGTGCTTGGCTTGTTTTGGTTTTGCCCAAAAATCATTAACTTAAGGCTTATGTATTTCTGGGGTGGTTTGATACACTGGATGTATCACCACTCCAGTGGTTATGACCTGCGTGCTCATGTATGCTTTGCCTTTGCTTTCTTGAGTTCGATCCCTAAGGAGGACAACTCTTTTTGCCATTTTGGATTTTTATCATGTTTTAATATTTCTTCTTTCTTTCTCATTGTATAATCACATGCGTGCTCTGGTTAACTTGGTGAGGTTTTAGGCCTATGAGTTAAAGGGTGTGGGCTTAACACTTGAGAAAGATATTTCCTATTTTTTATTACTTAATTCTTATAATTTCTTCACAAACTTCAAAACATCACAACTTACTCATTTTGTAATATTTTTACCCCTTTAGTTTTACAAAATGTTTTTCATCATGTCTATTTTCACATAGTGAGAAAAGAATTCACTTGGAAATCATGTTGTTTTTTTAGGGTTTTTCACCTTGTTTCTTTTGAAACTTTTCTCAATTACCACTTGACCTATCTTGTAAGATTGATTGTGTTTGATTCACATATGTTTGTTAACATGTTTGAATGATTTAAGTTTGCTTGATTCAAGGTCTTATCTTTTTTAATCCTTGCTTTTGTGAATGTATATAATTGAGACAACATTTTGAACTGTGTTTGTAAATCATGCTATCTCTTGATGTTGTAACTTCTTGAGTGTGTTATTTATGTTTTCTCCACTTGTTTTGGTGTTCTGTTAGAATTATGACATGCTAGGGTCTTATTTTGTTTTAGTTGTTACCATAAGCTTGTATGTATTTCCCCATGAAATCTTGGATTCTTACTTGGATTGTTGAAACACTTCTTGTATGCTTACTTGTGCTTGATTATTATCAATGCATGATTGTTGGTCTCATGTTGTTACATTTGACATTCTTTGGTCCCTATACATGCTTGCCTCAAGCTGTAACTTGCTCGCATTTAAACTTGTTTGAATTACATGTTGTTGTTTGCCTTAATGGTTGTTACCTCATTGCTCTTCATCTTTATTAAGATGTCTAAAGTTGATATTGTCTTATGTTGCTAGGTCTTGTAAGAACCTCTGTCACCATAGACATTGTAATATCTTTGTGTATTATTGGTTGTAACCATTTGACTTGATTGTAATCTCTGCTTCATGTTGTCACCTTCTTGCATCCCTTCCTTGGTTGTCACTAAACTCTCTTATATGTTCATCATGTTTGGATGAATGCTCGTTTGTGCTTTGTTAAGTTATCCCCCAAGTGATGGAACTTGTTAGTTCTCATATAGTTGCCTCATCTTTTCCCATTCTAAAGGAAAGTGTCTCTATTGACCCTTGGGTCATAGGCAACTCATTACCATCCCTTTTGATTTTGTTAAGTCATATTGAACCCTAACTTAGTTAAGTTAGAACCTAGCCATTAGACTTTGCTTAAGTCTAAAAGATCTACCCCTTGTTAGGAAGATCTCCTCAATTAGAACTTTAAGATAGAGTTTGTTAACTCTATCTAAGAATCATGGTGATGATTGCTTATCTTCCCCCTTGGCTTTTGTAAAAGTTAATTTCCTTAGAGGGTACAACTTAGAATAGAGAGTTTTGTTAAAATCTATACAAGCATTGTTATGTTTGTTCCCTTAAAGTCTTGACCATAGTCAAGTACTTTTTAACCCTCAGTAAGGTGAACTACGGTTGCTCTGATTCTATCCTAGTTAGGATACGTAGGCAGAGGATGCGATATCTTTGCGAGTAAACTTAGAAACTATCCTTAGGTTTTTACCTACAACTTTACCTTATACCTTATCCCAAGCCATAGCAAACACATAGCAAGTATAGCTTACAAACATACAAAAGGTTCCTGTAGAGTACTACAGATGTTTAGGATGTGAAATACCTACCCTAGGCATAACCAACCCCCGATCCCCGAATCTTTAGCATTGTTGTTACATCGCACAAAAGGTTTTCTTTCTTTAAACCTTTCCTTTGGATAAATTAAAGTGCGGTTGTGAATTTAAAGAATTAAGATTCAAGTTAATCAATAGTTTGACATCATGATTCTCACCGCAATAAAAATGGCGACTTCATTGGGGAGTAAACTTAAAACTTGAGGGTTTAGTCTATTTTGTATAATTATATGCTATATTTGTGAATATTTGTTTACATGCATATTTGTCAACATATCTGTTTGTATTGGGTGTCATGAGTGATGAGATAAGTCCTAACCCGGATTTGAGTGGCACATATGATAGGATGCGATATGATCAATAGTTGACTGTTGGGAGTAGTCCTAGCAAGTTTGACATATGATGTAATCACGCTCAGTTGAGACCTCCTTGAGATTATTGGTGATGTATGAGTAGTCATGCATTTCATTAATCATTTCAACCTGAGAGTTCGTGAAACTGAGGACCTTTAGTAACACTTTTACCCCACTAAGCCTTTTTAGGATGTAGTGCAAAAACTATTAGGGAGTAGTCCTCAAATGGTTGTTATGCGACGCTACACTAATACGAGATTATCTTGAGAATATTATCGACTCACATGAGTAGTTGTGTTGGTTTATAATATCCAAAGGATTTACTATGACTTTGGGAACTTTCATATAACCCGTTCGGAAGGTACAAATAACCTATAGTACAAATCCTTGGGGATGGGTAGACCTTGTAACTCCATGCTTTGACCTTGAGCTTAGGAAAGCCTTGTGTGTGCGTGTGCATTATATTTGTGAATACTTTCCTATGTGTTATGTGTGCATCATCTCATCATCTCATCATGGCATCTCATATTGCAAATGGTTTTGTAAAGTTCAGTTGATTTCTTTGTGTAAAACCCTAGATATATCATGGATATTGGGACAAGAAACACCAAGAAATACAATTTCAAGAAGTCTGATACATCCGAGTTGAGAAAACTAGGAACTATAGTGTCAGAAGACTTTGGAAAAAGATATGGGAAGATATTAAGCATAGTCAGGACAGGGATGGAAGAAGGGATCCTCAACACTTTGGTTCAGTTCTATGATCCATTGTATCACTATTTCACTTTTCCCGACTATCAGTTGATGCCAACTTTGGAAATATATGCTTACTATGTGGGAGTCCCTGTGAAAGGTCAAACACCTTATAGTGGATTGGAAATCTTACCTTCACCAAAGGAAATAGCAGAATCTCTTCATCTCAAAGTATTAGAGATTAAATCCAACTGTGCCACCAAAGGCAGAGTCAAAGGTTTCCATTTAGATTTCTTAGTCAAGAAAGCTGCTTACCTTGCCAAAGAAGGTAGCATGGATGCATTTGAAGCAATATTGGATCTCTTAATCTATGGATTGGTGTTGTTTCCAAAAGTTGAAGAATTTGTCAATTCCGCTTGTATCACCATATTTCTAAGTGGCAACCCAGTGCCTACCTTGTTAGGAGATGGTTATCACTCTATTCATCATCGGACGCTTCAAAGAAAAGGAACTATTCTTTGTTATGTACCTCTATTATACAAGTGGTTCGTCAACCATTTACCAAGAACTGGCGCTTTTAAAGAAAATCCCAATGGATGGAGATGGTCTCAAAGGATAATATCCTTAACACAAGATGATATTCATTGGTATAATCCTGCCTACAATAGAGGAGTCTATTTTGACCGATGCAGAAACTTCTCAAATATATCACTCATTGGAGTAAGAGGAGGAATTAGCTACAATCCTGCTTTAGCCAGACGTCAGTTTGGTTTTCCGATGAAAGAAAAACCCACTAATGTGCTTTTATCAGGATTCTTTTATCACAACACCGAAGCAGCGGAGAGCGTGAGAAATAGCATTGTCGATGCTTGGGAGAATATTCAAAAAACGAGTTGACCTAGGGAAAAGGAACTGTGTAGCCTTTGAACCATTCACTCAATAGGTCCAATCTAGAGCAAGATATTTGAGGATGCCATATCTCCCAAAGAAGAATGTGCAGATTGTTATCGCGTCATCATCTTCTTCCATTCCTATTGAAAATATGGAAGAATACCAAGAGTTGCTTGAAAGAGCCCAACTTGAGAAAGACACTTGGGAAGGGAAGTATCACACACTATTCTCCGAAACAACAAAACTCATAAGAGAAGTGCAAGAAAAAGAAGAATTGATAAGTTGGCTCAAATAACGTGTGATCAATGGGGAAGTAACAAAAGATAATTTATTTTTCTCTAGTGTCAAGCCCACTCAAAGTGTTCATGAATATTCAAACGTCCCTCCAACCTCTAGAGCCTGTAAAGGAATAGTGGACAAGTTGGTATTGGAAAACGCATTGCTGAAGAAATTGAAGAGGCCTCGCATTTGAAGTTCTTAGTTTAAGACCATAAGACCTAGTTTCCTGATGTAAACTTAGGCTTCTTGTATTGTATTTCAAAAGTTGTAACTTTTTCCAACAATTAATGAAATAAGGGGATTTGACCTGATTAATCATCTGAGTTTTGTAAAACCAGTTGCATTTTGCATTTGCATTTTCACGTTTTTCTAACCATTCAAGAAATTCTAAAAATTTCTTTTGCAGACATTGTTATGGAACGCTGAAGCAGGTTTTTGTTTCTAAGCCTAAGACTAGACAACCTCAGGATTTGGGGAGGCCTTGTCAGGAACCCCGCTGCCTTTATCGCCAAGTACGGAGATCTTCTGCTACTACTCAACACTAGAGTTAACGAGGACATGCTACAAGCTCTCGTTAAGTTTTATGATATAGTATATCACTACTTCGTCTTCCCGGACTTCTAGTTGCTCCCGATTCTGGAAGAATACAATACTCCGCTTACTTGAAAATTCCGCTGAATTTCACAACTCCTTACGGAAAATCAAGAAGGAAATACCTCGCCAAAGCACTACATCTCAAGCCATTAGAGCTGCCCACTCAACTGATAAATAAGGATGGTTTCTCCGGGGTGGAGGCGAGACCATTCATGGAAATGATAAAGTTTCATCACGATAACAGAAACCTAGGAATATTTGAGGCAATTATGTCTTTCTTAATCTATGGGCTGTATCTTTACCCATGTTGTAACGAATTCATTAGTGAAGAGGCCATCCGACTCTTCATAGTCAGAAATCATGTACCCACTCTGTTGGCTGATACCTATTTCGTCATCTATCGCCGGAGGATGTATGGTCTCGGTTTGTTCTCATGTTGCACGGCGCTGCTCAGCAAGTGTTTTACTTCTCACTTACCCAAAACTCAAGTTCTTTGGGACCTCACTAACAAAGAGGCTTGGATTGAAAAGTTAACATCACTCAGTCACTATGATATCAATTGGTATGATATCAAAAATAGTGGAGTTGCTATGATCCAAAGCTGCGGAGACTTCCCAAACATACCCCTTATCGGTACTAAAGGAGTTATCAGCTACAACCCAATCCTTGCTCCCTGCCAGCTAGGATATCAAATTAGGCCAGAGCCAGAACTGTTAAGAACCTACTTCTATGAGAAGGGAATGATGAAAACTTAGAGACCTAGGCTCATCTAGCTTGGTATCATCCTCACATTCAAGGGATGACTGCAGAGGAGAATGTGAGTTGCCTAGCCATAAGAGCCTATCTACTTTGTGTCGCTACTGCGAAAATCGGCGCCGGCTATGACAGAAGAGTCGCCACCATGCGTTATTTATCCCAACGGAGGGAAAGGAAACGCTCAGAGTAAACCTAACGCAAAAACGGGAAATGAATGGTCATCGCAACCAAATTCCTGGATTCGGGAGTCGATTATGCAAGGGGAAAGTATTAGCACCCCTCACGTCCGTCGTACTCGACGGGATCCACGCTTGTTTTCTGGTATGGATTGTTATTCTATCTACTCTAAAGGTCACAGGACAAAAGGAAAAGAAAATAAGAAAAGAGACTCGATAGAGCTTCGCCGCTCCATGCCTACGTATTCCCTCGTGCAATGGGAAAGTCAGAGTCTACATAGTTCGGCTAACTACGGATGAAGGTGGGAAGGTTGCTCGCTAGGATATGGCATCCTATGCCTACGTACTTTCATACAGCATGAAAGATCAGAGCAAACGTAGTTCGGGCTACGGAAGACACAAGCTTGTCTGACTGTTTTTTATTACCTTATGAAAGGGTTTTTCTTGATTAAGAGTCCAAGCGGACAAAAAATGACACTTTGATGTTTGTTTTGAATCTTTTACGAAAGAAGTGTTTTTTAGTTTGTTTGCAATCTCTGACGCACTAGAGACTATGATTTGAGAGTGACAGACTACTGGAAAGAAGCTCTCCAACAACCCTTTCTCAAATAGCTTAAGGCTCGTAACGTACGACATCGATTAACCTTATTACTGTGTTTTTGAGTTGTTTTGAGATAAGAAGAGAAAGACGCTCTAAAAAGCCTAGGGTTGAAAAGGGAATAAAAACTAACCTAATGTTGTCATGCATGGATAAGAATCCTAATGTCTGTCATAATTCCCTCCTGAACAGAGGAAATCAGAGATCCTAGGGGATAAACAGAAAAGAAAGCAAGCAAATATAGTAAAATGCATGCAATGCAGCAATACAAGCGAGGCAAGGGAGTCCCACTCAACCTCGAACCTGGAAAAACAACAGGCAAAGTGAATCAACATTCACTTCAAACCTAGGGGGCAAGCTGCACAAGCCAACAAACAATACAGAAAAACCAAAATAAAACAGAGGAGGCAGCCCAAGCAGCAGCACCAAACTCCTATAGTTGACAGCACAAGCAGCAGCTCTGACAGCAACGGTTGATTAAACAGCAAGAAGTTGATAGCAACAACCTTCATCTTCAACAAGCACCAAGCTTAAACCAGCAAACTTCAACCAGTAAACAGCTTCAACAAGCAGCAAAATCCTAGCTTCAACAAGCAACCATCTTCAACAAGCACCTCCAAGGGAGAATCATTCAACAAGATCAAGTTGGAATGTTAAGTAACCTAATGGCAACCAAAGGAAGCCACTAAGACTTAACATTATAATGGAATGGCATCCTCAAAGTTCTACTCTTAAAGCATGCCATTCATCCCTCCAAAGGAGAGATGTGACTTCTTTAAGAGGTCTTTATGTCATTGGATTGAATGGAGATGAACAATATGCTCCATGTTTGAAGATAGGAACAAAACTAGTCTAATGCTCTTCCTAAAACCCTAGTTTCCCTAAGCTCCTGACAAGCACTCCTCAAGATGACAAGGCTTCATCTCCAAGCTCCTTCAAGCTCTCCAAATCATCTTAAATTGGCCTTCATCTTGATCCAAGCACAAGATCACCACCACCCTAATCTAAGGGGAACTATTGAATTAAACTAGTCAAGTTAGTGTGTTAGAAACACCTAAATGTTAGTCCTAAAACTAATTCTAATTAAAATACCAAAAATGATTGTAAAATCCTATAAAAAATTATAAGGGTTCCTAAACCTCTTAAGAATCACTCCATACAAAAACCAGGGGGTTAACCATTCATTAAGACCTAAAACTATGCCCTAAACCTAAGGGTACTATCTTAAAACCCTAAAACTACAACACCTAAAGTTCAATATCCAAAACAAACTAAACTTCTCTCACAAAATTATGAGAAAATTACTAGGGGTACATTCATATCTAAGCTATGTATACCAAAAAGAATCACTCCAAAAATCAACACCAATTACCCATACTAAAATCAGCAAGAACAAGCATCAACAAAATGAAATTAAAACCAAATAAAAATACAAAAATTGCAATTAAAAAATAAAATGCATGAATTAATAATTTCTTAATCCTATTAAATTCTAGACTCTTTAAGGAGTCAAGGGAAAAAATATCACCTAAAAATGTTAATTTTCCTATTTATTGTGAATTTAATCCTAAACTATATGAAAATGTGAAATTAAAAGAAAATAGATGAAAATTAATAAATGCGCGTGCCAGATAGCAATTATAACATGTTATAAACCAAGTGTGGGCCTAAGGGGGTGTGTGCGTAGAAGTCTGTCACTAAGCCCAAACAAAATAAAAGAAAATCATGGAAAATGGAAAAAGCCTCGTGGCAAATAGCAATGGTTTTACGTTCATTTCAAGATATGGGCCTAAGGTAGTGTGTTGATAGCAAGGGAATGGTTAAGCCCACCCAACTCAGTTTAATGAAATGGTGAGTTTCATCAACTCACTTCCCTTTAGAAGATGAAACAAGATCGTGGCCCTTGGTTTGAGTTAGTGGTCAAGGTCAAGCATGGATCTAACGGCAGATACATCATCTTCTCCAAATTTCAAACTGGGAGGAAAATTTTCAGGACAGTGGCCTGAGACACAGAGCCACCATCGTCTCCGGTGAGGCCTTCACAAAATGCATCAAACACCAAACTGAAACACCCTATCTCACTCCAAATTTCATCCTGAGCACGAATATGACCTCCAAATCCAATGATTCTTCCTCTAAATCCCAAACCGATCAAATGTTCAGAAATATCACAATTCTTGATCATCTCAAAACCTAAACCTAATTGTCCTATTCTCATCTACACACATCAGGCATGAATTCTTGCTATCCAAACATGATCAAAACCTCAAGAATCTCAAGATATATGCTTCAACAGAAATTGCATCACACCTAGTTTTGTCTCTAAACACTCTAATTTTGTACTGAAATCCATCCTAGCCAAGTCTATAACCTATCCACATGATCAATTCTACCCAATTCCCTATAATCTAGAGCAAAAGTTGAAATGTTCAAACCTGGTGTAAATGGATGAACATAGTAGGTTTTCCTTCGAATCAAGCTCCAATTCTTTCCAGAATCACTCAAGAACCGCTCCCCAAGCTTCTACGATGATCAATTTGCCTTGAACTCCCCTCTATCTCCAAACCCGATTCTGATATGCAATGAAGAAATTTCAATGGCTTCCTCTCGATTCTCTTCACTTCTTGCCCAAAAAACTTGCTGAATACATTGCAATGGTTATATAGAGTGTGTTAGAACACTCTAGAACTTTCTGTAACTGCCATAATGAGAAATTGAAAATCTCATATTCCTTGAAAATCTCATATGCCACAGTTGGGAATTGCTATGTTCTAGCTCTCAATTTCACTTGAATTTCTCCTCTTATGACATTTAGAATTGAATGGGGATGATAGCTCCCTTGTTTTTGATCTTATGGTGTGCAATTCAAATCTTACTTCAACCTTAAGTTACAAAATGGAAGTGCTTGAAAATGACATCAAATTCCAAAAGTAACAATGTTATCACTCTTAAAATGTCTTTTCTGATCAAAATGACATATAACATGAGCTTGTTTGACCCTAAATCAAGAAATTCCATTTTTTTGGCTTTTTAATGACTTTACTTCTTCCTTTTTAAGCCATTTCAAGCAACCTTGTTTTCCAAGCCAATCCAAGCTCTCATGACCACTTGGTTGCACTCAAAACATCATTTTGAACAAGTTCCATGTTGAACAATTTTCCATTTGAAGCTTGCAAGTTGGAGTTATGGGCCTATGATCACAAATGACCTATAATCACCAATACCCAAAATACCCCTGGCTTGCAAAGATCATAACTTGAGTTCTACAAATCCTGTCAAGGACTTCTAGTACTCTATGGAAATCTAAGAGGATAAGGAACAACCTTCATGTTGATGAAAAGTCCATTTGAAAACTCCTTGAAGGGTAAAAGTTGCTTGGAAGTCAAATGACTTTCACAGATAAATTTCAAAGTCATGTGATGATCTGTAACTTGTCTGGACCATAACTTGAGTTCTACAAATCCCCTTGAGGACTTCTAGTACTCAAATTAAAGGTATTGAGATGCTCTACATGTTTCATACGGGAAAAAGATCCATTTGAAACTTGCATCTTGACTTATGTGGCTTTGAAGTTAAGCACTAAACAGGGGATTTTACACTGAAACCCTAATTTAGCAACTTCCCACATTCTTGATTCTTCTTTGCTTGATCTTGGCACAACACCACACATGTATCAACATACCAATCCATGAATCCCATGACCTCAAAGTAGGCTTTGATGCTCTTCAATTACTCAATTGACCTAGGATTGACCCAGATGAAACCCTAGTTGACTGCACCTCAACTGTGGCTCTCATACTTGAATCAATGACTTGTCTCAGCTTCAATATGGACCTCTAGGAATTCCATGAGATCCATACACACCTCAAATTCACATTCCCTGTTTCACATCCCACTGATGATTCTCAATATTCCTCAAGATAGGAGCAAAACCCACATGTAGGCACTCAAACTTCTCAAGACTTCAAATCACTTCTTGATGGCTTGGATGATCTCTAAAACTTGGATAAGACCTCTTGCTAGGCTTCTTCTTATAAGAATCACACTTGGACCCCTGTTGGATGAGTGATATGATATGATATGCCAATGATTGAACTATGTACATGATGTAACTATGCAAATGAAATGCAATGAAACATAAATCAGGCAAGAAAAGGTTGAGCAAATTTTGGGGTGCAACAACTGCTCCTATTCAAACGGCTTGGACCCGACTGGGTGAAGAGCGAACGGCCTTCAAACAATCGAGGTACGAGACGGTTGAATACCAAGAAACCCGGAAATTTGCCTACCGCATAAATAAACTGCGCTGCTTGGAGAACAACATCCACCAGCTGAATCCGGTTGTTACGGCGACAACTGATCCAACGTCTGATAATAGTTTTGATTTCAACTTTAACCACCTATGTAACGCCACAGGTACTGAACAATTTTTTTTCAAAAACACCTCCGTTCACAACAGGACTAACCTTATCAACACAAGAAGAGAAACAAATTCGTCAACACGAATAGAGATTTTGTCGTCACAGGAGTAACCTTGTCCACATCTGGACCCAAATTTCGTCAAATCACGAATAAATACAAATCTGTCCACGTCAGGACTCACATTTCGTCAACCCGAAGAAATCTCAACAACACAGGAATAGAACTTCATCCATGTTAGGACGTTGGTTTCGTCAACACGAAGAAATCCCCTCAACAAGAGCAAAACTTTGTCCATGTTAGGGCGCACGCTTCGTCAACACGAAGAAATCCCGTCATAACCTTGTCCACGTTAGGACTCCACATTCCGTCCACACAGAGAAATCCTATCATCATAGGAATAAAACATTGTCCATGTTAGGACGCCACATTCCGTCAACACGGAGAAATCTCGGCGACTTTGCTGGGGATGAGTTGTCCGCATCTCGTCAACACGAGGAGATCCTATCAACATAGGCAATAAAATCTTATTTGCGTCTCGTCAACACGAGGAACTCCTATCAACATAGGAATAAATTTTCCACGTCAGGACTCACATCTCGTTAATACGAGGAAATAAACCCGTCACCATGAAGAGAAATAAATTTGTCCGCGTCAGGATTCCATCTCGTCAACACGAAGAACGATAAACTTGTCCACGTCAGGACTCGCATCTCGTCAACACGAGGGAAGGTAACTCGATTCGTCCACGTCAGGACTCACATCTCGTCAACACGAGGAAATCCTATCAACATAGGAGTAAATTGTCCACGTCAGGACACCGTTTCATTAACACGAAGAAAGATAAATTTGTCCATGTCAGGACTTGCGCATCTCGTCAACACGAGGAACTATAAACTTGTCCACGTCAGGATGCACATTTCGCCAATACGAAGAAAGATATCTACTGGGGATAAATGGTCCACATCAGGACACCATTTCGTCAACACGAAGAGTAATCAATTCTTCCACGTCAGGACTCCACATTCTGTCAACACGGAGAAATCAAATCTGCCCACGTTAGGACTAGCACATCTCGTCAACACGAGGAAATAAATCTGTCCACGTTAGGACTCATATCTCGTCAACACGAGGAACTCCTATCAACATAGGCGATAAAATTTTGGCGATTTCTGGGGAAGTACTTCTGTCAACCAGTAGGAAAATACATACGTTTATCCATATGGGAAGATACTCTGAATACAGTTTCTCTGCTTATCATCTGCAGTAGCTAACTCCATTGGTCTCAACCCGCAAACCTTTTAGCACTGACGTGACAGCGACTTTGAGGAGGACTCTACTGGGGATATTTGGAAACCAAAATTCCGGATGCCTGTTTCGATAACCGACGGCAGCTTCTGAAATTTTGATTCATGAAACCCTTTGACGCTGACGTAATAGCAAATTTGAAGAAAATAATCCGCTGGCCGGATAAGAGAAACTTCAACAAGAAACTCTATGGGGAAAATAGTAAGATGAACTGTATCATCACACGTCTCACGGCGAGACCTCGAATACCTGGTAATAGATCTGAGCTAGAACTCCATACTCCTGCTGAGAAAATACACCTGAAAGCAAAAGGTTAACCAACCTGATTTATGTCTCAAAATGCGTATTTTTGAAAATGGCGTAATGCTCCGTACGGCACGGAAATGCTACGCATTTAAGTAGATGCAAATACGACGATATATTGCAAATGCAAATGCAGGCTCAAGCTGTCGGGGCCACTCTGATAATGATGTCTCAACAACATGAATGCTGAGGATAAAGCCAACTCCGTTGGGGAGAACAAGTATCATAAGGTATTCTGGTAAAATAAATGCCGGAAACACAGTCAACTTTGCCGGGGAGAGACTAAACGTCAATTTCCACTGGGAGGAAAGAACAAACACCCTGCTGGTGAACAAACTTAGCTGGGGAAGAAGCCACACTTCTGGGCAAAGCACACTGTCTGGGCACAGTTTACACATTCAGAGTCTCGGACTCTGCTAAGGACAATCATCCCGCCGGAGGCAAGACGACCTGTGGGGGAGCAAGAAAACCATTCTTCGCGGATATAAACCTTTCGAACCAACACCTTGGTTAACTATTGCGGGAATCTCCCATGCTGGAGATTGAACGTGCACATCTTCGATTCGCTGAGGAGCACAACCTCTGTAGGGGACATTGATTTTGACTTGCTGGGGTTGATCCTATGGACGACTTCGATTCGCTGAGGAGCACAAACGAGATATAACAGGCCTATACAACAGAATCTATCCGGGTTACCATAGGTGACATTACTTCAGCCAATTCGAAGTTTTAGCAATTATTGGCAAGGGCCAGCAAGATTATGTAAGTGCAAGTTTATCAAAAACATCGACGTCTTTCACAAACAAAACAGTAAAGAACAAGCACCAAGTACTGAATAACACGTTTTATTGATAACGGGCCTCTGAATAGGCAAAGTTTTGTACACTGGATGCAACTCCTGAAAAGAGGAAGTTACGCACAAACACACATAAATATATGCACAAGAAGCATAAAGAAAATACAAAACAATATTTGTATATATGTCGGCAACGTGGCACAGACAAACACCATGAGCTGATCCTCCTATGACTCGCCTGACTCTGCGCTTTCCTGGTACTCGATCTTCGGAAGAGATTGTTTTTGGATAGACGACCCCCTAGTACTCCCAAACCACTAAGCAATGCCGTATCAAATCCGAACCGCAGTCATTTGCTTTTTCAATCCCTAACTTTTGCGTGAACTGCCCTTTGCGGGTTTTCAATTCACCGGGATACCCTTTTTTGCCGAAGTCGCCCTTTTCAGGTTTTCGACTTCACGGGTGTACATCTTTTCAATTTTATCCCTAACTTTTGCCCGAACCTTTTATTCATTTTTTATGGTTCGTCGGGATGCCCCATTTTTGCCTGGACTCTCTTTTTACTGTCCAGTGGGTCACTTTCAAGCAAAGTATTTTTTAACTGTGTCCGAATTCATAGGAGACAGAAAGTCCTCACCATCCATGGTGGATAGTAACAAGGCTCCTCCAGAGAAGACTTTTCTGACAACGTAGGGACCTTCGTAATTGGGAGTCCACTTGCCCCTGTGATCTGATTGTGGTGGGAGAATCTTTTTCAAAACAAGATCGCCCGTCTGAAAGCTTCGAGGGCACACCTTCTTGTCGTAAGCTTTCTTCATCCGGCTCTGATATAACCGACCGTATGCTAGAGAAGCCAGTCTCTTCTCATCCATTACGCTGAGCTGATTCAGTCTATCTTTAATCCATTCTGCCTCGTCGAGTTGGACATCACGTAAAACCCTCAGGGAAGGAATCTCGACCTCCAACGGTAACACCGCCTCCATCCCGTATACGAATGAGAAAGGGGTTGGACATCTTCTGAACAATCTTCTTTATGTTCTTATTGGCCGCTTCGACAGCGCCATTCATCTTGGGCCGGTAAGGAGAAGAGTTGTGATGCTCAATCTTAAAATTCTGACACAACTCTTTCATCATTTTATTATTCAAATTTGAACCGTTGTCGGTGATAATCCGCTCAAGGATTCCATATCTGCAGATAATATCTCTTATGATAAATCTGGCTACCACTTGTTCGGTGACATTAGCATATGACGCTGCTTCCACCCATTTGGTGAAGTAATCGATTGCCACCAAAATGAACCGGTGTTCGTTTGATGTCGTAGGCTCAATCTTGCCAATCATGTCAATTCCCCACATCGAGAAACGCCACGGTGATGACATCACATTCAGAGGGCTCGGAGGCACATGGATTTTGTCTGCATAAATCTGGCATTTATGACACCTCTTTGCAAACTTGAAACAATCTATTTCCATAGTCAGCCAATAATAACCTGCCCGCATCAGTTTTCTCGTCATAGCATGCCCACCAGCATGTGTACCAAATGTACCCTCATGTATCTCTTCCATGAGCAACTTCGCCTCTTTCTCATCTACATAGCGTAGCAACACCAAGTCGTGGTTTATTTTGTACAGGACACCGTCCGGTTTCAGATAGAAATTGCCAGCTAATCTCCTGAGAGTCTTCTGATCTCGACTGGATGCCCCAGCTGGATACTCCTTGTTCTTCAGGAAATTCTGGATTTCAAAATACCAGGGTTTACCATCGGGAGCCTCGTCAATGGCAAATATGAAGGCAGGCCTGTCAAGCCGAGAGATAACAATCTGGGGAGCCTCGTTCCAGAAGTTAACTTTATACATTGAAGACAATGTCGCCAGGGCGTCAGCCATTTGATTTTCTGCTCGTGGCACGTGATGCAATTCCACCTTGTCAAAGAAAGGCAACAATCTCCTTGCATAATTCATATAGGGTATCAAATTGGGCTGACGTGTCTCCCATTCTCCCTTAATCTGATTCACCACTAAAGCTGAGTCTCCGTATACATCTAGGTTCTTGATTCTCAAATCAATGGCTTCTTCCAGACCCATGATGCAAGCCTCATATTCAGCCTCATTATTGGTAACAGGAAAAGTCAATCGGGCAGTAAATGGGATGTGCGACCCATGAGGAGTAGTGATAATTGCACTTATTCCGCTACCATAGGAATTGACAGCTCCGTCAAATATCAATTGCCATTTGGAACCCAACTCTGGTCCTTCGTCCGACAACGGTTCTTCACAATCTTTCATCTTCAGGTACATGATATCCTCATCAGGAAAATCAAACCTCATCGATTGGTAATCCTCAACCGGGTGCTCAGCAAGGTACTCTGACAGAACGCTACCTTTAATAGCCTTTTGCGAGACATATTGGATATCGTATTCTGTTAACACCATCTTCCATCGGGCAATTCTTCCGGAGAGTGCTTGCTTCTCAAACACATATTTGATTGGATCCATCTTTGAAATTAGCATGGTTGTATGATTCAGCATGTATTGCCTCAAACGTTTCACGGCCCAGGCTAGCGCGCAACACGTCTTCTCGAGCATTGAGTATCTGGACTCACAATCGGTAAACTTCTTACTCAAATAGTAGATCGCATGCTCTTTACGTCTGGTCTCGTCGTGTTGACCGAGAACACAACCCATACTTTCCTCAAGAACCGTCAAATACATAATCAAAGGTCTCCCGGCCACTAGGGGTATCAAAACAAGAGGTTCCTGCAAGTATTATTTTATCTTGTCAAACGCCTTTTGACAATTTTCATTCCAGGTCAACACCTGATCCTTTTTCAACAACTTGAATAACGACTCGCATGTCGCAGTTAGGTGAGATATGAACCGAGCAATATAGTTCAACCTCCCTAAAAACCCACGCGGTTCTTTTTCTGTTTTACGCGTCGGCATTTCTTGTATAGCTTTTATCTTTGCAGGATCAACCTCTATTCCCTTTTCGCTCACAATAAGCCCCAGCAGTTTACCCGATCTCACCCCAAAGGTGCACTTGTTGGGGTTCAGTCTCAACCTGAACTTCCTAAGTCTTTTAAACAGTTTCAGCAGATTAACCAAATGCTCCTCCTTTGTCTGGGATTTGGCAATAATATCATCAACATAAACCTCGATCTCTTTGTGCATCATGTCATGAAAGAGAGTCGTCATAGCACGTTGATATGTTGCCCCAGCATTCTTCAGTCCGAAGGGCATCACTTTGTAGCAAAATGTTCCCCAGGGAGTAATGAAGGTAGTCTTCTCCATGTCTTCTGGTGCCATTTTGATCTAATTATAGCCTGAGAAGTCGTCCATGAAGGAGAATACGGAGAACTGAGCAGTGTTATCAACCAGCACATCAATGTGAGGAAGTGGAAAGTCTTCTTTCGGGCTCGCCCTATTCAAATCACGGTAGTCTACACACATTCGCACTTTACCGTCTTTCTTCGGCACTGGTACTATATTAGCGACCTATGACGGATAAGTTGTAACGGCTAGGAAACCAGCATCCCACTGTTTTTGAACTTCCTCTTTGATTTTCACAGCCATGTCTGGTCTGGTTCTCCTGAGTTTCTGCTTAACAGGCGGACATTCCTCTCGCAACGGTAGTCGGTGCACAACCATGTCTGTATCCAACCCAGGCATATCCTCGTACGACCAAGCAAATATATCACTATACTCTCGCAGTATCTCAATCAGCCTTTGCTTAATGTCGCTCTGCAGCGCAACCCCTATACAGATATTTATCACAACTTCTTCCGACCCCAAGTTGATAATCTCAATTTCCTCTTGATGAGGCAGAATGATTCTCTCTTCCTGTTTCAATAAACGAGTCAGCTCCTCTGGCAAGTCGCTATCTTCAACAATCTCTTCCTCTGCTTGGAATACCAGGTGCTCGAAGTCGAAACGAGTCATAGGCGGTTCGTAGGAGATGTCATCTGAAATATTAGTCTGTTTAAGAGTCACTAGGACAGTTTCCCGGATGGACCAGTTGCAGAGACTTTGTCCTGGCACGCTTGGCTTGATCCACGCGTCCATATTGCAGTCACTATCTTCGCCTTCAGCATCGGAAATAGCGTTGATTGTCTCAAAGCACACCCCGCTTGGCGTAATCGTTATCGGTCCCTTGAACCTGGGCGCTCCTGAAGATGACGCTGACGACGTCGGTCGATACCCTAGCCCAAACTTGTCATTCTTCACGGGAATCTCCAAAACCTGCCCCCAACCTTTAGTCTCACCAGTCTGCACTAAAGCTTGAGCTTCCTTGTAGGATGACACTGCCACCTCTGGCATTTTGCTGGGACCCTGAGCTTTGTCTTTACTCCGTAACCCTTCAAAGGCTTGACAAGGTGTCTCGTGTATTTCTCTGTCGACCTCAACATATCTGAACGATGACAGGTGACTGACCAAAATGTCCTCCTCCCCGCAAACGGTAACAACACTATTACCCACCATGTACTTCAACTTCTGATGCAATGTGGACGTTACGACCCCTGCAGCGTGGATCCATGGGCGCCCAAGAAGGCAGCTATAAGCTGGATGGATATCCATGATGTAGAATTCGGTATCAAAAATTTCTGGCCCCACCTGAAGCGGTAATGTTATTGACCCAAACACTGATCTTTTCGTCCCGTCAAACACCCTCACAACCAAATCGCTGGGCGTGCAAATAACTCCCCGTATGTCCAACTTCATCATGGCTTTCTTTGGCAATACGTTCAACAACGATCCAGTATCCACCAATACACGCGACATTACGGTGCCCCGACATTCCACCGATATATGCAAAGCCATGTTGTGCTCTCGACCCCTGGGTGTTAGATCAAAATCTGTGAAACCCAGGCTATGTCCAGCATTGACATGTGCCATCACTCCCTCTAACTGATTTACAGAAACTTCTTGAGGCACAAATGACGTATCCAGAATCTTTAGCAAGGCGTTGCGGTGGGCCTCGGAACATAACAACAACGACAAGATAGAAATCTTCGACGGCGTCTGCTGTAGGTGTTCAACAATTTTGTAGTCGCTTTTGCGAATTAGTCTCATGAACTCCTCTACGTCCTTGAGTGACGTATCCTTTTCTTTCAACTGAGTAGGCCCGCTTTCATTTACTTTGGCTTTGCCTTTGGCCAATCTCTCTGCTTCTACTTCAGGTGAGGTGAAGATCCTTCCGCTACGGGTCATGTCCCCCGTTCCAATGACATTATCAACAACCCCAGCTGGCTGGCTATTCACCACAATCTTTTCACTGTTGCAATATGCTTCTAATCCGTATGTCCACGAGACAGCTTTCGTACTCTCAAAAGGAACAGGCCCTACTTTGGTAATCGTAATAGTTGGCCGCTGGGCGGGCGCCATTATTGTTATAGTCTTCCTCGGGATCGTCACCGTTGCAATACCATTCTGCTTATCACATAATGTCTCCACGGGCTTCTCAACCGCAGTTCGATCAAATTGCAAGGTCCCTTCGTCGATCATGGCCTGAATGCCCTGCTTCAAATCAGTACAACCCTCAGGCCGGGTCCAACACTCTAAACAGTATTCCTCACAACCAGGGAATACTCCCCCTCTGAGCAACCTGCTTTTCACCTCACTCAATGGTGTCTTCAGTTCGTTAACATCAATCACCAAGTTCAAATTTTCTTCTGTCAAGATGGCATTTGCCCCATGATTAGGCATAGGCTGTTGTACAATATTGGGCCCCACCTGGCCAAAGTTGATGGCTTTACTGTCCAACAAGTCTTGAACTTTATGCTTGAAAGCATGACAAGATTCTACATCATGTCCGGGCGCCCCAGAATGGAATTCGCAATGCTTATTAGCGTCATACCCATAAGGAAGTACCGGTCCTGTAGGCGGTTCCAATGTTCTTTTCTCGACCAAATTCAACCCCAGCAGTGTCTGAAGAAGCTCTGCATATGTCGACGGAGGCTTATCAAATACCCTTTTTGGCTTTGCATTCTGAAACCTTCTCTGACCCTGATTCTGCCTTTGCTGTTGTTGTGGTTGTTGTTGTTGTTGTTGTGGTTGTTGTGGTATTGGAATAGTAACACTGGCTATTTGTTGAGGTTGAATGTACTGATTTCTGCCTCTTCCCCGGCCTCTACCACCAAACACAACGCTGGTATCACCTTGTCGTCTTCCGCCGAACGCTTTTCTCGCACCCCCAGCTGAAGTAGATTCGCCTGCCTGAATCTTTCCAATCTTAATTCCATTTTCGATCCTTTCTCCCATAAGGATCATATCGGAGGAGCTATCCATCAAAACATTGAGTAACTTGTCATAGTACATTCCTGTAAATGTCCCCACAAACATGTCATTCATCTCCCTTTCAACCAAAGGAGGGTGCACCCGAGCTGCCATATCGCGCCACCGCTGCGCGTACTCTTTGAAACTTTCACCACTTTTCTGCGACAGACTCTGCAGCTGAACTCTGTTTGGCGCCAAATCGCTGTTATATTTGTAATGCATAACGAAAGCATCAGCCAACTGCTTCCAGCTTCTAATCTGAGTGGGCTCCAGTCCCATGTACCATTCCAATGATGGTCCCGATAAGCTATCCTGAAAGAAATGCATGAGCATCTATTCATCATTGGAATATGCAGACATCCTTCTATAACAAGAACGTACATGGACCTTTGGGCAGGTATCCCCTTTGTATTTGTCGAATGTTGGAGCCTTGAATTTTAATGGCACCCTCAGCCCTGGTACCAACCCCATAGTAGTCATATCTAACCCAGCGGAGTTCTGATTAACCACACCTTTCATCTTCTCTTCTAGCATTCGGATCCTCTGAACAGGGTCAATGGGGCCCTCAGGTCCCATACCTCTTCCCGAAAAAGCGTCGTCCTAGTGATCCACATTCCAGTCATTGCCATACCCATCGTAACCCATGTTACGGCCAAATCCTTGCTGATTGAACATAGGACCCTGTCCTCGGTTGCCGAACCCTTGATTGACCCTAGCAGGTCCAAAACCATTGTTGAAAGGAAATGCTCTAGCGCCGTTGTAATTCACATTACCAAATCCACCATTACCTTGGCCATACCCCTGATTGTTGTCGTAACCGTCATTACCAAGGTCTTGATTGTTGAACCCGAAGTTCCCGTCCTGATTGACATTGCCATACCCATTGTTTCCAAAGCCAGCATTGTCACCGAATTCTTGATCGGCATCCCCAGTGTTGCCTTTGTTGTTAACAACATGCCCATCACCACCATTTCCAGTATTGTCATTACCAGCGCCATCACCTGCACCAGTACCGGTGTTCCTGTTGACAGTCACAACAGGTGGAGTAACTACCGGTATCTCATCCTCCCAGCGAGGAGTTCCAACAGAATTGTGGTCAGTATTGCCATTTCCATTTGTCCGCGTCAGCAGTGGCTGCACCAAGGTCTGAAGGCTCTCCTGGCCCTTGGCCATGCTCTCCATAGCTTGCATGAACAGAGTCAGCTTCTCACGAATTTCCTGCATCTCGACTTGAACTTGATCCATTGCTTTCTTACAGTTGTTTCTGGTTGAGTAGCGGTGGATTCTTTGGTCGTCAATCCTGAAAAACCTGTGAGATGCAGGAAATAAGATACAGATTCAACAAGTAACTGGCAATGCAAAATGAATATGCAGATGCAATATGTGTCTGTGCGTTAGGGAGATCAACCCCTGATTCTAATGCCAAAGTGCCAGTGCAGTGACAGTGCTAAGAAGCTTGGATTCATCCATGGAGAAAACATCTCATATATTGATGAAAAGCCCATCAAGGAAGAAATACAATATCACTGAGTGTACAGTAACTAGAAGGCATGACCTCAACCAACAATTCTGGTGATGGCCAGCACAATGCAAATAAAGCATATACAACAAAACATCAAGTAATCAAGTGCGACCATATGCCCGATACTCCTCTAACAATTTCTTAGTCTTGGGATGATCCGTCTGGGAAAGCAACCCTTCAACGAGCGAGTCTCTTTGCCTGATAACACGCTGGAGATCCCCAATGGATTCCTCCCAAGCACCCTCTCCAAAGCACTTCTCCAGCTTCCGCTTCTGGGATGCAAACTCTTTCTTACGCTTGATAACTTTGTTCAACGAATTCTGAACGTCATATCTCCACATAACCTCTTCTTCAAACTTTTTCTAGCTAGCTTTCAACTGATCTTCCAGTTCAGAGATCTGCTGCTTCAGTTTATCTTCTCTCTCCTTGTTGTTGGTCAGTGTAGCATTCCAAGTTTTGTTGAACGTAGAGATCTCCAAGTAAGCTATATCAAGTGCTTTCTTCTTAGACTCCAGCATGTCATGAGAGCTCTTGAAATCTATCCCCAAACGTTCACGCTTCTTTCGTTGCTCAGTCAGTTCTGTACCTAACTGGTTCACCAGCTTTGTTTGCTGCTCGAAGGAATATACGGCTTCATTCCTTTCGCTCCTGAGTTGCACTAGCTCTTCTTCCAACTTCTCGTTGGGTTTCATCAACTCTTCTTTCTCCTTCACAACCTGCTCATATCTCTCAATAGACATAGTAGTTGGCTCCTCAACCACGAGGGGAGCAGGAGGTAATACTGCAGGAAACGGCATCAGCGCCTGCTTTGCCCTATCTTGAATCCAAACCTTGTACGGAGCATAGGCTTGACAATCATTCTTACCCAACAATGGCTTACCCTTCTTGCAGATGTTATTCCAAGCATGCTGAAGCTTGGATAACAATTCTCCCTTCAAATCACCTGTGAAGTACAAAGATTCCTGCAATTCCTCCTCTTTTGGCGAGCTTCTCAAAGCATAACCGAATTGCCTGATCAACAATGACGGATTGTAGTTAATGCACCCTTTCCTCCCAATCAGAGGAACGTTAGGATATCTTGTGCAGCTATAGGTAATCTCAGATCCCAGTAAATCCCTATCAAACCAGACAACATCTTCTGAAGAAAGCCTCATCAGACGCTCAGACCATCCCACCGTAGCTGCAGACTCAGCAAAGATTCCCTTCTTGGGCAGGTGACTATCAAACCACATATACAACAAAGGCACACAACAAGAGACGTTCTTGCCCCTCCTATTCTCGTTCTTATAATGCAGAGAGTGATAGAAGTCTCCAATCAGTGTAGGCACAAGATTGCCTGAAGCAAATATATGGAATGCATCCAAATCAACAAAGTCAGGCATATTAGGGAACAATACAATGCCATAGATACACAAAGTAAGGATAACATTAAACACAATCCAACAGCCACTCTTGCCATACTCTTGTGCTTTCCCAACCAAGAACTTGAGAGAAAAACCAGAAACTCCATTCCACGAGGTTAACAGCAACTCTGAAGAGTCTAGATGCAAAGCCCCAGCCAAGTCCTCCAGTTTGGGCTCAGCATCCATATGAATGAAGGGTACCCTGTTCTGAATGGTTAACTCCAAGATCTCAGCATATTCCTCCATGGTCGGAGCCAGAATGAAGTCAGGGAAAGTAAAACACCTCAGCGGGGGATCGTAAAACTGCATCAGCGCGTACAATCTATTCAGCTCATACGTAGTTGGTTTGCAGACCAACCTAAGCAGTTTCCCATAACTCTTCCTGAAGCTTCTCTTCACATCATCATCAGCTAAAGACATCAAACCAAGCAAAGAAGAAACATCTGGAGTAGGCAACTTGTATGCCACAGTCTTCTTCAAAGTATCCATAATAGCAGACAGAAATCCGGGCAACTAGAATCAGAAGGTATGAAATGCACCTGCAACACAGACACACATTAATGATATGCAAAATGAGTATGCAACAATGTGTCGCTTGCGCGAAAATAAGGTGCCGGCATGACAGAAGAGTCGCCACCTTTCGTTATTTATCCCTCAGGGCGGGAAAGGAAACGATCGGAAAAACCTGACGAAAAAGGGTAAGACAAGGTCGTCGCAACCATTGTCTGGGTTCGGGAGTCGGTTACGCAAGGGGAAGGTATTAGCACCCCTCACGTCTGTCGTACTCGACGGGATCCTCGCTTGTTTGTTTACTTGGATGGGTTGGTTATAATCTATCTACCTATCAAGGCTGGCTGAAAAAGAAAAGAAAAATGACTCGGCAAAGCATCGCACTTTATGCCTACGTATTCCCGTCTGGAACGAGAAATCAGAGTCAACGTAGTTCGGCTAACTACGGGTGAAGGTGGGGAAGGTTGCTCGCTAGGACATCGCATCCTATGCCTACGTACTTTCATCTGGTATGAAAGATCAGAGCAAACGTAGTTCGGGAAACTACGGGTTATCTCCTGAAAGAAGTGTTTTTTATTATGTTTGCGATCTCAACCGCACTAGAGACTATGACCTGAGAGTGAATGTGTCGCATGTCACCCAAAGGGTACCATACTAAACATCAATCCTCAGATGGCTTAAGGCTCGTAACGTACGAAAGAAATCATTCATGATTACTGTATCTTAAACTGCTTCGAGATGAGAAGAGAATAGGCCCAACTAGGAGGGAGACTATCAAGTCCTACTGTTATCATGCCATGGATTCATCCTATGGTTGAGGTTTGAACAGGGAATTCCTAGAAGTTGTCGTGCATAGGTTTCAACCTAAAAGTCTATCATCAAGTCCTTATCAAAGGAAATGAGAGTCCTAAGGGATCATGTCAATGATACACCAAAACAGACAAAAGCATCAACTTTAACAGTAAAATGCATGCAATGCAAGTGAGGGAGGAAATGTGTGTGGGGCTTCAGCCTCCACAAGCTCGTCTCGACCTCAAGCCAGTCATGAAATAACAGTAATCATACTGAAAATAAACAACATGCTATCAAGCAATGAACAGATAAAAGAAATGAAGTGCCATCAGGCAAACAAAACACATGCTTGAGAAAGAAAGAATCTACTCTCCAATCCTAAAACAAAATCTGATCAAATCTAAGCACTAAAGCAAGACCCTAAACAAGAGAAATCAATCCCAGTCTTCAAGCTTCAGAACAAGCTTACCAAAGAAAGGGAGCTAAGCAAGCAGGCTCATAGTGTCTTCCTCAGGAAAGCACTAGGAGGTGTATACTCAGGAGTCATACCCTATGTGGCTCAACCACTGTGATCAGTTTACGTTCCTCCTCAGGAGAAACTAAACTCACAGGAAGGCTCCAACATCACTGGATATTTAGGAAATCCTATCTGAACTAGTGGAACTAAATGAACAGACTCATAGGACCTTCCTCAGGAAAGTACTAGGAGGCTTCCACTTAGGAATTGTATCCCATGTGGCTCAACAACTGTGATCAGTTTACATTCCTCCCCAGGAGAAATTAAACTCACAAGTTGGCTCCAACATCATTGGATACTTGAGAAATCCTAGATAAACTAATGGAACTAAGTGAATAGACTCATAGGACCTTCCTCAGGAAAGTACTAGGAGGCTTCCACTTAGGAATTGTATCCCATGTGGCTCAACAACTGTGATCAGTTTACATCCCTCCTCAGGAGAAATTAAACTCACAAGTTGGCTCCAACATCATTGGACACTTAAGAAAGAGGTGAGAAGAAAGAATGAAAGTCATTCATAGTGCCTTCCTCAGGAAAGTACCATGAACTTCCTTCAAACTTCAGGATCTCAAACCTCACAAACAGGGGACAAGCCAAGCTCTGGGTCTCTGAATCTTGATCTACAATCTTCTCTTCATGATGCTCTCCAACAAGGTCTTCAAGACAACACAAGCCCCACAACAAATTCCCCACAATGAACCCCAAAGATGAACAGATAACCACAGGGGAGACAAAATCAACAGGCAACTTCAGAAAATACCTAAAAATACTAAACCAAGGGGGAAAAATCTAACAATTATTCACAAGGGTCTACAACATCTACCCATAACATCCACATAGGCCCCTACCTAAAAATCAAGACAAAACTTATTCAAAGAAAGTGAATTCTTCACCTAAGCACAACCTAAACCCTAATTAGGATACCCTACATCTACCCCAATTAAACTAATCAAAATTTAATTCTAAAATTCTAGAATAAATCCTATGGGGAACTATGATTCATCATCTAATTACACAAAAAAGAATGGGTTAAAAAGACTAAAGGAAGGTCCTAAAACAATTCTTGCAAAATCATGCATTAACTAAAAGAAAGAAAATACACTATATTAAAGAAAATACCATTAAAAATTCTACATTAAAAATAAAATTCCATTTTTATTTTTATATTTTTCTACACAAAATTATCTCATCATAGAAAAAAGAATGGACAAAAAAGAATTATTTATCAATTATTTATGAATTTTCTAAAACAGAAGAATATTAAAAGAAAATAAAAGAAATTAAAACAATTAAAAGGGAGGGGGGGTTGGAATAGCAAGGCGCACTAGTTGAATATTCAGAATGGGCTAAAGGGGGGGGGGGGGTGCGCGTAGCAAGCTGGACCCAGGCCCAGGTCCCAGCTTTAATGAAACGCTGCGTTGCAGCGAGGAGGTTTCCCTCCGTTTTCATTATGAATCCTGGCCACACGATGAATGGAAAAGGTCCAAAGCTGGGGACTCATCCAACGGCCAACAGCCATCGTCCCCAAGCTGACCTAGGGTTTTCAGAAACCCTCCCTCCATGCACCAATCTTCTCCTTCATCTAGCTCACTCGATTCTCCACCATTTTCCTCGATCCAAACATCAAACTTATTCTACTCCTCTCCCTCTACACAATCACGGTGCTATATTCTTCTAAAACTCACTCTACAAAGAATTATGAAAGATGGAAGTTTCGGCCACACTTGCTTCACACTGATATGCATGGTAATGGAATGAATCCATACTAACCTAGAATGTTCTACATGCTGAGGGGATTACACTAAGCTAAAAACCTAAGAATATAACAGCCTAGGGTGCATGTTCTTGATCTCTAAAGCTTCATGGCTCTGTTATGGAACTCCATGGATCGTGCTATAACTTCTAGGGTTTCATCAACTAACCTAATGCATCCATCCTATATCTATAAAACCAATTAAAAGTGCATAAATTAAGAGAATTATGGAGAGAAACCAACCTGTCAAGTAATGGTGGTAGGTGCTCGTGGAGGATGTTGCAAGCCTTGTAATTGCTTCAGGATGATCCTCCAATGGTGGAAATGATTCTGTTTGCACTGGTTTTTGAGAAGAAGCCTTGTAGTGAAAGGTTTCTTGGATTGCTTGAACTTGAAGGAAGAACTTCAATGGCTATTTCTCTCTCCCTCTCTCTCCTGAAATCTCTCTCTATCACCAACCTTGAACTCTCTTCATGGCCTTCTTTTTATAATAATCATTAGACACTTCTAGATTCATCTAGAATATGGTGGAAAATTCTTGAAAATCTCATGTGGGGACAAGTTGAACTTCTCTCATCTTATGCCTTATGCCTTACCATTTTGTGCCAAATTCTCCTTATGAGAGATATTGAGTGTGGATGAGTGAAAAACAAGCTCACCTTTGGCTTGTGTAAGGTTTTTCAATATTGCCTTCTTTTTCAAGTAACAAGTTTTCAAAGCATCACCCATTTTAAAGCTTCAAATCAAAATTATAGCTAAACCAATGTTCTCAAAATGATGTTTCCAATCAAAATGATATATTGGATGACCTATTTTGGATTTGTGGATCTTCCAAATCAATTTTCAAATTCAACTTTTCAAACTTATATGCCATTTTTAGTTCATTTTTGACCAATCATGTAACCTCATGCTATGAGCTTTTCCAACAATTTGTGACCTTCTTTCTAGACTTAAAATCACATTTTGAACAACTTTCATGTTTTGAGTTTTTCCATTTGAGGCTTGGAAATAGGAGTTTCAGGCATTGGCTAAAATGACCTATAACTGACAAATGACCAAAATACCCCTGTCTTGTTCAAACCATAAGTTGAGTTCCACAAATCCTATCAAGGACTTATACCACTCAAATTAAAGCTAAGAAGATGCTCTTCAACATTCATGTTGACCAAGAAGTCATAGGAATCACCCTACTAGGGCAAAGGTTGTCTGCAAGTTGGGTGACTTTCAAGGACCCAGATTCACACACCTCTGCTGACCTGTAATTTGTCAAAACCATAACTTGAGCTCTGTAACTCCTATCAAGGACTTCCACCACTCAAATTAAAGCTTAGAACAAGCTCTACAACATTCATGTTATGGGGAAGGTGAGATATCAATCACATCTTGAGCTAAAACTGCCTAGAAGATAGGGATCAAATTAGGGTTTTTCACTGACAACCCTTGAAGACCCTGACTTGAAACTTCTCAAACTCCTCACTCATGATGAGTTGGCCTAGGAATCATCTTTATATCCTCTCTATGCATCATTCCATGATCTCATGGCCCTTGGATTGGGTCTCAACCTTTCCCAAATCTTCAGTTATCCTAGGGTTGACCCAGTCAAAACCCTAATTCTATCATTCATGGTTGAATCTTCTGAACTCTTGCATAATGACTTCTCTGAGCTTCCTGATGGCTATCAAGACATCTCATAGGCTTCCTCAAAACATCAAGTTCATTCTCAAAGTCTCAGAATCATCTGAGGGGCACCCACAACTCTCAAGCTATGAAGCACACAACCCTGGTCTCAATCCACTTCCTCTGAGGACCTCTTGAACTTTCTGATGAAGGTATCCATTTTCAAACACTCAATGAATAAATAATTGTTGGTCAAATTTTGGGGTGCAACAGCTGCCCCTATTCAAACGGCTTGAACCTGACTGGGTGAGGAGCGAACGGCTCTCATCCAATCAAGGTGCGAGACGATTGAATACCGGTAAACCCGAAAATTTGCCAACTGCACGAGCACACAGTACTCTGCGGGGAACAAATCTTTGAATCCTGCAACACTAGCTGCTCAACAACTGGCTGGAGAACCAAATCTGACATCACCGTCGGACGATCGAAGTACCCTGCGTCACCACTGGAGAACTAAATCTGACATCACCGTCGGACGATCGAAATACTCTGCGTCACCGCTGGAGAAACATCTTCGACTTCAATCAGAAGACGTATCATTCACTTGATCGCAATCAATCATCACCTCAGGATAACTGACTTGGTCTTCAGACCCACGCAAATCACTCTGTTGTATCTACAACTCTGGAACCTTGTCTTCAGCCACCCGTTGATTCCTCAACACGGAAATCTGGACTCACAGGAACCTTCTGATATCGCCTTCGGGCGCTTACGAAATCCATCTTCAGATTAGACATCATTGTTGGAGCAGACATATCATGCTGCTGAGGACTTCAAGAATCATCTTGACCAAACAGATCCGTCGGGCATCTTCAAGAATCGTCCTGAACTGATAACCTTTCCGGAGCAAACATTCTGTTGGGTATTCCAGAAATCTTCCTGGGCAACTCTTGCTGGAGGCGCTATTGGGGAGCTCAAGTATCATACTAGGCGAACCACTCGGGAAGCTGTATTGGGGTCTTAAGAATCGTCTTAAGCAAATGGCCCTGCTGAGGAGTTCAAGCATCATCTCTAACTGAAGACTTCGTTGGGGATCTCAAAAATCATCTTGAGCGAGCGACCGTGTAGATTACACCGGGGTCTTAAGAATCATCTCAAGAGCGACCTTGTTGGGGAGAATATCAGGAATCGTCCTGAGCAACCGGTCTCTTGGTAGAACACCTGTAAAACAAGAATGGTAATGACCTAGATCATGCTTATGATGCGTATGCTTCGGCACCATGCCCCACACGGCGGGAATAATATGCGTTTATGCTAAATGTCATGCACTCATGCATAATGCTATGCAGTCATGCATAAGGATGCGATCCCGTCAGCAAAATAAATGCCGAAGGGGGAAATCCTCCTGTCAAGGAGAAGGAACCGCTCAGGTAGAGGAATCATCCTGCTGAGGAGAACGTGAACATGCCAATATCAATCAGGCTCTGTCTGGGGAATTGATCTTCCGTGAACTGCTGCAGGGGAACAACTTCAGCTGACTGCTGCCGGGGACGAAGAACTTGGATCTGCTGATATCAATCGCGAGATTGAACTGCGCGGCCGTCTCGGCTACTCTTCTGGGGATGACCACTCTGTGGGGAAACAACTTCGGCTGCCCAACACTCCACTGGGGAAAAACCAATCATGATCTGATCAACTTCCAAGGATTCGGATCTCTTGGACATCTGCAAACTCGGCTGAGAAAGGAGAAATCATTCTGCTTCGATGGAGAGAGTGCGATTCTGGGGAAACACAGCATTAGCTGCCCCACGCTCTGCTGGGGAAAATCGATCATGATCCAATCAACTTCCAAGGATTCTGCTTTTCTGCGGACTCAGCCGGGGAGGAAAATCATTCTACTTCACTGGAGAGTACGACCCTGGTGCGGAATTTCAATTTCGCCGGGGAAGAAAGGATCATCTGCCTTCGGGGGAGAGTACAACTCTGCAGGGGAATACAACATCAGCCGTTTCAACACTTTATTGGGGAAGAGGGAATCATCGAACTTCAGGAGAGAGCATGACTCTGGTGGGGAATCCCAATTCCGCTGGAGACTTCAGTCTGGCACCATCAGTTACTGCATCTTTCGGCATACGAATAACCTCCTGCGAAACCTGCACTTGTGACCCGGTGCGGGGGGAGACACCTGCTTTGGTGACTTTACTGGGGAAAACACGAGCTCCAGTACCCAAACATTTCTATGAACTCTGCACTTGTGACCCGGTGCTGGGGAGAGACGACATCATTCTTCGATGCTTGGCTCAGCTGATGAGGTGACATTCCTTCAGGATGCGTCGGTTTGGGGAAGAGAATCACCTCTACCCGGGGAAGACATATCAATGCTCGCCATCTTGCGTTCAGATTTTGCGGAGGAGAAACTACTGAACTCTGCTGGGGAAGGAAGACTCATCCTGCCTCGGGGATACGCACGGCACATCTTCTGGCAAGGTGCTACACCTGCAACAACACAAACAAACAGACAAGATACCCTCCTCAAAGGGGCCTATCCAGGTTATTATCTCGTGACAATATTCAGTTAATTAGTTGTTTCAACAATCAATGGGCCTAGGCCCGCAAGTTTATGTATGCGCATTTTATCAAAAACACATCGGCGTTCTTATTCGCAAACAAAACAGATAAATGCTAAGCAGTCAAGTAGAATTGCTGAATAATGTGCATTTTATTGATGATGAACCCTTGAACGGGCCAAAATGTTTTACAACAGAGGCAAGCTCCTGGAATGAGGAAGCTGCGTAAAAAGAAAACATAAATATACATCAGTATATACAAATGTCGGCAATCGAGGCGTAGACGAACACCATGAGTTGATCCCTCTAAGACCCACTCGACTTTGATACTTCTCCGATGCTTCAGCTTTGGAAGAGATTGATTCAGATAAACGGCCCTCAGGTCTTCCGAACCACTAAACAATGAAAGTCCATACGCGGAATGCAG
Source organism: Lathyrus sativus (assembly GCA_963859935.3). Lineage (NCBI taxonomy): Eukaryota > Viridiplantae > Streptophyta > Magnoliopsida > Fabales > Fabaceae > Lathyrus > Lathyrus sativus. The sequence goes on from OZ012741.1 coordinate 216,413,482, forward strand.
TCATTTGCTTATTTAAATCCCTAACTTTTGCGTGAACCGCCCTTCACGGGTTTTCAGTTCACCGGGATACCCTTTTTTGCCGAAGCCGCCCAGTGTAGGTTTTCGACTTCGCGGGTGTACATTTTTTCAATATATCCCTAATTTTTGCCCGAACCTTTTATTCTGTTTCTGGTTCGCCGGGATGCCCCTTTTTTGCCTGGACTCTTTCTTTTTTTTGTCCAGCGGGTCTCTTTCAAGCAAAGTATTTTTTAACTGCGTCCGCGTTCACCGGGGATGCAAAATCTTCACCATCCATCGTGGATAACAACAAAGCTCCTCCTGAGAAGACCTTGTTGACGACATACGGCCCTTCGTAATTCGGAGTCCACTTGCCCCGGTGATCGGAGTGTGGCGGAAGAATCTTCTTCAGGACGAGATCACCCGTCTGAAAGCTTCGAGGACGCACCTTCTTATCATAAGCTTTCTTCATTCGGCTTTGGTATAGGCGACCAAATGCAATCGATGCTAACCTCTTCTCGTCCATCAGGCTGAGTTGGTTCAAGCGATTCGTAATCCATTCTGCCTCATCGAGTTTCACATCCACCAAAACTCGCAAAGAGGGAATCTCCACTTCTAGCGGTAGGACAGCTTCCATACCGTACACCAAGGAGAAAGGAGTTGCCCCGGTCGACGTACGCACCGTCGTACGATAACCGTGCAAGGCAAACGGCAGCATCTCGTGCCAATCTTTATACGTCACAACCATCTTCTGAACAATCTTCTTGATGTTCTTATTGGCCGCTTCAACAGCGCCATTCATCTTCGGCCGGTAAGGGGATGAGTTGTGGTGTTCAATCTTGAAGCTCTGGCACAGCTCCTTCATCATCTTGTTGTTCAAATTCGAACCATTATCAGTAATGATCCGCTCGGGAATTCCATAGCGACAGATGATGTCCCTCTTTATGAATTTAGCTACCACCTGCTTGGTCACATTAGCGTACGAGGCTGCCTCCACCCATTTGGTGAAATAGTCGATAGCTACCAGAATGAAACGATGACCATTGAATGCAGTGGGCTCGATCTTTCCTATCATGTCGATGCCCCACATGGAGAACGGCCAAGGGGAGGACATGACATTCAATGGGCACGGCGGCACATGAACTTTATCAGCATAAATTTGGCATTTGTGACATTTCTTTGCAAATCTGAAGCAATCCGACTCCATAGTCAACCAGTAATATCCTGCTCTCAGGATCTTTCTCGTCATGGCATGCCCGCCGGCGTGCGTACCAAATGTGCCCTCATGGACTTCTTCCATGAGCATACATGCTTCTTTCTCATCCACACATCTGAGTAGCACGAGATCGTGGTTTCTCTTATACAGCACTCCATCAGGGTTGAGGTAAAAGTTTCCAGATAGCCTCCTCAGAGTCTTCTTATCCTGGGTTGACGCGCCCGCAGGATACTCCTTGGTCATAAGGAAGGTCTGGATATCGTGGAACCATGGCTTGCCGTCGGTGGCATCATCGATTGCGAACACGAACGCTGGTCTGTCAAGACGCGAAAGCACAATTCTTGGAGCCTCATTCCAATAATTGACTTTATACATTGAAGCCAACGTGGCTAAAGCATCAGCCATCTGATTTTCAGCCCGGGGTACATGATGAAGTTCTACTCGGTCAAAGAACGGAAGCAGCCTCCTGGCATAATTCATGTACGGCACTAGATTCGCTTGACGAGTTTCCCACTCCCCTTTGATCTGATTGATTACAAGCGCTGAGTCACCATATATGTCTAGATTCTTGATTCTCAAATCAATTGCCTCTTCTAGACCCATAATACATGCTTCATACTCGGCTTCGTTGTTGGTAACTGAAAACGTCAGTCTTGCAGTAAACGGGATGTGGGATCCGTGAGGAGTCGTGATGATAGCCCCGATACCACTCCCATAGGAATTAACCGCTCCGTCGAATATCAACTTCCACTGAGACTTCCTATCTGGCCCCTCCTCGGGCAATGGCTCATCGCAATCCTTCGCTTTGAGAAACATAATGTCCTCGTCAGGGAATTCGAACTTCATCGGCTGATAGTCTTCGATTGGCTGTTCGGCAAGGTAGTCAGACAATACGCTTCCCTTGATGGCTTTCTGGGAGACGTACTGAATATCATATTCTGTTAACACCATCTGCCATCTGGCAATCCTGCCCGAAAGAGCCTGCTTTTCGAAGACGTACTTGATCGGATCCATCTTCGAAATCAGCATAGTGGTGTGATTGAGCATATACTGTCGTAGACGTTTGGCAGCCCAAGCTAGTGCACAACACGTCTTCTCCAGCATCGAGTATCGAGATTCACACTCAGTGAACTTTTTACTCAAATAATAAATGGCATGCTCCTTTCTGCCCGTCTCGTCGTGCTGACCGAGAACACACCCCATACTATTCTCCAGAACTGTCAAGTACATGATTAATGGCCGTCCAGCCACTGGGGGTATCAAGATTGGAGGTTCTTGAAGATACTGCTTTATCTTATCGAATGCCTTCTGGCAATCCTCATTCCAAGTAATCGCCTGATTTTTCTTTAACAACTTGAACATCGGTTCACAAGTGGCCGTGAGCTGAGAGATAAACCTTGCAATGTAGTTTATTCGGCCCAAGAAACCACGAACTTCTTTTTCTGTTTTCGGCGCTGGCATTTCTTGGATAGCTTTTATCTTCGCAGGATCAACTTCAATACCTCGTTCACTAACGATAAACCCCAATAACTTTCCGGACCGCACTCCGAAAGTGCACTTGTTAGGATTCAGCCTCAGCCTGAACTTCCTAAGCCTTTCAAACAGCTTCAATAGGTCGACCAGATGCTCTTCCTCCGTTTGGGACTTTGCAATCATGTCATCAACATAGACCTCGATCTCATGATGAATCATATCATGAAACAAAGTTACCATTGCTCGCTGGTAAGTGGCCCCTGCGTTCTTTAGACCGAAGGGCATTACCTTATAGCAAAACGTGCCCCAGGGGGTGATAAACGTCGTTTTCTCCATGTCCTCCGGCGCCATCTTGATCTGATTGTAACCGGAGAAGCCATCCATGAACGAAAACACGGAAAACTGGGCTGTATTGTCGACCAACACATCGATATGAGGCAACGGGAAATCATCCTTAGGGCTCGCCCTATTCAAATCCCGATAATCGACGCACATGCGTACCTTGCCGTCCTTCTTCGGTACAGGCACTATGTTGGCGACCCACGGAGGGTAAGTGGTAACGGCTAGAAATCCTGCGTCCAACTGCTTCTGGACCTCTTCTTTGATTTTTACAGCCATGTCTGGTCTCGTCCTCCTGAGCTTCTGCTTGACTGGAGGGCAATCTTCTCGCAACGGCAAGCGATGAACCACGATATCTGTGTCAAGTCCGGGCATATCCTCATATGACCAAGCAAAGACGTCACTATACTCTCGAAGCATCTCGACCAGTCTATGCTTGACATCATTCTGCAGTGCAGCCCCAACTCTGACATTTCTGACGAGCTCCTCAGAACCCAGGTTTATGATCTCAATATCCTCCTCGTGAGGCAGAATAACCTTCTCCTCTTGTCTCAACAAGCGGGCCAACCCTTCCGGAAGGTCTTCGTCTTCATCAATCTCATCCTCGGCTTGATAGATCGGGCAATCAAAGTCGTAGTGAGCCGTAGAGGGTCCAGAGTCGATGTCATCTGTTACGTGGATCCTGCAATAACAAGGGTTAAGTTTAAAGCAAGAATATGCAGGTTAGCACGAACCTCGTTGCCATTTTGCTGTTTTTCGAAACAAACATAAAGCATGAATAACAGAGAACACAACATTTGATTACGAAGAAAACGCCTTTTATTTATTAACAAAATGCATACACATAATCCAACAAGGCCCTGACAGTAAAACCACTATGCCCCGGGCAAGACATAGGGTTGTACAAAGATTGTAAAAAAGCAAATCATTACTCTTCACTTGTCAGCTTGATAATCTCCTTGATGGTCCAATTGTGGAGGCACTCGCCTGGCTTGCTCGGTTGAATCCAGGCATCAAGATCGCAATCACTGTCCCCGCTGTCCTCTGACGCAGCGTTGATACTCTCGAAAATTACTCCCCCCTTGGTGAACAAGATCGGCCCTTTCCCATGAGACGAACTGCCAGAAGAAGATGAAGCTTCAGCTCCAGGAGAATACCCCAATCCAAACTTATCCTGTTTGATTGGTATGTCCAAGACATGCCCCCAGCCTGGGGTGGAACCAGCTTCGACAACAGCCCGAGCTTCCTTAAACGAGGAGAGGTTCAACTCTTGCTTCTCTGCAACAACGGGAGCTACCTCCTTCACCCTGACGGTTTCAAATGCTTGGCAAAGAGTCTCATGGATCTCACCATCCATTTCGACGTATTTAAAGGACGATAGGTGGCTTACCATGATGTCCTCTTCTCCACAGACTGTCACTATGCTGCCCCCAACAGCATATTTAAGCTTCTGATGCAGCGTGGACGTTACGGCACCAGCAGAATGGATCCATGGCCGACCTAAGAGGCAACTATAGGCGGGCATGATATCCATGATATAGAAAACCGTATTGAACTTTTCTGGACCAACTTGGATTGGCAGGGTCAATTCTCCAAAGACGTGGCGCTTGGTCCCATCAAAGGCTTTCACGACCAGATCACTAGGCGTGCACAGCAATCCACGGGTGTCCAACTTCATCAGTGCCTTTTTCGGAAGCACGTTAAGCGAGGAACCCGTATCCACTAGGACATGTGACATAATCGTGCCTCTGCACTCTATCGAGACGTGCAAGGCGCTGTTGTGATCTCTTCCCTTAGGAGTCAGCTCCAGATCTGTAAATCCCAGCCCATTACCAGCATTGACATGGGCTACTACTTCCTCGAGTTGATTTACTGATATCTCCTGTGGCACGTATGCAGCATTCAATACTTTCAGTAACGCGTTGCGGTGCGCTTCAGAACACAGCAACAGGTTAAGAATAGAGATCTTCGACGGAGTCTGATGAAGATGATCTACAATTTTGTAGTCACTCTTCCTGATTAGTCGCATGAACTCTTCAGCATCTTTAACCAGCAAGTCTTTCTCTGCCCCTGCAGGGACCTCTTCAACAGCTTTACCTTTACCTTTATCCACAGCGTCAGCCCGGACCACTTTCTCTGCTGCAACCTCTGCTGGCGCAAACACTCTTCCGCTTCTAGTGATACCACTGACTTCCGTAAGATTCTGCGCAGTCGATCCGGACGGCTCAAGCTCTATCTTCTGACCATTACAATAAACTTCGGCGCCATAATGCCATGGAACGGCATTGGTACTCTCGAATGGGATTGGTCCGGCCCTGGTGATGGTGATAGAGGGCGGACGGGGCGCAGAAATAGTAATAGGGTGACGAGGAATAGTAATGGTAGCAACTTCGTCTGCCTGCTTCAGCACGACTTCCCCTGACGCATTCTCAACGCTCCGACTGAACTGCAAAATACCTTCGGACATCAGACTTTGGATACCTTCGATCAGTTGCTCACACCCATCAGGAAGCGTAGCACAAGCCATGCATGACTCTCCACATCCAGGAAAGAAGCCCTTCTTCAGCAACTTGGCCTTGACAAAACTCAACGGCGTCTTCAAATCTTTGACATCCGTCAGCAAGTCTGAATTCTCCTCAGTGATAACAGCATTCACTCCGCCCCCCTTATGATGAGGCATTGGATTTTTGGTGACGTTGGGCACGCTGTCAGAAAAGTTGATAACCTTGGCGTCCACCAAGTCCTGGACTTTGTGCTTAAAAGCTTTACAATTCTCAACCGTATGGCCAGGTGCCCCCGAGTGAAATTCACAAGTAGCATTAGCATCATACTCTGGTGGTGGTGCCCCTGTTAAGGGAGCCATTGTCCTTTTATGAACTAATTGGAGCTGAAGCAACGTCTGCAGAAGCTGTGCATACGGCATAGGTGGAGTTTCAAGATGACGGTTTGCCAGGGGACCCCGATTCTGATATCTCTTATATCCCTGATTATTCTGTTGCTGGGGCTGCTGCTGCGGCTGCGGGGGAGCAGCTGGGATGTTTATGCTAGCAATCTGAGGCTGAGGGCCCTTGCCTTTTCTCCTAGCATTAGTGACAGCACTGGCATCTCCCTCTCGGCGCTTGCCAGTATAGGGTTTCTTGCTAGCTCCTCCAGCTAAGGATGATTCGCCCTGAATTTTTCCGATCTTTATACCGTTCTCAACATGCTCGCCCAAAGTGATGAGAGCCGAGAATGTTCCAGACATGCCACTGATCAGCTTTTCATAATAGACTCCAGGAAGGGTAGCCACGAACATTTGTACCAACTCACGCTCAACCATCGGTGGTTGGACCCGAGCAGCCAATTCACGCCACCGCTGGGCGTACTCTTTGAAGCTTTCATTGTTCCGCTGCGAGAGATTCTGAAGCTGAACTCGGTTGGGAGCCAAGTCGCTATTATATTGATAGTGGAGAACAAACGCTTCTGCAAGATCTTTCCAGGTGCGCACGGCAGCGGGCTCCAAACCCATATACCATTCGAGCGATGGACCAGAAAGACTATCCTGAAAGAAGTGCATCAGCAGCTTCTCATTGTCAGAATAAGCGGACATCTTTCTATAATAAGATCGGAGGTGAACACGGGGACAAGTAGTGCCCCTATACTTCTCAAAGATAGGCACCTTGAACTTATGAGGCACTTTAAAGTCAGCAATCAACCCGAGTTTGGCCATGTCAACGCCCAAGGTGTTCTGATTTTCTATATCTCTCATCTTGTCTTCCAGCGCCTTGAACCTGAGTCGAGCCTCAGCAGTCAATTCAGCCTCTACACCTCTCTGAGAGAATATGTCATCCTGATGGTCCTCCAGCCACGGTTGAGGCACCACCATATTTCCTGCACCAACATTGCCGTTGACCGGCCCCATGTTAACATTGGCTCCCAAACCACCATTGCCGGCGCCTGCCGCATTAAGTCCGAGATTAGTCATAAGATTGCCGTTAGCACTGCCGTTGCCCCCGGCAGCAGGAACAACGTTCTGTGGAGTATCCCCTTGAGGAGGAGTGGGCACGGCCCCGCCGTGAAGTATTCCATTACTATCAACCCTGGAGATGAGAGGTTGAACCAAAGTACGAAGCTGGTCTTGCCCATTCGCAACTACTTGCATCAACTCCATAAAACGATCCATCCGCTCACGAAGCTCTTGAACATCTGACTGTACCTGGTCCATGATTCTCGTCTGATTAGCGCGAGTTGAGTAGCGGTGGATGAGTCTTTGATCAATCCTGGAGATCGAAAGCAGCTCGGAACCTGAGTACCTGAAAAACCTGTCAAGATCAAAGGTTAGGAAAAGCAGCAGAATGTATATCATGCAAAAATGCTTTATGCAGATGCATGAGTGTGTCTGTGTGCTTGAGAGATTATCCCCCGATCCTGGCACCTGTTGGCAATAATAAGGAGAGGAATCTAGGCCCAATCATGGAAACAGCAATCTCACACATAGTATCAGCAATAGTCAGATTCGACACAACAAGGACCGAGAACTCGTACGCATCAGTCTTCCTGAGAAAGGCTGCAGTAACGCAATAAGAGGCGAGGGATCCTGGATCGGGGAAACGGTACCTGTCACAGACACACGCCAATGGAATGCGAATGATTATGCAAGCTAATGCAAAATGCAGGCATGCAACAATATATCCAGGTGGCTGCTGCGGAGATTCGGTGCCAACAGTCACTGATGAGAAGGAAACCCCGGTGTAAAACCACTGATCTGATATGCTGTGAATAACCATCTGATAGGATCGAGATCAGCATTCTGCCCTGACAAGAACGAAGGCCTGATAATAAAGACCCCGGATGCAAGATCAAGGAATGTCTGTTGATGAAGTCTTCAGACCCCCAAATCAAAATCTGCCCTCTCAAGAACAAATGCACAGCTGCTGATGAGATCTTCAGCCCCCACTCAACATCTGCTCCGTCCAGAACAAACCACTGACGATAATACACTGATCAAAAGCCTGCTCTATCGAGAACAGACAAACACCCGACGATAAAATCCTCTGATCAAACCCTCGCTCTATCAAGAACATATCTGCAACTGAGAACCCAACACAACTGATTCACTGTCAAGAAAACCAGGTGGTCTGAAGGTATAAGTTTCCTGCAATATCCCAACCCCACTCACAGGTATGATGGACCTAATCCACGGACAAAGGTACGGCATCCTATGCGGTCATCAGCGTCACAGACTTTCATGAGTGACGATGTGATTCCCAGAAGGAGTGGCATCATCAAGTCATGAAGAGGCCTCTCTTAGCTGACTTCCAAATGATCGGTCCCCAGAGTCGACAATCCTCACGTCTGGACTCCCCTCAGATCCTCAGGACCGGAAAGGAGCACCTCTGCAAGAATCTCGTCTGAGCGCAGATTTTCGTAGGGAACTGTGCCTGCTCAGCAGACAGGTTCGTCTACTACTTCTCCGCAACTATATCTAGGTGTGTACTCAAGCCCAGGTCCGGCTTTTCACTCATAGTAACATCCCTCTCCCACAGCAGCACAGATAATCATATCAAACTGGAAATAAAATGCGGGAAATAAAATGCGGGAAATAAAAATGCGATAAATAAACGCAACCCAACAAGCAAACACACAAACGATAGGATTGACTCGCGTAGGGGATGGGAAACGGTCCCAGCATAAGGGATGGGAAAAGTCCCTAGATGCTATAGGTCCCCAGCAGAGTCGCCAGCTGTCGCTTGCGCGAAAATAAGGTGCCGGCATGACAGAAGAGTCGCCACCTTTCGTTATTTATCCCTCAGGGCGGGAAAGGAAACGATCGGAAAAACCTGACGAAAAAGGGTAAGACAAGGTCGTCGCAACCATTGTCTGGGTTCGGGAGTCGGTTACGCAAGGGGAAGGTATTAGCACCCCTCACGTTCGTCGTACTCGACGGGATCCTCGCTTGTTTGTTTACTTGGATGGGTTGGTTATAATCTATCTACCTATCAAGGCTGGCTGAAAAAGAAAAGAAAAATGACTCGGCAAAGCATCGCACTTTATGCCTACGTATTCCCATCTGGAACGAGAAATCAGAGTCAACGTAGTTCGGCTAACTACGGGTGAAGGTGGGGAAGGTTGCTCGCTAGGACATCGCATCCTATGCCTACGTACTTTCATCTGGTATGAAAGATCAGAGCAAACGTAGTTCGGGAAACTACGGGTTATCTCCTGAAAGAAGTGTTTTTTATTATGTTTGCGATCTCAACCGCACTAGAGACTATGACCTGAGAGTGAATGTGTCGCATGTCACCTAAAGGGTACCATACTAAACATCAATCCTCAGATGGCTTAAGGCTCGTAACGTACGAAAGAAATCATTCATGATTACTGTATCTTAAACTGCTTCGAGATGAGAAGAGAATAGGCCCAACTAGGAGGGAGACTATCAAGTCCTACTGTTATCATGCCATGGATTCATCCTATGGTTGAGGTTTGAACAGGGAATTCCTAGAAGTTGTCGTGCATAGGTTTCAACCTAAAAGTCTATCATCAAGTCCTTATCAAAGGAAATGAGAGTCCTAAGGGATCATGTCAATGATACACCAAAACAGACAAAAGCATCAACTTTAACAGTAAAATGCATGCAATGCAAGTGAGGGAGGAAATGTGTGTGGGGCTTCAGCCTCCACAAGCTCGTCTCGACCTCAAGCCAGTCATGAAATAACAGTAATCATACTGAAAATAAACAACATGCTATCAAGCAATGAACAGATAAAAGAAATGAAGTGCCATCAGGCAAACAAAACACATGCTTGAGAAAGAAAGAATCTACTCTCCAATCCTAAAACAAAATCTGATCAAATCTAAGCACTAAAGCAAGACCCTAAACAAGAGAAATCAATCCCAGTCTTCAAGCTTCAGAACAAGCTTACCAAAGAAAGGGAGCTAAGCAAGCAGGCTCATAGTGTCTTCCTCAGGAAAGCACTAGGAGGTGTATACTCAGGAGTCATACCCTATGTGGCTCAACCACTGTGATCAGTTTACGTTCCTCCTCAGGAGAAACTAAACTCACAGGCAGGCTCCAACATCACTGGATATTTAGGAAATCCTATCTGAACTAGTGGAACTAAATGAACAGACTCATAGGACCTTCCTCAGGAAAGTACTAGGAGGCTTCCACTCAGGAATTGTATCCCATGTGGCTCAACAACTGTGATCAGTTTACATTCCTCCCCAGGAGAAATTAAACTCACAAGTTGGCTCCAACATCATTGGATACTTGAGAAATCCTAGATAAACTAATGGAACTAAGTGAATAGACTCATAGGACCTTCCTCAGGAAAGTACTAGGAGGCTTCCACTTAGGAATTGTATCCCATGTGGCTCAACAACTGTGATCAGTTTACATCCCTCCTCAGGAGAAATTAAACTCACAAGTTGGCTCCAACATCATTGGACACTTAAGAAAGAGGTGAGAAGAAAGAATGAAAGTCATTCATAGTGCCTTCCTCAGGAAAGTACCATGAACTTCCTTCAAACTTCAGGATCTCAAACCTCACAAACAGGGGACAAGCCAAGCTCTGGGTCTCTGAATCTTGATCTACAATCTTCTCTTCATGATGCTCTCCAACAAGGTCTTCAAGACAACACAAGCCCCACAACAAATTCCCCACAATGAACCCCAAAGATGAACAGATAACCACAGGGGAGACAAAATCAACAGGCAACTTCAGAAAATACCTAAAAATACTAAACCAAGGGGGAAAAATCTAACAATTATTCACAAGGGTCTACAACATCTACCCATAACATCCACATAGGCCCCTACCTAAAAATCAAGACAAAACTTATTCAAAGAAAGTGAATTCTTCACCTAAGCACAACCTAAACCCTAATTAGGATACCCTACATCTACCCCAATTAAACTAATCAAAATTTAATTCTAAAATTCTAGAATAAATCCTATGGGGAACTATGATTCATCATCTAATTACACAAAAAAGAATGGGTTAAAAAGACTAAAGGAAGGTCCTAAAACAATTCTTGCAAAATCATGCATTAACTAAAAGAAAGAAAATACACTATATTAAAGAAAATACCACTAAAAATTCTACATTAAAAATAAAATTCCATTTTTATTTTTATATTTTTCTACACAAAATTATCTCATCATAGAAAAAAGAATGGACAAAAAAGAATTATTTATCAATTATTTATGAATTTTCTAAAACAGAAGAATATTAAAAGAAAATAAAAGAAATTAAAACAATTAAAAGGGAGGGGGGGTTGGAATAACAAGGCGCATTAGTTGAATATTCAGAATGGGCTAAAGGGGGGGGGGTGCGCGTAGCAAGCTGGACCCAGGCCCAGGTCCCAGCTTTAATGAAACGTTGCGTTGCAGCGAGGAGGTTTCCCTCCGTTTTCATTATGAATCCTGGCCACACGATGAATGGAAAAGGTCCAAAGCTGGGGACTCATCCAACGGCCAACAGCCATCGTCCCCAAGCTGACCTAGGGTTTTCAGAAACCCTCCCTCCATGCACCAATCTTCTCCTTCATCTAGCTCACTCGATTCTCCACCATTTTCCTCGATCCAAACATCAAACTTATTCTACTCCTCTCCCTCTACACAATCACGGTGCTATATTCTTCTAAAACTCACTCTACAAAGAATTATGAAAGATGGAAGTTTCGGCCACACTTGCTTCACACTGATATGCATGGTAATGGAATGAATCCATACTAACCTAGAATGTTCTACATGCTGAGGGGATTACACTAAGCTAAAAACCTAAGAATATAACAGCCTAGGGTGCATGTTCTTGATCTCTAAAGCTTCATGGCTCTGTTATGGAACTCCATGGATCGTGCTATAACTTCTAGGGTTTCATCAACTAACCTAATGCATCCATCCTATATCTATAAAACCAATTAAAAGTGCATAAATTAAGAGAATTATGGAGAGAAACCAACCTGTCAAGTAATGGTGGTAGGTGCTCGTGGAGGATGTTGCAAGCCTTGTAATTGCTTCAGGATGATCCTCCAATGGTGGAAATGATTCTGTTTGCACTGGTTTTGGAGAAGAAGCCTTGTAGTGAAAGGTTTCTTGGATTGCTTGAACTTGAAGGAAGAACTTCAATGGCTATTTCTCTCTCCCTCTCTCTCCTGAAATCTCTCTCTATCACCAACCTTGAACTCTCTTCATGGCCTTCTTTTTATAATAATCATTAGACACTTCTAGATTCATCTAGAATATGGTGGAAAATTCTTGAAAATCTCATGTGGGGACAAGTTGAACTTCTCTCATCTCATGCCTTATGCCTTACCATTTTGTGCCAAATTCTCCTTATGAGAGATATTGAGTGTGGATGAGTGAAAAACAAGCTCACCTTTGGCTTGTGTAAGGTTTTTCAATATTGCCTTCTTTTTCAAGTAACAAGTTTTCAAAGCATCACCCATTTTAAAGCTTCAAATCAAAATTCTAGCTAAACCAATGTTCTCAAAATGATGTTTCCAATCAAAATGATATATTGGATGACCTATTTTGGATTTGTGGATCTTCCAAATCAATTTTCAAATTCAACTTTTCAAACTTATATGCCATTTTTAGTTCATTTTTGACCAATCATGTAACCTCATGCTATGAGCTTTTCCAACAATTTGTGACCTTCTTTCTAGACTTAAAATCACATTTTGAACAACTTTCATGTTTTGAGTTTTTCCATTTGAGGCTTGGAAATAGGAGTTTCAGGCATTGGCTAAAATGACCTATAACTGACAAATGACCAAAATACCCCTGTCTTGTTCAAACCATAAGTTGAGTTCCACAAATCCTATAAAGGACTTCTACCACTCAAATTAAAGCTAAGAAGATGCTCTTCAACATTCATGTTGACCAAGAAGTCATAGGAATCACCCTACTAGGGCAAAAGTTGTCTGCAAGTTGGGTGACTTTCAAGGACCCAGATTCACACACCTCTGCTGACCTGTAATTTGTCAAAACCATAACTTGAGCTCTGTAACTCCTATCAAGGACTTCCACCACTCAAATTAAAGCTTAGAACAAGCTCTACAACATTCATGTTATGGGGAAGGTGAGATATCAATCACATCTTGAGCTAAAACTGCCTGGAAGATAGGGATCAAATTAGGGTTTTTCACTGACAACCCTTGAAGACCCTGACTTGAAACTTCTCAAACTCCTCACTCATGATGAGTTGGCCTAGGAATCATCTTTATATCCTCTCTATGCATCATTCCATGATCTCATGGCCCTTGGATTGGGTCTCAACCTTTCCCAAATCTTCAGTTATCCTAGGGTTGACCCAGTCAAAACCCTAATTCTATCATTCATGGTTGAATCTTCTGAACTCTTGCATAATGACTTCTCTGAGCTTCCTGATGGCTATCAAGACATCTCATAGGCTTCCTCAAAACATCAAGTTCATTCTCAAAGTCTCAGAATCATCTGAGGGGCACCCACAACTCTCAAGCTATGAAGCACACAACCCTGGTCTCAATCCACTTCCTCTGAGGACCTCTTGAACTTTCTGATGAAGGTATCCATTTTCAAACACTCAATGAATAAATAATTGTTTGTCAAATTTTGGGGTGCAACACAATGCAATATGCAAACATGCAACAGGGATCAAGTGATATATTGCTGAAGAGATCCATCCACAATATCTGTCTCAACAGACCCACAATACTACTCAAACCTGGTCTCAACAGACCTATAACAATGCTCCAACCTGGTCTCAACAAACCTAAAACAAAGCTCCAACCTGGTCTCAACAGACCCATAACACTGTCTTGATGAAGAATCCCAAGTAACCAAACATACTGATCCAATATTAAGAAAACCGGGTAGTCTGGAGGTCAAGTTTCCTGCATGTCCCAATCCCTCTCACAGGTGGGCGTCCTATCAACTGACACAAGGTACGGCGTCCTATACGGTCGTCGGCGTCACAGACTTTCAAGACTGATGATACGATACCCAAAAGGTGTGGCATCATCATGTCCTGAAGTGGCCTCACTGAGCCAACTTCCAATTGATCGGTCCCCAGAGTCGAGAATCCAACTAACCAACAACCCCCTCAACCCAAAGGGTTGAAAAAGCAGTCAACCAGAAGAACCTCGTCCGAGCATGGATTTTGCGGGACACTAGTACATGCAAAGCATGCACGCGCCCAATACTTTCCACAACTAATTCTAGGTGCACTCAAGCCCAGGTCCGGCTTATCTCTCAATCTGACCCCTTACCCAGCATAACAACAATAATATAATGCTGAACGTAAATACAGGAAGGTAAATCCATACAAACCCACGACGGGAAAACAAGCACTAGGATTGACTCGCGTAGGGAACCGTTGGAGTCCCCAGCAGAGTCGCCAGCTGTCGCTACTACGAAAATCGGTGCCGGCTATGACAGAAGAGTCTCCACCGTGCGTTATTTATCCCAACGGATGGAAAGGAAACGCTCAGAGTAAACCTAACACAAAAACGGGAAAGGAATGGTCATCGTAACCAAATTCCTGGATTCGGGAGTCGATTACGCAAGGGGAAGGTATTAGCACCCCTCACGTCCGTCGTACTCGACGGGATCCACGCTTGTTTTCTAGTATGGATTGTTATTCTATCTACTCTAAAGGTCACGGGACAAAAGGAAAAGAAAATGAGAAAAGAGACTCGATAGAGCTTCGCCGCTCCATGCCTACGTATTCCCTCGTGCAATGGGAAAGTCAGAGTCTACGTAGTTCGGCTAACTACGGATGAAGGTGGGAAGGTTGCTCGCTAGGATATGGCATCCTATGCCTACGTACTTTCATACAGCATGAAAGATCAGAGCAAACATAGTTCGGGCTACGGAAGACACAAGCTTGTCTGACTGTTTTTTATTACCTTATGAAAGGGTTTTTCTTGATTAAGAGTCCAAGCGGACAAAAAATGACACTTTGATGTTTGTTTTGAATCTTTTACGAAAGAAGTGTTTTTTAGTTTGTTTGCAATCTCTGACGCACTAGAGACTATGATTTGAGAGTGACTATGTCGTGTGTCACCCAAAGGGTGCCACACTAAGCAGCCAGACTACTGGAAAGAAGCTCTCCAGCAACCCTTTCTCAAATAGCTTAAGGCTCGTAACGTACGACATCGATTAACCTTATTACTGTGTTTTTGAGTTGTTTTGAGATAAGAAGAGAAAGACGCTCTAAAAAGCCTAGGGTTGAAAAGGGAATAAAAACTAACCTAATGTTGTCATGCATGGATAAGAATCCTAATGTCTGTCATAATTCCCTCCTGCACTGAGGAAATCAGAGATCCTAGGGGATAAACAGAAAAGAAAGCAAGCAAATACTGTAAAATGCATGCAATGCAGCAATACAAGCGAGGCAATGGAGTCCCACTCAACCTCGAACCTGGGAAAACAACAGGCAAAGTGAATCAACATTCACTTCAAACCTAGGGGGCAAGCTGCACAAGCCAACAAACAATACAGAAAAACCAAAATAAAACAGAGGAGGCAGCCCAAGCAGCAACACCAAACTCCTACAGTTGACAGCACAAGCAGCAGCTCTGACAACAACAGTTGATTAAACAGCAAGAAGTTGATAGCAACAACCTTCATCATCAACAAGCACCAAGCTTAAACCATCAAACTTCAACCAGTAAACAACTTCAACAAGCAACAAAACCCTAGCTTCAACAAGCAACCAGCTTCAACAAGCACCTCCAAGGGAGAATCATTCAACAAGATCAAGTTGGAATGTTAAGTAACCTAATGACAACCAAAGGAAGCCACTAAGACTTAACATTATAATGGAATGCATCCTCAAAGTTCTACTCTTAAAGCATGACATGCATCACTCCAAAGGATAGATGTGACTTCTTTAAGAGGTCTTTATGTCATTGGATTGAATGGAGATGAACAATATGCTCCATGTTTGAAGAAAGGAACAAAACTAGTCTAATGCTCTTCCTAAAACCCTAGTTTCCCTAAGCTCCTGACAAGCACTCCTCAAGATGACAAGGCTTCATCTCCAAGCTCCTTCAAGCTCTCAAAAGCATCTTCAATTGGTCTTCATCTTCATCCAAGCACAAGAGCACCACCACCCTAATCTAAGGGGAACTATTGAATTAAACTAGTCAAGTTAGTGTGTTAGAAACACCTAAATGTTAGTCCTAAAACTAATTCTAACTAAAATACCAAAAATGATTGTAAAATCCTATAAAAAATTCTAAGGGTTCCTAAACCTCTTAAGAATCACTCCATACAAAAACCAGGGGGTTAACCATTCATTAAGACCTAAAACTATGCCCTAAACCTAAGGGTACTATCTTAAAACCCTAAAACTACAACACCTAAAGTTCAATATCCAAAACAAACTAAAATTCTATCACAAAATTATGAGAAAATTACTAGGGGTACATACATATCTAAGCTATCTATACAAAAAAGAATCACTCCAAAAATCAACACCAATTACCCATACTAAAATCAGCAAGAACAAGCATCAACAAAATGAAATTAAAACCAAATAAAAATACAAAAATTGCAATTAAGAAATAAAATGCATGATTTAATAATTTATCAATTCTATTAAATTCTAGACTCTTTATGGAGTCAGGGGAAAAAAATCTCACCTAAAAATGTTAATTTTCCTATTTATTGTGAATTTAATCCTAAACTATATGAAAATGTGAAATTAAAAGAAAATAGATGAAAGTTAATAAATGCGCGTGCCAGATAGCAATTATAACATGTTATAAACCAAGCGTGGGCCTAAGGGGGGTGCGCGTAGAAGTCTATCACTAAGCCCAAACAAAATAAAAAAAAATCATGGAAAATGGAAAAAGCCTCGTGGCAAATAGCAATGGTTTTACGTTCATTTCAGGATATGGGCCTAAGGTAGGGTGTTGATAGCAAGGGAATGGTTAAGCCCACCCAACTCAGTTTAATGAAACGGTGAGTTTCAACAACTCACTTCCCTTTAGAAGATGAAACAAGATCGTGGCCCTTGGTTTGAGTTAGTGGTCAAGGTCAAGCATGGATCTAACGGCAGATACATCATCTTCTCCAAATTTCAAACTGGGAGGGAAATGTTCAGGACGGTGGCCTGAGACACAGAGCCACCGTCGTCTCCGGTGAGGCCTTCACAAAATGCATCAAACACCAAACTGAAACACCTTATCTCACTCCAAATTTCATCCTGAGCACGAATATGACCTCCAAATCCAATGATTCTTCCTCTAAATCCCAAACCGATCAAATGTTCAGAAATATCACAATTCTTGATCATCTCAAAACCTAAAATTAATGGTCCTATTCTCATCTACACGCATCAGACATGAATTCTTGCTATCCAAACATGATCAAAACCTCAAGAATCTCAAGATATATTCTTCAACAAAAATTGCATCACACCTAGTTTTGTCTCTAAACACTCTAATTTTGTACTGAAATCCATCCTAGCCAAGTCTATAACCTATCCACATGATCAATTCTACCTAATTCCCTATAATCTAGAGCAAAAGTTGAAATGTTCAAACCTGGTGTAAATGGATGAACATAGTAGGTTTTCCTTCGAATCAAGCTCCAATTCTTTCCAGAATCACTCAAGAACCGCTCCCCAAGCTTCTACAATGATCAATTTGCCTTGAAATCCCCTCTATCTCCAAACCCGATTCTGATATGCAATGAAGAAATTTCAATGGCTTCCTCTCGATTCTCTTCACTTCTTGCCCAAAAAACTTGCTGAATACATTGCAATGGTTATATAGAGTGTGTTAGAACACTCTAGAACTTTCTGTAACTGCCATAATGAGAAATTGAAAATCTCATATTCCTTGAAAATCTCATATGCCACAGTTGGGAATTGCTCTGTTCTAGCTCTCAATTTCACTTGAATTTCTCCTCTTATGACATTTAGAATTGAATGGGGATGATAGCTCCCTTGTTTTTGATCTTATGGTGTGCAATTCAAATGTTACTTCAACCTTAAGTTACAAAATGGAAGTGCTTGAAAATGACCTCAAATGCCAAAAGTAATAATGTTATCACTCTTAAAATGTCTTTTCTGATCAAAATGACATATAACATGAGCTTGTTTGACCCTAAATCAAGAAATTCCATTTTTTGGCTTTTTAATGACTTTAATTCTTCCTTTTTAAGCCATTTCAAGCAACCTTGTGTTCCAAGACAATCCAAGCTCTCATGACCACTTGGCTGCACTCAAAATATCATTTTGAACAAGTTCCATGTTGAACAATTTTCCATTTGAAGCTTGCAAGTTGGAGTTATGGGCCTATGATCACAAATGACCTATAATCACCAATACCCAAAATACCCCTGGCTTGCAAAGATCATAACTTGAGTTCTACAAATCCTGTCAAGGACTTCTAGTACTCTATGGAAAGCTACGAGGATAAGGAACAACATTCATGTTGACCAAAAGTCTATTTGAAAACTCCTTGAAGGGAAAAAGTTGCTTGGAAGTCAAGTGACTTTCACATATAAATTTCAAAGTCATGTGATGACCTGTAACTTGTCTGGACCATAAGTTGAGTTCTACAAATCCCCTTGAGGACTTCTAGTACTCAAATTAAAGGTATTGAGATGCACTACAAGTTTCATGTTGGCCAAAGATCCATTTGAAACTTGCATCTTGACTTATGTGGCTTTGAAGTTAAGCACTAAACAGGGGATTTTACACTAAAACCCTAATTTAGCAACTTCCCACATTCTTGATTCTTCTTTGCTTGATCTTGGCACAACACCACACATGTATCAACATACCAATCCATGAATCCCATGACCTCAAATTAGGCTTTGATGCTCTTCAATTACTCAATTGACCTAGGATTGACCCAGATGAAACCCTAGTTGACTGCACCTCAACTGTGGCTCTCATACATGAATCAATGACTTGTCTCAGCTTCAATATGGCCCTCTAGGAATTCCATGATATCCATACACACCTAAAATTTACATTCCCTATTTCACATCCCACTGATGATTCTCAATATTCCTCAAGATAGGAGCAAAACCCACATGTAGGCACTCAAACTTCTCAAGACTTCAAATCACTTCTTGATGGCTTGGATGATCTATCAAACTTGGATAAAACCTCTTGCTAGGCTTCTTCTGATAAGAATCACACTTGGACCCATGTTGGATGAGTGATATGCTATGATATGCCAATGATTGAACTATGTACATGATGTAACTATGCAAATGAAATGCAATGAAACATAAATCAGGCAAGAAAAGGTTGAGCAAATTTTAGGGTGCAACACTTTGGTCAAAGAAGATAGCTCTAAGAATGTTCTACACTCATACTTATGAAATTACCTTGGAGCTTGAAGTGTTTATGCCTAGGGAAGAGATGAAGTTCGCTTTGGTCAAAGCAGATCATGAAAATGTTGAACTATGGGAGATAATTCGTAAGATTTAGCCCTAGCTCAGGCCTCAAGAAGGAGAAGGATCATCTTGTTAGAACGACCAAAGCTTCCCAAATTCCTGCTTTTCCTTTAAGATTGTAATCTTAGGATGTATTTGTTTGTTGTAAGAAAGTTCTTGCTTGTTAGCAAGAGCCATCTATTGTAATAGGCCTTAATTTATCAATGAAAATCTACTTTTCAAATGCATTGTTACGTGTGTTTTAATTTTGTTTGTAAACAAGATTGTTGCTTTTCCTTGAATGGTTGGTTTTGCATCTGCATTTGCATTGTCTTGCATGGGTTTCAGAGCTCATTTGTTATTCTTTTCCACCCTAGGGAGGAAGAAAGTCACACTGAGTTCTCATCACTATAACACTTGAGCCAGCGCTCAAAGGAAGATGGCCGACCATGACCAAAGAATCGACCAGATTGACAATGATCTTGAAGGGATAAGAGGCGACGTCAGCCAGATAATGGAAGTCCTCCAAGTAATAAAGGCAAAGATGGACTCACATGCTACTATAATCTCTGAAATCAACTCATCAACAGTGAATCCTCCTCCAATAACAACTTCAGCAACTGAGCCTCTGCTTGGCATTTCCAAGGATTTCCTACCACCACTCAGAAATCCTTAGCAATTTAATTTCCAGCCACAAGTTGTTCCATTAGCGGAAGATCCCCTTTTCACTCAAGCGGGAGGTCAAGCACATGCTCGACCCATCTTCAACAACCATTAACAGATATTCGATATACCTGATGGGTCTGAAATCGAAGATGAAAAGCATGAAAAGTTGAGAGTGGAAATGGACATCATGGCCAGGAGGATGAAGGCCATAGAAGGAAACAATGTCTTTGGATCTGATGCCAAGGACATGTGTCTAGTCTCAGGTTTGGTGTTTCCACCAAACTTCAAAATTCCCACGTTCAAAAAGTACGAGGGATCCAACTGTCTAAAGGTTCATCTGATTATGTATTGCAGACGAATGGCTCCGCATATTGAAAAAGATAAACTGCTAATACATTGTTTCTAAGACAGTCTCAAGGGAGGTTTCGCCAAGTGGTATCTGGGTTTGAATCAAGCAAAGATACATTGTTTCCAGGACCTATCTGATGCGTTCGTACAACAATATAAATACAATATGGATTTGGCCCCGGATCACCATCAACTTCTTAGCATGACGCAAAAAAATATTGAATCCTTCAAGGAGTATGCGCAAAGATGGCGTGGAACGGCCGCTCAAGTAGAGCCTCCTTTGACCGAAAAAGAATTAGTCGACTAGTTTGTAGATACAGTCAGGCCAGAATTCTATGAATGATTGATCAGCAGTGTTACGAGAAATTTTTCTGACATTGTGACAGGTTGGGTAAAAGTGGAAGCAGGGTTAAAGAGCGACAAGGTATTGAATTCAACTACTAGTGCCAGCACCAGTCCAACCAAGAAATCCATAAGCGACTTTCACAAAAAGAAAGAAGGTGAGATCAATGCAGTAGCGCATGAAAAGAGATTACATAATCAAAGAGGTTCGCGACAACAATATTAGCAATCACCATATGTAGCAGCATTAATACCGGTGTTCCAGAATTAGCAGGTTCAGCAAAGTCCTCAGCAAGGGGCACCTAGTCAATATCAGTAATACAATCATCAGTCGTACAATAATCAACAAATGCAACAACCTCAAGCTCAAGCTCTTAGGTCAACATACCGAAATGGGAAACCAAAAATACAACCAATACCCATGAGCTTCACTAATTTATATCCAATGTTGGTGGCAAGAGGGCTCATCCGGACAAGGAAACTAGGTGTTCCACCTAACCCTTTACCTCATTAATACAATCCAAATGCGCATTGTCCTTTCCGTGAGAATGCTGCTGGGCATGATCTAGAAGGGTGCTTTGCATTCTAACATATCGCTCGGGAGTTGATAGAGAAGAAGATATTGAAGTTCGAGGACAATCACCCAAACGTGAAGGATAATCCTCTGCCAAATCATGGTGGAGTGAATGCCATAACGGAAGAAGGGGAAGATTCTGAGTTGAAGATAGTCACGATAGTCCCTGAAGTAAAGACACCATTGGTGGAATTACATAAAAGGCTAGCCCAAGCATGGTTACTCAAAAGCACTCATGAAGACTGTGAGGAATGTAAACAGAATCCACAGGTTTGTAACCTTGTGCAAAGAGATGTTCAATTGTTAATCGACCAGGGAATGTTGCAGATCAGTAGCAAAAAGAAGAAAGAAGATGTGGCAGTGATTGAACCGGTGTTCAACATGCTTGAAGAATCCAACAAAAAAGTGGTTTTCAGAAATAACAACAACAAAACAATGTATGGACCAACCAAGGTTCGATCCAAGGAGAGAACGCGGTCCTCACCCAAGAGCTATAATGCCCAAGCATGATTATTCTTAGTATGATATAAATGCTGGAAGGAAGCAAGGGGATGTCACCAACATCACAGGAGCAACCAAGATGACCCGAAGTGGTCGGATATATCAGCCCCGAGCAAATTCTATTGTTTCTCAATCAACCATTGTCACTCCCAAAGCTACTATTAATGTTCACAAAGAGGTTCCCCCAAAAGAAATTACTTCCAAGGAACCCACCGGAAAAGGGAAAAAGATCCTCAAAGATGACGAGGAGGAGTTTTTGAGAATAATTCGCCGAAGTGATTATCGGTTGGTAGATCAACTCAACCAAACGCCATCTAAAATTTCAATCATGTCACTATTGCTAAGTTCCCCTGCGCATCGTCAAGCTTTGCCGAAGATACTGACGCAAGCCCACGTAACAAAATATATCACCGTGAGGCAATTTAACTCTGTTTTTGCGAATATCACAGCATGCAACACATTAAGCTTCGATGATAGTGATATGACATCTGAGAAACGCAAGCACAACCATCCTTTGCATGTATCCGTTAAATGTGAAGAGGACACACTCGCCAGAGTGCTCGTCGATACATGGTCCACGCTCAATGTAATGCCCAAGAGGACTTTAGCCAAATTGGCCTACCAAGGAGCAGAGATGAGGCCTATCTCTCTAATTGTAAAAGCATTTGATGGGCTGAGAAGAACTGTGATAGGAGAAGTCGACTTGCCGATCATGGTAGGACCCCATATCTTTGAAATCACCTTTTAGGTGATGGATATAACTCCGACTTACAACTGTCTACTGGGAAGACTGTGGATACACGCTGCAGGCGCTGTCACATCTACCCTACACCAAAAAATAAAGTTTATCGCTAATGACCAGTTGGTCATAGTGCATGGAGAGGAGGATCTTATGGTGAGCAATTTGTCCTCCTTCAGATATATAGAGGACGACGAAGATGCAGACGAAGCTGCCTTCCAAGCTTTGGAAATTCCTCACGCCGTGTTGGTTGATGATTCAACTATAACCCACGGTCCATCTTTCGCTTTCATTCAAAGTATAAAGGCTGCAATGGAAAAAGGGCTCCCATTGTGATGGGGAGAGGTCATAGAAGTCAATGCACGTGCCAAAAACGACAGACGAGGGTTGGGTTACAAACCAACTTTAGAAGATGCATTTGAAGAGGGCGCCTTGAAAAGGAAGGCTCTGAAAGAAATATTCGTAAGCGGTAGAGTACAGGTGAAAGCTGTCATTATTGAAGACGAAGAAAACGACCTTGACAGCCTGGTAATCCGAGGCAGTGCAGCTTTATGCAACTGGGAGACAGTGGAAATCCCTATCATTTTACCTTTAGAGTAATACATTTTCTTGTTAGCTTTGTTTTATTTAAGAAATTCTTTGTCTTTCCCAAGACCAGTGAATCATTTTGTATTGGCCACTTTGCAATTTGAAAAGATCTATGAATGAAAAAGTGTTTTTGTTAAAACTCTTGTTTTGTTTTCTCCTTATCATTTTCACTTTTTGTTAAAAGGAAAAATGGCAACTTTTTGAAAACATAAAATCAACCCATCATCTGCATGTTTATGTGTATGTGTCTGATCATTCTAAAACCTATAAAACCATGCAGAAAAACTCCATCACCCACAAAATCCATTGATCATTTGGTTCCTTCTGGTAGTGGTCTGTTTGTCTTTCAAGCCGAAGAAGAAAGTGATGAAGATTATGAAGTCCCTGAAGAATTGATAAAGATGACTGAGTACGAGGATGCCTATCTTCATCCCTACAAAGAGAATATTAATATCATCAACATAGGCTCTGAGGAAGAAAGAAAAAAGGTCAAAATTGGGGCATCGCTAGGGTCAAAAGTCAAAGACTGACTGATAACGCTCCTCAAAGATTACGCTGACGTGTTCGCTTGGTCTTATCAAGATATGCCAAGGTTGGATACCGACATTGTTATGCACAAGCTCCCCTTAAAGCCTGAGTGTCCTCCAGTCAAGCAGAAGCTTCAAAGATGCAGACCTGACATGGCTCTCAAAATCAGAGATGAAGTCAAAAAAACAAATTGGTGCAGGCTTTTTAGCAGTATCAAAATACCTAAAATGGGTGGCCAACATTGTGCATGTCCCGAAGAAAGATGGTAAAGTCAGAATGTGTGTAGATTACAGGGATCTGAATAAAGCTGGTCCAAAGGATGACTTCCCTTTCCCACATATTGACACTTTGGTGGATAACACAACTAGTTTTGCAGTATTCTCATTCATGGATGGGTTCTCCGACTACAACCAGATAAAAATGGATCCAGCCGACGTGGAAAAAACAACCTTCGTTACACCATGGGGCACCTATTGTTATAAGGTCATGCCTTTTGAGTTGAAAAATGCAGGGGAAATATATCACCGAGCCATGGTCGCACTTTTCCATGACATGATGCATCAAGAAATTGAGGTGTACATGGATGTATGATCACAAAATCTCGAAATAAAGAAGACTACCTGGGTCATATGCTGAAGTTATTTGAGAGACTCTAAAAATACCAGCTAAGGCTAAATTCGGCTAAGTGCACATTCGGGGTTCGTTCCGACAAGCTACTCAGATTCATTGTTAGTCAACAAGGAATCGAAGTAGATCCTGACAAGGTTAGAGAAATTCAAGTGATGTCAGCTCCTCAAACAGGAAAAACAGGTTAGAGGCTTCCTTGGACGACTAAACTATATCTCCAGGTTCATCTCTAACTTGATGCCTACTGTAATACCCCAAATTTTACCCTTACATTTAGTCAGTCATTTCGCATAGCATTTCATTTCGCATCTATTAGTCATTAACCAGTCATAAAGTGCGTTTTGTTTTGCAGGAATCGGTTCAGGGGAGTTTTGGTCATTTTACGCCGTTTTGGCAAATTCTGAAGAAAAGCGGTCTTTAGGTCTCGAGGCATTCAAACCATGTTTAAGACCGTTCTGAGCAGTTTTTCGTTTTCATGGATAAAGCGTCTTCTTGGATATACAACAAGAAGGAGTTAGTTTGAGTTTTTTCGGATGTAATCAGGTTGCGGTAAATGATCAAATGGTAGAAAGATAACGGATCTCATTCATAATATTGTCCAATACAAAAAGGGAAGTGAATTTAAATATTTGTGAATATCATTCGTGAATATTTATAATTTGCAAATAAGAGGTGAGTTTAAATATTTTTGAAGCTTTATTCATAAGTATTTGCAATTTACGTCTAAGGGGTGAATTTAAATAATTTTTGAATTATTATTCATAGATATTTAAAATTTACAAATGAGAAGTGAATAAATATTTTTTGAACTTTATTTCATAAATATTTAGTTTACAATTGAAATGGATAAACAATTTTGAACTTTATTTAGAATACCCATTGGTTTACAAGAAGATTCATTACATTGGCTATCTATTCTAAAAGGTTCTAAGTCCTAAGAATACTAAGTGTATCTTCATGATATTCCTCCTTTTAATTTCTTCACATACCTGCACAAAAGGAACAAAGAAAGAGGTTAGAAGGGAGGGACGGACACCCTCAGAAAACTTTCATCACTGGGTGCCGGGAGGGTACAACCGAAGTCGCATCCTGCTCCCACTTCCGCTTCTCAACCTCGGCTACCGACCGGCAGCATCCGTTCCATTGAGGGATAGCCGAAAGAGAGAGATAAAGGAAGCTTTTTCGAGCCGAAATGATTTGCGCAGGTGGATTCAAAAAGGGACCATCAAGTAAATATAGCAGCCTATCAAGTAAATGTGTGGCTTTTCTCGAAACGGTTTCACAGCCAATAGTAATTGGAAATACAAACTGAAAGTGCACAACAGAAACAATCAGAGGCAACCATCATGTAGGCTCAGTTTAGCAACATCACAGCCCCAATCATCAAACTGTTTGTGAATCCGAATACTCCAGCCCTGAAACGATGGAAATGAGCAGATATTAGTTCAAAGGGACTGAGATTATGCGTCGAAAAAGAACCACACCAACAACACCAAACTGAATGTCACTGAAATCAAATTGTGCCAAATAAAGTTCATAAGTTTCATAATTAAAATCAAGTTCAGTTCAGAAGAAGCAGAAGTTGGTTAAGCATAAAAGTGAATATCAACAGAAGAAATCTAAGCATCAATTCCTGCACCTGTCAAGACAAAAAAGGGGAATCAGTCGGTAATTCGAACGCGATTGCGGATGCGAGCCAGAAATAACAAAGCACGATGAATTGAAAGAAGTTCAGCCCTCAGTTTTTATTCATCATCGGGCATGAAAATTCGAGCGGCTGGGAGAGCCACGGCCGAAGCCGTTACCAACTCCCTACCGAACATCGAATTACGGCATACGGTAATTTCGTGCAAACGGTCAGCCCACAATAGCAGTTCAGACCCTAAGGTCATCATCACCGCATAACCTTCTCGGCAGTTTGGATTCAACCAAAGTGTTAGCACCAACTCTGAAAGAAGAAAAAGAAAATTAATGAGAATCGAGGCCAAGCCATATCAGAAAAGAAAAGGATCACATATTACACCAGCTACGCAACCAACGGATTTTAGCAGAAAATCAAGTTCGGGACACCCAGTTTGCAACAGCCAGGCTTCCTGTATGTAAAGAGATTGAAGCTGCCATAGCAAAGTTTCGAGAAATATAGGACAACATCAATGAAGGGTTAAAATTCCATGTTACCCTGCAAAATGAAATCACAAATGTTAAGCAGCAGAGCAATGACTTTGTAATGACGAGGAACATCCAGTGCAGAGTAATGGTTGAAGATGTTCGGCGACAAGTTGCTGGTCTGAGTTTCCAGGATAAAAACTCAGGTGGATTTAGCAACAAGTACCCTCCAGTGAGAAACCAAAATCAAAGACCAAATACACAACATATCCTCGTCACCATACCCACCTCCTCAGGTCTATCAGCAGCCATATCTAAAACCTTCCTAAATGGTCCAAACCTTGATCACACTAATTAGTTCGTGAATCACGTCAAGGACCCCGCGGCTCCGCTTCGATTTACGCCACTCTACCACATTCTTACGAATTATCATATGCATAACAAGAAGAACACGGAGTTAACCATCACATTCAATTCAAACAGAGGCAATAGCATCCCTCAAAGGTTCAGACCAATGGTCATCATCACCATATGACCTTCCTCGGCGATATTTGGTCCAACCAAGCGTTGGCACCTTTCTGAAAGAAAAAGGGAAAAGTTAATTGGGTTCAAATCCAGAAATCCAAGCCAATGTAGGTTATCCAAATCAAAGCAAACGAAATCCATATGAGATCAGAATTCAAAAATGGAAAGAATCTCAATCAAATCGAAATATTATCAGGTTCACAAATCCACAAAAATCATATCATATCTCAGTAAAATCCAGAACCAACAAAAAGCCCAAAAAAGAAATTATAAAAGGAACAATCTCACCGTGTTGGAACCCTAACGCGCTGAGAGAGAAAACAGAGGGACCGCTGAGAGAGAAGACGGAGAACGGACAAATCGCGAAAACCCTAGACGGAGAAAGCGCGAACGAAACCCTAGCGGGAGAGCGGTCGCGAGACCGAAGAGAAGAAGAGGGACGACGAAACCCTCGCGCGAAGCTCCCGTGACCACCGTGACTGCCTTCACCGACGGCGGGCAATCAGACTGCGATCCACCTTCTAGCCTCAGACAAGGAGTCATCATCGACCGTTGAAACCTCAGAAACTCGCCGGAAAATCATCATCATTCAAAACGTAAGCGACGGGTGCATCGCCTTTCACATTTGGCGGTTTGAATTTGTCTGTTTTCAGGTTTTTCAGGGAAACAGGTCGCGAACGAGACGAGGAAAGTCGTCGCCGAAGGCGATGAAGGAGAAGGAACATGCGCCGCGGAAGACAGGGTTTCGTAAACCCTAGAATCCCCTTTTGCTATATTCTCACCAACCGGGTTGGGTCCGGGAGTGATGACCGGGCCAACCCCTTTATTTTCCTTTTTTATTTTTTTTTATAATTAAAAATTGTTTTTTAAAAACCTTTCTTTTTTTAAATAATTAAAATTGTTTTAAACCCTTTTTTTAAAAATATTAAAATTGTTTTTAAATAAATAGTATCAAAGTTTTCTTTAAAATAATAACTAAAAAACACTTTTTAAAATAATATCATCAAACCTTTTTTGAATTAAAAATTTGTAGATAATTAAATTAAAACCATTTTTTTTAAATTAAAATTAATTTTTCTTTTTTATGCTTAAACATTTTTTCTCTTAAATCAAAACTTTTTCTCTAAAAACAACAAAAATCTCCAACATTGCACTCTTGTCTCATGACCCGTCCAATTACCGTCTGACTTTGCCTACTAACGGGTGTTCATCTTTTGCAGCTCATGTTTACTACTATCACGTTGTGTTTTTAAGTTTCATTATTATTGTAACTGCTTCTCGGTTGTAACCGCGCGAATCCTAACAATCGCGCTTTAATTCCTGCCTTTAAATTTCTGCTTGCATGGTTAAATTAGGACATTATTCTCTGTTTGCATGATTCAAGTCTCACACATTCATCAATTATTCTGTCACACTACAAACATCCGAAGGTTAGGTCTAGCTTTTGGCCGCCGCGTCAACAGTCCTCAACTTCAAACCCCTCAGAATTACAACTCTTACAAACCCTAATTTTCATAAATGCCTCGCCGCAGGCAAAATTACAATTTTACCCCTAGCCTTAGGTCAAAGAGCCGCCGCGCTCATTTTAGGTTTTCCCGCCGTGGAATCCCTAACCTAATTTAACCCTAATTACAATTTAACAATTCAACGTAGAGATTTTGAGTTTCTACACTCCGCGTAAGCGTGTCCTTAAGATGCGTTTATTCCCCTTGAGACCTTGACCACAGTCAAGAAGTCTCTAACCTCCCTTTTGAGGGGAACTACGATTACTCTGATTCCACTCCCGTAAGGATACGTAGGCACAAGATGCGATGTCTTGCCGAGTAAACTTAGAATTAACCCCTTAGGTCTCCTTTCCCACTTTTAATCCTTTGTATATATACCTTAAGATGAATAAAGCAAATAGTAAGCATTGAACAAAAGGTTCCTGTAGAGTACTACAGAAGTTTAGGGTGCTAATACCTTCCCTAAATTTAACCAACCCCCGAACCCTAGATCTTTCCCCGCATTGTGTTTACGATGCAAAAATAGGTTTTCCCTCTTTTGACCTTTTCCTTCGGATAAATCAAAGAGCGGTTGTGAATTGAATTGCGATTCAAACTCATTAATAGTTTGTTATCCTATTTCCACCGCAACAGAAAATGGCGACTTCACTGGGGACTTTCTAAACTTTTGAGGGTTATCCCTAATTTGTTCATATTTATTACTATTTGTTTTTCATGTATATATTGTACTTTGATTTTGGGACTGTTCCTTGTGTTGTGAGATAAGTCCTACGCCCGGACTAGTGACATTATTATAGGATGGGGATATATTCGATGAAGCTTATAGGGAGTCGAATCCCGACCAAGCTGATTCGAGAATCACCGCTCAGTTGAGACCTTTTCGAAAATGGTTCGGTTGAACGAGTAATCGTGAAAACTCTTTCCATGGCCGATTGGAGTCTGTGATATTGGGAACCGTAGTACCTTTACACCACCTTGGCCTTATTTAGGACGTAGTGCGGGAACTATGTGGGAGTAGTCCTACAATGGTTGCTACGCGATACTACACTCAAAAGAGGTTCTCTTGAGAATATTATTAACCCCCGAGTCAGTCGGAAGGTTGATAATATCCGAAAGATGGGCTGATGACTTTGGGCACTTTTTAGAACCTTGTTCTGCAGGTACAACTAACCTATAGTACACTCCTTTTGGGATGGGTAGACCTTAACTCCGCTCACGTTCCTTTAACCTAGGACTGTGTGTTTTCATGCATTACATCCATAAAGCATCCCATTGCATTGTATTTCATGGAATCCAAACATCATTTATGGATATCGCGGGATACCATAAATAAAAAATAAAAAGGAAAAAACAAGAAAAAGATTTCCTTGGTACCCCACAACATTCGTAAATGTTTGAATTCTGTGAAATCTTCATTTGCATTCGCATTATAGCATCATATGTTTCTTGCATTGCATGTGTCTTCCGTTTTCTCATGTTCGGTTCTTTTGCCTTCCAGTTTTGTCACCCTAAGTTCTCTGCGTCAATACGACCCTTCGTAAGGATGGAAGATCAAAACTAAGAGATCAACCGTGTCAGCCATGAACTCGAAGATCTTCGAGGAAGTGTAGGGCAAATTTTGGAGATGTTACGAGCTCTTAATGTGAAGGTGGACGCTCAGTCTACTGTTGTTTCTGAGACTACTAATACCGTTATGGAACCTCAACCAGCTGTTACTGTCGAGAATGTACCTCCTCACGGTCTTCAATCCGGTTTGGTGCCTCCTAGTGCTCAACCAGTTCGACGAGCTACCCCTCCAAAGTGCAAAACTCCTAACTCCGACCATGGTAAAGGACCTGCACGTTCGAGGAACCGCAAAATGGCTACTCCTCAACCTTGGCAACATCAACAGAATTATGTTCAAAGTTATCCGTTTCCATATGTCCAACAACCCCATGTAGCTACTGTTGCACCTCTTTTCGATCAGCAGTTTTCTACATACCAGCCTGTGCAGTCAGCTCCGGCATATCAAGCACCGGTTTATCAACAACCTTCCGGTTATCCACCCATGCAAGTGCCTGTCAACAGTCAACGAGTGCCCAACGCTCCTGTTCACCAACAATCACAGGATCAGGTTCCTTATCTCCGTAAGAGTCAGTATAAGCCTTGTCCTCCAATTCCGATGACTTTCACTGAGTTATACTCCCATTTGGTACAACAAGGTCTGATTACCACCCGTGCTTTGAGTCCTCCGCCTAATCCATTACCTGCAGGTTACAACGCTGCCGCTCATTGTTTATTTCATGAGGGTGCGCCCGACCATGATCTAGAGAATTGCTACGCTCTTAAGAAGGTTGTCAGAAATTTGCTAGAAACGAAGAAGTTGTCTTTTAGCGATGCTCAGCTGAAGATCGAGACTCCTCTCGGGGTCCCTCACTTGTCGAGTTCGAATTCTGCAAAGCATGCTACTCCTGTGGCAAATCAGCCGAATCCAGTAATTATTCAAAGGCCTAGCTCGCTTCATTTCAGTAACCCTCAAGATGATATGACCGGGATCAACAAAGAATCTGGGAAAGTTATTTTGAAGCAACGAATGAAAACTGTTGAAGATGTGACCAGCATAACTGGGGCAAGCCATGACGACTCACAGTGATCATAAACCAGACGTCCTTTCCATTGAGGCTCCGCCAAAGGAAACTGTCACACTTGAATGCAGGATTTCATAAACATTTAGAAGGATTTTTCCGACAGTTCATTTGTTTATTTATATGTATTTCTCTTTGATTAAGCATATTTAGCATGCACGAACTTGTTCATCTTTGATTAATGCAACGCATATGTTTGTCTTGAATAAATCCATTCGTTTCACTCATTCAAAAAAAAAAACACGTTTTCATAAATCATAATGCCAACTTTACCCGATCTCTAGTTCTGATGGAGAATTGGGGGGAGGATGACGAACCTAAAACGTCAGATTTCTTGTCGTATGCTCTCAATTAAAACCCGCTGATGATGTAAGGCATTGTTTCAAATCCCAAACACTGGAGATATAAGGATGATAATCCCTCGTTAACCTCTTTGAGCCCTGAAGTAGGAGTTTTTCTTTCTTTTGAACCCTCATCTTAACCTGGGGCAGGGTAGGTTTCAGTTAAACCGATTGATCACTTAGACTCTCAAAAAGGAAGAGCAAACTTTCGAGAATTTATCCTTAGCATCTTAGGAAGTCCAATACAATGACTATCCCTCGGTTACCTAAGGAGTGGGGCAGTCACGAGCCTTTCAAAAGATTTACACGACCTGTGCATAAAAGAACATTTCAAAAAAAATAAGAGCCCGCTAAGTCAAAACATATGAAGGAGACTTAGGCAAAACTGGGGCATCCCGCTGGACTCCAAAGTCAGATCAAATGACGTTGTCCAGCCAAAAGTTAGGGAATAAGAACAAACCAGTAGTTTTTAGGATCCCTATAAAGAACAAAGTCGTGTGACCAATTGCCATTAGAAATAGGCGAGTGACTGCCATGTCCAAAGCCTTGATAAGTTCTCGACCATAGCAAATCTGCTTGAGATATGAGCATTCGTATCCGATTAACTGAATTAGGATTGGAGAACATCACGAAGAAGGGGTGGGTACAAATATAACTTTGAGCCTAAATCCTTTGTTTCTTAAACCGTGAACTGAGCCACGATACAACCTTTAAAAGACCTAATTGAAGTAGGACTTCGGTTGAAAGCATACTCGACAAGATCACGTTTCCTGACTCCTACGAGCTGTGCTCATAAAAATTCATGTTGGCATTATAATTAAAACTTATATCCTGACTAGTGATTTCGGTCACAAGTTATTGCGATATCTCTTTTTCAAAACAAAAAATTCAAGACAAATATATGTGTACATTGACAAGCTCAGGATAGGCATTTCAGGCATGACGACTTTGCTTGATATCTTAGAGATTTACATATGGGCATAACCCTTGGAACTTGAAGATCCTGCTAAACAGGGGCAGGTAGTTTCCAAATTCGCTTACCAACGCGAGTCTGACGCTCTTAAGGAGCTATTTCTCGAAGATTTCGTCGTGACACGATTAATTCGTGCCAGTTACGTCGAGACCTGACAAATCTCTCAAAGAGTTTGAGAACAATGGGGCAACCAGACGCAGTGTTCTCTATAAAATCCTCTTGAGATGACCATACCTCACAACGCAAGTATCCTGGGGCACCATGTTTTTTTAAAAAGGGAAACAAATGGCGACTACTATAAGGTCCTTCAAGATCAAAACCATGTGGTTTCACAACTTTTCTTCGCGCACCCGATGGATTTTACTCACGGCGGCCTTCGTTCCCCAGTAAATCTCAGTGTTGCAACAGGCTCCCAAACTATTGCCTCATCACAGTCCCCAGCGAGACTATAAGCTGACAACTTTTCCTGGTGTAACTCGAAAGTGTCCCTCAGGTTTTCTTCTCCCCATGCGAAGACATGATAATGTGCACCCAAGCAGATTACCTTCTCCCCAGAGAATTCAGAACTTTCAGACCAGATTTGGTTCTACCATTGATCCTTCTCATCCATGATTGACGTATTGGTTGCAGAGAACGCAGGGTATCTCCGTCGAGATGTTTATTTCATCTCTCGTCCCGTCTCTAGTCTGTTTCGTCAGCATACGCAGGGGCATAAGCATCACATGCCTACTTCATATACTCATACTCATTACATATTCATTTCACATACTCATTACATATTCATGTCATAACATCCTGCATATTTAACTACATAGACCTTAACATACATTCACATTAACATATGCATTAGCATTCACAGGTTCATTGTGTTTCACCATCATTGGTCGTTACCGCCGAGTAACTGGGTTCGTCCATCCTCTTCAAATAGATTGTCAGCCCTAAGCATAAAATACATATGTGTTTCCAGTTTCCCCACAGAGCTCGATCCTCGTGGATGACGGTTGCTTCCGCTATCTTTCCTCGCCAGGATAAGATATTTACCCTTCGAGATCATTCCCTCGATGGAGTCTTGATTACCAGTCTTCTTTCTAGCTCGATCCTAGATTGAATCTCAGTCTTGTCGGTCGTCAAGCCCACCAGACGTGCATTTATTTTGCGCCGTCTAAAAATTTTCACCATACCATGGCAGATACGCGACTGTTCTCGCCCGAGAAGTTTATCACTGTACCCGGACGTGCATTTATTTTGCATTATCTTTCAATCACAATCCTTTACAGATACACGCCAGTTCACGCCTGGAAAATCTATCAGTACATCTTATAGCATCGGTATGCGACTGTTCTCGCCTGAGAAGCCTATCGATATAACAATCCTACATCTTACAGCATCGGTATGTGACATTTCTCGCCTGAGAAGCCTATCGATATAACGACCTTACACAACAAGATACGCGCCTGTTCTCACATGAGAAGCTTATCAATCGATCAGCACCCGTTCTCACCTGAGAAGCTTATCATCATCTGTTATCACCTCTACAAGCAATTCTTACGAGAGAAGCTTAGTATTGCCACTCTTGCAAAATGAGCGACATTTCTTGCCTGAGAAGCTGATCCTATCTTCGTTATGACTCGCAGCAAATGGCCATCTCCATTGAGCAGTTGGGCTTCCATTTTCCCTGTCGTCTTGAAGTATGGGGAGGTTTGAACAGAATCATATTCAGGAGAACACGATCTTGAAGTATGAAGAAGTTCATTTACCCTTTAGTAAAAGAAGGAGCGGAATCATATTCAGGAGAGCACGATCTTGAAGTATGAAGAAGTTCATTTACCCTTTAGTAAAAGAAGGAGCAGAATCATATTCAGGAGAGCACGATCTTGAAGTATGAAGAAGTTCATTTACCTTTTAGTAAAAGAAGGAGCAGAATCATATTCAGGAGAGCACGATCTTGAAGTATGAAGAAGTTCATTTACCCTTTAGTAAAAGAAGGAGCAGAATCATATTCAGGAGAGCACGATCTTGAAGTATGAAGAAGTTCATTTACCCTTTAGTAAAAGAAGAATCAGAATCGTATTCCAGGCGCCGACCTTAAATATGAGAAGATTTATATATCAAATAAGCAGCAGCCTCTTTATTTGAGTGCTTATCCATTTTGGCATGTAAGTCCCTTCCAACGATAAGTGACAGTTCTCCCTCGAGAAGCTTATCGGGGAATTTCCTATCAAAGTCCATTTATTTTGGCATACAGCCGGTCTTTACCCTGTATATGATATGGATTTCTGAAAAATCCATTCGATCCCATCACGAAGGATAGTTTATAGAAGCTTGGATGTTATTCTTTGCTCAATGCTCCAGCATTCTGTAATCGATCTTGCAACCGTGTAGATCCAGTTTTATTATTAGACATTCCCAAGTGGAGGTCATCTCATAGGTGCCATCTCCATTTAAGGATCTTATTCTTAAAGTCCATTTATTTTGGCATACAGCCGGTTTTTACCCTGTATATTTGCTATGGATTCCCGAAAAAATCTGTTTGATCGTGTCACGAGGGATAGTTTACAGAAGCTTGGATGTTATTCTTTGCTCAATGCTCCAGCATTCTGTGATCGATCTTGCAATCGTACGTGATCCAGTTTTACTTTTAGATTCCCTAGTGGAGGCCGTCTCATAGGTGCCATCTCCATTTGAGAATCTCGTTCCCGTTCTAAAAATGACAATTGGTCGTGTTCGCACCAGTTGACCATCATTTTAGAATTCCCCAGTGTTGTACTGTGTCCCAGCGCGTCGTTTTCCCCAGTGTGTTCTGCTCGTAGCATCTGTCCCTATGTCGTCGTATTCGTCAGCATTTTCGCAATTCATCATTCCAGCATACGCATCATATCATATTCATGGCATCGTCTGCATTAATCTGTTCTCGCTTTGTCCATAGCATTGCATATCGCCACATATAAGGGAAAAATTTTCGGTTACCTATATTTAAATCCCTCCACCATGATTCCTCGAGTCTCCGTCACTCAAATCATCTGGTGTAGCTATTTAAATAGGGGCAACTGTAATACCCCAAAATTTACCCTTACATTTAGTCAGTCATTTCGCATAGCATTTCATTTCGCATCTATTAGTCATTAACCAGTCATAAAGTGCGTTTTGTTTTGCAGGAATCGGTTCAGGGGAGTTTTGGTCATTTTACGCCGTTTTGGCAAATTCTGAAGAAAAGCGGTCTTTAGGTCTCGAGGCATTCAAACCATGTTTAAGACCGTTCTGAGCAGTTTTCCGTTTTCATGGATAAAGCGTCTTCTTGGATATACAACAAGAAGGAGTTAGTTTGAGTTTGTTCGGATGTAATCAGGTTGCGGTAAATGATCAAATGGTAGAAAGATAACGGATCTCATTCATAATATTGTCCAATACAAAAAGGGAAGTGAATTTAAATATTTGTGAATATCATTCGTGAATATTTATAATTTGCAAATAAGAGGTGAGTTTAAATATTTTTGAAGCTTTATTCATAAGTATTTGCAATTTACGTCTAAGGGGTGAATTTAAATAATTTTTGAATTATTATTCATAGATATTTAAAATTTACAAATTAGAAGTGAATAAATATTTTTTGAACTTTATTTCATAAATATTTAGTTTACAATTGAAATGGATAAACAATTTTGAACTTTATTCAGAATACCCATTGGTTTACAAGAAGATTCATTACATTGGCTATCTATTCTAAAAGGTTCTAAGTCCTAAGAATACTAAGTGTATCTTCATGATATTCCTCCTTTTAATTTCTTCACATACCTGCACAAAAGGAACAAAGAAAGAGGTTAGAAGGGAGGGACGGACACCCTCAGAAAACTTTCATCACTGGGTGCCGGGAGGGTACAACCGAAGTCGCATCCTGCTCCCACTTCCGCATCTCAACCTCGGCTACCGACCGGCAGCATCCTTCCATTGAGGGATAGCCGAAAGAGAGAGATAAAGGAAGCTTTTTCGAGCCGAAATGATTTGCGCAGGTGGATTCAAAAAGGGACCATCAAGTAAATATAGCAGCCTATCAAGTAAATGTGTTGCTTTTCTCGAAACGGTTTCACAGCCAATAGTAATTGGAAATACAAACTAAAAGTGCACAACAGAAACAATCAGAGGCAGCCATCATGTAGGCTCAGTTTAGCAACATCACAGCCCCAATCATCAAACTGTTTGTGAATCCGAATACTCCGACCCTGAAACGATGGAAATGAGCAGATATTAGTTCAAAGGGACTGAGATTATGCGCCGAAAAAGAACCACACCAACAACACCAAACTGAATGTCACTGAAATCAAATTGTGCCAAATAAAGTTCATAAGTTTCATAATTAAAATCAAGTTCAGTTCAAAAGAAGCAGAAGTTGGTTAAGCATAAAAGTGAGTATCAACAGAAGAAATCTAAGCATCAATTCCTGCACCTGTCAAGACAAAAAAG
Source organism: Lathyrus sativus (assembly GCA_963859935.3). Taxonomy (NCBI): domain Eukaryota; kingdom Viridiplantae; phylum Streptophyta; class Magnoliopsida; order Fabales; family Fabaceae; genus Lathyrus; species Lathyrus sativus. Next base: position 216,450,321 of record OZ012741.1, read on the forward strand.
GGGAATCAGTCGGTAATTCGAACGCGATTGCGGATGCGAGCCAGAAATAACAAAGCAAGATGAATTGAAAGAAGTTCAGCCCTCAGTTTTTATTCATCATCGGGCATGAAAATTCGAGCGGCTGGGAGAGCCACGGCCGAAGCCGTTACTAACTCCCTACCGAACATCGAATTACGGCATACGGTAATTTCGTGCAAACGGTCAGTCCTACAATAGCAGTTCAGACCCTAAGGTCATCATCACCACGTAACCTTCTCGGCAGTTTGGATTCAACCAAAGTGTTAGCACCAACTCTGAAAGAAGAAAAAGAAAATTAATGAGAATCGAGGCCAAGCCATATCAGAAAAGAAAAGGATCACATATTACACCATCTACGCAACCAACGGATTTTAGCAGAAAATCAAGTTCGGGACACCCAGTTTGCAACAGCCAGGCTTCCTGTATGTAAAGAGATTGAAGCTGCCATAGCAAAGTTTCGAGAAATATAGGACAACATCAATGAAGGGTTAAAATTCCATGTTACCCTGCAAAATGAAATCACAAATGTTAAGCAGCAGAGCAATGACTTTGTAATGACGAGGAACATCCAGTGCAGAGTAATGGTTGAAGATGTTCGGCGACAAGTTGCTGGTCTGAGTTTCCAGGATAAAAACTCAGGTGGATTTAGCAACAAGTACCCTCCAGTGAGAAACCAAAATCAAAGACCAAATACACAATAGATCCTCGTCACCATACCCACCTCCTCAGGTCCATCAGCAGCCATATCTAAAACCTTCCTAAATGGTCCAAACCTTGATCACACTAATTAGTTCGTGAATCACGTCAAGGACCCCGCGGCTCCGCTTCGATTTACGCCACTCTACCACATTCTTACGAATTATCATATGCATAACAAGAAGAACACGGAGTTAACCATCACATTCAATTCAAACAGAGGCAATAGCATCCCTCAAAGGTTCAGACCAATGGTCACCATCACCATATGACCTTCCTCGGTGATATTTGGTCCGACCAAGCGTTGGCACCTTTCTGAAAGAAAAAGGGAAAAGTTAATTGGGTTCAAATCCAGAAATCCAAGCCAATGCAGGTTATCCAAATCAAAGCAAACGAAATCCAGATGAGATCAGAATTCGAAAATGGAAAGAATCTCAATCAAATCGAAATATTATCAGGTTCACAAATCCACAAAAATCATATCATATCTCAGTAAAATCCAGAACCTTCAAAAAGCCCAAAAAAGAAATTATAAAAGGAACAATCTCACCGTGTTGGAACCCTAACACACTGAGAGAGAAAACAGAGGGACCGCTGAGAGAGAAGACGGAGAACGAACAAATCGCGAAAACCCTAGACGGAGAAAGCGCGAACGAAACCCTAGCGGGAGAGCGGCCGCGAGACCGAAGAGAAGAAGAGGGACGACGAAACCCTCGCGCGAAGCTCCCGTGACCACCGTGACTACCTTCACCGACGACGGGCAATCAGACCGCGATCCACCTTCTAGCCTCAGACAAGGAGTCATCATCGACCGTTGAAACCTCAGAAACTTGCCGGAAAATCATCATCATTCAAAACGTAAGCGACGGGTGCATCGCCTTTCACATTTGACGGTTTGAATTTGTCTGTTTTCAGGTTTTTCAGGGAAACAGGTCGCGAACGAGACGAGGAAAGTCGTCGCCGAAGGCGATGAAGGAGAAGGAACATGCGCCGCGGAAGACAGGGTTTCGTAAACCCTAGAATCCCCTTTTGCTATATTCTCACCAACCGGGTTGGGTCCGGGAGTGATGACCGGCCCAACCCCTTTATTTTCCCTTTTTATTTTTTTTTATAATTAAAAATTGTTTTTTAAAAACCTTTCTTTTTTTAAATAATTAAAATTGTTTTAAACCCTTTTTTTAAAAATATTAAAATTGTTTTTAAATAAATAGTATCAAAGTTTTCTTTAAAATAATAACTAAAAAACACTTTTTAAAATAATATCATCAAACCTTTTTTGAATTAAAAATTTGTAGATAATTAAATTAAAACCATTTTTTTAAAATTAAAATTAATTTTTCTTTTTTATGCTTAAACATTTTTTCTCTTAAATCAAAACTTTTTCTCTAAAAACAACAAAAATCTCCAACATTGCACTCTTGTCTCATGACCCGTCCAATTACCGTCTGACTTTGCCTACTAACGGGTGTTCATCTTTTGCAGCTCATGTTTACTACTATCGCGTTGTGTTTTTAAGTTTCATTATTATTGTAACTGCTTCTCGGTTGTAACCGCGTGAATCCTAACAATCGCGCTTTAATTCCTGCCTTTAAATTTCTGCTTGCATGGTTAAATTAGGACATTATTCTCTGTTTGCATGATTCAAGTCTCACACATTCATCAATTATTCTGTCACACTACACACATCCGAAGGTTAGGTCTAGCTTTTGGCCGCCGCGTCAACAATCCTCAACTTCAAATCCCTCAGAATTACAACTCTTACAAACCCTAATTTTCATAAATGCCTCACCGCAGGCAAAATTACAATTTTACCCCTAGCCTTAGGTCAAAGAGCCGCCGCGCTCATTTTAGGTTTTCCCGCCGTGGAATCCCTAACCTAATTTAACCCTAATTACAATTTAACAATTCAACGTAGAGATTTGGAGTTTCTACACTCCGCGTAAGCGTGTCCTTAAGATGCGTTTATTCCCCTTGAGACCTTGACCACAGTCAAGAAGTCTCTAACCTCCCTTTTGAGGGGAACTACGATTACTCTGATTCCACTCCCGTAAGGATACGTAGGCACAAGATGCGATGTCTTACCGAGTAAACTTAGAATTAACCCCTTAGGTCTCCTTTCTCACTTTTAATCCTTTGTATATATACCTTAAGATGAATAAAGGAAATAGTAAGCATTGAACAAAAGGTTCCTGTAGAGTACTACAGAAGTTTAGGGTGCTAATACCTTCCCTAAATTTAACCAACCCCCGAACCCTAGATCTTTCCCCGCATTGTGTTTACGATGCAAAAATAGGTTTTCCCTCTTTTGACCTTTTCCTTCGGATAAATCAAAGAGCGGTTGTGAATTGAATTGCGATTCAAACTCATTAATAGTTTGTGATCCTATTTCCACCGCAACACCTACTGTAACACCCCAAATTTAATTGGAGTATTTTAATTAATTATTTAATTAAGAATATTCGTTTTCAGTGATTTTTGGGTGGTTGGTGAATTATTAAGAAAGTGTGCATTTTTGGATATTTATTTAATTAATAGCATATAATATTAATTTATTAGTATTATTATTAATTAAATTGAAATAAGGGAAATAAGCGCAATTTGGGCGATTGGAGGAGTTAGTGAGGATATTATGGGAAAAGCCCAAATTGTGAGATTTAACAAAATAGAATTCTAAAGGGAATTGGGATTCATTTGTTAACCGTGAAAAGAATGGAGGCCAGAGCTCTGAGGAGGGAGAATTGGAGGCAAAAGTTTCGGAAGATTCCTGGAGTAATCGTGAAGGATGTGAATCGGCTAAGGTATGGGGAATATTGCTTTTCATAGTTTTCTATGTATGATTTTCGGTATATTTGTGGTTGATGTAAGGTTTAGGGTTTTGGAATTAATTGTGGGAAATAGGGAAGTAATCGTAAGATTCTGAGAGGATGGCCAAATGGCCAAATGGTATGTATCGTTGAATATTAACATAAAATTTATGGAAAACCTTAGGCCTTTATGGCAAAACCCGTAGGATTAGTGGTCAATATTTCTGACTGTCTGATATGTAATTGTGGGAAACCTTATGGGAAACCTTAGGCCTTCGTGGCCAAAAGTTTGACATTTTTATATGTCTGACCCTGAAGGGATTAAATATTGGATAGTAAGTAATTTTAATATCGTAGGGTGTAATTGAAGGAAAAATTGTGACATGTTGTCCCTATAGGAATAAGAATATTCAAATGTGAGTAACTCTGAAGTACTCAGAGTAATTGCAGGAAATAGTGTTTTAGGCGTTGCAAATGTTGCCAGATGAGCCTAATAAACCATAGAAGTTGTGATGATATTGTCGTATAAACTTAGGAATGTTTTAGTGATGTTTTGGGTACATTGAGTGAGTGATTCGTAAGAATAATTGAGTAAAAATCAGTTCCGGAGCGTAACAGCGTCTTTCTGTCTGTCACGACTGTTCATGTTTTCGGTCGAAATTGTTTTGGACGTAACTTTGGATCCGTAAGTCCTATTTGACCCCCGTTAGAAGCGTTGGAAAGCTAATGAACAGAGATATAACATAGGATAGATAATGGAATTGTTTTCCCAATATTTTTATATCTAATTATGTTTGAGAAGTCAATTGTGTATATGTTTTAGTAACGAATCATGTTCTGGTTCAATGATGTCTTGATGTTTTGATTCTGTGATTTCTGTGATGGGTTGTTGTGATTATGATGGTAGGTTTTGCGTGAGATATACATGATGTTAAGATGATTTCTACGATGTATTGATTCAATTAACTTGATGAAATTACTATGATTTGACGAGCTATATGATAACATGAGTATGACGGTGAGGTTGTGTGATTAATAGGCGATAGTATGAGGATTACCGTGAGTATGATTTGATGAAATGATATGAGAGAATATGAGATAATATTATGAATTAATATTATGACAATATGACGTATGATGATTAATATGACGAATTATGATAATATGATGTATGATGATTATGATGATAAGATATGAGGATATGTTGTACGATGATGATTATTGTGATGAGATTTGATAACATTGTGCACGATAATGATTAGTTTGATGAATTATATGATGAAACAATGTGTGATGAGGATTATTATGATGTGCTGTGATTACGTGACGAATAATGATGATTATTATTATGAGCTATGATGAGATGATGTATTATGATGATTACTTTGATGAACTATGTGATAACATGATGTTGTGACGTTTATATGATGATGATGATTACTGTGATGAACCATGTGATGACATGGACTGTGATGTTTTGTGTGATGATGATGATGAACATGACGAATAATTATGCACCTGTGATGTTATAGTGAAGATTCTTATTGTGACGTGTGCATCATGCATTCATGTGCATCCGGACTTCGGTTCTGGGCTTTGAGTATTGTGGCTTCAATCCCATTATGTGGATGTGAAGTATTGAGATGTGCTCCAATCCTATTGATTAGGATCTATGGAGGGTTGATGGCCAGTGTCCATCGAGCTGTGATGATTGGTACCACATGCATTGAGTTGTGTCGCATTGCATTGAGAAGTCTTTTGTATGAATTATGACGTTGTAGCCTTTGAGGCACTTTAAGGATATCAATGTGTTGAATATGAGTAATGTGATTGTGTATAATAATAATTATGAGTAAAATGCCATTTATGCACTAATTGTCATACATTGATTATTATGAATTGTTTTACTCACCCCGCCTGTTTTAATGTTACCTTCACGTGGGTAACGTGCAGATGAGCCAGTTTAGCCGTGGTCGCCGCCGAGGAGTATTTTGAAGTGTTTTGAGCGTTTTAGTCTTTTAGTTGCTTAGAGGGTCTTACTCTGATATGTAACATCAGGTTGGGTTCTTTGAGTTGATTTTATATTAGTGGGTTATTTTCCTTATTTTCCCTTTTGAGGAATACTTTGACTTATGCTTTGAGTTCCGCTGTTTTATGATGTTTTGATGTACTTTGAGGAAAACCCGTAGTTACAGAGTATGGACCTATTTTGATGACTTTGAGAAATGTACGCCCTTTTAGTGGCTTTTTAATGAGATTTAATTATTCACTCTGATATTTGTGTTATTTTGTCTTGGTAAATTTTGGGGTAGAAAAATGGTGTTACATTAGTGGTATCAGAGCCTGGTCGGTCCGTCCGGCCAAGTTGTCTAATGTTGTTGGTTCCCTTGTATGCGACATGTGTGTGAAAACACTGTCGGTACATGTTTGTTTTCTAACCTTTGTCTGCAGAAGTGGGAATGCTTCAAGTGGGGGAGAAGCTAGTACTTCTCCAGGATGCTGCAAGTGTGGAGTTGTGGCTCAGTGTGTCGATGAACGCTCTTATAGTTTGGTAAAGATGGTTTGTACCCCATCATGATTTTCGGCTGTCTATTGACAAATTGAGGAACTGATCACCCTTAATCTCTTGTTGATAGTCGTTGGGATTATGTTAGATGGGATAGACGTGTCTTGCAAGCTTGAATGGCGTGGGCAGTGATTTGTTTTGAGTTAAGCTAAGTGCTTAAGAATTGCTTTGATGAGTCGGTGCGAGAAGGTAATGAGATGTTTATTTTGATGGAAACTTTGAGTGTTAATGAAAGTGGAGAAGTTGGTGGTTTGCCAATTAGTTGTAATTGTCCAGAGTTTTTCCTGATGAGATAAGTGATTTACCGCCGGAATGTGAAGTGGAGTTGTGATTGGCTATGTTACGGAAACTAGTCTGATATTGAGAGCTCTATATTATATGTCTGTTTGAATGGTCGAGGAATTAAATTGATTGAGTAGTTTTGAGACTTGTGTCTGGTGTGTGTGCTAAGGCAGCAGATGGTGAGGTCGAGTACATGATGGACAATGATTTCTGGTGATTGTGAGAAGAGGTCGGGCGTGGAATGCAATATTGGTGTACTTGAGGTTTAAAATATTTTGAAGTTGAAAATGGGCTGGTTGGCTTCCTAAGTGTGGAATTGATGTTGTACGTTGAATTCCGAGGTTGCAGCTTTTTACGGAATCTAAATCGGAGATACGAAAGTCATTCAACGGTCGAAAATAGAATTTGGACTGTCATGTTCGCCGAGCATTCGCCTAGCGAAAGGTCCTGGGCAGAAGAATGTTGTTTTCGTATTTTTGTCATAGCGGGAGAACCGTATTTCGGAATGGCGCACGGTTCGAAGCACTGGAAAGCTATTCTAATGGTCTATGTGATGGTGAAGTAGTGGCATGGAATTAAGTTATTTATTGATGGACTATATTCGGATTTTGCAGTAAATGCAGAAAGTGTGGTTCGTGTTTCCGCCATAACTCACGAATTGAGTGTCCGTTTGGCATAGGATTTTTCATACTTATTTGAGCGAGTCAATGGTTGTGTTAATCAATGATATTTTGATATATTCGAATAGTATAGAGGATCATGTTGAACATCGGGAACATGAGTTATCAGTGTTGGAGAAGAAGCGGTTATATGCCACTGTGAAGAGAGTTTCAAAGAGTTTTTGGGAGAGTTGTCAACAGCTTGTGTGTTGATTTTTCCGAATCCGAATGGACTATTTGTTGTGTTGTGTGATGCTTTGTTAATAAGATTGGGAGGTATGTTAAGGGCAACATCAGCGAGTTTTAGTTATGCTTTAAGGAAACTTAAAGTACATAAGAGGAAATAATTTGGACTTCTGAAGGATTATGGTTTTGGATTGAATTACCATTCGGGTAAAGCAAACGTGGTAGCTGATGCATCGATTTGGAAATCTTTGTATATACTGATATTGATGGTAAAAGAGTTAGAATTGATTGGACAATTTCGTGATGTGAGCTTGGGTTGTGAAGAGACTTCTTATGGAGTTTAGCTTAGTATGGTGGAGCTACTAGTGGTATTCTTGATGAGATTCGAGAAGGTCAAGAATCTGGTTTGAGTTGGTAAATTGGTTGAATTTGATGAATTAAAGGCGAAGGGTTGAATTGCAGATTGATGAAAATGGTATCAGGAGATGTCGTGATAGAGTTTGTGTTTCAGATATTGTTGAGTTGGCATAAGAGTATTCTTGAGGAAGGACATTTAAGTGGATTGAGTATCCGTCTCGGTGCTATGAAGATGTAACCGAATTTGAGGAAATTGTTTAGTGTCCATAGATGGAGAGAGAAGTGGTTGAAGTTGCGTATGCTGGTTAGGCTTGTGGAAAGTCGAAGTTTGAACATCAGAGACTGTTGGACCTGATGCAACTATGAATATTTCTGAATGGAAGGGGATAGTATTTCTATGGATTTTGTGTCAGGTTGCCGAAGACTGTGAGATGAATATGATTCGCTTTGGGAATGATGGATGGATTGATTAGCTCAGCTCATCTCTTACTAATGAGGAGTAATCGTTCTATGTTGAAGCTAACTATGATGTATATTGAGGAAGTTGTAAGGTTGTATGAGATACCGTCGAGTGTTGTGTTGGGTAAAGATCGGAGATCTTCATCGAGGTTTTGGGAGAATTTGCCAACACTTTGGGTACCATGTTGAGATTGAGTTCTGCCTATCATCCGCAGGCGGATGGACAGACAGAGAGAACTATCCAGTCTATAGAGGATTTGCTGAGAGCTTGTGTGTTGGATCGAGGTGGATCGTGGGATAGTTATTTGTCGATGGTTGAGTTTACCTGCAATTACAGTTATCATTCTAGTATCAGAATGACACCGTATGAGGATTTGTATGGTGGGAGGTGTAGGACTTCTTTGTGTTGATATGAGTTAGGTGAGAGTCTTGTACTCGGACCTGAGATTGTGCAAGAGACAACTGAGAAGATCAAGGGGATCTAAGAAAAAACGTGTTTTCAGAGTTACGATGGTAACTGGTGTTGGCCGAGTTTTGGAGTCTCGAGAGCTCACACCGTGTTTTGTGGTCTGTATCAGAGTGGCGCAGCGGAAGCGTGGGAGAAGTGGCATGTTAGACTGTTTTACCGTTGTCGCTTGTGAAAATTGTTGGATGTGTTTTATGTGTCTAAGTTGAGGAAGTACTTTGATTCAGATGGACGATGTACGAGTGGGAGGTAACTTGACTGTTGAAGTGTTGCCTGTTCGAATTGATGAACGAGAAGCAACTATAAGGTAAAGGGATTGCCTTGGAAGAGGTAATTTTGGATGGATCAACTAGAGAAAGTTGGATTTGGGAACTTGGAGATCAGATGAGGGAGTCGTATTCGACTCTGTTTTCTTGAGGTAATTTTTTAGGACGAAAATTCTTTTAAGTGGGGGAGAGTTGTAACACCCCAAATTTAATTGGAGTATTTTAATTAATTATTTAATTAAGAATATTCGTTTTCGGTGATTTTTGGGTGGTTGGTGAATTATTAAGAAAATGTGCATTTTTGGGTATTTATTTAATTAATAGCATATAATATTAATTTATTAGTATTATTATTAATTAAATTTAAATAAGGAAAATAAGGGCAATTTGGGCGATTGGAGGAGTTAGTGAGGATATTATGGGAAAAGCCCAAATTGTGAGATTTAACAAAATAGAATTCTAAAGGGAATTGGGATTCATTTGTTAACCGTGAAAAGAATGGAGGTCAGAGCTCTGAGGAGGGAGAATTGGAGGCAAAAGCTTCGGAAGATTCCTGGAGTAATCGTGAAGGCTGTGAATCGGCTAAGGTATGTGTCGCTACTGCGAAAATCGGCGCCGGCTGAACAGAAGAGTCGCCACCGTGCGTTATTTATCCCACGGGAGGGAAAGGAAACGCTCAGAGTAAACCTCGCACAACATGGGAAAGGTATGGTCGTCGCAACCAAAACCTGGATTCGGGAGTCGGTTACGCAAGGGGAAGGTATTAGCACCCCTCACGTCCGTCGTACTCGACGGGATCCACGCTTGTTTTCGGGTATGGATTGTTATTCTATCTAAACTATAGGTCAAGGGTTAAAAAGAAAATAAAATGAAAATAAAAATGACTCGGCAAAGTATCGCACTTTATGCCTACGTATTCCCGCCTGGAACGAGAAATCAGAGTCAACGTAGTTCGCCTACCTACGGGAAAGGAGGGGAAGGTTGCTCGCTAGGATATCGTATCCTATGCCTACGTACTTTCATACAGCATGAAAGATCAGAGCAAACATAGTTCGGGCCACGTACGACACAAGTCTGTCTGTTGTTGATTTTATTCCTTCTGAAAAGGTTTTCTTGATTAACAGTCCCGACGGACAAAAATGACGCTTTGATGAGTTCACCTTCTTTTACGAAAGAAGTATCTTTTATTGTGTTTGAAATCTTTATGTGTTTTTCTGTTTGTTTTGAGAAAGAAAGAGACAGAACTCTAACCTACGGTTGCGAAGGGAATCAAACTAACCTAATGTTATCATGCATGGATTAAGACCTAGTGTCTATCATGCCCCTCTCTTGCACAGAGAGAAACAGAGATCCTACGGGATAGGCAGAAACAGAAACAATATCAGATATATACAGTAAAACAGTAAAATGCATGGATGCAACAGTACAAGCGAGGCAAGGGAGTCCTACTCAACCTCGAACCTGGAAAACAATAGGCAAAAGTGAACAGGCTTCACCTTCAACCCAACAGGGTAAACAGCAAACAATACAGTCCAGAAAACCAATCAATACATCAAGAAATGAAATACAGCAAAAATAGACAGCCACAGTAGCTATGCATCAACATCTGGCTTCAAGTAATCTCCAATCAGCTACAGGCTTCAACAAGCATCAATCTCCATCTTCATGACCTTCAGGCAAGGGCTTTGATCATCAGTCTTCTATCTGCAATGGCTTTTCTTCAAGCTCAAACCTCCAGGATGAGGGATTAGTCACAAGAGTGAATTGGGTGTTAAGCAATCAGTTGACTACCAAGGGTGGTGAACAGACTGCTTCTAACACAAAAGACATTTTCTCTCAAGAGTTCTATCTCTTAGACACTATCACCAAGCCTTCCAAAGGAAGGGGGTGAGTGTCTTAGAGAGACTCTGAATCACAGAGAAGAATGGATGCAGACAAGGCAATCCATGTTTGAGAAACAAACTTTCTAATCTAGAGCTCTGCCTAGCTCCTAACCCTAATCTCCTCAGCATCTACTAGCAAGAAACTCCTCCTCAACTTTGGAAGTTGATCTTTAATCTCTGGATCTCCAATGGTCTTCATCTCCTCAAGTCTTCAGCTCTCCCAGGTCCCCAGACAAACCCAATACCCAAACAAGCAAGCAACAATCCCCAGAGGGCACACCACACCAGTCAATCAGATATACAGAGTAATAGCAGTAGGGGAATCCTGACTTTTCTAAGGGGATCTAATAACTACCCATAGCCCCTATAGTCCCATAGCTAAACTATTCAAACCCTAAGTCCTAAGGGAAAAGAATCAAATATCCTAAGTCATCACCTAAAAAACCCTAATTTTATCCATGTTATTCATACTTACACTAATCACCTAAAATTAATTTCTAAAAATGGGAACTAAAATGAATCTACAAGTTGAATATCTAAACTAAACAACCTAAAAAGAATGGACAAAAAATATTAAAGCAACTAATAGAACAAAAATTAACAAATTCATGTATGAAATGAAGCACCTAAAATATGCATTTATTTGGAAAATATGGGAAAAATAGCAAATAAAAAATAAAATGCAATTTTTATTTTTTATAATTTTCTAGACTCTTTAAAGAAAATTATGCAAAAAGAACCATCAAAAAATAATGATTTTTCAATTTTATGTGATTTTTATAAAATGCATGAAAAAGTGAAAAGAAAATAAGAAGAAATATGAAGAAATAAATGGGAGGGGTGAGAATAGCAGTTCGCTACAGTTGTAATCCATGGTGGGCTGGAAAAGGGGGCGCGAATAATAATATCACCAGGCCCAATGCGCTTCAGGAAATTAACTGGAAAAATGCCAGAAAAATAACAAAGAACTCGGTGCAGGAAGCAACAATATCACGTGGAAATGGTTGGGCTTATCCAAAAGGGGGTGTGCATAGGAATGTTGATCCAAGGCCCAGAACGGTACCATTAGTGAAACGCAGCGTTTCACATGCTAGCCAAGTCCTCACAGTCTGAAACGAAATCTTGTCCACACGATTTGATCCCTTGGTCAATGGTCCACGCGCATCCAATGGTATACGATCCATCTTCCCCATTTGAATCAGTTTGGAGCCAAAACTCCATGGAAGCTCAAGCTTGGAACCTCCAATGTCAACACTCGAATCCTCTCAATTCTTAATCAAAATTCACGAAATAAAAGCCTAACATGATCCATTTTTCATCCTGAATTCACTCATGTCATCCACATCAATTTATATCACCTATATCATCGAACCCGATCTGAAATCCAAGAATGCTCATCCCATCCATCACCACTAATCAACAAAATTAATACATCAAACTCTTCCTGACCTCACGCTGATCAAATATCCTTAACAACCTAGGGTTCTAGAGCCTTATCCACAGGGTTCTATGTCCAAACAGAAATTGCACACACACATTAATCTTCATCAAATTCCATCAAACTGTCCAGAAACCAACCTCTAACCACCTAGAGTATGTCTACCCTAACAATTCACTAAGATTTCCTCTAATTCGAGCCAAATTAAGAAAAGTACCAACCTGGAAAAATGATGAAAACAGAAGGCGATTTTCTTCAATTCAAGGCTTGTAAGATTCCAGGATCAGTCAATGTATTGGTATCTTGCTTCTGTTTGCAATGATTCTTCCTCAAACGGCTTGGATCACCATAACAGAATCTGACTTGCAGTTGAATGTGCAGAAACTCAAGAACACGATTTGGACTTGAATTTCCTCTGATTTTGATTGTCACACACTCAATGATGATGATAGAATTGGATCAGATCAAGAAATTGAACAGAATGGAGAAGAAATGAAGAATTGGAAAATGACTTGCTATGGAAGAACTTTGATTTCAATCTCTCTTTCTGCAGCAATTCTCTCTAACCTCTGCATCTGAGCACATCCCAAATTACTTATAGATGGTGTAAGAATGATCTAGAAGGGACTGGAACAATCCAATGAGAAATTGGATATCTCACTTCATGAGATTTTTGATTCCATGCTAAGCATATGCCATTCCTTGTTCAAGCTTGCACACTCCTCACTTCTCCTTTGAAATTCTCCTTATATGGTATTTTGGTTGAACTGAAAAACCTTGCAAGCTTGCCCATTGGTTCCTTGTTTATTTGGGGTTTTGCCATGTGACCTTATGAGGCAAGAAGCAAATTTACAAAGGAAGTCCCATTTTTAAGCTTAAACTTAAAAATGTGGATGAACCAATGTCTTTAAAATGAGGTTTCCAATCAAAATGATATATTGGATGACCTATTTTGGGTTTCTAGATCCTCCAAACCAATTTCCAAATTCAACTTTTTCAACTTATAAGCCCTTTTTTAGTTCATCTTTTGACCAATCATGCAATTCCATGCTATGAGCTTTTACAATCATTCATGACCTTCTTTCTTGACTTAAAATCACATTTTGAACAACTTTCATGTTTTGAGTTTTTCCATTTGAGGCTTGGAAATAGGAGATATGGCCTTTGCTTAAAAATGACCTATAACTGACAAATGACCAAAATACCCTTTTCTTGCCAAGACCATAAGTTGAGTTCCACACATCATATGAAGGAATACCATACCATTCTAGAAAGCTAATACAATGAGGAACAATTCTTATGTTGACCAGAAATTCATTTGAAACCTCCTTGAGGGGTAAAAATTGCTTGGAAGTCAAGTCACTTCTGCAGACAAAATTTCAGATACCTCAAATGACCTGTAACTTGCAAGGACCATAACTTGAGTTCTATAAATCTCCTTGATGTCTTCCACCACTCAAATTAAAGGTCTTGATATCCTCTACAAGTTCCATGTTGGCCAAGGATCCATTTGAAGCTTGCATTTTGACTTATCTTGCTTGGAAATTTGACCTAAACTAGGGGATTTTACACAGAAACCCTAATTTAGAGACTCCTCTTCTCCTTGATCTCTCTTGAATTCTTCTTAGCATAACAACATATCCTTGTTCTCCATGTCAAATGATGAACCCCACCTTTCTCCAATGGCCCTTAATGCTTTTAAATCAATCAATTGACCTAGGGTTGACCTAGGGTTGACCCATATGAAACCCTAGTTGACTGCCTTCATCTGCAATTCTTGTGGTCACCTCAACAACTTGTTTTCTTCCCCAAATGACTTTCTAAGCCTCTCATGATGTCTAGATGCTCTCCATGCCTTCAATTCACAACTCACAACCCCCTTGTTGACCCTCAGATGCCCTCAGATAGGAAATAGACTCAAGGCTTGATCTACTAACCTCTCTGCTCTCAAATTATTTTCTGATGACTTGAATGAGATTGAATTAGGATAATAACCTCTTGATAGGCCTCTAGAGATGAGAATAATGCTTGATCCCCTGTTAGATGACTTGCCATGCTATGCTATGCAGATGATTAGTCTATGTACATGCCTCTATATGCAAATGCTAATGATATTGAAACATAAACCAAGTGAATAAAGTTGAGCAAATTTTAGGGTGCAACAGCTGCCCCTATTCAAGCGACTTGGACCCGATTGGGTGAAGAGCGAACGGCCTTCAAACATTCGAGGTACGAGACGATTGAATACTAAGAACCCGGAAATTTGCCAACCGCAGAAATAAACTGCACCACTGTCTGGGTAACGACATCCACTGCTTGGATCTGACTGTTTGCAGCTGCTCACTGATCTCGTAACGACCACGCTGGGGATTGTCTTCACCGTTCTGAAAAGGATTCTGTCATAACAGATTGCTTGCTTGTCCACATTAGGACTCTGTCTGTCATCGATACGAAGAAATCTCAACTACAACCTGTCCACGTTAGGACTCCACTTGCTGTTAACCCAGAAAAATCTCGGCAACTCCGTTGGGGATAATTCGTCTGCATTTCCATAAACTGAATCGTCCACATTAGGAAAAACTCTTCCCCGTTAGGAGTAACACCTGTCCACGTTAGGAATCATCTCTTCTGCATCTGTCCACGTCAGGACTAAACTTTCCATCTTTCCACGTCAGGAAGCCATCCTCTTTCCACACAAGGAGAACTATATCAATCTGTCCACGTAAGGACTCCAATCTTTCCGCGTAAGGAATACAACTTTGGTTCTGAACCTGTCCACGTTAGGACTCACCTTTCCACGTAAGGAGTACATCATTCTTCCACGTCAGGAATCAACTTTTCTTGAATCCGTCCACGTAAGGACCCCAATCTCTCCATGTAAGGAAACCAACTCTTTCCGATTTGTCCGCGTCATGACTACATTTTTCCACGTAAGGAACGCCATCTTAATCTGTCCACGAAAGGACTCCGCTCTTTCCACGTAAGGAATCCTATTTTTTCGTAAGGAATCTCGTCTTTCCACGTTAGGAATAAACTCTTCCACGTTAGGAACTGACTCGTCCACGTCAGGACCCATCTTTCGTCTTGATTTGTCCACGTCAGGACTCAGGCACCTTCGACCTGCTGAGGAAATAAGACTTGTCCACGTCAGGACTCACACCTTTGTCTGATCTGTCCACGTCAGGACCCCTGCTTTGCCAACACGAAAAAAGATAACTGCTGAGAGTAACTGGTCCGCGTCAGGACACCAACACAAAGAGCACTCACTTTTGTTAACGTCATGACTTCCCCTTTCACCATCTCCGAGAACCCGAATCTGTCCACGTTAGGACTAACACATCTCATCAATCCGGGGAAATAAATTTGTCCACGTTAGGACGCCCACTTCGGAAGAAATCCCGTCATAATAGGAATAAGTTGTCCACGTCAGGGCTTAGCTCTCGATTGATTCCCACCCACAAACTTCTTAGCACCAACGTGACAGCGACTTTGGGGCGGACTCTATCGGGGATATCTGGGAACCAGACTACCGGATGCCTGCTCTGGTAACCGGGGGCAACTTCTGAAATTCCGATTCATGAAGCCCTTTTGATGACAAATAACTCTGCTTGAGAATAAAGAGAGACTTATCCTGGTAACTCTGTAGGGAATACTGCCGAAACTGACATTATCATTGAATATCTCATGCCGAGATCTTGAGCGTTTGGTAGTTCATTTGAGCAAGAGTTCTCTCCACCTGAACTGCTATAATACAGAAACTGCTTCAGCAAAATAAATGCTGAGGATAATGCCGACTCCGCCGGGAATAGCCAGATGCTACGGAATTATTCCAGTAAAATAAATGCCGGAGGGGTGAAGTCAACCATGCTGGGACGTTGGGAGCTTGAACCAAATACCCCGCTGAGGTAAACCCCTGCTGAGGAGTATAACTTCGCTGGGGAATAGCAGCTGTGCATAGTATGATCGGACTTTCTGCTGGAGAGTGAACTGATATTACACGGTATCCTTGACAAAACAAATGACAGGACCCACCACCAACTCTACTGGGGAGAGTCTTGATCTCCGGGTTCCACTGGGAGGAAAGAACGTTTGCTGAAAGGAGAGAACTCCGCTGGAGGTGGGACTATTCTCTCGGGGGGAAATCCACTGACTCCGCTGGGAGAGAGTGAATGACCCTGCGGGGAAAGATGAACCTGTCTGAATACAGCCTACCAATTTGGCAATATTAATCTTCTGAGGCTGAACCCCTCTGCTTGAAATAAGGAATCCTTCTGGGGGACATCACACTGCCTGCATACAGCCTACAGTCTTTGAATCGTCAATTCTTTTGCACAAGCTACGACTAGCTGGAGAGTTCGATCCTTCTCCAGGAAGAACCGGCATGACCTGCGTGAAGGATGAGTCTCTCGTTATTGCAATCTTTCGATCATCTTCCTCGTACGGTTATGAAACCTGCACAATCAAGACAAGACAAGCCTATGCAACCAAATAAACTCAGGTTAGTGACGTTATTTTTAGTTAATTCAAAGCTTTAGCAACTGTTGGCAAGGGCCAGCGACGTTATACTCATGCTAGTTTCATCAAACTTAGGCGTTAATCATGCACAAAACAGTAAAGAACAGTGTCAAATACTGAATAACGTGTTTTATTGATCGGGCCCCTGAATGGGCGGAGTTTTGTACACGGGATGTAACTCCTGAAATGAGGAAGCTACACAAAGCAAATATACAAGTATACAAGTATGCACAAGAAGCATAAATATTGACAACTTAAATTTGTACACATGTCGGCAACGGGATGCAGATGAACACCACGAACTGATCCTCCTATGACTCATCTGACTCTAATACTTTCCCGGTATCCCCACTTCTGAAAAGATTGTATCCGATAACTGGCTCCTCAAATGTATTCTCTCGCATTGATGCTTATTGCCATTATCAAATTCGGACCGTAGTCATTTGCCTTTCAAATCCCTAACTTTTGCGTGAACCGCCCTTTACGGGTTTTCAGTTCACCGGGATACCCTTTTTTGCCGAAGCCGCCCAGTGTAGGTTTTCAACTTCGCGGGTGTACACATTTTTTTTAATTTTATCCCTAACTTTTGCCCGAACCTTTCATTCTGTTTTTGGTTCGCCAGGATGCCCCATTTTTGCCTGGACTCTCTTTTTCTGTCCAGCGGGTCTATTTTAAGCAAAGTATTTTTTAACTGCGTCCGAATTCACAGGTGACGTGAAGTCTTCTCCGTCCATGGTGGACAACAACAACGCTCCTCCTGAAAAGACTTTACTGACAACGTATGGCCCTTCGTAGTTGGGGGTCCACTTGCCCCTGTGATCTGCTTGCGGCGGGAGAATCCTTTTCAGCACAAGGTCGCCCGTCTGAAAGCTTCGCGGATGTATCTTCTTGTCGTACGCTTTCTTCATTCGGCTCTGGTACAAACGACCGTATGCTAGAGAAGCTAGCCTCTTCTCATCCATCAAACTCAACTGATTCAACCTGTCTTTCACCCATTCTGCCTCGTCCAGCTGAACGTCTCGCAATACCCTCAGAGAAGGGATCTCAACCTCTAATGGTAGCACCGCTTCCATTCCGTATACTAACGAGAACGGGGTTGCCCCGGTTGATGTGCGTACCGTCGTACGATAACCGTGCAAAGCAAAAGGTAGCATCTCATGCCAATCCTTATAGGTCACTACCATTTTCTGAACGATCTTCTTGATATTCTTATTGGCCGCCTCGACAGCGCCATTCATCTTGGGTCGGTAAGGGGAGGAGTTGTGATGTTCAATCTTGAAGTTCTGACAGAGCTCTTTCATCATTTTGTTGTTCAGATTTGAACCATTATCCGTGATTATCCGCTCGGGAATCCCATATCGGCAAATGATATCTCTCTTGATGAATCTGGCCACCACTTGCTTCGTTACATTTGCGTAAGACGCCGCTTCCACCCACTTGGTGAAATAATCGATTGCTACTAGGATGAACCGATGCCCGTTAGAAGCTGTCGGCTCGATCTTTCCAATCATATCGATTCCCCACATCGAGAATGGCCATGGCGATGACATCACATTCAGAGGACTTGGAGGCACATGGATCTTATCAGCATAGATTTGGCACTTGTGACACTTCCTCGCAAACTTGAAACAATCAGTTTCCATGGTCAGCCAAAAATAGCCTGCCCGCAGCAGTTTTCTCGTCATAGCATGTCCACCAGCATGCGTACCAAAGGTACCTTCGTGTATTTCCTCCATGAGTAGTTTTGCCTCTCTTTCGTCTACACAACGCAACAGCACCAAGTCGTGGTTTCTTCTGTATAAGACGCCATCCGGGTTCAAATAGAAATTACCCGCTAATCTCCTGAGAGTCTTCTGATCTTGACTGGACGCCCCAGCCGGATACTCTTTATTCTTCAGGAAATTAAGGATATCGAAATACCATGGTTTTCCATCAGATGCTTCATCAATAGCAAATACATAAGCTGGCCTGTCTAGCCGAGAGATAATGATTCGGGGAGCTTCGTTCCAGAAGTTGACCTTGTACATGGAAGACAAAGTGGCAAGGGCGTCAGCCATTTGATTTTCTGCCCGCGGTACGTGATGCAATTCAACTTTGTCAAAGAAAGGTAACAACCTCCTTGCATAATTCATGTAATGTATCAAATTGGGCTGCCGTGTCTCCCATTCCCCTTTTATCTGATTCACCACCAGAGCTGAGTCTCCGTATACGTCTAGATGTTTGATTCGCAAATCAATGGCTTCTTCAAGCCCCATTATACAAGCTTCGTATTCGGCCTCATTGTTGGTAACGGCAAAGGTCAATCGGGCAGTAAACGGGATGTGCGACCCGTGTGGCGTGGTGATGATTGCCCCTATTCCGCTACCGTAAGCATTCACGGCTCCGTCAAATATCATCTTCCATTTGGACCCCAACTCTGGTCCCTCGTCTGGCAACGGCTCTTCACAATCTTTCATCTTTAGGTACATGATATCCTCGTCAGGAAAATCAAACCTCATCGATTGGTACTCTTCAATAGGCTGCTCCGCCAGATACTCAGACAGCACACTCCCCTTTATAGCCTTTTGCGAGACGTATTGAATATCATATTCAGTCAAGACCATCTGCCAACGGGCAATTCTACCTGACAACGCCTGCTTTTCAAACACATATTTGATAGGATCCATCTTCGAGATGAGCATGGTTGTATGATTCAGCATGTACTGCCGCAAACGCTTGGCGGCCCAGGCTAGCGCGCAACAAGTTTTCTCAAGCATTGAGTATCGAGATTCACAATCTGTAAATTTCTTACTCAGGTAATAGATCGCATGCTCTTTCCTCCCCGTCTCGTCGTGTTGACCGAGAACACAACCCATGCTTCCCTCAAGAACCGTCAAATACATTATCAAAGGTCTACCTGCCACTGGGGGTATCAGAATAGGAGGCTCCTGCAAATACTGCTTTATTTTATCGAACGCCTTTTGACAATTTTCGTTCCACGTCACAGCTTGATCTTTCTTCAACAACTTGAATAACGGTTCACACGTGGCCGTTAGGTGGGATATGAACCGGGCAATGTAGTTCAACCTCCCTAAAAACCCGCGTACCTCTTTCTCTGTTTTAGGCGTCGGCATTTCTTGAATTGCTTTTATTTTAGCAGGATCGACCTCTATTCCTCGTTCGCTTACGATAAACCCCAGCAGTTTACCCGATCTCACCCCGAAGGTGCATTTGTTAGGGTTCAGCCTCAGCCTGAACTTCCTAAGTCTTTTAAATAACTTCAGCAGATTCACCAGATGCTCTTCCTCCGTCTGGGATTTGGCAATCATATTGTCAACATAAACTTCGATCTCTTTATGCATCATATCATGGAAAAGAGTCGTCATCGCACGCTGATATGTTGCCCCAGCATTTTTCAAGCCGAAGGGCATCACTTTGTAGCAAAATGTTCCCCAAGGCGTTATGAAAGTGGTCTTCTCCATATCCTCCGGCGCCATTTTAATCTGATTATAGCCCGAAAAGCCATCCATGAAGGAGAATACGGAGTATTGAGCAGTATTATCAACTAACACGTCAATGTGAGGAAGTGGAAAATCGTCTTTTGGGCTTGCTTTATTCAAATCTCTATAATCTACGCACATTCGAACCTTGCCATCCTTCTTGGGCACTGGTACG
The DNA here is from genome assembly GCA_963859935.3 of Lathyrus sativus. NCBI lineage: Eukaryota > Viridiplantae > Streptophyta > Magnoliopsida > Fabales > Fabaceae > Lathyrus > Lathyrus sativus. The sequence continues at coordinate 216,470,570 of OZ012741.1, forward strand.
ATGTTGGCAACCCATGAAGGATACTTCGTCACAGCCAGGAAACCAGCGTCCCACTGTTTCTGAACCTCCTCTTTGATCTTCATTGCCATATCTGGTCGAGTTCTGCGAAGCTTTTGTTTGACCGGCAGGCAATCTTCTTTCAGTGGCAGGCGATGCACGACCATATCTGTATCGAGCCCTGGCATATCTTCATACGACCAAGCAAATACATCACTATACTCTTGGAGCATTTCAACCAGTCTCCGCTTGATATCATCCTGCAGCGCGGCTCCGATACGAATGTTTTTCTCAACCCCTTCCGACCCCAAGTTGATAATTTCGATGACCTCGTCGTGAGGCAGAATGGCTCTTTCCTCTTGCTTTACTAACCAAGACAGTTCTTCAGGAACGTCGCTATCTTCGACAACCTCTTCTTCGGCCTGAAACACCGGGTGCTCAAAGTCGGGACGAGTCATAGGTGGTTCAAGGATGTCATCTGAAAATGTTATCCTGCAAAAGGAATGGTTAAGTGCTTCAAAATGCGTATAAAGCGAATAACCACGTTGCCATTTTATTGAAAAATATAAAACAAGAAAGACAGGGATTACAGTGTTTGCACATGAAAAAACGCCATTTATTTAATGATTAATACGCAATGTTTATAACAACACAGCCCTAAGCAAATCATGATGCCCCGGGCAAGACATCAGATTGTTCAACAATTAATAAAGCAAAGCATTACTGTTTAAAAGTCACAGGAACAAGCTCCTGAATAGACCAGTTGCACAGTCCTTGTCCTGGCGTGCTTGGCTGAATCCAGGCATCCATATCACAGTCGATGTCTCCTTCATCAGACTCCGAAGCAGCATTGACAGTTTCGTGACATACTCCACTGGCAGAGATGGTGATTGGCGTTCTGAAACGGGGGGCCCCCACAGAAGGAGTTGATGACGACGGTTGGTATCCCAGCCCGAACCGGTCCATCTTCACAGGAATGTCCAGCACTTTGCCCTAGCCTTTGGCTTCTCCTGCTTCCACTAGAGCTTGAGCTTCTTTATACGACGAGACAGCTATCTCCGACACTTTGCTCGGCCCGGGACCCTTGTCCTTGATGCGCAAACCTTCGAATGCCTGGCAGGGCGTCTCGTGGATCTCTCCGTCGACTTCCACATATTTAAATGACGACAGATGGCTGACCAGGATGTCCTCTTCTCCGCACACGGTGACTACGCTATCTCCGACCATATATTTTAACTTCTGATGCAGGGTGGACGTGACTGCCCCTGCTCCATGAATCCAGGGTCTTCCAAGCAAGCAGCTGTACGCAGGCTGTATATCCATGATATAAAACTCCGTTGCAAACACTTCCGGCCCCACTTGCAGAGGCAAGGTAATCGATCCAAAGACTGTTCTCCGCGTGCCGTCAAATGCTCTGACTACCAAGTCGCTAGGTGTGCACAAAATTCCTCTAACATCCAACTTCATCATCGCCTTCTTGGGCAGCACATTCAAGGATGATCCGGTGTCAACCAATACGTGCGACATTACTGATCCTCTACACTCAACAGATACGTGCAGCGCCATATTATGATCTCTCCCTTTCGGAGTCAAGTCGAAATCAGTAAATCCCAGACTGTGGCCTGCGTTCACATGTGCCAACACTCCTTCTAGCTGATTTACGGAGACGTCTTGGGGTACGAAAGAAGTATCCAGGACTTTCAGCAACGCATTTCTGTGAGCTTCCGAACACAACAGCAATGACAGGATAGATATCTTGGACGGTGTCTGCTGCAGATGCTCCACAATCTTATAATCACTTTTTCGAATCAAGCGCATGAACTCTTCTACATCCTTCGATGCTGCTTCTTTTTCACTTGCTTGCACCGGAACATTTTCAACCACTTTCCCTTTTCCTTTCGCTAGTCTTTCAGCCTCCACTTCAGGAGATATAAAGATCCGGCCACTCCTTGTCATGCCTCCTGAGCCGACAACATTATCCACCGTCTCGGCTGGCTGTTTATTAACATCAATTTTTATTCCGTCACAATATACTTCCAACCCATATGACCATGGGACTGCTTTCGTGCTTTCGTACGGGATCGGCCCGACTTTAGTTATGGTGATCGGTGGACGCCGAGCTGGTGCTGCAATAGTGATCGTCTTCCGAGGAATTGTCACAGTGGCCACATCATTCTGATTATCTGCTACTGCCCCCGCGGGTTCTTCAGTGGCTGCTTGATCAAACTGCAATATACCTTCATCAATTAAAGCCTGAATGCCCTTCTTCAAATCATCACACCCTCCAGGTAGGGTCCAACAGTCTAAGCAATATTCATCACATCCCGGGTAAACACCCCCTTGCAACAATCGGCTCTTTATCTCGCTCAGCGGCGTCTTTAAATCTACAACATTCATAATCAGATTCAACCCTTCCTCAGTTAGAATGGCATTTGCCCCATGATGAGGCATGGGTTTCTGCACTATATTCGGACCTGCCGTTCCGAAATTGATGGTCTTGTTGTCCAAAAGATCCTGCACAACGTGCTTAAAAGCATGGCAACCTTCTATATCGTGACCCGGGGCCCCCGAATGAAACTCACAGTGCCTGCTTGCATCGTACCCAAACGGGGGAGCTCCCGTTATTGGTGCCAGAGTTCTTTTCTCTACCAAGTTTAATCCCAACAATGTCTGCAACAAATCCGCATAGGTCGAGGGAGGCTTCTCGAACACTCTCCTTGGTTTATTACCCTGGAATCTTCGCTGAGCCTGCTGCGCTCCCTGCTGAGGCTGCTGCTGCTGTTGCATTGGCTGCTGCTGAACCGGTTGTTGTTGCTGGACCGATGTTTGTTGGTATGGGATAGTAACGCTCGCCACCTGCTGCGGTTGACGATATTGGTTTCGTCCCCTGCCTCGGCCTCGGCCTCCAAATACTGCGCTTGCCTCGCCCTGACGGCGCCCACCATAAGCTTTCCTATTACTGCTGGATGCAGTTTATTCCTCGACTTGGAACTTTCCTTGCTTGATGTTACGTTCAATCTTTTCCCCCATCAGAATTAGGTCTGAAAAACTGGCCAGAGACGTGTGAAACAGCATATCATGAAACAGACCTGTGAATGTGCCGACAAACATGTCATTCATTTCCTTATCTTCTACCGGAGGACGGACCCTGGCAGCCATATCGCGCCACCTTTGCGCGTACTCTTTAAAGCTCTCCCCCTTCTTTTGCGACAGCCCGGCCAACTGGACCCGATTGGGTGCCAAGTCGCTGTTATACTTGTAATGGGCTACAAATGCCTCTGCTAATTGCTTCCACGTCTTGATATCAGTTGGCTCCAACCCCATGTACCACTCTAGGGAAGGGCCCGACAGACTATCCTGAAAGAAATGCATCAGCATTCTTTCATCAGTTGAGTATGCAGACATCTTTCTGTAATAAGCTCGTACATGCACTTTTGGACACGTATCTCCTTTATACTTGTCAAACGCAGGAGCTTTGAATTTAATTGGCACCCTTAAACCGGGTACCAAGCCCATTGTTGCCATGTCCAATCCCACAGCACTTTGGTTTAAGACTCCCCTCATCTGCTCTTCCAGCATTCTGATCTTCTGGGAATCATCCATCGGCCCTTCAAAACCTCCTCCGGAGAAGGCGTCTTCCTGCTGATCTTCTTGCCACATACCGTTTCCAGCCCCATACCCATCATATCCATTATTACGTCCTGCTCTGATCTGATTCATTCCCGGACCTCGGCCTCTGTTGCCGTACCCTTGAACACCTCCAGCAGGACCAAAAGCCATAAATCCAGTACCGTTTCCGTTTCCAAAGCCTCCGTAACCCTGATTGGTCGCGCCATAACCGTCTTGCCCAAAGCCTTGAGCATTAAAGCCGTACTTGCCAGTGTTATCGAATCCCTGATCGTTGAACCCGAATCCAGCATTGACAAAGCCGTTGCCTCCCATATTGTCACCCAAATTGACATCCCCCAGCCCAACGTTATGGACAGCAGTCTCATTTCCAACTCCGACGTTACCATTTACAGCAGCGGTAGCGTTGTTAACATTAGCAGCAGGTGTATTGATTACAGGCGGAGCCACTGGCGTGGGAGTGCCGTCTCCATGAACAGTATCGACCCGCACAGACTGATGATCTTCATTACCATGACCAGCGCTTCGGGCCAACAGAGGCTGGACCATGGCCTGCAAATTCTCCTGCCCTTTCGCAATAGCTTCCATGGTCTGCATGAAGAGAGCGAGCTTCTCGCGCACATCTTGCATCTCGTTCTGCATTTGATCCATGATCCTTCGACAGTTGGTGCGGGTAGAATAGTGGTGCGGATGTTGATCTGCAATCCTGGAAAGTACCTGGTACAGAGCAGGACATAAGACACTTATTCAAAAAATTACCTGTAATGCAATATGCGTATGAATGCAATGCAATGTGTCTGTGCATTAGGGTGATTCATTCCCCCAGTTCTAGTGTGAAGGTGCCAGTGCAGTGAGAGTGTTGACAATAGGAATATCGGAGCTGAATCATAGAAAGCCTTATATATTGCAGGGAAAATCAATAAGCCCAGAGTACAATATCACTGAGAGTACAATAAGAAGGCATGACCTCAATCAACAATCCTGGTGATGGTCAGCACTATGCAAATAAAGCATACAAGTTACTATATGAAATGATCAAATCCTCCCGAAAGTCTGGTACTCTTCTATCAACTTCTTGGTCTCCGGATGGCTTGGTCGATCAAGCAGCCATTCAACAAGCTGGTTTCTCCTCTTAAGTACACGGCGTACGTCTTCAGCAGTTTCTTCCCATGTGGCTTCCCCGAAGCAATCTTCTAGCTTTCGCTTCTGAGACACCGCTTCATCTCTGGATTTGATTGCCTTGTTCAGTGCATGCTGGACACTATACCGGGTCATTACTTCTTCCTCACACTTCTTGATGCTAGACTTCAACTTCTCTTCGAGGTCGGAGATTTGCTGCTTCAACTTATCTTCTCTCATCTTATTGTTGGTGAGAGTAGCATTCCAAGTCTTATTGCAAGAGGAGATTTCTTGGTGTGCTGCGTCGAGCGCCTTCTTTTTGGCTTCCAGCATGTCATGGGAGCTTCTGAACTCTTGCCCCAGACGTTCGCGCTTCTTCCTCTCCTCAGCCAACTCAGCCCCTAATCTGTTCATTAGCTCAATCTGCTGTTGGAAAGCATACACGGCCTTGTTTTTCTCACTGCGTACCTGGGCTAACTCTTGCTCTAACCCTTCATTAACCTTCACCAAGGCTTCCTTTTCCTTCACAACTTGCTCGTAGACTTCCCTAGAAACAGTAGTTGGCTCCGCTACCGGAATGGGAACAAGAATTGGTGCGTCTGGAAACGGCATCCTCAACTGACTAGCCCTTTCCTGAATCCAAACTCTATAAGGTGCATAGGCCTGACAGTCATTCTTTCCTAACAACGGTTTCCCTCTGCGGTTAATACGCGTCCAGGCATGCTGCAACTTGGCTAATAACTCCCCCTTCACGTCACCTGTGAAGTACAGAGATTCCTGTACTTCTTCCTCCTGAGGTGGATTCTTCAGTGCATATCCGAACTGGCGAATGAATAGAGAAGGGTTGTAATTGATACACCCTTTTCTTCCTATCAACGGCACATTAGGGTACCCAGAACAACTGAAGACGAGCTCAGATCCCAACAGGTCTCGATCAAACCACTCCATATCTTCCGACGATAGCCTCATCAGGCGCTCTGGCCAACCAGCTGGGACTGTAGTCTCTGCAACAGATCTTCTCTTAGGAAGGTGACTCTCAAACCACCTACTCAACAAGGGTACACACAGATGAACATTCTTCCCTCTTCCCTTCTCATTCTTGTAATGCAGTGAGTGGTAGAGATCTCCGAGTAAGGTAGGTACAGGATTACCAGCGGCAAACAAGTAGAAGGCGTCGAAGTCCACAAAATCCGGTATATTGGGGAACAGTACTATGCCATAAATGCACAAGGCCAACACAGCATTGAAAGCAACCCAGCACCCGCTCTTGGCATACTCTTGGGCTTTACCAACTAAGAATTGGAGTGAGAAGCCTGGAACTCCACGGGAAACAGTAGTCACAAGTTCAGAAGCATCAATATGCAAGGCTTTTGCCAAATCCTCCGGCTTGGGCTTGGCGTCATAATGAATGAATGGAACCTGGTTCTGCACGGGCAGCTCAACATACTCAGCGTATTCCTCCAGGGTTGGTCCCATAATAAAGTCAGAGAATGTAAAGCACCTCAAAGCAGGGTCGTAGAATTGCATCAGAGCATACAGCCCATCTAACTCTACCTCTGTAGGTTTGCACACCAACCTCAATAACCTACCATAGCTCATCCGGAAGCTCCTACGAACACCCTTATCAGCAAGAGAGATCAACCCAAGTAGAGGAACAATATCAGGTGTAGGCAATTTGTAAGCAACCGTTCTCCTTAAGCTAGTCATGATCAAACACTCAGAAGTCTGGGCACTAGAACTAGGGAAATGCAAATGCACCTGCAGCACAGACACACGTTAGTGAAATGCAAATGGTAATGGATATGCAGTAATGCAATGCAAGTAACATGCAACAGGGACCAAAGCTGTAGCTGAATAGCCTGGACCATATCAAGAAGTCTCAGATAGATTCTCTAGAAGTCCTCAAACCCTGGTCTCAGATAGACCTAAAACAAAGCTCCAATACTGGTCTCTGATAGACCCCATAATCACAACCAGAATGGTCTCTGGCAGACCTCAAATCATATCTCCCACTGGTCTCTGATAGACCTCAGAACACATCTCCAAATAGTCTCTGACAGACCTCGAAACACACCAACTGGTCTCTGACAGACCTTAGAACCCTCCATAAATATCCAGGATCCTGATCAAGAAACAAACCGGTGGTCTGAAGGTCTAGTTACCTGCATAACCCTGAATCCCCTCACAGGTGGGTGGCCCTATAACTGGCACAAGGTACGGCATCCTATGCGGTCGTCGGCGTCACAGACTTTCAGGGTTGATGATACGATTCCCAGAAGGAGTGGCATCATCAATTCCTGAAGAGGCCTCACTTAGCCAACTTCCAAATGATCGGTCCCCAGAGTCGACAATCCAACTAACCAGCAACCCACGCCAACCAAAGGAAGGGGCAGGAGGCCAACCAGAGGAACCTCGTCTGAGTGTAGATTTCATGGGACACCGAAGCAAGCAAAGCAAGCGGGCGCCCACTAATTTCTACTCTAATTCTAGGTGCACTCAAGCCCAGGTCCGGCTTATCTCTCAATATCAGAACACCCGTCACACCCCAGATACAGCAACAATAATCAATATATAAAGCTGAAAATACAAGGTTAGAAATATAAAATAACTCCATACAAAATCCTCGACGGGAAAACAAGCGTTAGGATTGACTCTCTCAAGGGACGTTGGATCCCAAATGCATAAGAACCATCGCAGTCCTTAGCAGCCAGGGGACGTTGCCTCCCCAGCAGAGTCGCCAGCTGTCGCTACTGCGAAAATCGGCGCCGGCTGAACAGAAGAGTCGCCACCGTGCGTTATTTATCCCACGGGAGGGAAAGGAAACGCTCAGAGTAAACCTCGCACAACATGGGAAAGGTATGGTCGTCGCAACCAAAACCTGGATTCGGGAGTCGGTTACGCAAGGGGAAGGTATTAGCACCCCTCACGTCCGTCGTACTCGACGGGATCCACGCTTGTTTTCGGGTATGGATTGTTATTCTATCTAAACTATAGGTCAAGGGTTAAAAAGAAAATAAAATGAAAATAAAAATGACTCGGCAAAGTATCGCACTTTATGCCTATGTATTCCCGCCTGGAACGAGAAATCAGAGTCAACGTAGTTCGCCTACCTACGGGAAAGGAGGGGAAGGTTGCTCGCTAGGATATCGTATCCTATGCCTACGTACTTTCATACAGCATGAAAGATCAGAGCAAACGTAGTTCGGGCCACGTACGACACAAGTCTGTCTGTTGTTGATTTTATTCCTTCTGAAAAGGTTTTCTTGATTAACAGTCCCGGCGGACAAAAATGACGCTTTGATGAGTTCACCTTCTTTTACGAAAGAAGTATCTTTTATTGTGTTTGAAATCTTTATGTGTTTTTCTGTTTGTTTTGAGAAAGAAAGAGACAGAACTCTAACCTACGGTTGCGAAGGGAATCAAACTAACCTAATGTTATCATGCATGGGTTAAGACCTAGTGTCTATCATGCCCCTCTCTTGCACAGAGAGAAACAGAGATCCTACGGGATAGGCAGAAACAGAAACAATATCAGATATATACAGTAAAACAGTAAAATGCATGGATGCAACAGTACAAGCGAGGCAAGGGAGTCCTACTCAACCTCGAACCTGGAAAACAATAGGCAAAAGTGAACAGGCTTCACCTTCAACCCAACAGGGTAAACAGCAAACAATACAGTCCAGAAAACCAATCAATACATCAAGAAATGAAATACAGCAAAAATAGACAGCCACAGTAGCTATGCATCAACATCTGGCTTCAAGTAATCTCCAATCAGCTACAGGCTTCAACAAGCATCAATCTCCATCTTCATGACCTTCAGGCAAGGGCTTTGATCATCAGTCTTCTATCTGCAATGGCTTTTCTTCAAGCTCAAACCTCCAGGATGAGGGATTAGTCACAAGAGTGAATTGGGTGTTAAGCAATCAGTTGACTACCAAGGGTGGTGAACAGACTGCTTCTAACACAAAAGACATTTTCTCTCAAGAGTTCTATCTCTTAGACACTATCACCAAGCCTTCCAAAGGAAGGGGGTGAGTGTCTTAGAGAGACTCTGAATCACAGAGAAGAATGGATGCAGACAAGGCAATCCATGTTTGAGAAACAAACTTTCTAATCTAGAGCTCTGCCTAGCTCCTAACCCTAATCTCCTCAGCATCTACTAGCAAGAAACTCCTCCTCAACTTTGGAAGTTGATCTTTAATCTCTGGATCTCCAATGGTCTTCATCTCCTCAAGTCTTCAGCTCTCCCAGGTCCCCAGACAAACCCAATACCCAAACAAGCAAGCAACAATCCCCAGAGGGCACACCACACCAGTCAATCAGATATACAGAGTAATAGCAGTAGGGGAATCCTGACTTTTCTAAGGGGATCTAATAACTACCCATAGCCCCTATAGTCCCATAGCTAAACTATTCAAACCCTAAGTCCTAAGGGAAAAGAATCAAATATCCTAAGTCATCACCTAAAAAACCCTAATTTTATCCATGTTATTCATACTTACACTAATCACCTAAAATTAATTTCTAAAAATGGGAACTAAAATGAATCTACAAGTTGAATATCTAAACTAAACAACCTAAAAAGAATGGACAAAAAATATTAAAGCAACTAATAGAACAAAAATTAACAAATTCATGTATGAAATGAAGCACCTAAAATATGCATTTATTTGGAAAATATGGGAAAAATAGCAAATAAAAAATAAAATGCAATTTTTATTTTTTATAATTTTCTAGACTCTTTAAAGAAAATTATGCAAAAAGAACCATCAAAAAATAATGATTTTTCAATTTTATGTGATTTTTATAAAATGCATGAAAAAGTGAAAAGAAAATAAGAAGAAATATGAAGAAATAAATGGGAGGGGTGAGAATAGCAGTTCGCTGCAGTTGTAATCCATGGTGGGCTGGAAAAGGGGGCGCGAATAATAATATCACCAGGCCCAATGCGCTTCAGGAAATTAACTGGAAAAATGCCAGAAAAATAACAAAGAACTCGGTGCAGGAAGCAACAATATCACGTGGAAATGGTTGGGCTTATCCAAAAGGGGGTGTGCATAGGAATGTTGATCCAAGGCCCAGAACGGTACCATTAGTGAAACGCAGCATTTCACATGCTAGCCAAGTCCTCACAGTCTGAAACGAAATCTTGTCCACACGATTTGATCCCTTGGTCAATGGTCCACGCGCATCCAATGGTATACGATCCATCTTCCCCATTTGAATCAGTTTGGAGCCAAAACTCCATGGAAGCTCAAGCTTGGAACCTCCAATGTCAACACTCGAATCCTCTCAATTCTTAATCAAAATTCACGAAATAAAAGCCTAACATGATCCATTTTTCATCCTGAATTCACTCATGTCATCCACATCAATTTATATCACCTATATCATCGAACCCGATCTGAAATCCAAGAATGCTCATCCCATCCATCACCACTAATCAACAAAATTAATACATCAAACTCTTCCTGACCTCACGCTGATCAAATATCCTTAACAACCTAGGGTTCTAGAGCCTTATCCACAGGGTTCTATGTCCAAACAGAAATTGCACACACACATTAATCTTCATCAAATTCCATCAAACTGTCCAGAAACCAACCTCTAACCACCTAGAGTATGTCTACCCTAACAATTCACTAAGATTTCCTCTAATTCGAGCCAAATTAAGAAAAGTACCAACCTGGAAAAATGATGAAAACAGAAGGCGATTTTCTTCAATTCAAGGCTTGTAAGATTCCAGGATCAGTCAATGTATTGGTATCTTGCTTCTGTTTGCAATGATTCTTCCTCAAACGGCTTGGATCACCATAACAGAATCTGACTTGCAGTTGAATGTGCAGAAACTCAAGAACACGATTTGGACTTGAATTTCCTCTGATTTTGATTGTCACACACTCAATGATGATGATAGAATTGGATCAGATCAAGAAATTGAACAGAATGGAGAAGAAATGAAGAATTGGAAAATGACTTGCTATGGAAGAACTTTGATTTCAATCTCTCTTTCTGCAGCAATTCTCTCTAACCTCTGCATCTGAGCACATCCCAAATTACTTATAGATGGTGTAAGAATGATCTAGAAGGGACTGGAACAATCCAATGAGAAATTGGATATCTCACTTCATGAGATTTTTGATTCCATGCTAAGCATATGCCATTCCTTGTTCAAGCTTGCACACTCCTCACTTCTCCTTTGAAATTCTCCTTAGATGGTATTTTGATTGAACTGAAAAACCTTGCAAGCTTGCCCATTGGTTCCTTGTTTATTTGGGGTTTTGCCATGTGACCTTATGAGGCAAGAAGCAAATTTACAAAGGAAGTCCCATTTTTAAGCTTAAACTTAAAAATGTGGATGAACCAATGTCTTTAAAATGAGGTTTCCAATCAAAATGATATATTGGATGACCTATTTTGGGTTTCTAGATCCTCCAAACCAATTTCCAAATTCAACTTTTTCAACTTATAAGCCCTTTTTTAGTTCATCTTTTGACCAATCATGCAATTCCATGCTATGAGCTTTTCCAATCATTCATGACCTTCTTTCTTGACTTAAAATCACATTTTGAACAACTTTCATGTTTTGAGTTTTTCCATTTGAGGCTTGGAAATAGGAGATATGGCCTTTGCTTAAAAATGACCTATAATTGACAAATGACCAAAATACCCTTTTCTTGCCAAGACCATAAGTTGAGTTCCACACATCATATGAAGGCATACCATACCATTCTAGAAAGCTAAGACAATGAGGAACAATTCTTATGTTGACCATAAATTCATTTGAAACCTCCTTGAGGGGTAAAAATTGCTTGGAAGTCAAGTCACTTCTGCAGACAAAATTTCAGATACCTCAGATGACCTGTAACTTGCAAGGACCATAACTTGAGTTCTATAAATCTCCTTGATGTCTTCCACCACTCAAATTAAAGGTCTTGAGATCCTCTACAAGTTCCATGTTGTCCAAGGATCCATTTGAAGCTTGCATTTTGACTTATCTTGCTTGGAAATTTGACCTAAACTAGGGGATTTTACACAGAAACCCTAATTTAGAGACTCGTCTTCTCCTTGATCTCTCTTGAATTCTTCTTAGCATAACAACATATCCTTGTTCTCCATGTCAAATGATGAACCCCACCTTTCTCCAATGGCCCTTAATGCTTTTAAATCAATCAATTGACCTAGGGTTGACCTAGGGTTGACCCATATGAAACCCTAGTTGACTGCCTTCATCTGCAATTCTTGTGGTCACCTCAACAACTTGTTTTCTTCCCCAAATGACTTTCTAAGCCTCTCATGATGTCTAGATGCTCTCCATGCCTTCAATTCACAACTCACAACCCCCTTGTTGACCCTCAGATGCCCTCAGATAGGAAATAGACTCAAGGCTTGATCTACTAACCTCTCTGCTCTCAAATTCTTTTCTGATGACTTGAATGAGATTGAATTAGGATAATAACCTCTTGATAGGCCTCTAGAGATGAGAATAATGCTTGATCCCCTGTTAGATGACTTGCCATGCTATGCTATGCAGATGATTAGTCTATGTACATGCCTCTATATGCAAATGCTAATGATATTGAAACATAAACCAAGTGAATAAAGTTGAGCAAATTTTAGGGTGCAACAGTATGGAGAGTATTGTTTTTCATAGTTTTCTATGTATGATTTTCGGTATATTTGTGGTTGATGTAAGGTTTAGGCATTTGGAATTAATTGTGGGAAATAGGGAAGTAATCGTAAGATTCTGAGAGGATGGCCAAATGGCCAAATGGTATGTATCGTTGAATAATAACATAAAATTTGTGGAAAACCTTAGGCCTTTATGGCAAAACCTGTAGGATTAGTGGTCAATATTTCTGACTGTCTGATATGTAATTGTGGGAAACCTTAGGCCTTCGTGGCCAAAAGCTTGATATTTTTATATGTCTGACCCTGAAGGGATTAAATATTAGATAGTAAGTAATTTTAATGCCGTAGGGTGTAATTGAAGGAAAAATTGTGACATGTTGTCCCTATAGGAATAAGAATATTCAAATGTGAGTAACTCTGAAGTACTCAGAGTAATTGCAGGAAATAGTGTTTTAGGCGTTGCAAATGTTGCTAGATGAGCCTGCTAAACCATAGAAGTTGTGTTGTTATTGTCGTATAACCTTAGGAATGTTTTAGTGATGTTTTGGGTACATTGAGTGAGTGATTCGTAAGAATAATTGAGTAAAAATCAGTTCCGGAGCGTAACAACGTCTTTCTGTCCGTCACGACTGTTCATGTTTTCGGTCGAAATTGTTTTGGACATAACTTTGGATCCGTAAGTCCATTTTGACCCCCGTTCGAAGCGTTGGAAAGCTAATGAAAAGAGCTATAAGATAGAATAGATAATGGAATTGTTTTCCCAATATTTTTATATCTAATTATGTTTGAGAAGTCAATTGTGTATATGTTTTAGTAACGAATCATGTTCTGGTTCAATGATGTCTTGATGTTTTGATTCTGTGATTTCTGTGATGGGTTGCTGTGATTATGATGGTGGGTTTTGCGTGAGATGTACATGATGTTAAGATGATTTCTATGATGTATTGATTGAATTAACTTTATGAATTGACGAGCTATATGATAACATGAGTATGACGGTGAGGTTGTGTGTAATAGGCGATAGTATGAGGATTACCGTGAGTATGATTTGATGAAATGATATGAGAGAATATGAGATAATATTATGACAATATGACGTATGATGATTAATATGACGAATTATGATAATATGATGTATGATGATTATGATGATAAGATATGAGGATATGTTGTACGATGATGATTACTGTGATGAGATATGATAACATTGTGTGCGATAATGATTAGTTTGATGAATTATATGATGAAACGATGTGTGATGAGGATTATTATGATGTGCTGTGATAACGTGATGAATAATGATGATTATTATTATGAGCTATGATGAGATGATGTATTATGATGATTACTTTGATGAACTATGTGATAACATGATGTTGTGACGTTTATGTGATGATGATGATTACTGTGATGAACCATGTGATGACATGCACTGTGATGTTTTGTGTGATGATGATGATGAACATGAAGAATGATGATGCACCTGTGATGTTATAGTGAGGATTCTTATTGTGACGCGTGCATCATGCATTCATGTGCATCCGGACTTCGGTTCTGGGCTTTGAGTATTGTGGCTTCAATCCTATTGTGTGGATGTGAAGTATTGAGATATGCTCCAATCCTATTGATGGGGATCTATGGAGGGTTGGTGGCCAGTGTCCATCGAGCTGTGATGATTGGTACCACGTGCATTGAGTTGTGTCGCATTACATTGAGAAGTCTTTTGTATGAATTATGACGTTGTGGCCTTTGAGGCACTTTAGGGATATCAATGTGTTGAATATGAGTAATGTGATTGTGTATAATAATAATTATGAGTAAAATGCCATTTATGCACTAATTGTCATACATTGATTATTATGAACTGTTTTATTCACCCTGCCTGTTTGAATGTTACCTCCACGTGGGTAACGTGCAGATGAGCCAGTTTAGCCGTGGACGCCGTCGAGGAGTATTTTGAAGTGTTTTGAGCGTTTTAGTCTTTTAGTTACTTAGAGGGTCTTGCTCTGATATGTAACATCGGGTTGGGTTCTTTGAGTTGATTTTATATTAGTGGGTTATTTTCCTTCTTTTCCCTTTTGAGGAACACTTTGACTTATGCTTTGAGTTCCATTGTTTTATGATGTTTTGATGTACTTTGAGGAAAACCCGTAGTTACGGAGTATGGACCTATTTTGATGACTTTGAGAAATGTAAGCCCTTTTAGTGTCTTTTTAATGAGATTTAATTATTCACTCTGATATTTGTGTTATTTTGTCTTGGTAAATTTTGGGGTAGAAAAAGGGTGTTACATTAGTGGTATCAGAGCCTGGTCGGTCCGTCCGGCCAAGTTGTCTAATGTTGTTGGTTCCCTTGTATGCAACATGTGTGTGAAAACACTGTCGGTACATGTTTGTTTTCTAACCTTTGTCTGCAGAAGTGGGAATGCTTCAAGTGAGGGAGAAGCTAGTGCTTCTCCAGGATGCTGCAAGTGTGGAGTTGTGGCTCAGTGTGTCGACGAACGCTCTTATAGTTTGGTAAAGATGGTTTGTACCCCATCATGATTTTTGGCTGTCTAATGACAAATTGAGGAACTGATGACCCTTAATCTCTTGTTGATAGTATTTGGGATTATGTTGGATGGGATAGACGTGTCTTGCAAGCTTGAATGGTGTGGGCAGTGATTTGTTTTGAGTTAAGCTAAGTGCTTAAGAATTGCTTTGATGAGTCGGTGCGAGAAGGTAATGAGATGTTTATTTTGATGGAAACTTTTAGTGTTAAAGAAAGTGGGGAAGTTGGTGGCTTGCCAATTAATTGTTATTGTCCAGAGTTTTTCCTGATGAGATAAGTGATTTACCGCCGGAATGTGAAGTGGAGTTGTGATTGGCTATGTTACGGAAACTAGTCTGATATTGAGAGCTCTATATTATATGTCTGTTTGAATGGTCGAGGAATTAAATTGATTGAGTAGTTTTGAGACTTGTGTCTGGTGTGTGTGCTAAGGCAGCAGATGGTGAGGTCGAGTACATGGTGGACAATGATTTCTGGTGATTGTGAGAAGAGGTCGGGCGTGGAATGCAATATTGGTGTACTTGAGGTTTAAAATATTTCGAAGTTGAAAATGTGCTGGATGGCTTCGTAAGTGTGAAATTGATGTTGTACGTTGAATTCCGAGGTTGCAGATTTTTATGGAATCGAAATCGGAGATACGGAAGTCATTCAACGGTCGAAAACAGAATTTGGACTGTCATGTTCGCCGAGCGTTCGCCGAGCGAAAGGTCCTGGGCAGAATAATGTTGTTTTCGTATTTTTGTCATAGCGGGAGAACCGTAACTCGGAATGGCGCACGGTTCGAAGCATTGGAAAGCTATTCTAATGGTCTATGTGATGGTGAAGTAGTGGCATGGAATTAAGTTATTTATTGATGGACTATATTCGGATTTGTAGTAAATGCAGAAAGTGAGGTTTGTGTTTCCGCCATAACTCACGAATTGAGTGTCCGTTTGACATGGGATTTTTCATACTTATTTGAGCGAGTCAATGGTTGTATTAATTGATGATATTTTGATATATTCGAATAGTATAGAGGATCATGTTGAACATCGGGAACATGAGTTATCAGTGTTGGAGAAGAAGCGGTTATATGCCACTGTGAAGAGAGTTTCAAAGAGTTTTTGGGAGAGCTGTCAACAGCTTGTG
This sequence comes from Lathyrus sativus, assembly GCA_963859935.3. NCBI lineage: Eukaryota > Viridiplantae > Streptophyta > Magnoliopsida > Fabales > Fabaceae > Lathyrus > Lathyrus sativus. Next base: position 216,486,629 of record OZ012741.1, read on the forward strand.
TGTTGATTTTTGCCGAATCCAACTGGACTATTTGTTGTGTTGTGTGATTCTTTGTTGATAAGATTGGGAGGTATGTTAAGTGCAACATCAACGAGTTTTAGTTATGCTTTAAGGAAACTTAAAGTACATAAGAGGAAATAATTTGGACTTCTGAAGGATTATGGTTTTGGATTGAATTACCATTCGGGTAAAGCAAACGTGGTAGCTGATGCATCGATTTGGAAATCTTTGTATATACTGATATTGATGGTAAAAGAGTTAGAACTGATTGGACAATTTTGTGATGTGAGCTTGGGTTGTGAAGAGACTTCTTATGGAGTTTAGCTTAGTATGGTGGAGCTACTAGTGGTATTCTTGATGAGATTCGAGAAGGTCAAGAATCTGGTTTGAGTTGGTAAGTTGGTTGAATTTGATGAATTAAAGTCGAAGGGTCGAATTGCAGATTGATGAAAATGGTATCAGAAGATGTCGTGATAGAGTTTGTGTTTCAGATATTGTTGAGCTGGGATAAGAGTATTCTTGAGGAAGGACATTTAAGTGGATTGAGTATCCATCCCGGTGCTATGAAGATGTAACCGAATTTGAGGAAATTGTTTAGTGGCCATAGATGGAGAGAGAAGCGGATTGGTCAGGATTTGAAGAGTACAGGTAACATTTTGAAACATAGAAAGAAGGATTTAGACAGAGCGTATATGGAGATATCCAAATTCAATGAGCAATAGGACGCTACAGTAACTGCCAACAAGAGTAGGGAAGACCAGCTTCACAGTCAGATTGATAAGCTGAAGGCGCAACTCAAGGTCAAAGAAAGAGAGGTGTTGGTAGAATCATCTCGTAGTTGCACGAGTGAGAAGAAACTCCATGAGACTATTTTAGTGCTTGAAGAGCTCAAGATTCGGGGAGGTTTGAAGAAACCCAGGCTGGAAGACGCCTTTAGTGAAGATTCTTAGGAAGATTCCTATCATTGTCTCAGGGATGTGTCACACCCTAATTTCTGACCCTAATATCCCACCTCTCTGTACACCGTCTAGCATAACATCTTTAGGCCATGCACTCAATGCGTGCGTGCTATATCACTAACAGGTTCATGCAAGAATATTGGTTTCAAGTGGAGATAACATTCTTTCTCACAGTCAAATACGTCAAGACGCAACCAAGGGATTCAGAGCTAAAAGAGCACGGTCAAGTAGAAACTAGTTAGGGTTTTATGGCAAGATGAATTTCAAGTTGTATTCTTATTTCCAAGGATTCCTCAAGATATGGTTCATGTGAAAAGAGCATCGTTGTCTAAAAGTTCGCTTGAAGTTTCATCAAGTTAAGATGTTTCCGAAAAAAGGGTTGTAATTGATTCTTGATCAAATTAAATATTAAGACTATTGGGTTCATCAATTCAAATTTCTCAATATGACATCAAGTTCCTAAGCATCCTTTTTTTATTAAGAATTTGATTTAAAGAGGATGTATTGTGCTCCCAATGACAAAGGATTTGCTTGGCCTTCCTTGTTTGATGGTTATTCACAATATAATAAACCTCATGGCGTTTCATACTTAAGAGACACCCTCATATCCTCAGGATAGATTCCCTTAGATTTTTAACTTAGATAACTTATAGATTAAATCCCCTATTCTCATAAGAGAATTAGACAGGATTCGTCTATGCAACATAGTTGAGAAAGACGTAGAATCTTTTTCGCTTGAGAGAGGTATGTGGCATACTCATCGATTATAGATCCGAGTTGGAGCCATTCTATCAATGTGAAGCAAATACCGCCTTCCATATATTTGTGGTGGTTTAAGTCGAGTATTTTTCCTAAGATGATGGTTTTTCTCTTCTCCTAGAATCAATCAACAAACCTTCTCCCCAAGAACCTTGGCCACAGTCAAGAGTTCCTCACCCTTATTAAGGGGAACTATGAATGCTCTGATTCCATTCCCTTCAGGATAAGTAGGCACGAGATGCGATGTCTTGGCAAGCATACTTAGGACTAACATCTTAGGTCTCTCCCCTTTACCTTTTCACCCTTTAGTAGACAAAATAACAAATAACACAATAAAATAAGAGGTTCCTGTAAAGTACTACAAATACTTAGGATGCTGATAGACCTAAAATATATTGTTTATTTGACTCGATTCACACGTGTTATTTAGGATTTTATTTATGTTTTCTTGTATTATGCCTCCGTTTTGTCTCTTTTTCAGGATTTTATATTTTCAGAGCTACTCAAGAAGAAATGAAGAAAAACAAGCAAAAAGACCAGCTTTTCAGGAAATTGTACACATGACACTCACTATAGCGGGTGCCATAGGAGAAGCCCTGAGTTGGATAAGAGACCAACTTCTGACAACTGTCACGTCTCCCACTTCTTTCCACTCTAGTACACATGGCGAGTGCCATGAGGGCATGGTGGGCGCCACCCTTGTATTCTATTTTCCCTCCCAAAGGAAGTTGGGGGCATTCTAGTCTTTCCTTGTACTTTCCTAGCATTATAAATAGAAGAGTTATGCCTCATTTCTAAGCATCCAAGCTTAGTTACAGAACTCAAGCCATAAATTTCCATCTGTTGTAAAGTGATAAACTTCTCACACCGGGTAGTTATCACATTTTCTAATCGAGTCTGTAATCGTGTATGGAGCACTTTGGTAGAAGTTAATCCTGCCGCCATTTTATTTCAGTCTTTTACTTCAAGTTGTACCAAGATTTAAAACCTCCCGTTTGGAGCATGTTTCTATTTATTTTCCACTTTTACTTATCCGCATTGTTTTCCTGCACTTTATTTATTGCACTTTATTTACTCGCACTTTAATTACCGCCCTTATTTATCGCACTTTTACCATGTCTATTTACGTTTCCATGTCCGGCTAAATCTTAGAGGTTAAGATGTGAGGATCATAGTTAAAAGTGGTATTCCATACGGCTGTCGATAGAATCACTTAGGGGTTATTCTAACTTTCAATACATATTTTCTACACTTAAAGGGGGATAAACTCGGTTTTGAATACGCGAAAGTGACAGTTCCCGTTAAATTAGTTCTTTTCATGAGTAGAAAACATTACCCCTCAAGAAGTCTATTTATACACATTTGGAATACTGCCTAGCTATGTGAATCACATCCAAGCCTGTTGTTTTAATATTGAATTTATTTTCGCACTTTACTTTAATTCCGCACAACCCAATTCCTAATTGACTTACCTTAGATAAACACCGTAGCAGCAGTAATTGATAGATTAACGTTTAGTCTCTGTGAGATCGATAATCTTTTATATTACTCTAACGCTATTCGTGCACTTGCGAATCACAACATCAAGTTTTTGGCGCCGTTGCCAGGGACCAATTACGTCAAAATTTCGTACCCTATCATTACACCGTCTAGACTAAGGTTTTACCTACTGGTCAATGAGAAGAACTCGTAGCATCGGTAATCTTATAGATCCTTTAGAGGAACCTGAACGTTACACTCGTGCACGTCGCTTATTTCATAGAATTAAGAAAGCTATGGACGAAGACCGTAACCAAAGACCCCTTAAGGATTTCTCCCAACCATCTAATGACGAACCTAGTTCTATTGTGAACCCCAATATCCCTGCTCACAATTTCGAACTAAAACCTTCCTTATTACAATTAGTACAACAAAACCAATTTGCGGGTCTTCCTACTGAGAACCCGAACCAACATTTAAAAACCTTTATTCAATTAGCTAACACTTTCAAAACCAATGGAGCTACTCATGAGGCGATTCGTCTAAGACTATTCCCTTTCTCCCTCAGAGACAAAGCCCTTACTTGGTTAGATTCCCTTTCAGCCAATTCTATAACAACCTGTGAAGACCTTAGGAGAGTTTCCCTCGCTAGATATTTCCCCCCAAGCAAAACAGTTGTTCTTAGAAACTAAATAACCAGATTCACTCAAAACCAAGGTGGTTTGGGAGAGATATAAAGACTTGTTGAGAATATGTCCACACCATGGCCTGGAATCATGGCTAATCATTCACACCTTCTATAATGGACTTCACTATAACACTAAGATGACCATCGACGCTACCGCAGGTGGCGCTCTTATGAATAAACCTTAACCTGAAGCTAGCGCGGTGGAGAAGAAAGAAGCCCAAGGAGGAATACATGAGATAAGTTCTATAGACATGATGCAATCCAAAATGGACGCTTTGGCCCTTAAGGTCGAACATATGTACGCAAATCCAGTTGTTGCAGCAGCAGTCTTGACTAAGTGCAAATTATGTGGAACCAAAGGCCACCAATCATCAGAGTGCAATCTGCTGAATGAAACTCATTCAGGAGAGGTCAATTATACCCTAGGGAACCCATTTTCAAACACTTACAACCCTGGATGGAAGAATCATCCAAACTTTTCCTACAAAAACAATAACCCTATCCAAAACCCTGCACCCTCGAGACCATCCGGTTTTCAAGCTCAAAGACAAAACCTGCCTATGCAAGTTGTGCAACCTAAGCCGAACCTTGAGAAAATCATGGAAAATTTCATTACGGCTCAAACCCAGCAAAACAAAGAATTCATGAACCAGAACATTCATGTTAATGAACTAATTACCCAGTTAGGAACTAAGGTAGACCAAATATTCACCCACAATAAGATGCTTGAAACCCATATCTCTCAGATAGCTTTAAAACAAGCCCCCGAAACTACACTCGGAGGGCAATTCCCTGGACAACCTCAAAAAAAACCCCGAGGGCAAGCCAATGCAATTACTTTACAAAGTGGGACCGCTTACGATGAACCAGTTAACCCGACATTGAGCGAACCCAAGACTTCTGAAGAAAGCATATTACCCACGGACGAAGTAGAGGAACCAGTAGGATCCGAAAAACAGAAAAACCAAGACAAAGAAAAAACTTTAGAAAAAACTAACAAACCACCTCCGCCATACAGACCTCCTATACCCTATCCACAAAGACTAAAACAAACCAAGATCAATAACCAATATCAGAAATTCATTAAAGTCATAGAGAAACTTCATGTCGAGATCCCTTTCACAGAAGCCATCACCCAGATACCATCATATGCGAAATTCCTCAAAGACATCCTTACCAATAAGCGTAGACTTGACGATCCAAAACCCTTAGAATGCAATTCCATTTTCGAAAATAAACTTGCCAAAAAGGAGAAGGACCCTGGAAATTTCTCCATACCTTGTATTTTGGGGAGTCATGTCATCAATAAAGCTTTTCTAGACTTAGGAGCTAGTGTAAGCCTAATGCCTCTGGCAGTTTTTGAAAGGTTAAAACTAGGAGAATTACAACCTACGAAGATGTCTATTAAGTTAGCCGACAGACCCGTCAAATATCCGGTTGGCATATTGGAAGACGTCTCAGTCAGGATCGGTCAATTATTCATCCCGACCAATTTTGTTGTCATGGACATTAAAGAAGATGATGATATTCCAATCCTCCTAGGAAGGTCATTCTTATCAACCGCAGGAGCCATAATAGATGTCAAGAGAGGGAAGTTGACTTTTGAGGTAAGTGACGAAAAGATAGAATTCGTTCTATCGAAGTTTCTTATGGCACCAGTATTAGGAGACACATGTTATGCCATAGATATCATTGATGAATGCGTCAGGGAGCTAGAATTAGAAGAAACCATCACACTGCCTTCAACCTTCATAAAGGAAGATGATAGATTTATGGAACCCTACATTGATGATAGTCTACACGAATGTTTATCCCTTACACCCGATCAAATGTCGTGCCCTAAGAAACCTACTTTAGAACTTAAAGAACTACCCGAGAATCTAAGATACGATTTTCTGGACGAAGAAATGAACCGTTCGGTTATAGTCAGTGCTGCCTTAAACCAGGTAGAAACAGACCAACTCTTATATGTTTTACGCAAATATCCCTCAGCCTTAGGATATAACATCTTTGATCTAAAAGGTATAAGTCCACCCGTGTGCATCCACCGGATCTCACTCGAGGAAGACGCAAAACCCTCTAGAGAACATTAGAGAAGGATAAACTCTATAATGAGTGATGTTGTAAAAAAGAAAGTTCTCAAGTTATTAGAAGCAGGTATAATCTATCAAATCTCAGATAGTAAGTGGGTGAGCCTTGTGCATGTAGTACCAAAAAAGGGAGGCATCACAGTCGTGCAGGACGAGAAAGGAGAGCATATAGCAAATTGGATAGAGGGAGGATGGCGTATGTGCATAGATTATAGGAAACTAAACAAAGCTACTAGAAAAGATAATTTTCCCTTACCATTTATAGATCAGATGCTGGAACGTTTAGCCAGACACTCCTATTTTTGCTATCTCGATGGATATTCATGATTTTTCCAAATCCCTATCCACCCAGAAGATCAAGAAAAAACTACCTTGACATGCCCTTATGGAACCTTTTCCTACAGACGAATGTCTTTCGGCCTTTGTAATGCACCAGCAACCTTCCAACGTTGCATGATGGAAATCTTCACTGATTACCTAGATGGAATTATGGAAGTATTCATGGATGATTTCTCAGTATGCGGATTTGATTTCAGAAACTGTCTCGCTAAACTTGAGAAATTACTGAAAAGATGTGTTGATGTTAACCTGGTGTTGAACTGGGAGAAATGTCACTTTATGGTCACCGAAGGTATAATTTTAGGACATGTAGTCTCTGAAAGAGGTATTGAAGTAGATAAAGCTAAAATAGAAGTGATAGAAAACCTAAAATCCCCTAACACAATCACAGAAGTCCGAAGTTTTCTTGGACATGCTGGTTTCTATCGGCGCTTTATCAAAGACTTCTCTAAGATAACCAAACCTTTAACCGGCCTCCTAATGAAGGATATCGAGTTTAGCTTTGATGAAACATTCCTCGAAGCATTCAACTTTTTAAAATAAGCGTTGATCTCGACACCCATTATCCAACCTCCAGATTGGGCCGAACCTTTCGAAATCATGTGTGACACTAGCGATTATGCTGTAGGAGATGTACTATGGCAAAGAAAGGATAAAAAATTGCATGTTATTTATTATACCAGTAGGACACTAGATGCTGCTCAGCTTAACTACGCCACCACTGAGAAAGAACTTCTTGTCGTAGTTTTTGCTATGGACAAATTTCGATCCTGTCTGGTAGGAGCCAAAATTATAGTGTATACAGATCACACTGTCATTCGTTATTTATTAAACAAGAAGGATGCCAAACCTAGGTTACTTCAATGGATCCTTTTATTAGAAGAGTTTGATCTAGATATTCGAGACAAGAAAGGCACGGAAAATGTAGTTGTCGATCACCTTTCTAGGCTTGAATACCTGAAACCTGATCCACTCCCTATAAACGATGATTTTACCTATGACAGGTTAATATCTAGGATAGAAGCCATAGAAGAGAATAACTTAAATCCTCATAAGACCCCCGAGAGATCTCTGGCAGTAAACAGCGTACCTTGGTACGCAGATTTTGGAAATTATCTAGTTGCCGACATCATACCCCCTGACTTTAACTACCAGCAGAGAAATAAGTTCTTTAGCAACGTAAGACACTTCTATTGGGACGAACTGCTCCTCTTTAAAAGAGGCACTGACGGTATTTTTCACTGTTGCGTCCCAGAAGAAGAGGTAAGAAAGATCATAGAACACTATCACTCTGCACCCTACAGAGGACACAATAGCACCTCCAAAACCCACGCCAAGATTCTTAGAGCAGGCATGTTTTGGCCCACAATATGGCATGATGTGCACTCCTATATAGTTAAATGTGATTGGTGCCAGCGCACTGGGAACATCTCCCGGCGTGACGAAATGCCCTTAAGAAATATTCAAGAGGTAGAACTCTTTGATGTTTAGGGCATTGATTTCATGGGACCATTTCCGTCTTCCTTAGGAAACAACTATATCTTAGTAGCAGTTGACTACGTGTCCAAATGGATTGAAGCCATAGCCTCACCCACCAACGACACATGCGTAGTGATAAAGCTGTTTAAGAATTACATATTCCCTAGATTTGGAACACCCCGTCTTGTCATCAGCGATGGTGGATCGCATTTCATATCAGGAATTTTCAACAAGCTTTTAAGCAAATATGGAGTTAAACATAGGATAGCGACACCTTACCATCCATAGACTAGTGGCTAGGTAGAGGTATCCAATAGAGATATCAAACAGATCTTAGAGAAAATGGTTTCTATATCGAGAAAAGATTGGTCTCAGAAGTTGCAAGATGCATTATGGGCCTACAGAACCGCCTTTAAAACCCCTATTGGAACAACTCCTTACCAATTGGTCTATGGAAAGTCCTGTCATCTACCCTTTGAGTTAGAACACAAGGCTTATTGGGCCATAAAGACCCTAAACTTTGATTATTTGACTGTTGGAGAAAACTGCGTCCTTGATATTCATAAACTAGAAGAACTCCGCCAATCCGCCTACGAAAACGCCATCATATATAAGGAAAGAACCAAGGCCTGGCACGACAAAAAGATCGTAAAGAAATATTTCCATATAGGAGACCCTGTTCTCCTATTCAATTCCAGATTGTGACTCTTTCATGGCAAGCTTCGTTCAAGGTGGACAGGTCCTTTTACAATCACTAAAGTCTTAAAATCAGGAGCAGTCGAGATCCAGAGCTAGTCATGTAGCCCATTCATTATAAGCGGGCAGAGATTGAAATACTACGAAGGAGGTGACCTTCCTGATGACCACTCCAGCCACACCTTGATTGATCCACCACTGCCTACTTCAACCACATAGGTTCTACTCGTCAAGCTAACAACGTTAAACAAGCGCAGCCTGGGAGGCAACCCACGGTTTTCTTTACTTTTCTTTACTTATCTTTTATTTTATTTTCTTTTTTATGTAATTATTATTTTGTTATGTGTCAACTAACTGTTTATGATGCTTGTACTTCCAGGTCTCGTTTTCTAAATTTTACTTGCAGGATGCAGCCTCTTGACGAGATGTGTCACTTCCGCGAAAATGAGGTGCCGACAAAATAGAAGAGTCGCCACCTTTCATTATTTATCCCTAAGAACGGGAAAGGAAACGATCGGAAAAACCTGACGAAAAGGTATAAGACAAGGTCATCGCAACCATTGTCTGGGTTCGGGAGTCGGTTACGCAAGGGGAAGGTATTAGCACCTCTCACGTCCATCGTACTCGATGGGATCCACGCTTGTTGTGTTTACTGGACGGGTTGGTTTAATCTATCTACCTATCAAGGCTGGTCTGAAAAGAAAAGAAAATGACTCGGCAAAGTGTCGCGCTTTATGCCTACGTATTCTCATCAGAGATTGAGAAATCAGAGTCAACGTAGTTCGCCTAACTACGGGTGATGGGGAAGGTGGCTCGCCAATACGTCAGTATTGTGCCTACGTACTCTCAACATGTATGAGAGATCAGAGCTTACGTAGTTCGGGATAATACGAATTACAGGAATTCAGATTCATCTGTTTTATCGAGTAGGGTTAACAAACAGTTCCAGCAGTTTGGCGTACGCAACTCGACCCTTGGAGACTTAAGCATTACCGTTTGCAGTAGAACTGGGAGTTAACGACACTCTTTTCTTCAAAAAAGCTTTCCTTTGAATTATGGGCCCACGGGGCAAAAGGTTTGAAGTTTGTTTTCTGTCTTTTACGGAAGAACTGTTTTTTATGGATGTTTGCAACCAATATCGCACTAGAGACTATGAATTGAGAGTGAATACATCGCATGTCACCCAAAGGGTGCCATACTAAACATCCAGACTGTTGAAAAGAAACTCTCCAACAATCCTCTCTCAGATAGCTTAAGGCTCGTAACGTACGACGTCAGTTAACCTTTATTATTGTATTTTAATTTGTTTTGACATGAGAAAAGAGAACAAGCTCAACTAAGGGGAGACTATCAAGTCCTAATGTTGTCATACCAAGGATTCATCCTATGGTTAAGGTTTGAAACAGGGAACTCCTAGAAGTTATCATGCATAGGTTTCAACCTAAAGTTCTAATCATCACTTCCTTATCAAAGGAAGTGAGATTCCTAGGGGATCATGTCAATGATAAACAGAAACAGATAGAGCATCAGCTTAAACGGTAAACAGTAAACGACTGCAAAATGCATGCAATGCAAGTGAGGGAGGAAATGTGTGTGGGGCAGCAGCCTCCACAAGCTCATCTCGACCTCAAGCCAGATATGAATAACTGCAATCATACAGAAGAAATAACATGCCATCAAGCCAAATAAGTGATTGCAATCATACAGAGAAAAATGAAATACAATGCCATCAAGCAAAATAAACCACATAGTGTCGCTTCCGCGAAAATAAGGCGCCGGCAGAACAGAAGAGTCGCCACCTTTCATTATTTATCCCTCGGAGCGGGAAAGGAAACGATCGGAAAAACCTGACGAAAAAGGGTAAAACAAGGTCGTCGCAACCGTTGTCTGGGTTCGGGAGTCGGTTACGCAAGGGGAAGGTATTAGCACCCCTCACGTCCGTCGTACTCGACAGGATCCATGCTTGTTTGTGTTTACTGGACGAGTTGGTTTATCTATCTACCTATCAAGGCTGGCTAAAAAAGAAAAGAAAATGACTCGGCAAAGCGTCGCGCTTTATGCCTACGTATTCTCATCAGAGAATGAGAAATCAGAGTCAACGTAGTTCGACTAACTACGGGTTACGGGGAAGGTGGCTCGCCAATACATCAGTATTATGCCTACGTACTCTCAACAGGTATGAGAGATCAGAGCTTACGTAGTTCGGGATACTACGCATTACGGGGATTCAGATTCATCTGTTTTATCGAGTAGGTTTAAACAGCAGTTCCAGCAGTTAGGGACAAAGCCTGTTTGCGTTGGCGCTGAAGTTTAACGATATTCTTTTCTTCAGAAAAGCTTCCTTTGACTTATGGGCCCACGGGGCAAAAAGGTTTGAAGTTTGTTTTCTGTCTTTTACGAAAGAAGTGTTTTTTATGTCTTTGCAATTTCAATCGCACTAAAGACTATGACCTGAGAGTGAATGCGTCGCATGTCACCCAAAGGGTACCATACTAAACATCCAGACTGTTGAAAAGAAGCTCTCCAACAATCCTTTCTCAGATAGCTTAAGGCTCGTAACGTACGAAAGAAATCATTCATGATTAATGTATCTTAATTTGTTTTGAGATGAGAAGAGAACGAACAGGTCCAACTAAGGGGAGACTATCAAGTCCTAATGTTGTCATGCCAAGGATTCATCCTACGGTTGAGGTTTGAAACAGGGAACTCCTAGAAGTTATCATGCGTTGGTTTCAACCTAAAGTTCTAATCATCGCTTCCTTATCAAAGAAGGTGAGATTCCTAAGGGATCATGTCAATGATAAACAGAAACAGATAAAGCATCAGCTTAAACAGTAAACAGTAATACAGTACGACTGTAGAATGCATGCAATGCAAGTGAGGGAGGAAATGTGTGTGGGGCATCAGCCTCCACAAGCTCATCTCAACCTCAAGCCAGAATGAATAACAATAATCATACAGAAAGAAACAACATGCTATCAAGCAACAGTAAACTGCAATCATACAGATAAAATAACATCATGCTATCAAGCAAATCAAACCACATGGGCAAGGGAGCTGGGCTCTACCGAATACCCGCAAGCAAAGCCATACAGTAACAATACAAGCAGAGGGAGCACCTCAACCTCTAGCGCAATCATGCTCCTAGATTAAAGCTAGTCTAGATATGAACTTATTCTAATGCATCAAGCAAGTCAAACAAGGCACATCAATACAGAAAGGAAACAAAGAAGAAAGCAGATCAACAACTCTCTCTCAAGCTTCAGCTCTTCTAACAGCAACTCATTCTTTAGAATTTAATCACTCTTGACAAATATCAATTTTCTTCTCCAGGTTTCAACCCTTCCACATAAGTTTCAACTTATTCTTCTTCTTCAAGCTTCAGCTTTCCTTAATCAGCTCCACCTTCAGGCTTCACTCTTAACCACAAGTATCAACTTGCTTCCTCAGGTTCTCCAAGCTTCAAAGTAAGTATCAACTTATCCTTTGTTCTTCAAACTTCAGCTTTTCAGAGTAGTCTTTAATCATTTAGAAGTGTCAACTCCATCCTTCAGTCTTTCTCAAACCTCAACTTTTCATTCAGTCTTTACTGGATCTTCAAGTATCAACTTGCTCTCCTTGCTCTCCAAGCTTCAGCTGAAGTGGCCATGCTCAGGGAATCATCCTCTTCCACACTCTTCAATGAAGTCTTCATCTTCACACTCAAGCCCAACATCTCTCAAGATACTCAAACCAAGAGAAATCACTTAACTGGATAAGCTAGGATATTAAACTGCTTATTGACCACCAAAGGTGACCTATAAGGGTTTAACATCAAAAGAATGGTTCCCTCAAAAGTTCTACTTCCTAGGTACCATCACTTATCCCTCCAAAGGAGGGAGGTGAATACCATAGGAGGACCTTGAATCATGGGGAGGAATGGAGGTGAAAGATACACTCCATGTTTAAGAAAGAAATTAACTAAGTCTAAGCTCTACTTAATTCCTAATCCTAAAACAACAACAAAACAAACAAGCCAACAAGCCCTCAAGCTCCTTACTCAATCTTCAAATCTTCTACTATGCTCCTCCATGCTCCACAAAGCAAGACCAAGCCCACCAAGCCAAGCAAAACCAAATACAAGCCCACAAGGGCAACACAAACATCAATCAATTATAAAAATCAATTAAAAATAGTATACTACTATATTAAAATCTAATATAATTTCTAGGGGATCCTATATGACTACCCTTAATACCCTATATGTCTCAATGTCTAACTTGACCTAGAAACCCAAAATTCTAGTGTTATTGTGGACCTATGTTAAGGATTGACCTAATTCTATACAACCTAAAGTCATCTAATCAAAACTAATCAAAAATTAATCACAAAATTATGGAATAAATCCAGAGGGGAGCTAAATTCCTAATCTAACTATCCTAAAAAGAATGGCCTAAAAATTCAAAGGGAACTAGCTAAACAAAATTCTACAAATCTATGCATCAACATAAAAGGAATTAAAAAGCTATTAAAGGAGAAAATACACAAAAAATATTAAAAATGCATGAAATGCAAATATTTTGATTTTATAATTTTCTAGACATTAACATGAAATAGGAGAAAAATCCCCATGCAAAAATCATCAATTTTCTATTTAATATGATTTTTCAAAGATTAAAGAAAAATGGATAAAAAGAAATTAAAATATGAAAACATTGGTGCAGATAGCAATGCAGTGCAGTTAAATATGCAGATGGGCTTGAAACGGGGGTGTGCTTATCAAATGCGCCGGGCCCAATTTTTAATCAGAAAATCAATTCAAAAAATATAAAGAAAAAGAAAAGGACACGGTGCAAAGAGTAACGAAAACTAGTGCAATATCCAAATGGGCCAAGACCTGGGGTGTGGATATCAATCTCATCACTTAAGCCCAAAATGAATTTTAAATGATACGCTGCGTTTTGGTGTGTCTTCAGACTTCTCTTCAAACGTGAAATTTAATCTTGGCCACACGATCTGACCCAAGTCAATGAGTCCACTCTCCATCCAACGGCCATGGCATTGTCTTCTTCCTCCAGCCATGAAAATGGAGGGAAAGCTCCATAGTTGCAGAACTCAAATCCCTAACTCGAACTCCATCCAAACTCAACCAAAATCCATGGTTCAAAATGTAACACCCATTTTAATTATTTAGTCATTTTATTATTATTTTAAATATTATGTGTTGGTATGCCCTTTGGTGGGGGTGTATTTGGTGATGTTTGGTGGGTGTCCCTAATGTGGGAGGATTATTGGTTGTGTTTTGGTGAATATAATAATATAGTGTATAATAGTAATATTGGTGGGAATATTATTATTATTATTATATTTATTATAGTTACTATTGTTATTAATACTATTATTATTTTGGTGAGATAATAATATTATTATTATTATTATTATTATTATTATTATTATTATTATTATTATTTTATTAAGTTATTATTATTATTGGGATTAGAGAATTAAAATAGAGAATGTGAGGGGTTAGTAGTTTTTACGATACATTGTGAGGAGTTAGAGAAAGTGGAAAAAGAACGATAGAAAGGAGAGAAGTGAGAAGAACGGAAAAGGGAGCGAAGAACGAAGGAACAGGGGGAAATCAGAATTGGCCAAACCTTGGAGGGTTCTTTCATCGATCAACCGATTAACAAGGTAAGGGGGGAGAAACTTGATTGGGAATGGTTTATACATGTATAGGGTAGTTGGGGATTCCTTAACCCCGTAGGAAATTGATCGATATATGATAATATATATTGATATGTTATGATTGATGATGATTGTTGTTAATTGTATAGTAATCGTTGATGAATTGTTGTTTTTGGCCAATTTGGCATATAGGTGATTTTACGGTTTTTAGGGAAATTCTGTAGGGATTTTGATGTATCAATAAAGTGTCTAGGTGATGATTTTGGGATTGGGATTAGGAATCATTTAGGCTGAATTATGTGTAATGTCGGTACTGATGTTAAGGTGTGAATTGGGATAGGAGATTAGAGTTATTTGGCCTAGATAGCAATCTGCAGAACTGTGAGAAATTGGTAAATCGCAGCATTCGCTGGGCTTCGCCTGGCGAATGGGGGCGAGTGTTCGCCTGGAGAGTTGAGGCGAGTGGCAGCGAATAATTCAGAATTAAATCCCAGACCTAAAGGGTAGGAACTTCGCCTGGCGAGTGTGGCCGGCGAAGGTTCACCTGGCGAATGATTCCCTCGCCTGGCGAATGCACGATAGTGGAAAGGGGGCTTCGCCAGCAGGTTCTCCTGGCGAATGCTAGCGAAGGTTCGCTACGGGGCTTCGCCTGGCGAATGTCAGCGAACGTAGCAGAACCAGAATGTGAGTGTTGTGATATTTTGGCCTTGAGCTCTGGACTTGTGTGATTCCTTTGGCCTTGATGCCATGTATGAATGATGACTGTGGGAATTAACTCGTGTACTCGGTGATAGTACATGTTTCCCGTAATAATGACTGGTGGGCAATTAGTTGATGTATAAGTGTGTAGTGATCAGTAGGATCGTGTATTCCCCGAGTGTTGGGATATGTTTATATCTTGATGTTAAAGTATGAACTTGTTTACTATCTGGTTGATTTATATGGTGTTGGTGTATGTTACATCTGTACATATATGCATTGATGTATGATGATATGATCAGGAGGATCGTGTGCACGTTGAGTGCCTAAATATATTAGTTATGCATTGGTGTGTGCATATCATGGTGTTTTGGTGGGATGAATCATGTCTCAGGAGGAGCGTAAGTGATTCATCCGTACTCCTTTGTGGAGAATGGTGGGGGATAGATCATGTCTCAGGAGGAGCGTAAGTGATCTATCCAGGTTCGATTGAATGAACCAATGAGTCGGTACCGCATGCATGGTGTTGAGTTGCATTTTGCATTATAATATGTTATATTGTAATTTGAACAGTAGGTTCGTCATATGGTGTTGTTAGGGGTGAATCTTGGTGTGTTGGTGTGTTGTACAACCTTATTTACATGTATTACATCACCATTATATTTTTGATCATGTTTTCTCACCCCTTTGTTGTTGTTGTGGTCTGTGCTTCTTCGGAAGTACAGATAATCCAGGTGCTTAGCTAGCTTGGATATTGGTGTGATTGTTGAGTCTAGGATGCTCTGATACGTAGCACGGGACTTGGGCGTTTTTATTTGTTTTATGTAGAACTTATATTTTATTTCCCTGTGAACGTATCAAACTTTTATTGAATTTTATTATTTAACATTCCGCTGTATTTGGAGAAAAACCTTTTTATAAGGAAACATTGTTTTTATGTGATATCCCACTTGGGAGAATTGGAATTCTGATTTTGTTTATTTATAATGTTTATTAATTTAATTGATTTTGGGAAGTGGGGTGTTACAATTGGTATCAGAGCAGGTCGGTCCGTCCGGCCAGTGTTGTTGAGTCGAGTTGAGTCTGTCCTTATGGATGGAGTTGAATATCTTTTAAACCCGGTGTTGTTGTTTTGAGCAGTATGGCAGGAAGGAACGACGCTGCATTGGCTGCTGCTATGCAAGCAATGGCGCAGGCGGTTGCTAATCAGAATCAAACTGCAGATGCCCATTTCAGGAGTTTGGCGCAGTTTCGGAGCAACAAGCCGCCAACATTTGAAGGAGGAATTCTGGACCCTGAAGTTGCTCAGAAGTGGCTGAAGGCAATTGAAAAGATCTTCAGGACTATGGAATGTAGCGATGAACAAAAGGTGAGGTTTGGTACTCACATGCTGGAGGGTGAGGCTGAAGCCTGGTGGGACAATAGTCGCCAGAGGTTGGAAGCTGCTGGAACTACCATTACTTGGGAGGTGGTTCGGAAAGGTTTTCTGGAGAAGTATTTCCCGGAAGATATCCGAAGCTCTAAGGAAATTGAATTCTTAGAGCTGAAACAGGGTAGCATGACTGTAGCAGAATATGCTGCCAAGTTTGAGGAGCTGGTGCAGTATTGTCCCCACTATAATGTGGAAGGGGCAATGACCTCTAAGTGCTTAAAGTTTGAGAATGGACTGCGTCCAAAGATTAAATTGGGGATTGCTTGTCAGAAGATCAGGAGCTATCCTGAGCTGGTAGGCAGGAGCAGAATCTATGATAATGATAACCGAGCAAGGATTGCGCACTACAAAGTTGTTAATGACCGTAAGGGTAAGCAGAGGTTTAGTGGTACTCCTTATAGTGTCGCTGCTGATAAGGGAAAACGTAAAGCTGTTGTTGATAAGAAGCCTAGAGATGGGAGAGCATCTGCTGAAGGGAAATGTTTTCGGTGCGGTGGTATGGGACACCGTGCTAATGATTGTCCTAATGAGGCCAAGAAGTGTTTTAAGTGTGGGAAACCAGGTCATGTGATAGCTGATTGCAGAGCAACTATGCCGACCTGTTATAACTGTGGTGAGAAGGGTCATATCAGTACACATTGTGAGAAGCCGAAGAAGCCTCAAACGTCTCCGGCTGGTGGAAAAGTGTTTGCCTTAGCAGGAACTCAAGCTGCCAGTGATGAACGTGTGATCAGAGGTACTTGTATTATCAATAATATTCCTTTGATTGCTATTATTGATACGGGTGCAACGCACTCGTTTATTTCTGTAGATTGTGTGCAAAGGATAGGTTTAGTGCCGTCCACTCTGGAGATACAGATGACTATTGAGACACCCTCTATAGGTTCAGTGACTACTTCTTTGGTATGCCTGAAGTGTCCGCTGACTATTTTCGGTAGAGAATTTGGAGTGGATCTGATTTGTCTACCACTTGGTAAGTTGGATGTTATTCTGGGTATGAACTGGTTAGAGTTCAACCGAGTCTACATCGATTGTTTTCGGAAGGAATTGTTGTTCCTGACCCCTGAAGAAGAAGTTGTGGCAAGTTCTTTGTCTAATAAAGAATTGAGGGCCTTGTTGGAAGATGAAACTAGAGTGTTTGCTTTATTTGCAACTTTGTCGATGGATAACAAAGTGCCAATGGAGGAATTAGCAGTGGTGAATGAGTTTCCGGAAGTGTTTCCTGACGACATTACGGAATTGCCTCCGACGCGAGAAGTAGAATTTGGCATTGACCTTATTCCTGGTACGAGACCTATTTCCATGGCGCCGTACAGGATGTCTGCAGTGGAATTGGCTGAGTTGAAGTCTCAGATTGGAGAATTGTTGGATAGAAAGTTTATTAGACCAAGTGTATCGCCGTGGGGAGCTCCAGTGTTGTTGGTGAATAAGAAGGATGGTAGTATGCGTCTGTGCATCGATTACCGTCAATTGAATAAAGTGACTATTAAGAATAAGTATCCTTTACCTAGGATTGATGATTTGATGGACCAGCTGGTGGGAGCTCGTGTATTTAGTAAGATCGACTTAAGATCGGGTTATCATCAGATGAGAGTAAAAGAAGGTGATATTCAGAAGACTGCCTTTAGGACTCGATATGGACATTACGAATATGCTGTAATGCCGTTTGGAGTGACTAATGCACCAGGAGTATTTATGAAGTATATGAACAGAATTTTCCATTCTTACTTGGATCAGTTCATTGTAGTGTTTATTGATGATATATTAATTTATTCTAAATCTGATGAAGAGCATGCAGGACATCTGAGAATTGCCTTGCAAATGTTGAAGGAAAATAAATTATTTGCTAAACTGTCAAAGTGTGACTTTTGGTTGAAGAAAATAAGTTTCTTGGGGCATGTAATATCTGAAGATGGAATAGCGGTGGATCCGTCAAAAGTAAGTGCAGTATTGCAGTGGGAACCGCCGAAGACAGCGACAGAGATTAGAAGCTTTTTGGGGTTAGCCGGTTATTACCGCAGGTTTATTGAAGGGTTCTCTAATTTGGCGTTGCCATTAACTCAGTTGACGAGAAAGAACCAAGTTTTTGTATGGGATGCTGCTTGTGAAGAAAGTTTTGAAGAGTTGAAAAAGAGATTGACTACGGCACCGGTGTTAGTGTTACCGACTCCGAGTGAACCGTTTGTGGTGTACTGTGATGCGTCTAAGATGGGATTAGGCGGGGTTCTGATGCAGAATGGTAAAGTAGTAGCATATGCATCGCGGCAATTGAGAGTGCATGAGCGAAATTATCCGACTCATGATCTTGAATTAGCTGCGGTTGTTTTTGTGTTGAAAATTTGGAGACACTATTTATATGGTTCAAGATTTGAAGTGTTTAGTGATCATAAGAGTCTGAGATACCTGTTTGATCAGAAAGAGCTAAATATGAGGCAGAGAAGATGGTTGGAATTTTTGAAGGATTGTGACTTCAGTTTGAGTTATCATCCAGGAAAGGCCAATGTAGTGGCAGATGCTTTGAGTAGGAAAGCAATTCATATGGCAGCTCTGATGGTGAAAGAATTTGAGTTAATTGAACAGTTTGGAGATTTGAGCATGGTTTGTGAGACTACTGCAGATAGTGTAATGTTGGGTATGTTGCAGGTAAATAATGACTTCTTGGATATGATTAGAGAAAATCAGAAGTTGGATGTGAAATTGGTAGATTTGATGCCTGGAGTAGGGAGTGACTACGATAGTGACTTTAAATTGGATAGTACAGGTGTGTTGAGATTTAGAGGCAGGATTTGTGTACCAGATGATGAAGAATTGAAAAAGTCAATTTTGAGCGAAGGACATCGTAGTAGCCTGAGTATTCATCCGGGAGCTACGAAAATGTATCATGATTTGAAGAAATTATTTTGGTGGTCTGGTATGAAAAGAGACATAGCTCAATTTGTGTATGCCTGTTTGACATGTCAGAAGTCGAAGGTGGAACACCAGAGACCTTCTGGATTTATGCAACCATTAGAGATTCCGGTTTGGAAATGGGATTGCATTACTATGGATTTTGTGACAGGTTTGCCGAATACGGCGAGAGGTTTTGATGCTATATGGGTGATTGTGGATCGATTGACGAAGTCTGCACACTTTGTGCCGCTCAATATTAGTTTTCCGTTAACGAAGCTGGCGGATATTTACATTCGGGTAATTGTGAAGTTGCATGGTGTTCCGTCCAGTATTGTGTCGGATAGAGATCCACGGTTTACTTCGGAATTTTGGAAGAGCTTGCAGGAAGCTTTGGGAACTAAGTTGAAATTGAGTTCAGCTTATCATCCGCAAACTGATGGTCAGTCGGAGAGGACTATTCAGTCGCTTGAAGATTTGTTGAGAGCTTGTGTGTTAGAAAAGGGTGGTGCGTGGGATACTCATTTACCATTGATTGAGTTCACGTACAATAACAGTTACCATTCTAGTATCGGAATGGCACCGTTTGAAGCTTTGTATGGGAGGAGGTGTAGGACTCCTCTGTGTTGGTATGAAACTGGTGAGAATGTGGTGCTTGGACCAGAAATTGTACAGCAGACTACCGAGACAATTCAGATGATTCGTGAGAAAATGAAAGTGTCTCAGAGTAGGCAGAAAAGCTATCATGTTAATCGGAGGAAAGAGTTGGAATTCTGTGTAGGTGATCACGTATTCCTAAGAGTTAATCCGATGACTGGTGTGGGTCGTGCATTGAAGTCCAAGAAGCTGGATCCTAAGTTTATTGGACCTTATGAAATTTTGCAGAGAATTGGTGTTGTGGCTTATAGGGTGGCGTTGCCGCCTGAGTTGTCGAACTTACATGATGTGTTTCATGTGTCGCAATTGCGAAAGTATGTTTCTGATCCATCTCATGTTATTCAGAGAGATGATGTTCAGGTTCGGAAGAATCTTACTGTTAAGACGATGCCGTTGAGGATCGAGGACCGTAAGATGAAACAGCTCCGAGGGAAAGAGATACCTTTGGTGAAGGTAGCTTGGGGAGGTGCTGCAGGAGGCAGTGTAACCTGGGAGTTGGAAAGCAGGATGCGAGAAGCGTATCCGGAGCTATTTCCATCAGGAAATTTTCGAGGACGAAAATAATTAAAGTGGGGGATGTAACAGCCCAAATTTCATTAAATAATTAATTATAGTAATTAATTGATTTAGTGGGGTTTTATTAATGTTGGAATTAATTTTTATTAATTGGTATGGATAGAAAATTAAGAAGGAATTGGAGAGGAAGGAAAATGAAGGAAATATATAAGAGAGAAAGAAAAGAAAAGAAAGATAGAAAACATTTGGAAAGAAAGAGGAAAGAAGAAGAAAGGAGAGAAAGAGAAGAGAAGAAGAGGAAAAGTGGAAAGCATCAAGAACCAACATCAAGGCTCCGATTAAATCGAGGTAAGGGTGAGAAATGTTTCTATTTGATCATTGCATGATGTTATGTATGTTGGGTTGGGGTTTTGGTAGAGTTTTCATCACTTTCCAATTAGGGCAAATGTTGGATTAATCGGTAGATTGAGGATTTAATCGATTGAAACTGAGCAATAATGCCGTAGAATAGTCGGGTAACATGTATTGATGCTATTTGTACTGGTTTGGATGTTTGAGGTTTGGTTGATGATGGGTTGATGAAGGAGAGGCAGAATAGGGTTCTGTTCTGCGCAGGTTCGCTGGCTCTCGCCAGGCGAGCGAAGGCGAAGCTTCGCCAGGCGAAGCCCAGCGAATGCTGGCGAATAATTAAGTTTAAGTTCCAGTGGACTTCGCTGGCGAGTTTGCCAGGCGAAGTTGGATAGCGAAGGTTCGCCCAGCGAAGGTGCTGGCGAATGGTGGCGAATGAAGTCAGTAGCTACAGACTTGGGCTTGCTGGGAAGTCTCGCCAGGCGAAGCCTAGCGAGTGTTCGCTGAGAGAGTTCGCCAGGCGAAGGCCAGGCGAAGGTTCGCTGCGAGGGTTCGCCAGGCGAATGAAGGCGAATGTGACAGCATTTTTCTTTTGCTGTGTTGTTCATGTGGAGATGGTTTGGTTGCTTCTCATAGGGGAATGCCTCTATGAAATGATATAGATATGATCTATTGTGATGATGTGTGTTGTGGGTAGCCTACGGGCGTGAATCCTAGTTGATGCGCGATGCGTATTAATTGTGATAAATAGAAATACATGTGAATACAATGATGAATGTATGTGTATTGTTTAATGAACTTGCGAATGCTTGATGTGTATACAATTATGTGATGAGTATGCATGAGAACATGGTGGATATGTGTGCATAACTTATAATTGTATGATTGGTATTGTGATGTGTATACCTTGTATGAGATGGCATGAGATAAAGAATAAACATACTATGAAAAATGTGTTGTGGATGCATATTGTTTATATGCGATTGTATGTTAAAATACATGAAGAATGCATGAGAGCATAATGATGGATATGTGTGCATTGCTTGCTAAATATGATGTTGTATTGAATTGTGAATATATATATATATATATATATATATATATATATATATATATATATATATATATATATATATATATATATATATATATATATATATATATATATATATATATATATATATATATATATATATATATATATATATATATATATATATATATATATATATATATATATATATATATATATATATATATATATATATATATATATATATATATATATATATATATATATATATATATATATATATATATATATATATATATATATATATATATATATATATATATATATATATATATATATATATATATATATATATATATATATATATATATATATATATATATATATATATATATATATATATATATATATATATATATATATATATGTGGATAATGCATGAGAACATATCGCGGATATGTGTGTATTGTGTGTTAATATGGTGATATTATTGAATTATGAATACATCGATGAATGTTATGTGAATATGTTGTGTGTGAAATCGTAATGTAATTCTTGAAGAGATGAATTATTTGAATGCATGAGATTAAGATGTCGGTCTTAAGTGCATTTGTTGTGGGTGATTGTACATGCATCATTTAGTCAAGAGGCAATGTCTGTTAGTTTCGTGGAAACTAGTGGCTTGTCCCAAACCTAGAAGAGTGGGTTTGAAGGCTTAGAGGACGGGCCTTTGTGGTTATCGGTCTAGAAGAGTGGACCCGGTTTAACGTAAAAACCAAAAAAATGATAACGGGTTATCGGTCTAGAAGAGTGGACCCGGTTTAATGTAAAAACCGAAAAAAGATAACGAGAGTCGGTACCGCATTGCATGAGTTGCATTGAGTTGTTGAGTCACATTGATATATGACATATGCATGAAGAGATGCTTATGTGTGAATGATGAGATTGTGGAAATTGTAAGTGTATGCATAATGTGGGAATGCTTTGTGAATATCCATGTTTGTCCATATATGTGTGGTAAATATATATGACTAAGAGAATGAAGTGTGGTGAGAAATGTGAATATGTGTTATATGACTACCTATATATATAATCTTATGCTTTGATTATTATGGTTATATTTCTCACCCTTCTGCTGTTTTATAATGCTCTACGAGGCATTGCAGATTAGGATGCTGGAGTCCTTTTGTGAAGTTAGTCTTCATTCTTTTGAGTCGGCTGCTCTGATATGTAACACCGGGTAGTTAGACCAGTATAGTCATTCTTTTGTGATACATTGCGATGTATCAGCTGATGTGGTTTTGTAATCTAACTGATATGATGTATTAATCTGGATGACTTATGTGCATTTGAATTAATATTTTGGAACTGATTAAATGATGTTATCTTCCGCTTAAATTAAATGTTGAAATGTGATTTCTAAAACTACGAAAATGTTACATATTTTATGGAGCAAAATGTTAAAGAGTTTTATTGGTGAAATTGTGGCATTCTTCTTTTATACCTTATTATAAAACCTTTTTACTCTGATAAATTGTATGTGCTTAATTGTTTTATATGCATTTATTTGGGGTATAGAAGGGGGTGTTACAATAATGGTATCAGAGCAGGTCGGTCCGTCCGGCCAAGTTGTTAGAGTGTTTTTCCCTATGTGTTATTGATATGCGTGTGATGCATTATCAATATTGGTTGTTCTTACGTAGTTCTGTTGTTGGAATTAGTAAGATGGTTGCAGGAAGGAACGACGAAGCGATTGCGGAGGCATTGACGAGATTGGCGGGGGCAATTGGGCAGAATCCTCCGGCCAATGTGAATGTGAGGAATCATGCTGATGATGGATTCCGTGCTTTGGGGAAATTCCAAAAGAATAACCCTCCGGTCTTTAAGGGAACTCATGAACCGGACAAGGCACAAATTTGGTTGAAAGCTGTGGAAAAGATTTTTCGAGTTATGAATTGCTCGGATGCACAGAAGGTGCAGTTTGGGACTCATATGCTCGAAGAAGAAGCTGAAGATTGGTGGGGTAATACTCGCCAAAGATTTGAGGAAGATGATATTGTGATTACGTGGGATTTGTTTAGAGAAACCTTTCTGGAGAAGTATTTTCCAGAGGATGTGCGGGGGAAGAAAGAGATCGAATTTCTTGAGTTGAAGCAAGGTAATTCGACGGTTGCTGAGTATGCGGCGAAATTTGAGGAGTTGATCAAATTTTGTCCTCACTATAATACTGGTAATGCTGAGAGGTCTAAGTGCCTCATGTTTGTGAACGGTTTGAGACCCGAGATTAGACAAGCTATTGGGTACCAGGAAATCAGACGGTTTTCTGAGTTGGTTAACAAGAGCAGAATTTATGACGAAGACAGTAGGGCTAGGTCTAGCCACTACAAGAGCCTAAGTGATAAGAAAGGAAAAGGACAATTCAGAGGAAAACCTTACGTAACTCCTGCTGATAAGGGGAAACAAAAGGTTGGTTTTGGCAAGAGGCCAAGTGGGGGAGTTTCTACCCCGGTTAGGTGTTACAATTGTGGTGAAGCGGGGCATAGTGCTCCGGAGTGCAAAAGTGTTGAACAAAAGTGTTTTAAGTGTGGCAAGTCAGGCCACAAGGCTCTAGAGTGTAGAAGCGGTGCGGGTGTTACTTGCTATAACTGTGGTGAGCGAGGGCACATCAGTACCAAGTGCGATAAGCCGAAGAAGAATCAAGGGAGCGGGAAAGTGTTCGCTCTATCTGGATCTGAGACTGCTAGCGACGATCGATTGATCCGAGGTACGTGCTTCATTAATGGTACACCTTTGATCGCTATAATTGATACCGGAGCTACGCATTCTTTTATTTCTTTAGATTGTGTTAGAAGGTTGAATCTTGAGTTGTCTGTGATTGGTGGCGGTATGGTTATTGATACTCCTGCTATGGGTTCGGTAACTACACCGTATGTTTGCTTGAATTGCCCGTTGAGTATTTTCGGTAGAGATTTTGGGATTGATTTAGTGTGTCTTCATTTAGATCAATTGGATGTCATTCTTGGAATGAATTGGTTAAAATTCA
Source organism: Lathyrus sativus (assembly GCA_963859935.3). NCBI lineage: Eukaryota > Viridiplantae > Streptophyta > Magnoliopsida > Fabales > Fabaceae > Lathyrus > Lathyrus sativus. Next base: position 216,511,399 of record OZ012741.1, read on the forward strand.
ATCGTGTGTATATTAACTGTTTTGACAAAACGGTTATTTTTCCCGACTCGGATGTTGAAAGGGAATTGTTTATGACGAGGAAACAAGTGAAGGAATCGGTACAAGATGGGGCTAAGGTATTTATGCTTATGGCAACTTTGAGGACTAGTGAAAGTGAAGAGATTGATGCTTTGCCCATTGTTAGAGATTTTCCGGAAGTATTCCCTGAAGAGATAAAGGATTTACCGCCGGAGCGAGAAGTGGAGTTTTCAATAGATTTGATTCCTGGAACTAGTCCGATATCGATGGCTCCTTATCGTATGTCGGCATCAGAATTGAAAGAGTTGAAGAGTCAACTTGAGGATTTGATTGAGAAGAGGTTTATTCGTCCGAGTGTGTCGTCGTGGGGTGCACCGGTGTTGTTGGTTAAGAAGAAAGAGGGTTCTATGAGGCTCTGTGTGGATTACAGACAGTTGAACAAGGTGACTATTAAGAATAAGTATCCACTTCCAAGGATTGATGATCTGATGGATCAGTTGGTTGGTGCAAGCGTGTTCAGCAAGATTGATTTGAGATCTGGGTATCATCAGATCCGTGTGAAAGCTGAGGATATTCAGAAGACGGCCTTTCGGACGAGGTATGGACACTATGAGTATTCCGTGATGCCATTTGGTGTGACTAATGCACCAGGTGTATTTATGGAGTACATGAATAGGATTTTCCATCCTTATTTGGATAAGTTTGTGGTTGTGTTTATCGACGACATCTTGGTTTATTCGAAGAGCGAAGAACAGCATGCCGAGCATCTAAAGATTGTGTTATCTGTGTTGAGGGAGAAGCAGTTATTTGCGAAGCTTTCTAAGTGTGAGTTTTGGTTGAAGGAAGTTAGTTTCCTTGGTCATGTGATTTCTAGTAGTGGTATTGCGGTCGATCCGTCGAAGGTTGAAGCAGTGTCGCAATGGGAGACTCTGAAGTCAGTTTTTGAGATCAGAAGTTTTCTTGGTTTAGCCGGTTATTATCGGAAGTTTATTGAAGGATTTGCTAAGTTATCGTTGCCGTTGACACAGTTGACTAGGAAAGGTCAAGCCTTTGTTTGGGACGCCAAGTGTGAAGCGAGTTTTCAAGAACTTAAGCGAAGGTTAACGACAGCTCCTGTTTTGATTCTGCCAAATCCAGAAGAACCATTCATTGTGTATTGTGATGCTTCTTTGCTGGGTTTAGGAGGTGTGTTGATGCAGAATAACCAAGTTGTAGCTTATGCTTCGAGGCAACTCAAAGTGCATGAGAAGAATTATCCGACGCATGACTTAGAGTTGGCCGCCGTTGTGTTCGTGTTGAAACTCTGGAGGCATTATTTATTTGGCGCAATATTTGAAGTGTTTAGTGACCACAAGAGTTTGAGATATCTTTTTGATCAAAAGGAATTGAATGTGAGACAAAGAAGATGGCTTGAAATTTTGAAGGATTTTGATTTTGGCTTGAACTACCATCCGGGTAAAGCGAATGTAGTAGCGGATGCATTGAGTCGGAAATCATTGCATATGTCGGCGTTGATGGTGAAAGAGTTAGAATTGGTCGAGCAATTTCGAGATTTGAGTTTGGTATGTGAGAGAACTTCTTTTGGATTTAAGTTGGGTATGTTAAAGCTTACAAGTGGTATTTTGGATGAAATTCGAGAAGGACAGAAATCGGATTTGAGCTTAGCTGATCGGTTGACTTTAATCAACCAAGGCCAGGGTGGTGATTTTCGGATTGATGAGAATGGTATTATGAGATGTTGGGATCGAGTTTGTGTTCCGAACATGGTTGAGCTTAAGAAGAGCATCCTTGAGGAAGGACATCGTAGCGGATTGAGTATTCATCCGGGTGCTACTAAGATGTATCAGGATTTGAGGAAAGTATTTTGGTGGCCTAGTATGAAGAAGGATATCGCGGAATTTGTATATTCTTGTTTGACTTGCCAGAAGTCAAAGATTGAGCATCAGAAGCCATCGGGTTTGATGAAGCCGTTGTTTATTCCTGGGTGGAAATGGGATAGTATCTCCATGGATTTTGTATCGGGTTTGCCGAGGACGCCGAGTAATTTTGAGGCTATTTGGGTTATCGTGGATAGGTTGACTAAATCTGCTCACTTTATTCCTATGCGTATGGATTACCCTTTGGAGAAGTTGGCTAAGCTGTATATTGAGAGGATTGTGTGTCTGCATGGTATTCCGTTAAGTATTGTTTCGGATAGAGATCCGCGGTTTACTTCGAGATTTTGGGAGAGCCTGCAGAATGTTTTGGGTACTAAGTTGCGTTTGAGTTCAGCGTATCATCCTCAGACTGATGGTCAGACGGAGAGAACGATTCAGTCGCTTGAAGATCTTTTGAGAGCTTGTGTATTGGAAAAAGGAGGAGCTTGGGATAGCTACTTGCCTTTGATTGAGTTTACCTACAACAACATTTTCCATTCGAGTATTGGTATGGCACCATTTGAGGCGTTGTATGGTAGGCGGTGTAGGACACCATTGTGTTGGTTCGAGGCCGGAGAGAGTTCTGTTGTTGGACCCGAGTTAGTTCAACAGACTACTGATAAGATCAAGATGATTCAAGAGAAGATGAGAATTACTCAGAGTCGTCAGAAGAGTTATTATGACAAGAGGAGGAAGGCACTTGAATTTCGAGAGGGAGATCATGTGTTTCTTCGAGTCACTCCGATGACAGGTGTTGGTAGGGCACTAAAGTCGCGCAAGTTGTCGCCGCGTTTCATTGGTCCTTATCAGATTTTGCAAAGGATAGGAGAAGTGGCCTATCGTGTGGCTTTACCACTGTCGCTTGCTAATCTTCACGACGTATTCCATGTATCTCAGTTGAGGAAATACATTGCGGATCCGTCTCATGTAGTCCAAATAGATGATGTGCAGGTGAGAGATAACCTGACTGTTGAGACATCACCTATGCGGATTGAGGATCGGAAATTGAAACAGCTTCGAGGTAAAGAGATTGCTTTAGTGAAGGTCGCTTGGGGAGGACCGGCTGGTGGAAATGTTACTTGGGAGCTTGAGAGTCGGATGAAAGAGTCTTATCCAGAACTGTTTGAATCAGGTAACATTTTCGAGGACGAAAATTCCTAAGTGGGGGAGAGTTGTAACAGCCCAAATTTCATTAAATAATTAATTATAGTAATTAATTGATTTAGTGGGGTTTTATTAATGTTGGAATTAATTTTTATTAATTGGTATGGATAGAAAATTAAGAAGGAATTGGAGAGGAAGGAAAATGAAGGAAATATATAAGAGAGAAAGAAAAGAAAAGAAAGATAGAAAACATTTGGAAAGAAAGAGGAAAGAAGAAGAAAGGAGAGAAAGAGAAGAGAAGAGGAAAAGTGGAAAGCATCAAGAACCAACATCAAGGCTCCGATTAAATCGAGGTAAGGGTGAGAAATGTTTCTATTTGATCATTGCATGATGTTATGTATGTTGGGTTGGGGTTTTGGTAGAGTTTTCATGACTTTCCAATTAGGGCAAATGTTGGATTAATCGGTAGATTGAGGATTTAATCGGTTGAAACTGAGCAATAATGTCGTAGAATAGTCGGGTAACATGTATTGATGCTATTTGTACTGATTTGGATGTTTGAGGTTTGGTTGATGATGGGTTGATGAAGGAGAGGCAGAATAGGGTTCTGTTCTGCGCAGGTTCGCTGGCTCTCGCCAGGCAAAGCCCAGCGAATGCTGGCGAATAATTAAGTTTAAGTTGCAGTGGACTTCGCTGGCGAGTTTTCCAGGCGAAGTTGGATAGCGAAGGTTCGCCCAGCGAAGGTGCTGGCAAATGGTGGTGAATGAAGTCAGTAGCTACTGACTTGGGCTTGCTGGGAAGCATAATGATGGATATGCGTGCATTGCTTGCTAAATATGATGTTGTATTGAATTGTGAATATATATATATATATATATATATATATATATATATATATATATATATATATATATATATATATATATATATATATATATATATATATATATATATATATATATATATATATATATATATATATATATGGATAATGCATGAGAACATATCTCGGATATGTGTGTATTGTGTGTTAATATGGTGATATTATTGAATTATGAATACATCGATGAATGTTATGTGAATATGTTGTGTGTGCAATCATAATGTAATTCTTGAAGAGATGAATTATTTGAATGCATGAGATTAAGATGTCGGTCTTAAGTGCATTTGTTGTGGGTGATTGTACATGCATCATTTAGTCAAGAGGCAATGTCGGTTAGTTTCGTGGAAACTAGTGGCTTGTCCCAAACCTAGAAGAGTGGGTTTGAAGGCTTAGAGGACGGGCCTTTGTGGTTATCGGTCTAGAAGAGTGGACCCGGTTTAATGTAAAAACCGAAAAAATGATAACGGGTTATCGGTCTAGAAGAGTGGACCCGGTTTAATGTAAAAACCGAAAAAAGATAACGAGAGTCGGTACCGCATTGCATGAGTTGCATTGAGTTGTTGAGTCACATTGATATATGACATATGCATGAAGAGATGCTTATGTGTGAATGATGAGATTGTGGAAATTGTAAGTGTATGCATAATGTGGGAATGCTTTGTGAATATCCATATTTGTCCATATATATGTGGTAAATATATATGACTAAGAGAATGAAGTGTGGTGAGAAATGTGAATATGTGTTATATGACTACCTATATATATAATCTTATGCTTTGATTATTATGGTTATATTTCTCACCCTTCTGCTGTTTTATAATGCTCTACGAGGCATTGCAGATTAGGATGCTGGAGTCCTTTTGTGAAGTTAGTCTTCATTCTTTTGAGTCGGCTGCTCTGATATGTAACACCGGGTAGTTAGACCAGTATAGTCATTCTTTTGTGATACATTGCGATGTATCAGCTGATGTGGTTTTGTAATCTAACTGATATGATGTATTAATCTGGATGACTTATGTGCATTTGAATTAATATTTTGGAACTGATTAAATGATGTTATCTTCCGCTTAAATTAAATGTTGAAATGTGATTTCTAAAACTACGAAAATGTTACATATTTTATGGAGCAAAATGTTAAAGTGTTTTATTGGTGAAATTGTGGCATTCTTCTTTTATACCTTATTATAAAACCTTTTTACTCTAATAAATTGTATGTGCTTAATTGTTTTATATGCATTTATTTGGGGTATAGAAGGGGGTGTTACAATAGTGGTATCAGAGCAGGTCGGTCCGTCCGGCCAAGTTGTTAGAGTGTTTTTCCCTATGTGTTATTGATATGCGTGTGATGCATTATCAATATTGGTTGTTCTTACGTAGTTCTGTTGTTGGAATTAGTAAGATGGTTGCAGGAAGGAACGACGAAGCGATTGCGGAGGCATTGACGAGATTGGCGGGGGCAATTGGGCAGAATCCTCCGGCCAATGTGAATGTGAGGAATCATGCTGATGATGGATTCCGTGCTTTGGGGAAATTCCAAAAGAATAACTCTCCGGTCTTTAAGGGAACTCATGAACCGGACAAGGCACAAATTTGGTTGAAAGCTTTGGAAAAGATTTTTCGAGTTATGAATTGCTCGGATGCACAGAAGGTGCAGTTTGGGACTCATATGCTCGAAGAAGAAGCTGAAGATTGGTGGGGTAATACTCACCAAAGATTTGAGGAAGATGATATTGTGATTACGTGGGATTTGTTTAGAGAAACCTTTCTGGAGAAGTATTTTCCAGAGGATGTGCGGGGGAAGAAAGAGATCGAATTTCTTGAGTTGAAGCAAGGTAATTCGACGGTTGCTGAGTATGCGGCGAAATTTGAGGAGTTGATCAAATTTTGTCCTCACTATAATACTGGTAATGCTGAGAGGTCTAAGTGCCTCAAGTTTGTGAACGGTTTGAGACCCGAGATTAGACAAGCTATTGGGTACCAGGAAATCAGACGGTTTTCTGAGTTGGTTAACAAGAGCAGAATTTATGACGAAGACAGTAGGGCTAGGTCTAGCCACTACAAGAGCCTAAGTGATAAGAAAGGAAAAGGACAATTCAGAGGAAAACCTTACGTAACTCCTGCTGATAAGGGGAAACAAAAGGTTGGTTTTGGCAAGAGGCCAAGTGGGGGAGTTTCTACCCCGGTTAGGTGTTACAATTGTGGTGAAGCGGGGCATCGTGCTCCGGAGTGCAAAAGTGTTGAACAGAAGTGTTTTAAGTGTGGCAAGCCAGGCCACAAGGCTCTAGAGTGTAGAAGCGGTGTGGGTGTTACTTGCTATAACTGTGGTGAGCGAGGGCACATCAGTACCAAGTGCGATAAGCCGAAGAAGAATCAAGGGAGCGGGAAAGTGTTCGCTCTATCTGGATCTGAGACTGCTAGCGACGATCGATTGATCCGAGGTACGTGCTTCATTAATGGTACACCTTTGATCGCTATAATTGATACCGGAGCTACGCATTCTTTTATTTCTTTAGATTGTGTTAGAAGGTTGAATCTTGAGTTGTCTGTGATTGGTGGCGGTATGGTTATTGATACTCCTGCTATGGGTTCGGTAACTACACCGTATGTTTGCTTGAATTGCCCGTTGAGTATTTTCGGTAGAGATTTTGGGATTGATTTAGTGTGTCTTCATTTAGATCAACTGGATGTCATTCTTGGAATGAATTGGTTAAAATTCAATCGTGTGTATATTAACTGTTTTGACAAAACGGTTATTTTTCCCGACTCGGATGTTGAAAGGGAATTGTTTATGACGAGGAAACAAGTGAAGGAATCGGTACAAGATGGGGCTAAGGTATTTATGCTTATGGCAACTTTGAGGACTAGTGAAAGTAAAGAGATTGATGCTTTGCCCATTGTTAGAGATTTTCCGGAAGTATTCCCTGAAGAGATAAAGGATTTACCGCCGGAGCGAGAAGTGGAGTTTTCAATAGATTTGATTCCTGGAACTAGTCCAATATCGATGGCTCCTTATCGTATGTCGGCATCAGAATTGAAAGAGTTGAAGAGTCAACTTGAGGATTTGATTGAGAAGAGGTTTATTCGTCCGAGTGTGTCGCCGTGGGGTGCACCGGTGTTGTTGGTTAAGAAGAAAGAGGATTCTATGAGGCTCTATGTGGATTACAGACAGTTGAACAAGGTGACTATTAAGAATAAGTATCCACTTCCAAGGATTGATGATCTGATGGATCAGTTGGTTGGTGCAAGCGTGTTCAGCAAGATTGATTTGAGATCTGGGTATCATCAGATCCGTGTGAAAGCTGAGGATATTCAGAAGACGGCCTTTCGGACGAGGTATGGACACTATGAGTATTCCGTGATGCCATTTGGTGTGACTAATGCACCAGGTGTATTTATGGAGTACATGAATAGGATTTTCCATCCTTATTTGGATAAGTTTGTGGTTGTGTTTATCGACGACATCTTGGTTTATTCGAAGAGCGAAGAAGAGCATGCCGAGCATCTAAAGATTGCGTTATCTGTGTTGAGGGAGAAGCAGTTGTTTGCGAAGCTTTCTAAGTGTGAGTTTTGGTTGAAGGAAGTTAGTTTCCTTGGTCATGTGATTTCTAGTAGTGGTATTGCGGTCGATCCGTCGAAGGTTGAAGCGTTGTCGCAATGGGAGACTCCGAAGTCAGTTTTTGAGATCAGAAGTTTTCTTGGTTTAGCCGGTTATTATCGGAAGTTTATTGAAGGATTTGCTAAGTTATCGTTGCCGTTGACACAGTTGACTAGGAAAGGTCAAGCCTTTGTTTGGGACGCCAAGTGTGAAGCGAGTTTTCAAGAACTTAAGCGAAGGTTGACGACAGCTCCTGTTTTGATTCTGCCAAATCCAGAAGAACCATTCGTTGTGTATTGTGATGCTTCTTTGATGGGTTTAGGAGGTGTGTTGATGCAGAATAACCAAGTTGTAGCTTATGCTTCTAGGCAACTCAAAGTGCATGAGAAGAATTATCCGACGCATGACTTAGAGTTAGCCGCCGTTGTGTTCGTGTTGAAACTCTGGAGGCATTATTTATTTGGCGCAATATTTGAAGTGTTTAGTGACCACAAGAGTTTGAGATATCTTTTTGATCAAAAGGAATTGAATGTGAGACAAAGAAGATGGCTTGAAATTTTGAAGGATTTTGATTTTGGCTTGAACTACCATCCGGGTAAAGCGAATGTAGTAGCGGATGCATTGAGTCGGAAATCATTGCATATGTCGGCGTTGATGGTGAAAGAGTTAGAATTGGTCGAGCAATTTCGAGATTTGAGTTTGGTATGTGAGAGAACTTCTTTTGGATTTAAGTTGGGTATGTTAAAGCTTACAAGTGGTATTTTGGATGAAATTCGAGAAGGACAGAAATCGGATTTGAGCTTAGCTGATCGGTTGACTTTAATCAACCAAGGCCAGGGTGGTGATTTTCGGATTGATGAGAATGGTATTATGAGATGTTGGGATCGAGTTTGTGTTCCGAACATGGTTGAGCTTAAGAAGAGCATCCTTGAGGAAGGACATCGTAGCGGATTGAGTATTCATCCGGGTGCTACTAAGATGTATCAGGATTTGAGGAAAGTATTTTGGTGGCCTAGTATGAAGAAGGATATCGCGGAATTTGTATATTCTTGTTTGACTTGCCAGAAGTCAAAGATTGAGCATCAGAAGCCATCGGGTTTGATGAAGCCGTTGTTTATTCCTGGGTGGAAATGGGATAGTATCTCCATGGATTTTGTATCGGGTTTGCCGAGGACGCCGAGTAATTTTGAGGCTATTTGGGTTATCGTGGATAGGTTGACTAAATCTGCTCACTTTATTCCTATGCGTATGGATTACCCTTTGGAGAAGTTGGCTAAGCTGTATATTGAGAGGATTGTGTGTCTGCATGGTATTCCGTTAAGTATTGTTTCGGATAGAGATCCGCGGTTTACTTCGAGATTTTGGGAGAGCCTGCAGAATGTTTTGGGTACTAAGTTGCGTTTGAGTTCAGCGTATCATCCTCAGACTGATGGTCAGACGGAGAGAACGATTCAGTCGCTTGAAGATCTTTTGAGAGCTTGTGTATTGGAAAAAGGAGGAGCTTGGGATAGCTACTTGCCTTTGATTGAGTTTACCTACAACAACATTTTCCATTCGAGTATTGGTATGGCACCATTTGAGGCGTTGTATGGTAGGCGGTGTAGGACACCATTGTGTTGGTTCGAGGCCGGAGAGAGTTCTGTTGTTGGACCCGAGTTAGTTCAACAGACTACTGATAAGATCAAGATGATTCAAGAGAAGATGAGAATTACTCAGAGTCGTCAGAAGAGTTATTATGACAAGAGGAGGAAGGCACTTGAATTTCGAGAGGGAGATCATGTGTTTCTTCGAGTCACTCCGATGACAGGTGTTGGTAGGGCACTGAAGTCGCGCAAGTTGTCGCCGCGTTTCATTGGTCCTTATCAGATTTTGCAAAGGATAAGAGAAGTGGCCTATCGTGTGGCTTTACCACCGTCGCTTGCTAATCTTCACGACGTATTCCATGTATCTCAGTTGAGGAAATACATTGCGTATCCGTCTCATGTAGTCCAAATAGATGATGTGCAGGTGAGAGATAACCTGACTGTTGAGACATCACCTATGCGGATTGAGGATCGGAAATTGAAACAGCTTCGAGGTAAAGAGATTGCTTTAGTGAAGGTCGCTTGGGGAGGACCGGCTGGTGGAAATGTTACTTGGGAGCTTGAGAGTCGGATGAAAGAGTCTTATCCAGAACTGTTTGAATCAGGTAACATTTTCGAGGACGAAAATTCCTAAGTGGGGGAGACTTGGGCTTGCTGGGAAGTCTCGCCAGGCGAAGCCTAGCGAGTGTTCGCTGAGAGAGTTCGCCAGGCGAAGGCCAGGCGAAGGTTCGCTGCGAGGGTTCGCCAGGCGAATGAAGGCGAATGTGACAGCATTTTTCTTTTGCTGTGTTGTTCATGTGGAGATGGTTTGGTTGCTTCTCATAGGGGAATGCCTCTATGAAATGATATAGATATGATCTATTGTGATGATGTGTGTTGTGGGTAGCCTACGGGCGTGAATCCTAGTTGATGCGCGATGCGTATTAATTGTGATAAATAGAAATACATGTGAATACAATGATGAATGTATGTGTATTGTTTAATGAACTTACGAATGCTTGATGTGTATACAATTATGTGATGAGTATGCATGAGAACATGGTGGATATGTGTGCATAACTTATAATTGTATGATTGGTATTGTGATGTGTATACCTTGTATGAGATGGCATGAGATAAAGAATAAACATACTATGAAAAATGTGTTGTGGATGCATATTGTTTATATGCGATTGTATGTTAAAATACATGAAGAATGCATGAGAGCATAATGATGGATATGTGTGCATTGCTTGCTAAATATGATGTTGTATTGAATTGTGAATATATATATATATATATATATATATATATATATATATATATATATATATATATATATATATATATATATATATATATATATATATATATATATATATATATATATATATATATATATATATATATATATATATATATATATATATATATATATATATATATATATATATATATATATATATATATATATATATATATATATATATATATATATATATATATATATATATATATATATATATATATATATATATATATATATATATATATATATATATATATATATATATATATATATATATATATATATATATATATATATATATATATATATATATATATATATATATATATATATATATATGTGTGTGTGTGTGTGTGTGGATAATGCATGAGAACATATCGCGGATATGTGTGTATTGTGTGTTAATGTGGTGATATTATTGAATTATGAATACATTGATGAATGTTATGTGAATATGTTGTGTGTGCAATCATAATGTAATTCTTGAAGAGATGAATTATTTGAATGCATGAGATTAAGATGTCGGTCTTAAGTGCATTTGTTGTGGGTGATTGTACATGCATCATTTAGTCAAGAGGCAATGTCTGTTAGTTTCGTGGAAACTAGTGGCTTGTCCCAAACCTAGAAGAGTGGGTTTGAAGGCTTAGAGGACGGGCCTTTGTGGTTATCGGTCTAGAAGAGTGGACCCGGTTTAATGTAAAAACCGAAAAAATGATAACGGGTTATCGGTCTAGAAGAGTGGACCCGGTTTAATGTAAAAACTGAAAAAAGATAACGAGAGTCGGTACCGCATTGCATGAGTTGCATTGAGTTGTTGAGTCACATTGATATATGACATATGCATGAAGAGATGCTTATGTGTGAATGATGAGATTGTGGAAATTGTAAGTGTATGCATAATGTGGGAATGCTTTGTGAATATCCATGTTTGTCCATATATGTGTGGTAAATATATATGACTAAGAGAATGAAGTGTGGTGAGAAATGTGAATATGTGTTATATGACTACCTATATATATAATCTTATGCTTTGATTATTATGGTTATATTTCTCACCCTTCTGCTGTTTTATAATGCTCTACGAGGCATTGCAAATTAGGATGTTGGAGTCCTTTTGTGAAGTTAGTCTTCATTCTTTTGAGTCGGCTGCTCTGATATGTAACACCGGGTAGTTAGACCAGTATAGTCATTCTTTTGTGATACATTGCGATGTATCAGCTGATGTGGTTTTGTAATCTAACTGATATGATGTATTAATCTGGATGACTTATGTGCATTTGAATTAATATTTTGGAACTGATTAAATGATGTTATCTTCCGCTTAAATTAAATGTTGAAATGTGATTTCTAAAACTACGAAAATGTTACATATTTTATGGAGCAAAATGTTAAAGTGTTTTATTGGTGAAATTGTGGCATTCTTCTTTTATACCTTATTATAAAACCTTTTTACTCTGATAAATTGTATGTGCTTAATTTTTTTATATGCATTTATTTGGGATATAGAAGGGGGTGTTACAGGGGAGAGTTGTAACACCCATTTTAATTATTTAGTCATTTTATTATTATTTTAAATATTATGTGTTGGTATGCCCTTTGGTGGGGGTGTATTTGGTGATGTTTGGTGGGTGTCCCTAATGTGGGAGGATTATTGGTGGTGTTTTGGTGAATATAATAATATAGTGTATAATAGTAATATTGGTGGGAATATTATTATTATTATTATTATATTTATTATAGTTACTATTGTTATTAATACTATTATTATTTTGGTGAGATAATAATAATATTATTATTATTATTATTATTATTATTATTATTATTTTATTAAGTTATTATTATTATTGGGATTAGAGAATTAAAATAGAGAATGTGAGGGATTAGTAGTTTTTACGATACATTGTGAGGAGTTAGAGAAAGTGGAAAAAGAACGATAGAAAGGAGAGAAGTGAGAAGAACGGAAAAGGGAGCGAAGAACGAAGGAACAGGGGAAAATCAGAATTGGCCAAACCTTGGAGGGTTCTTTCATCGATCAACCGATTAACAAGGTAAGGGGGGAGAAACTTGATTGGGAATGGTTTATACATGTATAGGGTAGTTGGGGATTCCTTAACCCCGTAGGAAATTGATCGATATATGATAATATATATTGATATGTTATGATTGATGATGATTGTTGTTAATTGTATAGTAATCGTTGATGAATTGTTGTTTTTGGCCAATTTGGCATATAGGTGATTTTACGGTTTTTAGGGAAATTCTGTAGGGATTTTGATGTATCAATAAAGTGTCTAGGTGATGATTTTGGGATTGGGATTAGGAATCATTTAGGCTGAATTATGTGTAATGTCGGTACTGATGTTAAGGTGTGAATTGGGATAGGAGATTAGAGTTATTTGGCCTAGATAGCAATCTGCAGAACTGTGAGAAATTGGTAAATCGCAGCATTCGCTGGGCTTCGCCTGGCGAGTGTTGGCGAAGTTTCGCCTGGCGAATGGGGGCGAGTGTTCGCCTGGCGAGTTGAGGCGAGTGGCAGCGAATAATTCAGAATTAAATCCCAGACCTAAAGGGTAGGAACTTCGCCTGGCGAGTGTGGCCGGCGAAGGTTCGCCTGGCGAATGATTCCCTCGCCTGGCGAATGCACGATAGTGGAAAGGGGGCTTCGCCAGCAGGTTCACCTGGCGAATGCTAGCGAAGGTTCGCTACGGGGCTTCGCCTGGCGAATGTCAGCGAACGTAGCAGAACCAGAATGTGAGTGTTGTGATATTTTGGCCTTAAGCTCTGGACTTGTGTGATTCCTTTGGCCTTGATGCCATGTATGAATGATGACTGTGGGAATTAACTCGTGTACTCGGTGATAGTACATGTTTCCCGTAATAATGACTGGTGGGCAATTAGTTGATGTATAAGTGTGTAGTGATCAGTAGGATCGTGTATTCCCCGAGTGTTGGGATATGTTTATATCTTGATGTTAAAGTATGAACTTGTTTACTATCTGGTTGATTTATATGGTGTTGGTGTATGTTACATCTGTACATATATGCATTGATGTATGATGATATGATCAGGAGGATCGTGTGCATGTTGAGTGCCTAAATATATTAGTTATGCATTGGTGTGTGCATATCATGGTGTTTTGGTGGGATGAATCATGTCTCAGGAGGAGCGTAAGTGATTCATCCGTACTCCTTTGTGGAGAATGGTGGGGGATAGATCATGTCTCAGGAGGAGCGTAAGTGATCTATCCAGGTTCGATTGAATGAACCAATGAGTCGGTACCGCATGCATGGTGTTGAGTTGCATTTTGCATTATAATATGTTATATTGTAATTTGAACAGTAGGTTCGTCATATGGTGTTGTTAGGGGTGAATCTTGGTGTGTTGGTGTGTTGTACTACCTTATTTACATGTATTACATCACCATTATATTTTTGATCATGTTTTCTCACCCCTTTGTTGTTGTTGTGGTCTGTGCTTCTTCGGAAGTACAGATAATCCAGGTGCTTAGCTAGCTTGGATATTGGTGTGATTGTTGAGTCTAGGATGCTCTGATACGTAGCACGAGACTTGGGCGTTTTTATTTGTTTTATGTAGAACTTATATTTTATTTCCCTGTGAACGTATCAAACTTTTATTGAATTTTATTATTTAACATTCCGCTGTATTTGGAGAAAAACCTTTTTATAAGGAAACGTTGTTTTTATGTGATATCCCACTTGGGAGAATTGGAACTCTGATTTTGTTTATTTATAATGTTTATTAATTTAATTGATTTTGGGAAGTGGGGTGTTACACAAAACCCTAATCCACTCTAAATTCATCCCTGATCACAACCATAGCCTTAGAATCAATTGAAATGCCCTCAATCTCTAAACCCGATCCAAAATCAAAACTATGCTTAAACTTCAATTCTAACAATTCTTGAAATTGATTGGCTCAGAATGATCACCACCTCACACTGGTTAAATCTTGCCATTAAACTCATGATATATCTCACTATCCATCGTGTTCTTAATCAAAACAAAAATGGTGTCACTAACTCAAACTTCACCAAATGATCTCAAACTTTCCAGAATCCATCTCCTACTTGTTTCTAACCATTCTAACCTAACAATTATAACTAATTATGCTTAAATTATGGTGTAGAAGAAAAGTTACAAACCTGTCAAATCTTGAATATCAGATAGGTCAAAGCTCCACTTCAACCTCTCAAACTCTTCAGAAACACTCCTTGATTGATGATAAAGCTTCTGTTTGCAAAAGATTTGATCAAGAAAGCCTGAATTTCCAAACCCGATCTTGACTTGCAGCTCCCAAAATCCAAAAGCTAACTCTTCAATTCTTCATGATCTTGCCTTCAATTTGGTATGCACACATTCAGTATGATCAATGGAAGGTGTTGGGATTGAAAGAAGTAATGGAAATGGTGTGGAAAGTAGAAATTGATTTCAACTTGCAATGGAAGAAATTGAAATGGCTATCTCACTCTCCTCTCTAGTCTCTCACCAACCTTGCATCTGAGCAAGTTCTAATCACTATATAGGATGGTTCAGACCCATCCAGAACTTTCTGGAATCATCCAATGAGAATTTGGGATTCTCATGCCATGAGCTTTTGATTTCATCTCATCTCACATGCCATCTCATGCTATGCCTCTTGCAGCAACTTGTTCTGCCCTGAAAATCTCCTTAGATGAGATGCATGGTGTGTTAAGATACTTAGCTAGCTTGTGTATTGAGTTTCCTTGTGTTTTGCATTTGTACCTTAATGTGCAAGTAACCATTTTCCAAAGCAAGACCATGATCTAAACCTCAACTCAAAAATGTGGCTGAACCATTGTTTTTAGAATGCTTTTTAGAGTCAAAATGACCTATTACATGCCATGGTTTGGATGTGTAGCTTGGAAATTTCAATTTCCAACTTTGACTTATTTAACTTATGCCTCCATTTTAGGTCATTTTTATCATTTTGAGCTACAAGCCTTTTCAAAATCTCATGACCTCCTTACTAGCCTTAAAACATCATTCTAAGCAAGTTTGATGTTGAAGATTTTTCCATTTGAAGCTTAGAAATAGGAGTTATGGCCTTATGCTTGAAATGACCTATAATCTCCAAATGACCAAAATGCCCTTGACTTGTCAAAGCCATAAGTTGAGTTCTACAAATCCTATCAAGGACTTCTAGTAATCTCTAGAAATCTAAGAAGATAAGGAACAACATTCATGTTGACCAAAAGTTCATAGGAATCATCCTTCTTGGGCAAAAGTTTGATGCAAGTTGGGTGACTTTCAAGGCCCCAGATTCACATACCTCAGATGACCTGTAACTTGTCAAAGTCATAACATGAGCTCTACAAATCCTATCAAGGACTTCTAGTACTAAAATTAAATCTAAGAGCAAGCTCTACAACATTCATGTTGGGGGTAAGATGAGATGACGATCACATCTTGAGCTAAACTGCCTTGAAGATAGGGGTCAAACTAGGGGATTTTACACTGTCAAGCCTTAGAAACCCTAGCTTGAAACTTCTCAAACTCTTCAATCATGATGAGTTGATCTTGGAATCATCCTTATAGCATCTCAATGCATCAATCCATGATCACATGGCTCTTGGATTAGGTCTCAACCCTCTCCAAATCATCAGTTGACCTAGGGTTGACTCAGTCAAACCCTAATTACACCACTCATGGCTGAGGCTTCTTTAATCTTGCACAATGACCTCTCTAGGCTTCATGATGGCTTTCAAGACATCTCATAAGCTCTCTCAAAGCTTCAAGTCCATCCTCATAGCTTCAGAATCATCTGAGGAGCTCCCACAACTCTCAAGTTAGGAGGCACACAACCTTGGTTTCAACCATTGTCTCTGAGGATCTCTTAATTTCTCTGACAAAGATATCAACCCTTGAACACTTGAATAACCTTCTTGGATAGCTTCAAAGTCTTGTGGTGCTCTTGATTGGTAATCATACCTTTTGATCTCCTGCACACATGTCAATGAAATGCAGATGATAATGCTAATGGGAATGAGATGAACCACAAGCTAGGTAAAGAAATGTTGGTCAAATTTTGGGGTGCAACACATAGGCAAGGGAGCTGGGCTCTACCGAATACCCGCAAGCAAAGCCATACAGTAAAAATACAAGCAGAGGGAGCAACTCAACCTCTAGTGCAATCATGCTCCTAGATTGAATCAATCTAAATATGAACTTATTCTAATGCATCAAGAAATCAAACAAGTCACACCAATACAGTTGCACAGAAAGAAAACAGACAGGAAAGAAAGCAGATCAACCACCCCCACAACTTTACAGCAAAGCAGTCCTCTGACAGCAGTTCAATCCTCAGACTTCAGCTGTTCTTCAAGTCCTTTATCTTCACTAGCAAGTGTCAACTTACTCCTTCAAGCTTCTAATACCTCAAACATAGTATCAACTTATTCTTTCTTCTTCAAGCTTCAGCTCTCCAGTCAACTCCACCTTCAGGCTTCCCTCCTAACTGCAAGTCTCAACTTAACTCCTTCAGGCTCTCAATGCATCAATATAAGTGTCAACTTATCCTTTATTCCTCAAGCCTCAGCTCTTCACTCAATCTCAACTAGATCCTCCTCACAAGTGTCAACTTGTTCTTCTTGGCCTTCAAGCTTCAGCTCTCTCTTCTTTACCAGTATCAACTAGTTCCTCTCCATCTACAAGCTTCAGCTTCTCAGAGAAATCTTTAACCACAAAGAAGTATCAACTTCATCCTTCAAACCCTTCCAGCAAGGAACTCCATCCTCTAACAAGGAAGAAAGATGCATCCATCAAGAGCAAAGTTTGGATGACTGGTAGCAGAGTGAAGACCAAAGGTCACCACTAAGCATCCTATCATCAGAGAAAGGGACCCTCAAAGGTTCTACCAACATGCAAAGAGCCACACATCCTACCAAAGGAGGGATGAGGCCTTTTCAAGGGGACCTTACATCATAGGGAAGAATGGAAGTGATCAGCATCATCCATGTTTATGAAGGAAGAGAATCTATCTAGAAGCACTGCCTACAAAACCCTAATCTTAACACCTAAACAAAACTACACCAAAAGAAGGGAAGATCCTCACATCTAAGCCTCTTCAAGCAATCCAATGCGTCTTTAACTTGTCTTCAACATCACCCAAGAACAAGCAAAGCAAAACCCTAATCTAAGGGAACTAAAGAAGTCAATCTAGTTGAATTAGTGCATTAGAATCATCTAAAACTAGCACTTAAACTAAAATCAAGCAAAAATAGAAAACCACCTTGAAAATTCCTACAAAAATTCTTAAGGGATCCTAATTCAATCATAAATCTATCCTACAAAAATCAGAGGTTGAATCATCCACCTAGTCCTAAAAATAAAATCTAAACTACAAGGTATCAACCATAAACCCTAAAAATGGAGCACTTAAAGGTTTCATCCTAAACTACCACTTATATTCATCACAAAAACGTGAGAAAAATCTATGGGGAGCATGAATATCTATGCTAACTACTCACAAAAAATCAAGATCAAAATCATCATCACATGATCAAACCAAATTCCACAAAATCAAGTATCAAACATGACTATTTTAATATCAATTAAAATGTAAAAATTCCCATAAAATCAGAAAATGCATGAAATAAAAATATTTTTTATCTAAAAATACTAGATCCTCTCATGAATCCAATGCAAAAAGAATGGGATCAATTGAATCATTTTTCCATTTTTTATGATTTTATCAAAAACCATGAATAAAAATGAAAAACATAAAGAAAATCCAAATAAAATGATAAACACACGGTGCAGATAGCATGACAATCTAGTTCATTTCAGAGTTGGGCCCAACAAGGGGGTGTGAGTATCAACTAGTGTCTTAAGCCCACCCAGATCACATTAATGAAACACATCGTTTCGTTATGTTCAGAGCAGCCCCTTCACAAAATGAGAAGCACGCGTGGTCGTTGGATGAGGTTCCCAGTCAAAGTCCAACCTTTATCTGATGGCTATCAAGTCATCTTCTTCCTTTTGAATCCCTGCAACTCAGGTCACCTGCGCGCCCAAAATCACCGCCGGTGACTTTCTCCGGTCATCTTCTCACAACCCTAGTTTGCCATAGAGTCCACCATAGGCCACGATTCCTTGATCAAACTTGTCCCAAATTTCACAAGGAACTCAATCATACCATTAATTCAACCTAAATCCTCAAGATTCGCAAGAACCAACTCTCAACCAAAAATGGTAACATCCCTAATTGGTCACTAATTCTCAAATCATTGATCTGAAAACCTTCCTACATCAATCCTCAATGCATCTAACACCATAATTCCTCTTAATTCTAACTAAAACAAGCTAGAGATTGAAGGTTACCAACCTGAAAATTTCGCGTGCACAGAAGTAGCAAGCCTTCAAATCAAGCCCTCAAATGCTCCAGACTCCTTCAGTGAATCACTTCCAAGCTTCTGTATGCAATAGAATTGATTGAAATGGCTTCAATTCTTGGAACCAACTCTGAGTTGCAGGTGGAAAAAACTGAGATCAAGAACACCAATCAGCCACGAATTTCCCTTGATTATGATCTAGAATCATTCCCTAGCCTCCATGGAAGAGATTGCAATCAAGAAAATGGATGGAAAGTGAAGGAAATGGTGTAACCGAATTCAGTTGCAATCAATGAAATTTCAATCTCAATCTCTACTCTCTCCTTCAATTATCACCAACCTCTCATCTGAACCTCTTCTACATCATATATAGGCCATGTATGGGTGATCTAGAAACCTCTAAATCCTTCTAATGAGAAGTTCACTCTCTCATGTCATGAGAATTTCAATCACATGCCATGGTATGCATAGTTCTGCTAACAGCTTGAAATCATCCTCATTCCCTTCCAATTTCTCCCCTAATGACATTTTGGATGTGTTTGGCTTGCAAGGGACCTAGATTATGCCTTGAATTTAGGTTTGGCAATGGTTACTTAAGATGTAAGTAACTAGTTTTCAAAGCAAGTCCACAAATTAAACTTCAATTCAAAAATGTGGCTAAAACAATGTTCTTAAAATGTGTTTTAGAGTCAAAATGACATATTACATGCCTTGGTTTGGATATGTAGATCAAAAATATCAATTTCCAACTTTGGTTCATTTGAAAATCATCCTTATTTTAGGTCAGTTTTGCAACTTTGGGCTACAAGCATTTAAAACATCTCATGACCTCCTGACTAGCCTTAAAACATCATTTTGAACAAGTTTGATGTTGAACATTTTCCCATTTGAAGCTTGGAAATGGGAGTTATGGCCTTATGCTTGAAATGACCTATAATCTCCAAATGACCAAAATGCCCTTGACTTGTCAAAGCCATAACTTGAGTTCTACAAATCCTATCAAGGACTTCTAGTACTCTCTAGAAATCTAAGAGGATAAGGAACAACATTCATGTTGACCAAGAGTTCATAGGAATCATCCTTCTAGGGCAAAAGTTTCATGCAAGTTGGGTAAGCCCCCAAATTCACATACCTCAGATGACCTGTAACTTGTCAAAGTCATAACTTGAGTTCTACAAATCCTATCAAGGACTTCTAGCACTCAAATTAAAGCTAAGATCATTATCTACAACATTCATGTTGGGGGAAAGATTAGATGACAATCCCATCTTGAGCTAAACTGCCTTGAAGATAAGGGTCAAACTAGGGGATTTTACACTGTCAAGCCTTAGAAACCCTAGCTTGCAACTTTTCAAGCTCTTCAATCATGATGAGTTGACCTTGGAATCATCCTTATAACATCTCAATTTATCAATCCATGATCACATGGCTCTTGAATTAGGTCTCAACCTTCCTCAAATCATCAGTTGACTTAGGGTTGACCCAGTCAAACCCTAGCTGCACCAATCATGGCTGAGGCTTCTCAACCTTGCACAATGACTTGTCTAGGCCTCAAAGTGATATTCAAACGTTATCATGAGCTCTCTCAAGACCTCAAGTCCATCTCCATTGTCTCAGAATCATCTGATGGCTTTTCCACAACTCTCAAGTTAGGAGACCTACACACTTGGTTTCAACCACTCTGTCTGAGGATCTTTTAACTTCTCTGGCAAGGATATCAACCCTTGAACACTTGAATAACCTTCTTAGCTAGCTTCATAGTCTTATGTAGCCCTTGATTGGTACTCATACTTCTTGATCTCCTGCATACATGTCAATGAAATGCAAATGATAATGCTAATGTGAATGAAATGAAACATAAGCTAGGTAAAGAAATGTTGGGCAAATTTTGGGGTGCAACAGCTGCCCCTATTCAAACGGCTTGAACCTGACTGGGTGAGAAGCGAACGACTCTCAACCAATCAAGGTAAAAGACGGTTGAATACCAACGAACCCGGAAATTTGCCACTTGCATAAGTACACGGTACTCTGATGGGAACAAATCTTCGGAAACTAAAATATTAGTTGCACGGCAACTAGCTTGGGAATTGGTCACACGGTAACCGGTGATACATGGTCGATCGTGCCATCAGGCCTCAGGATTCCTCGGGACTCATCAGGTCAACAATCAAGCTAATCATGCCATCGGGCATTCAAAGAAATTTTGGGGCGTTAGTCGAACTTCCTCACTAAGTCGGGAATAGAATTCTCAGTCAATCATGAACCAATTGGGGATATCCCAACTTCTGCCATCAGGCACTCCGCATCAACTGAGAGAACTGCTTCGTTAACACGGTTGGACTTCAATCATCAAGTATTCAAGGGAAGTTTCAACTTTGCTGTTCGGAAACCTGCCGGGGGATGACGCATCTCCGCTGGGGATTCTGGAGGACTATCAAGTAACTCTGCCTCGGGGATCCAGAAATCATTCTGGGTGAATCATCTTTGTGGAGGACTTCAAGAATCATCTTAGACAAATAACTCCGCTGGAGACTTCAAGAATCATCCTGAACCAATAACTCTGCTGGAGGTTTCAGGAATTCTCCTGAGCAAACACTCTGCCGGGGACTTTAAGCATCAACTTGAGCGACCCTCTCTGGCGACTTCACAGGGGATTTTAAGAATCATCTTAATCAAACAACTTCTGCTGGAGATTTCAAGAATCATCTTGGGCCAACGACTTTGCTGGGGAATTCAAGAATCATCTTGGGCAAGCGACCTTGCTGGGGAATTCAAGAATCATCTGGGGCAAGCGACCTTGCTGGGGAATTCAAGAATCATCTTGGGCCACATAACTCTTCCGAGATTTCAGGAATCATCCTGAGCAGACACCCTGTCGGGGAACACCTGCAAAACAAGAACGGTAACGACCTAGCTCATGTTTCATATGCATATGTTTGACAATGGCGCAATGCTCCACACGGTGGAAATGCTACGCGTTTAGGGTAAATGTTATGCAATCATGCAAAATGCTAGGGCCCCGTCAGCAAAATAAATGCTAAAGGGAAAATCTTCCTGTCAAGGGGAGAGGACCACTCTGGTGGAGGAAGGACTCATCCTGCCAAGGAGAGGAAATCACACCAATCTCAGTTGAACTTCAGTTGACTGCTGCAGGGGAATAAAGCTCTCTGAGAACCTGAACTCGCTCAACCGGGTATACAAACCACAACTGCTGAGGAAAACGATGTCAATCGCAACAATAAACTGCGCGGCCTTCGCGGCGAAAGCCCTCCTGGAGATAACGACTCCGATGGGGAAATACAGCATCACACTCTACTGGGGAAAACCAATCCTGGCCTCAACGGCTTCCAAGGACTCGGCTCTCTTGGGATCTGCAAACTCGGCTGAGGAAGAAGGAATCATCCTGCTTGGCGGAGAGTACGACTCTGCGGGGAATTTCAATTCCGCTGGAGACTTCAGTCTGGAACTTCCGAGTACTGTATACCTCAATATATGACTCAGCTGGGGAAGCGGTGATCCTTCAGGGTACATCTGGTTGGGGAGAGAATCTTATCTGGTTGGGGAGACACATCAATGCCTACGATCTCATGTTCAGACTCTGTGGGGAGAGGCTGCTGAACTTTGCTGGAGAGGAAGGAGGAATCATCCTGCTTGGGAACGCCTATGGCGTACTGCCTGGAGCCTGCAACAACACAAACAAACAGATAAGATACCCTTCTCAAAGGGACCTATCAAGGTTATCATCTTGTGACAATATTCAAGTAATTCATTGTTTCAACAATCAGTGGCCTAGGCCAGCAGGTTTATGTATGCGCATTTTATCAAAAACATCGGCATTCTTTTTCGCGAACAAAACAGATAAATGCTAAACAGACAAACAATTGCTGAATAGTATACATTTTATTGATAACGAACCCCTGAATAGGTAAAAATGTTTTACAACAGATGCAAGCTCCTGGAATGAGGAAGCCGCACGAATATAAAAACATAAATATACATCAGTATATACAAATGTCAGCAACGAGGCGTAGACGAACACGCCCACTCGACTTCGATACTTCTCCGACGCTTCAGCTTCAGAAGAGATTGATTCAGATAAACGGCCCTCAGGTCTTCCAAACCACTAAACAATGAAAGTCCACACGCGGAGTGCAGTCATTTGCTTTTTCAAATCCCTAACTTTTGCCTGAATCGCCCTTTCGGGTTTTCGATTCACCGGGATACCCTTTTTTGCCAAAGTTGCCCTTCCAGGTTTTCGACTTCGTGGGTGTACATTCTTTTCTTTATATCCCTAATTTTTGCCCGAACCTTTTTCCCTTCGGGATGTTCCATTTTTTGCCTGGATACTCTTTTTCTTTCCAGCGGGTCATTTTTAAGCAAAGTATTTTTTAACTGCGTCCGCGTTCACCGGGGATGCAAAATCTTCACCATCCATCGTGGATAACAACAAGGCTCCTCCCGAGAAGACCTTGCTGACGACGTACGGACCTTCATAATTAGGAGTCCACTTGCCCCGATGATCGGAGTGTGGAGGAAGGATCTTCTTCAGGACGAGATCACCCGTCTGAAAGCTTCTAGGACGCACCTTCTTATCATAAGCTTTCTTCATTCGGCTTTGGTACAGACGACCATATGCAATCGATGCTAACCTCTTCTCGTCCATCAGGCTGAGTTGGTTTAGTCGGTTCTTAATCCATTCTGCCTCATCGAGTTTCACGTCAACCAAAACTCGCAAAGAAGGAATCTCAACTTCCAACGGTAGGACAGCTTCCATACCGTACACCAGTTAGAAAGGAGTTGCCCCGGTTGAGGTACGTACCGTTGTACGATAACCGTGCAGTGCAAATGGCAGCATCTCGTGCCAATCTTTATAGGTCACAACCATCTTCCGTACAATCTTCTTGATGTTCTTATTGGCCGCTTCAACGACGCCATTCATCTTCGGCCGGTAAGGAGATGAGTTGTAGTGTTCAATCTTGAAACTCTGACACAGCTCCTTCATCATCTTGTTATTCAGATTCGAACCATTATTAGTAATGATCTGCTCGGGAATTCCGTAACGACAGATGATGTCCCTCTTTATGAATTTAGCCACCACCTGCTTGGTCACATTAGCGTATGAGGCTGCCTCCACCCACTTGGTGAAGTAGTCGATAGCTACCAGAATGAAGCGATGACCGTTAGATGCAGTGGGCTCGATCTTTCCTATCATGTCGATGCCCCACATGGAGAACGGCCACGGGGAGGACATGACGTTCAACGGGCACGGCGGTACATGAACTTTATCAGTATAAATCTGGCATTTATGACACCTCTTCGCGAATTTAAAGCAATCCGATTCCATCGTCAGCCAGTAATATCCTGCTCTCAGGATCTTTCTTGTCATAGCATGCCCACCGGCGTGCGTACCAAATGTGCCTTCATGGACTTCTTCCATGAGCATACTCGCCTCTTTCTCATCTACACATCTGAGTAGCACGAGATCGTGGTTTCTCTTATACAAAACTCCATCAGGATTGAGATAAAAATTTCCAAACAGCCTCCTCAGAGTCTTCTTATCCTGGGTTGACGCTCCCGCAGGATACTCCTTAGTCATAAGGAAAGTCTGGATGTCATGGAACCATGGCTTGCCATCAGAGGCTTCCTCGATCGCAAAGACGAATGCAGGTCTATCAAGACGAGAAAGGACAATTCTTGGAGCTTCATTCCAAAAATTGACTTTATACATCGAAGCCAACGTGGCTAAGGCATCAGCCATCTGGTTTTCGGCCCTGGGCACATGATGGAGTTCCACTCGATCAAAGAACGGAAGCAGCCTTCTGGCATAGTTCATGTACGACACCAAATTCGATTGACGAGTCTCCGACTCCCCTTTAATCTGGTTAATCACAAGTGTCGAGTCACCATATACATCTAGGTTCTTGATTCTCAAATCAATTGCTTCTTCTAGACCCATGATGCATGCTTTGTACTCCGCTTCGTTATTGGTGACTGGAAACGTCAGTCTCGCAGTGAACGGGATGTGGGATCCGTGGGGAGTCGTGATGATTGCCCCTATGCCACTTCCGTAAGAATTAACCGCCCCGTCAAATATCAATTTCCACTGGGATTTCCTATCTGGACCCTCGTCAGGCAACGGTTCATCGCAATCCTTCGCTTTAAGAAACATGATATCCTCATCAGGGAATTCAAATTTCATCGGCTGATAATCTTCGATCGGCTGTTCGGCAAGGTACTCAGACAATACGCTTCCCTTGATGGCCTTCTGGGAAACGTACTGAATATCATATTCCGTCAACACCATTTGCCACCTGGAAATCCTGCCTGAAAGCGCTTGCTTCTCGAAGACGTACTTGATTGGATCCATCTTTGAAATTAACATGGTTGTGTGATTGAGCATGTACTGTCGTAAACGTTTGGCAGCCCAGGCTAGTGCACAACACGTCTTTTTCAGCATCGAGTAATGAGATTCACAGTCTGTGAACTTTTTACTCAAGTAGTAAATGGCATGCTCCTTTCTGCCCGTCTCGTCGTGCTGACCGAGAACACACCCCATACTATTCTCAAGAACTGTCAAGTACATGATTAAGGGCCGTCCAGCCACTGGGGGTATCAAGATTGGAGGTTCCTGTAGGTACTGTTTTATCTTATCAAATGCCTTCTGGCAATCCTCGTTCCAGATAATCGCCTGATCTTTCTTTAACAGTTTGAACATCGGTTCACACGTGGCCGTGAGCTGAGAGATAAACCTTGCAATGTAGTTTATTCTGCCCAGGAAACCACGAACTTCTTTTTCTGTTTTTGGCGCTGGCATTTCTTGTATTGCTTTAATCTTCGCAGGATCAACCTCGATGCCTCTTTCACTCACGATAAACCCCAGTAACTTTCCGAACCATACTCTGAAAGTACACTTGTTAGGATTCAGCCTCAACCTGAACTTCCTAAGCCTCTCAAAAAGCTTCAGCAAATTGACCAGATGTCCCTCCTCCGTTGGGGACTTCGCAATCATGTCATCAACATAGACTTCAATCTCATGATGAATCATGTCATGAAACAAAGTAACCATTGCTCGTTGGTAAGTGGCCTCTGCGTTCTTCAGACCGAAAGGCATTACCTTATAGCAAAATGTTCCCCAAGGGGTGATAAACGTAGTTTTCTCCATGTCTTCCGACGCCATCTTGATCTGATTGTATCCGGAGAAGCCATCCATGAACGAAAATACGGAGAACTGAGCTGTATTGTCGACCAACACATCAATATGAGGCAGCGGGAAATCATCTTTAGGGCTCGCCCTATTTAAATCCCGATAATCGACGCACATTCGCACCTTACTGTCCTTCTTCGGTACAGGCACTATGTTGGCGACCCACGGAGGGTAAGTAGTGACCGCTAAGAAGCCAGCATCAAGCTGCTTTTGCACATCTTCTTTGATCTTAACGGCCATATCTGGTCGCGTCCTCCTAAGCTTCTGCTTAACGGGAGGACAATCTTCTCGCAGCGGCAAGTGGTGGACCACAATGTCAGTATCAAGTCCGGGCATATCTTTGTATGACCAAGCAAAGATGTCACTATACTTTCTTAGCATCTCGACCAATCGCTGCTTGACATCACTCTGCAATGCAGCCCCTATCCTGACGTTCCTGACAAGTTCTTCAGAACCCAAATTCACAATCTCGATCTCTTCTTCGTGAGGCAGAATAACTTTCTCTTCTTGTTTCAACAAGCGGGCCAACTCTTCGGGAAGGTCTTCGTCTTCATCAATCTCTTCTTCGGCTTGATAGATCGGGCAATCGAAGTCGAAGTGAGTCGTAGAAGGTCCAGAGTCGATGTCATCTGCTATGTGGATCCTGCAATAACAAGGGTTAAGCTTAAAACAAGGATATGCAGGTTAGCACAAACCCCATTGCCATTTTATTGTTTTTCAAAACAAATATAAAACAGGAATAACAGAGATCACAATATTTGAATACGAAGAAAAACGCCTTTTGATTTATTGATAAAATGCCTGTACATAATCAAACAAGGCCCTGACAATAAAACCACTATGCCCCGGGTAGGGCATAGGGTTGTACAATGATTGGAAAAAGTAAATCATTACTCTTTGCTTGTCATCTGGATGATATCCCTGACGCACCAGTTGTTGAGGCTCTCGCCTGGCTTGCTTGGCTGGATCCAAGAGTCCAGGTCGCAGTCGCTATCCCCGTTGTCTTCAAACATTGCGTTGACGCTTTCAAATATCACCCCGCCACTGGTAAACTGGATCGGCCCTTTACCTCGTGACGCGCTGCTAGAAGAGGAGGCTTCAGCCGCAGGAGAGTATCCTAACCTAAACTTGTCTTGCTTGTTAGGTATCTCCAGAATTCGCCCCCAGCCTGGGGTAGATCCGGCTTGAACAACGGCCCGGGCTTCCTTGAATGAAGAGAGAGTCATCTCTGGCTTCTCAGTGATCGCGGGAGCTACGTTCTTGACTTTAACAGCTTCGAACGCTTGGCATAGGGTTTCGTGGATTTCCCCATCCATCTCAACATACTTGAAGGACGACAAATGGCTCACCATTATGTCTTCCTCGCCACATACAGTTACGATGCTACCTCCGACGGCATACTTGAGTTTCTGGTGCAACGTGGAGGTCACGGCACCCGCGGAATGGATCCATGGCCGGCCCAAGAAACAGCTGTAGGCAGGCATGATGTCCATAATGTAAAAGACCGCGTCGAACGTTTCCGGCCCAACTTGGATCGGCAACGTCACCTCCCCGAAAACATGACATTTGGTTCCATCAAACGCTTTCACAACCAGATCACTGGGTGTGCAAATCACTCCGCGAGTATCTAACTTCATCAATGCCTTCTTCGGAAGAACATTGAGCGACGACCCTGTGTCCACAAACACGTGAGACATAATCGTTCCCCTACACTCTATCGAGATGTGCAGGGCGCTATTGTGGTTCCTCCCCTTCGGCGACAGCTCTAGATGAGTGAACCCTAACCCATTTCCAGCATTCACGTGGGCTACGACCCCTTCCAACTGGTTTACCGATATTTCCTGCGGTACATACGTGGCGTTCAACACCTTCAGCAGTGCGTTGCGGTGTGCCTTCGAACACAGCAACAGATTCAAGATGGAAATTTTCGAGGGTGTTTGATGGAGATGATCCACGATCTTGTAGTCACTCTTTTTAATCAACCTCATAAATTCCTCAGCGTCTTTAACAAGTAAGTCTTTTTCTACCCCACGAGGGATCTCTTCAACGAATTTACTCTTCCCTTTATTGGTTACATCAGCTTTGTCCGCCTTTTCCGCCACGATCTCAGGTGGTGCAAATAGTCTTCCGCTGCGAGTAATTCCGCTAACGCCCGCTAGGTTCTCCGCACATGACCCTGAGGGTTCCAATTCCAACTTCTGTCTGTTGCAGTAGACCTCTGCCCCATAGTGCCACGGGACAGTGTTGGCGCTTTCGAAGGGTATCGGCCCAGCTTTGGTGATGGTAATTGTGGGCGGTCTGGGTGCAGAAATAGTTATCGTCCGGTGAGGGATGGTGATGGTGGCAACCTCATCACCTTGCTTCAGCATTACCTCTCCCGATCCGCTTTCAGCTCTTCGGCTAAACTGCAGGATTCCTTCGGTCATCAGACTTTGAATCCCTTCTATCAACTGTTCACATCCATCAGGACTTGTCGCACAGCCCATACACAGCTCTCCACAACCTGGAAAGAAACCCCTTTTCATCAGCTTAGCTTTAACGAAGCTAAGCGGTGTCTTCAAATCCTTGACGTCAGTCAACAAATCCAAACTCTCGCCTTCAATAATGGCGTTTACTCCCCCTCCCCTATGATTCGACATAGGGTTCTTTGTGACGTTTGGCACATTATCTGAAAAGTTGATGATCTTAGCGTCCACCATGTCCCGCACCTTGTGCTTGAAGGCTTTGCAGTTTTCTATTGTGTGGCCTGGTGCCCCTGAGTGAAATTCGCAAGTCGCATTCGCATCATAACCTGGCGGAGGTGCCCCTGTCAAGGGAGTCAGGGTTCTCTTCTGGATCAACTGTAACTGGAGCAGAGCTTGTAATAGCTGAGCGTAGGACATGGGCGGTGTCTCGAGGTGACGGCTCGACAGAGGTGCCCTGTTCTGATACTTTCTGTACCCTTGTTGATTCGGCTGCTGCGGCTGGGGTTGTTGGACAGTGGGGATAGTTATACTGGCCACCTGCTGGTGAGGGCCTTTACCCTTCCTTCGAGCGTTGGACACGGCGCTCGTTTCTCCTTCCCTCCTTTTGCCACCATAAGGTTTCTTGCCTCCTCCAACTGAGGACGAATCACCTTGAATTTTCCCTAGTTTGATCCCATTTTCAATGTGCTCACCCGTGATAATGAGATCTGAGAAGGTTCCAGACATACTGCTGACCAATTTCTCATAATAAACCCCTGGGAGGGTGGCTACGAACATTTCCACAAGCTCACGTTCAACCATCGGCGGCTGAACCCTGGATGCCAATTCACGCCACCGCTGGGCGTATTCCTTGAACCCTTCGTTGTTCCTTTGCGACAGATTCTACAGTTGGACTCGGTTCAGGGCCAAGTCACTGTTATATTGGTAGTGGTGCACGAATGCTTCAGCAAGTTACTTCCACGTGCGCACACTGGTAGGTTCCAGGCTCATGTACCATTCGAGGGAAGGCCCGGACAGACTGTCCTGAAAGAAGTGCATCAGCAACTTCTCGTCCTCAGAGTGAGCGGACATTTTCCGGTAATATGATCTCAGATGGACGCGAGGGCAAGTGGTGCCCTTATATTTTTCAAAGTCAGGTACCTTGAACTTGGGAGGCACCTTGAAATCAGCAATCAGTCCCAACTTGGACATATCAATACCCATGGTGTTCTGGTTCTCGATATTCCTCATCTTGTCCTCGAGTGCCTTGAACCTTAGCTGTGCTTCAGCAGTCAGCTCTCCTTCAGCACCTCTCTGTGAGAACACATCGTCTTGCCGGTCTTCTAACCATGGCTGAGGCCCAAACAGATTTCCAACACCTGTGTTGCCGTTGCCCAACCCAACATTGACGTTAGCTTCAAAATTCCCATTACCGACGCCCGTCGTATTGCCGTTGAGTCCCATGTTAGCTATCACATTGCCGTTGGCACTGCCATTCCCCCCGGTCACGGGGACGCCATTCTGAGGAGTTTCAAGAGGTGGAGGGGTTGGCACAGTCCCACCATGGAGTACGCCATTGCTATCAACCCTTGAAATCAGAGGCTGAACCAAGGTTCTGAGCTGATCCTGGCCATTGGCGACCGCTTGCATGAGCTCCATGAAGCGGTCCATCCTTTCCCGGAGTTCTTGAAAATCAGTTTGCACTTGCTCCATAATTCTGGTTTGATTTGCTCTGGTCGGATAGCGGTGGATAGGTCTCTGATCAATCCTGGAACAACCTGAAACAACCTGAAAACACAAAAGGGTTAGGAAAAATGACAAAGTGCTCGTTATGCAAATGCTTCATGCAAATGCAAACGTGTGTCTGTGCGTTAGGGAGGTATCCCCCGATCCTAGTGCCTGAGTGCCAGTGTTGACAATAAGAAGTCCGAGTCCAGTCATGGAAATAACATCTCATATATAAAGAAAGCCCATAAAGGCAGTACATAACATCACTGAGTACAAGCAGAATCAATAGCATAACCTCAGCCAACAAGCCTGGTGATGGTCAACATACAACCATGATCAAAACAAAAGGAATACAAATATAGTCAAGTACGGCCACGGACGCGAAACTCTTCTAACAACCCCTTCGTTTCTGGATGATCAGGCCGGGTGAGTAACCCTTCGAAGAGTAACTCTCTCTGCATAATGGTGTATTGAAAACCTTCGACCGAATCTTCCCATGCTCCTTCGCCGAAAAAATCTTCTAACTTCCGCTTCTTGGATGCAAACGCCAGCTTGCGCTCCTTCAGGTAAGCAAGAGCTTTGTTAAGCTGGCCTTCAGCGGCATATCTGCGAGTGGTTTCTTCATCAAACCTTTTCTCACCCGCCTTCACCTGGGCTTTCAACTTGGAGATCTGTTGCTTCAGCTTATCCTCCTGTTCCTTGCCGTTGGCTAGGGTGGCCTTCCAATGCTGGTTAAACTTGGATATCCTCCGTTACGCTTCATCCAAGTGCTGCTTCTTAGTGGCCAGTACATCGTTGACAGCTTTGAAGTCTCGACCCATGCGCTCGCGCTCGGCTATCTGCTTAGTCAAATCTGTCCCCAGCTGGTTCACCAGCTCTGTCTGCCTCTTGAAGGAATGAACGGCTTCGCTTCTCTCGCTTCTGAGTTGCGCCAATTCTTTCTCCAGTTCTTCATTTGACTTTTTCAGCTCATCTCTCTCAGCTAACACCTGATGATGATGCTGAATAGGCACGGTGGTAGGCTCTTCAATCACTGGAGGGCTTTCGGGCTTAGCAGGAGGAAACAACATCCCTATAGCATCTGCTCTGGCTCTGATCCAAGTCATATACGGAGCATAGGCTTGGCTATTACTTTTCCCCAGCGACGACTTTCCCCTCTTACTGATACTATTCCAAGCGTGTTGAAGCTTAGATAACATATCCCCCTCTAGAAGACCAGTGAGGTACAGAGATTCCTGCACCTCTTCATCCTTCGGCGGAGCTCTCAAAGCATAAGCAAACTGTCGGACCAACAGAGATGGATTATAGTTTATACAGCCCTTCCTGCCTATGAAAGGCACATTCGGAAATCCACTGCAGCTGAAGATGATCTCTGTACCCAACCTATCTCTATCAAACCAGGAAATATCCTCCGCTGACAGACTCATCAAACGCTCGGACCACTCAGCTGTGGCTGCAGACGAAACAAAGGGACCCCTCTTGGGTAGGTGATTATCAAGCCATCTATAGAGCAAGGGTACACAGCACGAGACATTCTTGCCCCTTCTGTTCTCATTTTTGTAGTGGACAGAATGGTAGACATCTCCTATCAAGGTACGGACTGGATTCCCTGATGCAAAGATGTGAAATGCGTCGAAGTCTATAAAGTCGGGCATATTGGGGAACAGAATGATGCCATATATGCACTGAGCGAGAATGGCGTTGAACACGACCCAACATCCGTCTTTGGCGCACTGCTGAGCCTTTCCCACTAAGAACTGCAAGGAGAAACCGGGAACCTTGTTCCAACTAGACACTACCAACTCGGAGGCATCCAGATGAAGTGAGGGAGCTAGACTAGCCAGATCAGGCTCAGCATCCATGTGAACAAAGGGCATCTGACTCTTGATAGGCACACCTAACAAATCAACATACTCCTCTAGCATGGGTGCAAGAACAAATCCCTGGAAAGTAAAGCATCTCAACGGAGGATCGTAGAACTGCAGCAGAGCGTGCAACCCATTCAGCTCGAACACAGGGGGTTTACGAACCAAACTGAGCAGTTTACCGTAAGACTTTCTGAATTCATCTCTCACAGAATCATCTGCCAAAGCAATCAAACCAGTCAACTGAACAACATTGAGAGTGGGGAGCTTGTAAGCTACGGTCTTCCTCAGAGAACCCATAATAACACAGTAGAAGGCAAGAAATCCTGAATCAGGGGAAACGGTACCTGCAACATAGACACACGTTAATGAAATGCAAATGAGTATGCAAAGCGATGTAAAATGCAATCATGCAGCAGGAGATCAAGGCGACTGTGCTGTTGTGGAGGCGAAGGTGAAGATTATGTATCAACAAAACCATAACACTGCTCTATCAAGAACAACCATAGACATAGATATGATGAGAAGAAAACCCAGATATCGGACCATAAATCTGCTCTGTCAAGAACAGACACACATCTGATAATAAGGACCTCTGTCACAAGACCCTAAATCTGCTCTGTCAAGAACAAATACACATCTGCTGATGAGATCCTCTGATCCCGATCAAAACCTGCTCTATCAAGAACAAATATACATCTGCTGATGAGATCCTCTGATCCCAATCAAAACCTGCTCTGTCAAGAACAAATATACATCTGTTGATGAGATCCTCTGATCCCGATCAAAACCTGCTATGTCAAGAACAAATATACATCTGCTACTGAGATCCTCTGATCCCAATCAAAACCTGCTCTGTCAAGAACAAATATACATCTGCTGATGAGATCCTCTGATCCCAACCAAACTGATTCACTATCAAGAAAACCAGGTAGTCTGAAGGTTAAGGTCTCCTGCAACAAACCCAACCCTGCTCACAGGTATGGACCTAAACTGACACAAGTTTGGCATCCTATGCGGTCATCAGCGTCACAGACATTCAAGAGGGGTGATACGATACCCAGAAGGTGTGGCATCACCATCTCCTGAAGCGGCCTCACTCGGCTGAATTTCAAATGATCGGTCCCCAGAGTCGACAATCCTCCAAACCAACAACCCCCTCAACCCAAAGGGTTGAAAAAGAAGTCAACCGGGAGAACCTCGTCTGAGCGTGGATTTCATGAGACACTAGTGCCTGCAAAGCAAGCACGCGCCCACTAATTTCCACAACTAATGCTAGGTACACTCAAGCCTGGGTCTGGCTTCTCACTCATCAGAATGCCCCTCCCACAACAGCACAGATAATCATATCATACTGAAAATAAAATGCGGGAAATAAAGTGCGATAAATAAACACAACCCAACAAGTAATCATACAAGCGCTAGGATTGACTCTCGCAGGGGACGTTGGATCCCCAAACTGACTCGCAATAGGGACGTTGGATCCCTAGGAAACTATCAAGTCCCCAGCAGAGTCGTCGTTTGTCGCTTCCGCGAAAATGATGTGCCGGCAAAACAGAAGAGTCGCCACCTTTCGTTATTTATCCCTCAGAATGGGAAAGGAAACGATCGGAAAAACCTGACGAAAAGTTATAAGACAAGGTCATCGCAACCATTGTCTGGGTTCGGGAGTCGGTTACGCAAGGGGAAGGTATTGGCACCCCTCACGTCCATCGTACTCGATGGGATCCATGCTTGTTGTGTTTACTGGACGGGTTGGTTTTATCTATCTACCTATCAAGGCTAGTCTGAAAAGAAAAGAAAATGACTCGGCAAAGCGTCGTGCTTTATGCCTACGTATTCTCATCAGAGATTGAGAAATCAGAGTCAACGTAGTTCGCCTAACTACGGGTTACGGGGAAGGTGGCTCGCCAATACGTCATTATTGTGCCTACGTACTCTCAACATGTATGTGAGATCAGAGCTTACGTAGTTCGGGATAATACGGATTACGGGAATTTAGATTCATCTGTTTTATCGAGTAGGGTTAACAAACAGTTCCAGCAGTTTGGCGTACGCAGCTCAACCCTTGGAGACTTAAGCGTTACCGTTTGCGGTAGAACTGGGAGTTAACGACACTCTTTTCTTCAGAAAAGCTTTCCTTTGAATTATGGGCCCACGGAGCAAAAGGTTTAAAGTTCGTTTTCTGCCTTTTACGGAAGAACTGTTTTTTATGGATGTTTGCAACCAATATCGCACTAGAGACTATGATCTGAGAGTGAATACGTCGCATGTCACCCAAAGGGTGCCATACTAAACATCCAGACTGTTGAAAAGAAACTCTCCAACAATCCTCTCTCAGATAGCTTAAGGCTCGTAACGTACGACGTCAGTTAACCTTTATTATTGTATTTTAATTTGTTTTGAGATGAGAAAAGAGAACAAGCTCAACTAAGGGGAGACTATCAAGTCCTAATGTTGTCATGCCAAGGATTCATCCTATGGTTAAGGTTTGAAACAGGGAACTCCTAGAAGTTATCATGCATAGGTTTCAACCTAAAGTTCTAATCATCACTTCCTTATCAAAGGAAGTGAGATTCCTAGGGGATCATGTCAATGATAAACAGAAACAGATAGAGCATCAGCTTAAACGGTAAACAGTAAACGACTGCAAAATGCATGCAATGCAAGTGAGGGAGGAAATGTGTGTGGGGCAGCAGCCTCCACAAGCTCATCTCGACCTCAAGCCAGATATGAATAACTGCAATCATACAGAAGAAATAACATGCCATCAAGCCAAATAAGTGACTGCAATCATACAGAGAAAAATGAAATACAATGCCATCAAGCAAAATAAACCACATAGGCAAGGGAGCTGGGCTCTACCGAATACCCGCAAGCAAAGCCATACAGTAAAAATACAAGCAGAGGGAGCAACTCAACCTCTAGTGCAATCATGCTCCTAGATTGAATCAATCTAAATATGAACTTATTCTAATGCATCAAGCAAATCAAACAAGTCACACCAATACAGTTGCACAGAAAGAAAATCGACAAGAAAGAAAGCAGATCAACCACCCCCACAACTTTACAGCAAAGCAGTCCTCTGACAGCAGTTCCATCCTCAGACTTCAGCTGTTCCTCAAGTCCTTTATCTTCACTAGCAAGTTTCAACTTACTCCTTAAAGCTTCTAATACCTCAAACATAAGTATCAACTTATTCTTTCTTCTTCAAGCTTCAGCTCTCCAGTCAACTCCACCTTCAGGCTTCCCTCCTAACTGCAAGTCTCAACTTAACTCCTTCAGGCTCTCAATGCATCAATATAAGTGTCAACTTATCCTTTATTCCTTAAGCCTCAGCTCTTCACTCAATCTCAACTAGATCCTCCTCACAAGTGTCAACTTGTTCTTGTTGGCCTTCAAGCTTCAGCTCTCTCTTCTTTACCAGTATCAACTAGTTCCTCTCCATCTACAAGCTTCAGCTTCTCAGAGAAATCTTCAACCACAAAGAAGTATCAACTTCATCCTTCAAACCCTTCCAGAAAGGAACTCCATCCTCTAACAAGAAAGAAAGATGCATCCATCAAGATCAAAGTTTGGATGACTGGTAGCAGAGTGAAGACCAAAGGTCACCACTAAGCATCCTATCATCAAAGAAAGGGACCCTCAAAGGTTCTACCAACATGCAAAGAGCCACACATCCTACCAAAGGAGGGATGAGGCCTTTGCAAGGGGACCTTACATCATAGGGAAGAATGGAAGTGATCAACATCATCCATGTTTATGAAGGAAGAGAATCTATCTAGAAGCACTGCCTACAAAACCCTAATATTAACACCTAAACAAAACTACACCAAAAGAAGGGAAGATCCTCACATCCAAGCCTCTTCAAGCAATCCGATGCATCTTCAACTTGTCTTCAACATCACCCAAGAACAAGCAAAGCAAAACCCTAATCTAAGGGAACTAAAGAAGTCAATCTAGTTGAATTATTGCATTAGAGTCATCTAAAACTAGCACTTAAACTAAAATCAAGAAAAAATAGAAAACCACCTTGAAAATTCCTACAAAAATTCCTAAGGGATCCTAATTCAATCATGAATCTCTCCTACAAAATTCAGAGGTTGAATCATCCACCTAGTCCTAAAAATAAAATCTAAACTACAAGGTATCAACCATAAACCCTAAAAATGGAGCACTTAAAGGTTTCAACCTAAACTACCACTTATATTCATCACAAAAATGTGAGAAAAATCT
The DNA here is from genome assembly GCA_963859935.3 of Lathyrus sativus. Taxonomy (NCBI): domain Eukaryota; kingdom Viridiplantae; phylum Streptophyta; class Magnoliopsida; order Fabales; family Fabaceae; genus Lathyrus; species Lathyrus sativus. Next base: position 216,547,634 of record OZ012741.1, read on the forward strand.
ATGGGGAGCATGCATATCTATGCTAACTACTAACAAAAAATCAAGATCAAAATCATCATCACATGATCAAACCAAATTCCACAAAATCAAGTATCAAACATGACTATTTTAATATCAATTAAAATGTAAAAATTCCGATAAAATCAGAAAATGCATGAAATAAAAATATTTTTTATCTAAAAAATACTAGCTCCTCTCATGAATCCAATGCAAAAAGAATGGGATCAATTGAATCATTTTTCCATTTTTTATGATTTTATCAAGAACCATGAATAAAAATGAAAAAAATAAAGAAAATCCAAATAAAATGATAAACACACGGTGCAGATAGCATGACAATCCAGTTCATTTCAGGGTTGGGCCCAACAAGGGGGTGTGAGTATCAACTAGTGTCTTAAGCCCACCCAGATCACATTAATGAAACACATTGTTTCGTTATGTTCAGAGCCCCTTCACAAAATGAGAAGCACGCGTGGCCGTTGGATGAGGTTCCCAGTCAAAGTCCAACCTTGATCTGATGGCTATCAAGTCATCTTCTTCCTTTTGAATCCCTGCAACTCAGGTCACCTGCGCGCCCAAAATCACCACCGGTGACTTTCTCCGGTCACCTTCTCACAACCCTAGTTTGCCATAGAGTCCACCATAGGCCACAATTCCTTGATCAAACTTGTCCCAAATTTCACAAGGAACTCAATCATACCATTAATTCAACCTAAATCCTCAAGATTCGCAAGAACCAACTCTCAACCGAAAATGGTAACATCCCTAATTGGTCACTAATTCTCAAATCATTGATCTGAAAACCTTCCTACATCAATCCTCAATGCATCTAACACCCTAATTCCTCTTAATTCTAACTAAAACAAGCTAGAGATTGAAGGTTACCAACCTGAAAATTTCGCGTGCACAGAAGTAGCAAGCCTTCAAATCAAGCCCTCAAATGCTCCAGAATCCTTCAGTGAATCACTTCCAAGCTTCTGTATGCAATAGAATTGATTGAAATAACTTCAATTCTTGGAACCAATTCTGAGTTGCAGGTGGAAAAAACTGAGATCAAGAACACCAATCAGCCACGAATTTCCCTTGATTATGATCTGGAATCATTCCCTAGCCTCCATGGAAGAGATTGCAATCAAGAAAATGGATGGAAAGTGAAGGAAATGGTGTAACCGAATTCAGTTGCAATCAATGAAATTTCAATCTCAATCTCTACTCTCTCCTTCAATTATCACCAACCTCTCATCTGAACCTCTTCTACATCATATATAGGCCATGTATGGGTGATCTAGAAACCTCTAGATCCTTCTAATGAGAAGTTCACTCCCTCATGTCATGAGAATTTCAATCACATGCCATGGTATGCATAGTTCTGCTAACAGCTTGAAATCATCCTCATTCCCTTCCAATTTCTCCCCTAATGACATTTTGGATGTGTCTGGCTTGCAAGGGACCTTGATTATGCCTTGAATTTAGGTTTGGCAATGGTTACTTAAGATGTAAGTAACTACTTTTCAAAGCAAGTCCACAAATTAAACTTCAATTCAAAAATGTTGCTAAACCAATGTTCTTAAAATGTGTTTTAGAGTCAAAATGACATATTACATGCCTTGGTTTGGACATGTAGATCAAAAATATCAATTTCCAACTTTGGTTCATTTGAAAATCATCCTTATTTTAGGTCATTTTTGCAACTTTGGGCTACAAGCATTTCCAACATCTCATGACCTCTTGAATAGTCTTAAAACATCATTTTGAACAAGTTTGATGTTGAACATTTTCCCATTTGAAGCTTGGAAATGGGAGTTATGGCCTTATGCTTGAAATGACCTATAATCTTCAAATGTCCAAAATGCCCTTGACTTGTCAAAGCCATAACTTGAGTTCTACAAATCCTATCAAGGACTTATAGTACTCTCTAGAAAGCTAAGAGGATAAGGAACAACGTTCATGTTTACCAAGAGTTCATAGGAATCATCCTTCTAGGGCAAAAGTTTCATGCAAGTTGGGTAAGCCCCCAAATTCACATACCTCAGATGACCTATAACTTGTCAAAGTCATAACTTGAGTTCTACAAATCCTATCAAGGACTTCTAGCACTCAAATTAAAGCTAATATCATGATCTACAACATTCATGTTGGGGGCAAGATGAGATGACAATCCCATCTTGAGCTAAACTGCCTTGAAGATAAGGGTCAAACTAGGGGATTTTACACTGTCAAGCCTTAGAACCCTAGCTTGCAACTTCTCAAGCTCTTCAATCATGATGAGTTGACCTTGGAATCATCCTTATAACATCTCAATTTATCAATCCATGATCACATGGCTCTTGAATTAGGTCTCAACCTTCCTCAAATCATCAGTTGACTTAGGGTTGACCCAGTCAAACCCTAGCTGCACCAATCATGGCTGAGGCTTCTCAACCTTGCACAATGACTTTTCTAGGCCTCAAAGTGATATTCAAACGTTATCATGAGCTCTCTCAAGACCTCAAGTCCATCTCCATGGTCTCAGAATCATCTGATGGCTTTTCCACAACTCTCAAGTTAGGAGACCTACACACTTGGTTTCAACCACTCTCTCTGAGGATCTTTTAACTTCTCTGGCAAGGATATCAACCCTTGAACACCTGAATAACCTTCTTAGCTAGATTCATAGTCTTATGTAGCCCTTGATTGGTACTCATACTTCTTGATCTCCTGCATACATGTCAATGAAATGCAAATGATAATGCTAATGTGAATGAAATGAAACATAAGCTAGGTAAAGAAATGTTGGGCAAATTTTGGGGTGCAACAACATGCACGTCGCCTTTAGGGACGACAACCAGAGACGGAGGTACTTAGTTCTTCAGCAGCGTCCTATGGCACCTACCCGGTACCCAGATCAGGCCTACATGGAAGCCTTGGGCCTTGAGCCCAACATAAGATTTCTCTACCATCAGCTCCAGTGGGATGCATATGCTGATGAGTTGCACCAGACCTACAGGCACCTTGCTCTGGAGTTCCTTATCTCTTTTCGCCATGAAGCATACGTTGGTCAGGACGGTATTACCATATTCAGACTATTTGGCACGGAGTATGCCTTCACCATGAAGGAGTTCGGTGATCTGCTCGGATTCTAGACCACCCCTGATGATATACCTGATCTGCCGATGGGTTATTTTCTGAGTCGAGACATCGACCAATTCTGGAGTGACATTAAAGGCGGAGGAAGCCTCGATCCATCCATTCAGTTATCTCCAGTCATCCACAACCCAGCTTTGAGATACTTTCAGATGGTCTTAGCCCACACTTTCCTCGGAAAGGCTGACTCTGATATTCATGTTAGTGAGGAAGAGATATTTTTCCTATTTTGTGCAAACCGGTCACGCCCAGTGGCATGTGGGAACTTCTTGCTGAATCATCTCGAGGGCACAGCTAGGTCCTCTGAAGGGATTATTCACGTAGGAGGCACTGTCACTCAGATAGCCACAACATTAGGACTTGCCAGCTGCTGCACCTGACTCTATACTGCGGATACACCTTACTGGACATTGATTTCTGTCTGGACAGAGGCTTGATGAGGAGAGCATCCTTTCAACCAGATTATTTCAGACTCCTGATCGACTACCAGACTATCCACTATTTTACATTGCCCGATCCTGCTATGACCAGTGTCCATGACCCTTCCAACTGGAGTTACGCCTTGGAAGGTTATAGAAAGACAGTTGATGAGCCGCGCTCACCACCTTCAGCAGAGTACCATCCTTCACCACCCTCTCCGAGGATGACAGTATTATCTAATAATCATTCACTACGAAGGACTGACTTATACACTTCGATAGCGGAGTTACGCATAGAGATAGCTAAGATCCAGTAGACAATTGCTGACCTTACTTTGCAGGTACAGGTATCTGACATGACTCATGAAACAAAAGCTGACACTTTATACCAGGAGATCTCAGACTTACACCGAGAGTTACACACACTCCGACATCCAGACCAGACAGAAGGGCGCCCTACTCAGTGATAACACCGTCTTTCACTATTTTTATAGTTTGAGTTATTTCCATTTTCTTTTACAGACTTCTCTTTATTTTCGTATGCTCACGTTTCTTCCTTCCATAACATTGACTATGCACTTTATATTTATTTGCGATGATTAATGTGTTCTTATTTTATGTTATTTCTAATTTATGTTATTTTACTCGTTTTTGTTTTCTAAATTTTTATGCAAAAATAAGAAGAAGAAAAAAATATATACATGTATATATTAGGAAAAATGTTAGTAGGACAGATGATGCCTGCTACCTACACACCCCAAAAAAGGGAGGAGCACAAAAGCCCAAAGGAGAAGAGAAGAATCCGGCCCACACACCTTTAGTGAGGATGGTGCCCGCCATGGGGTCTGGACTATATGCGGAGCAGAACCTCCATAACCACCATTTTTACATCTCTAAACCTTCAAACCTCCATTTTTACCCATACGAAAATCTCCCTCAAGCACCAAAAAGTTCCAAAATTTATCATCCACTCACCAACCCATTAACCATTCTAAGTTCCATTTTCACTTCCCTCCACCAAAATCCATCAAAACTACATTTTTACCAAATTCCCAAAAACTACCCTTTTTCACTTATCTTCCATCCCAAAAGTACATCTATGGAACACGACGGTTACGTTCTTGGTCAAGGGAAGCCTGGAGAAAGACAACGGAAGATTCTCGACAAATTGCAGAACCGGGAAATTACTTCGACACGGTACATAGACGAAAACTGTCTGTATGCTCTAGGCATTTAACATAGTGTCTTTCATCTATTAGACATTTTAGGTCTGCACGAAATTTTTTCTAGACAAGATCCTACCTTCGAAAGCTTGACCCGAGAATTCTTGAGTTCCCTGATTTATATTGTCAGGCCTAACACTCCTAGTACCGTCGGCACGGTACAATTTAGAATGTTTACTGTTGAGTACGGATTCAGTACCGACGAACTAGCAGAGAGGTTGAGACTGCCTTTTGGTGAGGATGCTATTTGTGAAGCACCCCTGGATTCTGATTGGTTAGTGGAGGCATTTTCCTTTTGGCACAGGTTGTCAAACTTTATGATTACATCTTTTGAAGGATTACTTGCCTCTCGGATCCATAACCCGACCATCCGTGTTTTTCGTTACATGTTGGCATGTACTATTTTTGGTCGGGAGAATCCAAACAAGGTGAACACAAAAGAACTTTTATTTTTGCAAGGGTGCCTCACAAACAAGAAATTCAATGTGGCTCCTTTTATGATTTCCCATATGATTGATGCAATCAAGAGCATATGACCCATTGCCTTCGGAGGGCTTATCACGTTTATTGCAAAGGCTCTGAACTTGGATGTCGAGATAGCCACTTTAGTGCCTCTCCCTCCTTGCACAATTAATTTAAAATTCTTAAAAGACATGAAATTGTGCAAGGTAAGGAAGGAATGAGGATTTGAGCTTATGATCCATGGGAAGGCTATCCCATCTATCATTTTGCCTTGCACTAGACGTACGGATGTGCGTATCGCGAGGAACTGGACCTATGATTTGGATGCTCCACCTGTTACGGGTTCATTACCTCCAAATATTCCTGTTGGTGACAACGATGTCACCGACGACGAGTATGACCGGAGAGAGCAGTCTCCCGATCACCCTATGCCACTTCACCATGTTTCACCCGCACACACTACACCGTCTTCCTCTTACCATTCTGCAGGTACCGCTCCCGGTTTTTATATTTCTGAGCATATGTGGCGAGACCAATTAGCAAGAGAGGAAAGACGCGATAGCTTGCTCAGTACCATACAACAACAGTTGGCCGAAAACATGAGATTTATGCAAGAGTTTCAGCAGCAGATGAGCCAATCCATGCAAAGTATAATGCAAACACAGGCTGCTTTGACCACTAGATTCGACGAGTTCGACGCATCTCAGAGCGATCGTCGTCGCAGTAGATCTCGCCGTCATAGGTACTTACCGCAGGCTGGCGACAGTACCAACATCATGCCTTAGGACCTTCAGGTAACTCGTCCCTGTCTTAATTTCGAAACATTTGGGACAATGTTCGATTTAAGTGTGGGAGGAGACTTTATTTATTTTCTCGCATTTTCTCACACTTTCATTTTCTTTCTTTTTATCGCTTTCTAGTTTCATTCTATCTTATTTCCCTTTCATTTTATTTTTTTGTTTTTTAGAATACACATATGCTTAACGATTCATTTGCAGTATACCCTTATTCCCTCATTTCTTAAGCCTCACCAAAAAATTTATTGACAAAAAGTGTATTATCCTGAAAAATTTTAGGCTTTGAGGCAAGTTCGAGTTAGGATGCGGATGATTTGGAAAAACCCTCTTTGAAACATCGATATCATTGTAACACCTTAGGCTTCACGAATGTAGAAATCGACCCCGATGCCCTATGTACCATGGCCTTAATAATAATGTTCATAGTAAGTCCTTAGTAGTTTATCCTAGCAGTCAGCTTCGGCCAAAGCGTATCTAAGTGGAGGACCGATGAATATAAGTGAATGATCTGCATGTTCAAAAAAATAATAATAATTGCAACTCAGGTATAGGTAACCCTCACAAGGTCATTTAACCCAAAAAGTTGTAAAAATTTTGAAATAATAATAATAATAATAATAATAAAATCAAAACAAAATAAATATCTTCCCATTGATAGTTGGTTCAGAGGTGTCTGGTGCTGAACTCAGTAGGGGGGTTACGATCTGATCTCCCACAACTACAATAGGGTCAATAAAAGGGGTTACACCAATTTTTGTACCAGAGCCCCATGCTTGAGATCAAAATCACTAACCGGTCACTTCACTATGAGCACATATGGATAATGGGCTTAATGTGATTGCGCCTGAATGAAAAGGACCCAAAAGGAGATTTAAAAGTAGGCCTAGGTACAGTAGGTTAGTGCAGATTGATTTTTGTAAAAACGAAGCCTATGTTCATATTTACGGAGAAGTGTCATTCCGATAACCATGGTTCCCTGAGTTAATACCTATCGCTTCATCCCAACTTGAACTTAGAAGCCCTTTTTGCCCAGATCATTTATGGATATCACCTTTCTTTTGTCATGATGTTTTGCTTGAGGACAAGCAAGGGCTTTAGTGTGGGAGAATTTGATAGACCTAAAATATATTGTTTATTTGACTCGATTCGCACGTGTTATTTAGGATTTTATTTCTGTTTTCTTGTATTATGCCTCTGTTTTGTCTCTTTTTCAGGATTTTATATTTTCAGAGCTACTCAAGTAGAAATGAAGAAAAACAAGCAAAAAGACCAGCTTTTCAGGAAATTGTACACATGGCACTCACCATGGCGGACGCCATAGGAGAAGCCATGAGTTGGATAATAGACCAACTTATGACAACTGCCACGTCTCCCACTTCTTTCCACTCTAGTACACATGACAGGCGCCATGAGGGCATGGCGGGCGCCACCTTTGTATTCTATTTTCCCTCCCAAAAGAAGTTGGGGGGGCACTCTAGTCTTTCCTTGTACTTTCCTAGCATTATAAATAGAAGAGTTCTACCTCATTTCTAAGCATCCAAGCTTTGTTACAGAACTCAAGCCATAAATTTCCATCTGTTGTAAAGTGATAAACTTCTCACATCGAGTAGTTATCACATTGTCTAATCGAGTCTGTAATCGGGTTTGGAGCACTTTGGTAGAAGTTAATCCTGCCGCCATTTTATTTCAGTCTTTTACTTCAAGTTGTACCAAGATTTAAAACCTCCTGTTTGGAGCAGGTTTGTATTTATTTTTCGCTTTTACTTATCCGCATTTGTTTCCTGCACTTTATTTATTGCACTTTATTTTAATTTCGCACAACCCAATTCCTAATTGACTTACCTTAGATAAACACCGTAACAACAGTAATCGATAGATTGACGTTTGGTCTCTGTGGGATCGATAATCTTTTATATTACTCTGATGTTATTCATGCACTTGCGAATCACATCATCAGATGGTAGCACCTTCCCTAGGTATAATCAACCCCTAAACTTTAGATTCTCCTTTAGTTTGTATTGCATTGCATATTTTGGGTTATTCTCTCTTTTTCTCTTTCCTTGGATAAATTAAAGATCGGTGGTGAAAAATGATTTGTGATTCAAGTTAATCAATAGCTTGATATCCGATTCTCACCGCGATACAAACCCGTTGGACACAATATCTTCTTGGCGTCATAACAACGATCAGACAAATTGTTATCTTCTTGTAGCATTTGTTTCAGCAAATAATGCAATTTCGTGAAACTTTTATCCGACCACCCATTTTTGCTTTCATATTAAACAATTTTAACACTGCAGACAATCTTGTAAAACTTGTGCACCCATTATATAAAGTGGTGTCCTTATCACTACACAGAGTATCATAAATATGGGTTTTCTTAAAAGAAGATTCTACAATATCACAGAATAGATCTTGTAGTCGGTCACCATATAGTCATCTTCATCAACTTCGTGACTTTGTGATGCCATGTTTCGTTTTTTTTTCCACCTCACTATGTCACGTCCATATTGTATAACTTTGACATATACCATCACAACATAGGTGATGCAATATCTCATCCTTTGTACCTTTATTTATATTCCCGCAATTAACACAAAGACAATAAAATATAACATTATTGTCAGGAAGATTTTGATCAGTGTATTCAAGGAATTCAAGAACTTCTTTCTCATATACCGGATCTAATATACCAGCTTTCATCCAACTACGATCCATAATAAGTTCTGAAATTTATATCAAAATAATATTGTGAACAACACAACAAAATCTAAACCTAAAGCATATCGAAAAAATGAAGCATATTCATAATAATAATAATACAACTCTAAATCTTAAGCATATGGATATCCATTGTGGAAAAGTTATAATGTTTTTGTTCACTACTAAATCCAACAACAAAACATAAAGCATATGATCTTTGCACGAAACAGACCATAAAATCAAACAAGAATGAAGATAGTGAAGATTATCAAGAGTTAGAAAGATGAGGAAGATAGTGAAGTTTGCACGAAACATACCGTACTTCGAAGAGGAAGAGACCAAGAATGATGATAGTGAAGATTATTAAGAATTAAGATTCAAATAAATGAAGATTGTGAAGATGAAGATTTTGTTATCGCTATCGACGTCGTCTCTGATTCGCTGGCTCGCTGGTTCGCTTAGGACATATTATAAAGGAAATAATGAATCTTTTTGTTTTAATTATTAGGAAAACCTTTGACCACGATTGTTAATTTCAACTGCAGTGAAATGTAGATCTTATTAAAACGGTTTTATAGTAAAATGTGGTTAAATAATTTTTAATATTTTATTTATTTATGAACTTAAGTGATACACGCCTTTTATAATAGGAAAATGGAAAAAATGTAGTTGTTCATATTCAAAGCTTGTAACACTTACTTTATCACCACTGTTGTTTACCTCAACCATGATTAAATAACTTTCAGAAAATAAAAAAAAATATATCATGCACATCCAGTTTGCGATATTACAACGGTGGACAGCTTAACCGTGGTAGTATTAGTGTTAGCGAAGGTGTATTTTCCAATAATATATTTTCCACCTTCATGTTATACCCTTTTGCAAGTAATTGACCTATGTTAATCAAATTACTTGTCATAGAAGGTACATACAATACATTAATAATACTGGCATTCTGACCGTCTTTTGTAGTCACAACTTTGTTTCCTCTTCTAGTTGACATGACATGTTCGCCATCTGCAAACCTGGTCACTTTTAAACTGATTCATCTAACTTGGTGAACCAATTTTTATTCCCAATCATGTGGCTGCTGCATCCTGAATCCAGGTACCACACATTGGTATGTTTATTATTCGACCGAGTATTTTCCATGACTAGCATATCATTAGAGCCATTTTCTCCAACACGTGCATATTGCACTTTTCATTATCTTTTACTCTTGATTCCTTCTTTATTCGATAATCTTGAGCATAATGATTAAATCCTTGACAGTTAAAATAGTACACCTTCTTCATGTCAAATTTCTTCCTTGAATACTTGTTGCTCATGCCTTTCTTGGTTAAATTAGAGTGATTCTTTGAAGTCTTGCTTGACTTTTCATCATTTCCAGGATTATTTCTTTGCTTTTCTTTTTCTTTTCCAGACTCCTTGATAAATATTGCTTACAATGCATGTTCACCCACCTTTTACCTTTTTGAGTTCCTCTGCTTCAGCCTAATCTCATGAGCCTCTAATGAAGCTTGAAGTTCTTCTAACTTCATCTCAACTAGGTTCTTGAACTCTACAGTAGACATTAAAATGTAATCAAAATTTGCAGTAAAAAATCTCAACACTTTCTCAATCTTATGAAAATCAGTTATCGATTCACCACACGTCTTCAACTAGTTTGGGGTAACACTAATCTTGAGAAAAAGATCAGAAACATATTCATCTTCTTTCATCTGTATTATTTAAAACTGCTTTCTCAATGTCTGCAACTTCACTCTCTTCAGTTTTTCATCTCTATCGCACAAGTTCTTCAACTTATCCTACATTCCTTTGGACATTTCTCCTTCAAAAATATTCTCGAACATATTTGGATCCACACACTGGTGAATCAAGAAAAGAGATTTTTCATCTTTCTTCCATTGTTCCTTATGTGTAGTCTTCTGAACATCATTTGCATTCATTTCTAATGCAGGTACTCCATGACTCACGATTTCAACCACATCTTTAAATTTGAAGACAACCTTCATTTACGCAACCCACCATTCGTAGTTCTCACCTTGGAAAACCAATAGATTTTGTTTGAAACTACATTAATGTTGTGTTTCTGTTTGTGATTACAAATTCATTCTGAACCGCAATCAGGTTCGTTGATACCGATCTTGAAGGAACAATTAGAGTTTTCAAGAAGAATGAATAATGAGAAGGGGAGAGAGAGAGAGAGAGAGAGAGAGAGAGAGAGAGAGAGAGAGAGAGAGAGAGAGGGAAAGGGAGAGAGAGAGAGAGAGAGAGTATATATTGCAAAGAGAATTTTATTAAAGTGAAAATTGCAGTGTTTAGAGTTACATCGTCACCTGCATGTATAGACAGCCAAAATGCAATTCACTGCTGCAGTATTCGACTCTGTCGAATACATCTTGTCTACTAAAATACTTAATTACATCTTCTAACGACAACACTATAAATGACCTGTTGCTGCTGTGGACAAACCCTAACCGTTATAAAACTAGTAACACTACAAGAAAAACTTGAATTAGCCAGGTGATTATGCTAGGTGTTTTTCACCTCGCAAAAAAATACAGTTGCGGGATGTTTTTCACCTCGCAATATAGTTTTTTTAAAAATAAATAAATAAGTTTTTCCTTCTCGCAACAGATGGAGGATAATTTGAAAATTTTTAAAAGAGAGTAGCGAAGTGAAAAACACCACGCAACTTAATTTTAAAAAATTGGGGGGGAAATTAAATGTTGCAATTATTAATGGTCAGGGTGGCAGGTGACCGGTTTAATTATTTTTCTGACACAAGAGTTGCTATGTGAATGACACTTCGCAAGGTAAAAGAATCACCTGTGTTTCTAGGTGAAAAACACCTCGCAAACTCCAACGGTCACATCATAATTACTTTGCAGAGGAGCAGGTGAACGTTGTGGGTACTTTTTGACCATTTTTGAATTTTTTTTTATGACACAAGGTTGCGAGGTGAATGTTACTTTGCAAGCCCCAACGGTAAAATAATTTGCAGGGTGCTTTTCACCTCACAAACTCCTTATATATACAAAGCACTCAACATTAAATCCTCATATCTCACTCTTCTTCTTTCGTCTTCCAAATGTTCTCTTCTTCTTTCTTAACTTGTCTCATATTATTTTTTCCAAACTCCTCCAAATCTCTTCTATGTCATTCAATTTTTTTTGCTGGATTCAGATTTGCATCAAGATATTCATCAAATCCATTTTTTAAGGTACATATATTGTTTGTTACTACACAATGGGTTGTATGAGCTGGCATGAATTTTGTTTTTGTTTTTTTTAAAATTTTTTTGATAAAAATAATATAATTAGATTTGTTAGTATATTTTAGAAATTTGTTGATAGTTAGATTTGTGTAGTATATTTTAGTGATAGTTTTTATGGTATATGTAAATTTCAATTTTTTTTTTCATTTTTTCAGAAGTATATAATAGTATTGATTTGGTTTATTATTTGTGTAAATATATAGATTTTAAATATTATAGATTTTAGAAATATTATAGATTTTAGAAATATTATAGTTTTAAAAACAAAATATTATTATTAATATTATATTTTTAAAACAGAATAATATTATTTTTAAAAATATTTATATTATTATAATATTTTTAAAATCAAAAATATATTTTTTATTAAAAACAGAATTTTATTACATTAAAAATACTTACATTAATATTATATTTTAAAAACAGAATGTTATTTTTTTTTATAAAAAAAAGAACGTTATTTTAAACAAAAATTAGAATGTTATTATAATATTTTTAAAAACAGAAAAATCTTCTTTTTAGAAAACAGAATGTTATTTAAAAAAAGAAAACAGAATATTATTATAAATTATAAAAACAGAATAATATTTATATTTTAGAAAACCGAATTTTATTAATTTTTTAAAACCAGAATATTGTTATTTAAAAAAAAACAGAATATTATTATAAATTATAAAAACAGAATATTAGATATTTATGAAAACAGAATAATATTTTTTTTTAGAAAATAGAATTTTATTAAATTTTTAAAAACAGAATATTTTTATTTTATTTTATTTTATTTTTTGAAAAAACAGAATATTATTATAAATTATAAAAACAGTATATTATATATTTTATAAAAACAGAATAATATTTTTATTTTAGAAAACAGAATATTATAATTTTTAATATATATTATTGTAAAAAACAGAATATTTTTAAAAATAGCATATTATTATTAAAAAACAGAGTAATAAAAAACAGAAAAATATCATCTAAGTTTAAAATTGAAATATTATACATTTTATTAAAACTGAAAAATATTATTATTAAAAAAATAAATATTAATTTTTTTAAAACAGAATATTATTATTATTATTATTATTTAAAAACAGAATTTTATTTTCTTATTTAAAATAGAATTTATAAATTTATATTTTTTAAGTAGCATATTATAGTAACACAGTTAATGATATTATACTAAACATAATTAATACATAAATATATATTGTAGTAACATTTATCATTTTGTTACTTTTCTTCTAATATATTGTTATTATATGATAGTTATAATATATTTTTAAAATTGTATTGTGACATATTTTTATAATAGCATTATTATTTTATAAATAGTACGTTATACTATAGATTTAAAATAGAAATGTAATTCATAGTAACATATATCTACTTGTTAATATATGTCCTTATTATTTTATATAATTGACCAAAATTTTCAAATTGGTCAATTGGTTAAAAATATTTTTGTGATTATAATGGGTACGAAATTGTGATCAAAATATCTACCAATAATTCCAATAATTAAATTCATCCAAATAAATCGATTAATTAATATGAATAATTAATTAATTAAAATTGGGCTGTTATACCTCACATTCTCCACATAGATCTTCGTTATTCCATCACCCTAGGGGCTCACACACCTCACATGTACCCACATCATTCCATCAGGAGCCAGATGACCATGTATTACCCGATCAGGAGGAGATGAGGACATTGAGGACGTGGATGTGGCTGCGATGGAAGTTCAACATGAGAAGTTTGAGGGAAGATGGGTTATTATGCATGTTGGAAACTCGTAAGTTTCTTTCTTGTATTTTAAACATATGCAAATGTTTCCATTTTTTTTAAATTTAATTAATACTTATTCAATTTATTTTTGTTCAGTTTCTTGCCAGGTAGGTCTGCTGCAGTTAGCATATAAAAGAAGTTATTCAAGAGTCATATAAACAATCTTGGAAGACTTTTAGACAACTTGTAAAGAAGGATTACGAGGAGTATAAAAAATGATTTGACAAATTTCGGGTAAAATATTTTCTTCAAGTAATTAATTTTTTAATTACTAACTTTCTTGTTTTTTAATTATTATTTTTTCAATATTGCAGGAGAAGTGTGTATGACACAAACTAGATGATGAAATGGTTGAGTGTAATTTTAAACAGAGAGCAACAACCCGACTTTCTGACATGCTTAGGTGTGCAAGGCTTGGTTGGAAAGAAAGAGGGATCAAGCCTCCATGGGTGGGGGAAAATGTATTTAAAGAAATTCTTGCTTATTGGAACACATATGAGTTTAAGAAAATATCTGAAAAAGCAAAGCAACGTGGAGCGTCAGAAAATGGAGTCGCTAATAATAGGGTTGGAAGCATTAGTATTGTCGATCATGCTGAGGGGATGGTAATTATATTTTCATCTCACTACTCTTTTAAAATTATATTCTTAATTGTGATATATTTTTAATTGAAGTTTTATGTGCATTAATTAAACTAATGCTAAAGGAAGAACCACATTAATGCAAGAGCTTCATGAAAGGACTTATTGAGGAAGAGATGGATAGTATATCGACGAACGTGCGAGAAATACTCAAGTAAGATGATATTAATATTTAAATGTTATATTTAATTTTTTTTATTAAAAATAATTTTCTAAACTCTATTATCTAATTGAAATTTTTTACGTATGTGTAGGCGGAGTACCAAAGACTGAAGGCAGAATTTTTATCTCAACATCCTGAGTTAGGTGGTCCATGGGGACAACATCCTCTTGATCCAGCTGTTGATCAATATTTTTGGTTGAAAGCAAATAAGGGAAAGAATAAAAATGAGAAAATTTATACTGCTGGACCTTTAGGTAGCAACTACAAAAAAGGGGACATGTTTTCTTTACTTAGGAGAATTGCAAACGGAGAAGGGTCTTCACGTCCTCCAACATTAATCCCTTAAATGACTGAAACAATTAGACAATTAGCTCAAAGTGAAGCATCACGTGAAACTGCAAAAAATGCTGAATTGGAAGAAATGAGAAGAAAACAAATTGAGTTGGAAGAAGCATTGAGAATTTCACAAGAGAAAATATTGCGTACACAACAACAAATACAAGAATAAATACAAGAACAAATGCAACAAATGATTCATCAATAATATGGTGGCGGCGAAGTTGGAGCGGTTGGTAACCAAAGAGAAGTAAACGAGAATGAGGAAGAAAACGAGAGTGACAAGGAGGAATGATGATAAATTTAAATATTTTAAATTAATTATTAACTTATTTAATTATGGATTTTTTAAAATTATGTATGATTTTAAATATTTTTAATTATTTATGAATTTAACATTAATTAATTTCTAAATTAAAATTATTTATTATATTTATATTGTTATAAATATTAAAATTAATATTTAGAATAATATAAATATATATTTTTTTATTATATTATTTATAGTGTGCGTGGTTTATTTCATTTGGCAAATTCAAAATTTTTGCTAGGTGAAATTCGTTCAGCAAACTTTTGAATATTCAAAATTTATCAGGTGAAATTCACCTTGCAAATTTCTGTCTTTTTTCTCTGCTTCGCTGCTGCTCTGCTCTGACTCTACTCTGCGCGTTGGATGTTGTGATGTCTAGGAAACGGGTTGCGAGGTGAAATATATCTGGTTAACTTGCAGCGTGATTTTCTCCTTGCAATTTTTTGCGACTAATGTTTTTGCGGGGTATTTTATACACCTCGCAAAAGTAACGTTGCAGGGTGATATATGCATTTGCGAGGTAAATTTCACCCGACTAATTTCATTTTTTCTTATAGAGTAAGACTTATGAGTATCCCTTACAATGCACAGTGTATTTTTTTTACCCTTATATACAACCGTTGTCATTGAATTTTTTTGTCTAGAATATGTTTGACAAGATAAAGATTTGTTACGAGATGAAAATAATTGTTCTGTAATTTTAGAAACAGGTTACATTAATATTTTTACATTCTAAAACTATTTGTTTTCTCTAATTTTAGACACAAATTTGTTTTGTTTGCTTTCTGATGTTCAATAATATGAAAAGTGTTTGCAAGCTTACGGGATGAAACAAGCTAACATTTAATGAATAGAACATAGTGAATTGGTCAAAGTATTTATATACTAGATTAAGGCTTATTTACAGAACAATGGGCAAAGCATGTATATCCTAGGAAGTTCTCATCATGAATCAAACATATAAAGAGTACACAACGAAATCATTTTCCATATTGCTCTTCTTAATTCAATCACTATGCGAAAACTGAAAAGACTATAAAGAATAACGTGTACTAATTAACAAGGCGGAAGAAAGATATTAGATCATCCTCAAAGGATATTCCTATTTGGTAGAGGGGAGGTAGCTGAAATAGCAAACTTAGAACGACAGGATCTGAAAGAACCGGTTCTCATAAACATCCAAACTGAGTTAACAATTTTCTTTACCTTAACAGCAACCCTTTTAATCTTAGGCCTTTTAGGCTCTACAAAATGATTCAAAGAAGATAGTTTATAAGTTGTGAGAAATATTTTCCTTTGTTTGGCTCTTCTTCGTCTGTAGCTGATAGATTTGAGAGTGGTGTCTTTCCCTTGTAGACTGACAAGTTCGTATCTGTGTCTCCGGCTGAAGGTGAGAGTGGCGTTGCGAACAAGTGTGTTCATGATTATTGCAACAAAAAGAGTGTTCTTTTTTCGATTCTGGTATATATGATCTCAACTTTTTACACTTTGGATTCTCTCATTTATATTGTTTTCCCAAGCGTTCTAGTTTCTGAAAAATGCTTTCATATTTTAGTGTACTTCTTTGACCGTTTTTTTTTTTTATTTTCTTACTTGGCGGACGCGCCTACGTCATTATATGTGTAAAATACTCTTCTAAGTTTCTTATCATTTGGTTCATTGCACGTTCTTAGTTTTGTAGTATTTTTTATCAAATGTAAATTTGGTTCTTCTTTGTTTAAAATATGTACTCGTCATACACATGTCATAATAAAATTATATTGAAGATGGTTTGCAATACATATAATAGGATGAAACTAGTTTTTGGACAATTTAAATATTTAAGTCAGAAAGAGAATTTACCAGAGTTGAATTTTTATTTTGTTTAGTTGAGTCTTTTTCTGTGCGTGTTCGCGTGTGAGTAAAACTTTATCCATGTTCGGCAATCATTTCAAGTTTGTATCCGGAGTGAACCATTCACTTAAGCTACCATTCAGCAACAATAGGGATGGTCATGGATGGTTAATGTTCAAAACCAATCCATAACTATAAATAATTCATATATTACAACCGGTTATTAAAACTAAATCTCATAACCGGTTTTTATTTTTTAAAATGGTTATAAACCGGTTATTAACCGGTTATATCCATAATTAATTTTATAATTAGTTTAATTTTATTTTAAAATTGATGTTTTTAAAATTATAATATTACTATGTGTAAACTTAATTCCCTTTAAAAATTTTACAATATACTAGTAACAAAATATATAGGTGTGTATTTTCATCAAAATATATAGAAAACAACATATTAGTGATCAACAAGAGTAACTAAAAAAATAAAAATACTGTTACGAAGTGAAAATTTAATTCTCTTTTAAAATTAACTTTATTAATATTTCAAATACATTGTCACTAAAAATTACTATGTTGATTTTAAAAAATTAACTTTATTAAAAATTATTTTTTAAAATTTTTTGAAAAAAGATTTTATTTACTGAAAAAAATTAAAACAATATTTTTTAAAAAAAGATTAACTTTTTTTTCAAAATAAAAATATTATTTTTTTGAAAAAAATTTTCAAAGTTTTTTTTTAATTAAAAAAATTGACTAATTTAATTTTTATTTTGATTTTCTGAATCATGAATAAAATAATTAGAGTGCTATATATAATAAGTGATATGAAGGAGATATTATATAATTTAGATATCTTGAATAAAACGTTTTGCAAATCGGTTGTGGAAATTTTAAACAAACTCTTTCTTAATCATCTTGAAGAGAGCAATATAAACTTTTAGTATAATACAGTCATACTAGAATAAGTATTTAAATATTTTAACAGGTAGCGCATGTGTGAATCTATTATTGTGCAACAATTATATTAACAATTAATAAATTGTATAATATGTAAGTCTATGTTAATATATAATAATAATAATAAAAGATGATTGATTTAACATTAAATTGGTCATTCACTATTAAAATCACTCACTTTAGATCACTCATTCTTATACTTCAAATAAAATTGAATGGTAAATTTAAAATGACGTGACATAAAATATAATAAAATAGAAATCGTATAGATTGATATTATTTATATATTATTTATCAAATAGTAAAATAATTAATTTTTAAAGCTGAAATTGAAATGAAAAATAAATTCGTTTCCGTCATCGATGTTTCAAAAATAAATAGTAAAATGATTATGACGGAAAAAATTTTATTTACTGAAAAAAAATTAAAACAATATTTTTTTTCAAAAAAAATTAATTTTTTTTTCAAAATAAAAATATTTTTTTTTGAAAAAAATTTTCAAAGTTTTTTTTTAATTAAAAAATTAACTAATTTGGTTTTTATTTTGGATATGGATGTCCAAATTATGGATTTGGTTAAAAGCATATTAAAAATATATCCAAAATGTGGATTTGGTTAAAACCATACTAATAATTAACCGGTTTTTAATAACCGGATTTGAATATGGATGTGGATTATTTAAATAACCGGTTTATTTGAACACCCCTAGGCAACAATTCCAAGTTTGTTTCCGGAGTGAACCATTCACTTAAGCTAATATTACCTTGTCCATTAATAATAAAAATTAAGGGTGAACCACAGTTGGTTATGGATGGGTCCAGGCGCGAAATAGCTAATCCGAACTGACTCATAGTTAGAAAAGTTGAATCCAATTTCACCTATGGTTTGAAGATTTTACCCCATACCCCTACACTTGTACTCATATCCCTACAATTTTAAAAAAAAATATCAATTTTATCCTTGAATATTTTTTATTATATTATTTTTTTTTCACTTTTTACTGTTTCAGATTTTTAGACTTCCGAGAAATTTTACAATCGAACCTACCGGAACACTTTCACAATGACTTTCGGTATGCAACAAAACACAAACCGGAAGACTTTGGTAAAGAGTTCCGGTTTACACAAATTATGTACCAGAAGACTTTAGTAAAGAGTTTCGGTTTGTGTTTTTTCGTAGAAGTTTACCGAAACACTTTTCTTAAGATTTCCGGTACTTGTAAAAAGTGTATCGAAACACTTTTTACAAGTCTTCTGGTTTGCTAACTTTGGCTACCGGAACACTTTTCTTGAGTCTTCCGGTTTTCATTTGTATTTATTTTAATATTTTTTTTTATGCAGGTTCAGAAATTCCTTTACAAATATGTGATAAAGACCAAATATGCGTAGATACGTCTGATGTTTTTTCAACTACTCAAAGATTTGGTACACGAGAAGAGGTGATACGATGGATTAAAGAGATCATAATCCGAAATAAAGTAACGGTTATAATCACTCGTTCAGATATTAAAACAGGCAAGAGAGGAAGAAGTAACAAATTAATATTTGGATGTGATAAAGGATGAAAACACAAAGATATTGACAGTGGAACCCAGAGTGCGACGAAAAAATGTGGATGTCCATTTAAAATCATATCAATTGCAACTACTGATGGATCTGGGTGGAAGATTGATGTAAAATGTGGAGTTCATAATCATGATTTACCTGATAGATTAGAAGGACACACATTTGTTGGTAGGTTGACAGCGGATCAGAAGCAACATGTTGTTGATTTGACAAAGAGAAAGGTTCCACCTAGACATATATTGCTTTCATTGCAAGAGCAAGATCCAGATAATGTCATTCGGATCACGCAAATATACAAGCAGAAGAGTATGATAGAAAAAAATATAAGAGGTCCTAGAAGTGAGATACAACATTTGTTTAACCTTATTGAGGATGCAGGTTATGTTTATTGGAGTAGAAAAAGAGATGACTCTGAAGTTATTAGAGATATATTTTGAGCTCATCCAGATTCAGTTAAGTTGTTGAATTTTTTCCTATTGTGTTAGTTATGGACAACACTTATAAGACAAACAAATATAGGCAACCTCTGTTTGAAATTGTTGGCATGACATCAACCGAGTTGACTTTTGCTGTCGCATTTGCCTATATTGAGTCTGAGCAGACAAAGACTTTTTGTTGGGTGCTAGATAAGCTTAAACAATTGTTTGTGAAGAAAGAGATGTGTCCACAAGTGATTTTGACAGATAGAGATCTTGCTTTGATGAAAGCCATTGAAATTGTGTTTCCAAGGTCGATCAATTTTCTATGTCGATTTCATATTAACAAGAATGTTGGTGCAAAACGGAAACAATATGTGGCTAGTGACATGCAAAAAAAAATTGACGAATTATGGACGGATGTTGTATGGGCTAGTGATGAGGTTGAGTATGATCAAAGGTTGAACCAACTTGAGCAGGTGTGTGTTGAATGTAATGAATTTATTGATTATGTGAAGGATACATGGTTGACACCACATAGACAAAGATTTGTTGGAGCATGGATTAATCGAGTGCTACATTTGGGTAACACCACGACTAATCAGTATGTATTTATTTTTAGTATTTCTAAATTGTATATTTTTTTTTTGAATTTTTAAAAAATAGTTTTAATATGTATTAATTTTAGGGTTGAGTCTGCTCATTGGAAGTTAAAGCAAATGTTGGGGGAACAGTATTGGTGACATGGTCAAACGTTGGGAGGCTATGAATGACAACTTAAAGTTACAATTGAGCAATATTAGAGCTTCTTTTCAAAAGAGTTTTTATGAAGTTGAGCACGCCCACGTAAGTCCATTTTACAATAATTTATGTGGTTCAGTGTCTCGAGATGCATTGAGACGCATTGCTGAAGAGTTAAAACGAGTTGATTATGTTGGAACTAACAAGGAAATATGCCGTTGTACTCTTAGAACAACCTACAGATTACCTTGGGCTTGTGAGTTGACATGATATAGAATTGATGGTATACCGATACCAATAGATGTTGTGCATGTTCATTGGATAAAATTAAGTATGGAAGTTAAGTTGGACGAAGACGTAGATGATGGATCAGAGGTGGATATGAGTAGTGCAATAGATAAGTTATGGAAAAGGTTTAAGTCACTGGATGTTGTTGGGAAAAAGGCATTAAAAAGTAGGGTTTTTGAACTTGCCTTGCCCACAATGACTTCTATGTGTCCACCACCTGAGAAAATAAAAACTAAAGGGGAGTCAAGAAAAAAGACAAAAAACCAGTATGGTATGATGTTTATAGAGACCCTTCGTATCACGAGTATGTTGATCAAGCATCTCAATCTTCACAGAGGCAATCTCAACCATCACAAACTTTGAAAATTTTGAAATTATCACAGTCTTCACAAAAGAAATCTCAACCATCACAGGCTTCGAAGAAGTTGAAATTATCACAATCTTCACAGTCATCTAAGCAGTTCATTCTTCAGTTTCCTAATCACATCAGGTCATATATTGATGATGTAGTTAATGTTGTATCAGATGGTAATTGTGGATTTAGAGTCATTGCTTTATTGCATGGATATGGTGAAGATGGTTGGCCAATGGTTCGTCGAGACTTGGGGTTGGAAATAATACATAATGAAAGATCAAGTTTGTATGTCAATTTATTTATTTATCAGTTAGTAGTAGTGAGAGAATCTTTGATGATAGAGGAATTTGGTGCTCAACAACCACATAAATGGTTAACTCTACCAGATATGGGTTACGTGATAGCGAATTGTTATAATGTTGTACTTGTCTGTTTAGAAATTGAATGCTAGACTTTCTTCCCTATGACAACTTCATTTTCACCAAATGTATCAATTTATTGCATTGGTTTTGTAAACAGAAATCATTGGGTTCAGGTACTTAGTTGTTTTTAGATAATGTGATTAAACCTAATTCTTTTTCGTTATTTTTACTTAATATTTTGATTATTTTTTTATTTAGGTAAACATGAAAGAAGGGTTTCCAACGAACCTTCAAGGCACCTTGCCTATAGGACCATCCCATCGCTCGAGGGAGACCCACATTATTAGCTGGTATCCAGTTCTCTCCTCTTTTTCCAAGTGTTGGAAAATACTCATGAATCCAACACTGTTACAAAATTAATATGGTTACTAAATTTAAAATAATTAATTATAATATAATAAACTAGATAAATAAAATTAATATACTAGATAAAATTAATTAAAACAAAATATACTAAATTAAAATAAATAATTGTAGGAGAGTCGGATAACCACCATGCTGCTTACAACTGAACATGGAAGCATCTCCGAGATATCTGTAAAGAGTAACCAACGTAGCTGCTCCCCAACTGTATCCTAATAAGCCATCCAAGTCTATAAATAGTGAGAGGTATCATGCCTCGACAAACGTAAACGTCTTGTCCGCAAAAATAGTGGAACCCACTTGTTAGAACAC
This sequence comes from Lathyrus sativus, assembly GCA_963859935.3. Lineage (NCBI taxonomy): Eukaryota > Viridiplantae > Streptophyta > Magnoliopsida > Fabales > Fabaceae > Lathyrus > Lathyrus sativus. The sequence goes on from OZ012741.1 coordinate 216,570,136, forward strand.
AGATTGGTTCTGAATATATCTCTATGTTTTGATGATAACATTAATGAAATTTTGTATGAAGTAAATATATACTCTAATCGTATTCAAGTGTTTTTGTTTCAGATATTAAAATTAATATTCCTATGGAAGCAAAAACTCCTCCGGAAGTTAAGAATCAGAAGACTCTGAACGCTGCCTGAAAGAGACTCTGAGCGAAGCTGAAAGAGACTCTGAGCGAAGCTGCAGAAGACTCTGAGCGAAGCATCAGAAGACTCTGAGCGAAAGAGCATACGTAAAGAATCAGGAGACTCTGGAAGTACTTAAAGCTGCAAGTACAGAAGCTCTGATATTCAAGTCTGCTCTGATAAAGATTATTCACGCTGAAGCACATGGCTGCAAATACTCTGAACAAAGTAACTCTGATCTGAAGAACAAAGAACATCATTAGAAGATCTGATGCAAGACTGTTCCAGATTTGTTGAAGAAGATGTTATTGAAATAAAGATCCGTTGGTATATTCCTTGTCCTTATCTGAACGACTCTTTCCTCATTCGTGCATGACACAAGAATTCAGACAAAAAGGATTTGTCTGAACATTCCTCTTCTGAGAAAGAAAAGTCAAAGAAGACAGAATGTCAGCTGCACGCCCTTTAAGAAATGAAAGTGAAGTTCTATTTAAACAAGACTTCTACATCATTTCAAAGTTGACGAAATAACGAATTACTAAACAATCAAAGAACAATATCCAAACATCTCTCAACTTCATTCTAAGATTTAATTCGTTCTTCATTTGTGTAAAATCACAGTTGTGATATAGCTTTTTAGAAGCAACTCTTAAACACATTGTATTTTACTTGTTTGTAAAAGATTCCTTAAGAGACCAAGTGTGGTCAGATTTCTTGAGAAGACTAAGACTGTTTGTCTTAGTGGTTAACACTGTAATCAGTTTGATTTAGTGGATTAAGTCCTTGTGGAGAAAGGCAAATCACCTGTGTAGGGTGGACTGGAGTAGTTTGAGTTCAAATGAACCAGGATAAAAATACCTTGTTATTTTTACTATTGTCATAGTTGTTATTTGAAACCCTTATTCAACCCCCCCCCCCCCCCCCCCTTCTAAGTGTTTTTCCTAACTTCAGTTGGTATCAGAGCTCCGGCTCTGTAGTGCTATCACTTAACAGTGAAAGAGAAAGATCCAGTTGGGAAAAACTCTTGAGTTATTATTCTTGATTTATCATGGCTGAAACTTTAACTTCATACAACAACAAATATGATGATAGAAATTGAATCAACGCCAAACCTCCCATGTTTGATGGAGAGAAGTTTGACTATTGGAAAGATAGAATAGAAAGTTTCTTTCTAGGATCTGATGCTGATTTATGGGATTTGGTCACTGATGGTTACATTCACCCCACTGATGGTGAGGGTAAAAAGGTTTATAGAAAGTCAGTGAGTGACCAACAGAAAAAGGGTTTCAGAAATCATCATAAAGCTAGAACCATTCTATTAAATGCTATATCTCATACTGAGTATGAGAAAATTACAAATAGAGAAACATCATTTGATATGTTTGAGTCATTAAAAATGACACATGAGGAAACCCCCAAGTAAAGGAGACAAAGGCCTTGGCGCTTATCTAGAAGTACGAAGCTTTCAAAATGGAGGAGTCTGAATTTGTGGAAACTATGTTCTCAAGATTCCAGATCCTAACTGCTGGCTTGAAGGTTCTGGATAAAGGTTACTCCACCTCTGACCATATCAAGAAGATCATCAGAAGCTTACCAACAAGATGGAGACCAATGGTTACAACGCTGAAGCTGTCAAAGGATCTGAATAAGATCACTCTGGAGGAACTTATCAGTTCCTTAAGAAGTCACGGGATTGAGTTGGAAGAAGACGAGCCTCAGAAGAAAGGTAAGTCTGTTGTGTTAAAATCTAACAAATCTGCTAAAGCTTTGCAAGTAATTGAAGAAATCTTTGAAGAATCTTCATCAGAAGAAGATGAACTATCTTTGCTGTCCAGAAGGATAAATAAACTCTGGAAGCATAAACAAAAGAAGTTCAGAAACTTCAAGAGATCTGATCAACGTGGAGAATCTTCTGGACACAGAAGATCTGGCAAGAAAGAAGTGGTATGCTTTGAGTGCAAGGAGCCAGATCATTACAAAAATGAATGTCCCAAGCTTCAGAAGGAGAAACCCAGAAAGAAGCTTGAAAAGAAGTAGAAAGTTCTGATGTCCACGTGGGATGATTCAGATGCTTCTGAATCCTCATCAGAGTTAGACGAAGAATGTGCAAATATGGCACTGATGGCTGACGTAGAGGACCACGAAGAAACAACTGAATCTGGATCAGAATCAGATTTAAAAGAGGTATTTTCTGAACTTACCAGAGCTGAACTTATTGAAAGTTTATCTAAAATGCTTGGAAACTACAATAAGATCAATTTCAAATACAAGAAGCTTTAGAGCTATCTTGCATCTGAGAATGATCAGCTGAGATCAAAAGTTGCTGAGCTAAAAGAAAATAATCTTAAAATAAAAACTGATTTAGAAAAGGCTCAATAAATGTCTGACTCAGATACTAGATCATGCTCTAAAAACACTTTAGAAGAGTATGATTATAGTTTTCAGAGGTTTCTGTCCAGAGGCCTAGATAGAAGTAAAATGGCTTCCATGATCTATGGCGTGAGCCGAAACTATAGAAAAGGAATTGGATATGAATCACCCTCTGGGAAGGATTTAAATCCAAAACCTGTTGAGAAGCTGGTCATTAAGTATTCTCCTCTGTACACCCATTTTAAATATGGTCACCTGAATGATATTAATCACAAACGTACAGATCAAAACACTAAAGCTTTTGCTAAACCAAAATTTCGTCAAAACAAAGATTCTTTTAAGGGAAAGAAATTCAGACAGAATTTCAAACCTACTAACCCAGAGGACCCAAGAAAATATGAGTACCTAAAGATAAAATAATCTTTGTTGCAGATGTCTTTAGCAGCAAAGTTGAGACACCAATCATGGTACCTGGACTCCGGCTGCTCACGACATATGACGGGAAGAAAGTCTATGTTCCAAAGCCTGGAACTTAGATCTGGAGGTGATGTGAAGTTTGGAGGGAACCAGAAGGGAAAAATCATTGGCTCTGGAACTATTGGTAATGGTAACCTCCCTTCCATATCTAATGTTTTACTTGTTGAAGGATTAACACATAATTTATTGTCCATAAGTCAATTAAGTGACAATGGTTATGATATAATCTTCAATCAAACATGTTGTAAAGCTGTAAGTCAAAGAGACGGTTCAATCCTCTTTAATAGAAAAAGGAAGAACAACATTTACAAAATTAATCTTTCAGAACTAAAAGTTCAAAATGTAAAATGCCTTATGTCTGTTAATGATGAGCAATGGGTCTGGCATAGAAGATTGGGTCATATTAGTATGAGACGTATATCTCAGATTAATAAACTCAATCTGGTCAGAGGACTTCCTCACTTGAAGTTCAACTCAGATGCTTTTTGTGAATCATGTCAGAAAGGAAAATTTTCAAAATCTTCTTTCAAAGCAAAAAATGTTGTTTCTACCTCTAGACCATTAGAGTTGCTTCATATTGATCTGTTTGGACCAGTGAAAACTGCATCCATCAGAGGCAAGAAGTATAGATTAGTCATAGTTGATGACTACAGCAGATGGACATGGGTAAAATTCCTGAAACACATGGATGTGTCACATTCTGTATTCTTTGACTTCTGCAAACAAGTCCAAAACGAAAAAGAATTTAAAATTGTTAAAGTCAGAAGTGATCATGGTGGAGAATTTGAAAATAAATACTTTGAAAAATATTTTAAAGAGAATGGCGTTACACATGATTTTTCTTGTCCTAGAATTCCTCAACAGAATGGAGTTGTAGAAAGGAAAAATAGAACATTGCAAGAAATGGCCAGAACCATGATCAACGAGACAAACATGGAAAAACATTTTTGGGCAGAGGTAGTCAATACAACATTTTATATTCAGAACAGAGTGTCTGTAAGACCTCTTCTGGAGAAGACTCCTTATGAATTGTGGAGGAATATAAAGCCCAACATTTCTTATTTCCATCCTTTTGGATGTGTTTGTTTTATTTTGAATACTAAAGACAATCTGAACAAGTTTGATTCTAAAGCACAGAAGTGTTTCATGCTTGGATATTCTGAACGCTCTAAAGGCTATAGAGTATACAATACTGAGACACAGATTGTAGAGGAATCAATTCATGTTAGATTTGATGATAAGCTGGGTAATCAAAAGCCAAAGCAGCTTGAAATTTCTGCAGATAGAGAAGTGCTTCTCACATACTCTAAAGATTCAGAGGTAGACAAAGCTCAAGCAAAAGCACCAGAAGCAAAGTCAGATGCTACTCCTTTGACTACTCAGATGGACAACTTGACCATTTCTGAAGAACACCCTCTGAAAGGATGATCCAGAATCAAAGCCTCTCATCCAGAGGAAATGATAATTGGAAAGAAGGATGACCCTATCAGAACAAGATCCTTTCTCAGATCATCTGGAACGTCATTGTTTGGTTTGATATCAATCATTGAACCTACCTCTATGGATGAAGCTCTGAAAGATAATGATTGGATACTTGCTATGCAAGAGGAGCTTAACCAATTCACAAGGAATGATGTTTGGGATCTGGTTCCAAGACCAAAAGGATTTAATATTATTGGAACTAAGTGGGTTTTCAGAAACAAGCTGAATGAGCAAGGAGAAGTTGTCAGAAACAAAGCAAGACTGGTTGCTCAAGGATATAGTCAGTAGGAAGGAATTGATTACACAGAGACATATGCTCCTGTGGCAAGGTTAGAATCTATTCGTTTATTAATTTCTTTTGCTGCACAGAATAACATCACTCTGTATCAGATGGATGTTAAAAGTGCTTTCTTAAATGGTTTAATTGAAGAAGAAGTTTATGTTCATCAACCTCCTGGTTTTGAAAATGAAAAATTTCCAGAACATGTTTTTAAACTTAAGAAATCACTCTATGGTCTAAAACAAGCTCCCAGAGCTTGGTATGAGAGACTGAGTAATTTCCTTCTGGAAAACAATTTTATCAGAGGAAAGGTGGATACAACTCTATTTCATAAATCAATTAAGAAAGACATTTTAATCTGTCAGATTTATGTAGATGATATTATTTTTGGTACAACAAATATTAAGCTTGGAAAGGAGTTTGCTCAATCTATGCAGGCAGAATTTGAAATGAGCATGATGGGAGAACTCAGATTCTTTCTGGGAATTCAAGTCAATCAAAGAAGGCACCTACATACATCAGACAAAGTATGTGAAGGAGCTTCTGAAGAAGTTTAACATGACAGAAAGTAAGTTGGCTAAAACTCCAATGCATCCAACAAGCACTCTAGGAAAAGAAGAGGTAAGTAAGAAGGTAGATCAAAAGCTCTACAGAGGTATGATTGGATCTCTTCTGTATTTGACTGCTTCTAGACCTGATATTCTTTTCAGTGTTTGTCTGTGTGCTAGATTCCAATCAGATCCTAGAGAATCTCACTTAACAACTGTGAAGAGGATTATGAGGTATCTGACAGGTACTACTAACATGGGTTTGTGTTACAAAAGATCTGATGAATACAAACTAGTAGGATTATGTGATGCTGATTATGCTGGAGACAGAGTAGAACATAAAAGTACTTCTGTAAGCTGTCAGTTTCTGGGAAGTCATCTGATCTCATGGTTCAGCAAGAAGCAACCCACAATAGCACTTTCAACAATAGAAGCAGAATATATTACTGTTGCTGGTTGTAGTACACAGATGCTCTGGATGAAGAGTCAGCTAGAAGATTATCAGATATATGAGAGTAACATTTCTATTTTCTGTGATAATACTTCTTCTATTTGCCTTTCTAAGAATCCCATTTTACATTCTAAGGCAAAGCATATAGAAATTAAGCATCATTTCATCAGAGACTATGTTCAGAAGAGAATTATTAGTTTAAACTTTATTGATACAGACCATCAATGGGCTGATATTTTTACAAAACCCCTTGCTGAAGATAGGTTTAAGTTTATTCTGAAGAATATTAGTATGGATTTTTGTCCAGAATAAAACTATTATTCATAAGCAAATTTACTCAGATGAAAATTGATTAATGTCTATACTCTGGAGTATTCTCTTCTGTATTTCATTGGCTACTTTATTACTTTTGAAACTCTGAACTAACAACCTTCAGAGGATCTGAACGCTACTAACGTTTCATTTCCTTAAGAAGTTTCAGAGGCACCCGAACAGTAAACACGTGTCACACAGAATCTGAAAAGGTGAAGTGTACACAATGAGACGCCGTTTAGAGGTACTGTTTGAGCAATTAATTTTCTCGTTTTTCTCCCCACGCGTGTCAGAATCATTAAATGCTTTTTCATCATTATTCTTTTTGATGTGATTTAATGTTTTAATTAATTGTGAGTAAATGTTGAACGTGTGATTGTGTGCCCTAATTTTTTTGCCCCTATATATTCCACAACACAACACTCTTCACACTTTTCACTCTCGTTCACAACCTTAATGCATTTTTGCTTGCTTCATTGTCTTCATCTCCTCAAACCAAAATCTTCAAGAAGTTCAAGTTATCTCTCATGTTCTTCAATGGCAACCTCATCATCATCAACTCAGAAACTTGCATCTACAATGGTTGGATCTTCATCTGAACCGGGTAACCTCACCTACAAAGAACCTGAAAGAACCCTTCTCACTCCTGTTGAAGAGTTGGATGTTCTTTGTGAGTTCATGGTTGATTTTGACTGCATTGCAAAGAATGGATTTGATTTGCGACCGATTGTCTCGGCACAAGGATGAACCAAGTACTTTGATAGACTATTTGGTCCAGTTTTCCCTCTTTTGGTGAAAGAGTTCTGGATTCATGCTAAGGTATATCCAAAGTTCATTGTTTCGTATATGCTGGGTAAAGAGATAATCGTTACTGAAGACTTGATTCAAAAATTGATTGGCTATGAAAAAGTGGATGGTGTTCATCATCTCTCTGCTGGACGTGTAGACATGGATGTTGTCTACAAATAATTTTTTACAATTGGGCTGGCCTCAAGCAAAATAAAAGATCTGAAAGTGCGTTACAAAATCTGGGCGAAGATCTTTTTGGGTTGTATTCACTATAGGAAATCAACCAACTCTCTAGATTACATCAATGCTGAACAATTGTACTTTCTATACTGCTAGGAAAATAACATCAAAGTGGATCTGCCACACTTGTTATTTGCTCATATGTAGAGCCATGTAACACAGTCCAGAGAGGAAATCAGAATAAAGCATCAGAAGATCAGAAACTGGATCCCTATGGGCAGATTGATTTCTAATATTTTGACAGAGAATGGTCTAGTGGCTCATCTGACAGAGGCAGGTCAGACAGAAGAATTGGTTCCAATTCTAGGAAAGCCTCTGAATGGGAAAAGTCTGCTGAGGATGAGACTTGTAGAGGAACTTCAATCAGAGCCAGTCAAGATGGACTCTGATGCTATACATAAAAGAAGAATTCTTGTGGATGATTTTCCTCTCTTCACTGCTGAAGAACCAAGGGAAATTCTTCTGAGCTACATTGATGCATGCTTAGCAGATGGAACCCCCATGCCACCAGACTTGATTAAAAGAGCAAATGAACCTGGACCAGATTTCTTTTTGGAGAAAAAGAGAAAGAAGAGAAAGGTCTCAGAGGAAGGATCTACAAATCCTAAGAGAAAAGCTTATGGAGAAGCATCTTCTGTAAAGCCCAAACGCTTCAAGAAGAAAGGTAATCCTTCTGTAAATTTATCTCCTATTTTGGAACAAGTAAAAAAACCAACATCTAGATCTCCTCCTCCTAACAAACCCATACCTACTTCCTCTCCAACACACACTACATCTGAACACTTTTCATCTGGAAATGTTCATGAATCTGTTCCCCCGTCTCAACCTCAACCACAAAATAACTCCCCTCAATAGAACCAAACGCCTTCATCTGACCATCACACCCCTTCTGTTCAAACCCCTTATGTATTCATTCCAGAAGCCTCACCTGAACCTTCTGAACCAAAATCATCTGAGCCAAACCCTTCTACACATCAACCTTCTGAACAACAACCATCAGAACCACAAAAATTTGAAACAATACCATCTGACCCTGAACCAGAGATACTTGACATTCAACCTCTGATGACAGTACACCCTGTTTCATCTAGATCATGTTCATCATCTGAATCATCTGATTCATCTGATACATCTTCTGGTTCATCAGACGCTATCTCACTTACACCCAACTCCCCACTCCATTCTTCTGATATCCCTGAACCAACCCAAACAGATATCCCCTCTGTATCTAAAACCTCATATATCCATATTCCTTCTTCACCATATCCTCCTGTAATCTTTATTCCTACTTTTTCTATACCTTCAAACCCTGCTCCCATTAAAACATCACCTTTAGAAGCCTACCTGAAACCCAAACCTAGGCTAGATGTTGGTGCACTGTTTTCTGGTTTTGAAAAAGAGGTAAATATGTGGTTATCTTCTGTTAAGAAGGAGTGCTTCAATCTTGCTGATTCTGAAGCTATCTGGATAAGATTCGAAACAAGATTCAACTCTGTAGCTTCAAATCTTAAGATATTTGCTCTGACGATGCAAAGGTGAGATTTGTTGAAGTTGTCAGACTCACTCTTCTGAGAGTTAGCAGAACTCCAACTCTTCTTCTTGAAAATACACCTTCAGAAGTTGTATGTTCTTCTTCTGAAGAAGCTGCTACGCTTCAGATGACTGAGGATTCTCAGACTGAGAAAGTCATCACAGAAGCTTCCATTTTTAAAGACGTTTTTGCATCTGCTCAACCTTCTCCTATGGAAATAGAGAATGAATCTGCAATGGTCATTGGCAATGCATCTGCTTCTGTGAGTGTTCCAGAATCTTCTCAGTTGAAGACAGAAGAAGTGGAAGATCTGAAGATTAAGGTTGAAAAGCAAGAAGCTGAAAACGTTGAGTTCAAGACTTGGATGATTGAACAAAAGAAAACAACAGATGAGATAAAAGATTGGATGGCTAAGCAAGAGGACTCTACATCTGAGATCAAGACTTGGATGGCAAAGCAAGAAGAGTCAACCTCTGAGATAACAAATCTTCTGAAGATTTTGGCTTCTTGTTCTTCTTCTTAGTTGTTTTGTTTTGTGCACTTCTGTGTTGTTTTGCTTATCTTGTTTTCATCTGAATGTCTTCTCAATGCATCTGTGACTGTTTGGTTTTTCCATTTGTTTATATAATATGCTTTATGTTTTTCCTCTGTTATCTTTTCATATCTTTACAAGTTTTTTCTTTTTGATATGACAAAAAGGGGGAGAAAATGGAAATTCTAATTGTTCACATAAACAGTTACCAAAATGGAACTCAGACATGTTTAAATCTAACTAACATTGAATTCAGTATTTCAGAGCTCAAATTTTTTATCAGATAAATTGATTAGAGTAACTCTGAACAAACCATGAGAATCTCCAAAGTTTGCTCTGATTCTAGAAAGAATACTTGTGCTAAAAGGGAAGTAATTATTTTTTATCAGTATTCAATTCAGGGGGAGATTCATAATCTCAGGGGGAGAGATTTTTTTTAATGCTCTAAACAAAATTTCCCATAGTTTTTTTCATCATCAAAAAGGAGGAGATTGTTAGAACACAGATTGGTTCTGAATATATCTCTATGTTTTGATGATAAAATTAATGAAATTTTGTATGAAGTAAATATATACTCTAATCGTATTCAAGTGTTTTTGTTTCAGATATTAAAATTAATATTCCTCTGGAAGCAAAAACTCCTCTAGAAGTTAAGAATTAGAAGACTCTCAACACTTCCTGAAAGAGACTCTGAGTGAAGCTGAAAGACACTCTGAGCGAAGTTGCAGAAGACTCTGAGCGAAGCATCAGAAGACTCTAAGCGAAATAGCATATGTAAAGAATCAGAAGACTCTGGAAGTACTTAACGCTGTAAGTACAGAAGCTCTGATATTCATGTCTGCTCTGATAGAGATTATTCACGCTGAAGCACATGGCTGCAAATACTCTGAATAGAGTAACTCTGATTTGAAGAACAAGGAACATCATTAGAAGATCTGATGCAAGACTGTTCCAAATTTGTTGAAGAAGATGTTATTGAAATAAAGATCCGTTGGCATATTCCTTGTCCTTATCTGAACGTCTCTTTCCTCATTCGTGCATGACACAAGAATTCAGACAAAAAGGATTTGTCTGAACATTCCTCTTCTAAGAAAGAAAAGTCAAAGAAGACATAATGTCAGATGCACACCCTTTAAGAAATGAAAGTGAAGTTCTATTTAAACAAGATTTCTACATCATTTCAAAGTTGACGAAACGAAGAATTACCAAACAATCAAAGAAAAATATCCAAACATCTCTCAACTTCATTCTAAGATTTAATTCGTTCTTCATTTGTGTAAAATCACAGTTGTGATATAGCTTTTTAGAAGCAACTCTTAAACAAATTGTATTTTACTTGTTTGTAAAAGATTCCTTAAGAGACCAAGTGTGGTCAGATTTCTTGAGAAGACTAAGACTGTTTGTCTTAGTGGTTAACACTGTAATCAGTTTGATTTAGTGGATTAAGTCCTTGTTGAGAAAGGCAAATCACCTGGGTAGGGTGGACTGGAGTAGTTTGAGTTCAAACGAATCAGGATAAAAATACCTTGTTATTTTTACTATTGTCATAGTTGTTATTTGAAACCCTTATTCAACCCCCCTTCTAAATATTTTTCCTACCTTCACCACTAACATCAGCAAATAAGCTCTAGTGGCATAATCCCATCTAGATGCAGCTCTGTGCTCTACGAATCGATCATATAACCACTCCAACTTATAGTAGGAACCCCTGCAGTCACGGACTTGTTGTTGTGCTACTCTCTGTGACACTCCTAAATAATCAACAGCCACTCAACAACAAGCGCTTCACTGATATCTTGAGGGCTCCAGAAGACTCCCCTGATGGGCAAGTGAAGCAGGCAAGATACGTCATCTAGAGTAATCGTCATCTCACCAAACGACATGTGAAATGAAGATGTCTCTTTATGCCATCTCTCTGCAAATGTGGAAACTAGGTTTGTGTTTATGTGAAATTGGTTCTTTGGAGTGAAGCTAGACCAGACCTAGATATCCAGCCCTCCATCTCTCTGGGTTGTTGTAGTGGAACCCTCTGAATCAACTTCAAGCCATGTTCCGCTACCTTTAACTCTTTCTTCGACCCTCTCTCCTGAAAACAATTAAAAGTAAATATATTATAAAATTCAATATTATAAATTTGAATTCTATTCAATATTAAATAATTTTCGTTTACTTACCTAACCGAACCACATATGGCTAGCAACATGATGTTCATACATAACTAAAAGCGAGGTATCATACGGTCCTCCTGGATATCCAACAGGCTCGGATGCTGATGTAGATGCATCAAAATGCTCTTCTTCAGCTATTCTCGATGACTCGCCCCGTCCGAGGGATCCTACCATCTCTGCCTCGTGTGCGCACCACTGACAAAAAAAATAAATTTATAAATATAATTAAAAATTAAAAATTAAAAATTAAAAAAAAACATGAACCAGAAGACTTGATCAAAGACTTCCGGTGAACCAAACGTAAAACGTGTGTTCCGGAAGACTTAATCAAAGGCTTCTGGTGACCAAAATCAAAAAATTATGAACTGGAAGACATGCATTAAGTCTTCTGGTGAAGAAACAAAAAATAACTACAAACCGGAAGACATACATAAAGTATTCCGGTGAACAAACAAAAAAATTCATCAAACCGGAAGACTTACTATTGGAGTTCCGGTATGTGTAGGTCAAAAAATGTGTTTCGGATGACTTGTTGGAAGAGTTCCGGTTTGTAGGTGAAAAATGAGTCCGAAAGTGTTGAAATGGAAATGAAGTGAAAGTGAAATTTTTTCTAAAATTATAAATATTTAAACAAGGGTATTTTGGTCCAATATTTTTTATTGTAGGGGTGTGGGTATAAGTGTAGGGGTATGGGGTAAAATTTCCCTATGGTTTTATTGGTTAACGGATTATTACTTTAAATTGTTCATTCGGCTAGGTTTAATTTGTTTGGATTAAAATAGGACCAATTTAGTATTTTTTTTTTAAATAATAAAATTTTGACTAAGAAATTATAACCCAAATTCTATCATTCATGTAATACTCATCACATTAATACTCATTAAACGGCTTTAAACATAGCGTTTCGTGGGAGGAAATCCACACTTTTTTGCACTAATTTGTTTCTTTTTGTTTTATTTCTTTTTCAGTTAATAAAAAGCTTACAAGAGCAAAGCAGGACAAGTGCCAATTGTTGGAGAAAGTTAAGAAAATTCGTTTGTGGAATTGTTCCCAGAAGGAAATCCTAAAAGCCCAAGAAAACAACTTTCCCCGTAAAAAAATCAAAGACTAACAAATGATACTCGTAGCAGCTGTTACGAGCTGTAGTAGCCTCAAGCCCACAAATCTTAAAAGTTAATTTTTTGGATGTTAGAAATAACACTTTGATATAGGCGGCCGTAGAACATGTTATGGGCTGTAGAAGGGCACGCAGAGGGAGACAAATTTTTGAAAATATTTCTTGGGCCTCATACACCTCCATTTAAGCCAATCATCACCCATTAACTCTCTATAAAATATCAAAATCTAATTTTTTAAACCTCATTACCATATTTCATTCTCTTTCCAAATCTATCATCTTCCCCAAATTCTCCAAATTTCTTCCAAGCCTTCAAAAATACTCCATTATTTCGAAACACAAAGCCTCCACCTTCAACCTCACACTTCCACCAACCACTAAATCACCTTCACAAAAACATAATTATCCATCTACCCCATTCTACTTCCGGGCACAAATTCCCCATAAACTTCACTTTAAAAATTTCTCAAATCTTCATCCATCATTGGGACCTAAGAGGACTAATAAAGAAAAGCAAGTGACAAATCTTAGACGATGGCGCAAATCTAGAAGAGGGAATTGAATAGATCGCTTGTTTAAAATTAGAGTCGCTGCTACAAAAAAATTGGTTTTTAAAATTTGTTTAATAGCGGAAGCGGCCGAGGAACTATACATGTCTAAAACGAACGGTTACTAGAAAACCAGATATGTGTTAAGCCTATGTGTCGCACCTCAAAAAATCACGGGGACATTTCAGAGAAACGACCCTCGCGCGAAAGGCGCGGAAATGCTGTTTGACAGAGTCGCCACCGAACTTTATTTATCCCGAATAAACGGGAGAGGAAAATATCGAGAAAACCTCTTAAAACGATAGGATAGGAACAGGGCTGTCGCAACCAAGTTTCGGGTTCGGGAGTCGGTTACGCGAGGGGAAGGTATTAGCACCCCTCATGTCCGTTGTACTCAACGGGAACCTCTTAGGGTATTTATGGAGAGTGTTGTCTAGGTTTACTTGTTTTTCTTCTCGATGATAAAGGTAGAATTGGTAGGATAAAAAGTTAAGACGCTAAGGGGAACTGGGTGGTTAGAGGATAGGGTGCTCGCCAAGGATTGGGGCCCTTGTGCCTACGTATACTGATTCGGACGAGAATGAGAAATCAGATCATCATAGTTCGACTACAGGAAAGGGTGAGAGAATGGTGAACGGAATAATGGAGGAAGATAGAAGTGTGCTCGCTAAGATCATCGCAATCTTGTGCCTACGTATCTTACATTCAAGAATGAATGAAGCATCAGAGCGTACGTAGTTCGTAGTAACAACCACGAAAAGGATACAGGAAAATGGGAGGATGGATAAAAGGTTGAGAAAGACGAAAGAGTGACTGACAAGCAAACCGAAGAGCGTGTCTCAAGAACTTGTCACTCAAGAATTCAAGGAATGCGAGACTCCAAGAACTCCATTCTTTCGGAAATTGGGTTGAATAGGTTGAAGATAAGGGGTTGGATGTTTTGAAACCGAAAGAATAAACTAATAACCACTCAAGGGCACGCCTCGACAGTTACTCATTCAAACATTCAAAGAATGCTAGATTCTAAGAACATCCCTCTTTTGTAAGTTTAAAAAACGTTCGTAGAAAGATTGAAACGAAAACGGAATGCGAGGATAAAAGACGTTGGTTTGAAAAAAGGGTTCGACGACGAGTCGAGGAATTGATTAGAAGATAGAACTGACTTGACGACGTGTCAAGGGTTAAGATTGTAAAGAGACGATATTAGTCCCTAAGGTGCCCCTAATATCGAAACCACGAGGAATTGTGAAGTGTGTGCGAAATGTCGATGGTTGCGAATGCTTACGAGCACTTGACTTAGGAGAATGTTCGAAAATGTTTGAAAAAAGTTGAAAGATTGAGTGAATAATAACTCAAAAGCGTGCCTCAAAAATTATTCATTCGAAGATCTAAGGAATGCTAGATTCCAAGAACCTCCTTCTTTCGGAGATTTAATTGAGAAAATGTTTTGAAAAAAGTCAAAAGATTGAATGAATAATAACTCAAGAGCGTGCCTCGAGAACTATTCATTCGAAGATCCAAGGAATGCAAGATCCCAAGAACCTCCTTCTTTCGGAGTTTTAAATGAGAAAATGTTTTGAAAATAATTTGGATTGAATCGAGGATATGAAAAGAGTTTGTCGCATGAGTTGATTCTTGTGCTAAAAACAAGATAGGAAAAATGGTATTGAAGACCATTCTCTAATTTAATCATGTCGCACAGATGAGATCTCGTCTTAATCGCAAACAAAATGTCGATTAATCAAAGGTAGCCTATCACGATCGCAAAGTAGAGAAAATGACCCATATGGTGATTCTCCATAGATTTGAAATCGAGAAGGTTATCGACCTCGATACACGACGCTTACGAATCAGAAGACATCATCGATCGAAAAAATGAATAAAGATGGAAATGAAGAAGAAATGAAATAGAAAATGAAATAGTCTCGACTAAATTATCATCTATCAATAATTTGACCGATAATAATTATTAAAGTCATCATTGAATAAAGAATAAGAAAAAAGTGAATAAAAATCGATAAAAATAGAAAATGAAAGTTTGAAAAAAAAGTTGGTCTCGGGTTTGTTATTATTTGTCAATAATTTGACAGCTATAGCTTGGAGGTCTCGTCATCGACCCAAAACAGTGAAAATGGGACAAAATTCCCAATACAAAATAAAATCCGAATCGCTAAAAAAAGTTTTCTAAATAAAAAATAAAATATTAACATTTAGAAAAGCTATGTAGAGGAAGTATTAACAAGACTTAATAAATTAAATTATAAAAAGAATGTTTTACAAAATTTTTTTAACAAAAGAAATAGGGGGTATATGATAAAGGAAAAGGTGAGAATCACGCGGGCTCAACAACCCATCATGTCATTGTAATAAAAAACAAATCAGGCATTAAGGCCCATTTCGAAACCTCCAATCAACAAAACTTGGCACAAAACTAAAAGAAAAAACAAGGAACAACAAATATCCTCTCTCTAAATAACAACAAGATTATGAAAAACAAAACAAGTCGATTGTCATTGCGCTGCAATTCGATCCAACGTTCAACTTCTCTTTCACTTTGTCTCGATCGGGTTTGATTTCGAATCCTTAACCTTTCAACCTTTTCTGATTTCCTTCTTTTGCTCTGGGTTTGGGTCAAGCTTCAATGAGGAAGACCAGGGTTTCGTTTGGTGAATGAAAAATTGAGGGTTTTGGGGTTTGAAGGGGTCTTGAAGAAGAACAGTTGGGGTTGTGGTTCGGCTGAGTATGAAGATGGTGAACCGTGGTCGGATTTGCGAAGGTTTGAATGGGTTGTGACCGGAAGATGAGTTTGGATTGTGAGGTTGTGTTTCGATTTCTCGGATTTTGGGTTAGGGGTTCGACGAAGACTTTTGGAAATTTAGGGATAAAGGTTGAGTCGTGTTGAGAAATGGTGAAAAAAATGTATGATTTTTGATTTGGTTTTGAAACCAGAAAAGGGGGTATGGTTTTGGTTGTTGTTTGTGTTGAAGAAGGAAGTTTTTTTAGGGTTGATAGGTGAAGGATTTGATCTGGGAAGTTTAGAGCTTTTTGGAGATGAGTTTGTTGGGTTCTGAAAGAGATTTTCGAGTGGTGTGGAAGAAGGTGGAGGTGGGAGTTTAATGGTATTCTGAGAATAGTCGAAGCGGAGAAATATGGGGTTTTATGTGGTTTTGAGTATGGAGTCATGCGAAGGTTTTTGGGGTTGTTTGAAATAAGTTTGAAGATTTGGGGTTTGTCAAAGGTTGTGAAGTTGAATGAAGAAGAAAGATTTTTGGCTGGTGAGGATTGAAGAAGAGAGGAGGGTTGAAGTTTGTTTTGAGATTTATCGGTTTGGGTTTATGAGAATGCTGAGTTATTTGTGGCTGGTGAAGAATGAAAGTGGTTCCAAGTTGTGAAGGAGATTGTTGTTCAAGAAGGTGGCGGCTAGGTTTTTATTCTCAGAAAAAAAAGGCTACCCCCTTGGTGTGCGTTAATGCCAATTTACATATGAGGAAATTCTTGGAAGGGTTTACGGATGCTGAGCTGGATTTTGGAATTCAAAAATATTGGTATGTAATTTTTGTCTTTCACCCTTTGCTTATTGGCATGCTAAAACCTGTTATCAAGCCCTTTTGTCTTCATTGCAGGTTTGGTGTATGAGTGGAATGAGGGTGGAAGGATGGTCTCTATTGTGTTGGTTTTTTGCTGCTGAAAAACAATGTTGTTGTTGCTGTCCTTTGATGAGAATAAGCTGTCCATTTTGCAGGTCGCACCAAGTTGTTGGAGGTGAAATCCTGCTGCAGGTTGTACGGTTTGAGGTGTGAGGTGATACCTATTGCAGGTTTTGGATGAGTGTACAATTTGATGCGTTGGGGGTTTTTCCTTCATGAAAATACCTAAAGAACCAGGTGGTCCCTCCTTAAGAATTTCATTGTTGAGGTGGAATTGAGTTAAAATTTAAAGTGTGTAAATTGTATCTTTTCCTTGGTTGAACAGGTTAACTTATGAAAGGCTTAGGAATGGAATAATGGCTGCCAGTTTCGTATGTAATGTTGGATTGATTTTGTTGGGAGCTGCTTTGTGAAACTTGCTGCGTGTTTACGGCGAGCAATGCGTACTGGTGCAATTTTATGGACTTTATTTTTTGTGTGAAATTATATGTTGGCTGATGGTTGTTGCATTTTGAATCAGTATACACCGCAATTTTACGTTTTGTTGTGATTGGAGTGGCCTGGTTTCATGTCGGTTGTACGAGCTTCCATTCATTGTGGTTGTATGTGAGGTCTTGTTGAGGAGTGGGATGCCCAAACCATACGTTTTGCAGGTTGAGGATATTATGTCGTGTAAAGAAATCAAGGATGGCTGGAAATTTGTTTATGTGAAAACCGTACCACAGTGTGTGAAGTGATCGGTGGTTTATGGACGTGGTTCTCCAAGGTGTGTACTGATATGTTGTCCTAATACATTGTTTAATATTCTATTTTATTCCTCATATTGTGACAGAATTTTCTTTTGTCTTATGCATGAGATGTGGCTTGGAGGTGCTACTTTTTGGTTGTGGATATCTTGTACCGATGGTGTAGTGATGGCAGGATATACATAGGTATTGAAGATGCTGGTTTTACAACTTTGAAAAGTTCACGCCTGGCCTTCCATCATGGTGATGTGTTGTGAAGAAAAAATATGGTATGCGTTGTGGTTTGTTTTTTTTCATTTTGCAGCAAGTGGTCTCCTGTGGGCCATGGTCATAAGCTGGTGGGTTAATATTTGCGCGGATTCCCACATTTCCTCACAGCATGTCTTTCAATTCACGGTCCAAAACTCTTTCCTTATGAATATATTTTGTCTTTTCTGTCATCTATTGCAGTTTACATTTTGAAATTATCCTTCTCACTTTTAGCGGAGTCTGCTTTTCTTTGTTAGCAGTTGTATGGAATTCTCACTATGTACTATTATGGATGCGGCTGCGTGTACGAAGAGGGAGAGTTATTGCTGCAAGTTGCTGTTGTCTTTTATCCATACGGAAAGCTCTTTTTTGCATCTAATTTTTGTCTTTGTGGGCTCCACTCTAGCTATTATTCTCTTTGTAAAATGTGTGTGGGTTCATCTTCGTACTGCAGGCGTGAGTTTTTATGATCAATTTGTGTGGTTGTGGCTCCCAACAGATCATAGCATGTAGCAGCTCTCTTATGGTTTTGCAAAATCGTTCACATTGTTGTAAAGACTTGAAAATATATGGTCTGTGTAGTACTATTTTACAGCAAGGACTTTTCTTCTTTTTTAAAGTGTATCATGTGATGGTATTGGTAAAATAAAGGTGTTGTGTGTAAAGCTCACCTTCGCAATTTTTTGTATTTTGTTTTTTTTGGCAATTTTATTGTAACGAAACATCTCCCATCGGTAAAGTTCTTGAATGGAAAATGTGCTGTAAACAAAATTTTCATTATTAATTGACATGGGCTTGCATTTTGCATTATTATTTCCCTTGTGAAACCCAAATTGATTGTAATTGGGCTTGGTAAATTTGGGCTCCAAGATATGAGTATGTATCACAAAGCCTTGAATATTCTCGACTAGAACTCGAAATTAAAACAAACACGATCAAAATTGTACATTCTTGAAGACACATTCACAACCTCAAGAATTTGGTCCAAAAACTGTAAGCGTAGTATCAGACACACACCTCTTGAAAAGCACACCATGACCTGACATCTTCAAAAATAACAACACTTTTTTTTTATACTTTTTTTAATAAAGCAAGTGAGTAAAAATACCGAATGGAGGCTGTACAAAGGTAGGACAAATTTGGGGTATGACAGATGCCCCTATCTAGTTGGCTTAGACCGAATAAGATGAGCGGCATGATGCTCATTCTTTCAAGGTAGAAGATAATTAGATATGAAGAAGACCCTAAATTTGTTCGAAAAGAAAAGGAAATGCTCGAGAATTGAAAAGCTGGATGAGGTAAATCTCTAAGTAAACAATGAAAAAACTAGAAAAATGTCGCCATCACCAAAAGGATGATGGGACGAAACACACAAGGCTACTATCACTAAAAGGGTGATAGAGCAAACACTATCGCACAATCTGACATTAATGACTATGACAGATCCCCCACCAAAAGGATGACGGAGAGAAACTCACACCGGCCACTATCACCAAAAGGATGATAGGACAAACACTATCGCACAATCTGACACCAATCCAGATGACAGACCCCCACCAAAAGGATGACGGAGCGAAACTCACACCGACCACTACCACCAAAAGGATGGTAGGACAAACACTATCGCACAATCTGACATTAATGACTATGACAGACTCCCCACCAAAAGGATGACGGAGCGAAACACACACCGGCCACTACCACCAAAAGGATGATAGGACAAACACTATCGCACAATCTGACATTAATGACTATGAAAGACCCCCCACCAAAAGGATGACGGAGCGAAACACACACACAGGTTGCTATCACAAAAAGGATGATAGGATAAACACTATCGCATAATCTGACATTAATGACTATGACAGACCCCCCACAAAAAGGATGACGGAGCGAAACACACACCGACCACTACCACCAAAAGGATGATAGGACAAACACTATCGCACAATCTGACATTAAAGAGTATGACAGACCCCGCACCAAAAGGATGACGGAGCGAAACACACACACAGGTTGCTATCACCAAAAGGATGATAGAACGACACAAATTGAAGGTTACCAACACCAAAAGCATGCAGGCTAGGTTGAACCGGCGAGGTTCGACTATCACCAAAAGGATGATAGTAAGGCAATTAACAACGGTCATGCTTGCTGGATACAACTCATTGGGGAACACCCTAGAGGAAGATTGGCTTAAAATGAGTCAGCGGGGACGACCACTGACTTGCTTGGAAGTCAACAGTTTTGTTGAAATGATTTCACGAGGAACGCCCATGAACTCTGAGAAGGATGCCCCTGAATGGGCTGAATTTGTCTTGAAATGTCTTGTTTTGGTTAACAAAAGGTTGAACAACTTCGTGAGGAACGCTCACGGCTTTGCTGAAGATGCCCCTAATTGGGCTGAATCTTGCACTGAAACTCTTGAATTTCGTGGGAGAAACCCACAGTTTTGCAAAAATGCCCCTGATTGGGCTGATGATTGCTTTGAAGTCCTTGAATTTGCCCAACTAAAGCTTGAACAACATCGTGGGGTACGCCCACGGTCTCGTGGAAAATGCCCCTGACTGAGCTGGTGATGGTCTTGGAAATCCTCGAGATTGATCCTGGACCTTGACTTGCATATGCGAATGCTGGATGTGTAATGATGTTCCATAACGAATGGAAATGCAAATGCAAATGCTGACGCGCAGAGATGTAAAAGCCAGGGAAGTATGATATGATTGGGTATGCATATGATGCAAGATGCTTATGATGTTAAATGCGATTCTTATGATGCACATGTTGCAGACAGGTAGTTAGAAATGCAAGTGGAGACGCCAGCGTGGTGGACTTTTGGTAGTTGCCAATACGGATTGGACTTCGGTGGTGGGAGGGTTTTGACTTCCTCGACACGCAGTTTGCTAAAGACGCCCTGATTGAAACAAATGAAGATGCTCTGGATGCCCCAAGTCTGGGTACTTGGTGGTTTGTGAACTTGCTTAAGAGGAGATTTTAACTCTGCTTGATAGTCAGGATGACCTGGTTTTTGCCCCAGTTTGAACTTGTTAATGGTTTTCCCTGCTCGAGCTCTTGAGTAATTTACCCCAGCCTGTGGGCTTTGAGGTAGCCTTGCTTCGTGACAGCCGCTGGAAGTCAAGTTCTTCCTTGATTGCTCCTTTATTGAAATGTCTTTGAATACCTAACACTGTTTTTGCAATAAAATTGTACATTTACAAATGGTAATATTAATGCAAAGCTCAATGCAAGCTTTGAAAAAGTGTTGTTTTATTGAGAGTGTCGTGATAGTGAGACGAATGGACCGTTAGCCCATACGTAGTGCTAATTTTGATTAGTGTAAAAGATGTTGCAAGAATAATGACACCAATGCTGATGATTATCAATCATGTGAGGAGTCAGGTTACACAACCTTGCGATAGTATGCTTTCAGAATAAACCTCGCCTCAATTAGGTCTTTCGAGGGTTGTAACGTGGTCTGGTTCACGGTTTATGAAACAAAGGATATTAGGCTCAAATTATGATTTGTACCCACCCCTTCTTCTCGAGGATCTCCATACCTACGTTCAATTAATTTTACACACGCATTTAGAGCTTGACGGTGTAAGCTTGATGATTCAAGGTATGCTCGAAATGGTAGTCACCTTATTTTGTTTTTTGATGGATGTCAGTGACTATTTTGGTTCTTGATATGGTGGCCACTGAATCTTTTTTTTTTGTTGAGGATTTGAGGGCCTATTTTGTTTTTTCTTTTTGATCCCTAACTTTTGCCTGGACTGATTTTGTTTTTCGAGTCCATCGGGATTGCCTTGATTTTTGCCTAAGTCTCCTTTTGAGGTGTTTGACTTAGCAGGCTTTTGATTTTTTTTGGATTTTGTTGGAAGGTTGTGACTGCCATGTCGTGGGTCATTGATGAACAACCGTCTTGTCTTTTGGATTTTGCTTTGTTGATTGGAGTGCGGAGTTGGATTAACTGAACACTACGCTGCCCCAGGTTGAGTGTAAGGTTTGAATATCCGAAGGAACTCCTACTTCTAGGCTCCAAGTGGTTTACTAGGGATTCACTCCTTATATCTCCGGTGTATAGGGAATTGAAACAATGCTTGTACATTATTGACGAGATTCTGTCTGAAAGCATATGGTTTGCAATTATGGGTATCTCATTTTCATCAACCTCCCTCAAATCACGCTAAATAACAATTGATAGAGTGAAGTGAATAAATGTGTCGGTGTTTGCGAAAATGAGTGAATACGACATAACTAATTCAAAACATGCATAAACGATACATTAGTGAAAAACCAAATACGAATGGCAATTGTTCAAAGCATACAATACTTAAACAAACAAAGACAAAACATAAGAAATACGAAAGATGAACTGGCAACATGACTGCCTTCTTCGGGAAAATGAACTTCGACTTGACTAGATTTGATCTGATTCGCTACTGGCACTAGCTTGCCGGTGGCATGGGGTTGTTGATGCCGTTTGGAAACTTCCCATTGAAGTTGATAGCATCCTTGTCAATCATGTCTTGAACCTTGTGCTTGAAAGCCCTGCATTTCTCAATGGTGTGACCTGGAGCGCCTTTATGAAATTCACAATGAGCATTTGCATCGTAGTCAGTAGGTATGACAGTTGGGGGAGCCAAATCTCTTGGAACGATAGATTTCTTTTCCATCAACTGAGCAAAGATACTTGCATATGTCATTGGTAGACGATCAAATACTCTATCAGGCCTCCATGTTCTCTGTTGACGTTGCTGGCGAGCACCTTGTTGTTGCTGAGCGGCTTGCAGTTGTTGTTGCTGAGGAGGATACTGATACCCTTGCTGATTGTAGGCTTGTTGCTGAGGAGCCTGTTGCTGTGGCATCTGAGCTTGCACTGCTTGAACAACTGGCTGATAAGGCATTGTAGCATATTGCGCAACAGCAACATACGGATATGGATAGTAAGGCATCTGATAAGGCATATGAGCGGGAGCTTGTTGAGAAGCTTGCCCTTTCTGCAAAGAGATAGCATTCCTTTCACCCTCTTTCTTCTTGTATCCATTGAAAGGCTTCTTGGCATTGGCTTGGCTGTTAGAGCCTCCTTAGATTTTTCCGCTCTTTAGACCTTCTTCAATTCTCACACCGACAATCACTAAATCAGAGAATCCAGCGGAGACACTACTGATCAACTTCTCGTAGTATTGGCCTTGCAAGGTGCCCATGAATATGTCAATTAGCTCACGGTCAACAAGAGGTGGATGCACCCTTGCGGATAGCTCTCTCCATCGTTGCGCGTACTCTTTGAAGGATTCACTGTCCTTCTGAGTCATACTCTAAAGTTTAGTATAATTCGGAGCAAAATCAGTGTTGTACTTGTACTGCTTGACAAATGCATCGGCTAGCTCGACCCAAGTACGCACACTGTTACGCTCCAGCTGCATATACCACTCGAGTGATGCCCCAGACAGGCTGTCTTGGAAGAAATGGATCATCAGCTTTTCATCTCTGGGATAGGCAGCCATCTTGCGACAGTAAATCTTCAGATGAATGTTTGGGCAACAAAGACCTTTGTACTTCGAAAATTCGGGCACTTTGAACTTGGGAGGAATGACAACATCAGGCACCAAGCACATTTCCAAAGCACTGAAAGGGTTTGAGTTGTGCCCCTCCATAACTCGGAGTTTCTCAGCTAGGTCTCGACACATCTTCATAGCTTCAGAATCCTGAGCGACAACAGGACTGGCAATGGGGATAACAGCTTGATAATTCTGAATGTCATCATACCAATCCATCAGATTATCTTCAGCATGAGGAACGGGAATCTGAACCACAGTAGGCTGGGCCTGAGGGATAGCTCCAACAGTCATTCCAGGTACTGGGATTGGTTGAGATATGGTTCCTTCAGCTGCGGTAGCGAAGTTTATTGGCATTCCATAACGGTTGGAAACAGGACCTGAGAGCCTTGAAGTAGACACTTGCACCTGACCATTGTTGTTAACGACAGCAGAAGCTTCACGCTGTTCTTCCTCTCTTTTGGCTGTGATGATGGCTTCGAGAATCTGGTCAATTTTTCCCTTGATGAAGTCCAACTCTTCTCTGAAGGCAACTTGTTCTTGCTGAATCTGTTCCATCATTCGTCTTGTATTGGCTCTAGTTGCGTACTGATGTCGAGGAATCAGCTTGATTTACTGGAGAAGAAGGAAGGAGACATAAGATTCTGCTGAAGGATTGGAAATGCAAAATGCACAACATATGAGATGCAATGCAAATGATATGCAAGATGCAAGGCAATATACAAGATCCAGGATCACAATATCACAGGTCAAACAAACTGAGGCTGGCAACTGAAACAGATAAGTAACCACATTTTCTGACCAAAGAAACCTGACAGGTAAGCCCTATACAGGAAGGTCTAGATATTCTACCCATAAACCCACTTACGGGATGCTTTCTATGTTTGGTTCTCAGGATCAGGGAAACTAGTTGTATTATCGTCGAGCAATAGGCTGGCTGTATTACGACGATAATGACGATAAGGTCTCTCCTGAGCAGAGTCCTCATGTTAGGCTCACAAGGAGCAAGTCCTCGGAGACTAACACTACACAACCACCATTATTGGAACTGGTGCTAAAAAAGGTTCCCAGAATCATGGACCCTTCATGAATCAAGTCGTGCAACAGGCTAGCTGTATTACAACAAAATCTACGAATAGGTCTCCTCTGGAGGAGCTTTCATGCTAGGCTCACAAGGAGCAAGTCCTCGGAGACTAACACTACACGACTACCAATTCTAAACTATGTGTTCTCTCTGCTTTTACCAAAGCTCGGGCGTAGAGCTTTACTCATGATGTCATCCCAAGAACCAATAGGCAAACAATATAACAAGCACAAATAAAAAAACCACAAGAGAAACAATACATAAAAAAGAAGGAAAACAAATAAAAACACTCCTTACAAAACCAAAAGATAGGCTCGACTCTCTCTTTCATGGAGAAATTTCCCCAGCAGAGTCTTCAGCTGTCGCACCTCGAAAAATCACGGAGACATTTAGGAGAAATGACCCTTGCACGAAAGGCGCAAAAATGCGGTTCAACAGAGTCGCCACCGAACTTTATTTATCCCGAATAAACGGGAGAGGAAAATATCGAGAAAACCTCTTAAAACGAAAGGATAGGAACAGGGCTGTCGCAACCAAGTTCCGGGTTCAGGAGTCGGTTACGCGAGAGGAAGGTATTAGCACCCCTCACGTCCGTTGTACTCAACGGGAACCTCTTAGGGTATTTGTGGAGAGTGTTGTCTAGGTTTACTTGTTTTTCTTCTCGATGATAAAGGTATAATTGGTAGGATAAAAGGTTAAGACGCTAAGGGGAAATGGGTGGTTAGAGGATAGGGTGCTCGCCAAGGATTAGGGCCCTTGTGCTTACGTATACTCATTAGGACGAGAATGAGAAATCAGAGCATCGTAGTTCGACTACGGGAAAGGATGAGAGAATGGTGAACGAAATAATGGAGGAAAATAGAAGTGTGCTCGCCAAGATCATCGCAATCTTGTGCCTACGTATCTTACATTCAAGATTGAATGAAGAATCAGAGCGTCCGTAGTTCGTGGTAACAACCACGAAAAGGATACAGGAAAATGGAAGGATGGATAAAAGGTTGAGAAAGACGAAAGAGTGACTGACAAGCAACCCAAGAACGTGTCTCAAGAGCTTGTCACTCAAGAATTCAAGGAATGCGAGACTCCAAGAACTCCATTCTTTCGAAAATTGGGTTGAATAGGTTGAAGATAAGGGGTTGAATGTTTTGAAATCGAAAGAATGAACTAATAACCACTCAAGGGCGCGCCTCAAGAGTTACTCACTCGAACATTCAAAGAATGCTAGATTCTAAGAACATCCATCTTTTGTAAGTTTAAAAAACGTCCGTAGAAAGATTGAAACGAAAACGGAATGCGAGGCTAAAAGAGGTTGGTTTGAAAAAAGGGTTCGACGACGAGTCGAGGAATTGATTAGAAGATAGAACTGACTTGACGACGTGTCAAGGGTTAAGATTGTAAGGAGACGATATTAGTCCCTAAGGGTGCCCCTAATATCGAAACCACGAGGAATTGTGAAGTGTGTGCGAAATGTCAACGGTTGTGAATGCGTACGAGCACTCGACTTAGGAGAATGTTTGAAAATGTTTGAAAAAGTTGAAAGATTGAGCGAATAATAACTCAAGAGCGTGCCTCGAGAACTATTCACTCGAAGATCCAAGGAATGCTAGATCCCAAGAACCTCCTTCTTTCGGAGTTTTAAATGAGAAAATGTTTTGAAAATAATTTGGATTGAATCGAGGATATGAAAAGAGTTTGTCGCGTGAGTTGATTTCCGTGCTAAAAACAAGATAGAATAAATGGTATTGAAGACCATTCTCTAATTTAATCATGTCGCACGGACGAGATCTCGTCTTAATCGCAAACAAAATATCGATTAATCAAAGGTAGCCTATCACGATCCCAAAGTAGAGAAAATGACCCATATGGTCATTCTCCATAGATTTGAAATCGAGAAGGTTATCGACCTCGATACACGACGCTTACGAATCGGAAGACATCATCGATCGAAAAAATGAATAAAGATGGAAATGAAGAAGAAATGAAATAGAAAATGAAATAGTCTCGACTAAATTATCATCTATCAATAATTTGACCGATAATAATTATTAAAGTCATCATTGACTAAAGAATAAGAAAAAAGTGAATAAAAATGGATAAAAATCGAAAATGAAAGTTTGAAAAAAAAGTTGGTCTCGGGTTTGTTATTATTTGTCAATAATTTGACAAACTATAGCTTGGAGGTCTCGTCATCGACCCAAAACAGTGAAAATGAGACAAAATTCCCAATACAAAATAAAATCCGAATCTCTAAAAAAAGAGTTAAAAAAAAATTCTAAATAAAAAACAAAATATTAACATTTAGAAAAGCTATGTAGAGGAAGTATTAACAAGACTTAATAAATTAAATTATAAAAAGAATGTTTTACAAAAAAATTTTAACAAAAGAAATAGGGGGTATATGATAAAGGAAAAGGTGAGAATCACGCGGGCTCAACAACCCATCATCTCACCGTAATAAAAAACAAATCAGGTTTTAAGGCCCATTTCGAAACATCCAATCAACAAAACTTGTCACAAAACTAAAAGAAAAAACGAGGAACAACAGATATCCTCTCTCTAAACAGCAACAAGATTGTGAAAAAGAAGAAAACAAGTCGATTATCATTGCGCTGCAATTCAATTCAGCGTTCAACTTCTCTTTCACTTTGTCTCGATCGGGTTTGATTTCGAATCCT
This sequence comes from Lathyrus sativus, assembly GCA_963859935.3. NCBI lineage: Eukaryota > Viridiplantae > Streptophyta > Magnoliopsida > Fabales > Fabaceae > Lathyrus > Lathyrus sativus. Next base: position 216,597,104 of record OZ012741.1, read on the forward strand.
CACCCTTTCAACCTTTTCTGATTTCCTTCTTTTGCTATGGGTTTGGGTCAAGCTTCAATGAGGAAGACTAAAGTTTCGTTTGGTGAATGAAATATAGAGGGTTTTGGGGTTTGAAGAGGTCTTGAAGAAGAACAGTTGGGGTTGTGGTTCGGCTGAGTATGAAGATGGTTAACCGTGGTCAGGTTTGCGAAGGTTTGAATGGGTTGTGACCAGAAGATGAGTTTGGATTGTGAGGTTGTGTTTCGATTTCTCGGATTTGGGGTTAGGGGTTCGATGAAGAGTTTTGGAAATTTAGGGATAAAGGTTGAGTCGTTTTGAGAAATGGTGAAAAAAATGTATGATTTTTTATTTGGTTTTGAAACCAGAAAAGGGGGTATGGTTTTGGTTGTTGTCTGTGTTGAAGAAGGAAGTTTTTTTAGGGTTGAGAGGTGAAGGGTTTGATCTGGGAAGTTTAGAGCTTTTTGGAGATGAGTTTGTTGGGTTCTGAAAGAGATTTTCGAGTGGTGTAGAAGAAGGTGGAGGTGGGAGTTTAATGGTATTCTGAGAATGGTTGAAGCGGAGAAATATGGGGTTTTGTGTGGTTTTGGGGATGGAGTCGTGTGAAGGTTTTTGGGGTTGTTTGAAATAAGTTTGAAGATTTGGGGTTTTTCAAAGGTTGTGAAGTTAAATGAAGAAGAAAGAGTTTCGGCTGGTGAGGATTGAAGAAGAAAGGAGGGTTGAAGTTTGTTTTGAGATTTATCGGTTTGGGTTTATAAGAATGCTGAGTTATTTGTGGCTGGTGAAGAATGAAAGTGGTTCCAAGCTGTGAAAGAGATTGTTGTTCAAGAAGGTGGCGGCTAGGTTTTTATTCTCAAAAAAAAAATCTCCCCCTTGCTGTGCGTGAATGCCAATTTATTTCTGAGGAAATTCTTGGAAGGGTTTACGGATGCTGAGCTGGATTTTGGAGTTCAAAAATATTGGTATGTAATTTTTGCCTTTCACCCTTTGCTTATTGGCATGCTAAAAACTTTTATCAAGCCCTTTTGTCTTCATTGCAGGTTTGGTGTATGAGTGGAATGAGGGTGGAAGGACGGTCTCTATTGTGTTGGTTTTTTGCTGCTGAAAAACAATGTTGTTGTTGCTGTCCTTTGATGAGAATAAGTTGTCCATTTTGGCGGTCGCACCAAGTTGTTGGAGGTGAAATCCCGCTGCAGGTTGTACGGTTTGAGGTGTGAGGTGATACCTATTGCAGGTTTTGGATGAGTGTACAATTTGATGCGTTGGGGGGTTTTTCCTTCATGAAAATACCTAAAGATCCAGGTGGTCCCTCCTTAAGAATTTCATTGTTGTGCTGGAATTGAGTTAAAATTTAAAGTGTGTAAATTGTATCTTTTCCTTGGTTGAACAGGTTAACTTATGAAAGGCTTAGGAATGGAATAATGGCTTCCAGTTTCGTAGGTAATGTTTGATTGATTTTGTTGGGAGCTGCTTTGTGAAACTTGCTGCATGTTTACGGTGAGCAATGCGTACTGGTGCAACTTTTATGGATTTTATTTTTTGTGTGAAATTATATGTTGGCTGATGGTTGTTTCATTTTGAATCAGTATACACCACGTTTTTACGTTTTGTTGTGATTGGAGTGGCCTGGTTTCATGTCGGTTGCACGAGATTCCATTCATTGTGGCTGTATGTGTGGTCTTGTTGAGGAGTGGGATGCCCAAACCATACGTTTTGCAGGTTGAGGATATTCTGTCGTGTAAAGAAATCAAGGATGGCCTGAAATTTGTTTATGTGAAAACCGTACCACAGTGTGTGAAATGACCGCTAGTTTATGGATGTGGTTCTCCAAGGTGTGTACTGATATGTTTTCATAATACATTGTTTAATATTCTATTTTACTCCTTATATTGTAACAGAATTTTATTTTGTCTTATGCATGAGATGTGTCTTGTAGGTGCTACTTTTTGGTTGTGGATATCTTGTACCGATCGTGTAGTGATGGCAGGATATATACATAGGTATTGAAGATGTCGGTTTTACAACTTTGAAAAGTTCACGCCTGGCCTTCCATCATGGTGATGTGCTGCGAAGAAAATATGGTATGCGTTGTGGTTTGTTTTTTTTTTCATTTTGCAGCAAGTGGTCTCCTGTGGGCCATGGTCATAAGCTGGTGGGTTAATATTTGCGCGGATTCCCACATTTCCTCACAGCATGTCTTTCAATTCACGGTCCAAAACTCTTTCCTTATGAATACCTTTTGTCTTTTCTGTCATCTATTGTAGTTTACATTTTGAAATTATCCTTCTCACTTTTAGTGGAGCCTGCTTTTCTTTGTTAGCAGCTGTATGGAATTCTCACTATGTACTATTATGGATGCGGCTGCGTGTACGAAGAGGGAGACTTATTGCTGCAAGTTGCTGTTGTCTTTTATCCATACGGAAAGCTCTTTTTTGCATCTAATTTTTGTCTTTGTGGGCTCCACTCTAGCTATTATTCTCTTTGTAAAATGTGTGTGGGTTCAACTTCGTACTGCAGGCGTGAGTTTTTATGATCAATTTGTGTGGTTGTGGCTCCCAACAGATCATAGCATGTAGCAACTCTCTTATGGTTTTGCAAAATCGTTCACATTGTTGTAAAGGCTTGAAAATATATGGTCTGTGTAGTACTATTTTACAGCAAGGACTTTTCTTCTTTTTTAAAGTGTATCATGTGATGGTATTGGTAAAGTAAAGGTGTTGCGTGTAAAGCTCACCTTCACAATTTTTTGTATTTTATTTTTTTTGGCAATTTAATTGTAATGAAACATCTCCCGTCGGTAAAGTTCTTGAATGGAAAATGTGCTGTAAACAAAATTTTCATTATTAATTGACATGGGCTTGCATTTTGCATTATTATTTCCCTTGTGAAACCCAAATTGATTGTAATTGGGCTTGGTAAATTTGGGCTCCAAGATATGAGTATGTCTCACAAAGCCTTGAATATTCTCGACTAGAACTCGAAATTAAAACAAACACGATCAAAATTGTACATTATTGAAGACACATTCACAACCTCAAGAATTTGGTCCAAAAACTGTAAGCGTAGTATCAGACACACACCTCTTGAATAGCACACCATGACCTGACATCTTCAAAAATAACAACACATTGTTTTTTTTTTTTACTTTTTTGAATAAAGCAAGTGAGTAAAAATACCAAATGTAGGCTGTACAAAGGTAGGACAAATTTGGGGTATGACACTATGGAATCTGATAAACGAGATATGAGAATCACTACGTCAATCACACATTCAATTTGATTATGCTCACTATACGGTGTGACTAGTTCCAATGCCTTCAAAATATTGACAATATGAAAAGACAGCATACAAGATTTCTAGTTCACATAATTTGTCAAACACATGGAGTGCAGAGCGCTACAAGTGAATTATGTTTTGAGAGTTAAGTGCTCAAGTTCTCTCTTACAATCAATGATTGTAATAGGTTTAAAAAATAGTTCAAAACAACTCAAATCAGAACTTGGTTGATATAATTGTTTGCACTAAAAACTCAGAAATTCAGCAATATAAACGTAAAGAAAAAGACACAGCGATTTGTTGAGGCAGTTCCTCCGTCGTCCTCGCTTGGGGTACGTCTGCCCTCAATTCTAACAATAGAATTGAGACCTGTATATAGATAGATATAACCTGTTGGTCAATGTTTATACAAGAAGCAAATAGAGGGCAGTTCATACAGTGTTTTGTTTAGAATAGGGCGAATGAGCACCCTATTTAAAACCTAACAAGTCGTACTAATGGCGTCAACCTAGAGATACTTAGGAAGCCCACTTCCGTTGATCATAGTTCTCCCTAACTCTTCCAAAATTTGATTTTTGCGCTCCACAAACCCGTTTTGTTGAGGAGTACACGGAGCAGAGAAGTTATGATCAATTCCGTATCTACCACAACATTCCTCAAACAGATAATTCTCGAACTCACCCCCATGATCACTTCTAATTGATATGATGTTTGTGTTTAACTTGTTTTGAGAAAGCTTAGCAAAATTTTCAAAGGCAGAGTATGTATCGCTCTTGCTAGCCAAGAAGATAGTCCAACAAAATCTAGAAAAATCATCGACTATCACGAAACCATAATAGTTACCACCTGTCGCATCGCTGCGAAAAGGGGGTCGGCAAAGACAGAAGAGTCGCCACCGTTCGTTATTTATCCCAAAGAGAGGGAAAGGAAACGATCGAAAAAAACCTGACGAAAAAGGGAAAAGACAAGGTCATCGCAACCATAGCTTGGGTTCCGGAGTCGGTTACGCGAGGGGAAGGTATGAGCACCCCTCATGTTCGTTGTACCCAACCGGATCTGCGCTTGTTGTCTAATTTAAGGGTGAAAACTATCTAAGAATCCGCTAAATGGGGGCAAACGGAAAGAACAGACTCGATAGGACATCGCCGCCCTATACTTAAGTATTCCCTCGTGCAATGGGAAAGTCAGAGTCAACGTAATTCGGAAAACTACAGACGAAGGCGGGAAAGGTTGTTTTCCAAGACATCACCGTCTTGTGCCTACGTATCCTCGTCTGGTACGAGAAATCAGAGCAAACGTAGTTCGGGAAACACGACCACTGGTTGGTTCAAGTGTTTTAACTGAGTAGGGTTAAATCTGCGCTTGATGTTTTGTTTTTGTGTTTTTTATGAGAAGAAGTAAATTGAGTTAGATTTGAAACTCATGTTGTACTAAAGACTATGACTTGAGAGCGAATGCGTCGCATATCGCCCAAAGGGCATACGCTAAACACTCTAGACAGTGTGAGAGGAGACCTTCCACCTATCATTCCTCAAGTACTTAAGGCTCGTAACGTACAACAAACATTAATATTTATTAAGTGTCTTAATATGTTATGGGATGAGAAGAGAATACACAAACTCTAGGGGGAAACTACTTAACCCTAATGTTATCATGCATAATGATGCTAGAGTTGGGATTAAAATGGAGAATCTATCCTAATGTTAGCATGCAAAGGATTGAACACCTAATGTCTCTCCTACTCCCATCTTAAACAGAGGGACTAGGAATCCTAAGGGATCATGGAAAAAGACCAAGTAAACAATAAATAATTCAATCACATATGAAAAGGAAATGAGATGAAATTGACTTAAACAAGTCAATGCAATAAAAAATGCAGACATGAAATGCAAACATAAATGCAAGAAGACTTAACAACAAAGGAGACTCAAACACAAGAACAAGTCAAATTAAACAAGTCCACAAGAGATGAGATGAAATAGGAGAAGCAATCTCATACAACCACCAACCATCAATCATCAAAGAATGGTGCTATCCTAAGATGCACACACAAAGAAAAGAGGGAGGAAAAAGTGTGGGGCATCCACCACCACATGCACATCTCAACCATACAATTCTTAAAGATAAAGCAAAACAAATGAAAAATAACAATGCAAAACAAACACTAATGTTCATGACAAACTCAAAGTGTATACCTTAACACCAAATCATCATAAGCAAGCACACAAATAATTCAAACATGGCCTACAAAGTGTAGGACTTCAGATGCACCCAGAATGGACCTAAAAATTATGCCTAGAATGGGAGTTTCAAGTTGGGAAAGTTACCAAACAGAGTGGTTCTGTTGACCCTTGAAATTGCTTGCAAGTTTCAGTTCTAAGCTTCTAATCTCCTCTTTGATCCTTGGTGATGATGCTAGTTTGCACGGGCTTAGTCCAAAAGGGTCACGGTTCATAGAAGTGGATATGGGCTTTAAGGCTAAAATCCATCATCAATAGTCCAACATATACACACACTTGTAATGTGGAACGGAACTCACACGGTCAGCATAAACGAATAACCAAAATCCTCTCCTGTCAACTCTCTCACTCAAATATGTTCGATTTCAACTCATAATGTTTCTGTTTTGGTTTGAATCTGGGGAAGTTGGAAGAAAGTTTCATTTTCAGTGGGTTGCGAACGAGATAGTGCGAAGGTGAGGATTGTTGAGAAATGGGTTATGGAGGTGACGAATGTTAGAACACAGATTGGTGTTTAATTATATCTCTATGTTTTGATGATAACTCTAATGAAATTTTGTATTAAGAAAATATATACTCTAATTTTGTACTAGTGTTTTTGTTTTAGATATTAAAATAAATATTATTATGGAAGCAAAAATGCATCTGAACAGTATTCTACGCAAAGCTCTGAAGCATCAGAAGCAAGTGATCAGAAGACTCTGAGCGCTACCAGAAGAGACTCTGAAGCAGAAGCTGCAGAAGACTCTGAAGCGTAGTTGAAGAATTTGTATGAAGAGTTTCAAGCATTGTTTCAAGAAGACTCTGAAGTAATTTACGCTGCAAGTACAAAGGCTTTGTTATTCAAACTCTGCTCTGAGTGATATTCACGCTGAAAGCACTGGCTGCAAAACTCTGATAACATCAAGACTCTGATGTTGATAACTTTGAGACAAAAGCTTGTTGAAGAAAATATTATTCAAAGATATATCTGTTGGCATATTCCAAACGACTCTTTCCTTATTCATGTATGGTATAGGAAATCAGACAAAAGGGATTTGTCTGAACATTCCTCTTTTGGGAAAGCTAGAGTCAATAGAAGACAAAAGGCTACAGCTACACAGCAAGGCACAATCTTCAAGCATTGGACTTTCTAGTCTATAAAAGGATGTCTTCAACAACATTTCAAGGATAACGAATCATTGACGAATTACTAAGAACTCAAATCAAAACTACTCTCAAGCTCTCATAAAATTTCATTTCATAAGCTGAATAATTTTTATTCGTTCTTAAACTAAGTGTAAAAATCACAGTTTGTGATATTTCTTTTTAGAAGCAATTAAACACTTGTTAGTTTAAATTAATTTGTAAAAGGTTCCTTAAGAAGAACAAATTGTGGTCAGGATTTCTTGAGAAGACTAAGACAGTTGTTCTTAGTGGTTGAGACTGTAATCTGTTTGAATATAGTGGATTAAGTCCTTGTGGAGAAAGGCAAATCACCTTCATAGGGTGGATTGGATTAGTTGAGTTCAACGAACCAAGATAAAAATCTCGTGTTGTTTTTATTGCCATATTTTTTCTAAACCCTTATTCAACCCCCTCCCCTTCTAAGTGTTTTTCTCACCTTCAGTTGGCATCAGAGCTCCGGTTCTGTTAGTGCTTTCACTTCACCGTGAACATAAAAGATCCAGTTGAGAAAAACTCCATATATATCTTGTTCTTTATTCATCATGGCTGTTGAAGCTTCTACTTCAACTTCTTACAACAACAGATACGATGATAAAGATAAAATTAGCACCAAACCTCCCATGTTTGATGGTGAGAAGTTTTACTACTGGAAAGACAGAATAGAAAGCTTCTTTCTGGGTTATGATGCTGATTTGTGGGATTTAGTAACTGATGGTTACACTCATCCTACCAATGATGAAGGGAAAAATATTGACAGGAAATCTATGTCTGATCTTCAGAAGAAGGAGTTTAGAAACCACCACAAAGCAAGAACTATCTTATTAAATGCAATATCTCATACATAGTATGAGAAAATAACAAACAAAGATACTGCATTTGATATGTTTGAATCTTTGAAGATGACTCATGAAGGGAACTCACAAGTTAAGGAGACCAAGGCTCTGGCGCTGATCCAGAAATATGAAGCCTTCAAAATAGAGGAGTCTGAATCTGTAGAAACTATGTTCTCTAGATTTCAGATTCTCACAGCTGGCTTGAAAGTCCTAGACAAGGGTTATTCCACTACTGATCATGTCAAAAAGATCATCAGAAGTTTGCCAACCAGATGGAGACCGATGGTCACAGCTCTAAAGCTAGCAAAGGATCTGAACAAGATCACGCTGGAAGAACTGATCAACTCCTTGAGGAGTCATGAGATTGAACTAGAGGAAGACGAGCCTCAAAAGAAAGGTAAGTCAGTTGCTTTAAAGTCTAACAAATATGTTAAAGCGTTGCAATTTATAGAAGAAAGTTCTGAAGAATCTTCTTCTGAAGAAGAAGATGAATTGTCCATGCTGTCCAGAAGGATCAACAAACTCTGGAAGCATAAATAGAGGAAGTTCAAAAACTTCAAGAAGCCAGATCAACGTAAAGTGTCTTCTGGACACATAAGATCTATAAAGAAAGAGGTTGTCTGCTATGAATGCAAGGAACCTGGGCACTATAAGAATGAATGCCCAAAACATTAGAAGGAAAAGCCAAGAAGGAAGTTTGATCATAAAAAGAAAGTTCTGATGGCAACTTGGGAAAATTCAGATGCATCTGATTCTTCATCAGAGTCAGAAGAAGAATGTGCAAACATGGCAGTCATGGCTGACGTAGAAGACAATGCAGAAACTTCTGGATCAGAATCAGAATCAGATTCTGATGAGGTATTTTCTGAACTTACTAGAGCAGAACTTTCTGAAAGTTTATCAGAAATTCTGGAAAGCTACAGCCAAATCAAACTCAAATACAAGAAGCTTCAAAGCTGTCTTGCATCTGAGAATAATCAGCTGAGGTCTGAGGTTGTTGAGCTTAGAGCATAAAATCTTAAAATAAAAAATGATTTAGAAAATGCTCAGAAATTTGGCTCAAAACCTATATCATGCTCAAAAAATATTTTAGAAGAGTATGACTATAGCTTTCAGAATTTTCTGGCTAGAGGCCTAGAGAGAAGCAAGATGGCTTCAATGATCGATAGCGTTAGCAGAAACAACAGGAAGGGTGTTGGATATGAATCTTCTTCTGTGAAGGATTTAAATCCAAAACCTGTTGATAAAATGATCATAAAGTATTCTCCTTTATATACTCATTTCAAATTTGGTCATTTGAATGATATTAAGCACACACGTTCTGATCTAAACATAGCTGTGTTTAAATCAAAACCTCAGAAGAACAAGGATGCTTATAAGGGAAAGAAATTCAGAAAGAATTTCAAACCTACTAACCCCAGAGGATCCAAGAAAATATGGGTACCTAAAGACAAAATTATTTTTGTTGCAGACATCCTTAGCAGCAAAGTTGAAACACCAGTCCTGGTACCTGGACTCTGGCTGCTCGCGTCATATGACGGGAAGAAGGTCTATGTTCCAAAGCTTGGAGCTTAGATCTGGAGGTGACGTCAAGTTTGGAGGGGACCAGAAGGGCAAGATAATTGGCTCTGGAACCATAGGTAATGGTAACCTTCCTTCCATTTCTAATGTGTTACTTGTTGAAGGATTAGCACATAACTTATTGTCCATAAGTCAATTAAGTGACAATGGTTATGACATAATCTTCAATCAAAAATGTTGCAAAGCTGTCAATCAAAAGGATGGCTCAATCCTCTTTAATGGAAAAAGGAAGAACAACATTTATAAAATCAATCTTTCAGAACTTAAGGTTCAGAATGTAAAATGCCTTCTGTCTGTTAATGAAGAGCAATGGGTCTGGCACAGAAGATTGGGGCATATTAGTATGAGACGTATATCTCAGATTAATAAACTCAATCTGGTCAGAGGACTTCCTCAGTTGAAGTTCAACTCAGATGCTTTTTGTGAAGCATGTCAGAAAGGGAAATATTCAAAATCTTATTTCAAAACAAAAAATGTTGTTTCAACCTCAAGACCATTAGAGCTGTTTCATATTGATCTGTTTATCTGTCAGAGGCAAGAATTATGGATTAGTCATTGTTGATGACTACAGCAGATGGACATGGGTAAAATTCCTGAAACACAAGGATGAGTCTCATACTGAATTTATTGACTACTGCAAACAAGTCCAGAACGAGAAGGATTTTAAAACTGTTAAAGTCAGAAGTGATCATGGTGGTGAATTTTAAAACAACTATTTTGAAAAATATTTTAAAGAAATGGCATTGCACATGATTTCTCCTGTCCTAGAACTCCACAACAAAATGGAGTTGTAGAGAGGAAAAATAGAACATTGCAAGAAATGGCCAGAACCATGATCAACGAGACTAATCTGGCAAAACATTTTTGGGCAGAAGCAGTGAATACAGCTTGTTATATTCAGAACAGAGTGTCAGTTAGACCTCTTCTGGAGAAGACTCCTTATGAATTATGGAGGAATAGAAAGCCCGACATTTCATATTTCCATCCTTTTGGATGTGTATGTTTTATGTTGAATACTAAAGAGAATCTGAACAAGTTTGATTCTAAAGCACAAAAGCGTTTCATGCTTGGGTATTCTGAACGCTCTAAAGGCTACAGAGTATACAATACTGAGACACAGATTGTGGAGGAATCAATACATGTTATATTTGATGATAAGCTTGGCAATCAAAAGCTAAAGCAGCTTGATAATTCTACAGATAGAGAAGTTATTCTCATAGACTCTGAAGACTCAGAGGCAGATAAAGCTCAAGCAGAAGCAATGCCAGATGCAACTCCATTGGCTGCTCAGATGAACAATTTGAATATTTCTGAAGAACCAAATGTTAAAGGATCATCATCCAGAATCAAGACCTCTCACCCAGAGGATATGACAATTGGAAAGAAGGATGGCCCTATCAGAATAAGGTCTTGCCTCAGATCATCTAGAACGTCACTTTTTGGGTTGGTGTCTATCATTGAACCAACTTCTGTTGATGAGGCTCTGAACGATAATGAGTGGATACTTGCTATTCAAGAAGAGCTAAATCAATTCACTAAAAATGACGTCTGGGATCTAGTTCCAAGACCAAAAGGTTTCAACATCATTGGAACTAAATGGGTCTTCAGAAAAAAATTGAATGAGCAAGGAGAAGTTGTAAGAAACAAAGCAAGGCTAGTTGCTCAAGGATATAGTCAACAAAAAGGAATTGACTACACAGAGACTTATGCTCCTGTGTCCATGTTAGAGTCTATACGCCTACTCATTTCTTTTACTGCACAAAATAACATCACTCTTTATCAGATGGATGTTAAGAGTGCCTTCTTAAATGGTATTATAGAAGAGGAAGTTTATGTTCATCAACCTCCTGGCTTTGAAAATGATAAATTTCCAGAACATGTTTTCAAACTTAAGAAATCACTCTATGGCTTAAAATAAGCTCCCAGAGCTTGGTATGAGAGGCTGAGTAATTTTCTTTTGAAAAAGAATTTTATCAAAGGTAAAACGGATACAAATCTCTTCTGTAAATTATTTAAGAAAGACTTGTTATTTTGTCAAATTTACGTAGATGATATTATATTTGGATCTACCAATATTACACTGGGAAAGGAGTTTGCTCTATCTATGCAGGCTGAATTTGAGATGAGCATGATGGGAGAACTCATATTCTTTCTGGGAATCCAAGTCAATCAAACTCCAGAAGGCACCTACATACATCAGACTAAGTATGTGAAGGAGCTTCTGAAGAAGTTTAATATGACTGAAAGCAAGTTGGCTAAAACTTTAATGCATCCTACAAGCACTCTTGGTAAGGAAGAGGTAAGTAAGAAAGTAGATCAAAAGCTTTATAGAGGTATGATTGGATCTCTTCTGTATTTGACTGCTTCTAGACCTGATTTTCTATTCAGTGTGTGTCTGTGTGCCAGATTCCGATCAGATCCTAGAGAATCTCACTTAACAGCTGTTAAAAGGATTCTAAGGTATCTGAAAGGTACTACTAACGTGGGTTTGTGTTACAGAAGATCTGATGATTATAAATTAGTTGGATTCTGTGATGCTGACTACGCTGGAGACAGAGTTGAAAGAAAAAGTACTTCTGGAAGCTGCCAGTTTCTTGGAAGTTATCTGATCTCTTGGTTCAGCAAGAAGCAACCCACAATTGCGCTTTCAACAACAGAAGCAGAATACATTGTTGTTGCTGGTTGTAGCACTCAGATGCTCTGGATGGAGAGTCAACTAGAAGACTATTAGATCCAAGAGAGTAATATTTCAATCTTCTGTGATAATACTTCTGCTATATGCTTGTCTAAAAATCCTATTTTACACTCTAAGGCAAAGCATATAGAGATAAAACATCACTTCATCAGAGACTATGTTCAGAAGGGAATTATCAGTTTAAACTTTGTTGATACAGATCATCAATGGGCTGATATCTTTACAAAACCCCTTGCTGAAGATAGATTTAAATTTATTCTGAAAAATATAAGTATGGATTTCTGTCCAGAATAAAATGTTTATCAGAAGAAAATTTCCTCAGATGAAAATGTTTTAACTCTGAAGTATTACATCTATTTATTTATTGTGTGCTAATCTGAACTAACAAGCCTCAGAGGATCTGAACATTGGCTAACGTTTCATTTCTCAAAGAAGTTTCAGAAGCACATGCAAGCAAACATGTGTAACTCTGAATCTGAAAAGGTGGAGTGCACATTACTGAATTGACGTTTGAGGTACTGTTTTTAAATATTGAGTTTCTCGTTTTCCCCCCAAATTGTCAGAATCATTAATTGCTTGAAATGATTATATTCTTTTTATTAAATGCTAAGTGTAAGCTTGCTGAACGTGTGACTCTTGTGTGCCCTAATTTCTTCTATAAATACCACAACACTTCACTTTTCACACTTTTCACTCTCTCACACTCTTCTATGCATTTATGCTTGTTTCATTGTTTTCATCTCTCTCCCAAACCCAAAACCGTTTGTAACCCTAAAACTCTCTCAAGAACAACAATGGCTACTTCTTCATCAACTTCTGCTCAGTTTCAATCTTCCATGGCTGCTGTCTCATCTTCAAATATGGGTGTTGTTGCCTTCAAGGAACCTGTTAGAACTTTACTCACACCTGTTGACAAACTGGAAGTCTTGTGTGAATCCATTGTGAACTTTGAATCTTTTGCTGAAAATGGGTTTGATCTTCGTCCCATTGTTGATGCTCAATGCTGGACAAAGTTCTTTGATAGGCTGATGGGACTAGTTTATCCTTGTTTAGTGAAGGAATTTTGGATCCATGCTACTACATGCCCTAAGTTCATTGTCTCATATGTTTTAGGTAAAGAAATCATCATAACTGAAGATCTGATAAGGAAGCTCATAGGTTATGAAGAAACTGACAGAGTTACTAATCTGCCAGCTGGGCGTGTTGATATGACTGATGTGTATAGGGAAGTTTGCTCATCTGGAGAAGCTTCTAACAAAGTGAAAGATCTGAAGCCAAGCTACAGGATCTGGGCTAAGATCTTTATGGGATGTATTCATCACATGAAGTCTTCAAACTCTCCTGACTATGTAAACACTGATCAGATGTACTTCATGTACTGTCTGAGTCAGAGCACAAAAGTGGATCTACCTTATCTACTTTTCAATCATCTGTGGACACACGTAAAACAATCAAGGGAAGAAGTCAGAACCAAACATCAGAAGATAAGGAACTGGATTCCAATGGGAAGACTCATTTCAGACATTCTGACTGAGAATAGTCTTGTTGGACATCTGGTAGAAGCTGGATTGAAGGCAGAGTTAGCTTATGTAATAGGAAAACCTCTGAATGGGAAGAGTCTTCAGAGGATGAAAGTTGTAGGAGAAGTAACTTCTGCACCAAAGAAAATAAATACTGAAGAGGTCAGTAAAAGAAGGATACCAGTGGATGATTTTCCTATGTTCTTCGCTAATGAACCAAGGGAAATCATTTTGAATTACATTGCAACGTGTCTGAAAGATGGAACTCCTCTACCAGTAAATCTGGTTCAGAAAGCAGGCGAACCTGCTCCAGATCTTTATGAGGTAAGACACAAGAAGAAGAGGAAGGTTGCTGAAGAAGGATCTTCAAAACCCAAGAGGAAGGCTACTGGTGAAGCTGCTGCTGTCAAACCTAAGAGGGTCAAGAAGCAAAAGGATAATCCTCCTGAGGCAAGTTTAGATTCTATCTTGCAAACTTTCAAAGAGGTACTAACATCTGATCATCCTATCCATGAACCTTTACCCTCACCTTCACCTTCTCCTCCTCGTGTTTCTAAACCAAAGAAACCTTCAGTTATAGCTCCTTCTGTACCCCAACAAGCAACTCCATCTGAAAAGCAAAACTCTGCACCAAAACAACCTTCTGATATTCCTCCCTCTGACAAACAAAACTCTACACCACAACAAAACTCTGAAATTCCCCCACCAGAACCACAAACTTCTAAACCACGACCAGAAGAACCTACTCCACAACAACCTGAACCATAACCAGAACAAACCATCCCCTTTGTTCCTCAACCAGAACAACATCAACCTTCTGAATCATTCATACCTGATTTTGAGGTTCTTGACGTTCAACCTTTGAAGATGTTATTTGATGTTTCTTCTACATCCTGTCATTCTTCTGCATCATCTGATTCTTCTAAATCTGATGTTCCCCCATAAGTAAACTCACCCCCTCTCTGTGTGGCTATGAACCAAGATCATCTGATTTTGTTTCCTTTAATTCATTCAAACCTTTACCTTCTGATAACCTTCCCTCTGGACTCAAACTCAAACACTTCTATCCAAAATATCAAGATATTCCTGAATCATCTGGCCAAACATCTTCTACACCATATCCTCATCCTCTGTTCATTATCCCAACCTTCACAATACCATCCCCACCAGAACAACCCAAAACACCATCTCTAGAAAACTTCCTCAAACCTAAAACTAGAATGGATGTTGGTACGCTTTTTGATGGCTTCAAGAAGGAAATGAATGTGTGGATATCTTCTGTGAAGAAAGACTATTTGTCTAGTGTGAATCTAGATGCTTCTGAAGCTACTTGGGACAGATTCATCTCAAGGTTCAACATTATTGCTTCAAATCTTCGCACCATTTGCTCTGATGATGCAAAGGTAAAATTTGCTGAAAGTTATCAGACAAACTTTTCTGAACATGAGTAGACCTCAAGTTCTGGCTCTGGAAAATGCACCTGCTGCTGAACCTATGACTGAAGATACTCCTCCAGAAGCTGCTGTTGCTGAAGAAACTGTTGTGCCTAATCAGTCTGCTCTGATGATTGTCGAACAAGCTTCTACTTCTGAGATTCAAGAACCTGCATCTGCATCTGCAATGGTCACTGATAGTGCTCTAGCTACTGAATCTGCATCTGCACCTGCTTCTTCTGAAATCAAGACAGAAAGACCAGATCTAGAAGAAAAGTTTGCTTTGCTAGAAGCCAACAACAAAGAGATCAGAACATGGATGGTAAAGCAAGAACAAACAACATATGAGATTAAGACTTGGATGTCTAAACAAGAGGAATCTAATTCTCAGATTACAGAGCTTCTGAAGTTGATAGCCTCTCGCCAATCTTAGTTTCTTTTTCTGTTATGTTTGTGCACATGTTTGCTGTGTTTTGTTATCTTGTGTTTTTCTCTGAATGTTTTTCTGGATTCTATTTATCAAATGGAATTGACTGTTTCCTTATCTACTCTTATATTCTTTTTCTCTGTTAATCTTTTATGTCTTAAAAAGTTTTTCTTTTTGATTATGACAAAAAGGGGGAGAAAAAGAAATTATGTTTGTTCAAATATAAACAGTTACTAAAATGGAATTCAGACATAATAATTTTTTAACTAACATTGAATTTTAGTCTTTCAGAACTATAACGTATCATCTGATAAAATTCATTGAAGTTACCCTGAGAATCCCCAAACTAGATTTTTATTCAAACCAGGTTCTAATTACCAAGCTCTGATAATTCCAACCAGGCTCTGATCCTAAAAGATATCCAGGCTCTGATTTTGGAAAGAAAATCAGTAAGAGTAAACCAGCTCTGATTCTGGAAAGTAAATCAAGCTATTACCAGGCTCTGATTCTGGAAAGCAAATCAAGCTCTGATTCTGGAAAGTATAGCCTAACCAGGATTCTAACCAGGCTCTTAATCTGAAAAGTATACTCATGCAAAAAGGGAAGTATTTTCTTCTATTAGAGTATTCATTTCAGGGGGAGATTCTTTATCTCAGGGGGAGTTATATATTTATCCTTTTTATTGAACAAAATTTCCTATGTTTTTGTCATCATCAAAAAGGGGGAGATTGTTAGAACACATATTGGTGTTTAATTATATCTCTATGTTTTGATGATAACTCTAATGAAATTTTGTATTAAGTAAATATATACTCTAATTTTGTTCTAGTGTTTTTGTTTCAGAAATTAAAATAAATGTTATTATAGAAGCAAAAATGCATCTGAACAGTATTATACGCAAAGCTCTGAAGCATCAGAAGCAAGTGATCAGAAGACTCTGAGCGCTACCAGAAGAGACTCTGAAGCAGAAGCTGCAGAAGACTCTGAAGCGTAGTTGAAGAATTTGTATGAAGAGTTTCAAGCATTGTTTCAAGAAGACTCTGAAGTAATTTACGCTGCAAGTACAAAGGCTTTGTTATTCAAACTCTGCTCTGAGTGATATTCACGCTGAAAGCACTGGCTGCAAAACTCTGATAACATCAAGACTCTGATGTTGATAACTTTGAGACAAAAGCTTGTTGAAGAAAATATTATTCAAAGATATATCTGTTGGCATATTCCAAACGACTCTTTCCTTATTCATGTATGGTACAGGAAATCAGACAAAAGGGATTTGTCTGAACATTCCTCTTTTGGGAAAGCTAGAGTCAATAGAAGACAAAAGGCTACAGCTACACAGCAAGGCACAATCTTCAAGCATTGGACTTTCTAGTCTATAAAAGGATGTCTTCAACAACATTTCAAGGATAACGAATCATTGACGAATTACTAAGAACTCAAATCAAAACTACTCTCAAGCTCTCATAAAATTTCATTTCATAAGCTGAATAATTTTTATTCGTTCTTAAACTAAGTGTAAAAATCACAGTTTGTGATATTTCTTTTTAGAAGCAATTAAACACTCGTTAGTTTAAATTAATTTGTAAAAGGTTCCTTAAGAAGAACAAATTGTGGTCAGGATATCTTGAGAAGACTAAGACAGTTGTTCTTAGTGGTTGAGACTGTAATCTGTTTGAATATAGTGGATTAAGTCCTTGTGGAGATTAAGTCCTGTTCTAGGGTTGTTATTGGAGTTGAAATGGGTTGGTGAGGGTGAGCCGCGGCTTGCCGTGTTGAGTTGTGGTGGAACTTTGGGAAGATGACTGGTTTGTGTTACTGTTAAGATAGAGATGAAGAGGATGGCTTGAGAGGATGTGGGTTTCGGAGGTTTAAAAGGAAGAGGATTTCTGGGTTTTTGGTGTTGTAAGGTTGCGATGGTGGGAGACGGTGAGTTTCAGAGGTGTTGATTCGAAGATGATAATGAAAGGGTAGAGAGTTTCGGTTGAAGGTTAAATGGAGAAGAAGGGTTACATTTTAAGGTTTTGAGAATGGCGTCCGGAGGGCGAGCTTTTGAGGGAGAGAGGAAATGGTTTTGTTTGATGAATCTGAGTTTTACGGTTGTGGTTACCGGCGGCTGTTGAAAAAAGAAGGGTGAATAGTACGAGGAGGGCGGCCTAGGTTTCTGGGGTTCCTAGGGTTTTTCGGCTGCTGACCAATGTTAGGGATGATGAACAGGGCATATATACCCTAATACGTGACACGTGGCATGCCTGGCTGTCCCAAATTCTGATTTTATGCTGATTAATTTAAAAACAGCTTAATAATTGCTGAATTAAAAGTCTAATGACTATAACTATACTAACTAGCTGATAAATAACAATAATATTCTAACTAATCTAAATCCTAAATTAAACTAAATAATTAACTAACCTTATCTTATTTTCTAATAACATTCTAATTCTCTAATAAGACTAATTCTAAACAATTAAAAAAAACTATTTCTATTAAAATAACTATAAAATAAAGATCTAATAACTAAAATCTAAATAAAAATAAACCTAAATAGCAAATAACTATTAAATGAAATGAAATAAAATATAAAACACCAAATGCTACGAAATGAAAAACGAATGCAAAAGGGGGGCAAGCACCAAAACACGACAAAATACCAGCCCAGATTGAACCACCAAGAAGAGGGCAACTTCGCTCGATTCCGAAATAAATCTCCTTACTTGAACCGGTTAAACAGTCTGAAAACGTGAACAAAGCAGTTGTAATCCCGATAATCCACTCCGGCTGATAACATGAGCAATATGCGATAAATGATCGACCTAAATGATATACAAATGAAATGCGAAGCAAAAGCCAGGCGAGGGTAAAAAAGGGTGTGCAAATTTTAGGGTGCAACAGCTTCCCCTATTAAAACGGCTTGGACCTGAAGGTGTGAAAAACGACCATCTTCAAACGTTCAAGGTAAAAGGTAGTTGAATATAAAAGAACCCAGAAATTAGCCAACCGCAAAAGTAGTAAACTGCATAATTGTACGCCGAAGTGGAAAAAGAATCACTAGAGAAACTGTATCTGATAGTTGTGAGGAAAGTGAGCTAACTCACTACCAAAAATAGAAAGTGTCGCTTCCGCGAAAATAAGGTGCCGGCAAAATAGAAGAGTCGCCACCTTTCGTTATTTATCCCTCAGAACGGGAAAGGAAACGATCGGAAAAACCTGACGAAAAAGGTATAAGACAAGGTCATCGCAACCATTGTCTGGGTTCAGGAGTCGGTTACGCAAGGGGAAGGTATTAGCACCCCTCACGTCCATCGTACTCGATGGGATCCACGCTTGTTGTGTTTACATGACGAGTTGGTTTTACTATCTACCTATCAAGGCTGGCTTAAAAAGAAAAGAAAATGACTCAGCAAAGTGTCGCACTTTATGCCTACGTATTCTCATCAGAGAATGAGAAATCAGAGTCAACGTAGTTCGACTAACTACGGGTCACGGGGAAGGTGGCTCGCCAATACGTCAGTATTGTGCCTACGTACTCTCAACAGATATGAGAGATCAGAGCTTACGTAGTTCGGGATAATACGGATTACGGGTTTAGATTCATCTATTTTTCCGAGTAGGGTTAACAAACAGTTCCACCAGTTGGATGTACGCAGCTCGACCCTTGGAGACTTAGGCGTTACCGTTTGCGGTAGAACTGGGAGTTAACGACACTCTTTTCTTCAGAAAAGCTTCCTTTGAATTATGGGCCGACGGGGCAAAAAGGTTTGAAGTTTGTTTTCTGTCTTTTACGGAAGAACCTTTTTTTATGGATGTTTGCAACCAATATCGCACTAGAGACTATGGCCTAAGAGTGAATGCGTCGCATGTCACCCAAAGGGTGCCATACTAAACATCCAAGCTGTTGAAAAGAAACTCTCCGACAACCCTTTCTCAGGTAGCTTAAGGCTCGTAACGTACGACATCAGTTAACCTTTATTACTGTATTTTAATTTGTTTTGAGATGAGAAGAGAGAACGGGGAGGTTCAACTAAGGGGAGACTATCAAGTCCTAACGTTGTCATGCCAAGGATTCATCCTATGGTTGAGGTTTGAAACAGGGAACTCCTAGAAGTTATCATGCATAGGTTTCAACCTAAAGTTCTAATCATCACTTCCTTATCAAAGGAAGTGAGATTCCTAGGGGATCATGTCAATGATAAACAGCAACAGATAAAGCATCAGCTTAAACAGTAAACAGATATACAATAAACGACTGTAAAATGCATGCAATGCAAGTGAGGGAGGAAATGTGTGTGGGGCATCAGCCTCCACAAGCTCATCTCAACCTCAAGCCAGATATGAATAACTGCAATCATACAGGAGAAATAACATGCTATCAAGCAAGATATAATAACTACAATCATACAGAAGAAGTGAAATAAAATGCCATCAAGCAAACTCAAACCACATAGGCAAGGGAGCTGGGCTCTACCAAATACCAGCAAGCAAAGCCATACAGTAAAAATACAAGCAGAGGGAGCAACTCAACCTCTAGTGCAATCATGCTCCTGGATTAAGTCAGTCTAAATATGAACTTATTCTAATGCATCAAGTAAATCACAAAAGTCACATCAATACATGAAAAGAAAACAGACAGGAAATAAAGCAGATCAACAGCTTCCACAATAAGGCTCCCTCAGACAGCAGTCCAGTCCTCAATCTTCAACCAACCTTTCAAGGCTTTCATCTTCAATAGCAAGTATCAACTTGCTTCTCCAAGTTTTCAATACACATCAAAAATAAGTATCAACTTGTTCTTCTTCTCCAGGCCTCAGCTCTTCAGTCAACTCCACCTTTAGGCTTCACTCCTAACTACAAGTCTCAACTTAACTCCTTCAGGCTTTCAATGCATCAACATCAGAATCAACTTATCCTTTATTCCTCAAGCCTCAGCTCTTCACGCAATCTCAATTTGATCTTCTTCACAAGTGTCAACTTGCTCTTCCTGACCTTCAGGCTTCAGCCCTGTCCTTCTTACAAGTATCTACTTGTCTTTCTTCATCTACAAGCCTCAGCTTCTCAGAGTAATCTTCAAACACAAAGAAGTATCAACTCCATCCTTCAATCTTCTTCAAGCAAGGAACTCCATCCTCTAACAAAGGAGAAAGATTCATCTATCAAGAGCAAAGTTGGGATGACTGGTAGCAGAGTGAAGACCAAAGGTCACCACTAAGCCTCCTATCATCAGAGAAAGGGACCCTCAAAGGTTCTACCAATTTGCAAAAAGCCACACATCCTACCAAAGGAGGGATGAGGTCTTTACAAGGGGACCTTACATCATAGGGAAGAACGGAAGTGATCAACATCATCCATGTTTATGAACGAAGAGAATCTATCTAGAAGCTCTGCCTACAAAATCCTAATCTTAATACCTAATCAATACTACACCAAAAGAAGGGAAGATCTTCACATCCAAGCATCTTCAAGCAATCCAATGCATCTTCAACTTACCTTCAACATCATTCAATCATAAGCAAAGCAAAACCCTAATATAAGGGAACTAAAGAAGTTAATCTAGTTGAGTTAGTGCATTAGAATCATCTAAAACTAGCACCTAAACTAAAATCAAGCAAAAATAGAAAACTACCTTGAAAATTCCTACAAAAATTCCTAAGGAACCCTAATTCAATCATGAATCTATACTACAAAAATCAGAGGTTGAATCATCCACCTAGTTGTACAAATAAAATCTAAACCACAAGGTATCAACCTAAACTACCACTTATGTTCATCACAAAAATGTGATAAAAATCTATGGGGAGCATGCATATCTATGCTAACTACTCACAAAAAATCAAGATCAAAATCATCATCACATGATCAAACCAAATTCACCAATATCAAGCATCAAACATGACTATTTTAATATCAATTAAGATGTAAAAATTCCCATAAAATCAGAAAATGCATGAAATAATAATATTTTTCATCTAAAAAATACTAGACCCTATCATGAATCCAGTGCAAAAAGAATGGGATTAATTGAGTCATTTTTCCATTTTTTATGAATTTATCATTAACCATGAATAAGATGAAAAAATAATATGAAAATCCAAATAAAATGATAAACACACGGTGCAGATAGCATGACAAACCAGTTCATTTTAACAATTGGGCCATCAGGGGGTGCAGGTATCAATCTGTGACTTAGGCCCAAAACCATCAATTAAATGAAACGCAACATTTCATCACTCAGAAACCTTCACAATGTGAAATCCATTCGTGGCCATTGGATCATGCCCTCATTCAAAGGTCCACCTATGATCTAATGGTTCTGGGATCATCTTCCCCAATTTGAAAATCTGGAGGGAAGAACCTCCATTGATGAACAACCAAGAACTTCATCTTCTCCAAATTCGTATCCCATCAAATCTCCACCAAAAATCAAAGTTGGAAACCCTAATCCACTCCATTTTTCACCCTGATTCTAACCATGCCAATCATTCTTATTGAATCATCACCATTCTCAAAACACGATCAAAAACTCAGAAACTGACCAAGATCCAACCATCACCATTCTCCAAATTAAAGTGCCTAACATCATCACCATGTTATCCTGAGTTGATTCCACCATCTAGCTAGGGTTAACTCTCAAGAACCACCAAGATACGATCAAGAACATAAATTGTGGCACCCAACCTAGTGTCTCTAAACCTAACAAAATGCTACCAGAAAGCTTCACATACTAACCTACATCACCTCTAAGCTAACAATTCCTATTGATTATACCTAAATCAAGCCATGGAATGAGAGTTACATACCTGTCAAAATCGATTGAACAGAACCCTCAAACCTTCAAATCAATCCTCAAGAGCTTCCAGATTCCTTTAATGGAGCACAATCAAGCTTCTGTATGCAATATAATTGATTGAAATGGGTTCAATTCTTGGATTCGATTCTGAGTTACAGAGAAATTTCTTCAATGGCTCCCACACGATTCTCCACCAATCTTGCTCAATTCTCCATCTGGATTCATCCACCAATGCTAGAGCAAGCTTCTGAGATTGAAATCTTGGATTGAAATGGCTTCAAACTTTGTAACCGATCTTGATTTGCAATGTGAAATCTCAAAGTGCAATCTCAGTTTTCTCTCTCAATCATCACCAACTTTGGCCTTGGATCACCTCATTATCATATATAGAACCTGTGTGGATGATCTAGAAACCTCTAGATCGTTCCAATGAGAAATTCAATCTCTCATGACATGAGAAGTTCACTTACATGCCATGGTATGCTCCATTCTGCTAACAGCTTGAAATCATCCTCATTCCCTTCCAATTTCTCCCCTAATGACATTTTGGATGTGTTTGGATTGAAAGGGACTTTGATTATGCCTTGAATTTAGGTTTGGCAAATGTTACTTAAGATGTAAGTAACTACTTTTCAAAGCAAGTCCACAAATTAAACTTCAATTCAAAAATGTGGCTAAACCAATGTTCTTAAAATGTGTTTTAGAGTCAAAATGACATATTACATGCCTTGGTTTGGACATGTAGATCACAAATACCAATTTCCAACTTTGGTTCATTTGAAAATCCTCCTTATTTTAGGTCATTTTTGCAACTTTGAGCTACAAGCACTTCCAACCTCTCATGACCTCTTGAATAGCCTTTAAACGTCATTTTGGACAAGTTTGATGTTGAACATTTTCCCATTTGAAGCTTGGAAATAGGAGTTATGGCCTTATGCTTGAAATGACCTATAATCTCCAAATGACCAAAATGCCCTTGACTTGTCAAAGCCATAACTTGAGTTCTACAAATCCTATCAAGGACTTCTAGTACTATCTAGAAATCTAAGAGGATAAGGAACAACATTAATGTTGACCAAAAGTTCATAGGAATCATCCTTCTAGGGCAAAAGTTTCATGCAAGTTGGACAACTTTCAAGCTCCAAATTCACATACCTCAGATGTCCTGTAACTTGTCAAAGCCATAACTTGAGTTCTACAAATCCTATCAAGAACTTATAGCACTCAAATTAAAGCTAATATCATGCTCTACAACAATCATGTTGGGGGCAAAATGAGATGACCATCACATCTTGAGCTAGATTGCCTTGAAGATAGGGGTCAAACTAGGGGATTTTACACTGTCAAGCCTTAGAAACCCTAACTTGAAACTTCTCAAACTCTTCAATCATGATGAGTTAACCTTGGAATCATCCTTATAACATCTCAATGTATCAATCCATGATCCCATGGCTTTTTAATTATGTCTCAACCTTCTCCAAATCATCAGTTGACCTAGGGTTGACCCAGTCAAACCCTAACTGCACCACTCATGGCTGAGGCTTCTCAATCTTGCATAATGACTTGTCTAGGCCTCAAAGTGATCTCCAACACTTCTCATGAGCTCTCTCAAGGCTTCAAGTCTAACTTCATGGCTTCAGAATCATCTGAGGACTTCCCACAACTCTCAAGCTAGGAGACACACACACTTGGTTTCAACCACTCTTTCTGAGGATCTTTTAACTTCTCTGACAAAGATATCAACCCTTGAACACTTGAATAACCTTCTTAGCTAGCTTCAAGGTCTCATGTAGCCCTTGATTGGTAATCATACCTCTTGATCTCCTGCATACATGTCAATGAAATGCAAATGATAATGCTAATGTGAATGAAATGAAACACAAGCTAGGTAAAGAAAAGTTGGGCAAATTTTGGGGTGCAACAGCTGCCCCTATTCAAACGGCTTGGACCTGAATGGGTGAGAAGCGAACGACTCTCAAACAATCAAGGTAAAAGACGGTTGAATACCAACAAACTCGAAAATTTGCCAACTTCGCAAGTACACGGTACTCTGATGGGAACAAATCTTCGAAAACTGAAATATTAGCTGCACGACAACTAGCTGGGGGATTGGTCACACAGTAACCGGTGATACATGGTCGATCATGCCGTCAGGCACCAGGATTCCTCGGGACTCATCAGGTCAATAATCAAGTTGATCATGCCATCGGGCATTCAAAGAAATTTTCGGGCATCAGCCGGACTTCATCAGTAAGTCAGGAATAGAATTCTCAGTCACTCATGACCCAATTGGGGATATCCAAACTTCTTCCATTAGGCACTCCGCATCAGCTGAGAGAACTGCTTCGTTAATACAGTTGGACTTCAATCATCAAGTCTTCAGGGGAAGTTTCAACTTCGCTGTTCAGAAATCTGCTGGGGATGACACACCTCCGCTGGGGATTCTGGAGAACTATCAAGTAACTCTGCTTTGGGGATCCAGAAATCATTCTGGGGAATCAACTCTGCTGAGGAAATCAAGAATCATCTTGAACAAACAACTTCGTCGGGGACTTCAAGAATCATCTTGAACCAATAACTCTGCTGGAGGTTTCAGGAATCATCCTGAGCGAACACTCTGCCGGGGACTCTAAGCATCAACTTGAGCGACCCTCTCTGGCGACTTCACAGGGGATTTTAAGAATCTTCTTAAGCAAACCACTTCGCTGAGGAATTCAAGAATCATCTGGGGCAAACGACTTTGCTGGGGACTTTAAGAATCATCTTGAGCCCTACAACTCTTCTGAGATTTCAGGAATCGTCCTGAGCAAACAACCTGTCGGGGAACACCTGCAAAACAAGAACGGTAATGACCTAGCTCATGTTTCATATGCATATGCTTGACAATGGCGCAATGCTCCACACGGTGGAAATGCTATGCATTTAAGGGTAAATGCTATGCAATCATGCAAAATGATACGACCCCATCAGCAAAATAAATGATGAAGGGAGAATCCTCCTATCGAGGAGAAAGAACCACTCTGGTGGAGGAAGGACTCATCCTGCCGAGGAGAAGAAGTCACACCAATCTCAATCGGACTCCGTCTGGGGAAACGAACTTCAGACGACTGCTGCCGGGGAACAAGGTTCTCTGAGAACCTGGACCTGCTCAACTGGGCGTACGAACCACAACTGCTGAGGGAAACGATGTCAATCGCAGAAATAAACTGCACGGCCTTCGTGGCTAGAATTGTCCTGGAGATAACAGCTCCGATGGGGAAAAACAGCATCAGCTAATCAACCCTCTACTGGGGAAAACCAATCATGGACCTCCCGGCTTCCAAGGACTCGGCTCTCTTAGGGATTTGCCAGCTCGGCCGGGGTAGAAGGAATCATCCTGCTTACTGGGGGAGAGTACAACTCTGTGGGGAACTTCAATTCTCTTGGAGACTTCAGTCTTGAACTACCAATTGCTGCACACTTCAGTATATGACCCAACTGGGGAGATGATGATCCTTCAGGATGCATCTGCTTGGGGGAGAGGATCTTCTCTGCCTGGGGAGACATATCAATGCTTACGGTCTCATGGTCAAACTCCACGGGGAGATGCTACTGAATTTGCTGGAGAGGAAGGAATCATCTTGCTTGGGGGACGCATATGGCGCACGGTCTGGAATATGCTACACCTGCAACAACGCAAACAAACAGACAAGATACCCTTCTCAAAGGGACCTATCAAGGTCATCATCTTGTGACAGTGTTCAAGTAATTCATTGTTTCAACAATCAGTGGCCTAGGCCAGTAAGTTTATGTATGCGCATTTTATCAAAAACATCGGCGTTCTTTTTCGCAAACAAAACAGATAAGTGCTAAACAAACAAACAGAATTGCTGAATAGTACACATTTTATTGATAACGAACCCCTGAATGGGTAAAAATGTTTTACAACAGATGCAAGCTCCTGGAATGAGGAAGTTGTGCAAAAATAAAACATAAATATACATCAGTATATACACAAATGTCGGCAATGAGGCGTAGACGAACACCATGAGTTGATCCCTCTATGACCAACTCGACTTCGATACTTCTCCGACGCTTCAGCTTCAGAAGAGATTGATTCAGATAAACGGCCCTCAGGTCTTCCAAACCACTAAAAAAATACAGTCCACACGCGGAACGCAGTCATTTGCTTTTTTAAATCCCTAACTTTTGCCTGAATCGCCCATCCAGGTTTTCGATTCACCGGGATACCCTTTTTTGCCAAAGTCGCCCATCCGGGTTTTCGACTTTGCAGGTGTACATTCTTTTCTTTATATCCCTAATTTTTTCCCGAACCTTTTTCCTTTTTTATGGTTCGCCGGGATGCCCCATTTTTGCCTGGATATTCTTTTTCTTTCCAGCGGGTCATTCTTAAGCAAAGTATTTTTTAACTGCGTCCGCGTTCACCGGGGATGCAAAATCTTCGCCATCCATCGTGGATAACAACAAGGCTCCTCCCGAGAAGACTTTGCTAATGACGTACGGACCTTCATAATTGGGAGTCCACTTGCCCCGGTGATCGGAGTGTGGAGGAAGAATCTTCTTCAGGACGAGATCACACGTCTGAAAGCTTCTAGGACGCACCTTTTTATCATAAGCTTTCTTCATTCGGCTTTGGTATAGACGAACATATGCAATCGATGCTAACCTCTTCTCGTCCATCAGGCTGAGTTGGTTAGTCGGTTCTTAATCCACTATGCCTCATCGAGTTTCACGTCAACCAAAACTCGTAAAGAAGGAATCTCAACTTCTAATGGTAGGACAACATCCATACCGTACACCAATGAGAAAGGAGTTGCCCCGGTTGATGTACGCACCGTGGTACGATAACCATGCAATGCAAATGGCAGCATCTCGTGCCAATCCTTATAGATCGCAACCATCTTCTGAACAATCTTCTTGATGTTCTTATTGGCCGCTTCAACGGCGCCATTCATCTTCGGCCGATAAGGAGATGAGTTGTGGTGTTCAATCTTGAAACTCTGGCACAGCTCCTTCATCATCTTGTTATTCAGGTTCGAACCATTATCAGTAATGATCCGCTCGGGAATTCTGTAACGACAGATGATGTCCCTCTTTATAAATTTAGCTACCACCTGCTTGGTCACATTAGCATATGAGGCTGCCTCCACCCACTTGGTGAAGTAGTCGATAGCTACTAGAATGAAGCGATGACCGTTAGATGCAGTGGGCTCGATCTTGCCTATCATGTTGATGCCCCACATGGAGAACGGCCACGGGGAGGACATGACATTCAACGGGCACGGCGGCACATGAACTTTATCAGCATAAATCTGGCATTTATGACATCTCCTCGCGAATTTAAAGCAATCTGATTCCATCGTCAGCCAGTAGTATCCTTCTCTCAGGATCTTTCTTGTCATAGCATGCCCTCCGACGTGCGTACCAAATGTGCCTTCATGGACTTCTTCCATGAGCATACTCGCTTCTTTCTCATCTACACATCTGAGTAGCATGAGATCGTGATTTCTCTTATACAAAATTCCATCAGGATTGAGATAAAAGTTTCTGGATAGCCTCCTCAGAGTCTTCTTATCCTGGGTTGACGCTCCCGCAGGATACTCCTTAGTCATAAGGAAGGTCTGGATGTCATGGAATCATGGCTTGCCGTCGGAGGCTTCCTCGATCGCAAAGACGAATGCAGATCTATCAAGACGAGAAAGGACAATTCTTGGAGCTTCATTCCAAAAATTGACTTTATACATCAAAGCCAGCGTGGCTAAGGCATCAGCCATCTGATTCTCGGCCCTGGGCACATGATAGAGTTCCACTCGATCAAAGAACAGAAGCAGCCTTCTGGCGTAGTTCATGTACGGCACCAAATTCGATTGACGAGTCTCCCACTCCCCTTTAATCTGGTTGATCACAAGTGCCGAGTCACCATATACATCTAGGTTCTTGATTCTCAAATCAATTGCTTCTTCTAGACCCATGATGCATGCTTCGTACTCCGCTTCATTATTGGTGACTGGAAACGTCAGTCTCGCAGTAAACGGGATGTGAGATCCGTGGGGAGTCGTGATGATCGCCCCAATGCCACTTCCATAAGAGTTAACCGCCCCGTCAAATATCAATTTCCATTGGGATTTCCTGTCTGGACCCTCGTCGGGCAACGATTCATCGCAATCTTTCGCTTTAAGAAACATGATATCTTCATCAGGGAATTCAAATTTCATTGGCTGATAATCCTCGATCGGCTGTTCGGCAAGGTATTCCGATAATACGCTTCCCTTGATGGCCTTCTGGGAAACGTACTGAATGTCATATTCCGTCAACACCATTTGCCATCTGGCAATCCTGCCCGAAAGCGCTTGCTTCTCGAAGATGTACTTGATCGGATCCATCTTCGAAATTAGCATGGTGGTGTGATTGAGCATGTACTGTCGTAAATGTTTGGCAGCCCAGGCTAGTGCGCAACACGTCTTCTCTAGCATCGAGTAACGAGATTCACAGTCTGTGAACTTTTTACTCAAGTAGTAAATGGCATGCTCCTCTCTGCCCGTCTCGTCGTGCTGACCGAGAACACACCCCATACTATTCTCAAGAACTGTCAAGTACATGATTAAAGGTCGTCCGGCCACTAGGGGTATCAAGATCGGAGGTTCCTGCAGGTACTGCTTTATTTTATCGAATGCCTTCTGGCAATCCTCATTCCAGATAATCGCCTGATCTTTTCTCAGTAGTTTGAACATCGGTTCACACGTGGTCGTGAGCTGAGAGATAAACCTTGCAATGTAGTTTATCCTACCCAGGAAACCACGAACTTCTTTTTCTGTTTTTGGCGCGGGCATTTCTTGTATCGCTTTTATCTTCGCAGGATCAACCTCAATGCCTCTTTCACTCACGATAAACCCCAGTAACTTTCCGGACCATACTCCGAAAGTACACTTGTTAGGATTCAGCCTCAACCTGAACTTCCTAAGCCTCTCAAAAAGCTTCAGCAAATTGACCAGATGCTCCTCCTCCGTTTGGGACTTCGCAATCATGTCATCAACATAGACTTCAATCTCATGATGAATCATGTCATGAAACAAAGTAACCATTGCTCGTTGGTAAGTGGCCCCTGCGTTCTTCAGACCAAAAGGCATTACCTTGTAGCAAAACGTTCCCCAAGGTGTAATAAACGTAGTTTTCTCCATGTCCTCCAACGCCATCTTGATCTGATTGTAGCCGGAGAAGCCATCCATGAACAAAAATACGGAGAACTGAGCTGTATTGTCGACCAACACATCAATATGAGGG
The DNA here is from genome assembly GCA_963859935.3 of Lathyrus sativus. NCBI lineage: Eukaryota > Viridiplantae > Streptophyta > Magnoliopsida > Fabales > Fabaceae > Lathyrus > Lathyrus sativus. The sequence goes on from OZ012741.1 coordinate 216,626,335, forward strand.
AGCGGGAAATCATCTTTAGGGCTCGCCCTATTCAAATCCCGATAATCGATGCACATTCGCACCTTACCGTCCTTCTTCGGTACAGACACTATGTTGGCGACCCACGGAGGGTAAGTAGTGACCGCTAAGAAGCCAGCATCAAGCTGCTTTTGCACTTCTTCTTTGATCTTAATGGCCATATCTGGTCGTGTCCTTCTAAGCTTCTGCTTAACGGGAGGACAATCTTCTCGCAGCGGCAAGTGGTGGACCACAATGTCAGTATCAAGCCCGGGCATATCTTCGTATGACCAAGCAAAGACGTCACTATACTCTCTTAGCATCTCGATCAATCTCTGCTTGACATCACTCTGCAATGCAGCCCCTATCCTGACGTTCCTGACCAGTTCTTCAGAACCCAGATTCACGATCTCGATCTCTTCCTCATAAGGCAGAATAACTTTCTCTTCTTGTTTCAACAAGCGGGCCAACTCTTCGGGAAGGTCTTCGTCTTCATCAATCTCTTCTTCGGCTTAATAGATCGGGCAATCGAAGTCGAAGTGAGTCGTAGAAGGGCCAGAGTCGATGTCATCTGCTATGTGGATTCTGCAATAACAAGGGTTAAGCTTAAAACAAGGATATGCAGGTTAGCACAAACCCCATTGCCATTTTATTGTTTTTCAAAACAAATATAAAACAGGAATAACAGAGATCACAATATTTGAATACGAGGAAAAACGCCTTTTGATTTATTGATAAAATGCATGTACATAATCAAACGAGGCCCTGACAATAAAACATCTATGCCCCGGGTAGGACATAGGGTTGTACAATGATTGGAAAAAGTAAATCATTACTCTTTGCCTGCCACTTGGATGATATCCCTGACGGACCAGTTGTTGAGGCTCTCGCCTGGCTTGCTTGGCTGGATCCAAGAGTCCAGATCACAGTCGCTGTCTCCGCTATCTTCAGACACCGCGTTGACGCTTTCAAATATCACCCCGCCACTGGTAAACTGGATCGGCCCTTTACCTCGCGACGCACTGCTAGAAGAGGAGGAGGCTTCAGCCGCAGGAGAGTATCCTAACCCGAACTTGTCTTGCTTGTTAGGTATCTCCAAAATTCTCCCCCAGCCTGGGGTAGATCCAGCTTGGACAACGGCCCGGGCTTCCTTGAAGGAAGAGAGAGTCATCTTTGGCTTTTCAGTGATCGCAGGAGCTACGTTCTTGACTTTAACAGCTTCGAACGCTTGACATAGGGTTTCGTGGATTTCCCCATCCATCTCAACATACTTGAAGGACGACAAATGGCTCACCATTATGTCTTCCTCGCCACAAACAGTCACGATGCTACCTCCGACAGCATACTTGAGCTTTTGGTGCAACGTGGAGGTTACGGAACCCGCAGAACGGATCCATGGTCGGCCTAAGAGACAGCTGTAGGCAGGCATGATGTCCATAATGTAAAAGATCGCGTCAAATGTTTCCGGCCCGACTTGGATTAGCAACGTCACCTCCCCGAAAACATGGCGTTTGGTTCCATCGAACGCCTTCACAACCAGATCATTGGGTGTGCAAATCACTCCGCGAGTATCTAACTTCATCAATGCTTTCTTCGGAAGAACATTGAGCGATGACCCTGTGTCCACCAACACATGAGACATAATCGTTCCCCTACACTCTATCGAGATGTGCAGGGAACTATTGTGGTTCCTCCCCTTCGGCGTCAGCTCCAGGTCAGTGAACCCTAACCCATTTCTAGCATTCACGTGGGCTACGACCCCTTCCAACTGGTTTACCGATATTTCCTGCGGTATATACGTGGCATTTAACACCTTCAGCAGCGCGTTGCGATGTGCCTCTGAACATAGCAACAAATTCAGGATGGAAATTTTCGAGGGTGTTTGATGGAGATGATCCACGATCTTGTAGTCACTCTTTTTAATCAACCTCATAAACTCTTCGGCGTCTTTAACAAGTAAGTATTTGTCTACCCCACGAGGGATCTTGTTGCGGTGGAAATAGGATCACAAACTATTAATGAGTTTGAATCGCAATTCAATTCACAACCGCTCTTTGATTTATCCGAAGGAAAAGGTCAAAAGAGGGAAAACCTATTTTGCATCGTAAACACAATGCGGGGAAAGATCTAGGGTTCGGGGGTTGGTTAAATTTAGGGAAGGTATTAGCATCCTAAACTTCTGTAGTACTCTACAGGAACCTTTTGTTCAAATGTTTACTATTTTTGCTTTATTTATTTGCTTAAGGTATATGTACAAAGGGATTAAAAGTGAGAAAATAAACCTAAGGGGTTAATTCTAAGTTTACTCGGCAAGACATCGCATCTTGTGCCTACGTATCCTTACGGGAGTGGAATCAGAGTAATCGTAGTTCCCCTCAAAAGGGAGGTTAGAGACTTCTTGACTGTGGTCAAGGTCTCAATGGGGAATAAACGTATCTTAGGGACACGCTTACGCGGAGTGTAGAAACTCCAATATCTATGTTGTAAATTGTTAAGTGAATTAGGGTTAGGTTAGGGATTCCGCGGCGGGAAACCCTAAAATGAGTGCGGCGACCCTTTTGGCATAACACTAGGATAAAAGCAATTTTGCCCACGGCGGGACACCTAGGCTAAACAGGGTTTGATCCATTAAAGGGGTAAGGCTATTGACTCGGCGGCCAAAAGGCTGGACCTAATCCTTCGGAAGGATAAAACTGTAAAAAATGTGAAAATATGACAAATCATTATATGGAGGAATAATTAAGGTACAGAAATAAGAAAAGTAATAAAGGCAAAGGGTATAAAGAAACAAAGAAACATTTCTGAAAACATGAAGAATATGAAAATATGTAATAACACTTAGAATGAAGTGAGGGAGGAAAATAGTGTGGGGCTGTGGCCACCACAAGCACATCTCAACCTCAAGCATGCAAATGAAATGCAGGAATAAAGAAAATAAAAGGTACACAAAATGACACGGCAAAGGAGTTCCTTACGAAAAGGTTTTAATTTTTTAATATTTTAATTATGTAAAAAAATGTTTTAATTTTTTTAATATTTTAATTATATATATAAAAAAAGGTTTTAATTTTAAAATGGAATTACTTAGTTAAAAAAATTTAAGTTTAAATTATAAAAAAAATGTTAAGTTTAAATTATATATAAAAAAAAATGTTTTTGGGAACAAAAAGGTTTTTTTTAGAAAAAAATGTTTACGGGAACAAAAAAAGGCTTTTTTGAAAAAAAATGTTTACGGGAACAAAAAAAAGGTTTTTTTTGGGAAAAAATGTTTACGGGAACAAAAAAAGGCTTTTTTGGAAAAAAATGTTTACGGGAACAAAAAAAAAGGTTTTTTTTGGGAAAAAATGTTTACGGGAACAAAAAAGGTTTTTTTGGGAAAAAAATGTTTACGGGAACAAAAAAGGTTTTTTTTTGGGAAAAAATGTTTTGATAAAAAAAAAATAACAATAGAATTGCAAATGCAAACAGACAATTAATGGACATGCAAAGAATCCTATACGACACAATCATGGTTCATACATATCAAAATCTACGGATCTAAACAACAATGAAGGTTAACATGGCAAGGATGCAAATAAATATGAAAAATGCAAAGGATTTAGTAATTTAACGGACCTAAACACATTAACATGGCAAAATATGCACATAAACATGAAAAGGCAAAAGGTTTAGTAATTTAACCTACGAAGCGGAGGTTTGCTTCGGTAAATGTGAAAAAGGTTTGAATAAGGGAACACTGGAGAGCTCCAATCCTTCTAACGAGTTGTGGGAACGACCGCCTTTCTTCTCTGGGGATCTCCTTTGTTTCTCCCTCTCTCTCCTCTTTTCTGAAGAAAACCTTCTGACCCCTTTACAACAAAGCAACACATGTATATATAGGGAACAAATTAGGGTTAACACCAAATTGTCAATAATGTCCCTAAAGCCCATTTTAAAGCCCAAACTAAATAATTAGTTAAGAGAAAAAATAAAATTAAAATAATTAAAATAAACTAAAAATAAAACTAATAATCCTATTGATTCCTAAAATCAAAAATATTATAAAAAGAACAAAATTTTTTTCAATATATTTTATTTTATGATTTTTTTTGGATATTTTTATGAATAATTTAGAAAAAAGTGAAAAAAATAATATTTTAAAAAATGATTTAATTAAAATACGAAAATAATAATTAAATAATAATAAAAAACTATTTTTGTTATTTTTTAATGAAAGATAGAAAAATTTAGAGTAAAAATAATAAAGAACAAAAAAAAGTGACAAAGGTGAGATTTAATTTTTAAAATAGTTAGAAAAAAAAAAGATTTAATTTTAAAAAGAAATTAGAGAAAAAAAAGATTTAATTTTATAAAAGTTAGAAAAAAGATTTAATTTTTTTAAAAAAGTTAGAAAAAAAGATTTAACTTTATAAAAGTTAGAAAAAAGATTTAATTTTAAAAAGAAGTTAGAAAAAAAGATTTAACTTTATAAAAGTTAGAAAAAAGATTTAATTTTAAAAAGAAGTTAGAAAAAAATATTTAACTTTAAAAAAGTTAGAAAAAAAAGATTTAGTTTTTAAAAAAAGTTAGAAAAAAAAATATTTAACTTTTAAAAAAGTTAGAAAAAAAAGATTTAGTTTTAAAAAAGGTTAGAAAAAAATATTTAACTTTAAAAAAAGGATTTAGCTTTAAAAGGTTAGAAAAAAGATTTAGTTTTTAAAAAAGTTAGAAAAAAAAGATTTAACTTTAAAGAGTTAGAAAAAAAGTTTTAATTTTAAAAAGTTAGAAAAAGATTTAACTTTAAAGAGTTAGAAAAAAAGTTTTAATTTTAAAAAGTTAGAAAAAGATTTAACTTTAAAGAGGAGTTAGAAAAAAGATTTTAAAAAAAGTTAGAAAAAAGATTTAATTTTAAAAAGAAGTTAGATTTTTATTTTAAAAAAGGTATTAGAATTTGATTAAAAAATGTGTTAGAAATTAATTTAAAAAAGGTTATAAAAAAAAAATTTACTCTTAAAGAAAAGAAAAATTAAATTTTAATCTAAATCCTAAAAGTTAGTAAGAAGAGCTTAAAATGATTTAAATAAATAAACTAAATAGAAAAGAAAAAAGAAAAAAAAAGTTAATTTATTAAGTTAATAAGAATTTAAAATAAAAATAAAAAAAGAAAGGGTAAAATTTGGGGTATTACAGTTGCCCCTATTTAAATGGCTACACCGGACGATTTGAGTGGCGGAGACTCGAGGAATCATGGTGGAGGGATTTAAATATAGATAACCGAAAATTTTGCCCTTATATGCGACGATATGCAATGCTATGGACAAAACTGGAACGACTTAATGCAGATGATGCCATGACTATGATATGATGCGTATGCTGGAATAATGAATGCGAAAATGCTGACGAAACATGACGACACCGAGACAGACGCCACGAGAAGAAACACACTGGGGAAAATGACGCGCTGAGACACAGTACATCACTGGGGAATTCTAAAAATGATAGTCAACTGGTGCGAATGACCAATTGTCACTTTTAGAAAAGGAACGAGATCCTCGAATGGAGATGGTACCTATGAGACGGCCTCCACTGGGGAATCTAAAAATAAAACTGGATCACGTACGATTGTAAGATCGATTACAGAATGCTGGAGCATTGAGCAAGGAATAACATCCAAGCTTCTGTAAACTACCCCTCGTGACAGAATCAAACGGACTTTTCGGAACTCCGTAGCAAATATACAGGGTAAAGACCGACTGTATGCCAAAATAAATGGACTTTGATGGGAATTGCCCTGATAAGCTTCTCGAGGGAGAACTGTCACTTATCGTTGGAAGGGACTTATGTGCAAAGAATGGATAAGCACTCAAATAAAGAGGCTGCTGCTTATCTGATAAATAAATCTTCTCGCATTTAAGGTCGGCGCCTGGAATACGATTCTGATTCTTCTCTTACTGAAGGATAAATAAACTTCGTCATGCTTCAAGATTATGTTCTCCTGAACATGAAAAGGGTAAACTGAACTTCCTCATACTTCAGAATCGTGCTCTCCTGAATATGAAACTGGATGACTGAATATACTCATATTTCAGAATCGTGCTCTCCTGAATATGAAACTGGATGACTGAATTTCTTCATATTTCAGAATCGTGCTCTCCTGAATATGAAACTGGATGACTGAATTTCTTCATATTTCAGAATCGTGCTCTCCTGAATATGATTTGGTTGTAAATGAATTTTTCCATACTTCAGAATCGTGCTCTCCTGAATATGAATAGGGTAAACTGAACTTCCTCATAACTCAGAATCGTGCTCTCCTGAATATGATTCGGCTCCTTCTTTTACTAAAGGATAAATGAACTTCTTCATAACTCAGAATCGTGCTCTTCTGAATATGATTTCGCTCAAACCTTCTCGTAACTCAAGATCGTGCTCTCCTGAATACGAATTGGTTCGTACCTCAAGACGGCAGGTAAATGGAAGCCCAACTGCTCCATGGAGATGGCCATTTGCTGCGAGTCATAACGAGGATATGATCGACTTCTTAGGTGAGAAATGTCGTGTGTTGATGCTGTAAGATGTAAAGTGTAAAGGGTTGTAACATGTAGGATTGTAAAGTGTTTTACTGATAGATTTTCCAGGCGTGAACTGGCATGTATCTGGAAAGGATTGTAGTTGATTTTCTTGAAAGATAGTGCAAAATAAATGCACGTCCGGGTACAGTGATAAACTTCTCAAGCGAGATAGTCGCGTATCTGTCATGGTATGGTGAAAATCTTTAGATGGTGCAAAATAAATGCACGTCCGGTTGGGCTTGACGACCGACAAGACTGAGATTCAATCTAGGATCGAGCTAGAAAGAAGACTGGTAATCAAGACTCCATCGAGGGAATGAACTCGAAGGGTAAATATCTTATCCTGGCGAGGAAAGATAGTTGAAGTAACCGTCATCCATGAGGATCGATCTCTGTGGGGAAACTGGAAACACCTATGTATTTTATGCTTATGGCTGACAATCTATTTGGAGAGAATGGACAAACCCAGTTACTCGGCGGTAACAACCAATGATGGAGAGACACAATGAACCTGTGAATGCTAACGCATATGTTGATGCATATGTTAATGTGAATGTATGTTAATGTCTATGTATGTAACTATGCAAGATGTTATGAAATGAGTATGTAATGAGTATGTAATGAATATGTAATGAATATGTATTGAATATGTAATGAAATAGGCATGTGATGCTTATGCCCTTGCGTATGCTAACGAAACAGACTAGAGACAGGACGAGAGACGAAATAAACATCTCGACGGAGATACCCTGCGTTCTCTGCAACCAATACGTCAATCATGGGTAAGAAAGATCAATGGTAGAACCAAGTCTGGTTTTAAAGTTTGGAATTCTCTGAGGGAAGGTAATCTGCTTGTGGTGTACAGTATCACGCCTTCTTATGGGGAGAAGAAAACCTGAGGGACACTTTCGAGTTACCCAAAAAAAAAGTTGTCAGCTTATAGTCTCGCTGGGGACTGTCACTGGGAGCATGTCAGTGAAATCTCTGATGCCTTAGGGACCACTGGCTCCATCCAAAGTATTGTCAGCTTAGAGTCTCGCTGGGGACTAAATCAGAGCAATGGTTTAGGAACCTGTTGCAACACTGAGGCTTACTGGGGTATGAAGGCCGCTGTGAGTAAAATCCATCGGGTGCATGAAAAAATTGTGAAATCCCATGGTTTTGATCTTGCAGGACCTTATAGTAGCCGCCCTTTGTTTCTTCAAAAACATGGTGCCCCAGGATACTTGCGTTGCGAGGTAGGGTCATCTCAAGAGGATTCTATAGAGAACACCGAGTCCGGTTGCCCCATTGTTCTCAAACTCTTTGAGAGATTTGTCAGGTCTCGACGTAACTGGCACAAATTAATCGTGTTACGACGAAATCTTTGGTAAATAGCTCTTAAGAACGTCAGACTCGCGTTGGTAAGCGAATTGGGAAACTGCCTGCCCCTGTTCAGTAGGATCTTCAAGTTCCACGGGTTATGTTCATATGTAAATCTCTAAGATATCAAGCAAAGTTGTCATGCCTGAAATGCCTATCCTGAGCTTGTCAATGTACACATATATTTGTCTTGAAGTTTTGTTTTGAAAAAAAGATATCGCAACAACTTGTGACCGAAATCACTAGTCCGGATATAAGTTTTAATTATAATGCCAACATGAATTTTTTCTGAGCATAACTCGTAGGAGTCAGGAAACGTGATCTTGTCAAGTATGCTTTCAACCGAAGTCCCACTTCAATTAGGTCTTTTAAAGGTTGTATCGTGGCTCGGTTCACGGTTTGAGAAACAAAAGATAAAGGCTCAAAGTTATATTTGTACCCACCCGTTCTTCGTGATGTTCTCCAATCCTAATTCAGTTAATCGGATACGAACGCTCATATCTCAAGCGGATTTGCTATGGTCGAGAACTTATCAAGGCTTTGGACATGGCAGTCACTCACCTATTTCTTTTGGCGTTTCTATCACACGACCTTGTTCTTTAATAGGGACTATTTATTGTACCCTCTTGTTTCGCTTTTATTCCCTAACTTTTGCCTGGACAACGTCTTTTGATCTGACTTTGGAGTCCAACGGGATGCCCCAGTTTTGCCTAAGTCTCCTTCATAGGTTTTTGACTTAGCGGGCTCTTATTTTTTGAATATTCTTTTATGCACAAGTCGTGTAAATCTTTTGAAAGGCTCGTGACTGCCCCACTCCTTAGGTAACCGAAGGATAGTCATTGTATTGGACTTCTTAAGATGCTAAGGATAAATTCTCGAAGGTTTGCTCTTCCTTTTTAAGAGTCTAAGCGCTCGATCGGTTTAACTGAAACCTACCCTGCACCAGGTTAGGATGAAGGTTCTTTAAAAGAAAGAAAAACTCCTACTTCAAGGCTCAAAGGGTTGACTAGGGGTTAATATCCTTATATCTCCAGTGTTTGGGATTTGAAACAATGCCTTACATCATCAGCGGGTTTCAATCGAAAGCATACGACAAGAAATCTGACGTTTTAGGTTCGTCATCCTCCTCCCAATTCTCCATCTGAACAAGAGATCGGGTAAAGTTGGCATTATAATTTATGAAAAATATATTTTGAATGAGTGAAACGAATGGATTTATTCAAGACAAACATATGCGTTGCATTAATTAATCAAAGATAAACAAATTCGTACATGCTAAATATGCTTAATCAAAGAGAAATACATATAAACAAATGAACTGTCGGAAAAATCCTTCTAAATGTTTATGAAATCTTGCATTCAAACGTAACAGTTTCCTTTGGCGGAGCCTCAATGGAAAGGACGTCTGGTTCATGATCACTGTGAGTCGTCATGGCTTACCCCAGTTATGCTGGTCACATCTTCAACAGTTTTTAGTCGTTGCTTCAAAATAAATTTCCCAGATCCTTTGTTGATCCCGGTCATATCACCTTGAGGGTTACTGAAATGAAGCGGGCTAGGCCTTTGAATAATGACTGGATTCGGCTGATAGGCGTAGCATGCTTTGCAGAATTTGCACTTGACGAGTGAGGAACCCCGAAAGGAGTCTCGATCTTCAGCTGAGCATCGCCAAAAGACAACTTCTTCGTTTCTAGCAAATTTCTGACAACTTTCTTAAGAGCATAGCAATTCTCTAGATCATGGCCGGGCGCACCCTCATGAAATAAACAATGAGCGGTAGCGTTGTAACTTGCAGGTAATGGATTAGGTGGAGGATTAGGAGGCGGACCCAAAGCCCGAGTAGTGATGAGACCTTGCTTGACCAAAGAGGGACACAACTCGGTAAAAGTCATCGGGATCGGCGGACAAGGTTTATACGTTCTTCTGTTTGGCATATTCTGGCGAGGAGCCGGACTCTTTGGCTGTTGAGGAGCAGGAGTATTGGGTGCCTGTAGGTAGTTGACAGGAGGCGGATAAACAGGAGGTTGTTGCATAGGTTGATACATGGGAACCTGTTGATTGAAAGAAGGTGTAATAGCTGCCACATAGGGTTGTTGAGCATATTGGACCGGGTACCCTTGAGGTTGAGCATAACCTTGCAGATGCCGATAAAAGCGTTCCCTTGGTTTACCAGAGGATATAGCATTAGTCTCACTCTCCTTCTTTTTCTGGGAGCTATAAGGAGGTTTCTTCGGCTGATCCTTAGAAGCGCCATGATTATTCGTCATTTTACCACTCTTCATACCCAATTCAATCTTGACACCCACAGCAACGATGTCGGAGAAATTTGAAGTCACACTACCCACCATTCTCTCGTAAAATTCTGGACGGACTGTGTCGACAAACCAATCAGCTAACTCTTTCTCGGTCAAAGGAGGTTCTACCTGCGAAGCAGTTTCTCTCCACCTTTGAGCATACTCTTTGAATGACTCAGAATTCTTTTGCGACATACTCAACAACTGTCTTCTGTCAGGAGCCAGATCCATATTGTACTTGTAGTGTTTGATGAAAGCGTCAGATAAATCCTGGAAACTCTTAATGCGAGACTGGTCTAAAGTTAATACCACTTGGAGGAAGCACCCTTCAAACTATCTTGGAAGCAATGAATCATCAGTTTATCATTCTCAACATGGGCAGCCATTTTGCGATAATACATGATCAGATGACTCTTAGGACAGGTGGCACCTTCATAACGATCGAAGTTCGGAGTTTTGAACTTTGGGGGAATAACCAAACCTGAAACCAAACAAACATCCCTTGCAGCAGTCCCAAAAATTTGATCACCCTCTACCTTTTTCAATCTCTGGACGATAGTGTTTACTTCCTCACGAAGCTTATCATGTTTCTCATAACCCTCAACATTCTCATCAAGATTATCAAAAGCTGTCTCATTGAAGTACGGTTGCGCACGAGTGTGTACAACAGGTGGTGCAAAGATAGGAGCCCCCCTAGAAACTTCAGAAAACAAAGGCACGGCTTGCTGAACAGGTTGATTAATCGGAACAGTGGCTTGAGGAGGCACAAAACCCGGAGCAAGACCATAAGGTGGGTCCCTTGCTACGGTCACACTTGGTGGAGGGTCCACAGTAACGCCGGTAATCTCAGAAACAACAGTGGGCTGGGTATCCATCTTAGCATTCATGACATGTAACAATTCCATCATTCGCCCCATACCCCCTCGAAGGTCTTCAAGTTCATTGCTAAGGCGATCAATCTCTTTTGCCTGATCCTCCATTCTTTTCCGAGTTTGAGCTCTGGTGTTGTATTGGTGCCGAGAACTCAGGGTGACAAAACTGGAAGGTGAGAGAACCGAGTGTGAGAAATCGGGAGACACATGCAATGCAAGAAAGTAAATGATGCTAAAATGTGGATGAAGATTTCATGGGATTCAATCATTGACGAATGTCGTGGGGTACCAAGGAAATCTTTTTCTTGTTTTTTCATTTTATATTTTTATTTATTTATGGTATCCCGCGATATCCATAAATGATATTTGAACTCCATGAAATACAATGCAATGAGATGCTTTATGGATGCAATGCATGAAAACACACAAAGTCCTAGGTTAAAGGCTTGCATGAGGTTCAAAGGCGAATACCCTCCCTTGAAGTTAGATGGTTCATCCTGTCCTATAAAAGTAACCAGGTTCTAAGGGATCTCAATATCATTGATCCTTCACCATGGTGGTTGTTCAGAAGGCAACTGACTTGCCAACCAAAACCCTCCAAGTTTAAGATCTCAATGAGCGTAGTATCGAGTGTCAACCAACTTCAGTCTGCACCAAAGCCGGTTACCTCACTACTTTCTAAAGGCCAAGATGAGTTAACTAGGGTTCTAAAAGTCATTTAGTGCATTGACAACATATGGCAGCCTCAATATTATCCTCAACTTGACTTAAGGAATATAAGCACCAACCAAGAAGTCGCACTAACTATGGCCACCAGATCAACCGCATCGATATACGTCGTACAGTTTCCTTGGTCTATTGCCATTTACCTAAGGTACACTAGATCCGGGTTAGGACCTATCTCACAGCACAAGGAACAGTCCCACAATCAAAGCGCAAATATATACATGCAAATGAATAATAGCACAGATAGTAATAAATATGAACAAGTTAGGGATAACCCTCAAAAGTTATTCCCCAGTGAAGTCGCCATTTTCTGTTGCGGTGGAAATAGGATCACAAACTATTAATGAGTTTGAATCGCAATTCAATTCACAACCGCTCTTTGATTTATCCGAAGGAAAAGGTCAAAAGAGGGAAAACCTATTTTGCATCGTAAACACAATGCGGGGAAAGATCTAGGGTTCGGGGGTTGGTTAAATTTAGGGAAGGTATTAGCATCCTAAACTTCTGTAGTACTCTACAGGAACCTTTTGTTCAAATGTTTACTATTTTTGCTTTATTTATTTGCTTAAGGTATATGTACAAAGGGATTAAAAGTGAGAAAATAAACCTAAGGGGTTAATTCTAAGTTTACTCGGCAAGACATCGCATCTTGTGCCTACGTATCCTTACGGGAGTGGAATCAGAGTAATCGTAGTTCCCCTCAAAAGGGAGGTTAGAGACTTCTTGACTGTGGTCAAGGTCTCAATGGGGAATAAACGTATCTTAGGGACACGCTTACGCGGAGTGTAGAAACTCCAATATCTATGTTGTAAATTGTTAAGTGAATTAGGGTTAGGTTAGGGATTCCGCGGCGGGAAACCCTAAAATGAGTGCGGCGACCCTTTTGGCATAACACTAGGATAAAAGCAATTTTGCCCACGGCGGGACACCTAGGCTAAACAGGGTTTGATCCATTAAAGGGGTAAGGCTATTGACTCGGCGGCCAAAAGGCTGGACCTAATCCTTCGGAAGGATAAAACTGTAAAAAATGTGAAAATATGACAAATCATTATATGGAGGAATAATTAAGGTACAGAAATAAGAAAAGTAATAAAGGCAAAGGGTATAAAGAAACAAAGAAACATTTCTGAAAACATGAAGAATATGAAAATATGTAATAACACTTAGAATGAAGTGAGGGAGGAAAATAGTGTGGGGCTGTGGCCACCACAAGCACATCTCAACCTCAAGCATGCAAATGAAATGCAGGAATAAAGAAAATAAAAGGTACACAAAATGACACGGCAAAGGAGTTCCTTACGAAAAGGTTTTAATTTTTTAATATTTTAATTATGTAAAAAAATGTTTTAATTTTTTTAATATTTTAATTATATATATAAAAAAAGGTTTTAATTTTAAAATGGAATTACTTAGTTAAAAAAATTTAAGTTTAAATTATAAAAAAAATGTTAAGTTTAAATTATATATAAAAAAAAATGTTTTTGGGAACAAAAAGGTTTTTTTTAGAAAAAAATGTTTACGGGAACAAAAAAAGGCTTTTTTGAAAAAAAATGTTTACGGGAACAAAAAAAAGGTTTTTTTTGGGAAAAAATGTTTACGGGAACAAAAAAAGGCTTTTTTGGAAAAAAAATGTTTACGGGAACAAAAAAAAAGGTTTTTTTTGGGAAAAAATGTTTACGGGAACAAAAAAGGTTTTTTTGGGAAAAAAATGTTTACGGGAACAAAAAAGGTTTTTTTTTGGGAAAAAATGTTTTGATAAAAAAAAAATAACAATAGAATTGCAAATGCAAACAGACAATTAATGGACATGCAAAGAATCCTATACGACACAATCATGGTTCATACATATCAAAATCTACGGATCTAAACAACAATGAAGGTTAACATGGCAAGGATGCAAATAAATATGAAAAATGCAAAGGATTTAGTAATTTAACGGACCTAAACACATTAACATGGCAAAATATGCACATAAACATGAAAAGGCAAAAGGTTTAGTAATTTAACCTACGAAGCGGAGGTTTGCTTCGGTAAATGTGAAAAAGGTTTGAATAAGGGAACACTGGAGAGCTCCAATCCTTCTAACGAGTTGTGGGAACGACCGCCTTTCTTCTCTGGGGATCTCCTTTGTTTCTCCCTCTCTCTCCTCTTTTCTGAAGAAAACCTTCTGACCCCTTTACAACAAAGCAACACATGTATATATAGGGAACAAATTAGGGTTAACACCAAATTGTCAATAATGTCCCTAAAGCCCATTTTAAAGCCCAAACTAAATAATTAGTTAAGAGAAAAAATAAAATTAAAATAATTAAAATAAACTAAAAATAAAACTAATAATCCTATTGATTCCTAAAATCAAAAATATTATAAAAAGAACAAAATTTTTTTCAATATATTTTATTTTATGATTTTTTTTGGATATTTTTATGAATAATTTAGAAAAAAGTGAAAAAAATAATATTTTAAAAAATGATTTAATTAAAATACGAAAATAATAATTAAATAATAATAAAAAACTATTTTTGTTATTTTTTAATGAAAGATAGAAAAATTTAGAGTAAAAATAATAAAGAACAAAAAAAAGTGACAAAGGTGAGATTTAATTTTTAAAATAGTTAGAAAAAAAAAAGATTTAATTTTAAAAAGAAATTAGAGAAAAAAAAGATTTAATTTTATAAAAGTTAGAAAAAAGATTTAATTTTTTTAAAAAAGTTAGAAAAAAAGATTTAACTTTATAAAAGTTAGAAAAAAGATTTAATTTTAAAAAGAAGTTAGAAAAAAAGATTTAACTTTATAAAAGTTAGAAAAAAGATTTAATTTTAAAAAGAAGTTAGAAAAAAATATTTAACTTTAAAAAAGTTAGAAAAAAAAGATTTAGTTTTTAAAAAAAGTTAGAAAAAAAAATATTTAACTTTTAAAAAAGTTAGAAAAAAAAGATTTAGTTTTAAAAAAGGTTAGAAAAAAATATTTAACTTTAAAAAAAGGATTTAGCTTTAAAAGGTTAGAAAAAAGATTTAGTTTTTAAAAAAGTTAGAAAAAAAAGATTTAACTTTAAAGAGTTAGAAAAAAAGTTTTAATTTTAAAAAGTTAGAAAAAGATTTAACTTTAAAGAGTTAGAAAAAAAGTTTTAATTTTAAAAAGTTAGAAAAAGATTTAACTTTAAAGAGGAGTTAGAAAAAAGATTTTAAAAAAAGTTAGAAAAAAGATTTAATTTTAAAAAGAAGTTAGATTTTTATTTTAAAAAAGGTATTAGAATTTGATTAAAAAATGTGTTAGAAATTAATTTAAAAAAGGTTATAAAAAAAAAATTTACTCTTAAAGAAAAGAAAAATTAAATTTTAATCTAAATCCTAAAAGTTAGTAAGAAGAGCTTAAAATGATTTAAATAAATAAACTAAATAGAAAAGAAAAAAGAAAAAAAAAAGTTAATTTATTAAGTTAATAAGAATTTAAAATAAAAATAAAAAAAGAAAGGGTAAAATTTGGGGTATTACAGATCTCTTCAACGACTTTACTCTTCCCTTTATTGGTTGCATCAGCTTTGTCCGTTTTGTCCGCCACGACCTCAAGTGGTGCAAATACTCTTCCGCTGCGAGTAATTCCGCTAACGCCCTCTAGGCTCTCCGCACATGACCCTGAGGGTTCCAATTCCAACTTCTGTCTGTTGCAGTAGACCTCTGCCCCATAATGCCATGGGACAGCATTGGTGCTTTCGAAAGGTATCGGTCCAGCTTTGGTGATGGTAATTGTGGGCGGTCTGGGTGCAGAAATAGTTATCGTCCGACGAGGGATGGTGAAGGTGGCAACCTCATCATCTTGCTTCAGCATTACCTCTCCCGATCCGCTTTCGGCCCTTCGTCTAAACTGCAGGATTCCTTTGGTCATCAGACTTTGAATCCCTTCGATCAACTGTTCACATCCATCAGGACTTGTCGCACAGCCCATACACAGCTCTCCACAACCTGGGAAGAAACCCATTTTCATCAGCTTAGCTTTGACGAAGCTAAGCGGTGTCTTCAGATTTCTGACGTGAGTCAACAAATCCAAGCTCTCGTCTTCAATAATGGCGTTTACTCCACCTCCCCTATGATTCGGCATAGGGTTCTTCGTGACGTTTGGCGCATTATCTGAGAAGTTGATGATCTTAGCGTCCACCATGTCCTGCACCTTGTGCTTGAAGGCTTTGCAATTCTCTATCGTGTGGCCTGGTGCCCCTGAGTGAAATTCGCAAGTTGCATTCGCATCATAACCTGGCGGAGGTGCCCCTGTCAAGGGAGCCAGGGTTCTCTTATGGATCAGCTGTAACTGGAGCAGAGTCTGTAACAGCTGAGCATAAAACATGGGCGGTGTCTCAAGGTGATGGCTCGACAGAGGTGCCCTGTTCTGATACTTTTTGTACCCTTGTTGATTCGGCTGCTGCTGCTGCGGCTGGGGTTGGGGTTGTTGGATAGCGGGGATAGTTATGCTGGCCGCCTGCTGGTGAGGGCCTTTACCCTTCCTTCGAGCGTTGGACACGACGCTCGTCTCTCCTTCCCGTCTTTTGCCACCATAAGGTTTCTTGCCTCCTCCAGCTGAGGATGAATCACCTTGAATTTTCCCCAGTTTGATCCTATTTTCAATGTGCTCACCCGTGATAATGAGATCTGAGAAGGTTCCAGACATACTGCTGACCAATTTCTCATAATAAACCCCTGGGAGGGTGGCTACGAACATTTCCACAAGCTCACGTTCAACCATCGGCGGCTGAACCCTGGCTGCCAATTCACACCACCGCTGGGCGTATTCCTTGAACCCTTCGTTGTTCCTTTGTGACAGATTCTGCAGTTGGACCCGGTTCAGAGCCAAGTCACTGTTATATTGGTAGTGGTGCACGAATGCTTCAGCAAGTTCCTTCCACGTGCTCACGCTGGTAGGTTCCAGACTCATGTACCATTCGAGGGAGGGTCCGGACAGACTGTCCTGAAAGAAGTGCATCAACAACTTCTCGTCCTCAGAATGAGCGGACATTTTTCTGTAATATGATCTCAAATGGACGCGAGGGCAAGTGGTGCCCTTGTACTTTTCAAACTCAGGTACCTTGAACTTGGGAGGCACCTTGAAATCAGCAATCAGTCCCAACTTGGACATATCAACACCCATGGTGTTCTGGTTCTCGATATTCCTCATCTTATCCTCGAGTGCCTTGAACCTTAGTCGTGCTTCAGCAGTCAGCTCCCCTTCAGCACCTCGCTGTGAGAACACATCGTCCTGACGGTCTTCTAACCACGGCTGAGGCCCAAACAGATTTCCAACACCCGCATTGCCGTTGCCCAGCCCAACATTGACGTTAGCTTCAAAATTCCCATTACCGACGCCCGTCGTATTACCAATGAGTCCCGTGTTGGCGATCACATTGCCGTTGGCACTACCATTCCCCCCGGTCACGGGGACGCCATTCTGAGGAGTTTCAACTGGTGGAGGGGTAGGCACGGTCCCACCATGGAGTACGCCATTGCTATCAACCCTTGAGATCAGAGGCTGAACCAAGGTTCTGAGCTGATCCTGGCCATTAGCGACCGCTTGCATGAGCTCCATGAAGCGGTCCATCCTTTCTCGGAGTTCTTGAATGTCAGTTTGCATTTGCTCCATAATTCTGGTTTGATTTGCTCTGGTCGGATAGCAGTGGATAGGTCTCTGATCAATCCTGGAACAACCTGAGACAACCTGAATACACAAAAGGGTTAGAAAAACAACAAAGTGCTCGTTATGCAGATGCTTCATGCAAATGCAAACGTGTGTCTGTGCGTTAGGGAAGTATCCCCCGATCCTAGTGCCTGAGTGCCAGTGCTGATAATAAGAAGTCCGAGTCCAATCATGGGAATAACATCTCATATATATAAAGAAAGCCCATCGAGGCGGTACACAGCGTCACTGAGTACAAGCAGAATCAATGGCATGACCTCGACCAACAAGCCTGGTGATGGTCAGCATACAACAATGATCAACACAAAAGGATTACAAATAGTCAAGCACGGCCACGGGCGCAAAACTCTTCTAACAACCCCTTCGTTTCTGGATGATCAGGCCGATTGAGCAACCCTTCGATGAGTAACTCCCTCTGCATAATGGTGTACTGAAAACCTTCAACCGAATCTTCCCATGCTCCTTCGCCGAAACAATCTTCTAACCTCCGCTTCTTGGATTCAAACGTCAGTTTGCGCTCCTTCAGGTTAGCAAGAGCCCTGTTGAGCTGGCCTTCAGCGGCGTATCTGCGAGCGGTTTCTTCATCAAACCTCTTCTCACTAGCCTTCACCTGGGCTTTCAGCTTGGAGATCTGTTGCTTCAGCTTATCCTCCCGTTCTTTCCCGTTGGCTAGGGTAGCCTTCCAGTGCTGGTTAAACTTGGATATCCTCCGATACGCTTCCTCCAAGTGCTGCTTCTTAGTGGCCAGTACATCGTTGACAGCTTTGAAGTCTTGACCCATGGGCTCGTGTTCAGCTATCTGCTTAGTCAAATCCGTCCCTAACTGGTTCACCAGCTCTGTCTGCTTCTTGAAGGAATGAACAGCTTCGCTTCTCTCGCTTCTGAGCTGAGCCAATTCTTTCTCCAGTTCTTCATTTGCCTTTTTCAGCTCATCTCTCTCAGCTAACACCTGATTGTGCTGTTGAATAGGCACGGTGGTAGGCTCTTCAATCACTGGAGGGATTTCTGGCTTGGCAGGAGGAAACGGCATCCCTATAGCATCTGCTCTGGCTCTGATCCAAGTCACATATGGGGCGTAGGCCTGATTATTACTCTTCCCCAGCAACGACTTTCCCCGCTTACTGATACCATTCCAAGCGTGCTGAAGCTTGGACAACATATCCCCCTCTGGAAGACCAGTGAGGTACAAAGATTCCTGCACCTCTTCATCCTTCGGCGGAGCTCTCAAAGCATAAGCAAACTGTCGGACCAACAGGGATGGATTGTAGTTGATACAACCCTTCCTGCCTATCAGAGGCACATTCGGAAACCCACTGCAGCTGAAGATAATCTCAGTACCCAACCTATCTCTATCAAACCAGGCAATATCCTCCGCTGACAGACTCATCAAGCGCTCAGACCACTCAGCTGTGGCTGCAGACGAAGCAAAGGGACCCTTCTTGGGCAGGTGACTATCAAGCCATCTATAGAGCAAGGGCACACAACACGAGACATTCTTACCCCTTCTGTTCTCGTTTTTGTAGTGGACGGAATGATAGACATCTCCTATCAAGGTAGGGACTGGATTCCCTGATGCAAAGATGTGGAAGGCGTCGAAGTCCACAAAGTCAGGCATATTAGGGAACAGAATAATGCCATATATGCACAGAGCAAGAATGGCGTTGAACACGATCCAACATCCGTCTTTGGCGCACTGCTGAGCTTTTCCCACTAAGAGCTGCAAGGAGAAACCGGGAACCCTGTTCCAACTAGACAAGACCAACTCAGAGGCGTCCAGATGAAGTGAAGGAGCTAGACTAGCCAGATTAGGCTCAGCATCCATATGAACAAAGGGCATCTAACCCTTGATAGGCACACCTAACAAATCAACATACTCCTCTAGCGTGGGTTCGAGAACAAAGTCCTGGAAAGTAAAGCATCTCAACGAAGGATCGTAGAATTGCAACAAGGCGTGCAACCCATTCAACTCAAACGCAAAAGGTTTACGAACCAAACTGAGCAGTTTGCCATAAGACTTTCTGAATTCATCTCTCACAGAATCATCTGCTAAAGCAATCAAACCAGTCAGCTGAACAACATCAGGAGCAGGGAGCTTGTAAGCCACGGTCTTCCTCAGAGAACCCCTAATAGCACAATAGAAGGCAAGAAATCCTGAATCGGGGGAAAACGGTACCTGCAACACAGACACACGTTAATGAAATGCAAATGAGTATGCAAAGCAATGTAAAATGCAATCATGCAGTAGGAGATCAAGGCAACTATGCTGTTGAAGATATGAAAGTTCTGTGTCAACAAAACCACAACATTGCTCTGTCAAGAACAACCCTTATCTCTGATAAGAAGAAAACCCTGGTATCGGACCATACATCTACTCTGTCAAGAACACACACATCTGATAATAAGGACCTCTGATACAGGGCCGCAAATCTGCTCTGTCAAGAACAAACATACATCTGACAATAAGGACCTCTGATACAGGACCACAAATCTGCTATGTCAAGAACAAACATACATCTGACAATAAGGACCTCTAATACAGGACCGCAAATCTGCTCTGTCAAGAACAAACATACATCTGACAATAAGGACCTCTGATACAGGACCATAACTCTGTTCTATCAAGAACAAACATACATCTGACAATAAGGACCTCTGATACAGGACCGCAAATCTGCTCTGTCAAGAACAAACATACATCTGACAATAAGGACCTCTGATACCGGACCATAACTCTGTTCTGTCAAGAACAAACATACATCTGCTGATGAGATCCTCTGATCCCAATCATAAACCTGCTCTGTCAAGAACAAACATCTGATGATGGGAACCTCTGATACCAACAAGACTGATTCACTATCAAGAAAGCCAACTAGTCTGAAGGTTAAGGTTTCCTGCAACAAACCCAACCCTGCTCACAGGTATGGACCTAAACTGACACAAGTTCGGCATCCTATGCGGTCATCAGCGTCACAGACATTCAAGAGGGGTGATACGATACCCAGAAGGTGTGGCATCACCGTCTCTTGAAGTGGCCTCACTCAGCTGAATTCCAAATGATCGGTCCCCAGAGTCGACAATCCTCCAAACCAACAACCCCCTCAACCCAAAGGGTTGAAAAAGAAGTCAACCGGGAGAACCTCGTCTGAGCGTGGATTTCATGAGACACTAGTGCATGCAAAGCAAGCACGCGCCCACTAATTTCCACAACTAATGCTAGGTACGCTCAAGCCTGGGTCTAGCTTCTCACTCATCAGAATGCCCCTCCCACAACAGTACAAATAATCATATCATACTGAAAATAAAATGCGGGAAATAAAGTGCGATAAATAAACACAACTCAACAAGTAATCATACAAGCACTAGGATTGACTCTCACAGGGGACGTTGGATCCCCAAACTGACTCGCATAAGGGACGTTGGATCACAGGAAACTATCAAGTCCCCAGCAGAGTCGCCAGCTGTCGCTTCCGCGAAAATAAGGTGCCGGCAAAACAGAAGAGTCGCCACCTTTCGTTATTTATCCCTCAGAATGGGAAAGGAAACGATCGGAAAAACCTGACGAAAAAGGTATAAGACAAGGTCATCGCAACCATTGTCTGGGTTCGGGAGTCGGTTACGCAAGGGCAAGGTATTAGCACCCCTCACGTCCATCGTACTCGATGGAATCCATGCTTGTTGTGTTTACATGACGAGTTGGTTTTACTATCTACCTATCAAGGCTGGCTTAAAAAGAAAAGAAAGTGACTCGGCAAAGTGTCGCACTTTATGCCTACGTATTCTCATCAGAGAATGAGAAATCAGAGTCAACGTAGTTCGACTAACTACGGGTCACGGGGAAGGTGGCTCGCCAATACGTCAGTATTGTGCCTACGTACTCTCAACAGATATGAGAGATCAGAGCTTACGTAGTTCAGGATAATACGGATTACGGGTTTAGATTCATCTATTTTTCCGAGTAGGGTTGTCACACCCTCATTTTCGCCTTTAGCCTTTATACCCTACATTCATCGTATCATACATCATTTTGTTGCATATCGAGCATGTGGGTACGGATTGGGTCGATTTGTTATTTTCTATTTCAAATGAGATAACTTGTCTACCTTGGACTAAATGGAAGGAAAGGTTCATCATTTAAGGTTTGATCTAAATTGGAAAGTCTACTCTTGTAGATTTCTTCAAAGAGAAGTTACTTGACAAAATATTAGGATATGCAAGATATATTCCTAATGACCATGAAATGCAAGGCATAATTCAATATTTGCTTCATCCAATTTTGTTTTAAATTCTTGATCAATTGGAGTTCAAATTTGCAAATCATGAGTCAAGATCACAAGTCCATAATTCAAGACTTCTTCCATTTCAAGCTTAATGGTTCTAAGGGAATCCATCATGAATTCAAGATTAAAGGCAAGAATATTACAAAGAGAGGTTTTATGACATTACAAGAATGTCATTTGTTGCAAGATTTCCAACTCTAAGTAATGTTTAGAAATTAACTTATTTCTAATCTTCATTCAAGTCTCTAGTCAAATTCATGTTATGGTAATGCCACACCAAGTCTACATTATGCTTACAAACATCCAAGAAACATGCAAGGATTAAATCAACATTGGAATGTTTTAGGACCAAGATTATGTATGTTAGTCATGAACAAAACAACCCGATGCAAGAGGAGACAAACTACCTCATGTCACAAAATCTACATGTCACAAGACCAAGGGAAGAACATGTGACAATGCATCTAAATATCAGATTTCAAAATGCTGTCAAGAGGTAGTAGCTTTGACCAAGAGGAGTTGTCCAAACACAAACCAACAAAATGGGTGCAAGGCACAAGGTGCTGCAGAAAAACATCATAGGCAAAGTGCAACAACAAAAATGCAGCATAGCTCTTGCATGGAAATGGAAAGAAAGAGAGTGGCATGAGGAAAGGTGGTAAGAGACACCACTCCATAAAAAATCTGATATGTGGAGAGAAGTGAAAACCCTAGAGGATCTGAGATAAGAGGAGGGGGTTGTAAACAAAAAGAGATGACTCTTCATTCATTCAACATTCATTCTACACACACTTGCAAAAACAAGAAAATAGAGAGAGCTAACAAAACCCTAAAACCAGAAAAATAGGAAGCTTTGCAAACTAGAAAAAGAGAGTGATATAGAACCAAGAGGATCATTGCGAAACAAAACCTTCACAACATAGAGTGAAGAGGAGTGAAGTACTTTCAACCAAGACCAAGGAGGACTTGCAAGAAGGATAGAAAGCTCTTGGGTATCCATTTCCTCAAACCTTTCTCCCTTTATTCTTTTGCTCTTATATTCATTTTGTTTACTCTTTTATGTATTGTTGTATTGTATGTTTCATGTAAGGTTCCAAAGGGACCAAGAAACCATTCTCAAGAAACCACAAAAACGAAAGAAAAACATAGAAAAGTTAGGTTTTTTCACTCTGGTTGCACGACACGGGCCGTGTCACACAACACGACCACCCGTGTCGCCCAACACGGGTCGTGTCACACAACACGGCCACCCGTGTCGCCCAACACGGCCACCCGTGTCGCCCAACACGGGCCGTGTCACACAACACGGCCACCTGTGTTGCACCTCTGTTTGACATTTCAACATCCAAAAACCCCAGGCATCACAACACGGGCCGTGTCACACAACACGGCCACCCGTGTTGCACCTCTGTTTGCCCTAAAAATCATTTTTCACCCAGACTTTACAACACGGGCCGTGTCACACAACACGGCCACCCGTGTTGCACCTCTGTCATGCCCTAAAACCCACACTGCAGGTACCATATGACACGGGCCGTGTCATACAACACGGCCACCCGTGTTACTCCACTGTTTTCCACTTATTTTTGTTATTTTTACCTCCAAAAAATTTTTCTCAAGGAGTTCGCCGTTTTTATTGCATGTCTCGATTTTTTTTTAGCCGACTAAGCCCATATGTTTGTATGATTTTAGTATGAATGTTGCTATTATCCTTGGTGACTTTTGATTCAAAAAACCATTTTCAAAAACAAACTCTCGATTTTATCGAGCCATTTTCAACCCTTGTAAGTCGGCCGCCTTGTGCGTCCGCCATCGACCTTGTTCGTATCACCTCAAATACTTTTACAAACAATAAATCTTGATCCAACGTCAAGTGGTTCTCTTTTCTCATAAAAATCCAAAACAAAATAACATAAACGATTAGAATCATGCACCACGAACTTTAAAGTGGTGGAAAAGGAATGAGAATGGAGTCCTCCTACACTCGTTCCGAATGTTTTGGATACAAGGCGCTTGACTTGGTTATTCGAAACATTCACTTCTATCCAAAGTATTTTATGTATAATTCTAATCAAGAACAATTTCTCTTAAGAAACTTAAAAATAACATCAACTCATCAAACTTATTTTCGCCTTAGGGCTTCAATCAAAAAACCCTTTTTCAAGGTATAAAATCAACCAACAAACAACAATTTCACAAGCCTCCGAACTACGGAGCTATGATTCTTCACTTCTTTTAAGTGAGGATACGTAGGCACAAGGGCCATAATCCTTGGCGAGCATTAAAATAAATAGACATCAACCCCTCTTTTCCGTAAGCAAGTAAACTTTTAGAATAAAACACCCATTCACGCGAAATAACCTAGGAGGTTCCCATTGAGTACGATGGATGCGAGGGGGTGCTAATACCTTCCCCTCGCATAACCGACTCCCAAACCCTAAGACTTGGTTGCGATGACCACGCTCTTCTCCCAGAGGTTTTATCGCTATTTCCCTTTCTCCCCGTGGGATAAATAAAATTCGGTGGCGACTCTGTGTCATTTTTCGCGTAGCGACAAGGGTTAACAAACAGTTCCAGCAGTTGGATGTACGTAGCTCGACCCTTGGAGACTTAGGCGTTACCGTTTTCGGTAGAACTGGGAGTTAACGACACTCTTTTCTTCATAAAAGCTTCCTTTGAATTATGGGCCCACGGGGCAAAAAGGTTTGAAGTTTGTTTTCTGTCTTTTACGGAAGAACTGTTTTTTATGGATGTTTGCAACCAATATCGCACTAGAGACTATGACCTAAGAGTGAATGCGTCGCATGTCACCCAAAGGGTGCCATACTAAACATCCAAGCTGTTGAAAAGAAACTCTCCAACAACCCTTTCTCAGGTAGATTATGGCTCGTAATGTACGACATCAGTTAACCTTTATTACTGTATTTTAATTTGTTTTGAGATGAGAAGAGAGAACAGGCAGGTTCAACTAAGGGGAGACTATCAAGTCCTAACGTTGTCATGCCAAGGATTCATCCTATGGTTGAGGTTTGAAACAGGGAACTCCTAGAAGTTATCATGCATAGGTTTCAACCTAAAGTTCTAATCATCACTTCCTAATCAAAGGAAGTGAGATTCCTAGGGGATCATGTCAATGATAAACAGCAACAGATAAAGCATCAGCTTAAACAGTAAACAGATATACAATAAACGACTGTAAAATGCATGTAATGCAAGTGAGGGAGGAAATGTGTGTGGGGCATCAGCCTCCACAAGCTCATCTCAACCTCAAGCCAGATATGAATAACTGCAATCATACAGGAGAAATAACATGCTATCAAGCAAGATATAATAACTACAATCATACAGAAGAAGTGAAATAAAATGCCATCAAGCAAACTCAAACCACATAGGCAAGGGAGTTGGGCTCAACCAAATACCAGCAAGCAAAGCCATACAATAAAAATACAAGCAGAGGGAATAACTCAACCTCTAGTGCAATCATGCTCCTGCATTAAGTCAGTCTAAATATGAACTTATTCTAATGCATCAAGCAAATCACACAAGTCACATCAATACATGAAAAGAAAACAGACAGGAAATAAAGCAGATCAACAGCTTCCACAATAAGGCTCCCTCAGACAGCAGTCCAGTCCTCAATTTTCAACCAACCTTTCAAGGCTTTCATCTTCAATAGCAAGTATCAACTTGCTTCTCCAAGTTTTCAATACACATCAAACATAAGTATCAACTTGTTCTTCTTCTCCAGGCCTCAGCTCTTCAGTCAACTCCACCTTTAGGCTTCACTCCTAACTACAAGTCTCAACTTAACTCCTTCAGGCTTTCAATGCATCAACATCATAATCAACTTATCCTTTATTCCTCAAGCCTCAGCTCTTCACTCAATCTCAATTTGATCTTCTTCACAAGTGTGAACTTGCTCTTCCTGACCTTCAGGCTTCAGCTCTCTCCTTCTTACAAGTATCTACTTGTCTTTCTTCATCTACAAGCCTCAGCTTCTCAGAGTAATCTTCAAACACAAAGAAGTATCAACTCCATCCTTCAATCTTCTTCAAGCAAGGAACTCCATCCTCTAACAAGGGAGAAAGATTCATCTATCAAGAGCAAAGTTGGGATGACTGGTAGCAGAGTGAAGACCAAAGGTCACCACTAAGCCTCCTATCATCAGAGAAAGGGACCCTCAAAGGTTCTACCAATTTACAAAGAGCCACACATCCTACCAAAGGAGGGATGAGGTCTTTACAAGGGGACCTTACATCATAGGGAAGAATGGAAGTGATCAACGTCATCCATGTTTATGAAGGAAGAGAATCTATCTAGAAGCTCTGCCTACAAATCCTAATCTTAATACCTAATCAATACTACACCAAAAGAAGGGAAGATCTTCACATCCAAGCCTCTTTAAGCAACCCAATGCATCTTCAACTTGCCTTCAACATCATCCAATCACAAGCAAAGCAAAACCCTAATCTAAGGGAACTAAAGAAGTTAATCTAGTTGAGTTAGTGCATTAGAATCATCTAAAACTAGCACCTAAACTAAAATCAAGAAAAAATAGAAAACTACCTTGAAAATTCCTACAAAAATTCCTAAGGAACCCTAATTCAATCATGAATCTATCCTACAAAAATCAGAGGTTGAATCATCCACCTAGTTGTACAAATAAAATCTAAACCACAAGGTATCAACCATAAACCCTAAAAATGGAGCTTCTAAAGGTTTCAACCTAAACTACCACTTATGTTCATCACAAAAATGTGAGAAAAATCTATGGGGAGCATGCATATCTATGCTAACTACTCACAAAAAATCAAGATCAAAATCATCATCACATGATCAAACCAAATTCACCAATATCAAGCATCAAACATGACTATTTTAATATCAATTAAGATGTAAAAATTCCCATAAAATCAGAAAATGCATGAAATAATAATATTTTTCATCTAAAAAATACTAGACCCTACCATGAATCCAATGCAAAAAGAATGAGATTAATTGAGTCATTTTTCCATTTTTTTATTAATTTATCATTAACCATGAATAAGATGAAAAAATAATATGAAAATCCAAATAAAATGATAAACACACGGTGCAGATAGCATGACAAACCAGTTCATTTTGACAATTGGGCCATTAGGGGGGTGCAGGTATCAATCTGTGACTTAGGCCCAAAACCATCAATTAAATGAAACGCAACGTTTCATCACTCAGAAACCTTCACAATGTGAAATCCATTCGTGGCCATTGGATCATGCCCTCAGTCAAAGGTCCACCTATGATCTAATGGTTCTGGGATCATCTTCCCCAATTTGAAAATCTAGAGGGAAGAACCTCCATGGATGAACAGCCAAGAACTTCATCTTCTCCAAATTCGTATCCCATCAAATCTCCACCAAAAATCAAAGTTGGAAACCCTAATCCACTCCACTTTTCACCCTGATTCTAACCATGCCAATCATTCTTATTGAATCATCACCATTCTCAAAACATGATCAAAAACTCAGAAACTGACCAAGATCCAACCATCACCATTCTCCAAATTAAAGTGCCTAACATCATCACCATGTTATCCTGAGTTGATTCCATCATCTAGCTAGGGTTAACTCTCAAGAACCACCAAGATACGATCAAGAACAGAAATTGTGGCACCCAACCTAGTGTCTCTAAACCTAACCAAATGCTACCAGAAAGCTTCACATACTAACCTACATCACCTCTAAGCTAACAATTCCTATTGATTATGCCTAAATCAAGCCATGGAATGAGAGTTACATACCTGTCAAAATCGATTGAACAGAACCCTCAAACCTTCAAAGCAATCCTCAAGAGCTTCCAGATTCCTTTAATGGAGCACAATCAAGCTTCTGTATGCAATAGAATTGATTGAAATGGCTTCAATTCTTGGATTCGATTCTGAGTTGCAGAGAAATTTCTTCAATGGCTCCCACACGATTCTCCACCAATCTTGCTCAATTCTCCATCTGGTTTCATCCACCAATGCTAGAGCAAGCTTCTGAGATTGAAATCTTGGACTGAAATGGCTTCAAACCTTGTAACCGATCTTGATTTGCAATGTGAAATCTCAAAGTGCAATCTCAGTTTTCTCTCTCAATCATCACCAACCTTGGCCTTGGATCACCTCATTATCATATATAGAACCTGTGTGGATGATCTAGAAACCTCTAGATCCTTCCAATGAAAAATTCAATCTCTCATGACATGAGAAGTTCACTTACATGCCATGGTATGCTCCATTCTGCTAACAGCTTGAAATCATCCTCATTCCCTTCCAATTTCTCCCCTAATGACATTTTGGGTGTGTTTGGATTGAAAGGGACTTTGATTATGCCTTGAATTTAAGTTTGGCAAATGTTACTTAAGATGTAAGTAACTACTTTTCAAAGCAAGTCTACAAATTAAACTTCAATTCAAAAATGTGGCTAAACCAATGTTCTTAAAATGTGTTTTAGAGTCAAAATGACATATTACATGCCTTGGTTTGGACATGTAGATCACAAATACCAATTTCCAACTTTGGTTCATTTGAAAATCCTCCTTATTTTAGGTCATTTTTGCAACTTTGAGCTACAAGCACTTCCAACCTCTCATGACCTCTTGACTATCCTTAAAACATCATTTTGGACAAGTTTGATGTTGAACATTTTCCCATTTGAAGCATGGAAATAGGAGTTATGGCCTTATGCTTGAAATGACCTATAATCTCCAAATGACCAAAATGCCCTTGACTTGTCAAAGCCATAACTTGAGTTCTACAAAGCTAAGAGGATAAGGAACAACATTCATGTTGACCAAAAGTTCATAAGAATCATCCTTCTATGGAAAATGTTTCATGCAAGTTGGACAACTTTCAAGCTCCAAATTCACATACCTCAGATGACCTGTAACTTGTCAAAGCCATAACTTGAGTTTTACAAATCCTATCAAGGACTTCTAGCACTAAAATTAAAGCTAAGATCATGCTCTACAACAATCATGTTGGGGGAAAGATGAGATGACCATCACATATTGAGCTAGATTGCCTTGAAGATAGGGGTCAAACTAGGGGATTTTACACTGTCAAGCCTTAGAAACCCTAACTTGAAACTTCTCAAAATCTTCAATCATGATGAGTTGACCTTGGAATCATCCTTATAACATCTCAATGTATCAATCCATGATCCCATGGATTTTGAATTAGGTCTCAACCTTCTCCAAATCATCAGTTGACCTAGGGTTGACCCAGTCAAACCCTAACTGCACCACTCATGGCTGAGGCTTCTCAATCTTGCATAATGACTTGTCTAGGCCTCAAAGTGATCTCCAACACTTCTCATGAGCTCTCTCAAGGCTTCAAGTCTAACTTCATGGCTTCAGAATCATCTGAGGACTTCCCACAACTCTCAAGCTAGGAGACACACACACTTGGTTTCAACCACTCTTTCCGAGGATCTTTTAACTTCTCTAACAAAGATATCAACCCTTGAACACTTGAATAACCTTCTTAGCTAGCTTCAAGGTCTTGTGTAGCCCTTTATTGGTTATCATACCTCTTGATCTCCTGCATACATGTCAATGAAATGCAAATGATAATGCTAATGTGAATGAAATGAAACACAAGCTAGGTAAAGAAAAGTTGGGCAAATTTTGGGGTGCAACAGAAAGAATCGACACGTAGTTGGAAGAAACATCTGCTAACACGTAGGCAACGACTCTGAGTTGGAAATAAAATCAACCGATTCACAATCTGAAAAAGAACCCTGCTGAGGAAGAATGAACTCAATCAATTAAACCTTGTTGGGGAGAATGTGATAAAATAAACATATTTTTTCAATGATCTTACTGGGGTCTGGATACCACACAGGCTTATTAAATACACCGATAACTCTTGTCGGGGTCTAGATACCACACAGGCTCGAGAGAATTTAACCATTTTCGGGGTCTGGATACCACATAGGCTTAAGAGAATACACCAATAACTCTTGTCGGGTTCTAGATACCACACAGGCTCAAGAGAATTTAACCATTGTCGGGGTCTGGATACCACACAGGCTCAGAAGAATACACCAATAACTATTGTCGGGGTCTGGATACCACACAGGCTCAAGATAATTATATCAATATCAGTCGGGGTCTGGATACCACACAAGCTCATGAAATATACCGACATTCGTCGGGGTCTAGAAACCGCACAGGCTAATGAAATAAACTAATATCAGCCGGGGTCTGGATACCGCACAGGCTAATGAATTAAACCAACATTCGCCGGGGTCTGGATACTGCACAGGCTAATGAAATAAACCAATATCAACCGGGGTCTGGATAACGCACAGGCCAAAGAAATAAACCGGTGTCAGCCGGGGTCTGGATACCACACGGGCTAAAGAAATAAATCGGTGTCAACCGAGGTCTGGATACCGCACGGGCTAAAGAAATAAATCGGTGTCAGCCGGGGTCTGGATACCACACGGGCTAAAGAAATAAACCAGTGCCAGCCAGGGTTTTGATACCACACGGGCTAAAGAAATAAACCGTTGTCTATTGGAGATACATCTGAAAACAAGAGGTAACAACCTGGCTTATGTTTGAAATGCATATGTTTGAATATGGCGTAATGCTCCATACGAAATGGAAATGCTACGCGTTTGGGAGGATGCTATGCACCATGCGAATGCAAAGGAACCACTCCAGCAAAATAAATGCTGAAGAGAAGAAGCCAACTTCGCCGAGGATGAGCAAGTGCGCCAAGTACGATTGGACTTTTGCTGGGGAAAACAAACCCTGGATGGCCTCCTGGAAAAGAACACTCCTGGGTATAACTGCTCTGCTGAGAATAAATCCATTCCGCTGGGGATCAAATCAACTCTGCTGAGGAAAACGCCCTAAACGGCCTTCCAGAATACAACTCTTCTGGGGAACTAATGACTTGGCTGGGGAAACTGCCCCTGGATGACCTCCTAGAACACAAAACTCTTCTAGGGAAAGGAACAAACTGCTGGGAATAAATCCAATCCGTCGGGGATTCCCCTCAGCTAGAGATTAAATCCGCTATCTGCTAGGGATGAAAAATAAATTTACTGGGAAGCTATCCCAAACTCCCTCTGCTGAGGATTGAGAATACAGATCTCTGGGGAAATCCCACTCTACAGGGAAGAAACCTACTTTGGAGACTTCACTGGGGATTAGGAATAAAGATCTGATTTGTAGGGAATGAAAAGTAAGATTAATTGGGAAAATATCCCAAAGAACTCGCTCTGATGAATACCAATAACCAACTAGATTCTGTTGTGGAAAATGCCCTGAACGGTCTTCCAGAATAACATGCTCTGGGGTCGATCCCACTCTGCGGGAAACAAGATTCACTCTGAAGGGAATCAAGAAAGACAATCCTTCTACTGGGGATAAAATCTGCTCTGCCAAGGATAAAATCCGCTCTGAAGGGGGATTGAGAAAAAAATCAACCATTGGGAAATCATCCCAAAAATCTCGCTTCGAAGAAAACCAATAATCACTGGATTCTGTTGCGGAGAACCACTTTACTTGGAAATACTCATCGAGGGAATCAACATCCACCTCTGCTTGGGGAAGTGAGACTCATCAACATCTACCTCTGCTTGGGGAATTGAGTCTAAGACTTGAACTCTATGGGGAATCAAACTGAACTCGTCCCACTATTGGGGAGAACATTCCCATATCTGCTTGTCAAGGGATAAGTGCACACCACTGTTGGGGAATCTCAATTTCGACCCTCTGGGGATAACCCTGATATCAACCTGCTAGGGGATAAGTGTAATCTCGACTTGCTGAGGATGACCTCCATCTCGACTTGCTGGGGATGAGTGCATATTATCGCTAGCGAGATGCCTGCGATCTAACATCTTCACCTTGTGGGGATAGAGACATAGCAACTCCGCTGGGGATACGCCTCCAGACCGAATGCTTAACTGTAAAAGCCCTACAAATGACAAACAGACAAAGTGTCCTGTATGCAATGAAGGCTATCTCGGTTATCGTCCATGACATTATTCAAGCAAATAAATGTTTCAATTATGATTAGTAAAGCCCACAAGTTTATGTATGCAAAGTTTTATTAAAACGCCCGGCGTCTTTTGCAAACAAAATAGTAAAAGGAAAAAACAAGAAAGCTTTATGAATAATATATACTTCATTGATTGAAATGGCCTGTAAATAGGAATATTTACATCAGATGCAACTCCTGAAAAGAGAAAGTTGCACAAAAAGTACTGAATATAATAAATATATAAATGTCGGCAATGTGGTACAGACAACCACCATGTGTTAATTCGACTATGACTCGCATGACTTCGATGTTTCTCCAACGTTTCGTCTTTCGTAGAGACTGACCTGATTGATTGACCCTCGAGTCCTCCAATAATCCATTGTGCTTAAAAGATTAGACGCAGACCGCATTCGTTTGCTTTTACAATCCCTAACTTTTGCCTGAATCTCCCTTTCGGGTTTTCAATCCACCGGGATACCCATTTTTGCCAAAGTCGCCTTTTCAGGTTTTCAACTTTGCGGGTTTACATTATTTTTCTTTTTATCCCTAACTATTTCCCAAACCCATTCTTTTTATGGTTCTTCGGGATGCCCCATTTTTTCCTGGATTTTCTTTTTCTTTTTATTCCAGCGGGTCTCTTTTAAGTAAAATATTTTTTAACTGCGTCTGCATTCACAGGGGATGTGAAATCTTTGCCATCCATGGTTGAGAGTATTAAGGCTCCTCCGGAGAAAACTTTCCTTACGACATATGGACCTTCGTAGTTCGGAGTCCACTTGCCCCTATGATCCGTTTGTGGGGGGAGAATCCGCTTCAACACTAAGTCACCTGCCTGAAAGCTTCGAGGGCGCACCTTCTGATCGAATGCTTTCTTCATTCTGCTTTGATACAAGCGACCATACGCAATGAATGCCAATCTTTTCTCATCCATTTAGCTGAGTTGATTCAATCTGGCTTTCACTCATTCCGCCTCGTCATGTTTGACGTCAACCAACACCCTCAAGGAAGGAATCTCGACTTCCAATGGTAGGACATCTTCTATACCATACACTAGCGAGAAAGGAGTTGCCCTAGTTGAAGTATGTACCAAAGTACGATATCTGTGTAATACGAAGGGAAACATCTCGTGCTAATATTTATAGGTAACAACCATTTTCTGCACAATCTTCTTAATGTTCTTATTGGCCGCCTCAACAACATCGTTCATCTTTGAACGATAAGGAGAGGAGTTGTGATGTTCAATCTTGAAATTTTGGCACAGCTCCTTCATCATCTTCTTGTTCAAATTTGAACCATTATCAGTAATGATTCGTTCGGGCACTCCGTAACGACAGATGATGTCCTTCTTGATGAATCGAGCGACGACCTGTCTGGTGACATTGGCGAAAGAAGCTGCATCAACCCACTTAGTAAAATAGTCAATTGCCACTAAGATGAAGCGATGTCCATTAGATGCAGTCGGTTCAATCTTACTGATGATATCAATGTCCCACATAGAAAAGGGCCAAGGAGACTCCATGACTTTCAGAGGAATTGGCGGTACATGTATCTTATCAGCATAAATCTGGCATTTATGGCATTTCTTGGCATACTTGAAACAATTAGACTCCATGGTTATCCAGTAGTAGCCTGCCCTCAACAGTTTCCGAGACATTGCATGTCCGCCTGCATGCGTACCAAAAGCACCCTCGTGGACTTCTTCCATAAGCAAACCTGCTTCTTTTTCATCCACACATCTTAACAACACCAAGTCGAAGTTTCTTCGGTAGAGTACATCGTCCTTGTTCAGATAGAAATTTCCAAACAATCTTCTCAAGGTCTTCTTATCCCAGCTCGATGCCCCAGGCAGATATTCTTGATTCTTGAGAAAGTTTCTGATGTCATAATACCATGGTTTCCCATCTGATGCTTCCTCCACTACAAATATGAATGCTGGCCTATCGAGGCGCGAGATGACAATTCTCGGAGCGTCATTCCAATAATTCACCTTGTACATTGAGGATAACGTCGCCAAAGCCCTGCCATTTGATTCTCGGCTCTTGGTACGTGATGAAAATCTACCCTGTCCAAGAAAGGTAACAACCTCCTTGCATAGTTCATGTAAAGAACCGAATTAGGATGACGAGTCTCCCATTCTCCTTTGATCTGGTTGACTACTAAAGCTGAATCACCATAAATATTAAGGTTCTTGATTCTTAAATCAATTGCTTCTTCAATACCCATGATACATGCTTCATACTCAGCTTCGTTGTTGGTGCAGGGGAATGTTAACCTGGCAGTAAATGGTATGTGAGAACCGTGGGGAGTTGTAATGATTTTCCCGATTCCGCTGCCATAAGAGTTAACAGCACCATCAAAAATCATCTTCCACTGGGAGCCTATCTCAGGACCTTCATCAGGTAATGGCTCATCGTAATCTTTCATCTTTAGAAACATGATGTCCTCATCAGGAAATTCAAACTTCATGGGTTGATAATCATCAATCGGTTGCTCTGCGAGATATTCTGACAGAACACTTCCTTTAATGGATTTTTAGGATACATACTGAATATCGTATTCTGTCAGGATCGTCTGCCACCTAGCGATTTTTCCTGAAAGTGCTTTCTTCTCGAACACATACTTGATCGGATCCATCTTTGAAATCAGCATGGTTGTATGATTCAACATGTACTGTCTTAGGCATTTGGCGGCCCAAGCAAGTGTACAACACGTCTTTGCTAACATCGAGTATCTGGACTCACAATCTGTAAACTTCTTAATCAGATAATAGATAGCATGTTCTTTTCTTCCTGTATCGTTAGGTTGACCGAGTACACAACCCATGGAGTTCTCAAGAACCTTCAAGTACATTATCAATGGTCTTCCAGCCATTGGAGGCATCAGTATCGGAGGCTCCTGCAAATATTCTTTTATTTTTTCAAATGCCCTTTGGAAATTTTCGTTCCAAACAAC
Organism: Lathyrus sativus; assembly: GCA_963859935.3. Lineage (NCBI taxonomy): Eukaryota > Viridiplantae > Streptophyta > Magnoliopsida > Fabales > Fabaceae > Lathyrus > Lathyrus sativus. The sequence goes on from OZ012741.1 coordinate 216,661,069, forward strand.
CGCCTGATCTTTCTTTAACAGCTTAAACAATGGCTCACAAGTGGCTGTAAGGTGAGATATGAACCTTGCAATGTAGTTCAATCTACCTAGAAAACGACAAACCTCTTTTTCTGTTTTCGGCACTGGCATTTCCTGTATAGCTTTTATTTTTGCAAGATCGATCTCGATTCCTTTTTCACTGACTATAAACCCCAATAGCTTTCCCGACCATACACTAAAAGTGCATTTGTTTGGATTCAACCTCAATCTAAGTTTCCTTAACCTTTCCAACAGCTTCAAAAGATTCACCAAATGCTCTTCCTCTATTTGTGACTTTGCGATCATGTTATCAACATAAACCTCGATTTCATGATGAATCATATCATGAAAGAGAGTCACCATTGCTCGCTGGTAGGTTGCCCCTGCATTTTTCAATCCAAAAGGCATCACCTTATAGAAAAATGTTCCCCACGGCGTGACAAAGGTTGTTTTCTCCATGTCTTTCGGGGCCATCTTGATCTTGTTATACCTGGAGAAGCCATCCATGAAGGAAAACATTGAATATTGAGCCGTATTATCAACTAGCACATCAATGTGGGGGAGCGGGAAGTCATATTTCGGGCTCACTCTATTTAAGTCTCGGTAATCAACACACATCCTAACCTTACCGTCCTTCTTAGGAACAGGTACGATGTTAGCGACCCACGGAGGGTAGTTCATCACAGCAAGAAATTCGGCGTCCAACTGCTTCTAGACCTCCTCTTTAATCTTAACTGCCATGTCTGGTCTGTTTCTCCTCAACTTCTGCTTTACGGGTGGACACTCTTCTCGCAGAGGCAGACGATGTGTAGAAGCAAGCTTCAAGCACATTAAAGTTTTGATGAAGACAACGAGCTTTCTACACAACATGTATTGTCTACACAACATGTATATGCAAAAAGCAAGAGATTCAAGTAAACATCAAGGATCAAGATAGTGCTCTAGCATGAGACAATTGGATCAAAGCTTCACATACAAGTTTCAAGTGTTGAAGATGGAATATTGAACATCAACTCAAAGGTATACCAAATATCACTTAAAATACTTATACAAGTGTTCAAATATTCATCTCTCACTACACATATATCACAAGTATTTTTAAAATAGTTTTTAGTTGCTCACTCATTTTAAAATTAATTTTGTTTTGAAAATCTTTCAGTGTTAACCGATTAACCCTGTTGGTTAGCCGGTTAACGAATTTCAAAATTCATTTTCTGGTGAAATACTTACAGTGTTAACCGATTAACATATATGGTTAACCGGTTAACATGTGTTATTTTTGAATATTTTTTAAACGTTAAAGGGTGTTAACCGATTAAAACTGAAGCAGTAAGCAAAAATTGCAACTTTTCATGAAATATGCATTGCTTTCTCTTTGATTTCTGATTGTTTTTGCTGCATAAAATTACACCCCTCTGTAGAGGTATTTTGTACAATATAAATTGATATCAGATTTCAAATTTCAATTCACCTCCAAGAAACTTAATTATTAAAATCAATCATTCTCTTCATCCTTTAATTTTTCTAAAAGTGTTCACAAACAGTTTTTGAAAGAAGCTTTTTGAATAAATTTTCACACATTATCACAACTTCATTTCATTCCCTCTTAAAGAACACTTGTATATTTCCATGAGTGATATTTGTTTCAAGGAGAGGGTCGATCGTGAAGATTGATAGCATCATATTCTCAAGACATCAAAATTATTTCAAGATTACTTTCTTTGTATTACCTTGTTATCCAGAGCTGCTGGAAACAAGTGAAGTGTTTGAAGAGGAATGTTTTTCCTACACTTTAGTTACCTATAGATTAGATAGTAGGCTTCACCATTAGTGTGATTAGGCTTTGCAATCATTCTAAACTATAGTGAAATCTCTTTCGAGTCTAAAGGGGAGTGGAGTACTCTCGGAGTGTGAGGGGAACCACTATAAATTTCTTGTGTCTTTTTTTCTTTTCAGCACTTTAATTTCAAGTCCGTAACAAATTAACCAGAAAAGAACCAAGAACCGAAAAAGATTGAAAATAATTTTTGAGAACCTAATTCACCCCATCTTAGGCGCATTTACAAGTTACAATTGGCATCAGAGCAGGTTATAGGTAACATGTTCCTATCCGATCCAGATGGCTTCCGCAAATAACAATCTAGTATTCATAGACGGTGGTAGTAGCAACAAGCCTCCTTTGTTTTGTGGAGAATATTTCGACTTCTAGAAAATCCGCATGAAAGAACATCTAGAAGCACAAGGAAGTGAAATATGGGAGGCTGTTCAAAATGGTCCTTTTATTCCTACAACGGTTGTCAACGGAGTTGATTTAGCAAAACCGCAAGGATCATGGGATGATGATGATAAGAAAAAGGTTCTCTATGACAAAAAGGCGATAAATATCTTACAAAGTACACTTGGAATGGTTGAATTCTTCTGTATCTCAACATGTACAACGGCCAAGCAAATATGGGACACCCTTGTTGAAACTCACGAAGGAACCACCAAAGTCAAACGATCCAGATTAAATACATTAAGTCAAGAGTATGAATTATTCAGAATGCAACCAAAAGAATCTATCCTAGACTTGCAGAAAAGATTCGTGCATTTGACAAATCACTTGAATGCACTTGGTAAGACACTAACAAATGATGAACTTAATCTTAAAGTGCTTAGGTCCTTATCAAGAGAATGGCAACCCAAAGTGACGGCAATTTCCGAAAAGAAAAGTCTATCAACAATGACATCCGCTACGTTAATCTTAAAGTGCTTAGGTCCTTAATCTTAAAGTGCTTAGGTCCTTATCAAGAATATGAGACGAAACTTGGACAATTGGAGAAATATGAAATTCAAGAGAAGAAATCCAAGAGCATTTCCTTAAAAGTTGAATCCAAAGAAGTGGAGAAAGAAGACAATCCCGAAGAGGACGAAAATTTTACGCTTCTTGTAAAAAGACTAGGAAAATATTTTGATGCAAAAAATAATATTAGAAACTCTAGTTATACAAAAAGAAAGAAGTTCTCAAAGAACAAAGAAAAAGAAACATCAACATCCAATGGAGACATTACATGCTATGAATGTCGAAAGCAAGGCCACATCAAACCGGAATTTCCTAAACTCACAAAGAATCGTGACCACAAAGGAAAGAAGGATTTCAAAAAGAAGGCCTTTGCTTGGGATGACAACGAAATAAGTTCTTCATCGGACTCCGATAGTGATCAAAGCTCAAATCTAGCATTGATGGCATCACATCATTCTGACGATGAAGACAATAAGGTTAATAGTAATTTTTCAATTTTTGATAATGAGGCTCAAGGAGCAATTGATTAACTTTTAAGTGAATGCAAAATTCTATATAAAACTATTTCATCTCAAAAGAAACAAATATCCACTTTAAAAGAAAATATTGAGAAAATGGAAAAGAATTTTAGAGATGAAAAAGAAGAATTAATTAAGAATTTTGCATGCACGAAATGTGAGTCACTTTCTTTTCAAATAGTCCAATTAAAAAGGGTCCTAGAATGATATGAAAAAGGACAAATTGGATTGGAATGTGTTCTTATTAACCAAAGATACTCAAATGATAAAAGTGGTCGTGGTTACTCAAAATTCTCTAAACAAACTTATAACAAGACCATCTTTGTCAAAGCTAAAGAAAAAATTCCTATAGAAAAAAGTGACAATCATAAAAAGATTCATCAATATAACAAAAAGAAAAGAAACAATAAAAAGAAATCTTATCCCCCTAGATATAAAAGAAACTTTGAGCCTACATGTTTCTATTGTGGTATAAAAGTTCATACTCCAAATGCATATTATGTTAGAAATTTTAGTGTTGCTCAAGGCCATTATGTATGGGTAAAGAAAGGAACTAACTTTGAAGGACCCAAGGTAATTTGGGTACCTAATAAAACTTAACTCTTTTTTGTAGGTATGATTGAAGACCTCTTCAAATCAATGGTATCTTAATAGTGGATGTTCGAGGCACATGACGGGTGACCTAAGCAAATTTTCACATTTAACGCTTAAGGCCAAAGGATTTGTTACTTATGGTGACAACAACAAAGGAAGAATCCTTGGCGTAGGCATTATTGGTTCACCACCCTCAACAACTATAAAAGATGTCCTATATGTGGAAGGTCTAAAGCATAGTCTCCTTTGCATTAGCTAATTGTGTGACCGAGGTTTCAAAATCAACTTCACTAAAAATGAATGCTTGATCGAAAACGAAGTTACTCATGAAGTTATGCTAAAAGGTAAAAGAGTTAATAACATTTTCTTAATTTCCTTAGATAACTTGTCTTTGAATGTTAGGTGTCTCTTGGAAAGCAACAATGAATCACGGTTATGGCATTAGAGGTTTGCTCACATTCATATGGAGCACTTGAATAAATTGATCAAACATGACTTGGTTATTGGATTGCCAAAGATCAAATTCATCAAAGATAGGCTATATGACGCTTGTCAGAAAGGAAAGCAAACTAAATCAACTTTCACATCCAAGAATGTGGTGTCCACAACTAGGCCACTACAATTGTTACACATGGATCTCTTTGGTCCATCAAGAACAAAAAGCTTCGGAGGTAATGTTTATGCATTAGTAATTGTGGATGATTTTTCTAGATACACTTGGACTTTCTTCTTAATGCAGAAAAGTGAAGCATTCAAAGCATTTAAGAAGTGTGCAAAACAAATACAAAATGAGAAGTCTCTTACAATTGCCTCCATTACAAGCGACCACGGTGGAGAATTCCAAAATGCCTCATTTGAAGAATTTTGTGAAGAACATGGACTTTCACACAACTTCTCCGCACCAAGAACTCCACAACGAAATGGTGTTGTAGAAAAAAAGAATAGGACATTGGTGGAACTTGCAAGGACAATGCTAAGTAATTCAAATCTTCCTAAGTACTTTTGGGCAGATACGGTGAGTACGGCATGCTTTGTAAGTAACCGTGTTAATATTAGGCCTATTCTCAAGAAAACTCTTTATGAACTCTTCAAAGGGAGAAAACCAAATATTTCATTCTTTCATATTTTTGGTTGTAAGTGTTTTGTACTAAACAACGACAATGACAACCTTGGTAAGTTTGACGAGAAATCCGATGAAGGTATATTTCTTGGTCATTCTCTTTCTAGTAAAGCTTTTAGAATTTACAATAAAAGAACTGTATCTATAGAAGAATCTATGCATGCCAAATTTGATGAATCTAACCCCTCTAAGGAGCATATTGTGGTTTGTGATGATGATGATGATGATGATGAGTTTGTAGAAATTCACGAAGAAGATACTTCTAAAGATATCACTAAAGAACAAGATAGACCGGTTCAACAAGATTCCAATGTCAACGATCTACCAAAAGAATGGAGGATTCATAGAGATCATCCTATCGACAAAGTGATCGGAGACATAAGTCAAGGTGTTGCTACAAGATTAAATCTCAAAGATGCATGCTTGAACATGGTGTTCGTATCTCAAATAGAACCTTCCAAAGTTGATGAAGCTCTTGAAGATGATTAATGGATTATTGCTATGCAAGAAGAATAAAACCAATTTGAGAGAAATCAAGTTTGGGAAATTGTTTCTAGACCAAAAGATAAACATATCATCGGAACAAGATGGGTGTTCAAGAACAAACTTGATGAGAATGGAATAATTGTTTGAAATAAAGCAAGATTGGTGGCTCAATGGTACAATCAAGAGGAAGGAATTGAATTTGAAGAAACATTCACTCTGGTTTCAAGGTTAGAAGCTATTCGTTTATTACTTGCTTATGCTTGTTCAATGAACTTTCATCTTTTTCAAATGGACGTCAAAAGCGCCTTCTTGAACGGATACATCAACGAAGAAGTCGATGTCAAAAAACCCCCGGGTTTTGAAGACTTCAAGCATCCTTCACATGTATACAAATTGAAAAAATCTCTCTACAGACTAAAACAAGCACCAAGGGCATGGTATGATTCTCTAAGTAATTTCTTATGCGAAAAAGGATTTGAAAAAGGCAAGGTAGACAAGACTTTGTTCATTAAAAAGATAAAGGACTATGTGAAGAATTTGCGTCGATGATGCAAGGAGAGTTTGAAATGTCTATAATGGGAAAGATGAATTACTTCCTTGGATTGAAAATCAAGCAACTAAAAGACGGAATATTTAACAACCAATCAAAGTATTGCAAAGAGTTGTTAAAGAGATTTGACATGGATGAATGTAAAGCTATGTCAACACCAATGGGATTCGGAACCTACATCGATCAAGACGAATCGGGAACATCGATTGATATGACAAAGTACCGAGGTATGATTGGTTCTTTATTATACTTGACGGCAAGCCGTCCTGACATGTTTAATGTATGTTTCTGTGGTCGTTTTCAAGAAAATCCAAAGGAGTCACATCTCACGGCAGTCAAAAGAATCATGAAGTATCTCAAGGGAACGACGAACGTTGGCTTATGGTATCCTAAAGGTAGTGTTTGTACTTTAATTGGTTATTCTGACGCAGATTATGCAGGCTGTAAAACAGATCGAAAAAGCACAAGTGGAAGATGTCACATCCTTGGAAATGAACTAGTTTCGTGGTCATGTAAGAAACAAGCATGTGTTGCTCTTAGTACGGCTGAAGCAAAATACATAGCAGCGGGAAGCTGTTGTGCACAAAATCTTTGGCTAAAGCAACAATTAAGCGACTATGGAAATGATCTTGGATGCATTCCTCTCCGATGCGACAACACAAGTGCAATCAACATTACAAAGAGTTCGGTCATGCACTCAAGAACCAAACACATCGACATTCGACATCATTTTCTCCGTGATTACGTGCTTAAAGGAGATGTTGAAGTCACTTGTAGATACACATAACCAACTCGCAGATATCTTCACGAAACCACTCGCGAAAGAACCATTTTCAATATTCGGCGAGAACTCGGAATTCTCGATGAAGGTGATATCTAATATTTCAGAAGTTAATCTTTATAGCATCTATGAGTATCAAGCTTTTCTCTCAATGTTTTTTGTTTTTTCCTGCATTTTCGAAGGCGTTAACCGATTAACCCATATGGTTAACCGGTTAATACTGTGTGTTTTTATTTTCCTAATTGATTTTTTAAATGCGTTAATCGGTTAACCCATATGGTTAACCGGTTAACGCTGTTCGTGAACATTTTTTTTAAAAGAAAAATTATTCAATTTTGTTTTTAATGTGTGTTTAAGTGCTTTTGGTGCATGTGCTATATGTTCATTATCACCAACTTTCCTTGGGACTCATCTTCTTCTCTTTGACTCCCCATTAAAACCCTCTTCCAACTTCTACCCACTCATTATAACAATAACTCTCACTTTAAAATCCCACTCAAACATCACTCTATGTAAACCTCTTCACTTTCACCATCTCTGTCACAACATCCAACCCTAATCTAGAAAATCAACTTCAAACTCTAAGAACCCCAAATCTTCATCCATGGCTCCATCAAAGAAGGGAAAAGGAAAGATGCAAGAAAGCAGCTCAGCTGTCAATGAGGATAATGCTCCGATGGAATCAACCAAGAAGCGGATAATGGATTTCAAGGTTCGAGTTTGACAACTTTTTAAGGTAAAATATGTCAATCTCAAAGCCTTTCAAGCCCCCACTGTTGCACCCTAAAATTTGCTCAACCTTATTCACTTGGTTTATGTTTCAATATCATTAGCATCTGCATATAGAGTCATGTACATAGTCTAACCATCTGCATAGCATAAGCATAGCAAGTCATCCAACCGGGGACCAATCATTATTCTCATCTCTAGAGGCCTATCAAGAGGTTATTATCCTAATTCTATCCCATTCAAGTCATCAGAAAAGAATTTGAGAGCAGAGAGTTCAGCAGATCAAGCCTTGAGTCTATCCCCTATCTGAGGGTATCTGAGGGTCAACAAGGGGGTTGTGAGCTGTAAATGTAAGGCATGTAGAGCATCTAGACATCATGAGAGGACTTAGAAAGTCATTTGGAGAAGAAAACAAGTTGTTGATATGATCACAAGAATTGCAGTTAAAGACAGTCAACTAGGGTTTCATCTGGGTCAACCCTAGGTCAACCCTAGGTCCACTGACTGATTGAAGGGCATCAAGGGTTATTGGAGAGATGTGGGGTTCATCATTTGACATGGAGAGTAATAATATGTTGTCATGCTAAGAAGAAATCAAGAGAAATCAAGGAGAAGAGGAGTTTCTAAATTAGGGTTTCTATGTAAAATCCCCTAGTTTAGGTCAAATTTCCAAGCAAGATAAGTCAAAATGCAAGCTTCAAATGGATCCTTGGCCAACATGAAACTTGTAGAGGATCTCAAGACCTTTAATTTGAGTGGTGGAAGACATCAAGGAGATTTATAGAACTCAAGTTATGGTCCTTGCAAGTTACAGGTCATCTGAGGTATCTGAAATTTTGTCTGTGAAAGTGACTTGACTTCCAAGCTATTTTTAACCCTCAAGGAGATTTCAAATGAATTTCTGGTCAACATAAGAATTGTTCCTCATTGTATTAGATTTCTATAATGGTATAGTATGCCTTCATATGATGTGTGGAACTCAACTTGTGGTCTTGGCAAGCAAAGGGTATTTTGGTCATTTGTGAATTACAGGTCATTTTAACCCATGTCCAAAACTCATACAAGGAGGCCTCAAATGGAAAAACTTACAACATCAAACTTGCTCCAAATGACATTTTGAGTCTAGAAAAGTGACCATGAGAGATTGGAAAAGTCCATAGCACAAGGTTTCAAAATTGGTGAATTTAATGAAGAAAAATGGCTAAAAAAATGGTGTTTTTCATATCTTGGCCAAATGATGCAAAATTATAGGTCATTTTGAATGGAAAAGGCATTTTAAAAACATTGGCTAAAGTGGAATTTTGAGCTTAGGTCATACTTTGTGAGTTATCCATGGTTGCTTGAATTGAAAGTAACATAATCCAAATTGAAAGGGAAAAGTGTAAGGGAAATTTCTCCAATGTTCTAGGAGGTTCTAATGCAACCTATATATTCATGCAAGCTGATTCATGCAAGGGTTGGTGCTCCCATTTGTCAAAAATCTCCATTTTCATCCATTTTCTCATTCTTGCATAAGCTACTCAAACTCTTACAAATCTCTCAAAACTCTCACATCTTTGGATTGAATCATCATCATCATCATTCAAACCCTAGGATTCACATCAAGAAGTGGTTGAATTGATCAAGGATTATACCCATTATCTTCTTCACTCCAAGTTGCATTTTCATCAAAAATCCATTGAAACTTCATCCATCATTCTGATTTCTGTCACTATCATCATCCACTATCATCATGGAGTAATTGGCACAAGAGATTGGAGAGAATTCGTGGCTGTGTGAAGAGATTCAATTTGAAACTCCAACTTGCATGAAGGATGGAATAGAATGATTCACAAGGATTAAGCACAAATCATTGCAAACAGAAGCATACTCATTCATTGGAGATCATTTTCAGCAAGTATCAAAGGTTGAATTGAGGTCTAGCTACCATCACCATCATCAAGTGCAAGGTATGTAAACTTCTTCGAATCTCACTATTCTGGCTGGTAGAGATCATGTGGTTAGGATAATATTGTTTAGAAACCCTAGGGGATTGATTCTTGAAGTTTAGGGATAGCTTCGTGGAGATCCATGACAGGTTGCCATTTCTGTTAGCTTCAAGAATAAGCTGTGTACTGGACCATAATTAATATAATGATGCATAGAATAATGAGGGAAGTATGTAGATGATCTGTGGATCATCAGGTTGGAGTTCTGGCAAAAGTGACAACAGGCATGCATGGTGTACCCTGAGTTTCGTGCCCTCTGTTTGGAGTTTGCAATGAGAGTTAGTGAAAACTAGGATTAGACATGGATTCCTTGGGTTTTATAGAGTATTTTAGGGCTTGGAATTTTTAATTTTCATCAAGAAAGCATGGAGAACGATTGGAGGGAATTTTCGTGCATGGAGTTCATGCCTGAAACCCTAAACGGAGGGAGGAAGAAGACGACTCACAGGCCCTTGGATCTGGAGGAGAGGATTGACTTGACCAGGAATCGAACGGCCCACGTTTGATCTGAGTTTTGGTGGGAGAATTCAAAAATTGAAACGCAGCGTTTCATTAATTGGGGGGATTGGGCTCAGAGAGCTATTCGCACCCCCCAATTTAACAAGCCCAATGCGCTGAACGTGTTTTCCTTACTTTTCTCACCCCCTTTCTTTAATTCCTAATATTTTCTTTTTATTTCTTTATATTTTTCATGCATCTTATAAAATTCATAATAAATAGCAAAATCATCATTTTTAATTCATTCTTTTTGCATATTTTTCTTTAGGATGTCTAGAAAGTTATAAAAAATAAAAATGGCATTTTATTTTTTATTTGATATTTTTCCCATATTTTCTAAATAAATAACATTTTAAATGGTTTCATTTCATACATGATTTTGTTAATTTTTGTTCTATTAGATACTTTCATATTTTTCATCCATTCTTTTTAGGTTGTTTAGGTTAGACATTGAACTTGTAGATACAATTTAGTTCCCATTTTTAGAAATTAATTTTAGGTGCTTAATGTAGGCTTGAACAACATGGATAAAACTAGGGTTTTAAGTGATGACTTAGGAGATTTGATTCTTTTCCCTTAGGACTTAGGGTTTGAATAGTTTAGTTATGGGACTATAGGGGCTATGGGTAGTTATTAGATCCCTTAGAAAAAGTCAGGATTCCCCTACTGCTATTACTGTATTGTATATATCTGATTGACTGGTGTGGTATGCCCTATGGGGATTATTGCTGGTTTGTGTGGGTATTGGGATTGTCTGGGGACTTGGGAGAGCTGAGGACTTGAGGAGATGAAAGCCATTGGAGATCCAGAGATTGAAGTTCAACTTCCAGAGTTGAAGAGAAGATTCTTGCTAGCAGACGCTGAGGAGACTAGGGTTTAGGAGCTAGGCAGAGCTCTAGGTTAGAAAGTTTGTTTCTCAAACATGGATTGCCTTGTCTGCATCCATTCTTCTCTGTGATTCAGAGTCTCTCTAAGAAACTCACCCCCTTCCTTTGGAAGGCTTGGTGATAGTGTCTAAGAGATAGAACTCTTGAGAGAAAATGTCTTTTGTGTTAGAAGCAGTCTGTTCACCACCCTTGGTAGTCAACTGATTGCTTAACACCCAATTCACTGTTGTGACTGATTCCTCATCCTGGAGGTTTGAACTTGAAGAAAAGCCATGGCAGATGGAAGACTGATGATCAAAGCCCTTGCCTGAAGGCCATGAAGATGGAGATTGGTGCTTGTTGAAGCCTGTAACTGATTGGAGATTACTTGAAGCCAGATATTGATCCAGAGCTGCTGATGCTGTTTATTTTGCTGTTGTATTTCATTTCTGATGTATTGATTGGTTTTCTGGACTGTATTGTTTGCTGTTTACCCTGTTGGGTTGAAAGTGAAGTCTGTTCACTTTTGCCTATTGTTTTCTAGGTTCGAGGTTGAGTGGGACTCCCTTGCCTCGCTTGTATTGTTGCATCCATGCATTTTACTGCTTTACTGTATATACCTGATATTGTTCCTGTTTCTGCCTATCCCTTAGGATCTCTGTTTCTCTCTGTGCAGGAGAGGAGCATGATAGACACTAGGTCTTAACCCATGCATGATAACATTAGGTTAGTTTGATTCCCTTCGCAACCGTAGGTTAGAGTTCTGTCTCTTCTTTCTCAAAGCAAACAGAAAAACACCATAAAGATTTCAAACACAATAAAAGACACTTCTTCCGTAAAAGAATGTGAACTCATCAAAGCGTCATTTTTGTCCGCTGGGACTGTTGATCAGAAAACCTTTTCAGAAGGAATAAAATCAACCAAGACAAGCTTGTGTCGTACGTGGCCCGAACTACGTTTGCTCTGATCTTTCATGCTGTATGAAAGTACGTAGGCATAGGATGCGATATCCTAGCGAGCAACCTTCCCCTCCTTTCCCGTAGGTAGGCGAACTACGTTGACTCTGATTTCTCGTTCCAGGCGAGAATACGTAGGCATAAAGTGCGATACTTTGCCGAGTCATTTTTATTTTCATTCTCTTTTCTTTTTAACCCCTGACCGTTAGAGCAGATAGAATAACAATCCATACCCGAAAACAAGCGTGGATCCCGTCGAGTATGACGGACGTGAGGGGTGCTAATACCTTCCCCTTGCGTAACCGACTCCCGAATCCAGGTTTTGGTTGCGACGACCATGCCTTTCCCGTGTTGTGCGAGGTTTACTCTGAGCGTTTCCTTTCCCTCCCGTGGGATAAATAACGCGCGGTGGCGACTCTTCTGTTCAGCCGGCGCCGATTTTCGCAGTAGCGACAGCTGGCGACTCTGCTGGGGATCCAACGTCCCCTGGCTGCTAAGGACTGCGATAGTTCTTATGCATTTGGGATCCAACGTCCCTTAAGAGAGTCAATCCTAACGCTTGTTTTCCCGTCGAGGATTTTGTATGGATTTATATTTCTGACCTTTACTTTCAGCTTTTTATATATGGATTATTATTGCTGTATCTTGGGGTGTGACGGGTGTTCTGATATTGAGTGAGAAGCCGGACCTGGGCTTGAGTGCACCTAGAATTAGAGTAGAGATTAGTTGGCGCTCGCTTGCTTTGCTTGCTTTGGTGTCCCGCGAAATCTACACTCAGACGAGGTTCCTCTGGTTGGCCTCCTGCCCCTTCCTTTGGTTGGCGTGGGTTGCTGGTTAGTTGAATTGTCGACTCTGGGGACCGATCATTTGGAAGTTGGCTAAGTGAGGCCTCTTCAGGATTTGATGATGCCACTCCTTCTGGGAATCGTATCATCGACCCTGAAAGTCTGTGACGCCGACGACCGCATAGGATGCCATACCTTTGTCAGTTACTAGGACATCCACCTGTGAGAGGGTTTGGGGATATGCAGGTAACTAGACCTTCAGATACCGGTTATTTCTTGATCAGAGATCCTGGGTATTTATGGAGAGTTCTGAGGTCTGTCAGAGACCAGTTGGAGATGTGATTTGAGGTCTGTCAGAGACCAGTAGGAGATGTGATTTGAGGTCTGCCAGAGACCGGTTGGAGATATGATTTGAGGTCTGGCGGAGACCATTCGAGGTTGTGATTATGGGGTCTATCAGAGACCAGTATCAGAGCTTTGTGTTAGGTCTATCTGAGACCAGGGTTTGAGGACTTCTAGAGAATCTATCTGAGACTTCTTGATATGGTCCAGGCTATTCAGCTACAGCTTTGGTCCCTGTTGCATGTTACTTGCATTGCATTACTGCATATCCATTACCATTTGCATTTCACTAACGTGTGTCTGTGCTGCAGGTGCATTTGCATTTCCCTAGTTCTAGTGCCCAGACTTCTGAGTGTTTGATCATGACTAGCTTAAGGAGAACGGTTGCGTACAAATTGCCTACGCCTGATATTGTTCCTCTACTTGGGTTGATCTCTCTTGCTGATGAGGGTGTTCGTAGGAGCTTCCGGAGGAGCTATGGTAGACTACTGAGATTGGTGTGTAAACCTGCAGAGATAGAGTTAGATGGGTTGTATACTTTGATGCAATTCTACGACCCTGCTTTGAGGTGCTTTACGTTCTCTGACTTTATTATGGGACCAACCCTGGAGGAATACGCTGAGTATGTTGAGCTGCCCGTGCAGAACCAGGTTCTATTCATTCATTATGACGCCAAGCCCAAGCCGGAGGATTTGGCAAAAGCCTTGCATATTGATGCTTCTGAACTTGTGACTACTGTTTCCCGTGGAGTTCCAGGCTTCTCACTCCAATTCTTAGTTGGTAAAGCCCAAGAGTATGCCAAGAGCGGGTGCTGGGTTGCTTTTAACGCTGTGTTGGCTTTGTGCATTTATGGCATAGTTTTGTTCCCCAATATACCGGATTTTGTGGACTTCGATGCTTTCTACTTGTTTGCCGCTGGTAATCCTGTACCTACCTTACTCGGAGATTTCTACCACTCACTGCATTATAAGAATGAGAGGGGCAGAGGGAAGAATGTTCATCTTTGTGTACCCTTGTTGAGTATGTGGTTTGAGAGCCACCTTCCTAAGAGACGATCTGTCGCAGAGACTACAGTCCCCGTTGGTTGGTCAGAGCGCCTGATGAGGCTATATTCCGAAGACGTTGTGTGGTTTGATCGAGACCTGTTAGGATCTGAGCTCATCTTCAGTTGTTCTGGGTACCCTAATGTGCCGCTGATAGGAAGAAAAGGGTGTATCAATTACAACCCTTCTCTATTCATTCGTCAGTTCGGATATGCACTGAAGAATCCACCTCAGGAGGAAGAAGTACAGGAATCTCTGTACTTCACCGGAGACGTGAAGGGGGAGTTATTAGCCAAGTTGCAACATGCCTGGACACGTATTAACCGCAAAGGGAAGCCGTCGCTAGGGAAGAATGACTGTCAGGCCTATGACCCTTACAGGGTTTGGATCCGGGAGAGAGCTGGTCAGTTGGGGATGCCATTTCCAGATGCACCAATTCCTGCTCCCGTTCCGGCAGAAGAGCCAACCACTGTTTCTAAGGAAGCCTATGAGCAGGTTGTGAGGGAAAAGGAAGCCTTGATGAAGATCAACGAAGGGTTAGAGCAAGAGCTAGCTCAAGTACGCAGTGAGAAAAACAAGGCCGTATATGCTTTCCAACAACAAATCGAGCTGTTAAACAAGTTAGGGGCTGAGTTGACTGAGGAAAAGAAAAAGCGTAAACGTATGGGGCAAGAGTTCAGAAGCTCCCATGACATGTTGGAAGCCAAAAAGAAGGCGCTTGACGCAGCACACCGAGAAATTTCCTCTTGCAATAAGACTTGGAATGCTACTCTCACCAACAATAAGAAGAGGGAAGATAAGTTGAAGCAGCAAATCTCCGACCTCGAAGAAAAGTTGAAGTCTAGCATCAAGAAGTGTGAGGAAGAAGTGATGACCCGGTATAGTGTCCAGCATGCACTGAACAAGGCAATCAAATGCAGAGATGAAGCGGTGTCTCAGAAGCGAAAGCTAGAAGATTGCTTCGGAGAAGCAACATGGGAAGAGACTGCTGAGGACGTGCGCCGTGTTCTTAAGAAGAGAAACCAACTTGTTGAAGGGCTGCTTGATCGACCAAGCCATCCAGAGACCAAGAAGTTGATAGAAGAGTACCAGACTTTTAGGAGGATTTGATCATTTCATGTAGTAATTTGTATGCTTTATTTGCATAGTGCTGACCATCACCAGGATTGTTGGTTGAGGTCATGCCTTCTTTGTACTCTCAGTGATGTTGTACCCTGGGCTTATTGATTTTCCCTGCAATATATGAGGCTTTCTATGGTTCAGCTCCGATATTCCTATTGTCAACACTGTCACTGCACTGGCACCTTCACACTAGAACTGGGGGAATGAATTTCCCTAATGCACAGACACATTGCATTGCATTCATATTCATGTTGCATTACAGGTAATCTTTGAATAGTGTCTTATGTCCTGCTCATAACAGGTACTTTTCAGGATTGCAGATCAACACCCGCACCGCTATTCTACCCGCACCAACTGTCGAAGAATCATGGATCAAATGCAGAACGAGATGCAAGATGTGCGCGAGAAGCTCGCTCTCTTTATGCAGACCATGGAAGCTATTGCGAAAGGGCAGGAGAATTTGCAGGCCATGATCCAGCCTCTGTTGGCCCGAAACGCTGGTCATGGTAACGAGGATCATCAGTCCGTACGGGTCGATACTGTTCATGGAGACGGCACTCCCACGCTAGTGGCTCCACCTGTAGTCAATACACCCGCTGCTAATGTCAACAACGCTACCGCTGCTGTAAATGGTAACGTCGGAGTTGGGAATGAGACTGCTGTCCATAACGTTGGGCTGGGTGATGTCAATTTGGGTGACAATATGGGAGGCAACGGCTTTGTCAATGCTGGGTTCGGATTCAATGATCAGGGATTCGATAATGCGGGGAAGTATGGCTTTAATGCTCAAGGCTTTGGGCAGGATGGTTATGGTGCGGCCAATCAGGGTTACGGAGGTTTTGGAAATGGAAACGGCGCGGGGTTTATGGCTTTTGGTCCTGCTGGAGGTGTTCAAGGGTACGGCAACAGAGGCCGAGGTCCGGGGATGAATCAGGTCAGAGCGGGACGTAATAATGGATATGATGGGTATGGGGCTGGAAATGGTATGTGGCAAGAAGATCAGCAGGAGGACGCTTTCTCCGGAGGAGGCTTCGAAGGGCCGATGGATGACTCCCAGAAGATCAGAATGCTGGAAGAGCAGATGAGGGGAGTCCTAAACCAAAGTGCTGTGGGTTTGGACATGGCAACAATGGGCTTGGTACCTGGCTTGAGGGTGCCAATTAAATTCAAAGCTCCTGCGTTTGACAAGTACAAAGGGGACACATGTCCAAAAGTGCATGTACGAGCTTATTACAGAAAAATGTCTGCATACTCAACTGACGAAAGAATGCTAATGCATTTCTTTCAAGATAGTCTGTCGGGGCCTTCCCTAGAATGGTACATGGGGTTGGAGCCAACTGATATCAAGACATGGAAGCAACTAGCAGAGGCATTTGTAGCTCACTACAAGTATAACAGCGATTTGGCACCCAATCGGGTCCAGTTGGCGGGGCTGTCACAGAAGAAGGGGGAGAGCTTTAAAGAGTACGCGCAAAGGTGGCGCGATATGGCTGCCAGGGTCCGTCCTCCGGTGGAAGATAAAGAAATGAATGACATGTTTGTCGGCACATTCACAGGTCTGTTTCATGATATGCTGTTTCACACGTCTCTGGCCAGTTTTTCAGACCTGATTCTGATGGGAGAAAAGATTGAACGTAATATTAAGCAAGGAAAGTTCCAAGTCGAGGAATCAACTGCATCTGGCAGTAATAGGAAAGCTTATGGTGGGCGTCGTCAGGGCGAGGCAAGTGCAGTATTTGGAGGCCGAGGCCAAGGCCGAGGCAGGGGACGAGGTCAATATCGTCAGCCGCAGCAGGTGGCGAGTGTTACTATCCCGTATCAACAACAACCACTCCAGCAACAACAACCGGTTCAGCAGCAGCCAATGCAACAGCAGCAGCAGCCTCAGCAGGGGGCACAGCAAGCTCAGCGAAGATTCCAGGGTAGTAAACCAAGAAGAGTGTTTGAGAAGCCTCCCTCAACCTATGCAGATTTGTTGCAGACATTGTTGGGTTTGAATCTGGTAGAGAAAAGAACTTTGGCACCAATAACGGGAGCTCCCCCGTTTGGTTACGATGCAAGCAGGCACTGCGAGTTTCATTCTGGGGCTCCGGGTCACGATATAGAAGGTTGCCATGCTTTTAAGCATGTTGTGCAGGATCTTTTAGACAATAAGACTATCAATTTCGGAACGGCAGGTCCGAATATAGTGCAGAAACCCATGCCTAATCACGGGGCAAACGCCATTCTAACTGAGGAAGGGTTGAATCTGATTATGAATGTCGAAGACTTGAAGACGCCGCTGAGCGAGATAAAGAGCCGACTGTTACAAGGAGGTGTTTACCCAGGATGTAACGAGTATTGCTTAGACTGTTGGACCCTAGCTGGGGGGTGTGAGGATTTGAAGAAAGGCATTCAGGCTTTAATTAATGAAGGCATATTGCAGTTTGACCAAGCAGCAACTGAAGAGCCCGCGGGGGCAGTAGCATGTGATCAGACTGATGTGGCCACGGTAACGATTCCTCGGAAGACGATCACTATTGCAGCACCAGCTCAGCGACCACCGATCACCATAACTAAGGCCGGGCCAATCCCGTACGAGAGCACAAAAGCAGTCCCATGGTCATATGGGTTGGAGGTATATTGTGACGGGATAAAAATTGATGTTAATAAGCAGCCAGCCGAGACTGTGGATAATGTTGTTGGGTCGGGAGGTATGACAAGGAGTGGTAGGATCTTTATATCCCCTGAAGTGGAGGCTGAAAGATTAGCAAAAGGAAAAGGGAAAGTGGTTGAAAATGTTCCGGTGCAGGCAAGTGACAAAGAGTCGGCAGCGAAAGACGTAGAAGAGTTCATGCGCTTGATTCGGAAAAGTGATTATAAGATTGTGGAGCATCTGCAGCAGACACCGTCCAAGATATCTATTCTGTCATTGTTGTTGTGTTCGGAAGCCCACAGAAATGCGTTGCTGAAAGTCCTGGATACTTCTTTTGTACCCCAAGACGTCTCCGTGAATCAGTTGGAAGGAGTGTTGGCACATGTGAATGCAGGCCACAGCTTGGGCTTTACCGATTTCGACTTGACTCCGAAAGGAAGAGATCATAATATGGCGCTGCACGTATCTGTCGAGTGTAGAGGATCAGTAATGTCGCACGTATTGGTTGACACCGGATCGTCTTTAAACGTGCTACCCAAGAAGGCGATGATGAAGCTGGATGCTAGAGGAATTTTGTGTACGCCCAGTGATTTGGTAGTCAGAGCGTTTGACGGCACGCGGAGAACAGTCTTTGGATCGATCACATTGCCGCTACAGGTGGGGCCGGAAGTGTTTGCAACTGAGTTTTATATCATGGATATACAGCCTGCGTACAGCTGCTTGCTTGGAAGACCCTGGATTCATGGGGCAGGGGCAGTTACGTCCACCCTGCATCAGAAGTTAAAATATATGGTCGGAGACAGCGTAGTCACCGTGTGCGGAGAAGAGGACATCCTGGTCAGCCATCTGTCGTCATTTAAATATGTGGAGGTCGACGGAGAAATCCACGAAACACCCTGCCAGGCATTTGAAGGTTTGCGCATCAAGGACAAAGGTCCCGGGCCGAGCAAAGCGTCGGAGATAGCCGTCTCGTCGTATAAGGAAGCTCAAGCTCTAGTAGAAGCAGGAGAAGCAAAGGGCTGGGGCAAAGTGCTGGACATTCCTTTGAAGATGGACCGGTTCGGGCTGGGATACCAACCGTCGTCCTCAACTCCTTCCGTGGGGGCACCCCGTTTCAGAAAGCCCATCACCATCTCTGCCAGTGGAGTGTGCCACAAAACTGTCAATGCTGCTTCAGAGTCTGATGAAGGAGACAGCGACTGTGATATGGATGCTTGGATTCAGCCAAGCACGCCAGGACAAGGATTGTGCAACTGGTCTATTCAGGAGCTTGTTCCTGTGACTTTTAAACAGTAATGCTTTGCTTTATTAATTGTTGAATAATCTGATGTCTTGCTCGGGGCATCAGGATTTGCTTAGGGCTGTGTTGTTATGAACATTGCGTGTCAATCATTAAATAAATGGCGTTTTTCATGTGCAAATACTGTAATCCCTGTCTTTCTTGTTTTATATTTTTCAATAAAACGGCAACGTGGTTGTTCGCTTTATACGCATTTTGAAGCACTTAACCGTTCCTTTTGCAGGATAACATTTTCAGATGACATCCTTGAACCACCTATGACTCGTCCCGACTTCGAGCACCCGGTATTCCAGGCCGAAGAAGAGGTTGTCGAAGATGGCGACGTTCCTGAAGAACTGTCTTGGTTAGTGAAGCAAGAGGAAAGAGTCATTCTGCCTCACGACGAGGTCATCGAAATTATCAACTTCGGGTCGGAAGGGGTTGAGAAAAATATTCGTATTGGAGCCGCACTGCATAGTGATATCAAGCGAAGACTGGTTGAAATGCTCCGAGAGTATAATGATGTCTTCGCTTGGTCATATGAAGATATGCCGGGGCTCGATACAGACATGGTTGTGCATCGCCTGCCACTGAAAGAAGATTGCCCGCCGGTCAAACAAAAGCTTCGCAGAACTCGACCAGATATGGCAATAAAGATCAAAGAGGAAGTTCAAAAACAGTGGGACGCTGGTTTCCTGGCTGTGACAAAATATCCCTCATGGGTTGCCAACATCGTACCGGTGCCAAAGAAAGATGGCAAGGTTCGAATGTGCGTGGATTATCGAGATTTGAATAAAGCAAGCCCAAAAGACGATTTTCCACTTCCTCATATTGACGTGTTAGTTGATAATACTGCTCAGTACTCCGTATTCTCCTTCATGGATGGCTTTTCGGGCTACAATCAGATTAAAATGGCGCCAGAGGATATGGAGAAGACCACTTTCATAACGCCTTGGGGAACATTTTGCTACAAAGTGATGCCCTTTGGTTTGAAAAATGCTGGGGCAACATATCAGCGTGCGATGACGACTCTTTTCCATGACATGATGCATAAAGAGATCGAAGTTTATGTCGACGATATGATTGCCAAATCCCAGACGGAGGAAGAGCATCTGGTGAATCTGTTGAAGTTGTTTAAAAGGCTTAGGAAGTTCAGGCTGAGGCTGAACCCTAATAAATGCACCTTCGGGGTGAGATCGGGCAAGCTGCTGGGATTTATCGTAAGCGAAAGAGGGATAGAGGTCGATCCTGCTAAAATAAAAGCAATTCAAGAAATGCCGACGCCTAAAACAGAGAAAGAGGTGCGCGGGTTTTTAGGGAGATTGAACTACATCGCCCGGTTCATATCTCACCTAACGGCCACGTGTGAACCATTATTCAAGCTGTTGAAGAAAGATCAAGCTGTAACGTGGGACGAAAATTGTCAAAAGGCGTTCGATAAAATAAAGAAGTATTTGCAGGAACCTCCTATTCTGATACCCCCAGTGGCGGGCAGACCCTTGATCATGTATTTGACGGTTCTTGAGGGAAGCATGGGTTGTGTTCTCGGTCAGCATGACGAGACGGGGAGAAAAGAGCATGCAATCTATTACCTGGGTAAGAAATTTACAGACTGTGAATATCGATACTCAATGCTTGAGAAAACTTGTTGCGCGCTAGCTTGGGCCGCCAAGCGTTTGAGGCAGTACATGCTGAATCATACAACCATGCTCATCTCGAAGATGGATCCTATCAAATATGTATTTGAAAAGCAGGCGTTGTCGGGCAGAATTGCCCGTTGGCAGATGGTCTTGACTGAATATGATATTCAATACGTCTCGCAGAAGGCTATAAAGGGGAGTGTGCTGTCCGAGTATCTGGCGGAGCAGCCTATTGAAGAGTACCAATCGATGAGATTTGATTTTCCTGACGAGGATATCATGTATCTAAAGATGAAAGATTGTGAAGAGCCGTTGCCAGACGAGGGACCAGAGTTGGGTTCTAAATGGAAGATGATATTTGACGGAGCTGTGAATGCTTATGGTAGTGGAATAGGGGCAATCATCACCACGCCACACGGGTCGCACATCCCGTTTACTGCCCGACTGACTTTTGCTGTTACCAATAATGAGGCCGAATACGAAGCTTGTATAATGGGGCTTGAAGAAGCCATTGATTTGCGAATCAAACATCTGGACGTATACGGAGACTCAGCTCTGGTGGTGAATCAGATCAAAGGGGAATGGGAGACACGTCAGCCCAATTTGATACATTACATGAATTATGCAAGGAGATTGTTGCCTTTCTTCGACAAGGTTGAATTGCATCACGTACCGCGGGCAGAAAATCAAATGGCTGACGCCCTGGCCACTTTGTCTTCCATGTACAAAGTCAACTTCTGGAATGAGGCTCCTCGAATCATTATCTCTCGGCTTGACAGGCCAGCTTATGTATTTGCTATTGATGAAGCATCTGATGACAAACCATGGTATTTTGATATCCTTAATTTCCTGAAGAATAAAGAGTATCCGGCTGGGGCATCCAGTCAAGATCAGAAGACTCTCAGGAGATTAGCGGGTAATTTCTACTTGAATCCGGATGGTGTCTTATACAGAAGGAACCACGATTTGGTGCTGTTGCGTTGTGTAGACGAAAAAGAGGCAAAGCTTCTCATGGAGGAAATTCACGAAGGTACCTTTGGCACGCATGCTGGTGGACATGCTATGACGAGAAAACTGCTGCGGGCAGGTTATTTTTGGCTGACCATGGAAACTGATTGTTTCAAGTTTGCGAGGAAGTGTCACAAGTGCCAAATCTATGCTGATAAGATCCATGTGCCTCCAAGTCCTCTGAATGTAATGTCATCGCCATGGCCATTCTCTATGTGGGGAATCGATATGATTGGAAAGATCGAGCCGACAGCTTCTAACGGGCATCGGTTCATCCTAGTAGCAATCGATTATTTCACCAAGTGGGTGGAAGCGGCGTCTTATGCGAATGTAATGAAGCAAGTGGTGGCCAGATTCATCAAAAGAGATATCATTTGCCGATATGGGATTCCTGAGCGGATAATCACGGACAACGGTTCAAACCTGAACAACAAAATGATGAAGGAGCTCTGTCAGAATTTCAAGATCGAACATCACAACTCCTCCCCTTACCGACCCAAGATGAATGGCGCTGTAGAGGCGGCCAATAAGAATATCAAGAAGATTGTTCAGAAAATGGTCGTGACCTATAAGGATTGGCATGAGATGCTACCTTTTGCTCTGCACGGTTATCGTACGACGGTACGCACATCAACCGGGGCAACTCCGTTCTCGTTGGTATACGGAATGGAAGCGGTGCTACCATTAGAAGTCGAGATCCCTTCTCTGAGGGTGTTGCGAGACGTTCAGCTGGACGAGGCAGAATGGGTGAAAGACAGGTTGAACCAATTGAGTTTGATGGATGAGAAGAGGCTAGCTTCTCTAGCATACGGTCGTTTGTACCAGAGCCGAATGAAGAAAGCGTACGACAAGAAGATACATCCGCGAAGCTTTCAGACGGGCGACCTTGTGCTGAAAAGGATTCTCCCGCCGCAAGCAGATCACAGGGGCAAGTGGACCCCCAACTACGAAGGGGCATACGTTGTCAGGAAAGTATTTTCAGGAGGAGCGTTGTTGTTGTCCACTATGGACGGTGAAGACTTTACGTCACCTGTGAATTCGGACGCAGTTAAAAAATACTTTGCTTAAGATAGACCCGCTGGACAGAAAAAGAGAGTCCAGGCAAAAATGGGGCATCCTGGCGAACCAAAAACAGAATGAAAGGTTCGGGCAAAAATTAGGGATAAAATTGAAAAAATGCACACCCGCGAAGTTGAAAACCTACACTGGGCGGCTTCGGCAAAAAAGGGTATCCCGGTGAACTGAAAACCCGTAAAGGGCGGTTCACGCAAAAGTTAGGGATTTGAAAAGCAAATGACTGCGGTCCGAATTTGATAATTGCAATAAGCATCAATGCGGGAGAATACATCTGAGGAGCCAGTTATCTGATACAATCTCTTCAGGAGTGGGGATACCGGGAAAGCGTTAGGGTCGGGCGAGTCATGGGAGGATCAGTTCGTGGTGTTCATCTGCATCCCGTTGCCGACATGTGTACAAATTTAAGTTGTCAATGTTTATGCTTCTTGTGCATACTTGTATACTTGTATATTTGCTTTGTGTAGCTTCCTCATTTCAGGAGTTATATCCCGTGTACAAAACTCCGCCCATTCAGGGGCCCGATCAATAAAATACGTTATTCAGTACTTGACAATGTTCTTTACTGTTTTGTGCATGATTAACGCCTAAGTTTGATGAAACTAGCATGAGTATAACGTCGCTGGCCCTTGCCAACAGTTGCTAAAGCTTTGAATTAACTGAAAATAACGTCACTAACCTGAATTGATTTGGTTGCACAGGCTGGTCTTGTCTTGTGTGTGTTGTTGCAGGTTTCATAACCATACGAGGAAGGGGATCAAAAGATTGCAATAACGAAAGACTCAACCTTCCCGCAGGTCATGCAGGTTCTTCCTGAAGAAGGATCGAACTCTCCAGCTAGTCGTAGCTTGTGCAAAAAAAGGATTGACGATTCCAAGATCGTAAGGTTGTATTCAGACAGGTTCATCTTTCCCCGCAGGGTCATTCACTCTCCCCCAGCGGAGTTAGTGGATTTCCCCCAGAGAGAATAGTCCCACCCCAGCGGAGTTCTCTCTTTTTGGCAAATGTTTTTTCCTCCCAGTGGAACTCGAAGATCAAAGATTCTCCCCGGCAGAGTTGGTGGTGGGTCCTGTCATTTATTTTGTCGTGGATACTGTGTAATATCAGTTCAATCTCCAGCAGAAAGTCCGATCATACCGTGCATAGCTGCTACTCCCCAGCAGGGGGTTATCTCAACAAGGTGTCCGGTTTAAGTTCCTAATTTCCCAGCTGAGTCGACTTCACCCTTCCAGCATTTATTTTGCCGGAATAATTTTGTAGCATCTGGCTATCCCCGGCGGAGTCGGCATTACCTTCAGCATTTATTTTGCTGAAGCAGTTTCTGTACTACAGCAGTTCAGGTAGAGGGAGCTCTTGCTCAAATGAACTACCAAATATTCAAGATCTCGGCATGGGACATCCAATGATAATGTCAGTTTCGGCTGTATTCCCCACAGAGTTACCAGGATAAGTTTCTCTTTATTTCCAAGCAGAGTTATTTGTCATCAAGGGGTTCCATGAATCAAAATTTCAGAGACCACCACCGGTCGTCAGAGCAGGCATCCGGTATTTTGGTTCCCAGATATCCCCAGTAGAGTCTGCCTCAAAGTCGCTGTCGCGTCGGTGCTAAGAAGTTTGTGGGTGAGGATCAATGGAGAACTAAGTCCTGACGTGGGCAATTTATCCCTATAGTGACGGGATTTCTTCAGAAGTGGGTATCCTAACGTGGACAGATTTATTCCCCGGATTAATGAGATGTGGTAGTCCTAAAGTGGACAGAATCGGGTTCTCGGAATTGGTGGAATGTGGAGTCATGACGTTGACAAAACTGATTACTCTTTGTGTTGGTGTCCTGACGTGGACCATTTACTCTCAGCAGTTATCTTTCTTCGTGTTGGCGAAGCATGGGTCCTAACGTGGACAGATCAGACGAAGGTGTGAGTCCTGATGCGGACGAGTTTGGCTTTCTCAACAGAGGAGATGGGAGTCCTGACGTGGACAAGTTTTATTTCCCCAGCGGGTCGAAGATGCCTGAGTCCTGACATGGACAAATCAAGACGAAAGATGGGAGTCCTTACATGGACAAATCAGAAAAATGGTTCCTTAACGGGGAAAGGAGATCGTGTTCCTTACGTGGAAAAGATTGAGTCCTTACGCGGACACATAGGAGGAGGATTCCTTACGTGGAAAGAGCGGAGTCCTTACGTGGACAAATTAAGATGGCATTCCTTACGTGGAAAAATGTAGTCATGACGCGGACAAATCGGAAAGAGTTGGTTTCCTTACGTGGAGAGATTGGGGTCCTTACGTGGACGGATTCAAGAAAAGTTGATTCCTGACGTGGAAGAATGATGTACTCCTTACGTGGAAAGGTGAGTCCTAACGTGGACAGGTTCAGAACCAAAGTTGTATTCCTTACGCGGAAAGATTGGAGTCCTGACGCAGACATATCGAGTTGTACTGGAGTCCTTACGTGGACAGATTGATACGGTTCTCCTTACGTGGAAAAAGAAGATTGCATCCTGACGTGGAAAGATGGAAAGTTTAGTCCTGACGTGGACAGACGCAGAAGAGATGATTCCTTACGTGGATGGTGTTATTCCTAACGTGGAAGAGTCTATTCCTAACGTGGACGATTTATTGGAATATCCCCCAGCGGAGTTGCCGAGATTTTTCTGGGTTAACAGCAAGTGGAGTCCTAACGTGGACAGGTTCTAGTTGAGATTTCTTCGTATTGATGACAGACAGAGTCCTAATGTGGACAAGCAAGCAATCTGTTATCCCCAGCGTGGTCGTTACGAGATCAGTGAGCGGCTGCAAACAGTCAGATCCAGGCAGTGGATGTCGTTACCCAAACAGGGGTGCAGTTTATTTCTGCGGTTGGCAAATTTCCGGGTTTCTTAGTATTCAACCGTCTCGTACCTCGAATGTTTGAAGGCCGTTCGCTCTTCACCCAATCGGGTCCAAGTCGCTTGAATAGGGGCAGCTGTTGCACCCTAAAATTTGCTCAACCTTATTCACTTGGTTTATGTTTCAATATCATTAGCATCTGCATATAGAGTCATGTACATAGTCTAACCATCTGCATAGCATAAGCATAGCAAGTCATCCAACAGGGGACCAATCATTATTCTCATCTCTAGAGGCCTATCAAGAGGTTATTATCCTAATTCTATCCCATTCAAGTCATCAGAAAAGAATTTGAGAGCAGAGAGTTCAGCAGATCAAGCCTTGAGTCTATCCCCTATCTGAGGGTATCTGAGGGTCAACAAGGGGGTTGTGAGCTGTAAATGTAAGGCATGGAGAGCATATAGACATCATGAGAGGACTTAGAAAGTCATTTGGAGAAGAAAACAAGTTGTTGATATGATCACAAGAATTGCAGTTAAAGACAGTCAACTAGGGTTTCATCTGGGTCAACCCTAGGTCAACCCTAGGTCCACTGACTGATTGAAGGGCATAAAGGGTTATTGGAGAGATGTGGGGTTCATCATTTGACATGGAGAGTAAGAATATGTTGTCATGCTAAGAAGAAATCAAGAGAAATCAAGGAGAAGAGGAGTTTCTAAATTAGGGTTTCTATGTAAAATCCCCTAGTTTAGGTCAAATTTCCAAGCAAGATAAGTCAAAATGCAAGCTTCAAATGGATCCTTGGCCAACATGAAACTTGTAGAGGATCTCAAGACCTTTAATTTGAGTGGTGGAAGACATCAAGGAGATTTATAGAACTCAAGTTATGGTCCTTGCAAGTTACAGGTCATCTGAGGTATCTGAAATTTTGTCTGTGAAAGTGACTTGACTTCCAAGCTATTTTTAACCCTCAAGGAGATTTCAAATGAATTTCTGGTCAACATAAGAATTGTTCCTCATTGTCTTAGCTTTCTAGAATGGTATATTATGCCTTCATATGATGTGTGGAACTCAACTTGTGGTCTTGGCAAGCAAAGGGTATTTTGGTCATTTGTGAATTACAGGTCATTTTAACCTATGTCCAAAACTCATACAAGGAGGCCTCAAATGGAAAAACTTACAACATAAAACTTGCTCCAAATGACATTTGGAGTCTAGAAAAGTGACCATGAGAGATTGGAAAAGTCCATAGCACAAGGTTTCAAAATTGGTGAATTTAATGAAGAAAATGGCTAAAAAAAATGGTGTTTTTTATATCTTGGCCAAATGATGCAAAATTATAGGTCATTTTGAATGGAAAAGGCATTTTAAAAACATTGGCTAAAGTGGAATTTTGAGCTTAGGTCATACTTTGTGAGTTATCCATGGTTGCTTGAATTGAAAGTAACATAATCCAAATTGAAAGGGAAAAGTGTAAGGGAAATTTCTCCAATGTTCTAGGAGGTTCTAATGCAACCTATATATTCATGCAAGCTGATTCATGCAAGGGTTGGTGCTCCCATTTGTCAAAAATCTCCATTTTCATCCATTTTCTCATTCTTGCATAAGCTACTCAAACTCTTACAAATCTCTCAAAACTCTCACATCTTTGGATTGAATCATCATCATCATCATTCAAACCCTAGGATTCACATCAAGAAGTGGTTGAATTGATCAAGGATTATACCCATTATCTTCTTCACTCCAAGTTGCATTTTCATCAAAAATCCATTGAAACTTCATCCATCATTCTGATTTCTGTCACTATCATCATCCACTATCATCATGGAGTAATTGGCACAAGAGATTGGAGAGAATTCGTGGCTGTGTGAAGAGATTCAATTTGAAACTCCAACTTGCATGAAGGATGGAATAGAATGATTCACAAGGATTAAGCACAAATCATTGCAAACAGAAGCATACTCATTCATTGGAGATCATTTTCAGCAAGTATCAAAGGTTGAATTGAGGTCTAGCTACCATCACCATCATCAAGTGCAAGGTATGTAAACTTCTTCGAATCTCACTATTCTGGCTGGTAGAGATCATGTGGTTAGGATAATATTGTTTAGAAACCCTAGGGGATTGATTCTTGAAGTTTAGGGATAGCTTCGTGGAGATCCATGACAGGTTGCCATTTCTGTTAGCTTCAAGAATAAGCTGTGTACTGGACCATAATTAATATAATGATGCATAGAATAATGAGGGAAGTATGTAGATGATCTGTGGATCATTAGGTTGGAGTTCTGGCAAAAGTGACAACAGGCATGCATGGTGTACCCTGAGTTTCGTGCCCTCTGTTTGGAGTTTGCAATGAGAGTTAGTGAAAACTAGGATTAGACATGGATTCCTTGGGTTTTATAGAGTATTTTAGGGCTTGGAATTTTTAATTTTCATCAAGAAAGCATGGAGAACGATTGGAGGGAATTTTCGTGCATGGAGTTCATGCCTGAAACCCTAAACGGAGGGAGGAAGAAGACGACTCACAGGCCCTTGGATCTGGAGGAGAGGATTGACTTGACCAGGAATCGAACGGCCCACGTTTGATCTGAGTTTTGGTGGGAGAATTCAAAAATTGAAACGCAGCGTTTCATTAATTGGGGGGATTGGGCTCAGAGAGCTATTCGCACCCCCCAATTTAACAAGCCCAATGCGCTGAACGTGTTTTCCTTACTTTTCTCACCCCCTTTCTTTAATTCCTAATATTTTCTTTTTATTTCTTTATATTTTTCATGCATCTTATAAAATTCATAATAAATAGCAAAATCATCATTTTTAATTCATTCTTTTTGCATATTTTTCTTTAGGATGTCTAGAAAATTATAAAAAATAAAAATGGCATTTTATTTTTTATTTGATATTTTTCCCATATTTTCTAAATAAATAACATTTTAAATGGTTTCATTTCATACATGATTTTGTTAATTTTTGTTCTATTAGATACTTTCATATTTTTCATCCATTCTTTTTAGGTTGTTTAGGTTAGACATTGAACTTGTAGATACAATTTAGTTCCCATTTTTAGAAATTAATTTTAGGTGCTTAATGTAGGCTTGAACAACATGGATAAAACTAGGGTTTTAAGTGATGACTTAGGAGATTTGATTCTTTTCCCTTAGGACTTAGGGTTTGAATAGTTTAGTTATGGGACTATAGGGGCTATGGGTAGTTATTAGATCCCTTAGAAAAAGTCAGGATTCCCCTACTGCTATTACTGTATTGTATATATCTGATTGACTGGTGTGGTATGCCCTATGGGGATTATTGCTGGTTTGTGTGGGTATTGGGATTGTCTGGGGACTTGGGAGAGCTGAGGACTTGAGGAGATGAAAGCCATTGGAGATCCAGAGATTGAAGTTCAACTTCCAGAGTTGAAGAGAAGATTCTTGCTAGCAGACGCTGAGGAGACTAGGGTTTAGGAGCTAGGCAGAGCTCTAGGTTAGAAAGTTTGTTTCTCAAACATGGATTGCCTTGTCTGCATCCATTCTTCTCTGTGATTCAGAGTCTCTCTAAGACACTCACCCCCTTCCTTTGGAAGGCTTGGTGATAGTGTCTAAGAGATAGAACTCTTGAGAGAAAATGTCTTTTGTGTTAGAAGCAGTCTGTTCACCACCCTTGGTAGTCAACT
Source organism: Lathyrus sativus (assembly GCA_963859935.3). Lineage (NCBI taxonomy): Eukaryota > Viridiplantae > Streptophyta > Magnoliopsida > Fabales > Fabaceae > Lathyrus > Lathyrus sativus. Next base: position 216,690,379 of record OZ012741.1, read on the forward strand.
GATTGCTTAACACCCAATTCACTGTTGTGACTGATTCCTCATCCTGGAGGTTTGAACTTGAAGAAAAGCCATGGCAGATGGAAGACTGATGATCAAAGCCCTTGCCTGAAGGCCATGAAGATGGAGATTGGTGCTTGTTGAAGCCTGTAACTGATTGGAGATTACTTGAAGCCAGATATTGATCCAGAGCTGCTGATGCTGTTTATTTTGCTGTTGTATTTCATTTCTGATGTATTGATTGGTTTTCTGGACTGTATTGTTTGCTGTTTACCCTGTTGGGTTGAAAGTGAAGTCTGTTCACTTTTGCCTATTGTTTTCTAGGTTCGAGGTTGAGTGGGACTCCCTTGCCTCGCTTGTATTGTTGCATCCATGCATTTTACTGCTTTACTGTATATACCTGATATTGTTCCTGTTTCTGCCTATCCCTTAGGATCTCTGTTTCTCTCTGTGCAGGAGAGGAGCATGATAGACACTAGGTCTTAACCCATGCATGATAACATTAGGTTAGTTTGATTCCCTTCGCAACCGTAGGTTAGAGTTCTGTCTCTTCTTTCTCAAAGCAAACAGAAAAACACCATAAAGATTTCAAACACAATAAAAGACACTTCTTCTGTAAAAGAATGTGAACTCATCAAAGCGTCATTTTTGTCCGCTGGGACTGTTGATCAGAAAACCTTTTCAGAAGGAATAAAATCAACCAAGACAAGCTTGTGTCGTACGTGGCCCGAACTACGTTTGCTCTGATCTTTCATGCTGTATGAAAGTACGTAGGCATAGGATGCGATATCCTAGCGAGCAACCTTCCCCTCCTTTCCCGTAGGTAGGCGAACTACGTTGACTCTGATTTCTCGTTCCAGGCGAGAATACGTAGGCATAAAGTGCGATACTTTGCCGAGTCATTTTTATTTTCATTCTCTTTTCTTTTTAACCCCTGACCGTTAGAGCAGATAGAATAAAAATCCATACCCGAAAACAAGCGTGGATCCCGTCGAGTACGACGGACGTGAGGGGTGCTAATACCTTCCCCTTGCGTAACCGACTCCCGAATCCAGGTTTTGGTTGCGACGACCATGCCTTTCCCGTGTTGTGCGAGGTTTACTCTGAGCGTTTCCTTTCCCTCCCGTGGGATAAATAACGCGTGGTGGCGACTCTTCTGTTCAGCCGGCGCCGATTTTCGCAGTAGCGACACCCACTTTTGATTTTCCAGCTCTACTAAAGTATCAACGAATTGATAATTTTGTCTCCGATAATGGTCAGTGTTACCCTAATTTGGTAAAATCGTTTATGAACAATTTATCTATTAATCTGAATGAGGCTAGACAACACATGCTTATCACTATTGTTAGAGACATTGAGTTGAATGAAGATCTGTCAAATATTGCCGTTACGCTCAAGATTCCATATACTGGCTATTTTCTCTGGAAAGGTGTAAATCATAGAGAAGGACCATGGGCTCAATATGACAAGATGGAATACTACTACAATATTTGCAGGTTTCCTAGAGAGGTTGTAATAGCTGGACAATGGACGGCTCGTACCTTAAGCTACGTTAAGAATTTTATAGTAAATGACTGAATGCTCCATTACATCATCTGCTATGTCCTGCTTCCAAAAGATTCCAATCATTCTTAGATTAATGATCTTGGGATGCAAGTGTTGTTTTCCATAAGGAACAAGATCAAAGTTAATTGGATATTAACAATGATGTACCATCTTCAACAGCAGCTTACACTATCTACCCGACTCCCGTATGGTCGCCTTATCTCTGGCATTTTGGAGTTAACGGATTTGGATCTTAACAGGGAACCATCTATTGCCATGAAACCGACATCAAATGAGATTAATTAGATAACCATTATAAAAAACAGCGGTATTGTGAAAAGCAACGATGGAACATACAAGTATGAAGACGGGTCATCTACCTCCAATCATCCATTCCCAATCCTGGAAGGCGGCATTACCAACGAGTTTCTCTATATCATAATGATGAATCAACACCGAGAAACTACCCGGGCCATCAACTCTCTTCGAAGACTTGTCTTAAGTTCTCAAAACCAAAATGCCGGAAATGATGAAAATGAGGACGGAAGTGAAGAAGAAGAGGATGGAAGCAAGGAAATGTTGGATGATGATAACTAAAGCACTTGTTTATGCTCTTTATTCTTGTTCTAGAAATTGTCTAAGTTTTTGTTTTTTGTTTCGTATCCGTGACTGTACCGTACTATGTGCGTGTGTTAACGTATCGTAAAACAAAGTTTTGTTTGGTATATTAAGTATATGTGTTATATTTATTCTATGTGTGTATGGATGTTTACTTTCATTATCGTATGCTCCTCTTCCTTTTTGCTAATGCCAAAGGGGGAGAAGGATTGGTCTCTCTAATGTTTCCTTGTGCAGAAAAGTTATACCTCTTGTATTAAGGGGGAGCCTTAACTTAGGGGGAGAAACAAGTGTAGAGAAACCAAGTATAAAATCAAGCTTTCAAAGATTGGTTGTCATCATCAAAAAGGGGGAGATTGTAGAAGCAAGCTTCAAGCACATTAAAGTTTTGATGAAGACAACAAGCTTTCTACACAACATGTATTGTCTACACAAAATGTATATGTAAAAAGCAAGAGATTCAAGTAAATATCAAGGATCAAGATATTGCTCTAGCATGAGACAATTGGATCAAAGCTTCACATACAAGTTTCAAGTGTTGAAGATGGAATATTGAACATCAACTCAAAGGTATACCAAATATCACTTAAAATACTTATACAAGTGTTCAAATATTCATCTCTCACCACACATATATCACAAGTATTTTTAAAACAGTTTTTAGTTGCTCACTCATTTTAAAATTAATTCTGTTTTGAAAATCTTTCGGTGTTAACCGATTAACCCTTTTGGTTAACCGGTTAACGGATTTCAAAATTAATTTTCTGGTGAAATACTTACAGTGTTAACCGACTAACCTATATGGTTAACCGATTAACACTGAAGCAGTAAGCAAAAATGGCAGCATTTCATGAAAATATGCATTGCTTTCTTTTTTATTTCTGATTGTTTTTTCTGCATAAAGTTACACCGCTCTGCAGAGGTATTTTGTACAATATAAATTGATACCAGATTTCAAATTTTAATTCACCTCCAAGAAACTTAATAATTAAAATCACTCATTCTCTTCATCCTTCAATTTTTCTAGAAGTGTTCACAAACAGTTTTTGAAAGAAGCTTTTTGAATAAATTTTCACACATTATCACAACTTCATTTCATTCCCTCTTAAAGAACACTTGTATATTTCCTTGAGTGATATTTGTTTCAAGGAGAAGATCGATCGTGAAGATTGATAGCATCATATTCTCAAGACATCAAAATTATTTCCTGATTTCTTTCTTTGTATTACCTTGTTGTCCAGGACTGTTGGAAACAAGTGAAGTGTTTGAAGAGGATTGTTCTTCCTACACTTTAGTTACCTATAGATTAGATAGTAGGCTTCACCATTGGTGTGATTAGGCTTTGCAATCATTCTAAACTATAGTAAAATCTCTTTCGAGTCGAAAGTGAAGTGGAGTACTCTCGGAGTGTGAGGGGAACCACTATAAATTTCTTGTGTCTCTTTTTCTTTTCAGCACTTTAATTTCAAGTCCTTAACAAATTAACTGGAAAATAACCAAAAACCGAAAAAGATTGAAAATAATTTTTGAGAACCTAATTCACCCCTCTCTTAGGCGCATTTATAAGTTACACGATGAACCACTATATCCGTATCCAGTTCTGGCATATCCTGTAATGACCAGGTGAAGACGTTTTTGTACTCTCGAAGCATCTCAACCAATCTTTTATTGACATCGTCTTCTAAGGCAGCCCCTATCTTGACCTCCTTCTTGTCTTCCTCTGTACCCAAGTTGACAACTTCAATCTCTTCTTGATAAAGCAAAATGACCTTCTCTTCTGGCCTCAATAGTCTAGCGAGCTATTCAGGAAGATCTTCGTCCTCCTCAATCTCTTCCTCGACTTGAAAGATCAGATTGTCAAAGTCATATCGAGTCATAGACGAAATCGGTGGTATTTGCGATGTGAAACCTGAATGATGATGATTATATGCTTAAAATGATATGTAAACAAGTACAAACCACATTGTCGTTTTATTGTTAAAAAACAAAAACAGAAAAGTAAGGATCAAAACATTTGAGTGCAAAAAGACGCCTTTTGATTAATGATAAAAGCAATTGTTCAAACATAAACAAGATAAGGCCCTACAAATGAAAACCAACTACGTCCTGGGCGGAAAGCAAGGCCACACATAATCAGAAAACAAATAATTACTCTTCAAAGGTCACTTGGACGACCTCTTCAATAGTCCAATTGCTCAGGCTTTGGCCGGGAACACATGGCTGGATCCATACGTCCATGTCACAATCATTATCCCCCTCGTCTTCAGATACATCATTGATCCGTTCGAAGATAACCCCACCAATTGTAAACTGAACCGGTCCTCTATAACATGGAGCATTCTGTGAGGAAGAAGATGGCGGGCTATACCCCAATCCGAACTTATCCTGCTTGTTGGGGATACTAAGCATTTGACCCCACCCTTGGGAGGAACCTGACTCCACCACCGCACGCGCTTCTTTGAAAGAAGACATAGAAATCTTGGGAGTTCTGTCCACCATGTTGCACCCCAAAATTTTCCCAACCTTTTCTTTACTTGGTTCTGGTTTCATTTCATTGTTCTAGCATATTGCATTGCATAACATTTTGCATTTACAGGGGATCAAGTGTTTGTCTGTGTACCACCCAAGAGGAAAGTCTTTATTGGTTTCAAGCTCAAGTAAAGGCACTGGTACAAACCATCAGAAGACTGTCAAGGGGTCCATAAGGTTTTATCATTTGTGTGAGAATGAGGTAGTAGTTTGTTGAATAACTCAGAGGCTATAGTGATGTGGAATGGTCACTCGGTTCATCTAAACAATGCCTAGGCAAAAAGAGTTAGAATTAGGGTTTAAATTTTAATCGGGTTAAAACTTGTCTCTTAAAGCAAACTTGTTTCCATGGCCCTCCATATGTACTAAGGTGTTTGAGGATGAGAGTAGGACCATCAATTTTAATCAGAAGAACTTCAGTTGATCAGACAATTGAAAATCAGGAGGTTTGAAAAAAGTCAACTGCACAGTGAAAAAAGTCAACTCCTAACTTCTTGAGGTCAAGATCATGATCCTTAATTTCAATATGACCAATGGGTGGAATTTGATCAAGAAAATTCAAGGGAATCATGAAAAATCAAAGGTTGTTGAAAGTTGCCATTTTGGGAATTAGGGTTTTAGAAATATTCCATTTTTGGAAAGTTTTATGTTTGGAACAGCCATTTTCAAAGCCATTTTTCTTCATGATCAAGCTTTCAAATGAACCTTTTGCCAACATCAAAGTTGTTACTTGTATCTCAAGCTTTCTTTTGAGTACCAATTCATGATCATATGATATTTGGAGCTCAAGTTATGATCAATCAAAGTTGGAGATTTCAATGATTTCAAAAGTTGTTAAGTTTGGGCAGATTTTTGCACCACTTTGCAAGCCAATTTTCATCACCTTCTTGATGTCAAATGAAGCTTTGTCCCAAATGAAAGTTGTAGAGTGTGTTCCAATCTTTCCAAAGAGTACAAGAAGTCCTCAATTGGATTTGAGAAGCTCAAGTTATGGATGTGCAAATTTGGGAAAAAAATAAGCCAATTTCATAACTTATATTTTTTTCTAAGTTATTCATGAGCAGTTTGCTTGCCACGATTTTCAACCACGAATTTCATGATCTTCCAATACTTAAATCAAGATAACTCTAACATGAAATTTGTTCTACTCCATGCCCTCTTTCATTTGAGTCCAAGATCAAAGTAATTGGATTTGTGAGCACAAAGTTATCATTGATCAAAGTTGGTACATTGAACATTTTTGCCAAAGAATGAAAGGTGGTTCTTGTTGTTTTGCTTTGGCTCATCAGCCTTAACACTCTCCCATGCGCATGGGAGGCTGTGTTTGTTGCTACCAAGTTTTGCCAAAACCAGCATAATACCCTTATTTGCCATTTTGTTCATTTTCAAATAATTGCCCAAATGAGCTATGAGCCAAAATCAACACAGCCCAAGGTCTTCCCACACTGTTGCAAGGAAAACAACTGATGCAACAGCTGCAGCACCATTTCTGCATCCACCCTTGATTCAAAAAGTGACCATGGAGATGAAAATCTTTCCATTCACTTTATTGCCTTGGTCAAACCCTAAAAACCTGATTTTCCTTCAGTATTTAAGCTAAGCATCAGTCCACATAAACGCTAGCCACCACTTGTGCAAAAATCAGAAGAAGAGCTTTTGATATTTTCTCTCAAACTGCCCTAGAAAACCAGCTGTTTGTTTCAAAAGGGAAAGGAAACTTCAAAGCTTGGGAGAAGGAGAGATAACTTGCTGCTAGTTTTTGCTCAAGACAATCTTCAAGAGGTAAGCATTTCTTAACTCTCTATTTCATATGCATCTGTATCATTAAAACATGTTTGAGTTTGTTTATGTTCTTAGAGTTGGTTAACTTTCATTTGAAATGTTGATGTGTATTATGATGACAAGTCTGTGGTTTTGGAATGCAAATCTTGTTGTGTTTAATTTTTTTTGCAAGCTGTTTCCATGAGAAGTGTATACTGGGTTTATGGTTGGTTTGGCATTGTCATGACAAATTTTCCTCTATCCATGTGAATATTGTTTCATGTTTATGTTTTGCTGTCAAATACCATGTATGCTTGTTTTTGGATATCATGAGTTCAGTTGAGCATGTAACTGTGTAACTGCTCTTGTGAGGACATTGTATTGAACTCATGTGTTTTGCTGTCTTGTTCACTTTGGGATGAAGTTTGAGTTGGTTGGAAGAAGTAGGAAGGCTATCATGAGAGTTTAGGTTTGCTTTGCTTCATTTCCTGTTTAGTGTTTTCAGGCTGTTTAGTTTAGATTGGTTGGCCTATGTGGAACTCTTTTGTTGCTATTATGAGATGAGGTCTGTTACAGTCAACCCTCTACTTTGGTTAAGACAATGGTGTGCCTCATGTTTTCCAGGCATTGGCAAGAGTGTTGATCGCGACTTTCTATGTCTAACTCAATTAAGTGCAAGTGCACAGTCTATCGCGTAGTAATAATAGATATCGATCCCACAGGGACTCGTAATCAAACTAGTATTATCGGGTGTTACTGTGTTTAGCTAGGTTGGTAATGTTTTAGGGGAATAATAACAAAATAAGTGCGTAAACTAAAGGGAACTAAAGCTTTTACTTAAGGTATAAATGCTTAAATCGGTATGTAATATGTTACTTCTTCAGGGATTCTATAGGTCACCGGTGTCTTTAGGTTTCCAAAAATAGTTTAAGAAGAAAATGATGGTTTAAAGACCTTTGTCTCACGATGGTTGTTGACGCTAGTTGCAACTCTAAGGCGGAACGTATGCTGTCGTTATCCCGTTCGGGGTTAAAGTTACTTTTTGAAAACTATTAAGTTCTAATTCCTTTTAAAGCGATGTCGCTGTTTTTAAAATGAATGCCTAGTTTTTACTATCTGGTCTTAGCCTCAGCTGTCGCTTGTTGGTTCGTACCTTTATGAATTTTCCACTGTCGTGGCAAAACTACTGTAAATAATTTCTCGCTGTCGCGACGAAGGTTTATTTAGAAAAATCGATTTAAAAACTGAAGCCATAAATAAGTTTTGAAAAGGTAGATATACACCGGTTAATTATCGAATCCCATCAGATTATTTATTACATACCGATTACTTAAGATTTAGCCAGACATGGAATATAATTTAACAACACGTAAATAATGGCAGAAAATAATAATATGCATTATAATAGGAAATAGCAATCAATAATCGATTAAAATAGAAACCTGTAAATAATTCGATTTGGCTTTTGGGAAATCCTCCAAAATGGCGGCAGGATTTAGTCTTTATGCCAATTACTCGTACAGAATAGAAATGGCAAAGTAAAACAACAATTGCAAGGAAGGAAAGAAAAAGGAAACAAAATAACGATAAGAAAATGGGAAAACTGAATAATTGCTCTGAAAGTAAATTGGCAGCACTTCGTCTCTTCAATGCGGCTCCCTTTTTCTGGTACCAGCTACCTCCTTTTATAGATGGGATTTTCAACGGTTTATTTCTTCGGGAAGTGGGAATGATATCAGAAAATATAGGAGTTAGTGGTCCACTCCTCTTTGGCACTTTCATCACTTGACAGCACGTGCAGAAAAACTGCATTTTAACTCCATGACGGTCGTCATGGACCTGTGACGGTCGTCACACGCATGACGGTCATCACACCCTTGTGACGGTTGTCATATTAGCAGAACTCGTTTTTGATGCTTTTTGGCCTGATTTTCACCTGGTTTTCACCTGTAAATGCTTCTTTTCTTTATCTTACTCCATTTGAGCATGGACTTTGAATACCTGCAAAATACTAGGCAAATAGTGTGAAAATATCCGAAATTGGAGTGAAAACGGTCGCCGATTAGTAGAAAAGTACATCATTATGTATATATGATTTCGCGTTATCAAACTCCCCTAAACTTGAATCTTTGCTTGTCCTCAAGTAAAGGTAGGAAAAATTTAAAGTTCGGCAAGCACGCGACACGCTCTTCCCTTGATAAGATTTCTCGGACGCCAAGTTAAGAAAAACCGGGGGTCAAATGGAAACAAAGCGTATACGGCAACGACACTTGATTGTAAGTCATCGAAGGCCTCTCTTTTATGCAAGCCAGTCTCAATCATGTTACTGCAGCTCGGCTTCCAGTTTCTCGCGACAAATTTTACCCGGCTTTGCTCTGGCGCAGTCAAATTAAGCCCGTTATCCATACATGTTCATGGCAAGAAAACCTGTTGGTGATTTTGATCTCTCTGCTAGTTTGATTTTTTCTTTGCACATATGCTTTTTCTGCTATAAATCCGCAAGAGTTTCGTACCGTTGGGCTAAATGCTCGGGTGAGGAGCACCTAACTTAGAAGGGACATATCTCTATATTCATGCTATATGGCTTTTCTTTTCTTTCAAGATTATTGAATTCTTACTAGAGATCATACACTTATTTGCATTGGTTTCTTGCTTAGAAGTGTTTAGGATGGTGCTGACTGCTCGTATAAACTACTGAGGGCTCCATTCGAGTCGTAACTTGAGGCTTTGGTACGAGTAAGTAGTGAGACTGACTCGCATAAACCAGAGGTCTAAGGTGTCAGGGCGTAGAAGCTTTGTTAAAATTTTCTTCTTGGAAATTCCAACTTGGTAAAGTTTAGGCGTAACGCATGATGCTTTGGAGAGGATAAAAGTTTCTTTGTATATGTCAGATGAAGCGTGGGGAGTTCATGTAACGAAGATATATATATATATATATATATATATATATATATATATATATATATATATATATATATATATATATATATATATATATATATATATATATATATATATATATATATATATATATATATATATATATATATATATATATATATATATATATATATATATATATATATATATATATATATATATATATATATATATATATATATATATATATATATATATATATAAGAGCTTATTTTCCGAAAATTAAAAATACTTTAAATTGAAAATTCGAAAGAAAAAGTACAATCGGAAATGGGAAATAACAGGGAAAAGGGAAATGAAAAGGGAAATAACGGTCCGCTCCCACACTATCTCAATCAGTGTCCTCACTGATTTGAAAGAATGCGGATTGGAGAAATACAAAGGAAATAAATAAAGAAAACAAAATGACAAAAATGAAAAATACTACTAGTCCCTTCCTCTTCCTCGATCTCTACCTCGACCTCTGGCTGTGCCGTCGCGTGCCGCGAGGTTCAGTGCTCCGGTGTGGAAGATGTAATCACGGAGGCCGTCGACTCGCACAGTATGGTGTACCATCTCATCGGCCATGCCGGAATGGACATCGTGCATCATCTGCAAAGATTGCCTTATGTGACCGATTTGTTCTCTCTGCCATGCTTCGAATTCTTCAGCCCTTCGGTTCTGCTGTTCCATCATAAGCATCATCTGGTTCTGCTGTTCGATGCAGCGGAGGAGGGCCTCAGATGTGTCATCAGTGGCAGGACGGTGGCGGTGGCGCGCGGAAGGGCCTTCGGCAGCAGGTGCTTGTGATGGCTCAGGCTGGTCGGCTCTGTCTAGCTCCTCTTGAACTTCATCCCTGGGCTCTTGGGCATTATCCTGAGTTGGGGCAGCAGGGGCAGTGGTATCGAAGAGCCAGTTGGCTCTATCCTCCGGATGCATTCGGGTGCGTGAAGGCATGATGATGCTCTGGATAGTCCGGCCTCGCACTACCGGATGGTATCTCCCATCTGCGCGGGATTTGATGAGGTGGGAGGCGCGACAGTGGTCGGTGTCTAGGAAGACAGGGGGCATCTGGCGGAGTGTCTAGAGGAGGTCGCCAAGGCCGAGGCCTATGGTAATGGATGTGATGATGCCACCAAAATAGAAGGGTTTTGAGCCGCGGTTACAATTGGCTTGAATGTGAGCCAAGAGGAACGGGGCGGCGTTAACAGGTTCCGAAGCGAACACGCAACAGAGGAAAAACAGCTCCTTCGAGTTGACCTTGTGGTTACTGTCACGAGCGAATATTGTGTTGCTCAACACGCGGTGGAAGTAGCGGATAGTTGGGTTGTGGATATGAGTGGCGTTCAGAGTGTCCCAACTTTCTGGAGTGGTGCCGGTCAGTTGGTTCCATAAAGGGAAAGCTTCTTGGTAGAACTGATCGGATATGCAGCGATGAGCATCGTCGCTGTGAGGTAACTGTAGAATGACGACGATGCGGTCCTGGGGGACTTGATATTCGGTTCCGAACAAGCAAAAGCAGGCGGCGCCGGTAAGTTGGTTGGTATCGACGGGCGATGTTGCGTACGCGAAGGAACTAAGAAACTCTAGTGTGAGTTGCTTGTAGGTGGGTTGGGGATTGGTGCAGAGATGCCAGATGTCGGCTCTCTGTAACATCCAAGTTACGCCATCCAGAATCCCGAGTTCTGTCAGAGAATCCAGGTGAGCATACCGGGTTGGCTGAAGCGACCGCTGATGGAATGCTATGAAGTTGGTCTGCTGCCGTTCGCCGGCCTCGCCGTCTCGGAAAGTGATAGTGCTCAAATCAGGGTTTGCACGGTTTTGTCTGGCCATTTTCGTGAGAGAAGTGTAGAGGTTTGAGAATAGGAAGTTGCTGAGGATGGTGAGGTATGGGAATGCAGAGGTTAATATATAATAGTGAATTGGAAGTTGAAATGGTGGAGATTTAATGGGGGATTCGGAGGGTTTTTAGTGGGGTTTAAATGTGGGAAAGTGGGGAATTAGGGGTGTGGAAGTGGAGAGGTGCGTGACCTCTGTTTTGACAGAATTGGGGTTTTATCTGCGTGACAACCGTCAGGGATGTGTGACGGTCGTAACACGCGTGACGACCGTCAGGGGAGTGTGACGACCGTCACAGCAGCAAATTCTGCAGAAATGCAGAAATTCGCTTGTGGGGCGTTTTAACAGTGGAAAATTTGATTTTTGCAGTATGATAGACTGATTACAAAATAGAAAATAACAGGAAACCTAATTAAGGGAGATACCGGAATGAAATGAAAATAACAGTGAATCAAAAATGAGTTTAAAGTAATACAATATCCAAAAAGAAACAATTGCAAAATGAAATAATGTGAAACAATGTGAAATGCAGTAAACTAAAATTGAAGAGAAAACTAAAATATCACTCCTTTGGTTTCTTCAAGTTGTTGACCTGCTGAATAACGTCATTAAATTGGTCGCTAACTACGTCCATGTAAGTAACGAAATCCATGTGAAGCTGCGTTAATTCATCTTTGATAGTGCTTATTTCCAGCTTGAGGTCATCCATAGTTCTTAGAACAGTGTCCAACTTGTCTGTGTTTTGTTCAGGAGTGGGGTCAGGAAAGTTATGGTAGTTAGGAGGGGTCTCAGGATCTATCTCCACTTCGGACTCATAATCTTGGTAGTACAAATAGTCATGTGCTTCTGAGATTTGATCACTGTCATACATGTAAGCCTGGGGTGTGGAGTGAGGTGATGGGGGTCCCATAGGCTCGTCCAATTCATAAAGCCAATTGTCTCTGTTATGGATACTGGTTAGCTCATGGTTGGGCAATGTGAAAAGGTGGACAGGTTGATCAGCTATGAGGTATTCGTAGGCTCCTGGTCCTAAGGTACCTAAGATACGTCTGTTGAAGCAGAACTGGATGTCCATTGATCTGAGGTTGCCGAAACGAACGACTTTGTTCAGGTAATACCTCAGGCCAATTTCGTGGGCGGTCATGGTGACTAGGCCTCCTATTAAAATGGGTGACTGCGGTTCCTGATTGAGGCGTGTAAATGCCCTCATCATAAAAGGGACAACATTTACAGGGCGGCCTTGTGAAGCACAGAGAAGGATGAACAACTCTTCCTTTGAGACTGTTGTAATGTTTTCCTCCTTCCCAAAGAGGGTATGGGCTAAAATCCTATGGAAATAGCGGAAGGCTGGATTGTGTATCTCATTGTTGTGCATGTCATTCGGTTCTGGGTGATAGTTACCGGTGATGGTACCCCAGAATTGTTCTAACTCGAGATCAATATCCTCTTCAGTGGTGGTAAACACAAAAGGTCCGCTAGGGAAACCTAGGATGTTAGCTAACGATGTACGGTTGTGTGTTTGTTCCATTCCAAACATCCTAAAGGTTATCAGCTCTTTAGTGGATCCATAGCCATGCTCGGGTAAGTAACTTAGGGAGCTAAGGAATTCGAACGTCAGTTCGCGGAAAGTAGCAAATCGGGTCTTTAGAGCAGTTTGCTCCCAACCTAATTGGTTGAATAGGTACTGAATGCTATCCTGGATTCCTAGCTTGTCCATGGTGGGTTTATCGTAGTACAGAGTCGAAGCAAAGCTTCTCTGAGTCAGTGCCTCAAATCTGGCCTTAGGAGCTAGTCCTCTAAACACAACAGTCGTAATGTCGATGTCAGCCATACTCGTTAGTCGGATAAAAACGGGAGAAAAGTAGAACGACTTTAAAATCTTGGAAAAGTTAAAATCACATTCACTCAGATCATATTTTTAAGAAGCAAAGGGTGATAAAAGAAAGATAAATAAAATAAATAGTGAAAAAATAAGAAAATAAAAATTTATAGAAATTATAAGTTAAAAGGAAAACATAGTTTTAATAAATTTAGAAGGGAAAATGGGAAAAATTAGGTTGCCTCCCAATCAGCGTTGTCTTTAACGTCAGAAGCCTGACGATAGCTTGGCTGTAAGCTATTCGGGAGCCTCGAGTGTCGCTACTGCGAAAATCGGCGCCGGCTAAACAGAAGAGTCGCCACCGTGCGTTATTTATCCCACAAGAGAGAAAGGAAACACTCGAAGTAAACCTACCGCAAAGACGGGAAAGGAATGGTCATCGCAACCAAATCTTGGATTCGGGAGTCGGTTATGCAAGGGGAAGGTATTAGCACCCCTCACGTCCGTCGTACTCGACGGGATCCACGCTTGTTGGTTTGTCTAAAGGATGCAAAAACAATTTATCTACGACTGCTAAATCTAAACGGGAAGAAACTGACTCGGTAGAGCATCACACTATATGCCTACGTATTCTCAAGAGAGAAAGTTAGAGTCATCGTAGTTCGGGAAACTACAGAAAATTGGCTTGCCGAGATATCGCATCTCGTGCCTACGTACTTCCACACAACGTGAAAGATCAGAGCTTACGTAGTTCAGGCTAACTACGGCTAGACAGGGTGTTCTCGATCACACAGGAGTGAGAGATTTAGTTTGGCTTGAAAGGTATGGGAACCTACGGAACTTAGTACTACAGTATAGTCTCAAATGCGCAAGGGCAAGAGAAAGGGAAACATCAGTCGTTAGCGGGAAAGTCTCGATCGCACGGCAGCGAGAGAACATAGAGGTTAGTTGTTAGTGTGATCGCTAGGATATCGCATCCTATGCCTACATATTCTCGTTCGATATGAGAAATCAGAGCAGCTGTAGTTCAGCCAACTAGAGCAAATAGGGGAAACGGGAAAAAGGTAAAAGGGAAAAGGGAGCTCGCTAGGATATCGCATCCTATGCCTACGTACTCTCGTCTGGCACGAGAGATCAGAGCAAATGTAGTTCGACGGGAAAACAAGTCTCGATTGCACGAGGGCAAGAGAAGGGGTCTCAATTGCCTGAATGCGAGAGAAAAAGGGTTTCGATCGCACGGGGGCTAGAACGAAGAGGACGTAGGCTTACGCCCAAACGGGAAGGAACTCGGGACACACACACAAGAACCTAAGGTGTAGGAGCGAATGCGTCGCATGTCACCCTAAGGGTACCATACTAGACATCCTAGACAATTGAGAAGTAACTCCTCAACTGTCATTTCCTACGTATCTAACGATACAGCTCACAACACTCGACGGTTGCCTGAAGACTTGAATAAGATGATGATGTTGAACGAAGCGGCTCCGTTGGCTCTCGACATGCGCGCAAGCTCCATTCCAATCTTCTCCTCTCTGGATCCTTGATGAGGACGCTCGAACCAGGAACAATGCACCGCTTAGACCGTCATGGTTCGACTTATACGAGAAAGCGAACTCTAAGAGGTAGCGTATTGATGTCCGTGTCAAAGACAAGATAGAGAAATGATATCGAAAATCATTCTCCAATTGAATCGTGTCACACGGCCAGCCAAAAATAAAATCGGATAGAAAAGAAAATAGGAGAGAAATCCAACGCAAAATGGAGATAATAGTCTACTCCTAAGAACTGGAAAAAATAATCTCCTAAGGAAACTACATCCTAAAAAGAAAATATTACAAGAGTATGCAATTAAAAATTACAAGGTAAATTCCTATGCTAAAATATGAATTAAAAGTAATGTCCTAAAAGAAAATTAAAACTAAATTTCCTAAAAGAAAATATACCTAAAAATTCTATTCTATGAATTATAATATTCTAAACAAAATATTAAACTAGTCCTAAATAGAATTACAAACAATGCCATACAAAAACATTACAAGAAAATAAAGGAAATAAAAACTGCAGGGGGGGGTTTAGCTAGTGATACAGGGTTGTGCTGCAGCAAAAAAAAAGCAGGGCCCAGCCCACTAAAACAAACACAAACGGGGAGGGGGGCGTGATAAGAAATGGAGGGTGCTATGCTATGAGAAGAAAAACAAAGTGAATGGGCTTAGAGGCCCAATGCCAACACTCCCAGGTCCACTCTTTCATTCACATATCAGCAAAACAACAAGAAAACCCTAGTCCCCTCTCAACATTCCCAATCACTGTTCATCCTTCCCCTTTGTAAACCCTAACGGCGCCATAAACATCTCTTTCCTCTCTCAACTTCAACTTCTCTGAAACAACTCCATCTCAACTTCTCTCTCAATCTCCAATCTCTCTCTCTCGCAATATTACTTTCGTTTCACAAACTTTGCTACCATACTCGAACCTCATCTCATTTTACAAATCTCAAAACAAATGAATAAACAAATCATAAACTGTAAAAAATCATGATCCGTCTTTGATATTCTTGAAGACGATCGTTGACGAAGATTTCTGGAACGGTTTCTGGAGACTTCTTGAAGGCGCTCGCATGTGCAGATTTTGAACTTGATGTTGAAGTTCTTGCTGATGAACACATGGCGATACAGATCTTGAAGTTGTTGACGAAGTTCTTTGAGGATCTTCGCATTTCTGGAAAACTGATGAAGCTTGATGTTGAACAAGATTGATGAGGAACTTTTGAAGGAGATGCGAACGCAGACGAGAGCTTTTGAAATTCTGGAAAAACCTGATGATCTTCGTGAAGGTTCCAAGAAAATAGTCACGAACAGAGGATGAAGTTTCTGGGAGGTCTTCATGAAGCAGACGAAAGATCACGAAGGTTTCTTGAACGGTTGATGAAGATTTGATGATCTTATTAGAGAATTTCTGAAGAATCTTGACGAACGTTCTCGGAGTCTTTTCTAGAAAAAACTGGAAGGTGATGATCGCGAATGAATCTTGGCGAAGAACAAGATGAAGCTCATGAATCGAAGGTTTGCGACGAGCTATGGTGAAGGGAAAACGGATGAAGATTGCATGTTCTTTGACGTTCTTTCTGGAAAAATGAGTTTAAGATCTATGAAGGTTGATGAATGTTGACGATGTCTGGGCGAAGTTGATGGAGTTCATGATGAAGATCTGAAAATTTGCAGTTTCCGGTGGGTGGTTAGGAAGTCCGTCGACAGTTACGGTGGTGGATACCGGTTTCCGGTGGTGGTTGCATGGCCGGCGGGAGGATGTGGATAGTGGAAGACAGTTGGTGAGCATGCATGCAAGGAAGAGTGTGGTGAGGACGTGTGGCACCTGCATGCAGAGTGGGAGAGAACGCGTGGCATGAGAGTGAGATAGTGGGGGTGGTGAAGTGTCAAGCATGCAGAGAGTGGAAAAATGAGGTGGAAGGTTTATATAAGGACACATGGCAGCGAGTTTGGACCTGGGCTTCCAGAATTTGGACATTTGGCCCATTAACTTGACTAATGATGAATTTAATGGACTAAAACGAAAATGAAGATGAATTAATGAAGACTAATGTAAATCTGACCCTAATTAAGACGGAAATGGACATTAATAGAAACTAATTAATAAAGATAATTCTTAACTAATCTAATCTAATGAACTCTAATAAGTTCTAAAGAAAATCTATTAAAATCAACTCAATTAAAATCTATATTCTAAAATTCTATTTAAATTCTATATTAAAACTAATAAATCTAAAAATCTATTAAACTAATATCTAATATTCTCATAGAAATCTATTAAAGTCTAAAAACTATATCGTTCTATTTAAAAAAAATAAGAATCTATTACTCTAATATCCTAAAAACTCTATTTAATGCTCTAGAAAAAATCTATTAATTCTATTTACTATCTATATTATTCTATTAAACTAAAAAGCTATTAAAACTCTATTAATTCAATTAAAAAGAACGCGAGACCAAAGCAAAATAAACGGTAAACTCGGACACCCAGATGTCCTCAAAAATAGCAGCGTGAGCTGAAAACACCGGGAAGCGCACAACTTCCCAAAAATAGGACTCCGCTTACCCGAACCGGTCTGAAACGTCTGAAATGTGAAAATAGGGCTGTAATCCCGATAAAATCAATATGGCTGAGAAAATGCAATGTATGCGGTATGCGAGTGCGAATGCAAAATGCGTCGAAACATAAACCAGATATGGGAACCGGTTGGTCAAATTTTTGGGTGCAACATCGAGCAATTTCAAATTGCTCACGTGGTCGTTGTGTTCATTTTGATTATAATGCTTCAAACGTTGTCCGTTTACTATAAACGGTGCATTGATTTGATTTTTAATTTCAACAGCTCCACTCTTAAGGACTTTGGTGACCTCAAAAGGTTCAGACCATCTAGATTTTAATTTTCCAGGGAAGAGTTTTAATCTGGAATTGAATAGGAGCACGATGTCTCCCACACTGAATTGTTTCCGGATCGAACCTTTATCATGCCATTTCTTGGTTCTTTCTTTGTAGATGCGTGCATTCTCGTACGCGTCTAATCTAAGCTCTTCCATTTCATGAAGGTTCAAGATTCGTTTCTCTCCTGCCGCAGTGTAGTTGGAGTTTATCGTCTTAATAGCCCAGAAAGCTTTATGCTCTATGTTGCACCCTAATTTTTGACCATAAGATCCCACCTCCTTGTGCGTTTTCCTACGTTTGATATTTTGTATGCGTGTTTATCAGGACTAATGAATGTGCACAGGATCATCTTGTTTTTTAGACTTCTCTGACAGGTGCAAGATAATGTGGATTCGACTCGAGGACCGTTTATATACGTTTAGAATCCAGCAGTCACAATTTAATCAAGTGGTTTTATTCGGTTTGAGGCAGAGTAAATTAACTCGTATCAAACCGGGTGCTAATTTGGTGATATGAGGGATTACAAATGTTTTTTTTAAGGCCTCAGGATACTAGCGTGGCCTAATTTAAAGGTTACTAGAAGTTGTGAATGGAGGTTTTCAGAGAAAATGGTTTAACAGTGACTAGCTTGAATTGGTTCAAAGCTCATGGTTGTTCTAAAGAGTGGAGAATATGAAAAGCAAGTTCTAAAGTTATACGGACTCAGTCATTGATTCAGAGGAACTATATGATTAATGCCAAGCTTGTGGGCTTATGTGATTCAAGTCCTCGACAGAATCCATTCTCTTTCTCATAAATCAATTGTGTTAAGCTCATCATACTCAAGGAACATTTTTTTCCACTAAGTGAATACGGTTCACGATGTTCAAGACTTTAATTTGAATTCGTAATATATGGGACTCGCTTAAGGTTCAAGGTGGAAAAGAAATTCATTATCACAAGGCTGCTACCGTGTTTGAGGGATATCCATTCCAAATCTTGCTTTTGAAATTTACAATAAGCCAACTAATTTTCCATTGCAGTACATCATTAATATCATAAGTTGTTTCACGTACAATCAGGTCTTGTGCAATGCATATTGCATAATTAAGAACCTTTACAGCAAGCACCAATTTAAATCCTAAACTACTACATCAAGCATAAACGATCAGAAGTTTCGTTTCATCTCAATTTATCCAAGTCTCGGGAATCAGCTAGGCCCGTTTCTTAAGACATCAGAACTCTGCCTCTAAGAAGCTGCTGGCTCCGCCTTTTACGTATGCCGCCAGGCCGTCAACGCTACAAAAAAATCAGAAGCAGCCATCAGTATTCAAATGAAGGTTAAGCTTCCGTCAACAAGAAAATAGGAAGTTCAGAGGAAAACCATTTGTCACCTCCGTCGTCGATACTAAAGTAGTTAATCAAACGAACCACTTTCTTGAATCGCTGCATAACAGAGGGGTACACTCAAACTAAGTGTAATCCTAAGTCTTATCCTCCTCAAAACCTCGCTCCGCAACTTGCTTCCTGCAAAACCATGACCGTAATCGCAGTTAGAGATCGGGAGGACATCTTTAAGGAATCGTTTCAGCAAACCCACAGATAAGAAAGACGGAGAATGTACTTGGAGGAGAAGAAAGAGGTCGTCGTACTGTGTCTCTCCTACTTTTTCAGGGAAAAGCGATGCCAAGCCTCGAGGGGGCAAGCCAAGTAACGGAATCCCTGCATAAAGAAAACCAACAGGGCGTTTTCACATACATAAAAGGAATTAGACATGGTTGTTCTAAAACAAGCTTGAACTTGATCTTCACCATCATACCTCAAAGCCTCCCAACCTGATGCAAAAGAGAACACAGAGTATGTCAAAAGGATGGACTGATGAATTGTAACCTACTTTAAGCAAGAACATAATTTTCATCACAAGCAAGGAAGGAGTCAAGAGTAATAACTCCAAACGGAATCAGCGGTAAAACATCAGGAAAGGTTCCTGTCATGAAAAAAAACAAGAGTTGATGAAAGTATCAATAACACATGAAGGTGATATTGATCGCGACTTTCTATGTCTAATACAACTAACTGCAAGTGCAGAGTCTATCGCGTAGTAATAAAAGATATCAATCCCACAGGGACTCGTAATCAAACTAGTGTTCTCGGGAGTTACTATGTTTAGCTAGGTAGAATATGTTTTAAGGGAATAAGATTGTCACTAAAAAGGGGGAACTAAGATTACGGTTTAGATTTTAATTAATTGAATCGATACGTAGTAATTATGTTCTTCAGGGATTTGATAAGTTACTGGTATATGAAATAGTTTTCACAGTTTATTTAAGCAGAAAATGGAGATTTGAAGACTCTCGTCTCACGATGGTTATTGACGCTAATCATAATCCTAAGGGCCAAACGTACACTTTCGTATTCCGTTCGGGGTTAAAACTATTTTTTGGAAATCTCTAAGTTCTAATTCGTTTTAAAGTGCTTTCGCTGTTATTAAAACAAATGCCTAGTGTTTACTATCTGACCTTACCGCAGCTTTCGCTTGTTGGTTCGTATCTTAATTAATTTCCCACTTTCGTGGCAAAACTACTTTAAAATAAGTTCTCGCTTTCGCGACGAAGTTTATTTCGTAAATCAATTTTAAACACTTAGACCATAACTTATTTTTGTGAAAAGAAAGTTTTCAAACAAGAGTTATCAAATCCCATTCGAATTATTACTACATATCGATTACCTAAGTTTAGCTAGACATGGAATTTGGAAAAGCAAAACATAAATAATAATAATAAATAATAAATTGCATTATGATAAAATAGAAGTCGATCAAAATGAAAACCTGTAAATAATGCCAATTGGCCTTTGGGCAGATCCTCCACAGATGTTGGCAGGATTCTGTCTTTAGTTCCAATTCGATCGTACAGTGCAGTAATAATTACAGAAGAGCGGAAATGGGAATGAGGAAAAATGGCAGGGAAATAAAAGAAAGAGATACAAATAAAACTGGAGAAATGGATACAAATAATAACTGAAAGTAAATTTGCTCTGGAAATTAAATTTGGCAGCACTTCGTGGTATGAATGCAGCTCCCTTTTTGAAGTCCCCTGCTTCCCTTTTTATAGAAGTGGAATCCCAACGGTTACCTCTGAGGATGATGGACCTTGAGGCAGATAATTTAGGGAGTAGTGGGCCATTTAATGGGAATTGGAACTGCTCTTTTGACGTGTAATCTGAGTGGGGCGTTTTTGCCTGCATGACGGTCGTCACAAGGTGTGACGGTCGTCACCCGTGTGACGGTCGTCATGCATCTGTGACGGTCGTCACATCAGCAAAAAATGTCTGCTGCGCTTTTCATTGTGTTTTCACCCCTTTTTCGTCCATATTTCATCTGGGATTGCTTCTTTTCTTCATGTTGCCTTGTTTAGACGTGATCGTTGAATACCTGCAAAAACACCAGACAAATACATGGAAATAACCCAAAATCGGATCGAAAACGGTTAGCTTTTAGTCGAATTATGCATGAAAATATCTATATGATTTCGTGTTATCAAACTCCCCTAAGCTTGAATCTTTGCTTGTCCTCAAGTAAAACGTGGAAAAGTCGGCAAGCACGAGGCTGCTTCTTCGTTCGCTGAGTTTGGAAAAACCGGGATTCTTGGTAGGAACAAGACGAGTATCATGACGACACTGGACTATGAGTCTCCGGAGGTCTCCTTTTTATGCAAATCGGTCTCAGTCATGCTACCGTATCTTGGTGTCAAGGTTCTCGTGGCAAGTTCACCCTGTTTGTTCTAGCGCAATCACATTAAGCCCGTTGTCCGCACACTTTCATGGCAAGTCGACCTGTTAGTGAATATGATCTCGTTTTTGTTTTTGATCTTCTTTATTGATCATAATTTGGTGTCATTGATTTTTCAATGAGTTTTTCGTGCCGTTGGGCTAAATGCTCGGGTGAGGAGCACCTAACTTAGAAGGAAACGTATCTTATATTCTTGGGCTTTTTAGCTCACTTTTCATGATTTTTCATCTTTTTGGAGATCATACACTTATTTGCATCGGTCGCTCGCTTAGAAGTGTTTTTAGGATGGTGCTGACTGCTAGTATAAACTACTTGGGGTTGAGTTCGCGTAGACACTTGAGACTTTGGTACACGTAGGTGGTGAAACCGACTCGCATAAACTAGAGATCTAAGGTGTCTGGAGGATACTGGTTTTGTTAGAACTGTCGTTTCCTCGGAGTTTCAAAACTCGGTTTGAACTCAGGTGCATTCTCGTGATGCTTTTGCTTTTGAGGAACAAATGAAAGTTTTTGTTTACGTTGAATAATGTGGGGATAGTTTGCGTAACGTGAAAAATATATAGACGCGCTTTATTTGCTAGAAATAGAAAGTGTAAAAATAGATATTACCAGAATTCAAAGTGCAGTGAAATGGAAATACAGGAAATAAGGGAAGTTCAAGATACAGTGGAAATAAGGCTCCGCTCCCACACTATCTCGATCAGTGTCCTCACTGATTCTTGAAGTATGCGAGAGGGAGATACAACTGAAAATGAAAATACAAAGAACTGAAATATAGTAAACAATGAAGGAAAAAAGTAAAAATCTAGTCCCGGGGCCTGTCACGTCCACGCTGGCGTCCTCTGGCTCTAGCAAGGGCTACTCTGTCCTCATAGCTCATGGCTCCAGTGTGGTAGACCGTGTCTCGGAGTCCTTCGACCTGCAGGGTCAGATTCTCTAGACTCTCAGTGATCGTAGCTTGGCCGTTGTGAAGTTGTTGCATTTGAGTCCGGTGCCAAGCTTCGAACTGGTCAGCTCGCTGGTTCTGCTGCTGCAGCATCGTGAGTATCTGTGCCTGCTGGTCTAGGGAGCGACGGAGGTCCTCTTCGGTGTAGTCGGGCACGGGATGGTGACGGCGGCGGCGGGATGATGTACCTATTGGAGGAGGAGGCTGCGATGCCTCTGGCTGCTCGGACCTATCCAACTCAGCTTGGATTTCATCTTCGGAATCATGAGTGGGTTCCTGAGTAGGAACAGCGGCAGCAGGAGGGGCAGTGAGGTCGAACAACCAGTTGGTACGGTCCTCAGGATGGATGCGAGTGCGGGACGGAAGGATGATGCTTCAGACTGTCTTTCCACGCACAACCGGATGATATTTCCCGTCAGCTCGGGAGCGGATGAGATGGGAGGCCCTGCAGTGGTCGGTGTCAAGGAACACCGAGGGGATGGACTGGAGGTGATGGAGGCGGTCGCCAAGGTTCAGCCCAAGTGCAATCGCCGTGACAATCCCGCCAAAGTAGAATGGCTTCGAGCCACGGTTGCAGTTGGCCTGAATGTGAGCCAGCAGGAACGGGGCAGCGTTGACCGGTTCATTGTTGAAGACGCAATGCAGGAAGAAGAGCTCCTTGGAGTTCACTTTGTGGTTGCTGTCTCTGGCGAAGATGGTGTTACTCAACGCTCTGTGAAAGTATCTGATGGCGGGGTTATGGATGTGAGTGGCGTGCAGGGAGTCCCAACCATCGGCATTTAGGCCGGTCAACTGATACCACAACGCGAAGGCTTCGTGCTGGAACTGATCAGTGATGCGGCGATGAGCGTTGTCACCGCGGGGTAGCTGTAGGATGCCGGCAATCTGGTTTTGGTGCATCTGATAGTTAACGCCAAACATCCGGAAGCAAGCGGCACCTGAGTGCTGGTTGAGTTCGCCGCTGCTGGTGATGTATGAGAACGAACTCAAGAACTCAAGGGTGAGTTGTTCGTAGGTCGGCTGGGGGTTGGAGCAGAGGTTCCAGATGCCTGCTCGTTGAAGCATCCAGGTTACACCTTCGAGGAGTCCGAGCTCCGTAAGTGATGGAAGGTGCGGGTAGTGAGTTGGCTGGAGCGACCTCTGATGAAATGCAGTGTACTGTGCTCGTTGTCTCTCGCCTAACTCGCCCTCAGGGAAGGAAATGTTGCTGATATCTGCGTTTCCGGCCATTGTTGAAGATGAGAGGTTTCAGAGGTTTTGGGGTTTTTCGGCGGAGAGGGAAAAATGACAGAACGGTGCTTTGGAGGTTGAATTTGGAGTTGAGGTTTATAGTTCAATTGGGGAGGACGAAAATCGTAGTGGGGTATGAATTTTGGAAGTTTGAAAGTGATAATGGGGGGAGTGGAGGGGAACACGACCCCTGTTATATCAGATTGCAGTTCTGGGCTGCGTGACAGTCGTCACAAGGGTGTGACGGTCGTCACCCGTGTGACACTCGTCATGGGGCTGTGACGGTCGTCACAGCAGCAAAATCTGCAGAACGCAGAATTTTGCTCTGAGGGCGTACTCGTGGTGATTTTAAAGCGTAGTATTGCTACGGTGATGTAATATAACAGCCAACAATCAATAAATAATGCGAAAACAGAATAATTGAACAAAACTAGAATTGAAATAACATAAAATGGAAACAATTGTATGTAGTACATAATGAAACGAACAATGTGAAAATTCCAAATGAGTAAATTAAACTAAACTAGACTAGATTAAACTGAGACTACTGCTACGAGCTAATAACTAATCTTTCCGTGCCTTCAATTCCTCGAATTTATGTGAATAGTAATCGAGTTGGTCGCAGACTAGATCCATGAAGCCTACCAGGTCACTGTGCATGCCTGCGATATCAGCTTTTACATTAGTCAGAGCTTTATCAACGTCGTCCAATCTGAGTAACACGGTATCCATTTTGTCGGTTGTTTCCTCAGGGATAGGCTCAGGATAAGTATTGTAGTGTGGAGGAGTCATAGGATCTACTTCAGTTTCAGAGGCGGCGTCCTCATAGTACATGTAGTCGTGTGACTCAGAGATGTGGTCACTGTCATACATATAGTCCTGGGGTGTTGACTGTGGTGAAGGAGGTCCCATAGGCTCATCCAATTCGTAGAGCCAGTTATCCTTGTTGTGGATGCTTGTCATCAGATGATCAGGCAGTGTTAATAGCTGTACTGGTTTTTCGTTAATAAGGTACTCATACGGTCCAGGTCCCATATTCCCTAAGATGCGCCTGTTAAAGCAGAATTGTATGTTCATGGGTCTGATGGTACCAAAACGAGTGCTGGCATTTAGATGGAATCTAAGGCCAAGCTCGTGGGCAATCATTGTTACTAGTCCTCCTATAAGAATAGGTGTCTGAGGTTCCAGCGTGAGGCGTTTGAAGGATCTCATCATGAAAGGCACTGCGTTTACTGTCCGTCCCTGAGAAGCACAGAACATGATGAATAACTCTTCCTTAGACACTGTGGTAATATTTTCTTCTTTTCCAAACAAGGTGTGAGCTAGTATCTTATGGAAATATCTAAAGGTTGGGTTATGAATGTCATCATTGTACATTTTGTCTGGTTCAGGGTGATAGTCGCATGTGATTCTACCCCAGAAGTGATCGAGTTGCAAATCAATATCGTCATCTTCTGCACTGATGAACACATGCGGTCCGCTAGGGAATCCTAGGAGGTTAGCTAGTGACATCCGGCTATGAGTTTGGTCCATTCCAAACAATCTGAAGGTAATCAATTCTGTGCTGGATCCAAAACCATAGTTGGGTGTGTATCTGAAGGAACTGAGGAATTCGTAGGTAAGATCCTTGTAGGTAGCGAAGCGTGTTTTCAGAGCAGTGTTCTCCCAACCCAGTTGATTGAACAGGTATTGAATGCTATCCGTGATCCCTAGTTTATCCATAGTAGCCTTATCATAATACAGCGTTAAGGCGAATTCTCTTTCGGTCAGTGCTGCAAATCTTGCCTTCTGAGCGAGTCCTCTGAAGTGAACCTTTGTGAAATCGTACTCGGCCATATTCGCAGGTGATTCGGAGAAAACAGAAGGAATGTTTTGAAGGCTTTAAAAATCCTGAAAAGTTTAAAACAAGAAATTGAAGTCTGGATTTTTAGAAACGAAAAGTGGTAGAAACAAAAGACAAAAGGGAAAAAATAAAATAAGAATAAAAGTACGAAAATGAACAAAAGTAGAAAGTAGTAGTAATTTTAGGATTTTTGTTGGATTTTTCAAAGTAGAATTTTTAAGGAAAAATGAAATGCAATAACGAGGGGAATTTGGGTTGCCTCCTAATAAGCGTTGTTTTTAACGTCTAAAGCCTGACGATAGCTTGGTGAGAAGCTATTCTGGTGTTTGAGCCAGAAGCTCAAGCAGTGTTATATTGCTAATTTGAGGACTGTTGTCGTTCTTATTGTAATGTTTTAGACGTTGCCCGTTTACAATAAACGGTGCATTTGTCTTGTCGGTAATTTCGACAGCTCCACTCTGAAGTACTTTAGTCACTTCATAGGGTCCAGACCACCTAGATTTTAGTTTTCCTGGGAAGAGTTTTAATCGTGAATTAAAAAGCAATACGATGTCTCCCACACTGAATTGTTTCCTGATTGAACGTTTATCATGCCACTTTTTAGTTCGTTCTTTGTAGATACGGGCATTTTTGTAAGCGTCTAATCGAAGTTCTTCCAACTCGTGTAAGTTCAAGATTCACTTTTCTCCTGCCTCGGTGTAGTTGAAGTTGAGTGTCTTAATGGCCCAGAAGGCCTTATGCTCTAACTCTACAGGGAGATGGCAAGATTTACCGTAAACTAATTTATAGGGGGTAGTACCTATCGGTGTCTTAAATGCGGTCCTATAAGCCCATAAAGCTTCCTGTAGCTTTGATGACCAGTCTCTCCTTGAGGTAGCGACAGTCTTTTCCAAGATCTGTTTTATTTCTCTGTTTGAGACCTCTACTTGTCCGCTAGTTTGCGGATGATAAGGTGTAGCTACTCGGTGCTTGACTCCATATCTAGAGAGAAGTTTATTGAATATTCGTGATATGAAGTGAGATCCTCCGTCACTAATGACGAGTCTGGGTACACCGAATCTAGGAAAGATAGTGTTCTTGAAGAGTTTGATTACTACTCGTGCGTCATTTGTTGGAGCAGCTATGGCTTCTATCCATTTAGACACGTAATCGACAGCGACGAGTATGTAGTTATTTCCAAAAGAAGGTGGGAAAGGTCCCATGAAATCTATTCCCCAGACGTCGAAGACTTCTACCTCTAAGATTCCTTTCTGAGGCATTTCATCGCGTCTTGAGATGTTGCCAGTTCATTGGCATCTATCGCACTTTTGCACAGCGATGTGAACGTCTTTCCAGAGATTAGGCCAGAATAAGTCGGCTTGGAGAATCTTAGCGCACGTCTTGGATGTACTAGCATGACCACCATATGGTGCTGAGTGGCATTGGGAAATAATATTTTCTATTTCTTCCTCTGGGACACAGCGACGATATATGTTGTCGGCCCCTCTCTTGAAGAGTAGGGGTTCGTCCCAATAATAGTGTTTCAGATCGTGGAAGAATTTCTTCTTTTGTTGATAAGTAAGATCTGGTGGAAGCACGCCTGCGGAGAGGTAATTAACGATGTCAGCATACCAAGGTAATGTGACTTGGGCATAGACGGCTTCTATGGCTTTTTCGAATTCTGGATCTTCTGAGATTGAGTTGGGTACGCCACTTTCTAATTTGGCTATCAGACGTTCGTACGGGAAATCGTCATTTATCGGTACTGGTTCATGTCTGATGCCTTCTATTCGGGATAAGTGATCTGCAACAACGTTCTCGGTTCCTTTCTTATCTTTGATTTCTAAGTCAAACTCTTGTAATAACAGGATCCATCTCAATAATCTTGGTTTGGCATCCTTTTTGCTTATTAGGTACCTTATGGCAGCGTGGTCTGTGTATATTATAATTTTTGCTCCTACTAAGTAAGAACGGAATTTGTCAAGCGCAAATATAACTGCTAGAAGTTCCTTTTCTGTGGTAGGGTAGTTCATTTGGGCAGGATCTAGGGTTCTACTGGCATAGTAGATGGCATGGAGCTTCTTGTCCTTCCTTTGTCCTAGAACTGCGCCTACAGCGTAATCACTCGCGTCGCACATGATTTCAAACGGTAGTCTCCAATCTGGTGGTTGCATGATTGGTGCGGTGATAAGGGCTGATTTCAATGTTTCGAATGCTTTTAAACAGTCGTCGTCGAAGACGAACTCAGCATCTTTCATTAACAGGCCGGTCAGAGGTTTTGTGATTTTCGAGAAATCTTTTATAAATCTTCTGCAGAAACCGGCATGTCCTAGAAAACTCCGTATTTCTCGTACGAATTTTGGAGGTTGGAGATCTTTTATAATCTCTATTTTAGCTTTGTCTACCTCAATCCCTCTATTTGATATGACGTGTCCTAGAACTATTCCTTGTCGGACCATAAAATGGCATTTCTCCTAATTTAGGACGAGGTTTACTTTTACGCAACGTTCTAGTACCATTTCTAAGTTTTGTAAGCATCCTTCGAAACTTTGTCCACATACCGAGAAATCGTCCATAAACACTTCCATAATGTCGTCTATGAAATCTGCGAAGATTGCCATCATGCATCTTTGGAAGGTTGTTGGAGCGTTACAGAGTCCGAACGGCATTCGGCGGTAGGCAAAAGTACCATAAGAACAGGTGAATGTAGTCTTTTCTTGGTCATCAGGATGGATGGGAATTTGGAAGAATCCTGAGTAACCATCTAGATAGCAGAAATATGAATGTTTGGCTAATCTTTCCAACATTTGGTCTATGAAGGGTAGCGGGAAGTGATCTTTGCGCGTAGCCTTGTTAAGCTTCCTATAGTCAACACACATCCTACTTCCAGTCACGACTCTTTTTGTTATCGATTCGCCTTTTTCGTTTTTAACTACTGTGACTCCTCCTTTCTTTGGTACGACATGAACTGGGCTAACCCATTCACTATCGGAGATCGGATAGATGATTCCTGCATCTAGTAATTTCTTTACTTCATCTCTGACTACAGTGCTCAGGATGGGGTTTAGTCTTCTCTGATGCTCTCGAGAAGTTTTAGAGTCTTCCTCTATTGTAATTCGATGCATACAGATCGAAGGGCTTATACCTTTTAAATCGCTTATGTTATAGCCTAACGCGGTGGGGTACTTCTTTAGGACTTCTAATAACTTTTCGGTTTCTGGTTGTCCTAAGTCGGCGTTGACTATCACTGGTCTTTTTAGTTCATCGTCTAGAAATTCATATCTGAGGTTTTTGGGTAGTGTTTTAAGTTCTAAAGATGGTTTCTTCGGACCTGGCATATGATTTGGTGTCAGTGCTAAGCTTTCGCTTAGGCTGTCGTCTTTATACGGTTTACGCCAATTATCGTCTTCAGAAATGTCGGGTATTTGAATCTTTATTATTTCTGAATACGTGGTCTCTTCCTTTTCAAGTTCTCTTATGCATTCGTCAATTTCGTCTACTAAATAGCAGGTATCATCTATTGCTGGTGCTTGTAAAAACTTGGTGAGAATGAACTCTATCTTTTCTTCTCCTACTTCGAATGTTAGCCTTCCTTTCTTCACGTCTATAATCGCTCCGGCTGTAGCTAGGAATGGTCTTCCTAGGATAATTGGGGTTACAGTATCTTCCTTGATGTCCATGATTATGAAGTCGGTTGGGATGTAAAATTGTCCTATGCGTACTGGAACGTTCTCCAGTATTCCGACGGGGTATTTTACTGATCTGTCAGCTAATTGTACGGACATTTTGGTCGGCCTGAGGTCTCCCATATTCAGCTTTTTGCATATAGATAAGGGCATAACACTGATACTGGCTCCTAAATCGCATAGAGCTTTGTCTATTACGAACTTTCCTATGACGCAGGGTATGGAGAAACTACCTGGGTCTTTTAATTTAGGAGGCATGCGGTTCTGAATAATAGCGCTACACTCTGCAGTAAGTGTAACTGTTTCGTTATCCTCGATCTTTCTCTTATTTGACAGGATCTCTTTGAGAAATTTGGCGTATGACGGCATTTGAGTTATCGGTTCTGTAAAAGGAATAGTAATATTCAACTGTTTAAGGAGCTCTACAAATTTCTTAAACTGTCCTGAAGTTTTAGAGTTTATTAGTCTTTGCGGATAAGGGATAGGTGGTTTATATGGCGCTGGAGGTGCTTGAGTTTTTTCACTTGCGGTATCCTCCTTCTCGTTTTCCTCCTTCTTCTCTAACTCAGATTCCTTTTCTGCTTGTTCAGTTGGTTTCTGTTGCATGGCTGAGTTTTCGGTCCTCGGATCGATCGGTTCGTCCAATTCTTTTCCACTTCTCAGTATCACAGCATTTGCTTGGCCTTTGGGATTCTGTTCGGGTTGTCCAGGAAATGTGCCAGCAGGTGCGGCAGCAGATGCTTGCTGTTGAGCCACTTGTGATATTTGAGTTTCTAACATTTTGTTGTGGGTGGCTAAAGCGTCTACTTTTCCTGTCAACTGTTTAATTTGCTCGCTAGTGTGTATGTTTTGATTCAGGAACTCTTTGTTCGTTTGAGCTTGAGTAGCTATGAACTTTTCCATCATCATTTCGAGGTTCGATTTCCTAGGTGCATTCTGAGCAGCTGGTTTTTGATATCCTTGCGGAGCAGTAGGCATTTGCAATGCATTTTCGCTTTTGTAAGAAAAGTTTGGATGATTTCGCCAACCTGGGTTGTATGTATTTGCGTAGGGATTTCCTTGAGCATAATTTACCTGGTCTGGCGGGATTCTGGCTAGCAATGGGCATTCGGGTGCATTATGAGTGGTGCTTCCGCATAACTCACAATTTGGAGTTACTGCAGCGACAGTTGCAATGGGGTTAACGGTCAGACTATCAATCTTATGTGCTAGAGCATCTACTTTAGCATTGAACTTTTCAAGGCTGCTGATTTCGTACATCCCACCTTTCGCTGAGGTTTTCTCATTTGGAGTGCGTTCACCTCCCCATTGGCAATGGTTTTGTGACATGTTTTCTATTAATTGATAGGCTTCATCGTATGGCTTATCCATAAGTGCACCGCCCGCGGCAGCGTCTATTGTCAATCTAGTATTGTATAGAAGCCCATTATAGAAAGTATGGATTGTCACCCAGTCTTCTAGACCGTGGTGAGGACATGTTCTCATCATATCTTTGAATCGTTCCCATGCTTCGTAAAGGGATTCAGTATCCTTCTGTCGAAATCCGTTGATTTGAGCTCTAAGCATAGCAGTTTTTCTTGGTGGAAAATATCTCGCTAAGAAGACGTTCTTCAATTGCTCCCACGTCGTAACGGAGTTGGATGGTAACGATTGTAACCATGTCCACGCTCTGTCTCTAAGAGAGAATGGGAAAAGACGAAGTCTTATCGCGTCTGGAGTTACTCCATTTGCTTTCACTGTGTCTGCGTATTGTACAAACTTCGTTAGATGTTCGTTCGGATCCTCAGTTGCGTTTCCTAAGAATTGGTTTTGTTGCACAGCCGACAGCAATGATGGTTTCAGCTCAAAATCGTTTCGGGTAATAGCTGGGGCAACAATGCTACTTCTAGGCTCCATCTGAGATGGTGTAGCGTATGCCTTCAGCGGTTTGTTCGGAGGTCCTTCAGCCATCGTTGGTTCTTCTTCGGATTTGGGAATGGGAGTGAGAGGATCAGGAATGTTATGTTTGAGTTGGTACTCAATGATTCGGCTTCTTAAATGTAAGAAGCGCTCTAGTTCTGCGACTGAAGGTTTCAAGATATCGCTTTGTGGGCGATCACTTGGCATACAATCGACAACACTAGTAAAGGAAAAATGAAAATTGTTTACCTAGTCTATACGGCGTAACAGAAGGTTACACTATTGACTAAACGGGTCCCCGGCAACGGCGCCAAAAACTTGATCGCGACTTTCTATGTCTAATACAACTAACTGCAAGTGCACAGTCTATCGCGTAGTAATAAAAGATATCGATCCTACAGGGACTCGTAATCAAACTAGTGTTCTCGGGAGTTACTATGTTTAGCTAGGTAGAATATGTTTTAAGGGAATAAGATTGTCACTAAAAAGGGGGAACTAAGATTACGGTTTAGATTTTAATTAATTGAATCGATACGTAGTAATTATGTTCTTCAGGGATTTGATAAGTTACTGGTATATGAAATAGTTTTCACAGTTTATTTAAGCAGAAAATGGAGATTTGAAGACTCTCGTCTCACGATGGTTATTGACGCTAATCATAATCCTAAGGGCCAAACGTACACTTTCGTATTCCGTTCGGGGTTAAAACTATTTTTTGGAAATCTCTAAGTTCTAATTCGTTTTAAAGTGCTTTCGCTGTTATTAAAACAAATGCCTAGTGTTTACTATCTGACCTTACCGCAGCTTTCGCTTGTTGGTTCGTATCTTAATTAATTTCCCACTTTCGTGGCAAAACTACTTTAAAATAAGTTCTCGCTTTCGCGACAAAGTTTATTTCGTAAATCAAATTTAAACACTTAGACCATAAGTTATTTTTGTGAAAAGAAAGTTTTCAAACAAGAGTTATCAAATCCCATTCGAATTATTACTACATATCGATTACCTAAGTTTAGCTAGACATGGAATTTGGAAAAGCAAAACATAAATAATAATAATAAATAATAAATTGCATTATGATAAAATAGAAGTCGATCAAAATGAAAACCTGTAAATAATGCCAATTGTCCTTTGGGCAGATCCTCCACAGATGTTGGCAGGATTCTGTCTTTAGTTCCAATTCGATCGTACAGTGCAGTAACAATTACATAAGAGCGGAAATGGGAATGAGGAAAAATGGCAGGGAAATAAAGGAAAGAGATACAAATAAAACTGGAGAAATGGATACAAATAATAACTGAAAGTAAATTTGCTCTGGAAATTAAATTTGGCAGCACTTCGTGGTATGAATGCAGCTCCCTTTTTGAAGTCCCCTGCTTCCCTTTTTATAGAAGTGGAATCCCAACGGTTACCTCTGAGGATGATGGACCTTGAGGCAGATAATTTAGGGAGTAGTGGACCATTTAATGGGAATTGGAACTGCTGTTTTGACGTGTAATCTGAGTGGGGCGTTTTTGCCTGCATGACGGTCGTCACAAGGTGTGACGGTCGTCACCCGTGTGACGGTCGTCATGCATCTGTGACGGTCGTCACATCAGCAAAAACTGTCTGCTGCGCTTTTCATTGTGTTTTCACCCCTTTTTCGTCCATATTTCATCTGGGATTGCTTCTTTTCTTCATGTTGCCTTGTTTAGACGTGATCGTTGAATACCTGCAAAAACACCAGACAAATACATGGAAATAACCCAAAATCGGATCGAAAACGGTTAGCTTTTAGTCGAATTATGCATGAAAATATCTATATGATTTCGTGTTATCAGATATATAAGAAGGAGAGCTTACTTGAAGTTAAAGTTGCTCATGAGTTGCCGTCGAACTGATAGGTGACATTGGTTTTGACCATTTCGAACAAAACAATGAAGATGGAGATATACAAGCTATGACGACCGTGGGCTGTTGACGTGCATACATTGGCCCAAAATTGATAACACCTCCAAGAGGCTTTGTTTCCTCGGTACTACCTCTAGCATCTTCTCCATCTACTTTATGATGTCGTTGACGCTAATTCCACACACCTTCAACTGGCTGTGAAAGATCGTGAATATTGGAAGAAGCCATTTCTGTGACATATCAACAATAACGCTTCGAGTCCCCAACCTGCAGTCGAAATGAAGCGGAAGAACTGAAACATAACCAATAAGTCAGGATATTTGATAGTAACTTGGATACCTCCTGCTTTTCTAAAACAGCAAGCTGCTTCCAAAATTCGAATTCACTAAATACATCTCCATAAATTAGACAGCAGCCCACAAATGGCAGCACCTAGCCATCTAAGTTTGGTTGCTGCAAAACAATTGAAAGATGTTAAGTTCATGAGGATTTTTGTTTCAAGGACAATTGTTTGATCAAAGTAAAGTGGTATGACAACATAAGTGAACGCAAGCCTCTCACATAAGATGATACCAGTTCTTACACATGGAAAGGTTTGGGTCGCCGTTCTGTCAGAGAGAAATAAGAAGGATGTGAACTTACCTAATTGAACCTGTGAAGGAAGGCGGCAAGCCGGCGGTTATTTAGTCGCGTTGCTCCTGCAGAAGAGAGAGTTTGGCAGTTACTTCTCTTGACTTGAAATAAAACCACGACTTCCGATATAGCAACGTTAGTTTGAATCGAAGGCATAAAAGGAAAATTCAGAGTTCTAAGAGGACGAAAGGAGATCCAATTACCGCTAGCTCCAGTCATTGGCTACAATAGCGAGGCTCAGTTGTGCATCTTCTCAACTAATTACCAGGATGATCCTAATCCTATTTTGCTCTTCAGGTTTTTCTGCAAAGAACACAATAACAAGTCAGCAGTTTACAATTGAAAACCACTCATCTAAAAGCTCATGTGATAAAGTGTTGGATCTATGATTTAGCCCTCATTTGTTCAAACTCAGAAGTTTAGTCGCCGACATTGGTAGCATCAGCCTTTTAAGCCATTTCTTCCCCAAATGCTCAAGTTGAAGTGAACCATTCGCCACCATGCTGTTAAGAGCTCACACCTCTACCCTGCATATGTTAAAAACTGAGAATTGTTATTAATGATGAAGTCTGAAGGATTTGGAGAGATTTTGGTTACAGTTAGTACCACAATAGAAGAACAAGCAGCAAAACCAATAAAACTCCAAACAAATTTGAAACTTTCCGAACCTCTTCCACCATGCATCTCCCACCAGCCCGCATCAAACAGAACTGAAACCATACATAACACATACACACCTACAGCAACATTATTCACACAAGAGGAAAGCACAACGTCTGATTCAACAACATCCATAAAGCTAAAATGCAGAACTCACCAACATCATCGCCATCAAGTGCAAGCTCTCCTTTTGGGCTGTTAATCCATCTTTTGGCCCAAGACGTTTGCTTTCCACACCTGCCAAACGCAAACCCGAAATCAGCAAAATCAACTAAGGAATATTCCCTAAAACAGAAGATGCTATTCAGATTCCAAGTCTCGAATTTGAATCGCAGAATCAAAGATCGAATTAGGTCATTACTGCAATCATTTAGAAAAGGAAAGTTTCCATTTGATTCATCTCAAAACAGAAAGTGTCAATCAACCTTTAAAACTCCTAATCAATTTTTTACACAAAAAATCTCAATCTAAAGCCTATATAAGAAGAGAAGCAAATCATGAAAAGGGAGATAACAACAATCCACGGCTCACAAAAAACCCCAATTTCACGACCCCAAAATCCAAAACCATGAATTTCGTAAATCAGAAAAAGTAAATACTTATCTTCTAAGCTCCAGGAATCGCCGAAAACCCCAACGGAAACCGCAAATCGCCATCACCAAGACCTTCGCCAGAAATCACTTCCCCACCGCGAGCCGTCGTCGCCTCCGCGAATCCATAATCGGACACCTACAAAACCATTTAAACCGTGAGTTATCTTGCTTTAACTAACGTTAATGATTTTTTTGTGTTGTTTGTTTTGCGAAGAAAATCGAGGTGAGAGGAGAAGGAAAGGAGACGGTGAAGTGAACAGAAACGACGAGGGGAAAGACGGTGAAAGAAAAGCAAGAAGAAAATGAAACAAGGGAGAAATAAAGAAAAACGAATTAAAGAGAGAGAGGAGGCTCGCGATCGGAAAAGGGAACGGGGGGAATCTAGGGTTTTTCTGTTTCACTTGTAAATTACATATTATGTTATGTACACGTGCACACACATCACCCACACACAATCACATAATCACCTATTAATCACCTCATGAACCCCACTAACCTCTAATTTAGACTGTTAATAATCTGCTTTAATCCCTAATCAATTCTAATTTAGTTAAATTAATAATTAATCTTTCTGTTAATCAGCAAAATAAAAAACACTAACCCATTTTGATTTATTTAATTAACCTATAATTGGCTTAACCATTTTAATTCAAAAAAAACTAAACCCCTCTTATAACTTATTTAAATTAATTCCCTTTTATTTAATTTGTTAAAACTTTTTTTTAAATTAACATGTTCTAAATTAATTGACTCTTTATTTATTTTAATCAACTTTTTTTCCTAATCAATCTATTCACTAAATCAACTTCTTTTACTAATTATTTTTGTCAATTTAATAATTTCATTCACTTTACCAATTTATTTATCTTTTAATAATAATATTATTCACAAAAATCTTTTTTTTAAATAAAATTCAAATTTTAACAATAACAACCCTTTTAAAATTATTTACTTAATAAGAAGACCCATTTCTTTTTTAATCAACTCATATTATTTGATAAGTTAGTAACTATTTAATTATTCTCCGCATAATCCAATCCATTTATAATCCAATAATTTCATAAAACCTTTTCTATTAAAACTAATAAAACTAATTCAGTCATAATATATTTTTCTCTAAAAAAAATCAATCTCATCAAACCAATTCAACCCTCATCAAAAATTAATCAACATTTTTTCTTATAACCTAACCTCTTAAAATCAATCTCGATCTAAAATCAACTTGACTAAAATAAAATCGAATCAACAATCAATCGTGCACATTCACATCCACGACACTTTCACTCTCACACACTTCAGCGCTTTCATGCGTATGTGTATGTTTTACTCTTTCCGCAATTTATCTTACAAGCAATTTATATTATCATAATTTATCATTCTCGCAATTGCATCCGTCCAAAGGAAAACCCTACACATGATTCAACAATCGTGTGTAGTGCATTCACATTTGCATCATACTCCCCCATGATCCTTGATCCCATTTAGGTTGATCTTTAAGATAGATCCCACCCCATAGAAAGGACCTTAATCTT
The DNA here is from genome assembly GCA_963859935.3 of Lathyrus sativus. Classification (NCBI taxonomy): domain Eukaryota; kingdom Viridiplantae; phylum Streptophyta; class Magnoliopsida; order Fabales; family Fabaceae; genus Lathyrus; species Lathyrus sativus. Next base: position 216,726,505 of record OZ012741.1, read on the forward strand.
TACAACTTAGAACAAACAAAACAAATTCAAATCAATACAAATATATTCAAACACACTAGAGAAAAGATGCCTAATCATCTTAAGTGAGATAGAATCTCCACCCCACAACAATACAATCAACATGTAGGGACTTTGCCTTAAGAGAGATAAAGGCGTACTCGTCAAACAATCCGAGTACTTGAGCCCCTTTCTTAAGACGATGCAAAGACTATTTTCCTACAACCTGTGGTGGTTAAATCTCCCTTAAAATGATAATGCATCTCGTCTCCTAAAATCAATCAACCAACTACCCTAAACCCGTAGGAACTTTGACCACAGTCAAAGAACTCCTCATACCCTTTAGGGGAACTACAAATACTCTGATTCCACTCCCGTAAGGATATGTAGGCATAAGATGCGACATCTTATCGAGTATACTTAGAAATAAACCCTTAGGTCTTTCAACCATTAAGCAGATAAACACTTAGCAATAAACAAACATAAAACAAGAGGTTCCTATAGGATACTACAGAAACTTAGGATGATAGTACCTTCCCTAAGTTTAACCAACCCCCGAACCTATATCTCTCTAAACCTTGCATTTGCATTGCATTATGGGTATTTCGATCTTTATCCCTTCCTTTGGACAAATCAAAGTTCGGTTGCAAAAAATGAATTAAAGATTCAAACTAATCAATAGTTTGGTATCCGATTTTCACCGCGACACTCTAATTCTACCGGCAGGTGACATGATTTTCCGTAAACTAGTTTAAATGGTGTGGTGCCTATTGGTGTCTTAAAAGCGGTCCTATAAGCCCATAAAGCTTCGTTCAGCTTTGATGACCAATCTTTCCTGGAGGTTGCGACAGTCTTTTCCAAAATTTGCTTTATTTCTCTGTTCGAAACCTCCACTTGTCCACTAGTTTGTAGATGATACGGTGTGGCTACGCGGTGTTTGACTCCGTATTTGGAGAGGAGTTTGTCAAAGATTCGCGATATGAAGTGCGAACCACCGTCACTAATGACGAGTCTGGGCATACCGAATCTAGGAAAGATTGTGTTTTTAAAGAGTTTAACGACTACTCGCGTGTCATTTGTTGGAGCGGCAACGACCTCTATCCATTTAGATACATAGTCGACAGCGACGAGTATATATTTGTTTCCAAAAGAAGACGGGAAAGGTCCCATGAAGTCGATTCCCCAGACGTCAAAGATTTCTACTTCTAAAATTCCTTTCTGAGGCATTTCATCGTGTCGTGAGATGTTGCCAGTGCGTTGGCACCGGTCGCATTTTAGTACAGCGATATGGACATCCTTCAAGAGACTGGGCCAAAATAGGCCGGATTGTAGAATTTTAGCGTATGTCTTTGAGGTGCTAGCATGACCACCATACGATGCTGAATGGCATTGGGAGATGATGTCTTCTATTTCTTCCTCTGGGACACAGCGACGGTATAAGTTGTCGGCGCCACGTTTGAAGAGTAGAGGTTAGTCCCAGTAGTAATGCTTTAAGTTGTGGAAGAATTTCTTCTTTTGTTGATAAGTCAGGTCCGGTGGAAGCACGCCTGCGGCCAAGTAATTAACGATGTCGGCAAACCACGGCAAAGTGGCTTGGGCATAGACAGCTTCCACGGCTTTTTCCAGTTCTGGTTCTTCCAAAGTTGAGTTGGACATATCGCTTTCCAATTTGGCTATCAGACGTTCGTAGGGAAAGTCGTCATTGATAGGCACTGGTTCTTGTTTAATGCCCTCTATACGGGATAAGTGATCTGCAACTACGTTCTCGGTCCCCTTCTTATCTTTAACTTCTAAGTCGAACTCTTGTAATAATAGGATCCATCTCAATAATTTGGGTTTGGCGTCCTTTTTGCTTATTAGGTACCTAATGGCAGCGTGATCTGTGTATATGATTATTTTGGCTCCTACCAAGTTGGAACGAAATTTGTCAAGAGCAAACACGACTGCTAGAAGTTCCTTTTCCATTGTGGCGTAGTTCATTTGGGCAGGGTCTAAAGTTCTACTGGCGTAGTAGATAGCGTGAAGCTTCTTGTCTTTCCTTTGTCCTAGAACTGCGCCTACAGCGTAATCACTCGCATCGCACATGATTTCGAATGGTAGTCGCCAATCTGGGGGTTGCATGATTGGTCCGGTGATAAGTGCTGACTTTAGAGTTTCGAATGCTTCTAAGCATTCCTTGTCGAAGATGAACTCGGCATCTTTCATTAACAAACCTGTAAGAGGTTTTGCGATTTTCGAGAAATCCTTTATGAATCTTCGGTAGAATCCAGCGTGTCCTAAGAAGCTTCGTATTTCTCGTACGGTTTTCGGAGGTTGAAGATCCGTTATGATCTCTATTTTAGCTTTGTCAACTTCAATCCCTTTTTCAGATATGACGTGTCCTAAATTGATGCCTTGTCGGACCATGAAATGGCATTTTTCCTAATTAAGGACAAGGTTCACTTTAGCGCATCTTTTGAGTACCATTTCTAAATTCGACAGACAGCTTTCAAAACTTTTTCCGCATACAGAGAAGTCATCCATGAACACTTCCATGATGTCGTCTATGTAATCCGCAAAGATTGCTATCATGCATCTTTGGAAGGTTGCTGGAGCATTGCACAGTCCGAACGGCATTCGGCGATAAGCAAAAGTACCATAGGGACAGGTGAATGTTGTCTTTTCCTGGTCATCGGGGTGAATAGGAATTTGAAAGAATCCCGAATAACCATCTAGATAGCAGAAGTACGAATGTTTCGTTAGTCTTTCCAACATTTGGTCTATGAAAGGTAAAGGGAAGTGATCTTTTCGAGTTGCCTTGTTCAGTTTTTTGTAATCGATACACATCCTGTTTCCGGTCACAACTCTTTGGGTTATCGATTCACCTTTCGCATTCTTCACTACAGTAACGCCTCCTTTCTTGGGTACTACGTGTACTAGGCTGACCCATTGGCTGTCGGAGATCGGGTATATGATTCCTGCGTCTAGTAACTTTTTCACCTCGTCTTTGACTACAGTGCTTAGGATCGGGTTTATCCTTCTCTGATGTTCTCTTGAAGTTTTGCAGTCTTCCTCCAGCATGATACGGTGCATACAGATGGAGGGACTTATGCCTTTTAGATCGCTTATATTATAGCCTAACGCAGTTGGGTATTTCCTTAGGACTTCTACTAATTGCTCAGTTTCTGATTGTCCTAAATTAGCGTTGACTATTACTGGTCTTTCGAATTCTGTATCTAGGAATTCATACCTGAGGGTTTTAGGTAGCTCTTTAAGTTTTAGAGCTGGGTTTTTCGGACCTGGCATGTGATTTGGAGTGAGTGCTAAGATCTCGCTCAGACTATCATCTTTGTATGGTACACGCCAGTCGTCGTCTTCATGAATAGCAGGGATCTGGATTTTCATGATTTCAGAATATGTAGTTTCCTCCTTCTCTAATTCTCGTATGCATTCGTCAATGACATCTACTATATAGCATGTGTCATCTATAGCTGGTGCCTTCAAGAACTTAGTAAGGATGAACTCTATCTTTTCTTCTCCTACTTCGAATGTTAGCCTTCCTTTCTTTACGTCTATGATAGCTCCGGCTGTAGCTAGGAACGGTCTTCCTAGGATAATTGGAGTAACAGAGTCCTCTTTGATGTCCATGATTATGAAATCAGTTGGGATATAGAATTGGCCTATGCGTACTAGAACGTTTTCCAGTACACCGACGGGATATTTGACTGATCGGTCAGCCAATTGCACGGACATTTTAGTTGGTCTTAGTTCTCCCATATTCAGCTTTTTGCATATGGATAAAGGCATGACGCTTATACTGGCTCCTAGATCGCATAGAGCTTTGTCTATAACGAACTTTCCTATGACGCAAGGTATGGAGAAACTACCTGGGTCTTTTAGTTTAGGAGGCATGTTGTTTTGAATGATTGCGCTACATTCGACAGTAAGTGTCACTGTCTCGTTATCCTCTATTTTCCTTTTATTAGACAAGATTTCTTTAAGAAACTTAGTGTATGACGGCATTTGAGTTATCGCTTCTGTGAAAGGAATAGTGATGTTTAGTTGTTTCAGAAGTTCAACAAATTTCTTAAATTGTCCTGAAGTTTTGGAGTTTATTAATCTTTGAGGATAAGGGATAGGTGGTTTATATGGCGCTGGAGGCACATATGAGTTTTCATCTTCGGCGGCTTTTTCCTCGTCACATTCCTTCTTTTCTGTTTCAGACTCCTTTTCGGTTGGTTTATCAGATTTCTGATGCATTACTAAATCTTCATTCCTAGGATCTGTTGGGCCTTCCAATTCTTTTCCACTTCTCAATATAACAGTGTTTGTGTGACCTTTCGGATTAGGTTTGGGCTGGCCTGGAAATGTTCCAGCTGTGGCAGCTGCAGAGGCTTGTTGTTGAGCCACCTGTGATATATGCGTTTCGAGCATCTTATGGTGGGTGGCTAAAGCGTCTACTTTTCCGGTCAGCTGTTTAATCTGCTCGCTGGTGTGTATGTTTTGATTCAGGAATTCTTTGTTTGTTTGAGCTTGAGTAGCTATGAATTTTTCCATCATCAATTCGAGGTTTGATTTCCTAGGGGCAGTCTGGGCAACAGCGGCTAATTTCTGATATCTTGGCGGAGCAGCGGGTGCTTGCAAGGCATTATCGTTCTTGTAGGAAACATTTGGGTGGTTCCTCCATCCTGGGTTGTAAGTGTTCGTGTAAGGATTTCCTTGAGCGTAATTTACTTGATATGGTGGGATTCCGGCCAACAATGGGCACTCGGGCGCATTATGAGTGGCGATTCCGCATAACTCGCAGTTTGGAGTTACAGCAGCTACGATTGCAGTTGGGTTAACGGTCAGACTGTCGATTTTCTATGCTAGAGCATCTACTTTAGCGTTGAACTTTTCAAGGCTGCTGATCTCGTACATCCCACCTTTCGCTGCGGGTTTCTCTGCTGGAGTTCGTTCGCCTCCCCATTGGCAGTGGTTCTGAGACATGTTTTCGATTAGTTGATAGGCTTCATCGTATGTCTTATCCATAAGTGCACTCCCCGGCAACGGCGCCAAAAACTTGATCGCGACTTTCTATGTCTAACTCAATTAACTACAAGTGCACAGTTTATCGCGTAGTAATAATAGATATCGATCCCACAGGGACTCGTAATCAAACTAGTATTATCGGGTGTTACTGTGTTTAGCTAGGTTGGTAATGTTTTAGGGGAATAATAACAAAATAAGTGCGTAAAATAAAGGGAACTAAAGCTTTTACTTAAGGTATAAATGCTTAAATCGGTATGTAATATGTGACTTCTTCAGGGATTCCATAGGTCACCGGTGTCTTTAGGTTTCCAAAAATAGTTTAAGAAGAAAATGATGGTTTAAAGACCTTTGTCTCACGATGGTTGTTGACGCTAGTCGCAACTCTAAGGCAGAACGTATGCTGTCGCTATCCCGTTCGGGGTTAAAGTTACTTTTTGAAAACTATTAAGTTCTAATTCCTTTTAAAGCGTTGTCGCTGTTTTTAAAATGAATGCCTAGTTTTTACTATCTGGTCTTAGCCTCAGCTGTCGATTGTTGGTTCGTACCTTTATGAATTTCCCACTATCGTGGCAAAACTAATGTAAATAATTTCTCGCTGTCGCGACGAAGGTTTATTTAGAAAAATCGATTTAAAAACTGAAGCCATAAATAAATTTTGAAAAGGTAGATATACACCGGTTAATTATCGAATCCCATCAGATTATTTATTACATACCGATTACTTAAGATTTAGCCAGACATGGAATATAATTTAACAACACGTAAATAATGGCAGAAAATAATAATATGCATTATAATAGGAAATAGCAATCAATAATCGATTAAAATATAAACCTGTAAATAATTCGATTTGGCTTTTGGGAAATCCTCCAAAATGGCGGCAGGATTTAGTCTTTATGCCAATTACTCGTACATAATAGAAATGGGAAAGTAAAACAACAATTGCAAGGAAGGAAAGAAAAAGGAAACAAAATAACGATAAGAAAATGGGAAAACTGAATAATTGCTCTGAAAGTAAATTGGCAGCACTTCGTCTCTTCAATGCGGCTCCCTTTTTCTGGTACCAGCTACCTCCTTTTATAGATGGGATTTTCAACGGTTTATTTCTTCGGGAAGTGGGAATGATATCAGAAAATATAGGAGTTAGTGGTCCACTCCTCTTTGGCACTTTCATCAGTTGACAGCACGTGCAGAAAAACTGCATTTTAACTCCATGACGGTCGTCACATGCATGACGTTCGTCACATGCATGACGGTCGTCACACCCTTGTGACGGTCGTCATATCAGCAGAACTCATTTTTGCTGCTTTATGGCCTAATTTTCACCTGGTTTTCACCTGTAAATGCTTATTTTCTTTATCTTGCTCCATTTGAGCATGAACTTTGAATACCTGCAAAATACTGGGCAAATAGTGTGGAAATATCCGAAATCGAAGTGAAAATGGTCTCCGATTAGTAGAAAAGTACATCATTATGTATATATGATTTCGCGTTATCAAGTGTTTCTAGGTAGACTAGATAGGATTAGGGGTTTAGGACTCAGTAGTTTTTTTCTTTGCCTATGAGAGTTAGCACACTAAATATGCCAGCCTTATTGCTCTGAGGCTCAATTTTTGTAGCAATGATATCTTGATCCCCTACAGTCTGGCTTAGTGTCTTAGGGCTGTTTCAGTTTGAGTTTGTTTGGTTGCATCATGTTTGTTTGCATTTAGGATGCTCACTGTCGTAAGTTTGTGAACTAGCATTTGTGAACAAGATTTGGACTAATGATTATTGGATAAAGGCACTATTATGTTGGGATCCACAGTTTGTCAGGATTTGTTTTTGAGGTTTGGATTTGCTATTTCATTAACAACTGTTTAGGTCCTTTTTGCTTGTGCCAAGATTGGTTGTGTTTTATGGAGATCTCTCATCTAACAGTTGTTGAACTAGTGTGAGTTTTGGCATTGGGATTGCAGGTTGGTGCTGTCGTGAGGGTTTGAGGTTGTTGTGTACTAACTAGGTCCTTGGAAGGTAGTTTTTTGGTCCAACTGTTTAGTCTGAGTTTAGAGGTGATTAATGTAGAACTCTGATGCTGTTTAACCTTTAGTTTAGTAAGAGTTTGCTTTAGGTAGGCTAAATGGGACTCAGAAGAATCTCTTGGCCTATGTGTTTGTTGTGGAAGTGGTATTGTCACTTCCTGACTATGTGAATCCAGGCCAAGTTTGATTTTTAACAAGCAGCTGTTGGAGCAGGTGGTGAGATTTAAGGATGTTGGACACTAGGGTGTTGTCATTTGGATTTTGTCAAGGTCTTGCTGATTGGGCCACCTATCCTAATGAGGATATGTAACACTGTTAGAGAACACTTTGCATTGTTGATAAACTTTGTGTGAAGATGCTTTAAGGGCCATTATTGAGTTTATCAACTCATAGGAGCTGTCAAGAGCATAAGCCTGAGGACTGTTTTTGGTTTTTGCATCCTGCTGTCAAGATTGTTCTTCATGTTAGTTGTGTTTAGTAGTTACCTTTGAATCTTAATGTTTAGGCCTCCTGTTGGAGTTTTGGACCTGTCAGGCATGTTGATGTTTAGGGTGGTCAACTCTTCATATTGGTTTGAATCTCTTACAGAATTGGCATTTGTAATGCCAATCTCAGGATTTTTGTTTAGGCATAGATTTAGTTGGTTCAGGCCAGAACCTGGTCATGCTTGTTGGTTTGTGATTATTCATTTATTGCATACTTGGTTTAGTCTAGTGATGTGCATAGGATTATCATTAGAGTCTTACATTGGGGTGTTGTTGGTCTTGAGCATTTCCTTTATTTTTGTTTGGTTTCACAATTGTTTTATTGAAGTTTAAGTTTATTAACTTCTGATTGTTGGTTGTTTGGATCCATTGCTCACACTAGAGTTTGTTTTGAGATTTGCCTTAATGTGTTAGATAATAGTGAGTGATTAGTGTTTGAGTTTAGTTTGACATAGACCATTTAGCACTGTCATGAAGTTTTTGAGTGGCTATTGTATTCGGTTCCCACATTTTGGATAAGTATGTATTGGAACTACCATGAGAGGCAGTTTGTATTGGCTGACTGATTGATTGAGTGGTACCATGAGAGGCTATTGTATTCGGTTCCTCACCTGCTTCTGTTTGCCTCTATTTTGAACTTTGACTTTGAAAACGCATTTCAAAACCTTCATTTGCACTTCCATTCGTATTTTGAATTGTGTTTATTATTTAAGAAAACTAACAACACCCTTGTGATCCTTGTGAAATTTCAAGTGAGATGGACTTTTGTTTTACTGAATTTGGTGGAGTTTTGAGAGAGTTATGACGAAACCGTATTTCATGAGTTTTCACTTGCTCAAGGCCTTGGCTTGCCAAGAATTACGCGCGTAGTTTGGAATATATATTTATGGGGTGCCCTTAATACACTGATGCATCGCCACCCCAGTGGTTAAATGCCTTGCCTTAAGTCCTTGCATTACCATGAAAACCCCGGTTCGAGCCCAGCTGGGGGCGTTTTTGCTTTTTCTTTCTTTTATTTTCCATGTTTTATATTTATTCTTCCTTTTCCTTTTCGTTATCACATGCGCGCAGTGGTAGAATTGGTTATGATCTGGGCCTGCAGCCATGAGGTCAAGGGTTCAACCCCATGTGAAAGCATTTCTTCTTTTTTTTAGCACTTATTTGTTTTGTTTTAATTCTTTTCCTTTTTATTTTATTTATTTTTAAAATAGTTCTTTTTTAATATTATAAAAAAACCAAAAAAATTTGTTTTATTATTTTAATATGCTATTTTATCTTGCTTTCTTTTTATTTTATTTTATTTACTTCTTTTTTTGTTTTATCTATTTTGAATTAGTTTTAACTGTCTAAAAATCCAAAAATTTATTTCTTAGTATTTTAGTGTGATAAATTATTTTTCTTCTTTTTATTTTAATCTTCATTTTGATTTTCATTTTATTTTGTCATTTTTATTTTGAATTAACAAATTAATGTGTTTTCTCTTCCATTTTATTTTATCATTTCCTTTCTTTTTTCATTTCATTTGTGAGTGAATTATTTAGTGTTTACTTGGCCTTGTGCCATGATCCCCCTAGGATTCCTAGTCGCTCCATTTAGGATGAGAGTAGGAGAGACATTAGGTGTTCAATCCTATGCATAATAACATTATGATAGTTTCATTCCCTTTCATCTCAATCTTAGGATCACCATTGCATGACAACTTTAGGTTTGAGTTTAGTCCCCCTTTAGTGTCCTTTCTCTTCTCATCTCAAAACCATCTTAACACACTTAATAAAGATAATGGATGTTGTGACATGAGCCTTATACTTGGGAAATGGTGATTGAGGGGTCAGCTCTCAATTTCCTAGAGTGTTTAGTATACGTCCTTAGGACGATATGCGACGCATTCGATCCTAGGTTTTAGACTTTAGTACAACATGCACTATAAACACTCCAATTCAAAACACTTCTTCTCTAAAAAACACAAAACACTTCAAACCTTTTTCATCCTTCGGGATCTTAATCAGGAAAATCTTTTCAGATAAAAAGAGTGTCGTTAACTTTTAGTACTACCGCAAACGGTAACGCCTAAGTCTCCAATGGTCGAGTTGCATACACCAACTGCTAGAACTACTTGTTAACACTACTCGGGTAAAACTTTTGAACCAACCTGTGGTCCCTTTCAGCCCAAACTATGTTTGCTCTGATCTTTCATACCACATGAAAGTACGTAGGCACAAGACGCGATGTCTTGGCGAACAACCTTCCCCCCTTTCACCCATAGTTAATCGAACTATGTTGACTCTGACTTCTCACTCCAGATGGGATACGTAGGCAGAAAGCGTCGTTGCTTTGCCTAGTCACTTTCTTTTTCCTTTGTTCCTTGAGCCATAGCTTGGATAGTAAACACCCTTTTAGATAGACAACAAGCATGGATCCCGTCGAGTACGACGGACGTGAAGGGTGTTAACACCTTCCCCTTGCGTAACCGACTCCCGAACCCGAGATTTGGTTGCGATGGCCGATCTTATCCCTCTTTTCGTTAGGTTTTCTCTGAGCGTTTCCTTTCCCTCTCTTGGGATAAATAACGCACGGTGGCAACTCTTCTGTCATTGTCGGCCTCGATTTTTGTAGTAGCGATAGCTGGCAACTCTGCTGGGGACTCTGGTTCCATATGCGAGTTAATCCTAGCGCTTGTCTATTTATCTTTGGGTGTTGTACATGTGTGCCTTATTTAATTTCGCATTTATTTTCCTGCATTTATTTTCGGCATCATATGTCTTTTTTGCTATGATGTGGGGAGGGAAGTTCCGATGAGTGATAAGCCAGACCCAGGCTTGAGTATGAACTTAGCTTTAGTAGTGGAGATTAATGGGGCGGCCTGTTTGCTTAGCAGATACAGTTCCCCATGAAATTCAAGCTTGGAAGAGATTATCTTTGATGATTTTCCTTCAGATCCTTAGGATCGGTTGGGATTTTGGATTTGAGAATTGTCGACTTTGGGAATCGATCATTTGTGAGTCAGCTAAGTGAGGCCTTTTCGTAAGATGGTGATGCTAAACCAGAAATGGTGAACGTATCATCATTTCTTGAAAGTCTGTGACGCTGATGAATGCGTAGGATGCCAAACCTTGTCAGTGGATACATCCTTACCTATGAGAGGAATGGGGTTGTGCAGGAAACTCTAGCTTTCAGACTACCCGGTTCTTTACAGTTTGGATTTTGTGTTCTTGATATCAAGGGGTCCTAATGTTAGTGTTTGGTTACGACTAAAGCGAAGCGCTGGTCCATCTCCGTCAACGACACAACAACCTTGATCCTCTATTGCATTTCATATTGCATTGCATGGCATTTGCATTTCATTTGCATAGCAGGTGTTCGAGATTGGGTTTTGTTATCCTGATCCATTTTTCTTTGGAACTAGACATTAGCTTTTCAAGGAAAATATAAGTGACTATGGAGCAGATTCAAGCTGAATTGATTGAAGTCTGAGGCTAGCTAGGGCAGATTATGATGGACATGCAAGAGTTGTGTCTGGATCAGAAGACACTCAGAGAAGAAAACCATCAGCTGAAGACCCAGGTGGGCTTGATCATGGAGGTGATAAAGAATGTGCTCAGAAAAGAAGGTGATCAGCTACCTGAGGCCGCAGCAAAAATGCTTGTTCTGCTTGTGCCTGTGGAACCTATGCCAAGGTGTGATAAGCCTCAGATATCTCATGCAAGACAGAGAGCTCTAGAATTTTCTCGTCAACGTCTTGCTTCTCAAGATAATCATATGCCTAAGAGGTATTAGAAGACAAGGCCATGTAACAGAGTTTTCGATCAGATTCCTACGACGTATGCTCAGCTTTTGCAACCTTTGCTTCAACGCCAGGTGATTAAGCTTCGGACCATGAATCCTTTGACTGGTGAGCCTCCATCAGGTTTTGATGTGAATGCCCATTGCGATTTCCACTCTGGGGCACTGGGGCATAGCATTGAGGACTGTAAAGCTTTTAAGCATAAAATCCAAGACCCGATTGACTCAAAGGCAATTAAATTCACGCCGGGCAGCGTAAACGTATTAGATGGTCCTATCCCAGTCACCGCAAAAGAGATGGATGTTCCTATTCCCTCACCTGAAGCTGCATTAGGTCAGGAGTATATCCTGCAATCTTTGGTGTTTAAGTCTCCTTGTCCACAGTTGCTACCTATTCCTGGGCCAAGCCTGAGGATGAAAGTACCAGAACAAAGGGAGTCCCATATACCTCAGACTCAGTCCCAAGATGTTTCAACTATTCAGAGTCAACGATCTTTTGGGTCTTTGCATCAGATATATGTTCCCCGCCAGAATCAACGGCTATACCGTCATCAGCCATGTCAGCACGCCCGATCGAGACCAAGGAAGCCAAAGAGGCATTTCACTCAACTGTCATTGTCGTACAATCAGATATTTCTAGACTTGATTAGAGGTGGATTGATAGTGCCGAAGAAGGTTAATCCATAGATTCATCCACTTCCGCCAGGTTTTGATGTAAGTGCCCATTGTGATTTTCATTCTGGAGCACATGGGCATTCAACCGAAGACTGCAATGTGCTTAAGAGCAAGATTCAGACTCTGCTTGACTCCAACATGTTCTCAGTCACGCCTCAGGGTATCCAGATCAATTATCCTCCATCATCCGGTTATATGGGTTCAGCAGTTAATATTATGGAGGGATGCACCGAGAGCAGATGTTCAGAAGAGTATCAGACTGACTTCGACGAGCAATTCTGAAGATGGTTGGTTCACCAGCAAATCAAGACTTGAAAGCCCAGTTCCCTGAAGTTGGCAGCTCTTTTTATCATGTCATTTTCTTGCATTTATAGTTTCTTTTTGATTGATAATTATAATGAAATGAATATGCATGTTTTGATTAAATCCATTCGTGTTCACTCAATGCTTTTCTATTGATGTCAAACGCTTGTTTAAGCGGAATCCGAGGGAGGATGACGAAATTGAAAGATGCCCAAAGCTTCCGATAGTATGCTTTTGAATAAACCTCTGCTGATGATATACATGCATTGTTTCAAATCCATAAACACCGGAGAGATAAGGAGTTAATCCCTAGTTAACCCCTTTGAGCCTAGTAGTAGGAGTTTCTTTCTGAAAACAAAAAACCCTCAATCTTAACCTGGGGCAGGGTAGGTGTCAGTTAGTTTGACCGAGCATTCAAATTGCAGAAGGAGTGTTCGCATTCGAGGACCAATCACACCTATAGAGGTCGTACCTAAAAATAAAAAACCACAGTGGAGTTAGTCAGTCACAACCCTTTCAACAAGGCAGACAAGCCAGTGTCACACGATTTGTTCCGAAAAAAGAATCAATAAAAAAAAAAGAAGAAAAAATAAAAGCCCGTTAAGCCGATAACTTGTAAACAAGTTGCTTAAGAAAAATTAGGGCATCCTATTGGACTTCGAAATCAAAATAAACTCAAAAGAGTTAGTCCAGGAAAAAATAGGGAAATTCGAAAAACAATATAGAACAAGTCGTGTGATTCAGGGCACCAAAGTGAGTGACTGTCACTCCGAAAAACTTGTGGTTTTCTGAACCATCACTCCTGTCATTCAACCTTTGAGAGGTGAATGCTTGTGTCGAATTAGCTGAACATAGGATTGAAGAACATCAAGGAGAATGGGTGGGTTAAAACAAACTTAGAGCTTTATATCCTTTCCTTCTGCAACCGTGAACTTGACCAAGTTACAACCTTTAAAAGTTCTAATTGAAGCAGGTTTGTTTCGAAATCATACTTCGGTAAAGATCGCATCGAAACTGACTCCTAAAAGGATTCTTCTTACCTTGTGGGTATTGATATTGACATTCTGATAAGTGATTCATTTACTATGTTACAACTTTTTCCAGTGAACAGACTTGGATTTCAAAACTGTCATATGCATTGCATTAAAATTATCATTTGCAAAATGAATTGTTTTACTTGCGAGTAAGCACTTGACATCAGAAGAGCTTCTACAATGCAAATTTTGATTGAGCTAAGATGAAAAGCACCGGAGATCCCTGTCAATCAGGGGCATGACAAAGGATCACAAAGGAGGAGTCAGTCGTTCCAAGATTCAGTTAATCTGGGGCAATCAGTTCGAGATTCGATGAATCTCTCGAAGTCAAAGGCACTTCTCCAAATCAGCCAGTCAGGGGCAAAGTCATTGCGAGGCTGGGGCAAGCTACCCCAAGAGCACGAAAGCTCTCCTTATCCAGCAGACAATTAACTTGAAGAGGCTTAAAATACTGAGGCAGGTCATATCAAACCGTCAGGGTACAGAAATCTCAGGTTTCCTTTCAAGGAAGGTTTTATAGAAGTCCCACAGGCTAGGGCAAACTTAGAAACAAAGGAACTGTACCTCTTCATATCTTCAGAACATATCAGAATTATTCAAGTAGGTTCAGTCAACTTTCAAGTTCAAGACGAATGTCAGGAAGTCATATAAATTATCCTCTGACCCACACCAAACCTGTATCTAGATAGAGCATTTCTCAACCTCAGCTGCACCTGACCTTTCATTGAAAACCTAAAGCCCAATCACACTCGGCACATCCAGTGGATTTGCTACGTTTCTATCCCCACAAAGTGAAAATATCAGACCAGAAGTATCTCGCCCACGATAATATACAATTGAGATCAGTTCATCCCCAGCAGGTTAGAACCCCGTACAATCAAGGTTATCCTCAGCAGGTCGAGAACGATATCTCCAGCAAAGTAGGATTATCTCCAACAAGTAGGCGTGGGATTATCCCCAGCAGTGGAATGAATTTAGAATTTCGTTTTTCCTGCAGAGTCTGAATGACTGGCTCCTTTCCCCTCAAAGTCTAGGTCATTGACTCATTCCCCAAGCAGAAGTTGTTATTGTTGAGTTTATTTCTTATTTTCCCCAGCATGAGTCCGTTTGCACTAGGCATGCCTACTCTTCCTCCAACAGAGTTTGTTTTCCTCTTTAGCATTTATTTTGCTAGAGTGGTCCCTTTGTATTTGCATCGTGCATAGCCTCCTCCCAAACGCCTAGCATTTCCATTTCGTATGGAAAATTACGCCATATTCAAACATATGCATGTGAAACATAAGCCAGGTTGTTACCTTTCTGATTAGGCGGTGGTTATCCCATATAGGTGATCTTCAAGCTTTGGCTTTTACGTCGAGCATTCAGACTTCGGCTCCTCCGTTGAACATCTAGGTTCCGACATTTTCTATTTGTGACGTTTTGCTTTACCCGTGAAGTGCCCAGACTCCGTTTGGTTATATTAATCCCATTAAGTTTTGTGATGGTATCTCTTGCTCCGTTGAACATCCAAATTCCGTTGAAGGCTCAGTTTGTGACATATTCCCTTTGCCTATCAGATACTCCGGTTTTCGATTGGTTTCGTTGAGTGTTTAGGCTCCGGTTGGTTTGCTTCGTTGAGTGTTTAGGCTCCGGTTGGTTTGCTTCGTTGAGTGTTTAGGCTCCGGTTGGTTTGCTTTGTTGAGTGTTTAGGCTTCGGTTGGTTTGCTTCGTTGAGTGTTTATGCTCCGGTTGGTTTGCTTTGTTGAGTGTTTAGGCTCTGGTTGGTTTGCTTCGTTGAGTGTTTAGGCTCCGTTTGGTTTGCTTCGTTGAGTGTTTAGGCTCCGGTTGGTTTGCTTCATTGAGTGTTTAGGCTCCGGTTGGTTTGTTTGGTTGAGTGTTTAGGCTCCGTTTGGTTTGCTTTGTTGAGTGTTTAGGCTCCGGTTGGTTTGCTTCATTGAGTGTTTAGGCTCCGGTTGGTTTGCTTCGTTGAGTGTTTATGCTCTGGTTGATTTGCTTCGTTGAGTGTTTAGGCTCCGGTTAGTTTGCTTCGTTGAGTGTTTATACTCCAGTTGGTTTGCTTAGTTGAGTGTTTAGGCTCCGGTTGGTTTCGTTGAGTGTTTAGGCTCCGGTTGGCTTGCTTCGTTGAGTGTTTAGGCTCCGGTTGGTTTGCTTCGTTAAGTGTTTAGGATCCGGTTGGTTTGCTTCGTTGAGTGTTTAGGCTCTGGTTGTTTTTCTTCATTGAGTGTTTAGGATCCGGTTGGTTTGTTTCGTTGAGTGTTTGTACTCCAGCCAGTTTTCATTTGTTGATGTGCTCCTCATCTCGTTGAGTGTCTAGGCTCCGGCAGATCTCATTGGTTTATTTTAAAGTTTTCCCCAAGCAGAGTTACTCGTTAGGTTTCTCTTTCTCCCAGTGGGGCATGTTTGTAATCAGAGCAGTTATCTCCGGAGATTCTTGTTTGCAGTTTTATTTTCTGCGGTTGGCAAATTTCTGGGTTCTTTGGTATTCACCCATCTTTTACCTTGATGGTGTGAAAGTCGTTCGCTCTTCACTCATTCAGGTCTAAGTCGCTTGAATAGGGGCAGCTGTTGCACCCCAAAATTTGCCCAACCTTTTCTTTGCTTGGTTCATGTTTTATTTCATTGTTCTAGCATATTGCATTGCATAGCATTTTGCATTTATAGGGGATCAAGTGTTTGTCTGTGTACCACCCAAGAGGAAAGTCTTTATTGGTTTCAAGCTCAAGCAAAGGCACTGTTACAAACCATCAGAAGACTTTCAAAGGGTCCATAAGGTTTTATCATTGGTGTGAGCATGAGGTAAAAGTTTGTTGAATACCTCAGAGGTTATAGTGAAGTGGAATGGTCACTCGGTTCATCTAAACAATGCCTAGGCAAAAAGAGTTGGAATTAGGGTTTAAATTTTAATCGGGTTAAAACTTGTCTCTTGAAGCAAACTTGTTTCCATGGCCCTCCATATGTCTTAAGGTGTTTGGGAATGAGAGTAGGACCATCAATTTTAATCAGAAGAACTTCAGTTGATCAGTCAATTAAAAATCAGGAGGTTTGAAAAAAGTCAATTGTGCAGTGAAAAAAGTCAACTCCTGACTTTTTGAGGTCAAAATCATGATCCTTAATTTCAATATGACCAATGGGTGGAATTTGATCAAGAAAATTCAAGGGAATCATGAAAAATCAAATGTTGTTGAAAGTTGCCATTTTGGGAATTAGGGTTTTAGAAACATTCCATTTTTGGAAAGTTTTATGTTTGGAACAACCATTTTCAAAGCCATTTCTCTTCATGATCAAGGTTTCAAATGAACCTTTGGCCAACATCAAAGTTGTTCCTTGTATCTCAAGCTTTCTTTTGAGTATCAATTCATGATCATATGATATTTGGAGCTCAAGTTATGATCAATCAAAGTTGGAGATTTTTGCACCACTTTGCCAGCCAATTTTCATCACCTTCTTGATGTCAAATGAAGCTTTGTCCCAAATGAAAGTTGTAGAGTGTGTTCCAATCTTTCCAAAGAGTACAAGAAGTCCTCAATTGGTTTTGAGAAGCTCAAGTTATGGATGTGCAAAGTTGGGAAAAAATAAACCAATTTCATAACTTAGATTTTTTTCTAAGTTATTCATGAGCAGTTTGCTTGCCACGATTTTCAACCATAAATTTCATGATCTTCCAATCCTTAAATCAAGATAACTCCAACATGAAATTTGTTCTACTCCATGCCCTCTTTCATTTGAGTCCAAGATCAAAGTAATTGGATTTGTGAGCACAAAGTTATCATTGATCAAAGTTGGTACATTGAACATTTTTGCCAAAGAATGAAAGGTGGTTCTTATTGTTTTTCTTTGGCTCACCAGCCTTAACACTCTCCCATGCGCATGGGAGGCTGTGTTTGTTGCTACCAAGTTTTGCCAAAACCAGCATAATACCCTTATTTGCCATTTTGTTCATTTTCAAATAATTGCCCAAATGAGCTATGAGCCAAAATCAACACAGCCCAAGGTCTTCCCACACTGTTGCAAGGAAAACAACTGATGCAACAGCTGCAGCACCATTTCTGCATCCACCCTTGATTCAAAAAGTGACCATGGAGATGAAAATCTTTCCATTCACTTTATTGCCTTGGTCAAACCCTAAAAACCTGATTTTCCTTCAGTATTTAAGCTAAGCATCAGTCCACATAAACGCTAGCCACCACTTGTGCGAAAATTAGAAGA
This sequence comes from Lathyrus sativus, assembly GCA_963859935.3. Lineage (NCBI taxonomy): Eukaryota > Viridiplantae > Streptophyta > Magnoliopsida > Fabales > Fabaceae > Lathyrus > Lathyrus sativus. The sequence continues at coordinate 216,744,016 of OZ012741.1, forward strand.
AGAGCTTTTGATATTTTCTCTCAAACTGCCCTAGAAAACCAGCTGTTTGTTTCAAAAGGGAAAGGAAACTTCAAAGCTTGGGAGAAGGAGAGATAACTTGCTGCTAGTTTTTGCTCAAGACAATCTTCAAGAGGTAAGCATTTCTTAACTCTCTATTTCATATGCATCTGTATCATTAAAACATGTTTGAGTTTGTTTATGTTCTTAGAGTTGGTTAACTTTCATTTGAAATGTTGATGTGTATTATGATGACAAGTCTGTGGTTTTGGAATGCAAATCTTGTTGTGTTTAATTTTTTTTGCAAGCTGTTTCCATGAGAAGTGTATACTGGGTTTATGGTTGGTTTGGCATTGTCATGACAAATTTTCCTCTATCCATGTGAATATTGTTTCATGTTTATGTTTTGCTGTCAAATACCATGTATGCTTGTTTTTGGATATCATGAGTTCAGTTGAGCATGTAACTGTGTAACTGCTCTTGTGAGGACATTGTATTGAACTCATGTGTTTTGCTGTCTTGTTCACTTTGGAATGAAGTTTGAGTTGGTTGGAAGAAGTAGGAAGGCTATCATGAGAGTTTAGGTTTGCTTTGCTTCATTTCCTGTTTAGTGTTTTCAGGCTGTTTAGTTTAGATTGGTTGGCCTATGTGGAACTCTTTTATTGCTATTATGAGATGAGGTTTGTTACAGTCAGCCCTCTACTTTGGTTAAGACAGTGGTGTACCTCATGTTTTCCAGGCATTGGCAAGAGTGTTTCTAGGTAGACTAGATAGGATTAGGGGTTTAGGACTCAGTAGTTTTTTTTCTTTGCCTATGAGAGTTAGCACACTAAATATGCCAGCCTTATTTCCCTGAGGCTCAATTTTTGTTGCAATGAATTCTTGATCCCCTACAGTCTGGATTAGTGTCTTAGGGTTGTTTCAGTTTGAGTTTGTTTGGTTGCATCAAGTTTGTTTGCATTTAGGATGCTCACTGTCATAAGTTTGTGAACTAGCATTTGTGAACAAGATTTGGACTAATGATTATTGGATAAAGGCATTGTTATGTTGGGATCCACAGTTTGTCAGGATTTGTTTTTGAGGTTTGAATTTGCTATTTCATTAACAACTGTTTAGGTCCTTTTTGCTTGTGCCAAGATTGGTTGTGTTTTGTGGAGAGCTCTCATTTAACAGTTGTTAAACTAGTGTGAGTTTTAGCATTGGGATGGCAGGTTGGTGCTGTCGTGAGGGTTTGAGGTTGTTGTGTACTAATTAGGTCCTTGGAAGGCAGTTTTTTGGTCCGAATGTTTAGTCTGAGTTTAGAGGTGATTAGTGTAGAACTTTGTTGCTGTTTAACCTTTAGTTCAGTAAGAGTTTGCTTTAGGTAGGCTAAATGGGACTCAGAAGAATCTCTTGGCCTATGTGTTTGTTGTGGAAGTGGTATTGTCACTGCCTGACTGTGTGAAACCAGGCCAGGTTTAATTCTTAACAAGCAACTTTTGGAGCAGATGGTGAGATTTTAGGATGTTGGACACTAGGGTGTTGTCATTTGGATTTTGTCAAGGTCATGCTGATTGGGCCACCTATCCTAATGAGGATATGTAACACTGTTAGAGAACACTTTGCATTGTTGATCAACTTTGTGTGAAGATACTTTAAAGGGCCATTCTTGAGTTTATCAACTCATAGAAGCTGTCAAGAGCATAAACCTGGGGACTGTTTTTGGTTTTTGCATCCTGCTGTCAAGACTGTTCTTCATGTCATTTGTGTTTAGTAGTTACCTTTGGATCTCAATGTTTAGGCCTGCTGTTGGAGTTTTGGACCTGTCAGGCATGTTGATGTTTAAGGTGGTTAACTCTTCATGTTGGTTTGAATCTCTTACAGAATTGGCATTTGTAATGCCAATCTCAGGATTTTTGCTTAGGCCTAGATTTAGTTGGTTCAAGCCAGAACCTGGTCATGCTTGTTGGTTTGTGATTATTCATTTATTGCATACTTGGTTCAGTCTAGTGATGTGCATAGGATTATCATTAGAGTCTTACATTGGGGTGTTATTGGTCTTGAGCATGTCCTTTATTTTTGTTTGGTTTCACAACTGTTTTATTGAAGTTTGAGTTTATAAACTTATGATTGTTGGCTGTTTGGATCCATTGCTCACACTAAAGTTTGTTTTAAGATTTTCCTTAATGTGTTGGATAACAGTGAGTGATTAGTGTTTGAGTTTAGTTTGACATACACCATTTAGCACTGTCATGAAGTTTTTGAGTGGCTATTGTATTCGGTTCCCACATTTTGGATAAGTGTGTAATGGAACTACCATGAGAGGCAGTTTGTTTTGGCTGACTGATTGATTGAGTGTTAGTATGGTTGGTGCTGTTGGTTTTGGAACAGATTTGGAATACCAAGTGAGGGTGTTGTGATGTAAGGTTTTGCCATTAATTCTGTTTTCCGAAACTACCTTGCCTTGTGGACTGTCAAGGATTTCATGACCTTCAGGCTGCTGTTGGACTCTATGAAAGTTGGATTCATCAATTCACTTGTTAATCTGAAGAGAGAATTTTGATTGGAGCCAAGATTGCTAGTTTGCAGCATGTCCTAGTCAGAATAGGTGGATGTTGTGAAGGAAGTTGGTGTGTGCAAGTTTCACATTTCATACCAGTTTGGATTGATGGCAGTTGTTGTCATGGGTTTTGTAAGAAAACTGTTTGAGATCTGTTTTCATGGCTATTTGGTTTGGGGTTAGCACTTGTTCTTTTAGGTTGGATAATAGGATAGTTGGGAGGATGTCTTGAGCCTAATGTTTAGGACTGTTCTTTTTCTTCTATATGATACCAATTGATTTCTGATATATCCTTGTATTGTATCCACTGTTGAAATGCATATATGTGCTTTGCTTGTTGACCATTTATGCTTGAATTTTGCCATTAGCTGATACTTAGCATCATGAGTCTTACCTCTTGTCAAGAACTCTCATGTTGAGAACCATTAACCACTAGTTTGCCACAATGTATTGATGTCTTTGATTTCTGTTGATGTAATTTACTTGGTGACTGTGATGATCAACATGGTCCTGTGTACAGAGTTGTTTTTGGGAGTTCATCATTACTGTGGTTTGTATGGATCCTGGACTGTCTTAAGTTTGAGTTTATTATTCGGTGATGCATTGTTGTTTTGAGACTTGCTTCTCATTTTAGATATGCTAGCTGCATTTGTCCATCAGGTGTGAGCGGAACAATTTGTTGGATTGAGTTTGACAGTGATTGGCATGACATGTTTATATGAGTGGTGAGTGTAGGGTCTGTTCAGGCTAGTTTCTGTGTTGTCTTAAAACTGTTTTGGATATTTCTATGTCTTGTGTGTGCCTGCTGTCATGAGCATGTTTTGTATGTGGTTATGCCTCCATTCTGTTTTGGTTATGTTCAAATCATGTTCAATGCCTTACTACTCATGTGTCAATCTTCCTTTTATTTGTCGTTTTATCAAGCCTGCTGTTGGAAAACTTCTTAGTATTAATTGTGCATTGGTATGTATTTGGGTGTAGGGATGGTCATGGATGGTTAATGTTCAAAACCAATCCATAACTATAAATAATCCATATATTACAACCGGTTATTAAAACCAAATCTCATAACCGGTTTTTATTTTTTAAAATGGTTATAAACCGGTTATTAACCGGTTATATCCATAATCAATTTTATAATTAGTTTAATTTTATTTTAAAATTGATGTTTTTAAAATTATAATATTACTATGTGTAAACTTAATTCCCTTTAAAAATTTTACAATATACTAGTAACAAAATATATAGGTGTGTATTTTCATCAAAATATATAGAAAACAACATATTAGTGATCAACAAGAGTAACTAAAAAAATAAAAATACTGTTACGAAGTGGAAATTTAATTCTCTTTTAAAATTAACTTTATTAATATTTCAAATACATAGTAACTAAAAATTACTATGTTGATTTTAAAAAATTAACTTTATTAAAAATTATTTTTTAAAATTTTTTGAAAAAAGATTTTATTTACTGAAAAAAATTAAAACAATATTTTTTTAAAAAAGATTAACTTTTTTTTCAAAATAAAAATATTATTTATTTGAAAAAAATTTTCAAAGTTTTTTTTTAATTAAAAAAATTGACTAATTTAATTTTTATTTTGATTTTCTGAATCATGAATAAAATAATTAGAGTGTTATATATAATAAGTGATATGAAGGAGATATTATATAATTTAGATATCTTGAATAAAACGTTTTGCAAATCGGTTGTGGAAATTTTAAACAAACTCTTTCTTAATCATCTTGAAGAGAGCAATATAGACTTTTAGTATAATACAGTCATACTAGAATAAGTATTTAGATATTTTAACAGGTAGCGCAGGTGTGAATCTATTAATCTGCAACAATTATATTAACAATTAATAAATTGTATAATATGTAAGTCTATGTTAATATATAATAATAATAATAAAAGATGATTGATTTAACATTAAATTGGTCATTCACTATTAAAACCACTCACTTTAGATCACTCATTCTTATACTTCAAATAAAATTGAATGGTAAATTTAAAATGACGTGACATAAAATATAATAAAATAGAAATCGTATAGATTGATATTATTTATATATTATTTATCAAATAGTAAAATAATTAATTTTTAAAGCTGAAATTGAAATGAAAAATAAATTTGTTTCCGTCATCGATGTTTCAAAAATAAATAGTAAAATAATTATGACGGAAAAATTTTTATTTACTGAAAAAAAATTAAAACAATATTTTTTTTCAAAAAAAATTAATTTTTTTTTTCAAAATAAAAATATTTTTTTTTGAAAAAAATTTTCAAAGTTTTTTTTTAATTAAAAAATTAACTAATTTGGTTTTTATTTTGGATATGGATGTCCAAATTATGGATTTGGTTAAAACCATATTAAAAATATATCCAAAATGTGGATTTGGTTAAAACCATACTAATAATTAACCGGTTTTTAATAACCGGATTTGGATATGGATGTGGATTATTTAAATAACCGGTTTATTTGAACACCTCTATTTGGGTGCATGGCTGTAGGCTATTTTTGATTAAGTCGTTACCTTGATTATGTGATGTCGGTTCTTGCCTTAAGGTTTCTAAACCCTTGTTGTCTTTAAACCTCACTTCAACCATTGCAATTTGTGTGTGAGATCCATAACCTGGCGCAATGAGGACTGATAGCAGTGGCTGTCATGGATTTTCACCTTAACATTGTGTATGCACAAGATTCAGTTCAAGCCATTTCACCATTTACGACCCGAATACCATTTCTTTCTCTGGTGCATTTTAAACCAAATTTTGTGTTGGAGATCATCCCATGTCATGTTTACAACTTGCTCAAATCCTCACATGCTTCTGTTTGCCTCTATTTTGAACTTTGACTTTGAAAACGCATTTCAAAACCTTCACTTGCACTTCCATTCGTATTTTGAATTGTGTCCATTATTTGAAAAAACTAACAGCACCTTTGTGATCCTTGTGAAATTTCAAGTGAGATGGACTTTTGTTTCACTGAATTTGGTGGAGTTTTGAGAGAGTTATGACAAAACCATATTTCATGAGCTTTCACTTGCTCAAGGCCTTGGCTTGCCCAGAATTACGCGCGTAGTTTGGCATATATATTTATGGGGTGGCCTTAATACACGGATGTATCGCCACCCCAGTGGTTAACTGCCTTGCCTTAAGTCCTTGCATTACCATGAAAACCCCGGTTCGAGCCCAGCTGGGGGCGTTTTTGCTTTTTCTTTCTTTTATTTTCCATGTTTTATATTTATTCTTCCTTTTCCTTTTTGTTATCACATGCGCGCAGGGGTAAAATTGGTTATGATCTGGGCCTGCAGCCATGAGGTCAAGGGTTCAACCCCATGTGAAAGCATTTCTTTTTTTTTAGCACTTATTTGTTTTGTTTTAATTCTTTTCCTTTTTATTTTATTTATTTTTAAAATAGTTCTTTTTTAATATTATAAAAAAAACCAAAAAAATTTGTTTTATTATTTTAATGTGCTATTTTATCTTGCTTTCTTTTTATTTTATTTTATTTCCTTCTTCTTTTGTTTTATCTATTTTGAATTAGTTTTAAATGTCTAAAAACCCAAAAATTCATTTCTTAGTATTTTAGTGTGATAAATTATTTTTCTTCTTTTTATTTTAATCTTCATTTTGATTTTTTATTTTATTTTTTCATTTTTATTTTGAATTAACAAATTAATGTGCTTTCTCTTCCATTTTATTTTATCATTTCCTTCCTTTTTTCATTTCATTTGTGAGTGAATTATTTAGTGTTTACTTTGCCTTGTGCCATGATCCCCCTAGGATTCCTAGTCGCTCCATTTAGGATGGGAGTAGGAGAGACATTAGGTGTTCAATCCTATGCATGATAACATTAGGATAGTTTCATTCCCTTTCATCTCAATCTTAGGATCACCATTGCATGACAACTTTAGGTTTGAGTTTAGTCCCCCTTTAGTGTCCTTTCTCTTCTCATCTCAAAACCATCTTAACACACTTAATAAAGATAATGGATGTTGTGACATGAGCCTTATACTTGGGAAATGGTGATTGAGGGGTCAGCTCTCAATTTCCTAGAGTGTTTAGTATACGTCCTTAGGACGATATGCGACGCATTCGATCCTAGGTTTTAGACTTTAGTACAACATGCACTATAAACACTCCAATTAAAAACACTTCTTCTCTAAAAAACACAAAACACTTCAAACCTTTTTCATCCTTCGGGATCTTAATCAGGAAAATCTTTTCAGATAAAAAGAGTGTCGTTAACTTTTAGTACTGCCGCAAACGGTAACGCCTAAGTCTCCAATGGTCGAGTTGCATACACCAACTGCTAGAACTACTTGTTAACACTACTCGGGTAAAACTTTTGAACCAACATGTGGTCCCTTTTAGTCCGAACTACGTTTGCTATGATCTTTCATACCATATGAAAGTACGTAGGCACAAGACGCGATGTCTTGGCGAGCAACCTTCCCCCCTTTCACCCGTAGTTAGTCGAACTACGTTGACTCTGACTTCTCACTCCAGATGGGATACGTAGGAAGAAAGCGCCGTTTCTTTGCCGAGTCACTTTCTTTTTCCTTTGTTCCTTGATCCGTAGCTTGGATAGTAAACACCCTTTTAGATAGACAACAAGCATGGATCCCGTCGAGTACGACGGACGTGAGGGGTGCTAACACCTTCCCCTTGCGTAACCGACTCCCGAACCCGAGATTTGGTTGTGATGACCGATCTTATCCCTCTTTTCGTTAGGTTTTCTCTGAGAGTTTCCTTTCCCTCTCTTGGGATAAATAACGCACGGTGGAAACTCTTCTATCATTGTCGGCTGTCGCTACTGCAAAAAAAGGGGTCGGCAATGACTAACAGAGTCGCCACCTATCATTATTTATTCCAAAGAGGGGAAAGGAAATGATCGGAAAAAACCTGACGAAAACAGGGAAAGACGAGGTCATCGCAACCAAGTCCTAGGTTCGGGAGTCAGTTACGCAAGGGGAAGGTATGAGCACCCCTCACGTCCATCGTACTCGACGGGATCCATGCATGTGTTGTCCATCTAAAAGGGTATGTAAAATATCTATGCTAAAGGCTTATGGACAAAAGAGAAAGGAAAAGGACTGACTCGGCAGAGCATCGCCGCTCTGTGCCTACATACTCCCTTGTGCAATGGGAAAGTCAGAGTCAACGTAGTTCGACCAATTACGGCTAAAGAAGAGGGGAAGGTTGCCTACATACTTTCATCTGGTATGAAAGATCAGAGTAAATGTAGTTCGGGCTTAAGAGAACACAGGTTATTCAAGAGTTAACAAACAGTTCTAGCAGTTTGGTGTATGCAGCTCGACCTTTGGAGACTTAGGCGTTACTGTTTGCGATAGAACTAAGAGTTAACAACACTCTTGTTTGTGAAAAAGGTTTTCTTGATTAAGATCCCGAAGGATAAAAAGAGTTTGAGTTGTTTTCGTGTTTTTTAAAGAAGAAGTGTTTTGAATTAGAGTGTTTATAATGTATGTTGTAACAAAGTCTAAAACCTAGGATCGAATGAGTCACATATCGTTCTAAGGACGTATACTACACACCCTAGGCAATTGAGAGGTAGCCACTCAATCACCATTTTCCAAGTATAAGGCTCATGGCACAACATTAATTATCTTTATCAAGTGGATTGAAGTTGTTCGAAGATGAGAAGAGAAAGGGACAAACTAAAGGGGGACTAGACCAAATCCTATAAGTTGTCATGCAAAGTGCACCTAAAGTTGGGATCACAAAAGGGAAACATATACCTAATGTTATCATGCATGGATAGAACCCCAATGTCTATCATAACCTCTCTTGAACAAGAGAGATTAGAAATCCTAAGGGAAGTAAGACAAAAGAAGAAAAAGAAAGGACAAAGGAAAACATGCAAATGAGAGAATGCATACATGGAATGCACAAGTAAGAACACATAGAATGAAAGTGGCAGGAAAACATGTGTGGGGAAGTAGCCACCACAAGATCATCTCAACCAAGCATGCATATGAGGATGCAAAGAGAAAATAGAAAGAGATGCACAAAAAACAAACAAACAAGTGTGACAAAAACACTAAGAAAAGTCCTCATGGATTCATCACTTTAGGTAAGCTTCAAGTTCCTCCTAAAGAGGGACCAAGCTACGTTAAATGAAACTCCAAGGTCATTGGACAAAAGTTAAATATGAAGAGGAAAGCTCAAAAGCAAAAGCAAATCATCACAAAGAGAAATGCCAGCTAGAACACAAAGAAGTGCAAGCAAACTACACAATGAAACCATACTTGAAAGCTCAAAAGCAAACCAACAAATGAATAAGGAAAAAACAATATCATGACCTAAATTTGAACAAACATCATCCTTAACATGTTAGCAACATGAAACAAAAATGATTGAAAGCTCAAAGGATCCAAAAATGTCATATCCAAATCAAACTAGGTCAAGGTGCATGTATGAACTTCCCTTAGAGGTAACTTGACTTGCAAGTTACCTCAAAATTAGGAAAATGGTTCAAAAATTACAAAATAAAATGCACAAGAAAGCTAAACAAGTTGGCAAACAAAAACCAAAAGCACAAGGCCAATATCCCCTCAAAGCACCATCAAAAGAAAATTGAATTCAAGATGTACCACTTTGAAATGGGAGAATCGAGGATCAAAAGAAAAGCGACCAAAGTCAACCCTAAAGTCAACCAACCAGGGGCAAAATGGTCCTTCAAAATTGTTCAACTCATCAAGTGTATGAGGATCAATTTTCATTCATTGGACCAAAGGGAAATGGAAGAAACAATTAAAAGATCACACACTGTCAAAATTTGAATCAATTAATACACTTCCAATATTAAAACCCAATTTTAATTGAAAAATAAACCAAAAAATAAAATTAAAATTTTCTAAAATTAAAAGACATCTCAAAGTGTCTAAAAAGTATTTGTTTTATTTTTTTGGATAATTGGAAGTAATTAAAATTGATTTAAATGTGAACAGAAAATAAACAAAAAATAAAATGGAAATAAAAATAAAATAAAATAAAACAACGGTGCAATAAGCAAGAAAATCCAGTTGAAAATTTAAACTGGGCCAAAGGGGGGGGGGGGGGCGAATAGCAGCTGAGGCCCAAGCGCCCAAACAAATTCAGGGTTTTCCAAACAAATCCAATGTAATTAGTCAACAGAGTGACTAGCATGGGATGCAACCAAAGCCATCTGATCTACTGGTAATCAAATCACGTGGATGAGAAAATGCCAACACATTAATGACTAATTCAAATGTAATCATGTGTGTGTGGTCAAAGGTGGTATAGGATACGTCTTAATCGTGAGCTTTAAATAAGAAAGTCATCAGATCGTGTTGTGTGTGAGTCATCTCCTACATTGAGAAGTCAACAAAAAAGTCCATGAACTAGAGGGCGGCCGGAGATCCCTTCCGGTCATCTTCTCCGGCCCCTCAACCGCCGTGAATAGTAACCAGACACACACAGTTATCGAAACTCCACCAAAAATGACAAAATCATAGCGCAAATTCATCATCTCATCACGAGGAACTCAAATCCAATCTTAGTTTTCATTTTTGAGCAATAAACAAAGCAAATCGATGACAAACATAAAATGTGCATAAACTGTGAAACTCAAAATCAGCCAACCAAAACGTCCAAAATTCAACTACACTTCAAGTAAAGTTCAAATCCAAGTTCCATTTGCTCTAAAAACTCAAGAACGAGCCAAAATCCAAACAACAAGATTTGTGCACCAAACAAAAATCACACCAAATGCCAGTTCATTTTATATATTTAATGGTCTACATGATTTTTACGTCTCAAATATACAAGAATGGCATAGAATCAAAGCTTAAATAGAGAGATATGGTGATTTTGAAATTACCTAGTGGAGAACCTCTACTGGGTCTTGTCTTTTGCTGAACCTTTGAGCAAACCACCCAGAAACGTTCCAAATGCTTGAATGAAGCTTTTAGTGAGCTCAATTTCACTTGATAAGGGCCAAAACTCCAAAACCGATTCTCACTTTTCTCACCTTTTTTCAAGTTTCTATTTCTGCAATTCCACCACCAAAATGAGCTTTGAGGGTTTGGGAAGCTTCCTAGCCTTTTATATGTTGGATTCAGATGAGAATGGAGCTTTAATTCATGCCCTAAAGCTCAATTGCCAAATCAAATTTTTCTCATTTTTTCACTTGCCATACTCGTGTTTTCTCCACTGCACCAACCTTAATTCTGTTCCAAATCAATTGCACATGGCTTGAGTTGATCAAAGGGCCAAGAATTGAGCCTTGTTTTGATTCTATGGTGGATTTCCAATTTGTTACTTCATGGTGAAGAAAACATGGAAATGACTAACCAAATTACCTCTAATTGCAAATGTGAAATTGGCATTGTCTTTAGAACATCATTTGCACTCAAAAAATGCATAAATTTGCCTTGAAAAAGTTCCAAATCATTTAATTCCAATTTCCTCATTTTAAACTTCTTTTATGAAAAATTCAAACACCAATTCTTCAATCCAAGCTCCAACCAAGACAAGAGATGATTTGGTAATGCAAATGGCCCTATTTGGAGCAAGTTTCATGTTGAAAAGATTTTCATTTGAAGTGTGCAAGTTGGTGAAATGGACCTATAATTTTATGACCTATAATCTCACTTTCCCAAAATACCCTTGACTTGTAAACCTCATAACTTGAGTTCTACAAATCAGATGAAAGACATCTAGCACTCTTTGGAAAGCTAAGACCATTCCCTACAACTTTCATGTTAGCCAAAAGTTGAGGAGAAACATCCTTCAGCTTTTTAACCAAGACGATGGAGAGCCCCACAGACAAGCACAAAATAAAAAACTCCTCATATATACAAACATAAGCCCATAGGAAGAGTATAAACATCAAATACAACCAGAAAAAGGACCCCAGCCAATAGGCCTGGTGATGGTCCATACAAAAAGCCTAAGCTACAGAATACAAGAGAAAAGATCAAGCTGGGTGGCGAGACTGGAAATCCTTCAGCAACGCCTGCGTCTCCGGATGGTCTGGCCTAGCGAGCAAACCACGTATGAGCAGCTCCTGCTGACTGATGGTGGACTGAAGATCCTCGACCGAGTCCTCCTTCCTAAAAACCTCCTCAAGTCTACGCCTCTTGGCATCAACTCCATCTTTATGCTTTTCCAAGGTTGCAAGCGCTTCATATAGTTTGCATTCACTATGTCTCATGAGCGAAGCTTCCTTTGAGATCTCCTCATCTTTAACTCTGAGCTGAGCCTTCAGCTTGTTGATCTGCAACTTCAATTGGTCTTCACGCTGCTTGCTGTTGGATATGGCAGCGCTCCATTGAGCCTCAAACTTGGAAATCCGCAAATAGGCTCTATTCAGCTCTTGCTTTTTAGTAGCTAGCACACTACTAACAACATTTATGTCTAAACCCAACCGTTCTCTATCGCTCATCTCCTTAGTCAAGTTTGTTCCCAACTTGTTCACCAACTCAGTTTGCTTTTTCAAAGAATAAGTTGCTTCGTTCCTCTCACTTCTGAGCTGAGCAATCTCCTTCTCCAACTCTTCGTTTGTCTTCTGCAACTCTTCCTTTTCGCGACATACCTGATTATACCTTTGGATGTCCACTGTAGTAGGCTCATCAATCACGGGAGGGAAAACAGGCTCCACTGGAGGAAATGGCATCAAGAACTTCATGGCCCTCTCATGAATCCAAGCCACGTAAGGGTCATAGGCCTGACTGTTGCTCTTTCCTAATAGTGTTTGCCTGTCCTATGGATGCTTCGCCAAGCACGTTCAAGTCTGATCAAATCATCACCCTCTAACAAACCCATGAGATACAGAGATTCATGTATCTCCTCTTCTTTAGGAGCGTCCCTGAGAGCATATCCGAACTGTCGTACCAACAGAGAAGGGTTATAGTTGACGCACCCTTTCCTTCCGACCAGAGGGACATTAGGAAATCCGCCACAACTATAAATAATATCTGTGCCAAGCATGTCTCTATCAAACCAAATAATATCAGTGGCAGTCAGGCCCATCATCCTCTCAGACCACTCTGAAGTAGCAACAATGTCTGTCTACAAACTGACCAGTCTTAGGCATATGACTCATCAACCATCTATAAAGCAAAGGAACACAACACGAGACGTTCTTTCCCCTTCGGTTTTCATTCTTGTGGTGCACAAAATGATAAACGTCTCCTAATAGTGTGGGGACCGGGTTCCCTGAGGCCAGCAGGTAGAAAGCATCCGCATCTACGAAGTCTGGAAGGTTCGGAAACAAAACAATGCCATAAATGCAAAGTGCTAGAATAGCACTAAACACAATCCAGCAACCATTCTTAGCGAACTTCTGAGCTTTCTCAACAAAAAAAGGTAACAGAAAACCATAAGTTCCTTTCCTCTCAACTAGCTGCCCCTTTAACTCTGCAGCGTCCAAATGTAATATAGCAGCGAGCCTAGCTAGATCAGGTTATGCATCTGTGTGGACAAACGACATCTGATCATGGATAGGCACCCCCAACATATTAGGATACTCTTCCAATGTAGGCGCCAAAACAAAATCCGGAAAGACAAAGCATCTCAACTGGGCATCGTAGAACTGTAAGAGAGTGTAGACACCACTGATCTCAAAGGATTAAGGCTTGCAGACACATCTGGCCAGTCTCCCATAATCTTGTCTAAACTGTTCTATCACATTCCCTTCAGCCATAACAATCAGACTTCTCAAAGAACTAGCATCTAGGGTAGGAAACCTGTAAGCAACTGTCCTTTTCAAGGGCTCCATGTCAAGAACGAAGAACAGAACCACTAGAATCAAGAGGGAAATATACACCTGCAACATAAGTACATGTTAATGAAGAGATGCAGATGAAGATGCAAATGCAAATGCAAATGCAACAGAGGATCAAGCTTGTTGTGCTGTAGCTTGAGAAGAACCAGCGCTTCGCTTTAGTACTGACACATCACTGACATAAGAACCCCTTTGTACCATGAACACAGGTTCACACTGTAAAGAACCGGATAGTCTGAAGGCCAAAGTTTCCTGCACAACCCACTGTCGCTACTGCGAAAATAAGGTGCCGGCAAAATAGAATAGTTGCCACCTTTCGTTATTTATCCCTCAGAACGGGAAAGGGAACGATCGGAAAAACCTGACGAAAAGGTATAAGACAAGGTCATCGCAACCAATGTCTGGATTCGGGAGTCGGTTACACAAGGGGAAGGTATTAGCACCCCTCACGTCCATCGTACTCGATGGGATCCACGCTTGTTGTGTTTATCTGACGGGTTTGTTTACTATCTACCTATCAGGGCTGGTCTGAAAAGAAAAGAAAATGACTCGGCAAAGTGTCGCACTTTATGCCTACGTATTCCCATCAGAGAATGAGAAATCAGAGTCAACGTAGTTCGACTAACTACGGGTTACGGGGAAGGTGGCTCGCCAATACGTCAGTATTGTGCCTACGTACTCTCAACAGGTATGAGAGATCAGAGCTTACGTAGTTCGGGATAATACAGATTACAGGAATTCAGATTCATCTGTTTTTTCGAGTAGGGTTAACAAACAGTTGCAGCAGTTTGGTGTACGCAGCTCGACCCTTGGAGACTTAGGCGTTACCGTTTGCGGTAGAACTGGAAGTTAACGACACTCTTTTCTTCAGAAAAGCTTCCTTTGACTTATGGGCCCACGGGGCAAAAAGGTTTGAAGTTTGTTTTCTGTCTTTTATGGAAGAACTGTTTTTTAGTTTTCTGTAGTATGTACAGCACTAGAGACTATGACCTGGGAACGAATGCGTCGCATATCGTCCAAAGGACGTATACTAAACATTCTAGACGATTGAGAGGAGGCCGCTCAATTATCATTACCCAAGTAGCTTAAGGCTCGTAACGCGCTTATACTAACTTGCCTTATTATGTTTTTTACTGTTGTTTGAGATGAGAAGAGAGAACAGGCTCAACTAAGGGGAGACTATCAAGTCCTAATGTTGTCATGCCAAGGATTCATCCTATGGTTGAAGTTTGAAACAGGGATCTCCTAGAAGTTATCATGCATAGGTTTCAACCTAAAGTTCTAATCATCACTTCCTTATCAAAGGAAGTGAGATTCCTAGGGGATCATGCCCTTGGGGTACAGAAACAGATAGAGCATCAGCTTAAACAGTAAACAGTAAACGACTGTAAAATGCATGCAATGCAAGTGAGGGAGGAAATGTGTGTGGGGTTGCAGCCTCCACAAGCTCATCTCAACCTCAAGCCAGATATGAATAACTGCAATCATACAGAAAGAATAAAATAAAGTGCTATCAAGAAAATCACAAACCACATAGGCAAGGGAGCCGGGCTCTGCCGAATACCCGCAAGCAAAGCCATACAGTAAAAATACAAGCAGAGGGAGCAACTCAACCTCTAGTGCAATCATGCTCCTAGCTTAAATCAATCTGAACATGAACTTATTCTAATGCATCAAACAAATCAAACAAGTCACATCAATACAGTTGCACAGCAAGCAAACCGACAGGAAAGAAAGCAGATCAACCATTCCCACAGCTTCACAGCAAAGCAATCTTCTGACAGCAGTTCAGTCTTCAGTCTGTAACTGCTCTTCAAGGCTATCATCTTCAGTAGCAAATGTCAACTTGCTTCTTCAAGCTTTCAATGCATCAAACACAAGTTTCAACTTGTTCTCCAACTTCAAGCTTCAGCTCTCCATTTGATCTCAGCAGTGTTTTCTTCACTAGTATCAACTTGTTCTTCTGGGTCTTCAAGCTTCAGCTTCAATGGTAGTCTTCAACTACAAAGAAGTAGCAACTTCTGGCATCCTCAATCTTCTAACAAGGAACTCCAACCTCTAGCAAGGGAGAACGATTCATCTAACAAGAGCCAGGTTTGAATAGTGGAAAGCAAAGTGAAGACCAAAGGTCACCACTAAACACCCCACCATCAAAGACAAGAACCCTCAAAGGTTCTACCAACTTGGGAAGAGCCACACATCCTACCAAAGGAGGGATGAGTCCTTCACAAGGGGACCTTACATCATAGGGAAGAATGGAAGTGATCAACACCTTCCATGTTTATGAAAGAAGAGAATCTATCTAGAAGCTCTACTCACAAACCCTAATCTTAACACCTAAACAAAACTACTCTAAAAGAAGGGAAATCTTCACATCCAAGCTTCTTCAAGCATTCCTCAACAGCCCACACATGCCTTCAACATCATCCAAGAGCAAGAGAGGCAAAACCCTAATCTAAGGGAACTAAAGAAATTATTCTAGTTGAATTAGCAAGTTAGGATCACCTAAAACCTAGTACTAAAGTTAATCCTAACTAAAATACTAAAACCAATTGTAAAATCCTACAAAAATAACTATGGGAACCTGATTCAATCATGAATCTGCCATACAAAATCCAGGGGTTGAATCATCCACAAAGTCCTAGAAATAAATCCTAAATCATAAGGTACTAAGCTTAAACCCTAAAACTAGAGCACCTAAAGTTTCAACTAAAAAACACTACCTAATTTCATCACAAAAATGTGAGAAAATTACTAGAGGAGTATGCATATCTAAACTAGCTACACACAAAAAATCAGCTCAAGGATCATCATCAAATGATCACACAAAATTCAGCAAAACAAGGTATCAACCATAATGGATTTAATATCAATTAAAATACAAAAAATGCAATTAAAATCACAAATGCATGAATTCCTAATTTTTCAATTTAATAAAATTCTAGACTCATACATGAGTCAGGGGAAAAAAACTTGCAATTAATTGAGTTAATATTCTATTTTTTATGAATTATTTACAAAACTATATGAAATGATAAAAATAAAAGAAATGAGAAGAAAATAATAAAAGGTGCGTGCTGAATAGAAATTCATTGCAGTTCATTTCAGGAATTGGGCCAATTGGGGTGTGTGGATATCACTCAGCTAACTAAGCCCAAACCATTCCAATTAATGAAACGGTGCGTTTCATTCAGAAGTCTCTCTTCAGAGTTTGAGAGCCAATCGTGGCCATCCATCCATTGCCTGAGTCAATTGTCAAACCTTCATCTGATGGTCCATGTTCATCGTCCCCAATTCAAACTGAGATGGAGGGAGTTCTCAGACGGTGGCCTGAGCTGCAGCGCCACCGTCTTCTCCGGTGAGGTGCTCTTCTCAGGTCATCAAAAATGACAAAACAAATCACCATCTTGCTCAATTTTCCATCCTGATCATAAATCCATCATCTAAATTTCCTAATTCTTTCTCTATCTCCAAACACGATAGCAATTTCAGAAATCCACCAAATCTTGATCATCATGATTCTTAAAATTAATGACACTAATGTAATCCTCACTCTTCACTGATCAGTTTCCACTATCCAATCATGAATAACACTCCAAGAATCATGAGAAATCCATCTCAACAGAAGTTGCACAACACCTAGCATTGTCTCTAAAGTTGAAATTGATCATCCAAAATCCATCTATATCAATAGGGGAACCTAACCACATGCTTCTAGTTCACTGAAAACATATAATTAGAGAGAAATTTCAAGAAGTTAAAACCTGTATTTGAGCTTGTACCAGATGCACTTCTTGCTCAATTCAACCTTCAAGATGATGCAGATTCACTCTAAATCACCTTCCAAAGCTAATGCAATCCTCAATTTCCCTTGGATTGGCCTTGAACTCAGAATGCGATTTCAACTTGCAGCTGTGAAACTTCAACCTCACTCTCTGCTTCAGGGATCAATCTTCACCAAAAGATGGCTGAACACACTCTAATGCTTATATAGAACTCAATGGAAATGTCTAGAAAGTTCTGTAACCTTCCATAGGAGATTTTGCAATTTCAATTTCTCCTTCAAAGTCTCGTGTGCACAGTCACGGTTCTGGCTCTCTTTGGGCATGAAAATGCTTGCAATCATCATCTCATGAGATATTGAACTAGTTGGTCATGTTAATTTCCTTGTTTGCAAGCCAATGGTTCATGTTTGATGTGTTGCTTCATCATGAAGAAACAACATGAAATGGTATGAAAATGGACTCAAACCAAAATTCCAACATTGCCAAAGTTTCTAAAATGACTTTTCCATTCAAAATGACCTATTATTTTGCCTTGTTTGGACACAAAATGAATTATTTCAATTTTTGGTCATTAAATGCCTTTAATTCTTCTGTTTTCAAAATTTTCTCAAACCACATCCTTCCTTGAGCCATTTCAATGTCTCCTTGATACATTTTCAAGGTTAAAACCCCATTTTGAGCAACTTTCAAGTTGAACAAAATTTCATTTGAAGTGTCTAAGTTGGTGAAAATGACCTATAATCATAAATGACCCATAATCACAACTTCCCAAAATACCCTTGACTTGTCAAAGCCATAACTTGAGTTCTACAAATCCTATCAAGTACTTCTAGTACTATATGGAAAGCTAAGAGGATAAGGAACAAAATTCATGTTGACCAAAAGTTCATAGGAATCATTCTTCTTGGGAAAACGTTCCATGCAAGTTGGGTAACTTTCAAGTCCCAAATTCACATACCTCAGATGACTTGTAACATGTCAAAGCCATAACTTGAGTTCTATAAACCCTATCAAATACTTCTAGTACTCAAATTAAAGCTAAGACCATGCCCTACAACAATCATGTTGGGGGCAATATGGGATGACAATCACATATTGAGCTAAATTGCCTTGAAGTTAGGGGTCAAACTAGGGGATTTTACATTGTCAAGCCTTAGAAACCCTAGTTTAAAACTTCTCAAACTCTTCAATCATGATGAGTTAACCTTGAAATCATTCTTGGAACATCTCAATGTATCAATCCATGATCACATGGCTCTTGAATTAAGTCTCAACCTTCTTCAAATCATCAGTTGACTTAGGGTTGACCCAGTCAAACCCTAGCTGCACCAATCATGGCTGAGGCTTCTTATTCTTGCACAATGACCTGTCTAGGCCTGAAAGTGATCTTCAAAACTTCTCATGAGCTCTCTCAAGACCTCAAGTCTAACTTCATGGATTTAGAATCATCTGATGACTTCCCACAACTCTCAAGTTAGGAGACACACCCTTTTGGTCTCAACCACTCTCTCTGAGGATCTTTTAACTTCTTTGACAAGGATATCAACCCTTGAACACCTGAATAACCTTCTTATCTAGCTTCATAGTCTTGTGTAGCCCTTGATTGGTAATCATACCTCTTGATCTCTTGCACACATGTTAATGAAATGCAAATGATAATGCTAATGTGAATGAAGTGAAACATAAGCTAGGTGAAGAAATGTTGGGCAAATTTTGGGGTGCAATAGCTGCCCCTATTCAAATGGCTTGGACCTGACTGGGTGAGAAGTGAATGGTTCTCAAACAATCAAGGTACGAGACGGTTGAATACCAACAAGCCAGAAAATTTGCTAACTGCACAAGTACACGGTACTCTGATGGGGACAAATCTTCGAAAACTGAAATAATAGTTGCACGACAACTAGTTGGAGAAATACTGATCTGAATCTTCGTCAGGATAATTCTCTGATTTATCTGATATCATGGTGTCCTCAAATCATCGAGGGATCACTGATCACATGGTAACTGGTGATTTGCCAACCTCACAGGTAAACGATACTCTGATTGGTAGGTACGTCTTTAAAAACTGAGCATGACAGTTGCACGGCAACTTGCTGGGGAATTGGTCACACGGGAATTGGTGAAGGGTCTAATCTCAAATCTCCGTCAGGATGATCATCTAATTTTGCCGTAGATCTTCGTCCTCAAGTCATCAAGGGATCACCGGTTAAACGGTAACTGGTGATACACAGCTGGTATTGCCGTCAGGCATTCTGCGGCACTGCGACAGAAGGATTCCTCGGGACTCATCAGGTCATTAGGAACTTTTTAACAATCAAGTTAATCATGCCATCTGCCGCTTCCGCAAAAATAAGGTGCCGGCAAAACAGAAGAGTCGCCACCTTTCGTTATTTATCCCTCAGAACGGGAAAGGAAACGATCGGAAAAACCTGACGAAAAAGGGTAAGACAAGGTCGTCGCAACCATTGTCAAGGTTCGGGAGTCGGTTACACAAGGGGAAGGTATTAGCACCCCTCACGTCCGTCGTACTCGACGGGATCCATGCTTGTTGTGTTTACTGGACGAGTTGGTTTATCTATCTACCTATCAAGGCTGGCTTAAAAAGAAAAGAAAATGACTCGGCAAAGCGTCGCGCTTTATGCCTACGTATTCTCATCAGAGAATGAGAAATCAGAGTCAACGTAGTTCGACCTACGACGGGTTACGGGGAAGGTGGCTCGCCAATACATCAGTATTGTGCCTACGTACTCTCAACAGGTATGAGAGATCAGAGCTTACGTAGTTCGGGAAACTACGCATTACGGGAATTCAGATTCATCTATTTTACCGAGTAGGGTTAAACAGCAGTTCCAGCAGTTAGAGACAAAGCCTGTTTGCGTTGGCGCTGAAGTTTAACGACACTCTTTTCTTCAGAAAAGCTTTCCTTTGAATTATGGGCCCACGGGGCAAAAAGGTTTGAAGTTTGTTTTCTGTCTTTTACGAAAGAACTATTTTTTATTGTGTTTGCAATTTCAATCGCACTAGAGACTATGACCTGAGAGTGAATGCGTCGCATGTCACCCAAATGGTGCCATACTAAACATCCAGATTGTTGAAAAGAAACTCTCCAACAATCCCTTCTCAGATAGCTTAAGGCTCGTAACGTACGAAAGAAATCATTCATGATTACCGTATCTTAAGCTGTTTTGAGATGAGAAGAGAACAGACTCAACTACGGGGAGACTATCAAGTCCTACTGTTGTCATGCCAAGGATTCATCCTACAGTTGAAGTTTGAAATAGGGAACTCCTAGAAGTTATCATGCATAGGTTTCAACCTAAAGTTCTATCATCACTTCCTTATCAAAGGAAATAAGAGTCCTAAGGGATCATGTCAATGATACACAGAAACAGATAAAGCATCAGCTTAAACAGTAAACAGTAATACAGTAAGCGACTGTAAAATGCATGCAATGCAAGTGAGGGAGGAAATGTGTGTGGGGTAGCAGCCTCCACAAGCTCGTCTCAACCTCAAGATAGAATGAATAACAGTAATCATACTGAAAGATTAACATGCTATCAAGCAAAATACAGTAAACTGCAATCATACAGAAGAAATAACATCCTGCTATCAAGCAAAACAAACCACATGGGCAAGGGAGCTGGGCTCTACCGAATACCCGCAAGCAAAGCCATACAGTAACAATACAAGCAGAGGGAGCAACTCAACCTCTAGCGCAATCATGCTCCTAGATAAAAGCTAGTCTAGATATGGACTTATTCTAATGCATCAAGCAAGTCAAACAAGGCACATCAATACAGAAAAGAAAACAGACAAGAAAGAAACAGATCAACAGATTCCTACTTCAAGCCTCAGCTCTTCTCACAGCAACTCAGTCTTCAGACTTTAATCACTCTTGACAAATATCAATTTGCTTCTCCAAGTTTCAACCCTTCAACATAAGTTTCAACTTATTCTTCTTCTTCGAGCTTCAGCTTTCCTTAATCAGTTCCACCTTCAGGCTTCACTCTTAACCACAAGTATCAACTTGATTCCTTCAGGATCTCCAAGCTTCAAAGTAAGTATCAATTTATCCTTTGTTCTTCAAGCCTCAGCTCTTCATTCAATCTTTACTGGATCTTCAAGTATCAACTTGCTCTTCTTGCTCTTCAAGCTTCAGCTGAAATGGCAATGCTCAGGGAATCATCCTCTTCCATACTCTTAAATGAAGTCTTCATCTTCAAACTCAAGCTCAACATCTCTCAAGATACTCAAACCAGAAAAAATCACTTAACTGGATAAGCTAGGATATTAAACTGCTTATTGACCACCAAAGGTGACCTATAAGGGTTCAACATCAAAAGAATGGTTCCCTCAAAAGTTCTACTTCCTAGGTACCATCACTTATCCCTCCAAAGGAGGGAGGTGAATACCATGGAAGGACATTGAATCATGGGGAGGAATGGAGGTGAAGGACACCATCCATGTTTAAGAAGGAAATTAACTAAGTCTAAGCTCTACTTAATTCCTAACCCTAAAACAACAACAGAACAAACAGGTCCTCAAGCTCTCAAGCTCCTTCTTCAATCTTCAAGTCTTCCACTATGCTCCTCCATGCTCCACAAAGCAATACCAAGCCCACCAAGCCAAGCAAAAACCCACAAAGCAAGGCAAAACAAAATACAAGCCCACAAGGGCCACACAAACAACAATCAACTACAAAAATCAATTAAAAATAGCATACTATTATATTAAAATCTAATAAAATTTCTAGGGGATCCTATATGACTACCCTTAATACCCTATATGTCCCAATGTCTAACTTGACCTAAAAACCCAAAATTCTAGTGTTATTGTGGACCTATGTTATGGATTGACCTAAATCTACACAACCTAAATCCATCTAATCAAAACTAATCAAAAATTAATCAAAAAATTATGGAATAAATCCAGAGGGGAGCTAAAGTCCTAATCTAACTATCCTAAAAAGAATGGTTCAAAAATATGAAGGGAACTAGCTAAACAAAATTCTACAAATCTATGCATCAACATAAAATGAATTAAAGAGCTATTAAAAGAGAAAATACACAAAAAAATATTAAAAATGCATGAAATGCAAATTTTATGATTTTATAATTTTTTAGACATTAACATGAAATAGGAGAAAAAATCCCCATGCAAAAATCATCATTTTTATATTTAATATGATTTTTCAAAGATTAAAGAAAAATGGAGAAAAAGAAAATAAAATGTGAAAACATTGGTGCAGATAACAATGGTATGCAGTTCATTATCCAGATGGGCTTAAAATGGGGGTGCAAACAATAAATGCGCTAGGCCCAATTTTTAATCAGAAAACAAATAACAAAAATATAAAGAAAAAGAAAAGAACACGATGCAGAAAGCAAGGAAAATTAGTTCAATATCCAATGGGCCATGAGAGTGGGGTGGGATTATCAAAATCAGCTTAAGCCCATGACCACAATTTTAATGAAACACATCGTTCAGTGGTCTTCAGACTTCCCTCTTCAAACGCGAAATTAAATCACAGCCTTTAGATTCAAGTCCAGTCAATGAGTCCACTCTCCATCCAACGGCCATGGCATTGTCTTCTTCCTTCAGCCAGGGTTTGAAATGAAGAAGCCATGGAAACAGAGCTTCAAAGCTCAAGCTTCTCCTAACTCGTGCTCCCTCAATTCTCAACCAAAATCCATGGTTCAAAACCCTAATCCGTTCTAAATTTTATGCTGATCATGATCATCACCTTAGAATTCAAAGAATCATCCTCAATCTCTAGACCCGATAATGAATCAAAACTATGCTCAAACTTCAACTATAACCATTCTTGAAATTAAAGTGATCAATCTCTTCCTCATGCTACACTGGTTGATTCTTGCTATTAAACTCATGTTATCTCTCAAGATTCAACAAGTTATGGTGGTAAACAGAAATGGTGTCACTATCTTGAACTTCACCAAATGCTCTCAAACTTTCCAGAATCCATCTCCTACTTGTCTCTAACCATTCTAACATAACAATTCTAACTAATTATGCTTAAATTAGGGTGTAGAAGAAAAGTTGCAAACCTGTCAAATCTTGAATATCAGATAGGTCAAATCTTCAGTTCAACCTCTCAAACTCTTCAGAATCACTCCTTGATTGATGTTAAAGCTTCTGTTTGCAAAAGATTTGATCAAAGAAGCTTGAATCTCCAAATCCGATCTTGACTTTCAGCTCCCAAAATCCAAATGCTAACTCTTCAATTCTTCATGATATTGCCCTC
Organism: Lathyrus sativus; assembly: GCA_963859935.3. Lineage (NCBI taxonomy): Eukaryota > Viridiplantae > Streptophyta > Magnoliopsida > Fabales > Fabaceae > Lathyrus > Lathyrus sativus. The sequence continues at coordinate 216,767,378 of OZ012741.1, forward strand.
AATTTGGTATGCACACATTCAGTATGATCAATGGAAGGTGTTAGGAAGGAAAGAATCAATGGAAAATGTGTAGAAGATAGAAATTGATTTCAACTTGCAATGAAAGATATTGAAATGGCTATCTCACTCTCCTCTCTAATCTCTCACCAACCTTGCATCTGAGCAAGTTCTAATCCATATATAGGATGATTCTAAACCATCCAGAACTTTCTGGAATCATCCAATGAGAATTTGAGATTCTCATGTCATGAGTTTTTGATTTCAATCCATCTCATGTACCATCTCATGCTATACCTCTTGCAGCAGCTTGTTCTGAATTGAAAATCTCCTTATATGAGATGCATGATGTGTTAGGATACTTAGCTAGCTTGTGTATTGAGTTTCCTTGTGTTTTGCATATGTACCTTAGTATGCAAGCAACCATTTTCCAAAGCAAGTCCATGATCTAATCCTCAAATCAAAAATATGGCTGAACCATTGTTTTTAAAATGCTTTCTAGAGTCAAAATGACCTATTACATGCCATGGTTTGGATGTGTAGCTTGGAAATTTCAATTTCCAACTTTGACTTATTTAACTTATGCCTCCATTTTAGGTCATTTTTACCATTTTGAGCTACAAGCCTTTTCAACATCTCATGACCTCCTTACTAGCCTTAAAACATCATTTTAAGCAAGTTTGATGTTGAAGATTTTTCCATTTGAAGCTTGGAAATAGGAGTTATGGCCTTATGCTTGAAATGACCTATAATCTCCAAATGACCAAAATGCCCTTGACTTGTCAAAGCCATAACTTGAGTTCTACAAATCCTATCAAGGACTTCTAGTACTCTATAGAAAGCTAAGAAGATAAGGAACAACATTCATGTTGACCAAAAGTTCATAGGAATCATCCTTCTTGGGAAAATGTTGGATGCAAGTTGGGTGACTTTCAAGGCCCCATATTCACATACCTCAGATGACCTGTAACTTGTCAAAGTCATAACTTGAGTTCTACAAATCCTATCAAGGACTTCTAGTACTCAAATTAAATCTAAGAGAAAGCTCTACAACATTCATGTTGGGGGTAAGATGAGATGACAATCACATCTCGAGCTAAACTGCCTTGAAGATAGGGGTCAAACCAGGGGATTTTACACTTTCAAGTCTAAGAAACCCTAGCTTGAAACTTCTCAAACTCCTCAATCATGATGAGTTGACCTTTGAATCATCCTTATAGCATCTCAATGCATCAATCCATGATCACATGGCTCTTGGATTAGGTCTCAACCCTCTCCAAATCATCAGTTGACCTAGGGTTGACTCAGTCAAACCCTAGTTATACCACTCATGGCTGAGGCTTCTTATTCTTGCACAATGACCTCTCTAGGATTCATGATGGCTTTCAAGACATCTCATAAGCTCTCTCAAGGCTTCAAGCCCATCCTCATAGCCTCAGAATCATCTGAGGAGCTCCCACAACTCTCAAGTTAGGAGGCACACAACCTTGGTTTCAACCAACCTCTCTGAGGATCTCTTAACTTCTATGACAAAGATATCATCCCTTGAACACTTGAATAACCCTCTTGGATAGCTTCAAACTCTTGATTGGTACTCATACCTCTTGATCTCCTGCACACATGTCAATGAAATGCAAGTGATAATGCTAGTGTGAATGAGATGAACCATAAGCTAGGTAAAGAAATGTTGGTCAAATTTTGGGGTGCAACACCATCGAGCATTCAAAGAAACTTTTGGGCGTCAGCCGGACTTCGTCAGTAAGTCGGGAATAGAATTCTCGGTTAATCATGAGCCAAATAGAGATATCCAAACTTCTACCATCAGGCGCTCCGCATCAGCTGAGAGAACTGCTTCGACATCACAGTTGGACTTCGTCAATAAGTCTTCAAATGGAATCCTTAATCAATCAGGAACCACTAAGGATACGCAATCTTTTGCCGTCAGGCCCCCTGCATCAGCTAGGCAAACTGCTTCGACATCGCAGTTAGACTTCATCAGTAAGTCTAGGGTTTTCGCACCGCTGCTGGACTTCAATCATCAAGTCTTCAAGGAAATTTCAACTTCGCTATTCAAAAACCTGTCGGGGATGACACATCTCTGATGGGGATTCTGGAGAACTATCAAGTAACTCTGCTTTGGAGATCCAGAAATCATTCTGGATGAATCAACTCTGCTGATGTCGCTTCCGCGAAAATAAGGTGCCGGCAAAACAGAAGAGTCGCCACCTTTCGTTATTTATCCCTCAGAACGGGAAAGGAAACGATCGGAAAAACCTGACGAAAAAGGTATAAGACAAGGTCATCGCAACCGTTGTCTGGGTTCGGGAGTCGGTTACGCAAGGGGAAGGTATTAGCACCCCTCACGTCCGTCATACTCGACGGGATCCACACTTGCTGTGTTTACTGGACGAGTTGGTTTATCTATCTACCTATCAAGGCTGGTCTGAAAAGAAAAGAAAATGACTCGGCAAAGCGCCGCGCTTTATGCCTACGTATTCTCATCAGAGAATGAGAAATCAGAGTCAACGTAGTTCGACTAACCACGGGTTACGGGGAAGGTAGCTCGCCAATACGTCAGTATTGTGCCTACGTACTCTCAACAGGTATGAGAGATCAGAGCTTACGTAGTTCGGGATAATACGGCTTACAGGGATTCAAATTCATCTGTTTTATCGAGTAGGGTTAAACAGCAGTTCCAGCAGTTAGGGACAAAGCCTGTTTGCGGTGGCGCTGAAGTTTAACGACACTCTTTTCTTCAGAAAAGTTTCCTTTGACTTATGGGCCCACGGGGCAAAAAGGTTTGAAGTTTGTTTTCTGTCTTTTACGAAAGAACTCTTTTTTATGGTGTTTGCAATTTCAATTGCACTAGATACTATGATCTGAGAGTGAATGCGTCGTATGTCACCCAAAGGGTTCCATACTAAACATCCAGACCGTTGAAAAGAAACTCTCCAACAATCGTTTCTCAGATAGCTTAAGGCTCGTAACGTACGAAAGAAATCATTCATGATTATTGTATTTTAAGCTGTTTTGAGATGAGAAGAGAGAATGAACAGGTTCAACTAAAGGGAGACTATCAAGTCCTACTGTTGTCATGCCAAGGATTCATCCTATGGTTGAGGTTTGAAATAGGGAACTTCTAGAAGTTGTCATGCATAGGTTTCAACCTAAAGTTCTATCATCACCTCCTTATCAAAGGGAGTGAGATTCCTAGGGGGTAATGTCAGTGATAAACAGAAACAGATAAAGCATCAGCTTAAACAGTAAACAAATATACATTAAAATGCATGCAATTCAAGTGAGGGAGGAAATGTGTGTGGGGAAGAAGCCTCCACAAGCTCATCTCAACCTCAAGCCAGATATGAATAACTGCAATCATACAGAAGAAATATCATGAAATGCTATCAAACAAAATATAACTGCAATCATACAGAAGAAATAAAATAAAATGTTATCAAGCAAAATATAACTGCAATCATACAGAAGAAATGACATGCTATTAAGCAAAATAAACCACATGGGCAAGGGAGCTGGGCTCTACCGAATACCCGCAAGCAAAGCCATACAGTAAAAATACAAGCATAGGGAGCAACTCAACCTCTAGTGCAATCATGCTCCTAGCTTAAAGTCAGTCTAGATATGGACTTATTCTAATGCATCAAGCAAGTCAAACAAGGCACATCAGCACAGAAAAGAAAACAGACAAGAAAGAAAGCAAATCAACAACTCCCTCTTTCAATTCCAAGCTTCAACTCTTCTGACAGCAATCCAGTCTTCAGACTTCAACCACCCTTCAAGGTTATCATGTTCACTAGCAAGTATCAACTTGCTTCTCTAAGCTTCCAACACCTCAACATAAGTATCAACTTGTTCTCTCTTCTCCAAGCTTCAGCTCTAAGTAGACTCCACCTTCAGGCTTCAATCCCAATAGCAAGTATCAACTTGGTCTTTCAGGCTCTCAATGTATCAATGCAAGTGTCAACTTATCCTTTATTCCTCAAGCCTCAGCTCTACACTCAATCTCAATTGAATCCTCTTCATAAGTATCAACTTAGTCTTCAAGCTTCAGCTCTCTTTGCTTTACCAGTATCAACTTGGTCCTCTTCATCTATAAGCTTCAGCTTCTCAGAGTAATCTTCAATCACATGGAAGTGTCAACTTCATCCTTCAATTCTTTTTCAAGCCTCAGCTCTTCACTCAATCTCCATTGGATCTTCAAGTATCAACTTGTTCTTCAATCTCATCAAGCTTCAGCTGCAATGGCAATGCTCAAGGAATCATCCTCTTCCACACTCTTCAGTGAAGTCCTCATCTTCAAACTCAAGTCCAACATCTTTCAAGATACCCAAACCAGAAGACAACTGATTTAACAGAATGAGTGGGAATGATAAACAGCTTATTGACAACCAAAGGAAGCCTGTAAGGGTTCATCATTATGAGAGACTGGTTCCCTCAAAGTTCTACTTCCCAGATAAAGCCACTCATCCCTCCCAAGGAGGGATGTGAATATCTCAGAAGGACTTTTAGTCATTGGGAGGAATGGAAGCACAAGATGCTTTCCATATTTGTGAAAGAAATCATTCTAATTATAAGGCTCTCTCTATGGCTCCTAAATCGTCATCAGACACCTTCAGGCACAAGTAATTCCAAGCTCCAAGCAAATTCAAGCATCCTCACCTTGCCTTCAACTTGTCTTCAATCTCAACCAAAGGCAAACAGAGCAAAACCTTAATCTAAGGGGACTAAATAAGTTAATCTAGTTGAGTTAGTAAGTTAGGATCACCTAAAACCTAGTACTAAAGTTAATCCTAACTAAAATACTAAAACCAATTGTAAAATCCTACAAAAATAACTATGGGAACCTAGGTCAATCATGACTCTACCATATTAATTCTAGAGATCAAATCATCAAATAAGACCTAGAAATAAATTCTACACTACAAGGTACTAAACCTAAACCCTAAAAGGAAGCACCTAAAGCTCAATCTAGAAAACACACCTACATTCATCACAAAAATGTGATAAAAATGCTATGGGAGCATACATGTCTAAACTAATCACACACAAAAAATCAGGATCAAAATCATCACCACATGATCACACAAAATTCCACAAGATTAAGTATCAAACATAACTATTTTAATATCAATTAAAATGTGAAAATTCCCATAAAATCAGAAAATGCATGAACTAAAAATATTTTTTATCTAAAAAATACTAGACTCAATCATGAATATAATGCAAAAAGAATGGGATTAATTGGATCATTTTTCAATTTATTATGAATTAATCAATAACCATGAATAAAATGAAAAAATAAAAGAAAATGATAATAAAATAACAAAACCACGGTGCAGATAGCAATGAAGATCAGTTCATACAATGGATTGGGCCATCAGGGGGGTGCAAGTATCAACCAATTCACTAAGCCCAGCATCAGCACTTAAATGAAACGATGCGTTTCATTAACTAAGATCCTTCACAAACTGAAATTAAAACGTGGCCGTTGGATCACTCCTCTAGTCAAAGTCCAACCTAAATCCAAGGGCCCTAGAGTCATCTTCAACCTTTTGAATATCTGAACCTCGCGCGCAGCTCCGGCCACCACCGGTGGTGCTCCGGTCATCGTCCCCAACCCTAACTTTCTTTAGGATCCTCCATTGCAAGTGGTCTATACATGAATCTTGTCCCAAATTTCCTCACGAATTCATTCATGCCCTCAATTCTCTCTGAAACCTCAAGATTCGCCATAACCAATTCTCAACCGAAAATGGTAACATCCCTAATTGGTCACTAATTCTCAAATTAACTATCTGAAAACCTTCCTACACCGTTCTACAATGCATCTAACACCCTAATTCATCTTGATTCTACCTAATTCATGCTGGAGGAAGAAAGTTACTAACCTGAAAATTCTTGATGAACAGATGCACTAAATCTTCAAATCAAGCTCTCCAACCTTCCAGACACGATCAATGGATCATTTCCTTGCTTCTGTATGCAATAGAATTGGTTGAAAACTCCTGAAACTTGAAACCCGATGGTGAGTTGCAGGTGGAAAAATCTGAGCTCAAGAACACCAATAAGCCACGAATTCCTCTTGATTATGATCTGGAATCAATCCCTAGCATCTATGGAAGAAGTTGCAATCAAGAAAATGGATGGAAAGTGAAGAAATTGGTGAAACCGAATTCAGTTGCAAGCTATGCAATTTCAATCTCAATCTCTGCTCTCTCCTTCAATCATCACCAACCTTTGCTTTAGATCACCTCTACTCAATATATAGAACATGTGTGGATGATCTAGAACCCTCTAGATCCTTCTAATGAGAGTTTCAATCTCTCATGACATGAGAATTTCAACCATATGCCATGGTATGCATAGTTTTGTTTGCAGCTTGGAATCCACCCCATTCTCTTCCAATTTCTCCCCTAATGACATTTTGAAAGTGTTTGGCTTGCAAGGGATCTTGCTCATGCCTTGATTCTAGGTTTTGCAAATGTTACTTAAGATGTAAGTAACTACTTTTCAAAGCAAGTCCACAAATTAGACTTCAACTCAAAAATGTGGCTAAACCAATGTTCTTAAAATGTTTTCTAGAGTCAAAATGATATATTACATGCCTTGGTTTGGATGTGTAGGTCAAAAATATCAATTTCCAACTTTGGTTTATTTAACTTATACCCTTATTTTAGGTTATTTTTGCAACTTTGAGCTACAAGCATTTCCATCATCTCATGACCTCTTTACTAGCCTTAAAAAATAATTTTGAACAAGTTTGATGTAGATCATTTTCCCATTTGAAGCTTGGAAATAGGAGTTATGGCCTTATGCTTGGAATGACCTGTAATCTCCAAATGACCAAAATACCCTTGACTTGTCAAAGCCATAACTTGAGTTCTACAAATCCAATCATGGACTTATAGTACTCTCTAGAAAGCTAAGAGGATAAGGAACAACATTCATGTTGACCAAAAGTCCATAGGAATCATCCTTCTTGGGAAAAAGTTTGATGCAAGTTGGGTAACTTTCAAGCCCCCAAATTCACATACCTCAGATGACCTGTAACTTGTCAAAGTCATAACTTGAGTTCTACAAATCCTATCAAGGACTTATAGCACTCAAATTAAATCTAAGCTCATTCTCCACAACATTCATGTTGGGGGCAAGATGAGATGACCATCACATCTTGAGCTAAACAGTCTTGAAGATAGGGATCAAACTAGGGGATTTTACACTGTCAAGCCTTAGAAACCCTACCTTGAAACTTCTCAAACTCTTCAATCATGATGAGTTGACCTTGGAATCATACTTATAACATCTCAATGTATCAATACATGATCACATGGCTCTTGAATTAGGTCTCAACCTTGTTCCAAGTCATCAGTTGACCTAGGGTTGACCCAGTCAAACCCTAGCTGCACCAATCATGGCTGAGGCTTCTTAATCTTGCACCATGACCTGTATAGGCTTCATGATGGCTTTCAAGACATCTCATAATCTCTCTCAAGGCTTCAAGTCCACATTCTTGGCTTCAGAATCATCTGAGGAGCTCCCACAACTCTCAAGTTAGGAGGCACACAACCTTGGTTTCAACCACTCACTCTGAGAGTCCTTTGACTTCTCTGACAAGGATATCAACCCTTGAACACTTGAATAAGCTTATAAGCTATCTTTATAGTCTTTCATAATCCTTGATTGGTAATCATACCTCTTGATCTCCTGCACACATGTCAATGAAATGCAAATGATAATGCTAATGTGAATGAAATGAAACATAAGCTAGGTAAAGAAAAGTTTGACAAATTTTGGGGTGCAACAGCTGCCCCTATTCAAACGGCTTGAACCTGACTGGGTGAGAAGCGAACGACTCCCAACCAATCAAGGTGTGAGACGGTTGAATACCAACAAACCCGGAAATTTGCCAACTGCACAAGTACACGGTACTCTGATGGGGACAAATCTTCGGAAACTGAAATATTAGCTGCACGGCAACTAGATGGGGAATTGGTCCCACGGTAACCGGTAATACATGGTCGATCATGCCGTCAGGCATCAAGATTCCTCGGGACTCATCAGGTCAACAATCAAGTTAATCATGCCATCGGGCATTCAAAGAAATTTTCGGGTATCAGCCAGACTTCATCAGTAAGTCGGGAATAGAATTCTCAGTCAATCATTAACCAATTGGGGATATCCAAACTTCTGCCATCAGGCACTCCGTATCAGCTGGGAGAACAACTTCGTCAATACGGTTGGACTTCATTCATCAAGTCTTCGAGGGAAGTTTCAACTTTTCTGTTCGAAAACCTGCTGGGGATGACGCATCTCCGCTGGGGATTCTGGAGAACTATCAAGTAACTCTGCTTCGGGGATCCAGAAATCATTCTGGGTGAATCATCTCTGCTGAGGAAACCAAGAATCATCTTGAACAGATAACTCCGTGGGGACTTCAAGAATCATCCTGGACTAATAACTCTGCTGGAGATTTCAGGAATCATCCTGAGCAAACATTCTGCCGGGGACTCAAAGCATCAACTTGAGCAACCAACTCTGGCGACTTCACTGGGGTTTTAAGAGTCATCTTAAACGAACGCCTTCGCTGGAGAATTCAAGAATCATCTTGGGCAAACGACTTTGCTGGGGAATTCAAGAATCATCTTGAGCAAGCGACTCTGCGGAGGAACACCTGCAAAACAAGAACGGTAACGACCTAGCTCATGTTTCATATGCATATGTTTGACAATGGCGTAATGCTCCACTCGGTGGAAATGCTACGCGTTTTTGATAAATGCTATACAATCATGCAAAATGCTGCGATCCCGTCAGCAAAATAAATGCTGAAGGGAGAATCCTCCTGTCAAGGAGAAAGAACCACTCTGGTGGGGGATGGAATCATCCTGCCACGGAGAAAAGGTCACGCCAATCTCAATCGGACTCCGCATGGGGAAGCAAACTTCAGTTGATTGCTGCAGGGGAACGAAGCTCTACGAGAACCCAGACCTGCTGAGGAAAGCGATGTCAATCGCAGAAACAAACTGCACGGTATTCGCAGCCAGAGCTTTCCTGGAGGTAACGACTCCGGCGGGGAAATACAACATCAGCTATTCAACACTCTACTGGGGAAAACTAATCATGGTCCTAACTGCTTTCCAAGGAATCGGCTCTCTTGGGGAACTACAAACTCGGCTGGGGAAGAAGGAATCACCCTGCTTGCTGGGAAGAGTACGACTCTGTGGAGAATTTCAATTCTGCCGGAGACTTCGGTCTGGAACTTCCACTTGCTGAACACTTCAACATACGACTCAGCTGGGGAGATTGACATTCCTTCGGGATGCATCTGATTGGGGAGAGAATCCTCTCTGCCTGGGGAGACATATCAACGCTTGATAATCTCATGTTCAGACTCTACGGGGAGAGGCTGCCGAACTTGCTGGAGAAGAAGGAGTCATCCTGCTTGGGAACGCATACGGCGCACTGCCTGGAGTATGCCATACCTGCAACAACACAAACAAATGGACAAGACACCCTTCTCAAAGGGACCTATCAAGGTTATCATCTTGTGACAATGTTCAAGTAATTCATTGTTTCAACAATCAGTGGCCTAGGCCAGTAAGTTTATGTATGCGCATTTTATCAAAAACATTGGCGTTCTTTTTCGCAAACAAAACAGGTAAATGCTAAACAGACAAACAACATTGCTGAATAGTACACATTTTATTGATAACGAGCCCCTGAATGGGTAAAAATGTTTTACAAAAGAGGCAAGCTCCTGGAATGAGGAAGCCGCGCAAAAATAAAACATAAATATACATCAGTATATACAAATGTCGGCAACGAGGTGTAGACAAACACCATGAGTTGATCCCTCTATGACCCACTCGACTTCGATACTTCTCCGACGCTTCAGCTTCAGAAGAGATTGATTCAGATAAACGGCCCTCAGGTCTTCCAAACCACTAAACAATGAAAGTCCACACGCGGAACGCAGTCATTTGCTTTTTCAAATCCCTAACTTTTGCCTGAATCGCCCTTCCGGGTTTTCGATTCATCGAGATACCCTTTTTTGCCAAAGTCTCCCATCCGGGTTTTCGACTTTGCGGGTGTACATTTTTTCAATTTATATCCCTAATTTTTGCCAGAACCTTTTCCTTTTTATGGTTCGCCAGGATGCCCCACTTTTGCCTGGATGCTCCTTTTCTTTCCAGCGGGTCTCTTTTAAGCAAAGTATTTTTTAACTGCGTCCGCGTTCACCGGGGATGCAAAATCTTCACCGTCCATCGTGGATAACAACAAAGCTCCTCCCGAGAAGACCTTGCTGATGACGTACGGACCTTCGTAATTGGGAGTCCACTTGCCCCGGTGATCGGACTGTGGAGGAAGAATTTTCTTCAGGACGAGATCACCCGTCTGAAAGCTCCTAGGACGCACCTTCTTATCATAAGCTTTCTTCATTCGACTTTGGTACAGACGACCATACGCAATCGATGCTAACCTCTTCTCGTCCATCAGGCTGAGTTGGTTTAGTCGGTTCTTAATCCATTCTGCCTCATCGAGTTTCACATCAACCAAAACTCGCAAAGAAGGGATCTCCACTTCTAACGGTAGGAAAACTTCCATACCGTACACCAAGGAGAAAGGAGTTGCCCCGATTGATGTACGCACAGTCGTACGATAACCGTGCAGTGCAAATGGCAGCATCTCGTGCCAATCTTTGTAGGTCACAACCATCTTTTGAACAATCTTCTTAATGTTCTTATTGGCCGCTTCAACGACGCCATTCATCTTTGGCCGATAAGGAGATGAGTTGTGGTGTTCAATCTTGAAACTCTGGCACATCTCCTTCATCATCTTGTTATTCAGGTTCGAACCATTATCAGTAATGATCCGTTCGGGAATTCCGTAACGACAGATGATATCCCTCTTTATGAATTTAGCCACCACCTGCTTGGTCACATTAGCATATGAGGCTGCCTCCACCCACTTGGTGAAGTAGTCGATAGCTACTAGAATGAAGCGATGACCGTTAGATGTAGTGGGCTCGATCTTGCCTATCATGTCGATGCCCCACATGGAGAACGGCCACGGGGAGGACATGACATTTAACGGGCACGGCGGCACATGAACTTTATCAGCATAAATCTGGCATTTATGGCATCTCTTCGCGAATTTGAAGCAATTAGACTTCATCGTCAGCCAGTAATATCCTGCTCTCAGGATCTTTCTCGTCATAGCATGCCCGCCGGCATGCGTACCAAATGTGCCTTCATGGACTTCTTCCATGAGTATACTCGCTTCTTTCTCATCTACACATCTGAGTAGCACGAGATCGTGGTTTCTTTTATATAAAACTCCATCAGGATTGAGATAAAAATTTCCAGACAGCCTCCTCAGAGTCTTCTTATCCTGGGTTGACGCTCCCGCAGGATACTCCTTAGTCATAAGGAAAGTCTGGATGTCATGGAACCATGGCTTGTCGTCGGAGGCTTCCTTGATCGCAAATACGAATGCAGGTCTATCAAGACGAGAAAGGACAATTCTTGGAGCTTCATTCCAAAAATTGACTTTATACATTGAAGTCAACGTGGCTAAGGCATCAGCCATCTGATTTTCGGCCCTGGGCACATGATGGAGTTCCACTCGATCAAAGAACGGAAGCAGCCTTCTGGCATAGTTCATGTACGACACCAAATTCGATTGGCGAGTCTCCCACTCCCCTTTAATCTGGTTAATCACAAGCGCCGAGTCACCATATACGTCTAGGTTCTTGATTCTCAAATCAATTGCTTCTTCTAGACCCATGATACATGCTTCGTACTCCGCTTCATTATTGGTGACCGAAAACGTCAGTCTCGCAGTGAACGGGATGTGGGATCCATGGGGAGTCGTGATGATCGCCCCAATGCCACTTCCATAAGAATTAACTGCCCCGTCAAATATCAATTTCCATTGGGATTTCCTATCTGGACCCTCGTTGGGAAACGGTTCATCGCAATCCTTCGCTTTGAGAAACATGATATCCTCATCAGGGAATTCAAATTTCATCGGCTGGTAATCCTCGATCGGCTGTTCGGCAAGGTACTCAGACAATACGCTTCCCTTGATGTCCTTCTGGGAAACATACTGAATGTCATATTCCGTCAACACCATTTGCCATCTGACAATCCTGCCCAAAAGCGCTTGCTTCTTGAAGACGTACTTGATCGGATCCATCTTCGAAATTAGCATGGTGGTGTGATTGAGCATGTACTATCGTAAACGTTTGGCAGCCCAGGCTAGTGCACAACACGTTTTCTCCAGCATTGAGTAACGAGATTCACAATCTGTGAACTTTTTACTCAAATAGTAAATGACATGCTCCTTTCTGCCTGTCTCGTCGTGCTGACCGAGAACACACCTCATACTATTCTCAAGAACTGTCAAGTACATGATTAGAGGTCTTCCGGCCACTGGGGGTATCAAGATTGGAGGTTCCTGTAGATACTGTTTTATCTTATCAAATGCCTTCTGGAAATCCTCGTTCCAGATAATCGCCTGATCTTTTTTCAGCAGTTTGAACATCGGTTCACACGTGGCCGTGAGCTGAGAAATAAACCTTGCAATGTAGTTTATTCTGCCCAGGAAACCACGAACTTCTTTTTCTGTTTTTGGCACTGGCATTTCTTGTATGGATTTTATCTTCGCAGGATCAACCTCGATGGCTCTTTCACTCACGACAAACCCCAGTAGCTTTCCGGACCATACTCCGAAAGTACACTTGTTAGGATTCAGCCTCAACCTGAACTTCCTAAGCCTCTCAAAAAGCTTCAGCAAATTGATCAGATGTCCCTTCTCCATTTGGGACTTCGCAATCATGTCATCAACATAGACCTCAATCTCATGATGAATCATGTCATGAAACAAAGTAACCATTGCTCGTTGGTAAGTGGCCCCTGCGTTCTTCAGACCGAAAGGCATTACCTTGTAGCAAAACGTTCCCTAAGGTGTAATAAACGTAGTTTTCTCCATGTCCTCCGGCGCCATCTTGATCTGATTGTAGCCGGAGAAGCCATCCATGAACGAAAATACGGAGATATGAGCTGTATTGTCGACCAACACATCAATATGAGGCAGCGAGAAATCATCTTTAAGGCTCGCCCTATTCAAATCCCGATAATCGACGCACATTCGTACCTTACCGTCTTTCTTCGGTACAGGCACTATGATGGCGACCCACAGAGGGTAAGTAGTGACCGCTAAGAAGCCAGCATCAAGCTGCTTCTGCACTTCTTCTTTGATCTTAACGGCCATATCTGGTCGTGTCCTCCTAAGCTTCTGCTTAACGGGAGGACAATCTTCTCGCATCGGCAAGTGATGGACCACGATGTCAGTGTCAAGTCCGGGCATGTCTTCGTGTGACCAAGAAAAGATGTCACTATACTCCCTCAGCATCTCGACCAATCTCTGCTTGACATCACTCTGCAATGCAGCCCCTATCCTGACGTTCCTGACAAGTTCTTCAGAACCCAAATTCACAATCTCAATCTCTTCCTCGTGAGGCAGAATAACTTTCTCTTCTTGTTTCAACAAGCGGGCCAACTCTTCGGGAAGGTCTTCGTCTTCATCAATCTCTTCTTTGGCTTGATAGATCGGGAAATCGAAGTCGAAGTGAGTCGTAGAAGGTCCAGAGTTGATGTCATCTGCTATGTGGATCCTGCAATAACAAGGGTTAAGCTTAAAACAAGGATATGCAGGTTAGCACAAACCCCATTGCCATTTTATTGTTTTTCAAAACAAATGTAAAACAGGAATAACAGAGATCACAACATTTGAATGCGAAGAACGCCTTTTGATTTATTGGTAAAATGCATGTACATAATCAAACAAAGCCCTGACAATAAAACCACTATGCCTCGGGTAGGACATAGGGTTGTACAATGATTGGAGAAAGTAAATCATTACTCTTTGCCTGTCACTTGGATGGTATCCCTGATGGACCAGTTGTTGAGGCTCTGGCCTGGTTTGCTTGGCTGGATCCAAGAGTCTAGGTCGCAATCGCTGTCTTTGTCGTCTTTAGACATTGCGTTGACACTTTCGAATATAACCCCGCCACTGGTAAACTGGATCGGCCCTTTACCTCGCGACGCACTGTGAGAAGAGGAGGCTTCAGCCATAGGAGAGTATCCTAACCCAAACTTGTCCTGTTTGTTAGGTATTTCCAGAACCTGCCCCCAGCCTGGGGTAGATCCAGCATGAACAACGACCCGGGCTTCCTTGAAGGACGAGAGAGTCATCTCTAGTTTTTCGGTCATTACAGGAGCCACGTCCTTGACTTTAACAGCCTCGAACGCCTGACATAGGGTTTCGTGGATTTCCCCATCCATCTCAACATATTTGAAGGACGACAAATGGCTCACCATTATGTCTTCCTCGCCACAAACGGTCACGATGTTGCCTCTGACAGCGTACTTGAGCTTCTGGTGCAACGTGGAGGTCACGACTCCAGCAGAATGGATCCATGGCCGACCTAAGAGACAGTTGTAGGCTGGCATGATGTCCATAATGTAGAAGACTGCGTCGACGCACATTCGTACCTTACCGTCTTTCTTCGGTACAGGAACTATGTTGGCGACCCACGGAGGGTAAGTAGTGACCGCTAAGAAGCCTGCATCAAGCTGCTTCTGCACTTCTTCTTTGATCTTAACGGCCATATCTGGTCTCGTCCTCCTAAGCTTCTGCTTAACGGGGGGACAATCTTCTCGCAGCGGCAAGTGGTGGACCACGATGTCAGTGTCAAGTCCGGGCATATCTTCGTATGACCAAGCAAAGACGTCACTATAATCTCTTAGCATCTCGACCAATCTCTGCTTGACATCACTCTGCAATGCAGCCCCTATCCTGACATTCCTGACAAGTTCCTCAGAACCCAGGTTCACAATCTCGATCTCCTCTTCATGAGGCAGAATAACTTTCTCTTCTTGTTTCAACAAGCGGGCCAACTCTTCAGGAAGGTCTTCTTCTTCAACAATCTCTTCTTCGGCTTGATAGATCGGGCAATCAAAGTCGAAGTGAGTCGTAGAAGGTCCAGAGTCGATGTCATCTGTTATGTGGATCCTGCAATAACAAGGGTTAAGCTTAAAACAAGGATATGCAGGTTAGCACAAACCTCATTGCCATTTTATTGTTTTTCAAAACAAATATAAAACAGGAATAACAGAGATCACAACATTTGAATACGAAAAAACGCCTTTTGATTTATTGGTAAAATGCATGTACATAATCAAACAAGGCCCTGACAATAAAACCACTATGCCCCGGGTAGGACATAGGGTTGTACAATGATTGGAAAAAGTAAATCATTACTCTTCGCTTGTCATCTGGATGATATCCTTGACGGACCAGTTGTTGAGGCTCTCGCCTGGATTGCTTGGCTGGATCCAAGAGTCTAAGTCACAGTCGCTATCTCCACTGTCTTCAGACACCGTGTTGACGCTTTCAAATATCACCCCGCCACTGGTAAACTGGATCGGCCCTTTACCTCGCGACGCGCTGCTAGAAGAGGAGGCTTCAGCTCCAGGAGAATATCCCAACCCAAACTTGTCTTGCTTGTTAGGTATCTCTAAAATTCACCCCCAGCCTGGGGTAGATCCGGCTTGGACAACGGCCTGGGCTTCCTTGAAGGAAGAGAGAGTCATCTCTGGCTTCTCAGTGATTACAGGAGCTACGTTCTTGACCTTAACAGCTTCGAACACCTGACATAGGGTTTCGTGGATTTCCCCATCCATCTCGACATATTTGAAGGACGACAAATGGTTCACCATTATGTCTTCCTCGCCACATACAGTCACGATGCTACCTCCGACAGCATACTTGAGTTTCTGGTGCAATGTGGAGGTCACGGCACCCGCCGAATGGATCCATGGCCGGCCCAAGAGACAGCTGTAGGCAGGCATGATGTCCATAATGTAAAAGACCGCATCGAATGTTTCCGGCCCAACTTGGATTGGCAAGGTCACCTCCCCAAAAACATGGCATTTGGTTCCATCGAACGCTTTCACCACCAGATCACTGGGTGTGCAAATCACTCCGCGAGTATCTAACTTCATTAATGCCTTCTTCGGAAGAACATTGAGCGACGACCCCGTGTCCACCAACACGTGAGACATAATCGTTCCTCTACACTCTATCGAGACGTGCAGGGCGCTATTGTGGTTCCTCCCCTTCGGCGTCAGCTCTAGGTCAGTGAAACCTAACCCATTTCCAGCATTTACATGGGCTACGACCTCTTCCAACTGGTTTACCGATATTTCCTGCGGTACATACGCGGCGTTCAACACCTTCAGCAGCGCGTTGCGGTGTGCCTCAGAACACAGCAACAAATTCAGGATGGAAATCTTCGAGGGTGTCTGATGGAGATGATACACAATCTTGTAGTCACTCTTTTTAATCAACCACATAAACTCTTCGGCGTCTTTAACAAGTAAGTCTTTGTCTACCCCGCGAGGGATCTCTTCAACGACTTTACTTTTCCCTTTATTAGTTGCATCAGCTCTGTCCGCTTTATCCGCCACGACCTCAGGTGGTGCAAATACTCTTCTGCTACGAGTAATTCCGCTAACGCCCGCTAGGTTCTCCACAGACGATCCAAACGGTTCTAGTTCCAACTTCTGTCCGTTGCAGTAGACCTCTGCCCCATAATGCCATGGGACAACATTAGTGCTTTCGAAGGGTATCGGCCCAGCTTTGGTGATGGTAATCGTGGGCGGCCTGGGTGCAGAAATAGTTATCGTCTGGCGAGGGATAATGATGGTGGCAACCTCACCATCTTGCTTCAGCATTACCTCTCCCGATCCACATTCGGCTCTCCGGCTAAACTGTAGGATTCCCTCAGTCATCAGACTTTGAATCCCCTCTCTCAGCTGTTCACATCCATCAGGACTTGTCGCACAGCCCATGCACAACTCTCCACAACCTGGAAAGAAACCTCTTTTCATTAGCTTAGCTTTAACGAAGCTAAGTGGTGTCTTCAGATCTCTGACGTTAGTCAACAAATCCAAACTCTCGTCTTCAATAATAGCGTTTACTCCACCTCCCCTATGATTCGGCATAGGGTTCTTCGTGACGTTTGGCACATTGTCTGAGAAGTTGATGATCTTAGCGTCCACCATGTCCTGCACCTTGTGCTTGAAGGCTTTGCAATTTTCTATTGTGTGGCCTGGTGCCCCTAAGTGAAATTCACAAGTTGCATTTGCGTCATAACCTGACGGAGGTGCCCCTGTCAAGGGAGCCAGAGTTCTCTTCTGGATCAACTGTAGCTGAAGCAAAGACTGCAATAGTTGAGCGTACGACATGGGCGGTGTCTCAAGGTGACGGCTCGACAGAGGTGCCCTGTTCTGATACTTTCTGTACCCTTGTTGATTTGGTTGTTGCTGCTGCTGCGGCTTGTTGCACCCCAAATTTTGATCCCTTATATCCTCTTCATATCATATGCATTTATTTATCTAACCTTAACAAGTTTCAAAGTGTATTTTGTCAAGACACAGATGAAACAGGGCTCCGCACTGATAAAATCGAAGGTTCGAGGATTGGACAACCATTGCTTTGGGATGAATCATTCATGAAATAAGATCAAGAGTATCATATTGGGCCATGTGTGAGTTCAATTTGAGGTAATCACCCACAGATGGGGTGCAGTGCAGTTTAAGGCACCCAATTAGGGTTTTGCGAGTTAAAAAAAGTCAACTGTAGTTTGACTTTAGACTCGGGGAATAATTCAAAGATAAAAGTATGGTTTAAAAAGTGCACATGGTTTAGTGAAGTCCCCCAAAGAGTTTCAAAGTCTTGGAAGCTCCGAGGCATGAACAGACAGTTCGGTAATCACCGATCGATCGTACGGTTGACCGAAAAAGTCAACCCCCTCAAGTTTTAGGAATTGGACTTCAAGTGGTGAAGCAAAGTTGTTCCTTATGTCATGAGGGACCTATATATCAATTTTCATGATCATCGGATCAAAGACGTGAGAGTAATTAGAAAAACGGGAAATTAGGGTTTCGAAAGGGGCTAAACCCTAACTCCCTAACCGCACACCCGATCGAGGTGGTTCAAAGCTCGTCGGAAAGCTCTTAACAATTCCTACAAAAGTCCTATACCAGTCCACTCTCAGAAAATGCATGGAATTGGAGTTATCATCAAAATCGATTTTTAGTACAAAACACTTAGTGAAATTCTGAAAATCTGGCTGCACTAAAACTTGTTTTTTGCTGACTTTAAGGGACTTTTCAACCAAGATGCACATAGATTTGGAACTTTTGGCAAACATGAATGTTGTAGAGCTACGTGAGGGCTTTCCAAAAAGTACAAGAACTCCCCAAGGGGAGTTATGAGCTAAGAGTTATGAAGTGTGAAAGATGGGCCTGTGCACTAGTTTGTTAACTTGCCTAAACCCAACATAAACTTGGTTCCCAACCATACACTTCATCTCTAACCATGGATGGACATCTGATATGATGAATTTAGAGGTTGGAATAGACAAATTCAGAAGGGAATCCAAGCAAGTACAAGATCTTGAGCAAAATCCATTACTTTAGTAGAAGAAAGTACAAAAGGTACAACAAGAGAGAGAAGGTTGGGGGGCTGCAACATGGGGGTTTGTCCTTTCTCACTATAAGGTCACTTCCTACAACTCATATAAGCTGATTTTTCTTGCATTGAGCCTTGCAACTAGGGTGAAGAGGGCTGCCACAAGGATATTGGCAAGATTCACTTCAAAACTTCATGAAACTCTTTTCAAAAATGGAAGTTACCAAGCTGCCCTCACCCTCACTCCTCCTATAAATAGGGGCATTCTCACCATCTTCAAACCACACCAGAGTTGCTTACAATATCCAAGCATTACAGCTCTCCTTCTCATTTTCTCTTTGCTTGTAAGTGAAGAAAAGCTCAGAAAACACCAAAAATGGGCATTTTACAACTTTCATGCCATTTTCATTTCTAGTATTACCAACACTCTCACAACCATCCAAACATCTTCTAAATCACATATAGAAGGTGTATGACTCATTAAACCACCAAAAATCTCAAGAAATCAAAAAGTCAACATTGTACTTGGCTTACTTTGACCAAAAGCTACAAAAAACCACCAAAGTGAGTTCTAAACATTTCCTTGAGGTTGTAATCACTTGGACACCTCACATACCATATATCTCAACTGTCAAGACTCTTAGAAACTCTTGAAAATCCACAATTCTCATTTCGGCATCATAAGTGGCTTTTTCTTAAGTCTTAAGCAAAGTGCAAAAAGACAAAAGTGTGATTCAACATCTCTGGTTTTCCCAACTGTTTAGGCTTGTTAAAAGATTCATCAAGAGGTATGTGACTTGTGTACCTTAACTTTTGCATCATATTTCATGTATTTACACTTTCGGGCATTTTTGTGAATTCTAGAGCTATACACATGTGTGATTTTCATAATATGGGATTGGTATGAACAGTAGCATAAGTCTTGAGTTTGTTCTTATTAATTTGTTGATTATAATGTGTGAGTTTGTTAAAATACCATCTACAAAAGGACCATGTTATCTTGTGAATATGCTAATTGTCATATGGAGTGCTTGAGTTGGCATTCATTCCTCCCATTAAGGTATGTTGCTGTTTCTGTTTAGATCCAACTGTGATACTCATGATAGTTTTGGTTATAAGTCTTGATTCACAGGTAAGACCTCAATATGGTATGCAACCTATTTTGTTTGTTCGGATCCTGTTTGCACCTACTTGCACTAGCACAGTTCTGATATTCATGTGTATATCTATCCTATCCCCTGTCATGTTCTTTTATCCTCGCCTTCAATAAACCCTGAAATAGAACCTCATGTTATTGTTAAGGAACTGGCTGCTAGGGCCACTCAGGGTTTGATCTTTTAAAACCTTAGTACTTTAAGGCAGAAGGCAGGTTGGTCTAGTTGTACATTTCCCATTTGCTTGGTATTTGTTAAGACATGGAGAATGCATAGGTAGGTGTTGTGTGTCTCACCTCTCTGCAGGGGTTTACTTTTAGGACATTTTATATTTAGGTTTGTTAAACTCTAGCTTTTACTTGAGTTGCTGCAAGTTGTGGGAACACAGTAATAAGTCATAGATATGGAGGGATATGTAAGGGATGCTACCGATAAGTACCAAGTGAATAGGTCATTGGAACTAATGTTTGGTACTGGCCTTTTGATGTCAAATTGATTTGTGAATATTGCTGTGCAAGAGCATCATGTTGCTGAGGTTGGATTTAACTGTCTTGAGTTTTCATGGATATTTAACCTCTAGAGATATCAAATTTCCTCTTATTTGAACCCACAGTTAGAGTTATCAAGGATTTGTCTCATGGCAGGCTTGTGTTTTGAGAGGAGGATTAATTGTTAAGATCTTTGTTTAGCTGTCAATACCTTAAGGGGTAAGTTGTTACCATTTGCCAACTGTGAAGGAGGTAAACACATTGTTTTGGAACTATGACCTCACAAGTGCAGGTCAGAAAATAGGCAATTAACTCTCAAACCATCAGTCCAACAAATCAATGTTCATTCTAATCTGATTGGGTATAGTAGCTCAGGTTTGCAACCAGTTTTAGTTCTGTTAACCCTAGGATTCAGACTAATTCATCTTGGCTATTGGCATAGATTAATAGCAACAAGATTCAAGCACTTAGACATTTTGTTCCTTGAGGCTGTTCAGCATGAGGAATTTCAGTCTATCACCCTCTATACTCTATTCAGCTGCTATAATGTCAAGACAGTAGTAGTTTAATCTCTGGAGCTAGGCCTGCTAGCTAGAGTTCATTGCCAGGATTGACCACAGTCCATTTATTCATAGCAGTTTTATTTGCTAGCTGTTACTGGTGTAGTTGGTGTTTTCTTTGTGATTTGCTCTTGATCAAATGGGAATTAATTATTTCTACCAAAACCTGTGGATAGCAGACCAGGCCTTGTTTAGTTAAAATATGTTGGGCTGTGGCTATCCAAAGCAGTTAGCTGTATACTCTTGGTAACTCTGTGACAAATCCAAGTGTTGAATACTTTGCTCTACAGTTACAAGTCCCATTTACCATGACATGACAGACCTCTATTTCAAACCTTCTGCTGACAATTGGCTTTGAGTCCTTACTGCTAGATTTAAGTTTTGAATACCAGACCATTATCCCTGTCATACCAGCATGCCTCAACAATCAACTTAATGCATGAGTGGTTTAGGTTGGTATCTAGTAGTGTGCATAGGGCTGCTATTTGGGGGTATGCACTGAGAAGAATGTTTCTGTCATGTTGAGAATTCACATTGGTTTAATTGATGGTAACTGAGTAATGCTAGAATGGACTGTTTTGATTTAATTATGTTTGGTCACAGCTGTTTGAGCTTTTGAAATTCTACCAAAACCTGTTTGTGAACAACTAAAGATTTGATCTATGTTTAGTAATAGGCAGTTTACTTTGGTCTGATAGAAATGTATACTGCCAGAAGAGTATTATCATGCAACACTTGGCAGTTTGTTTAAAATTGACTTGATCACTTTGTTTTTGAAATCAAACTTGGAATTGGTCTGGGATTCATCAGTGGGATCACAACAAAACAATTTGCAACTCACACTATCTCCTTGTTCCAAAGTAACCATACCTTTTTTTTATCATGACCATGCTTGACATACTTAGGACCTTTAAGTCATAATGCCTGTGATCTGTTTGTATAAATGCCTGATCATCATGTGAAATCTGCATTGGGTTTATACTCATCATTCTCATTTGTGAATCTACTGCTATTTCTGTTTAGATCGACTTTAAATAGGTTGTGGCATCACAGTAGTTCATAGGTTGCACCTTAACAGTTTGTGGCTAGGTTGTTGAAACTGTTTAAATGGATTGATTAGCTTTCTGTTTACCTATGAAATGTGTTTGTTTCTGTTTCCAATAAAAGGCCATTCTTAATCATGTTTATATGTTGAAGTTTTTCTTGGTAAGCTGTTAAGAATGCTTTTTCATCAGAGTTTGTCAACTCAAAATAACTCACCAT
The DNA here is from genome assembly GCA_963859935.3 of Lathyrus sativus. NCBI lineage: Eukaryota > Viridiplantae > Streptophyta > Magnoliopsida > Fabales > Fabaceae > Lathyrus > Lathyrus sativus. The sequence goes on from OZ012741.1 coordinate 216,789,398, forward strand.
GAGTTATCAGTTTTATAAGCATGGTCTCTGTGGTATTGGAATAGACCAGTTTATTTTGGACAGGTCAAAGGATCATTTTTCCCAACCCTCAATCCAACAGTTTGGAGCTTGTTTCATAACTGTTGTGCCTGGGAGCTTAAGATTTCAGTTTGTTTAAATTATACTAACCATAGGAGTTAGACTGGGATTTGGTTTTGATTGCAATTTTGTTGTTTGGCATAGATTGTTGGTAGTGTGAGTCCACTCACCAAGGTTTCTGAAGCTGTTTAGCATTTAGTAGTCTAAGCCTATCACCTTTGTTTCTCAAGTTTAGCACCTTGAAAGGGAATTCACACCAGTTTTTCAACATTGCTGAAAAAAGGAGGTTTATACTGGTCCCAGTTTGCAGTGTGCCAAGAGTCTAGGTAGGGTGTACTGGACTGGTACAGTTAGCAAGGGTAGTCTAAGTTTTCTGGTTTTGTGGGTTGGTGCACCAAGTCTAGCAGTTGGAAATTCTGTTGATGATCATGCTTCGATAGGTTGATAGTTGTGAGGATTTTGCTGTCAAAGCCAGCCAAGGAGGTAGAAAATCTGTTTGTCAGCATAAATATTAGGAGATCATTCTCATCTTTTGAGCATATTTGAGCATTGAGTGAATATTTTTACCAACTGGTGCATAGAGGTAACTTTTGTATTTTAACACGAAATTCCAAAATCATAAAAAATACTCATATGATCACTTGTTGCTAAGCCATGTTCAATTGTTGAGAGGAGTGTTTGCTTTGAACCTGAGCTTATGCAAGCTGGTAAGGACTGAGATTTGGGTGTATTCATAACAATTCTGAACTGCTAATTGTTATCATCATTATAGGTTGCATTGTTGATGTTTTCATGTTTTGACCAATGTGAACAATTTCTTTTAAGCACATGTCATTAGCAGACCAAACATTATTAGTGTTTGTAGTGTTGGTTGCTTTTAACTCATGTTGCGAATCTCAAATTACCCCCTTACCTAACAGATTGTGGTTGACAGCATTACCTTAATTTTTGTTGGTGTTCCTCTTTTAAGTAGCAGTATGTGGTTGGTAGTTTAGAAGGTTTTGTTTAAACCAAGGTCTTTAGGTTGTTGGTGTTTTGGATAATGTTTGAGACAAGTGCAGAGCTGGTAAGCAAGCCTAACCTATGCAAATTCATTAGGTTGAATGTTGGTCATGAGAAGTAGTTTGATGATTGAACCTTGTCATTTGTGAACTAACACTGTCAAAACAATATGTGTCCAGCATTCAAAGTTCTGACATCATGATTAATCCTTGTTTGTGTATGATTCACCTTGTATATGATGTTTGTGGTTGTATCATGAATTTCTATTCTTCCTGCCAAAACAACATTTTTAAGCAATTCTTGTGCATACTCTTACACTGGTGCCAGCTTGACTGGGTTAGGTTTTTACATCCCAAACACATTTCAAAACTCATATGCATTTGCAATTGAATTTTAAAATGAAGACTCAATTTCTCAAAAATGACACCACCACTGAATTCCTCAGTGAAAAATACTCAAGATTGATTAAAGATTCACTAAATTCCATGGAGGTTTGGTTTGGTTTCAATCATTCACGCCCTTGCTTTTGGTTATGTTTGTTGCCCAGAAATCAACACATTTTCGCTATGTATATTTTTGTTTCCATCCAATTAATGGATGTAACAGCCACCCCAGTGGCAGACCATTGCGCGCCTTATAACCTTCTACCAGCATGACCAGGGTTCGATCCGGGTGGAGGTCGAACCCTTTTGTTTTTTATTTTTCCAATTCCCATTGATAAACTATTTTATTCATTCCTTTCACTTCCCTATCACACGCGCGTGCGCGCCCCAGTGGTAAGTTTGTGTGTTTGTAAACACCTGGGCGTGGGTTCAATCCCCACCCATGCCCTTTCCTTTTTATTAGTTTGCTTAGTTATTTTATTTCATGAATTAAAAGGAAAACTTCATATGACCGTAACTTATTCATTTTTCGTCTGTTTTGACTCGTTCTTTTTGCAAACTTTTCCTTGTGATGTCTAGTCTTGTTTAATGGTTTAAAATTTCATGATTAAATATTTCAACAATACTTTCATGTATTTGTTAAATTCACTCTTAGATTATCACCTTGCGTCCCGATTTAACTTACCCTCTATGTCATGTTTGTCTTGTAAGATTTATGGGTATTTGTTTATGTTTGTTAACATATCGAGACTTCATTCTTTTGTTGGTTGTCACCATGAATTTTTATTCCTCCTAAATTACGAGGTTAAACTAATTTATTCATTTGTTTATATGGTTGTTACCTTCAAAATACTTTCATCTTTGTTAAGATATACCTTCATCTTCGTTAAGATATGCCATTAGTAACATTGCTTGTATACCTTGGTTGAAACCATTCATCTAACTGGAATTACTTGCTCATTATAATGTGCTTACCCATCTTTGATTGTAATCTTTGTCTTCTATATTCCTCATACTTGAATAACTCATTACCTCCGCCTTTGACTTTGAAAAGTCATCTTGAACCTTAGTTAAGATCAAAACCCATAAGCCATTTGACTTTGCTTAAGTCTAAAAGACCCACCTTTACTAGGAGTGCTCCTCAACTAAGAACCCTAGGATAGAATTGTTAACTCTATGTAAGGATCATGGATATGATCACTTACTTCCCCCTTTGAGTGTTACAACATAGACATAGAGAGTTTTGTGAAACTCTACACAAACATTATTATGTTTGTTCCCCTTTGAACCTTGATCGCAATCAAGCGTTCTTCAACCCTAGTGAGGTGAACTACGATTGCTCTGATTCTATCCTAGTTAGGATACGTAGGCAGAGGACGCAATGTCTTTGCGAACAAACTTAGCATACAAACAAACAAAAGGTTCCTGTAGAGTACTACAGATGTTTAGGATGTGAAATACCTACCCTATGCATAACCAACCCCCGATCCCCGAATCTCTTAGCGTTGTTGTAACATCGCGCAAAAGGTTCTTTCTTTCTTTAGACCTTTCCTTTGGATAAATTAAAGTCCGGTTGTAAAAGAATTAAGGTTCAAGTTAATTCAATAGCTTGATATCCGATTTTCACCGCAACAGAAATGGCGACTTCACTGGGGATTTTTGCTTAGAACATGAGGGTTTAGCCTATTTTGTTTAATTGTATTCTATATTTGTGAATATTTGCTTAACATGTACATTTGTCAATATATTTGTTTGTGTGTTGGGTATTGGGTGTTTGAGTAGTGAGACGGTCCTATACCCGGACTTGAGTGAAATTATGATAGGATGGTGGTATATTCAAGAAGGCTTATAGGGAGTTGATTCCCGACCAAGCTAACTTGAGAAACCACCGCTCAGTGTAGGCCCTCTCGGAAGTTTTAGTATTGTTGATCGAGTATTCGTGAAAACAATGCTACTTTCAACGAAGGAGCCTATGACACTGTGGACTTTTAGATTACATTCTACCCCACTTTGGCCTTATTAGGACGTAGTGCGATGGCTATAAGGAAGTATTTCCGAAGTAGTTGATACGCGATACTACACTCAGGCGAGATTCTCTTAAGAATATTATCAATTACCAAGTAAATTGGGAAGTCGATAATATCCGAAAGATGGGTCGATGACTCTGGGAACTTTGTAGAACCCGTTCGGCAGGTACAATCAATCCGTAGCACAATCTTTGGGGATGGGTAGACCTTTGAACTCATGCTTGTCCTTAACCCTAAACCTGTGTTGTGTGCATATGCATCTTGTTTGTGTTTTCATATCATCATATCATCATATCATCATATGGTTTCATGGAACTCAGACTTTGTTGTTTGTAAATATCAGAGGTCGTCATGAACATTGAAAGAAAGAAAACTTTGAAATACACTTACAAGGGTTTTAACCTAGATGATTTGAAAAGATTGAGCACCTTGGTGACAGATTCAAAGGGATTTCAAAGCCGATACGGGAAGCTGTTGCTACTCTTGAAGATAAAAATGGATAGTGGACTTCTCTCTACCCTCCTCCAGTTTTATGACCCGCTCTACCATTGCTTCACATTCCCTGATTATCAGCTAGTACCCACACTAGAAGAGTATTCGCAGTTAATTGGGTTGCCTATTCTTGAAGAATCTCCTTTTCCGATTGTAGAGAAGGACCCCAAAGAGCAGGATATCGCCAAAGCTACACGTTTGGGAGTGGATGATATAAAAAAGAATCTGATTACAAAAGGGGGAGTCTTTGGGTTAAAAGCAGAATTCTTGGTTGAGAAAGCTCAATATTACGCAGATCATTTAAGCATGGATGCATTCGAAGCTATCCTTGCCTTACTCATCTATGGTATATTCTTGTTTCCAAGCTTTGAGAATTTTGTGGACCTCAATGCCATCAAAATTTTCTTGAAGAAGAACCCTGTACCTACCTTGTTAGCAGACACGTACCATTCTGTTCATCTAAGGAACTTCCATAATGGAGGAATGATCACTTGTTGCGCTCCTTTATTGTACAAATGGTTCACTTCACATTTACCCAAAGCCAACGCTTTTTGGGATCCAAAGAAAGGATGGTGGTCACAAAAGATCATGGCTCTTACCCATTCTGATATTGATTGGTATAATCGTGATTATGATGGGATAATGATTATTGACAGTTGTGGGGAATTTAGCAACGTACCTCTTCTCAGCATTAATGGAGGGATCAGCTACAACCCGATACTTGCCCGCCGACAATTGGGATACCCTCTAAAAGACAAACCCAAAAGTGTTCAAGTAGAAAGCATCTTCTTCAAAGAAGGGGAAGACAGTCAAGGATTAAAAGAGAAAATTCTAGAAGCTTGGAAGCGTCTGCATAAAAAAGGAAAGAAAGATCTTGGAAAACTCAACTGTGTTTCTTTAGAACCTTACCTCCAATGGGTTCGGAAAAGAGCCGTCACACTAAAGATGCCGTATCCTAAACAAGAGCCTATGGCCTTAAAGGAAGAACGCCCGTTGGTCTTCATGTCTGAAGAAGAAAAGTTGAAAATTGCTTTGGTCAAAGCACAGCAAACTGAAGAAGCTTGGAAGCACAAGTATCAGATAGTCATTGAAGAAAATGCAGAGCTCCGGAGACAACTCCAGTCAAAAGATGAAGAAATCCTCTCTTGTAAGAAGAGGAAAGCACTAGAGGAGCCTTATGAGCCTCAGTCTAATCCATGGAAGATAATTGTAGACAGACTCATCATTGAGAAGACTCAGTTGGAAAGAAAGATCGAGAAGCTCAACCTCAGGCTGCTAGGAGAACCTTGATAGATTGCGCCAAAATTGTTTAGTTAAAACTCTTGTAAGAGGAAATGATGTTTTGTAATCTGTTTTGTTTATTAATGAAATGACGATTTCCGATGTTCAAAAATATCTGGGTTCCATGACAATCATGTGCATTTGCATTCACATTTCTTCTAACCATTCAAGGAAATCCAACTTTTTCTTTGCAGGCAACAACATGGTAAGAAGAGACATGCTTCGAGTCCCGGATCTGAGATTGGGCCGTCTAAGAATGTTAACCAGACTTGTCCGAAATCCTGCTGCTTTCATAGCCAAATATGGGGACCTATTGCCATTAATAAGCGCTCCAATCAATGAGCCCATGTTGCAAGCTTTGTTGGAGTTCTATCATACAACTTACCACTGCTTTGTGTTTCTAGATTTTCAGTTACTCCCGACCCTCGAAGAGTATAATGCTTACTTGAAGATCCCATGGACTCTTACGCTCCCTTATGGAAAACCAAAGAAGAAGGACTTAGCTAAAGCCCTGCATATCAAGCTAGAAGACTTACCACCAATGAGGGCGAAAGCAGGGTGGTATGGAATGGATGCCGGGCCTCTAATGGAAATGGCCGAGTATCACTATGAAAGTCGAAACCTGGGCATTTTTGAGGCAATTTTGGCACTACTAATATATGGACTGTATCTGTTCCCAAGCAATTACGACTTCATCAGCGAGGAAGCAATACGTCTCTTCATCCTCAAAAGTCTGGTCAACACAATACTGGCTGATACTTATGTGGTCATCCACCGTTTTGCCTTGTATGATTGTGGGCGATTCTCATGCTGTCTTGCACTACTCGACCGATGGTTTACTTCTCATCTGCCAAGGACCCATATCCTTTGGAGGCTTCCTACCAAAAACGCTTGGGTTTCTAAACTTGTCACTCTCAGACACCATGATATCACCTGGTACGACACTAGCATCGGCGACCAAATCATGATTTCCAGTTACGGAGATTTTCCCAATGTGCCTCTCATTGGGATAGAAGGGGTGATCACTTATAATCCTATCCTTGCTAGGCGTCAACACGGGTATCCTACCGGGCCAGAGCCTGAACCAGAACTGTTGAGGCCCCGCTTCTGTGAGACAGGTCGCAACCAAGAACTAGAAGCTAATGCCCAATACGCTCAAAGAGATCCACACCTCATGGGCCCAACTCCAATGGAGAATGCAAGTTGCCTAACCACCAGGGGGTACCTGCTATGGTCAAAGGAAATTGCTTTAATCATGTTCTACACTCACGACTACGAGATAACCATGGAACCTGAAGTCCCCACGACTAGGGAAGAACTGAAATACGCTTTGGTTAAAGCGCAAAGGTAAAATGAAGACCTGTGGGAGATTATCCGCCAGGATCAAGTTCATGCCGGGGTCCAAGAAGGAGAGGGGTCGTCTTGTTAGATTGGTTTTTGTTTCGCCATTTCCCTGCTTTCCCTAAAAAAGGATTGAAATCCTGTTTGTTGCATTTACTTTCATTGTAAGAAAAGTCTTGCTTTTTTAGCAAAGACCACTCTACTGTAATAGATTTCCAGCTATCAAATGAAAAACGCTTTTTAAAGCACGTCGTTACATGTTGGTCTAACTTTTTGTTTGTAAACGAAAATTTTGAGTTTCCTTGAATGGTTTATGCATCCGCATTAGCATGTCATCCTACATCAATCTTGCATTTGGGGTTCCGCAGCTCATCTTTTGTTCTTGTCCAGAGAGAGAGAGAGAGGAGAAAAGGAGTCACGCTGAGTACCCACCGATACAACACACGGTCCCAAGCTCAAAAGAAGATGGCAAATAACGATCAAAGGTTCGACCGAATGGATAATGACATTGAAGGGATCAAAGGGGACGTCAACCAGATCTTAGAAGCCCTCAACATGATCAAAGCAAAAATGGATACACAACCTACAGTGATCTCCGAAGTTGCCACAACAGCAGCCAATGTCACGATGGCTCCTGTTACTTCAGCAGAGTTTCCCTATGGCATGTCCCGGGATTTTGTACCACCTTTCAACGGCATGCAGTCTTCAGGTCTCAATCCGTTGTTCGACTCAACAATCAGAAACCCCATTTTTACTACAGCAGGTGGACCCACCACAGTACGACCAGTCTTCGCCAATCAACAGCCAATCTTTGATATACCCGATGGATCCGAAGCTGAGGACGAAAAACACGAAAAATTAAGGGTAGAAATGGACATCATGGCCAAGAGGATGAGGGCCATTGAGGGAAATCACGTCTTTGGATCTGATGCCAAGGATCTATGTCTGGTATCTGGATTAGTGTTCCCTCAGAAGTTCAAAATACCGATCTTCGACAAATATAAAGGGACCACTTGTCCTAAAGAGCACTTAATCATGTACTGTAGGCGGATGGCTCCGCATATTGAAAATGATAAACTGTTAGTACACTGTTTCCAAGATAGTCTAAAAGGAGCTTCGGCCAAGTGGTATCTCGGTTTAGATCAAGCTAAGATTCACAGTTTCCAAGACCTCTCAGATGCTTTTATTCAACAGTACAAGTACAACATGGACCTAGCTCCAGACCGCCGTCAGCTTCTTAATATGACGCAGAAAAATACCGAAACCTTCAAAGAGTATGCGCAAAGGTGGCGCGGAACGGCAGCACAAGTAGAGCCTCCCCTTACTGAGAAGGAGTTGGCAGATTGGTTTGTGGATACATTTCGACCCGAATTCTATGAACGTTTGATCAGCAGCGTTACAACAAATTTCTCTGATATTGTGGCAGTAGGGGTTAAGGTAGAAGCGGGTTTGAAGAGCGGAAAAGTGACTACTTCAAATGTTACTTCAAGCGCCAACACGGCAAAGAAGCCAGTCAGCTCGTTCCACAAAAAGAAAGAGGGAGAAGTGAGCGCAATCACATATGGAAAGAAAGTACAAAGCTCTCGAAGCCTCCACCAACAGTACCAACCATCATATGTAGCGGCAGTGACCCCGGTTTTTCAGCCTTCTTCGCAGCATGGTCCCCAACCTGGGGCATTCAACATTCAACACCAGTATCAGCCTGGCGGTCAGCAACAGTATCGCACCAGTAATCAACAACAAAGCCAGCAGCCGCAGAGTCAACAACCTCAGAACAGGGCCCCGAGGGCAAATTATCCAGCAAATAGGCCAAAGATACATCCTATTCCAATGAGTTACACCGACCTGTTTCCCATGCTAGTAGAAAGAGGGTTGGTTAAAACAAGAAAATTGGGTGCTCCACCTAATCCACTCCCGTTCTATTATGATGCGAATGCTCGCTGCCCATTTCATGAGAATGCTCCAGGCCACAATCTCGAAGGTTGCTTCGCCCTTCAGCACCTAGTTCGTGAGCTTATCGAAAAGGGAACTCTATCCTTCGAAGATAATCCGCCCAATGTTAAAAGCAACCCTCTTCCCAATCATGGTGGAGTCAATGCCATTACTGAAGAAGGGGAAGGGTCAGAAGATAAGAAGGTTACCACTGTTGGTGAGATCAAAGTGCCATTAGCAGACCTACACAAACGCCTCGCTCAGGCGTGGTTACTCAAGACATCTCACGAAGATTGCAGAGAATGTATGCTGAATCCTGAGGGTTGTGACGCTGTGAAAAAGGATATTCGAGTTATGATTGAACAGGGAATGATAGAAATTGCCCACCGAAAAAAGGAAGAAGATGTGGCAGTCATCGAGCCTGTGTTTAACATACCAGGAGAATCCAACAAGGGAGCTGGGTCCAGAGATGATAACAGTAATAAAAACTACAAGAATATTCGGCCAGTATTTCGTGATGACACACCCCCGAAATTCGGGAGAGGACAGATTAGATTCGAGCCAAGGGGAGGACTCCAGCCTCGCCCAAGAGCCGTGACACCAAAACAAGATTATTCATGGTGTGAAGGGATTTTCAAAGAAAAGAAACCAGTAAGTGTGGCCAACATCGCCGGTGGAAGCAAAATGACCCGGAGTGGTCGTATCTATCAACCTCGAACATACAACGAGGCGCCTCCACCAGCAGCTTCCGTTCAAAAGACGCCTGTTCCTCAGAAACCTGTTCCGGAGACAACCACCGCCAAAGAACCTTTAGTTAAAAGAAAAGAAAATCTCAAGAACGATGAAGAAGAATTCTTGAGAATCATTCGGCGAAGCGATTATAGGGTGGTGGACCAATTGAATCAGACACCCTCCAAGATCTCGGTCATGGCTTTGCTTTTAAGTTCTCCAGCACACCGCCAGGCATTACTCAAAATCCTGACGCAGGCTCACGTCACTAAGGATATTACAGTGGGGCAGTTCGACTCCGTTGTAGCAAATATCACTGCCTGCAACACTTTGAGCTTTGATGATAATGACCTAACGACTGAGAAGCGCAAGCACAATCGTGCCTTGCATGTATCAGTCAAGTGTGAAGTGGACACAATGTCCCGAGTTCTTGTGGATACTGGGTCAGCACTCAATGTAATGCCTAAAAGAACTTTGGCCAAGCTGGCATATCAAGGCGCTACCATGAGACCAACCTCTCTTATAGTCAAGGCGTTCGACGGATCCAGGAGAACCGTGATAGGAGAAGTTGACCTCCCTATTCTAATTGGACCACAAACCTTTGAAATCACCTTCCAGGTGATGGACATAAATCCGGTTTATAGCTGCTTATTGGGAAGACCCTGGATTCATACAGCTGGCGCTGTCACTTCCACGCTCCACCAAAAAATGAAGTTTGTTGTAAATGACCAGCTAGTCATTGTCCATGGAGAAGAGGACTTGATGGTAAGCAACTTGTCATCTTTCCGGTATATTGAGGCTGATGAAGACTCTCTCGAAACAGCTTTCCAAGCACTAGAAATAGCTCACGCTGTTCTAGTAGATGAATCAGACATAACCCAAAGGCCATTATTTACCTCTGCTCAAAGTATTAAGGCAGCACTGAAAGCCGGAGTCCCACTGGGTTGGGGAGAGGTCATCGAGGTCAATGCTCGGGCTAAGAATGATCGACAAGGGTTGGGTTACAAACCAACTCCGGAAGGCGAGCCAGAAGAAAGCACCATGAGGAAGAATTCCTTAAAAGAGATATTCACCAGCGGCGGTGTGCAGGTTAATGCCATTATTTCTGAAAATGAGGACGGTAATCTGGATCATCTAATAACTAGAGGAGGAGGAGCATTGCGCAATTGGGAGGCTGTGGAAGTTCCCATCTTTTTACCTTTAGAGTAATTCATTCTGCCTGTTAGCTTTGTGTCTTTCTTTAAAAATTTCTTGGTCTTTCCCAAGACCTGTGAATTATTTTGTACTGGGCCACTTTGCAAAAATTGAAAATCATTAATGAAAAAGTGTTTTTGTTAAAACTCTTGTTATTTGTTTGCACATCACTTTCACTCTTTTTTGGAAAAATGGCAATCTCTTTTGGAAAATAATAAAAACCACCCTTCATCTGCATGTCTGTGTGTGAGTGCCTAATTGTTCCTAAATAAAACATGCAGAATACCCCCATCAACCACAGAATCCTATGATCATTCGGTTCCTTCTATTAGCGGTTCATTCGTCTTTCAAGCTGAAGAAGAGAACGAAGAAGAGTTAGAGGTCCTAGAAGAGTTAAAGAGAATAACTGAGCACGAAGATGATTATATCCAGCCCCATAAAGAGCAGACGGAAGTCATCAACTTGGGGTCAGAAAAGGACAAAAGAGAAGTCAAGATTGGGGCGTCATTAAGGCCAGAAATCAAAGACAAGTTGATAACAATCCTCAGAGATTTTGTTGACATATTTGCTTGCTCCTACCAAGATATGCCAGGGTTGGATACTGACATTGTCATGCACAAACTCCCCCTGAAACCAGAATGTCCTCCGATCAAACAAAAGCTTCGCAGGTCGAGACCAGATATGGCACTTAAAATCCGAGATGAGGTCAAAAAGCAAATAGATGCTGGTTTTCTAGCAGTATCCAAGTATCCAGAATGGGTGGCCAACATTGTACCGGTCCCGAAAAAGGATGGCAAGGTCAGGATGTGTGTCGACTACAGGGATCTAAATAAAGCAAGTCCGAAGGATGATTTCCCGTTACCACATATTGACACTTTGGTAGATAACACGGCAAGCTTTGCAGTGTTCTCATTCATGGATGGATTTTCGGGTTATAACCAGATAAAAATGAATCCAGAAGACATGGAAAAAACAACTTTCATCACACCATGGGGCACCTATTGTTATAAGGTAATGCCTTTTGGTTTGAAGAACGCAGGGGCAACGTATCAGAGAGCTATGGTCACACTATTTCATGATATGATGCACAGAGAAATCGAAGTGTACGTGGATGATATGATTGCAAAATCCCAAAATGAAGAAGACCACTTGGGTCATCTACTGAAGCTATTTGAAAGACTCCGAAAATATCAATTGAGACTAAATCCAGCCAAATGCACCTTCGGAGTTCGCTCAGGCAAGCTACTTGGTTTCATCGTTAGTCAGCGGGGAATTGAGGTAGACCCTGACAAGGTTAAAGCAATCCAGGAGATGCCTGCTCCTAAAACTGAGAAACAAGTTAGAGGCTTCCTTGGACGTTTGAATTACATCTCCAGGTTCATCTCCAATCTGACTCCCACCTGCACACCGATCTTCAAGTTATTACGAAAAGATCAAACAGTGGTATGGAATGAAAACTGCCAGGCGGCGTTCGATAAAATCAAGCAGTATTTGCAAGAACCTCCAGTGCTGATTCCCCCGGTACCTGGAAGGCCTTTGTTCATGTATATGACCGTATTAGAAAGTTCGATGGGCTGTGTCTTGGGCCAGACTGATGAGTCAGGGAAGAAAGAACATGCAATCTATTATCTAAGCAAGAAGTTCACTGATTGTGAGAGTCGTTACTCTCCCCTGGAAAAAGCTTGTTGTGCACTGGCATGGGCTGCTAAACGTCTGAGGCAGTACATGATTTGCCACACTACGATGCTGATTTCTATGATGGACCCCATCAAGTACATCTTTGAGAAACCAGCTCAGACAGGAAGATTAGCCCGATGGCATATGCTCCTATCAGAATATGATATCCAGTACGTTGCTCAGAAATCCATCAAAGGGAGCATTTTGTCAGAACACCTTGTAGAGCATCCTATGGAGGATTATCGACCGCTCAAGTTCGACTTTCCCGATGAAGATGTGATGTATATTCAGCGCACGAAACCAGAGCCTGGTCCAGAGGAAGGTCCCGAGCCGGGGTCCCGTTGGGAGATGATATTCGACGGAGCGTCAAACAAAAATGGACATGGCATCGGAGCTGTTCTAAAAAATCCAACTGGAGGGTACACTGCGGTCACAGCCCGACTCTGTTTCTCTTGTACAAACAACATAGCGGAATACGAAGCCTGCATCCTAGGATTGGAGGCTGCCATTGATCTCCGTATCAAAATCTTGGAAGTAATTGGTGATTCTGCTTTGGTGATATACCAACTCAAAGAGGAATGGGAAACTAGGGATGAAAAATTGATTCCTTATAAGACCCACATCCTAGAGATGGCTGAGTATTTTGATGAAATTACCTTCAAGCACGTACCAAGGGCGGAAAATCACATTGCTGATGCATTGGCCATGATGGCATCCATGTGGAAAGTCCAGTTTGTCAACGAGGCACCTCTGATTCGCATCGAAAGAAGGACAGTACCCGCATACGTCATGGCAATAGACGAAGAACTTGGGGAGAAGCCATGGTTTCATGATATCAAGAATTTCCTTCAAAACCAAGAGTATCCCGCTGACGCATCCACAATTGACAAAAGAGCGATACGGAGGTTGTCATCTAAATTCTTCATCAGCAATGGCATCTTGTACAAAAGAAACCATGATATGGTCTTACTCCGATGCGTTGATGAAAATGAGGCGAATCTCATAATGGCCGAAGTACACGAAGGAACTTTCGGCACCCATGCAAATGGCCACACCATGGCTAAGAAAATATTAAGAGCAGGTTACTTCTGGTTAACTTTGGAGACGGATTGCATACTCTTCGCTCGAAAGTGTCATAAATGTCAAGTTTATGCTGATAAAGTGCATGTCCCTCCACATCCTCTCAATGTGATGACGTCACCTTGGCCTTTTGCAATGTGGGGCATAGACATGATCGGGGCAATAGAGCCTAAAGCTTCTAACGGCCATCGCTTCATCCTTGTCGCAATTGATTATTTCACCAAATGGGTGGAAGCAGCGTCATATGCAAATGTGACAAAGCAAGTGGTCGCACGCTTCATTAAAAAGGAAATTGTCTGCCGATATGGTATCCCTAACCAGATCATCACTGACAACGGGTCGAATCTGAACAACAAAACAATGAAGGAACTCTGTGACGATTTTAAGATCAAACATCATAACTCGTCCCCTTACAGACCTAAGATGAATGGCGCAGTTGAAGCCGCAAACAAAAACATCAAAAAGATAATACAAAAAATGGTCGTAACTTACAAAGATTGGCATGAGATGTTACCATTTGCTTTGCACGGCTACCGGACATCAGTACGCACTTCGACAGGGGCAACTCCCTTTTCCTTAGTGTACGGGATGGATGCAGTGCTACCCATTGAAGTCAAAATACCTTCCTTGAAGATCTTGACGGAAGCAGAGTTGGATGAAGACGAGTGGATAAAAGAAAGATTTGATTCGTTGAATCTCATCGACGAAAAAAGAATGACGGCCATGTGTCACAGTCAAATCTATCAACAAAGGATGGCCCGGGCATTCAATAAGAAGGTTCGTCCCAAAGAGTATAGGGAAGGAGAGCTGGTGCTTAGAAAAATCCTACCTACACAAAAAGACATGCGTGGCAAGTGGATGCCCAACTACGACGGCCCTTTCGTTGTAAAGACTGTTTTCTCCGGAGGATCTCTGATTCTCGAAACCATGGATGGCGAATCACTCAAGTATCCCATCAACTCGGACGCAGTAAGAAAATACTACGCCTGAAAACGGAATGCATAGAAAGAGGATTTCAATGCCTCGACAAGAAAAACCCAATGTTTGAAAGATGACGGACGCTGGGGCGGACTCCTGTGCAGAGTGTTAGAAGAAAGGTCAAAGCTTGTTGTTCTCGTCAGAAGCAGCAAAGCGAGTGAACTGATAGTCGGAAGGACCAAATTATTATGGGATTCTGTAATCTTTTCTGTTGCCATTTTTCAAAACTTTTAAAATCCCCAAGGCTTTGTCTTTTGTAAAGTTCTTGTCCATCAATAAAATCGGTTCTCTTTTTGGCCAAATCATTGTTATGATCTGCTATTTTTGTTATGCAATTTCACTTATTTGTTAATAAGAATTTTTTATGAAAGCAAAGTGTTTTGAAAAACCTAAGTCTTGTTTTAAAAAGAAAGAAGGAGAAAGCACAATTTGACAAAATGATTGAAAAGTTCTAAAGGTAATATGATGATATTACACAGTTCTTGAAGTTGTGGAAATCGTTGTTATCTTTGACCGAGATAAGTACGTCCGATAGCAATTCTAGCTATTAAGCTAAGACTTCTTCCTTACAAGATTATGGGGGACATTACTGAGGAAAAATCGTTATCTGTATCAAAGAAGGAAGTGTCGCCTGATTTGAGGCATTTTGAAGCTCAGCGTGATAAGTTCCCTCTTTATTGGATTTTCCTTTGTCCCTCCGGGTCGTTCTGTGTCTTGCATACAGCATCATGCTAGCATACGCATTTGTTTGCATTCCCACCATTGAGGTCCTTTGGTCGTTACCTTTATCTTTGTTTTGTTGTTACAAGTTCGTTTTAGAGTTGACACCCTGGGATTTCCTTATTTTTGTTCTGGGAGAGTAGTGGTGACTAGCAATGTTTGATTTATACAGACAGGGGGTTATTACCAATTTTCACCTTCGATTGGGTTATCACTAACAAACTGTGAAAGACTAGTGGTCACTAGCACGTATTCAGAACTAACTATGTTTGGTATAGTAGTTTGGTCATCACCAGCAATTTTCCAAACCCAGTCGTCACTGATTCGGTTATAAGGCCAACCAATTGTCATTGGAGTCCTTTTGATTCGGTTTTCACCAATCTGTGCTAAGAAATCTAGTGGTTACTAGTATTGCCTTCTAAAACCAATGATCATTGGTACTTGAGTCGGTCGTCACCAAAATTCCCTAAAAATCCAAAAATTATCGGCATCGCCTGGAATCCAATAATCATTGGTACCTGTTTGATTTGGTTATTACCAGTCTTTTGAATCTAGTAGTTACTAGTGTTACCTTCAGACCCAATTGTTATTGTTGGCTTTTGATTTGGTTATTACCAATCTTTCTAAGTCTAGTGGTCACTAGCATTGCTTGGAAAATCTAGTATTCACTAGCCGTATCCAGTACCAGTTGTTATTGGTATACCCCTGGACTTGGTCGTCACCAGCTACCATAAGTCCAATGATTATTGGCATCGTTTAAATCAGATTGTTATCACCACTTTGGTCTGGTTGTTACCAAACTCAGTGAAAATCCAATGGTCATTGGTCTCCTGGGACTCGACCGTTACCAATTTCTCCATTTAAGTCTAGTAGTTACTGGCGTTATCCAGAATTAGTTGTTATTGGTATATCCTGATTTGGTTACCACCAGTCTCCTCTAAGTCCAGTAGTTACTGGCATTGCTTGAAAGCTAATTGTTACAAGTTGATCGTTACCAGCTTCCCCAACCGAAGTCCTGTGTTTTACCAATATTGTTTGGAAACGCCCAATTAAAACTTTGATTTGGTCGTCACCATACCCCCAGTAAGTCTAGTGGAAACTAGCACTGTTTGAAACTTCTTGTTGTTCTAGTCGTCACCAGTACCCCAGTTGAAGCTTTTGATTTTCCAGTCGAGTCTCGGAGAACTAGTAGACACTAGTTTCCCCGGCGCGTCCGGTCTTATTTCTAACCTTTCCCTGAAGATCCCGTTTGAACTCTTCGTTATAGGAATTTTCTCATCTGGTTATCCCCAGTGAGATTCGTGTCTCCGTTCCGTATTTTTCCCTCAGTGAAGTTGTGCTTCCCCAGTAGATTTGTTCCCCAGCAAAGTTTTCCCCAGTGAAGAATTGCCATCTTCCCCAGTGGGCTTCCTCATCTGGTTATCCCCAGTGAGATTCATATCTCCTTTCCCCAATAAAGGTGTGTCTTCCTGGTTGAAATTTGTGTCCTCTGCGTGAGAAATTTCCTTGAACAAGCATCATCAGTCATGTTTGAATTATCTTGCTTACTTCGCTCGGAATCTTTCCCCAGTGTGTCGGATCCTCGTGAGTGGTTACTCGTCGTTTTGTCGTTTTTTATTTTACTCATGTGTCCGCATCTGTCTTACATTCAAGCATCATATGACATCATTTAGATTCATAGCATGATCGCATTTGTCCTTTTGCATATCATCGGATCTAAGGGACAAAATTTCTGGTTTGCTATATTTAAATACCTTTCAAACGATTTCTATGAGGATTGTCATCTCTCATTGCCATCTAGTGAAGATATTTAAATAGGGGCATCTGTTGCACCCCAAATTTTGATCCCTTATATCCTCTTCATATCATATGCATTTATTTATCTAACCTTAACAAGTTTCAAAGTGTATTTTGTCAAGACACAGATGAAACAGGGCTCCGCACTGATAAAATCGAAGGTTCGAGGATTGGACAACCATTGCTTTGGGATGAATCATTCATGAAATAAGATCAAGAGTATCATATTGGGCCATGTGTGAGTTCAATTTGAGGTAATCACCCACAGATGGGGTGCAGTGCAGTTTAAGGCACCCAATTAGGGTTTTGCGAGTTAAAAAAAGTCAACTGTAGTTTGACTTTAGACTCGGGGAATAATTCAAAGATAAAAGTATGGTTTAAAAAGTGCACATGGTTTAGTGAAGTCCCCCAAAGAGTTTCAAAGTCTTGGAAGCTCCGAGGCATGAACAGACAGTTCGGTAATCACCGATCGATCGTACGGTTGACCGAAAAAGTCAACCCCCTCAAGTTTTAGGAATTGGACTTCAAGTGGTGAAGCAAAGTTGTTCCTTATGTCATGAGGGACCTATATATCAATTTTCATGATCATCGGATCAAAGACGTGAGAGTAATTGGAAAAACGGGAAATTAGGGTTTCGAAAGGGGCTAAACCCTAACTCCCTAACCGCACACCCGATCGAGGTGGTTCAAAGCTCGTCGGAAAGCTCTTAACAATTCCTACAAAAGTCCTATACTAGTCCACTCTCAGAAAATGCATGGAATTGGAGTTATCATCAAAATCGATTTTTAGTACAAAACACTTAGTGAAATTCTGAAAATCTGGCTGCACTAAAACTTGTTTTTTGCTGACTTTAAGGGACTTTTCAACCAAGATGCACATAGATTTGGAACTTTTGGCAAACATGAATGTTGTAGAGCTACGTGAGGGCTTTCCAAAAAGTACAAGAACTCCCCAAGGGGAGTTATGAGCTAAGAGTTATGAAGTGTGAAAGATGGGCCTGTGCACTAGTTTGTTAACTTGCCTAAACCCAACATAAACTTGGTTCCCAACCATACACTTCATCTCTAACCATGGATGGACATCTGATATGATGAATTTAGAGGTTGGAATAGACAAATTCAGAAGGGAATCCAAGCAAGTACAAGATCTTGAGCAAAATCCATTACTTTAGTAGAAGAAAGTACAAAAGGTACAACAAGAGAGAGAAGGTTGGGGGGCTGCAACATGGGGGTTTGTCCTTTCTCACTATAAGGTCACTTCCTACAACTCATATAAGCTGATTTTTCTTGCATTGAGCCTTGCAACTAGGGTGAAGAGGGCTGCCACAAGGATATTGGCAAGATTCACTTCAAAACTTCATGAAACTCTTTTCAAAAATGGAAGTTACCAAGCTGCCCTCACCCTCACTCCTCCTATAAATAGGGGCATTCTCACCATCTTCAAACCACACCAGAGTTGCTTACAATATCCAAGCATTACAGCTCTCCTTCTCATTTTCTCTTTGCTTGTAAGTGAAGAAAAGCTCAAAAAACACCAAAAATGGGCATTTTACAACTTTCATGCCATTTTCATTTCTAGTATTACCAACACTCTCACAACCATCCAAACATCTTCTAAATCACATATAGAAGGTGTATGACTCATTAAACCACCAAAAATCTCAAGAAATCAAAAAGTCAACATTGTACTTGGCTTACTTTGACCAAAAGCTACAAAAAACCACCAAAGTGAGTTCTAAACATTTCCTTGAGGTTGTAATCACTTGGACACCTCACATACCATATATCTCAACTGTCAAGACTCTTAGAAACTCTTGAAAATCCACAATTCTCATTTCGGCATCATAAGTGGCTTTTTCTTAAGTCTTAAGCAAAGTGCAAAAAGACAAAAGTGTGATTCAACATCTCTGGTTTTCCCAACTGTTTAGGCTTGTTAAAAGATTCATCAAGAGGTATGTGACTTGTGTACCTTAACTTTTGCATCATATTTCATGTATTTACACTTTCGGGCATTTTTGTGAATTCTAGAGCTATACACATGTGTGATTTTCATAATATGGGATTGGTATGAACAGTAGCATAAGTCTTGAGTTTGTTCTTATTAATTTGTTGATTATAATGTGTGAGTTTGTTAAAATACCATCTACAAAAGGACCATGTTATCTTGTGAATATGCTAATTGTCATATGGAGTGCTTGAGTTGGCATTCATTCCTCCCATTAAGGTATGTTGCTGTTTCTGTTTAGATCCAACTGTGATACTCATGATAGTTTTGGTTATAAGTCTTGATTCACAGGTAAGACCTCAATATGGTATGCAACCTATTTTGTTTGTTCGGATCCTGTTTGCACCTACTTGCACTAGCACAGTTCTGATATTCATGTGTATATCTATCCTATCCCCTGTCATGTTCTTTTATCCTCGCCTTCAATAAACCCTGAAATAGAACCTCATGTTATTGTTAAGGAACTGGCTGCTAGGGCCACTCAGGGTTTGATCTTTTAAAACCTTAGTACTTTAAGGCAGAAGGCAGGTTGGTCTAGTTGTACATTTCCCATTTGCTTGGTATTTGTTAAGACATGGAGAATGCATAGGTAGGTGTTGTGTGTCTCACCTCTCTGCAGGGGTTTACTTTTAGGACATTTTATATTTAGGTTTGTTAAACTCTAGCTTTTACTTGAGTTGCTGCAAGTTGTGGGAACACAGTAATAAGTCATAGATATGGAGGGATATGTAAGGGATGCTACCGATAAGTACCAAGTGAATAGGTCATTGGAACTAATGTTTGGTACTGGCCTTTTGATGTCAAATTGATTTGTGAATATTGCTGTGCAAGAGCATCATGTTGCTGAGGTTGGATTTAACTGTCTTGAGTTTTCATGGATATTTAACCTCTAGAGATATCAAATTTCCTCTTATTTGAACCCACAGTTAGAGTTATCAAGGATTTGTCTCATGGCAAGCTTGTGTTTTGAGAGGAGGATTAATTGTTAAGATCTTTGTTTAGCTGTCAATACCTTAAGGGGTAAGTTGTTACCATTTGCCAACTGTGAAGGAGGTAAACACATTGTTTTGGAACTATGACCTCACAAGTGCAGGTCAGAAAATAGGCAATTAACTCTCAAACCATCAGTCCAACAAATCAATGTTCATTCTAATCTGATTGGGTATAGTAGCTCAGGTTTGCAACCAGTTTTAGTTCTGTTAACCCTAGGATTCAGACTAATTCATCTTGGCTATTGGCATAGATTAATAGCAACAAGATTCAAGCACTTAGACATTTTGTTCCTTGAGGCTGTTCAGCATGAGGAATTTCAGTCTATCACCCTCTATACTCTATTCAGCTGCTATAATGTCAAGACAGTAGTAGTTTAATCTCTGGAGCTAGGCCTGCTAGCTAGAGTTCATTGCCAGGATTGACCACAGTCCATTTATTCATAGCAGTTTTATTTGCTAGCTGTTACTGGTGTAGTTGGTGTTTTCTTTGTGATTTGCTCTTGATCAAATGGGAATTAATTATTTCTACCAAAACCTGTGGATAGCAGACCAGGCCTTGTTTAGTTAAAATATGTTGGGTTGTGGCTATCCAAAGCAGTTAGCTGTATACTCTTGGTAACTCTGTGACAAATCCAAGTGTTGAATACTTTGCTCTACAGTTACAAGTCCCATTTACCATGACATGACAGACCTCTATTTCAAACCTTCTGCTGACAATTGGCTTTGAGTCCTTACTGCTAGATTTAAGTTTTGAATACCAGACCATTATCCCTGTCATACCAGCATGCCTCAACAATCAACTTAATGCATGAGTGGTTTAGGTTGGTATCTAGTAGTGTGCATAGGGCTGCTATTTGGGGGTATGCACTGAGAAGAATGTTTCTGTCATGTTGAGAATTCACATTGGTTTAATTGATGGTAACTGAGTAATGCTAGAATGGACTGTTTTGATTTAATTATGTTTGGTCACAGCTGTTTGAGCTTTTGAAATTCTACCAAAACCTGTTTGTGAACAACTAAAGATTTGATCTGTGTTTAGTAATAGGCAGTTTACTTTGGTCTGATAGAAATGTATACTGCCAGAAGAGTATTATCATGCAACACTTGGCAGTTTGTTTAAAATTGACTTGATCACTTTGTTTTTGAAATCAAACTTGGAATTGGTCTGGGATTCATCAGTGGGATCACAACAAAACAATTTGCAACTCACACTATCTCCTTGTTCCAAAGTAACCATACCTTTTTTTTATCATGACCATGCTTGACATACTTAGGACCTTTAAGTCATAATGCCTGTGATCTGTTTGTATAAATGCCTGATCATCATGTGAAATCTGCATTGGGTTTATACTCATCATTCTCATTTGTGAATCTACTGCTATTTCTGTTTAGATCGACTTTAAATAGGTTGTGGCATCACAGTAGTTCATAGGTTGCACCTTAACAGTTTGTGGCTAGGTTGTTGAAACTGTTTAAATGGATTGATTAGCTTTCTGTTTACCTATGAAATGTGTTTGTTTCTGTTTCCAATAAAAGGCCATTCTTAATCATGTTTATATGTTGAAGTTTTTCTTGGTAAGCTGTTAAGAATGCTTTTTCATCAGAGTTTGTCAACTCAAAATAACTCACCATGAGTTATCAGTTTTATAAGCATGGTCTCTGTGGTATTGGAATAGACCAGTTTATTTTGGACAGGTCAAAGGATCATTTTTCCCAACCCTCAATCCAACAGTTTGGAGCTTGTTTCATAACTGTTGTGCCTGGGAGCTTAAGATTTCAGTTTGTTTAAATTATACTAACCATAGGAGTTAGACTGGGATTTGGTTTTGATTGCAATTTTGTTGTTTGGCATAGATTGTTGGTAGTGTGAGTCCACTCACCAAGGTTTCTGAAGCTGTTTAGCATTTAGTAGTCTAAGCCTATCACCTTTGTTTCTCAAGTTTAGCACCTTGAAAGGGAATTCACACCAGTTTTTCAACATTGCTGAAAAAAGGAGGTTTATACTGGTCCCAGTTTGCAGTGTGCCAAGAGTCTAGGTAGGGTGTACTGGACTGGTACAGTTAGCAAGGGTAGTCTAAGTTTTCTGGTTTTGTGGGTTGGTGCACCAAGTCTAGCAGTTGGAAATTCTGTTGATGATCATGCTTCGATAGGTTGATAGTTGTGAGGATTTTGCTGTCAAAGCCAGCCAAGGAGGTAGAAAATCTGTTTGTCAGCATAAATATTAGGAGATCATTCTCATCTTTTGAGCATATTTGAGCATTGAGTGAATATTTTTACCAACTGGTGCATAGAGGTAACTTTTGTATTTTAACACGAAATTCCAAAATCATAAAAAATACTCATATGATCACTTGTTGCTAAGCCATGTTCAATTGTTGAGAGGAGTGTTTGCTTTGAACCTGAGCTTATTCAAGCTGGTAAGGACTGAGATTTGGGTGTATTCATAACAATTCTGAACTGCTAATTGTTATCATCATTATAGGTTGCATTGTTGATGTTTTCATGTTTTGACCAATGTGAACAATTTCTTTTAAGCACATGTCATTAGCAGACCAAACATTATTAGTGTTTGTAGTGTTGGTTGCTTTTAACTCATGTTGCGAATCTCAAATTACCCCCTTACCTAACAGATTGTGGTTGACAGCATTACCTTAATTTTTGTTGGTGTTCCTCTTTTAAGTAGCAGTATGTGGTTGGTAGTTTAGAAGGTTTTGTTTAAACCAAGGTCTTTAGGTTGTTGGTGTTTTGGATAATGTTTGAGACAAGTGCAGAGCTGGTAAGCAAGCCTAACCTATGCAAATTCATTAGGTTGAATGTTGGTCATGAGAAGTAGTTTGATGATTGAACCTTGTCATTTGTGAACTAACACTGTCAAAACAATATGTGTCCAGCATTCAAAGTTCTGACATCATGATTAATCCTTGTTTGTGTATGATTCACCTTGTATATGATGTTTGTGGTTGTATCATGAATTTCTATTCTTCCTGCCAAAACAACATTTTTAAGCAATTCTTGTGCATACTCTTACACTGGTGCCAGCTTGACTGGGTTAGGTTTTTACATCCCAAACACATTTCAAAACTCATATGCATTTGCAATTGAATTTTAAAATGAAGACTCAATTTCTCAAAAATGACACCACCACTGAATTCCTCAGTGAAAAATACTCAAGATTGATTAAAGATTCACTAAATTCCATGGAGGTTTGGTTTGGTTTCAATCATTCACGCCCTTGCTTTTGGTTATGTTTGTTGCCCAGAAATCAACACATTTTCGCTATGTATATTTTTGTTTCCATCCAATTAATGGATGTAACAGCCACCCCAGTGGCAGACCATTGCGCGCCTTATAACCTTCTACCAGCATGACCAGGGTTCGATCCGGGTGGAGGTCGAACCCTTTTGTTTTTTATTTTTCCAATTCCCATTGATAAACTATTTTATTCATTCCTTTCACTTCCCTATCACACGCGCGTGCGCGCCCCAGTGGTAAGTTTGTGTGTTTGTAAACACCTGGGCGTGGGTTCAATCCCCACCCATGCCCTTTCCTTTTTATTAGTTTGCTTAGTTATTTTATTTCATGAATTAAAAGGAAAACTTCATATGACCGTAACTTATTCATTTTTCGTCTGTTTTGACTCGTTCTTTTTGCAAACTTTTCCTTGTGATGTCTAGTCTTGTTTAATGGTTTAAAATTTCATGATTAAATATTTCAACAATACTTTCATGTATTTGTTAAATTCACTCTTAGATTATCACCTTGCGTCCCGATTTAACTTACCCTCTATGCCATGTTTGTCTTGTAAGATTTATGGGTATTTGTTTATGTTTGTTAACATATCGAGACTTCATTCTTTTGTTGGTTGTCACCATGAATTTTTATTCCTCCTAAATTACGAGGTTAAACTAATTTATTCATTTGTTTATATGGTTGTTACCTTCAAAATACTTTCATCTTTGTTAAGATATACCTTCATCTTCGTTAAGATATGCCATTAGTAACATTGCTTGTATACCTTGGTTGAAACCATTCATCTAACTGGAATTACTTGCTCATTATAATGTGCTTACCCATCTTTGATTGTAATCTTTGTCTTCTATATTCCTCATACTTGAATAACTCATTACCTCCGCCTTTGACTTTGAAAAGTCATCTTGAACCTTAGTTAAGATCAAAACCCATAAGCCATTTGACTTTGCTTAAGTCTAAAAGACCCACCTTTACTAGGAGTGCTCCTCAACTAAGAACCCTAGGATAGAATTGTTAACTCTATGTAAGGATCATGGATATGATCACTTACTTCCCCCTTTGAGTGTTACAACATAGACATAGAGAGTTTTGTGAAACTCTACACAAACATTATTATGTTTGTTCCCCTTTGAACCTTGATCGCAATCAAGCGTTCTTCAACCCTAGTGAGGTGAACTACGATTGCTCTGATTCTATCCTAGTTAGGATACGTAGGCAGAGGACGCAATGTCTTTGCGAACAAACTTAGCATACAAACAAACAAAAGGTTCCTGTAGAGTACTACAGATGTTTAGGATGTGAAATACCTACCCTATGCATAACCAACCCCCGATCCCCGAATCTCTTAGCGTTGTTGTAACATCGCGCAAAAGGTTCTTTCTTTCTTTAGACCTTTCCTTTGGATAAATTAAAGTCCGGTTGTAAAAGAATTAAGGTTCAAGTTAATTCAATAGCTTGATATCCGATTTTCACCGCAACACGGCTGTGGCTGTTGAACTGCCGGGATAGTTATGCTGGTCACCTGTTGGTGAGGGCCTTTACCCTTCCTTCGAGCGTTGGTCACGACGCTCGTTTCTCCTTCCCGTCTTTTGCCACCATAAGGTTTCTTTCCGCCTCCTCCAGCTGAGGATGAATCGCCTTGAATTTTCCCTAGTTTGATCCTATTTTCAATGTGCTCACCCGTGATAATGAGATCTGAGATGGTTCCGGACATACCGCTGACCAATTTCTCATAATAAACCCCTGGTAGGATGGCCACGAACATTTGCACGAGCTCACGTTCAACCATCGGCGGCTGAACCCTGGCTTCCAACTCACGCCATCGCTGGGCGTATTCCTTGAACCCATTCGTTGTTCCTTTGCGACAGATTCTGCAGTTGGACTCGGTTTGGTGCCAAGTCACTGTTGTATTGGTAGTGGTGCACAAATGCTTCAACAAGGTCCTTCCACGTGCACACACTTGTAGGTTCCAGACTCATGTACCATTCGAGGGAGGGCCCAGACAGTCTGTCTTGAACGAAGTGCATCAGCAACTTCTCGTCCTCAGAATGGGCGGACATTTTTCTGTAATATGATCTCAGGTGGACGCGAAGGCAAGTGGTGCCCTTGTACTTTTCAAAGTCAGGTACCTTGAACTTGGGAGGCACCTTGAAATCCGCAATCAGTCCCAACTTGGACATATCAACGCCCAGGGTGTTCTGGTTCTCGATATTTCTCATCTTGTCCTCGAGTTCCTTGAACCTTAGTCGTGCTTCAGCAGTTAGCTCCCCTTCAGCACCTCTCTGAGAGAACACATCGTCTTGACGGTATTCTAACCACGGCTGAGGCCCGAACAGATTTCCAACACCCGCATTGTCGTTGCCCAGCCCAACATTGACGTTAGCTTCAAAATTTTCATTACCGACGCCCGTCGTATTTCCGTTGAGTCCCATGTTAGCTATCACATTGCCGTTGGCACTGCCATTCCCCCCGGTCATGGGGACGCCATTCTGAGGAGTTTCAACTGGTGGAGGGGTTGGCACAGTCCCACCATGGAGTACGCCATTGCTATCAACCCTTGAAATCAGAGGCTGAACCAAGGTTCTGAGCTGATCCTGGCCATTGGCGACCGCTTGCATGAGCTCCATGAAGCGATCCATTCTTTCGCGGAGTTCTTGAACATCAGTTTGCACTTGCTCCATGATTCTGGTTCGATTTGCTCTGGTCGGATAGCGGTGGATAGGTCTCTGATCAATCCTGGAACAACCTGAAACAACCTGTAAACACAAAAAGGTTAGGAAAAACGACAAAGTGCTTGTTATGAAAATGCTTCATGCAAATGCAAACGTGTGTCTGTGTGTTGGGGAGATTTCCCCCGATCCTAGTGCCTGAGTGCCAGTGCTGATAATAAGAAGTCCGAGTGCTGATAATAAGAAGTCCGAGTCCAGTCGTGGAAATAACATCTCATATATAGAGAAAGCCCATCAAGGCAGTACATAACATCAGTGAGTACAAGATGAATCAATAGCATGACCTCAACCAACAAGCCTGGTGATGGTCAGCATACAACAATGATCAAACAAAAGGAATACAAATAGTCAAGCACGACCACGGGCGCGAAACTCTTCTAACAACTCCTTCGTTTCTGGATGACCCGGCCGAGTGAGTAACCCTTCGACGAGTAACTCCCTCTGTATAATGGTGTATTGAAGACCTTTGACCGAATCTTCCCATGCTCCTTTGCCGAAACAATCTTCTAGCTTCCGCTTCTTGGATTCAAACATCAGTTTGCGCTCCTTCAGGTTAGCAAGAGCTCTGTTGAGCTGGCCTTTGGCGGCATATCGGCGAGCGGTTTCTTCATCAAACCTCTTCTCACTAGCCTTCACCTGGGCTTTCAGCTTGGAGATCTGTTGCATCAGCTTGTCCTCCCGCTCTTTCCGGTTGGCTAGGGAGGCCTTCCAGTGCTGGTTAAACTTGGATATCCTCCGATACGCTTCATCCAAGTGTTGCTTCTTCGTGGCCAGTACATCGTTGACAGCTTTGAAGTCTCGACCCATGCGCTCACGCTCAACTATCTGCTTAGTCAAATCTGTCCCCAGCTGGTTCACCAGCTCTGTCTGCCTCTTGAAGGAATGAACGACTTCGTTTCTCTCGCTTCTGAGTTGAGCCAATTCTTTCTCCAATTCTTCATTTGCCCTCTTCAATTCATCTCTCTCAGCTAACACTTGATTATGCTACTGAATGGGCACAGTGGTAGGCTCTTCAATCACTGGAGGGCTTTCTGGCTTGGCAGGAGGAAACGACATCCCTATAGCATCTCCTCTTGCTCTGATCCAGGTCACATATGGAGCGTAGGTTTGGCTATTACTTTTCCCCAGCAACGGTTTTCCCCGCTTACTGATACCATTCCAAGCGCGCTGAAGCTTCGATAACACATCCCCTTCTAGAAGACCAGTGAGGTACAGAGATTCCTGTACCTCTTCATCCTTCGGCGGAGCTCTCAAAGCATAAGCAAACGGTCGGACCAGTAAAGACGGATTATAGTTTATACAGCCCTTCCTGCCTATCAAAGGTACGTTCGGAAACCTGTTGCAGCTGAAGATAATCTCGGTACCCAACCTATCTCTGTCAAACCAGTCAATATCCTCTGCTGATAGACTCATCAAGCGCTCGAACCACTCAACTGTGGCTGCAAACGAAACAAAGGGACCCCTCTTGGGTAGATGACTATCAAGCCATCTATAAAGCAGGGGCACACAGTAAGAGACATTCTTGCCCCTTCGGTTCTCGTTTTTGTAGTGGACGGAATGGTAGACATCTCCTATCAAGGTAGGGATTGGATTCCCTGATGCAAAGATGTGAAAGGCGTCGAAGCCCACAAAGTCAGGCATATTGGGGAACAGAATGATGCCATATATGCACAGAGCGAGGATGGAGTTGAACACATCCCAACATCCGTCTTTGGCGCACTGCTGAGCCTTTCCCACTAAGAACTGCAAGGAGAAACCGGGAACCTTGTTCCAACTAGACAATACCAACTCGGAGGCATCCAGATGAAGTGAAGGAGCTAGACTAGCCAGATTAGGCTCAGCATCCATATGAACAAAAGGCATCTGCCTCTTGATAGGCACACCTAACGAATCAACATATTCCTCTAGTGTGGGTGCGAGAACAAAGTCCTGGAAAGTAAAGCATCTCAACGGAGGATCGTAGAACTGCAACAGAGCGTGCAACCCATTCAACTCGAACGCAGAAGGTTTACGAACCAAACTGAGCAATTTGCCGTAAGACTTTATGAATTCATCTCTCACAGAATCATCTGCTAAAGCAATCAAACCAGTAAGCTAAACCACATCGGGGGCAGGGAGCTTGTAAGCCACGGTCTTCCTCAGAGAACCCATAACAATACAACAGAAGTTCAGAAATCCTGAATCGGGGGAAACGACACCTGCAACACAGACACACGTTAATGAAATGCAAATGAGTATGCAAAGCAATGTAAAATGCAATCATGTAGCAGGAGATCAAGGCAACAGTGCTGTTGAGATTCTGTATCAACAAAACCATGATGCTGCTCTGTCAAGAACAACCACTATATCTGATAATAAGAAATCTCTGGTATCGGACCACAAATCTGCTCTGTCAAGAACACACACACATAGGACCATAAATCTGCTCTGTCAAGAACAAACATCTGATACAGGACCTCTGATACAGGACCAAAACTCTGCTCTGTCAAGAACAAACATACATCTGCAGATGAGATCCTCAGATCCCAATCATAAACCTGCTCTGTCAAGAACAAATACACATCTCTGAAGATAAGGTCCTCTGATACAGGACCATAACTCTGATCTATCAAGAACAATCATATATCTGATGATGAGAACCTCCGGTACCAACAAAACTGATTCACTATCAAGAGAACCAGGTAGTCTGAAGGTCAAAGTTTCCTGCAACAAACCCAACCCTGCTCACAGGTATGGACCTAAACTGACTCAAGTTCGGCATCTAATGCGGTCATCAGCGTCACAGACATTCAAGAGGGGTGATACGATACCCATAAGGTGTGGCATCACCAGTTCATGAAGCGGCCTCACTCGGCTGAATCCCAAATGATCGGTCCCTAGAGTCGACAATCCTCCAAACCAACAACCCCCTTAACCCAAAGGGTTGAAAAAGAAGTCAACCGGGAGAACCTCGTCTGAGCGTGGATTTCATGAGACACTAGTGCCTGCCAAGCAAGCACGCGCCCATTAATTTCCACAACTAATGCTAGGTACGCTCAAGCCTGGGTCTGGCTTCTCACTCATCAGAATGCCCCTCCCACAACAACACAAATAATCATATCATACTGAAAATAAAGTGCGAGAAATAAAATGCGATAAATAAACAAAACCCAACAAGTAACCATACAAGCGCTAGGACTGACTCTCGCAGGGGACGCTGGATCCCCAAACTGACTCGCATACGGGACGTTGGATCCCAGGAAACTATCATAGTCCCCAGCAGAGTCGCCAGTTGTCGCTTCCGCGAAAATAAGGTGCCGGAAAAATAGAAGAGTCGCCACATTTCGTTATTTATCCCTCAGAACGGGAAAGGAAACGATCGGAAAAACCTGACGAAAAAGGTATAAGACAAGGTCATCGCAACCTTTGTCTGAGTTCGGGAGTCGGTTACGCAAGGGGAAGGTATTAGCACCCCTCATGTCCGTCGTACTCGACGGGATCCACGCTTGCTGTATTTACTGGACGAGTTGGTTTATCTATCTACCTATCAAGGCTGGTCTGAAAAGAAAAGAAAATGACTCGGCAAAGCATCGCGCTTTATGCCTACGTATTCTCATAAGAGAATGAGAAATCAGAGTCAACGTAGTTCGACTAACTATGAGTTACGGGGAAGGTAGCTCGCCAATACGTCAGTATTGTGCCTACGTACTCTCAACAGGTATGAGAGATCAGAGCTTACGTAGTTCGGGATAATACGGCTTACGGGGATTCAGATTCATCTGTTTTATCGAGTAGGGTTAAACAGCAGTTCCAGCAGTTAGGGACAAAGCCTGTTTGCAGTGGCGCTGAAGTTTAACGACACTCTTTTCTTCAGAAAAGTTTCCTTTGACTTATGGGCCCACGGGGCAAAAAGGTTTGAAGTTTGTTTTCTGTCTTTTACGAAAGAACTGTTTTTTATGGTGTTTGCAATTTCAATTGCACTAGAGACTATGACCTTAGAGTGAATGCGTCGCATGTCACCCAAAGGGTGCCATACTAAACATCCAGACCTTTGTAAAGAAACTCTCCAACAATCGTTTCTCAGATAGCTTAAGGCTCGTAACGTACGAAAGAAATCATTCATGATTACTGTATTTTAAGCTGTTTTGAGATGAGAAGAGAGAACGAACAGGTTCAACTAAAGGGAGACTATCAAGTCCTACTGTTGTCATGCCAAGGATTCATCCTATGGTTGAGGTTTGAAACAGGGAACTCCTAGAAGTTGTCATGCATAGGTTTCAACCTAAAGTTCTATCATCACCTCCTTATCAAAGGGAGTGAGATTCCTAGGGGGTCATGTCAATGATAAACAGAAACAGATAAAGCATCAGCTTAAACAGTAAACAGATATACAGTAAAATGCATGCAATGCAAGTGAGGGAGGAAATGTGTGTGGGGAAGCAGCCTCCACAAGCTCATCTCAACCTCAAGCCAGATATGAATAACTGCAATCATACAGAAGAAATATCATGAAATGCTATCAAGCAAAATATAACTGCAATCATACAGAAGAAATAAAATAAAATGCTATCAAGCAAAATATAACTGCAATCATACAGAAGAAATGACATGCTATCAAGCAAAATAAACCACATGGGCAAGGGAGCTGGGCTCTACCGAATACCCGCAAGCAAAGCCATACAGTAAAAATACAAGCAGAGGGAGCAACTCAACCTCTTGTGCAATCATGCTCCTAGCTTAAAGTCAGTCTAGATATGGACTTATTCTAATGCATCAAGCAAGTCAAACAAGGCACATCAGCACAGAAAAGAAAACAGAAAAGAAAGAAAGCAGATCAACAACTCCCTCTTTCAATTCCAAGCTTCAGCTCTTCTGACAGCAATCCAGTCTTCATACTTCAACCACCCTTCAAGGCTATCATCTTCACTAGCAAGTATCAACTTGCTTCTCTAAGCTTCCAACACCTCAACATAAGTATCAACTTGTTCTCTCTTCTCCAAGCTTCAGCTCTAAGTAGACTCCACCTTCAGGCTTCAATCCCAATAGCAAGTATCAACTTGGTCTTTCAGGCTCTCAATGTATCAATGCAAGTGTCAACTTATCCTTTATTCCTCAAGCCTCAGCCCTATACTCAATCTCAATTGAATCCTCTTCATAAGTATCAACTTAGTCTTCAAGCTTCAGCTCTCTTTGCTTTACCAGTATCAACTTGGTCCTCTTCATCTACAAGCTTCAGCTTCTCAGAGTAATCTTCAATCACATGGAAGTGTCAACTTCATCCTTCAATTCTTTTTCAAGCCTCAGCTCTTCACTCAATCTCCATTGGATCTTCAAGTATCAACTTGTTCTTCAATCTCATCAAGTTTTAGTTGCAATGGCAATGCTCAAGAAATCATCCTCTTCCACACTCTTCAGTGAAGTCCTCATCTTCAAACTCAAGTCCAACATCTTTCAAGATACCCAAACCAGAAGACAACTGATTTAACAGAATGAGTGGGAATGATAAACAACTTATTGACAACCAAAGGAAGCCTGTAAGGGTTCATCATTATGAGAGACTGGTTCCCTCAAAGTTCTACTTCCCAGATAAAGCCACTCATCCCTCCTAAGGAGGGATGTGAATATCTCAGAAGGACTTTTAGTCATTGGGAGGAATGGAAGCACAAGATGCTTTCCATATTTGTGAAAGAAATCATTCTAATTATAAGGCTCTCCCTATGGCTCCTACCTCCTAAATCTTCATCAGACACCTTCAGGCACAAGCAATTCCAATCTCCAAGCAACTTCAAGCAACTTCAAGCATCCTCACCTTGCCTTCAACTTGTCTTCAATCTCAACCAAAGGCAAACAAAGAAAAACCCTAATCTAAGGGGACTAAATAAGTTAATCTAGTTGAGTTAGTAAGTTAGGATCACCTAAAACCTAGTACTAAAGTTAATCCTAACTAAAATACTAAAACCAATTGTAAAATCCTACAAAAATAACTATGGGAACCTAGGTCAATCATGACTCTACCATATTAATTCCAGAGATCAAATCATCAAATAAGACCTAGAAATAAATTCTACACTACAAGGTACTAAACCTAAACCCTAAAAGGAAGCACCTAAAGCTCAATCTAGAAAACAAATCTACTTTCATCACAAAAATGTGAGAAAAATGCTATAGGAGCATACATGTCTAAACTAATCACACACAAAAAATCAGGATTAAAATCATCACCACATGATCACACAAAATTCCACAAGATTAAGTATCAAACATAACTATTTTAATATCAATTAAAATGTGAAAATTCCCATAAAATCATAAATTGCATGAACTAAAAATATTTTTTATCTAAAAAATACTAGACTCAATCATGAATATAATGCAAAAAGAATGGGATTAATTGGATCATTTTTCAATTTATTATGAATTAATCAATAACCATGAATAAAATGAAAAAATAAAAGAAAATGATAATAAAATAACAAAACCACGGTGCAGGTAGCAATGAAGATCAGTTCATACAATGGATTGGGCCATCAGGGGGGTGCAAGTATCAACCAATTCACTAAGCCCAACATCAGCACTTAATTGAAACGATGCGTTTCATTAACTCAGATCCTTCACAAACTGAAATTAAAACGTGGCCGTTGGATCACTCCTCTAGTCAAAGTCCAACCTAAATCCAAGGGCCCTAGAGTCATCTTCAACCTTTTGAATATCTGAACCTCGCGCGCAGCTCCGGCCACCACCGGTGGTGCTCCGATCATCGTCCCCAACCCTCAGTCTCTCTAGGATCCTCCATTGCAAGTGGTCTATACATGAATCTTTTCCCAAATTTCCTCACGAATTCATTCATGCCCTCAATTCTCTCTGAAACCTCAAGATTCGCCATAACCAATTCTCAACCGAAAATGGTAACATCCCTAATTGGTCACTAATTCTCAAATTAACTATCTGAAAACCTTCCTACACCGTTCTACAATGTATCTAACACCCTAATTCATCTTGATTCTACCTAATTCATGCTGGAGGAAGAAAGTTACTAACCTGGAAATTCTTGATGAACAGATGCACTAAATCTTCAAATCAAGCTCTCCAACCTTCTAGACACGATCAATGGATCATTTCCTTGCTTCTGTATGCAATAGAACTGGTTGAAAACTCCTGAAACTTGAAACCCGATGGTGAGTTGCAGGTGGAAAAATCTGAGCTCAAGAACACCAATCAGCCACGAATTCCTCTTGAATATGATCTGGAATCAATCCCTAGCATCTATGGAAGAAGTTGCAATCAAGAAAATGGATGGAAAGTGAAGAAATTGGTGAAACCGAATTCAGTTGCAAGCTATGCAATTTCAATCCCAATCTCTTCTCTCTCCTTCAATCATCACCATCCTTTGCTTTGGATCACCTCTACTCAATATATAGAACATGTGTGGATGATCTAGAACCCTCTAGATCCTTCTAATGAGAGTTTCAATCTCTCATGACATGAGAATTTCAACCATATGCCATGGTATGCATAGTTCTGTTTGCAGCTTGGAATCCACCCCATTCTCTTCCAATTTCTCCCCTAATGACATTTTGAAAGTGTTTGGCTTGCAAGGGATCTTGCTCATGCCTTGATTCTAGGTTTTGCAAATGTTACTTAAGATGTAAGTAACTACTTTTCAAAGAAAGTCCACAAATTAGACCTCAACTCAAAAATGTGGCTAAACCAATGTTCTTAAAATGTTTTCTAGAGTCAAAATGATATATTACATGCCTTGGTTTGGATGTGTAGGTCAATAATATCAATTTCCAACCTTGGTTTATTTAACTTATACATTTTTGCAACTTTGAGCTACAAGCATTTCCATCAGCTCATGACCTCTTTAATAGAGTTAAAACATCATTTTGAACAAGTTTGATGTTGAACATTTTCCCATTTGAAGCTTGGAAATAGGAGTTATGGCCTTATGCTTGGAATGACCTGTAATCTCCAAATGACCAAAATACCCTTGACTTGTCAAAGCCATAACTTGAGTTCTACAAATCCAATCATGGACTTCTAGTACTCTCTAGAAAGCTAAGAGGATAAGGAACAACATTCATGTTGACCAAAAGTCCATAGGAATCATCCTTCTTGGGAAAACGTTTGATGCAAGTTGGGTAACTTTCAAGCCCCCAAAGTCACATACCTCAGATGACCTGTAACTTGTCAAAGTCATAACTTGAGTTCTACAAATCCTATCAAGGACTTCTAGCACTCAAATTAAATCTAAGCTCATGCTCTACAACATTCATGTTGGGGGAAAGATGAGATGACCATCACATCTTGAGCTAAACAGTCTTGAAGATAGGGATCAAACTAGGGGATTTTACACTGTCAAGCCTTAGAAACCCTAGCTTGAAACTTCTCAAACTCTTCAATCATGATGAGTTGACCTTGGAATCATCCTTATAACATCTCAATGTATCAATCCATGATCACATGGCTCTTGAATTAGGTCTCAACCTTGTTCCAAGTCATCAGTTGACCTAGGGTTGACCCAGTCAAACCCTAGCTGCACCAATCTTGGTTGAGGCTTCTTAATCTTGCACCATGACCTGTATAGGCTTCATGATGGCTTTCAAGACATCTCATAAGCTCTCTCAAGGCTTCAAGTCCACATTCTTGGCTTCAGAATCATCTGAGGAGCTCCCACAACTCTCAAGTTAGGAGGCACACAACCTTGGTTTCAACCACTCACTCTGAGAGTCCTTTGACTTCTCTGACAAGGATATCAACCCTTGAACACTTGAATAAGCTTCTTAGCTATCTTCATAGTCTTGCATAATCCTTGATTGGTAATCATACCTCTTGATCTCCTGCACACATGTCAATGAAATGCAAATGATAATGCTAATGTGAATGAAATGAAACATAAGCTAGGTAAAGAAAAGTTGGGCAAATTTTGGGGTGCAACAGCTGAGGACTTCAAGAATCATCTTGGACAAATAACTCCACCGGAGACTTCAAGAATCATCCTGAACCAATAACTCTGCTGGAGATTTCAGGAATCATCCTGAACAAACACTCTGCCGGGGACTCTACGCATCAACTTGAGCAACCCTCTCTGGCGACTTCACTGGGGATTTTAAGAATCATCTTAAGCAAACACCTTCACTGGAGAATTCAAGAATAATCTTGGGCAAGCGACTTTGCTGGGGAATACCTGCAAAACAAGAACGGTAACAACCTAGCTCATGTTTCATATGCATATGTTTGACAATGGCGCAATGCTCCACACGGTGGAAATGCTACGCGTTTAGGGTAAATGATATGCAATCATGCAAAATGCTATGACCACATCAGCAAAATAAATGCTGAAGGGAGAGTACTCCTGTCAAGGAGAAAGGACCACTCTGGCGGAGAGGAGGAACAATCCTGCCAAGGAGAAGAAGTCACGCCAATCTCAATTGGATTCCACCTAGGGAGACGATCTTCAATCGACTGCTGTAGGGGAGCAAAGTTCTACGAGAACCTGAACCCGCTCAACCGGGTATACGAACCACAAACTGCTGAGGGAAATGATGTCAATCGCAGAAATACACTGCACAACATTCGCAACAAAACTTTCCAGGAGATAACGACTCCGTTGGGGAAATACAGCATCAGCTATTCAACACTCTACTGGGGAAAGCCAATCATGGCCTGAACACTTTCCAAGGATTCAGATCTCTTGGGGAACTGCAAACTCGGCTGGGGAAGAAGGAATCATCCTGCTTACTGGGGAGACTACGACTCTGTGGGGAATCTCAATTCCGCTGGAGACTTCAGTCTGAGCTATCGAGAGCTGAACATTTGTGAATAGTCTTCTACGAGAAACTGCACACTGACCCAGTGTTGGGGAATGAATACACACTTCAGTGCCTGACTCAGCTGGGAAAATGATGATCCTGCCCAGGATACATCTGGTTGGGGAGAGAATCTTCTCTGCTTGGGGAAACATACGACATATTGCCTGGAATATGCTATACCTGCAACAACACAAACAAACAGACAAGATACCCCTCTCAAAGGGACCTATCAAGGTTATCATCTTGTGACAATGTTCAAGTAATTCATTGTTTCAACAATCCGTGGCCTAGGCCAGTAAGTTTATGTATGCGCATTTTATCAAAACATCAGCGTTCTTTTCGCAAACAAAACAGATAAATGCTAAACAAGCAAACATAATTGTTGAATAGTATACATTTTATTTATGATGAACCCCTGAATGGGTGAAAATGTTTTACAACAGATGCAAGCTCCTGGAATGAGGAAGCTACGCAAATATAAAAACATAAATATGCATCAGTATATACACAAATGTCGGCAATGTGGCGTAGACGAACACCATGAGTTGATCCCTCTATGACCCACTCGACTTCGATACTTCTCCGACGCTTCAGCTTCAGAAGAGATTGATTCAGATAAACGGCCCTCAGGTCTTCCAAACCACTAAACAATGAAAGTCCACACGCGGAACGCAGTCATTTGCTTTTTCAAATCCCTAACTTTTGCCTGAATCGCCCTTTCGGGTTTTCGATTCACCGGGATACCCTTTTTTGCCAAAGTCGCCCTCCCAGGTTTTCGACTTTGCGGGTGTACATTCTTTTCTTTTATATCCCTAACTTTTGCCCGAACCCCCTTTTCCTTTTTTATGGTTCGCCGGGATGCCCCATTTTTGCCTGGATATTCTTTTTCTTTCCAGCGGGTCATTTTTTAAGCAAAGTATTTTTTAACTGCGTCCGCGTTCACTAGGGATGCAAAATCTTCGCCATCCATCGAGGATAACAACAAGGCTCCTCCCCAGAAGACCTTGCTGATGATGTACGGACCTTCATAATTGGGAGTCCACTTGCCCCGGTGATCGGAGTGTGGAGGAAGAATCTTCTTCAGGACGAGATCACCCGTTTGAAAGCTTCTAGGATGCACCTTCTTATCATAAGCTTTCTTCATTCAGCTTTGGTACAGGCGACCATATGCAATCGATGCTAATCTTTTCTCATCCATCAGGCTGAGTTGGTTTAGTCGGTTCTTAATCCATTCTGCCTCATCGAGTTTCACGTCAACCAAAACTCGCAAAGAAGGGATCTCCACTTCTAACGATAGGACAGCTTCCATATCGTACACCAGTGAGAAAGGAGTTGCCCTGGTTGATGTACGTACCATTGTACGATAACCGTGTAGTGCAAATGGCAACATCTCGTGCCAATCCTTGTAGGTCACAACCATCTTCTGTACAATCTTCTTAATGTTCTTATTAGCCGCTTCAACGTCGCCATTCATCTTCGGCCGATAAGGAGATGAGTTGTGATATTCAATCTTGAAACTCTGGCACAGCTCCTTCATCATCTTGTTATTCAAATTCGAACCATTATCAGTAATGATCCGCTCGGGAATTCTGTATCGACAGATGATGTCCCTCTTTATGAATTTAGCCACCACCTGCTTGGTCACATTAGCGTACGAGGCTGCCTCCACCCACTTGGTGAAGTAGTCGATGGCTACTAGAATGAAGCGATGACCGTTAGATGCAGTGGGATCGATCTTGCCTATCATGTCGATGCCCCACATGGAGAACGGCCATGAGGAGGACATGACATTTAACGGGCACGACGGCACATGATTTTATCAGCATAAATCTGGCATTTATGACATCTCTTCGCGAATTTAAAGCAATCCGACTCCATCGCCAGCCAGTAATATCCCGCTCTCAGGATTTTTCTCGTCATAGCGTGCCCGCCGGCGTGCGTACCAAATGTGCCTTCATGGACTTCCTCCATGAGCATACTCGCTTCTTTCTCATCTACACATCTGAGTAGCACGAGATCGTGGTTTCTTTTATACAAAACTCCATCAGGATTGAGATAAAAATTTCCAGACAGCCTCCTCAGAGTCTTCTTATCCTGGGTTGACGCTCCCGCAGGATATTCCTTAGTCATAAGGAAAGTCTGGATGTCATGGAACCATGGCTTGCCATCGGAGGCTTCCTCGATCGCAAAGACAAATGCAGGTCTATCAAGACGAGAAAGGACAATCCTTGGAGCTTCATTCCAAAAATTAACTTTATACATCGAAGCCAACGTGGCTAAGGCATCAGCCATCTGATTCTCAGCTCTGGGCACATGATGGAGTTCCACTCGATCAAAGAACGGAAGCAGCCTTCTGGCATAATTCATGTATGGCACCAAATTCGATTGACGAGTCTCCCACTCTCCTTTAATCTGGTTGATCACAAGTGCCGAGTCACCATATACATCTAGGTTCTTGATTCTCAAATCAATTGTTTCTTCTAGACCCATGATGCATGCTTCGTACTCTGCTTCATTATTGGTGACCGGAAACGTCAGTCAAGCAGTAAACGGGATGTGGGATCCATGGGGAGTCGTGATGATCGCCCCAATGCCACTTCCGTAAGAATTAACCGCCCCGTCAAATATCAACTTCCACTGGGACTTCCTATCTGGCCTCTCGACAGGCAACGGTTCATCACAATCCTTCACTTTGAGAAACATGATATCCTCGTCAGGGAATTCAAATTTCATCGGCTGATAATCTTCGACCGGCTATTCGGCAAGGTATTCAGACAATACGCTGCCCTTGATGGCCTTCTGGGAAACGAAGTGAATGTCATATTCCGTCAACACCATTTGCCATCTGGCAATCCTGCCCGAAAGCGCTTGCTTCTCGAAGACGTACTTGATTGGATCCATCTTCAAAATTAGCATGGTTGTGTGATTGAGCATGTACTGTCGTAAACGTTTGGCAGCCCAGGCTAGTGCATAACATGTCTTCTCTAGCATTGAGTAACGAGATTCACAGTCTGTGAACTTTTTACTCAAGTAGTGAATGGCATGCTCCTTTCTGCCCGTCTCGTCGTGCTGACCGAGAACACACCCCATACTATTCTCAAGAACTGTCAAGTACATGATTAGAGGTCTTCCGGCCACTAGGGGTATCAAGATTGGAGGTTCCTGTAGATACTGTTTTATCTTATCAAATGCCTTCTGGAAATCCTCGTTCCAAATAATCGCCTGATCTTTTTTCAGCAGTTTGAACATCGGTTCACACGTGGCCGTGAGCTGAGAAATAAACCTTGCAATGTAGTTTATTCTGCCCAGGAAGCCACGGACTTCTTTTTCTGTTTTTGGCACTGGCATTTCTTGTATGGATTTTATCTTCGCAGGATCAACCTCGATGGCTCTTTCACTCACGACAAACCCCAGTAGCTTTCCGGACCATACTCCGAAAGTACACTTGTTAGGATTCAGCCTCAACCTGAACTTCCTAAGCCTCTCAAAAAGCTTCAGCAAATTGATCAGATGTCCCTTCTCCATTTGGGACTTCGCAATCATGTCATCAACATAGACCTCAATCTCATGATGAATCATGTCATGAAACAAAGTAACCATTGCTCGTTGGTAAGTGGCCCCTGCGTTCTTCAGACCGAAAGGCATTACCTTGTAGCAAAACGTTCCCCAAGGTGTAATAAACGTAGTTTTCTCCATGTCCTCCGGCGCCATCTTGATCTGATTGTAGCCGGAGAAGCCATCCATGAACGAAAATACGGAGAACTGAGCTGTATTGTCGACCAACACATTAATATGAGGCAGCGAGAAATCATCTTTAGGGCTCGCCCTATTCAAATCCCGATAATCGACGCACATTCGTACCTTACCGTCTTTCTTCGGTACAGGCACTATGATGGCGACCCACAGAGGGTAAGTAGTGACCGCTAAGAAGCCAGCATCAAGCTGCTTCTGCACTTCTTCTTTGATCTTAACGGCCATATCTGGTCGTGTCCTCCTAAGCTTCTGCTTAACGGGAGGACAATCTTCTCGCAGCGGCAAGTGATGGACCACGATGTCAGTGTCAAGTCCGGGCATGTCTTCGTGTGACCAAGAAAAGATGTCACTATACTCCCTCAGCATCTCGACCAATCTCTGCTTGACATCACTCTGCAATGCAGCCCCTATCCTGACGTTCCTGACAAGTTCTTCAGAACCCAAATTCACAATCTCAATCTCTTCCTCGTGAGGCAGAATAACTTTCTCTTCTTGTTTCAACAAGCGGGCCAACTCTTCGGGAAGGTCTTCGTCTTCATCAATCTCTTCTTTGGCTTGATAGATCGGGAAATCGAAGTCGAAGTGAGTCGTAGAAGGTCCAGAGTCGATGTCATCTGCTATGTGGATCCTGCAATAACAAGGGTTAAGCTTAAAACAAGGATATGCAGGTTAGCACAAACCCCATTGCCATTTTATTGTTTTTCAAAACAAATGTAAAACAGGAATAACAGAGATCACAACATTTGAATGCGAAGAACGCCTTTTGATTTATTGGTAAAATGCATGTACATAATCAAACAAAGCCCTGACAATAAAACCACTATGCCTCGGGTAGGACATAGGGTTGTACAATGATTGGAGAAAGTAAATCATTACTCTTTGCCTGTCACTTGGATGGTATCCCTGATGGACCAGTTGTTGAGGCTCTGGCCTGGTTTGCTTGGCTGGATCCAAGAGTCTAGGTCGCAATTGCTGTCTTTGTCGTCTTCAGACATTGCGTTGACACTTTCGAATATAACCCCGCCACTGGTAAACTGGATCGGCCCTTTACCTCGCGACGCACTGTGAGAAGAGGAGGCTTCAGCCATAGGAGAGTATCCTAACCCAAACTTGTCCTATTTGTTAGGTATTTCCAGAACCTGCCCCTAGCCTGGGGTAGATCCAGCATGAACAACGGCCCGGGCTTCCTTGAAGGACGAGAGAGTCATCTCTAGTTTTTCGGTCATTACAGGAGCCACGTCCTTGACTTTAACAGCCTCGAACGCCTGACATAGAGTTTCGTGGATTTCCCCATCCATCTCAACATATTTGAAGGACGACAAATGGCTAACCATTATGTCTTCCTCGCCACAAACAGTCACGATGTTGCCTCCGACAGCGTACTTGAGCTTCTGGTGCAACGTGGAGGTCACGACTCCAGCAGAATGGATACATGGCCGGCCTAAGAGACAGTTGTAGGCTGGCATGATGTCCATAATGTAGAAGACTGCATCGAAAGTCTCCGGCCTAACTTGGATTGGCAAAGTCACCTCCCCAAAGACATGACGCTTGGTTCCATCGAAAGCCTTCACGACCATTGCCTTCTTCGGAAGAACATTAAGCGACGACCCTGTGTCCACCAACACATGAGACATAATCGTTCCCCTACACTCTATCGAGATGTGTAGGGCACTGTTGTGATTCCTTCCCTTCGGCGTTAGCTCCAGATCAGTGAACCCTAACCCGTTTCCAGCATTCACATGGGCTACGACCCCTTCCAACTGGTTGACCGAGATTTCCTGCGGTACATACGTGGCATTCAAAACCTTTAATAGCGCGTTGCGATGTGACTCCGAACACAACAACGAATTCAGGATGGAAATTTTCGAGGGTGTTTGATGGAGGTGATCCACGATCTTGTAATCACTCTTCTTGATCAACCTCATGAACTCTTCAGCGTCCTTTACAAGTAAGTCCTTCTCTACCCCACGAGGGGTTTCCTCAACGACTTTACTTTTTCCCTTATCAGTTACTTTAGCTTTGTCCGCTTTGTCCGCCACAATCTCAGGTGGAGCAAATACTCTTCCGATGCGCGTGATTCCGCCAATTCCCACTAAGTTATCCACAGACTGCCCAAATGGTTCCAATTCTAACTTCTGTCCGTTACAGTAAATGTCGGCCCCATAATGCCACGGGACAACATTGGTCCTTTCAAAAGGTATCGGCCTAGCCTTTGTGATGGTAATGGTGGGCGGCCTGGGTGCAGAAATGGTTATCGTTTGACGAGGGATGGTGATGGTGGCAACCTCATCATCTTGCTTCAGCATTACCTCTCCAGATCCACATTCGGCCCTTCGGCTAAACTGCAAGATTCCTTCGGTCATCAGACTCTGAATCCCCTCTACCAACTGTTCACATCCATCAGGACGAGTCGCACAACCCATACACAATTCTCCACAGCCCGGAAAGAATCCTCTCTTCATCAGCTTGGCTTTAACGAAGCTAAGCGGTGTCTTCAGATCCTTGACGTCATTCAACACATCTAAATCCTCTTCTTCAATAATAGCATTCACCCCACCTCCCCTATGATTCGGCATAGGGTTCTTGGTGACATTCGGCACATTATCCGAGAAATTGATGATCTTAGCATCCACCATATCCTGCACCTTGTGCTTGAAGGCTTTGCAGTTTTCTATTGTGTGGCCGGGTGCCCCTGAGTGAAAATCACATGTTGCATTCGCATCATAACCTGGCGGAGGTGCCCCTGTCAAGGGAGCCAGGGTTCTCTTCTGGACTAGCTGTAATTAAAGCAGAGTTTGTAACAACTGAGCATACGACATGGGCGGTGTCTCAAGGTGACGGCTCGACAGAGGTGCCCTGTTCTGATACTTTATGTATCCTTGCTGATTCGGCTGCTGCTGCTGCGGCTGTTGCTATGGTTGGGGTTGTTGGACAGCAGGGATGGTTATGCTAGCTGTTGCACCCCAAAATTTGCCCAACCTTTTCTAACCTAGGTTTATGTTTCAATTGCATAATCATTTGCATTGGCATCATGTACATAGTGTATTCATCTGCATTGCATAGCATAAGCAAGCTATCTTAATCAGGGGATCAAGTGTTATTCTTATCTCAAGAGGCATATTCAAGGGTTTCATTCATATTCAAGACTACTCAAGTCATCAGAAAGAAATTGAAGTCTAAGAAGCCAGTGGATCAAGCAGTGGAGCTCTCTCCTATCTTGAGTGTATTTGAAGATCATCAAGGACGTTGTGAGCTAGGAATTAAGGTCATGGAGAGTATATAGACATCATGGAAGACATGGAGAGCCATTTTGAAAGTGAGACCAGTCATTGATGTGATCACAAGAGTTGCAGTTGAAGACAGTCAACTAGGGTTTCATCTGGGTCAACCCTGGGTCAACCCTAGGTCAAATGACTGATTGAAAGGCATCAAGGTCTATCTGAGAGATGTGGGGTTCATCATTTGACATGTAGATAAGGGTGTGGTGTTGTGCCAAGAGGAAATCAAGAGAAATCAAGAAGAAGAGGAGTTTCTAAATTAGGGTTTCTGTGTATAATCCCCTGATTTAGGGCAAACTTCCCAGCAAGATAATTCAAAATGCAAGCTTCAAATGGATCCTTGGCCAACATGAAACTTGTATAGGATCTCAAGAAATTTAATTTGAGTGGTGGAAGACATCAAGGAGATTTATAGAACTCAAGTTATGGTCCTTACAAGTTACAGGTCATCTGAGGTATCTGAAATTTTGTCTGTGAAAGTTACTTGTCTTCCAAGCAACTTTTACCCCTCAAGGACATTTCAAATGAATTCCTGGTCAACATGAGAGTTGTTCCTCATTGTCTTAGCTTTCTAGAAAGGTATGGTATGCCTTCATATGATTTGTGGAACTCTACTTATGGCCTTGGCAAGCAAAGGGTATTTTGGTCATTTGGGAATTACAGGTCATTTCAAGCCTATGCCCAAAACTCATACAAGGAAGCTTCAAATGAAAAACTTCACAATATAAAACTTGCTCCAAATGACATTTTGAGTCTAGAAAAGTGATCATGAAAGATTGGAAATGCTCATAGCTCAAGGTTCCAAATTTGGTCATTTAAAAGTGAATTTAATGAATAAAAGTGACCTAAAATTGAGATTTTTCATACCATGGCCAAATGAGATGAAGTTATAGGTCATTTTGATTGGAAAAAATGTTTTAAGAACATTGGCAAAAGTAGATTTTTGAGTTTAGGGCAAAGTTTGAGAGATACCATTGGTTACTTATGTATGAAGTTAACATATCCAAAATTCAAGGAAATTGTGCACAAGAAGTTTCTACCAAGTTCTAGAGTGTTCTATGAGTGTCTATATATTGGGTAGAGTGGCTTAATTCAAGGGTTGGTGATTCATTTTGATCAAAATACCAAGTTTCATCTCATTCTTCAAGTGTGCAAATTCATCCCAAACTCTATCAAACCTTCATCAATTTCCAAAATCCTT
Source organism: Lathyrus sativus (assembly GCA_963859935.3). NCBI lineage: Eukaryota > Viridiplantae > Streptophyta > Magnoliopsida > Fabales > Fabaceae > Lathyrus > Lathyrus sativus. The sequence goes on from OZ012741.1 coordinate 216,833,107, forward strand.
GATCCTATCATCATCTACATCCTTCATAGATCCAATTTCCATCAAAATCTGTTTGAATTGAAGAGGAATTCGTGCTATACAAGTGTATCATCCAAAGTGCAAGAATATTGTGATTACAAGATCCAAGGCATTTGAGCAAGAACTACTGCATACAGAATCAAGAATCAAGTTTGTGGAGCAAGTCCAAAGCATTGCAAGCTTCAGATCCAAGGATTTCTACCTCTGTTTTCACCTTTACACCAGGTTAGTTTTCTCATCGAATTGACTAGAATTAGTTGGAATAAGGTAGAATCATTAGGTTAGAATGGTTAGGATTGGTTAGATGAATGTTTCTGATGAATTTGAAGACATTTCATGGAAGTTACCATTGGAGCAACAAATCTGTTATGGCTTAGAACACCTAGGTTAAGGCATGATAATCTTGGTTAGATGGATTAAAATGATCAGTATAGCATGTAGATTGTGTTAAGGTAAGAGTTAGCAAGAATTGGAATGATTGATAGCAGTGTAAAATGATGGAGTCGAGGTGTTCTAGCTATCGGGTTTGGACCTAGAGGGAGTGTTGGAGAAAACTAATACCATGGCTTTGTAGAGGGAAGGATGTAGATCATTTTTGATCTTTACATCGTGAGATTTCATTGAGAATCGAGGGAGAACAAGGAGCTGGAAGATTCGTGCATGGGAGGTTTTTCTGAAACCTAGGGTTTGTCCAAGGAAGATGATGATGGATGACCGTGGGATCACGCGTTGGACTTTGACTTAGATCTCAATCCAATGGCCAGCATTCAAAGTGAATTTGGAGGGAAGTATCAGGCAGCAAAGCGCTGCGTTTCATTTAATCATTCTGATGGGCTTAAGTTGCCCTTGCTATGCACACCCCTATTTTCAAGGCCCAAAACCAATTGCACTGAATTTTCTGCTAATTGCACCGTGTTCCCTTTTTTTATTTTTTGGTTGTGTTTTCTGATCAAATGGGCCCAGAAGCGCTTTACTATGCGCGCCCCCCAGTCTGGGCCCATCATCTTTTTTTTAACTAAATACTTGCTGAATACACCCCAACCCAATTTAACTCATATTAATTTCATCCATTTCTTTTAATTCTTAAAAAAAATCATAACAAATAGAAAATTTCATATTTTTAATTGGTTGTTCTTGCATCTTTTTCATATTTTTGTTAGGAAAATTTTCACATAATAAAATTAGCATTTCATTTTATTTTTGTATTTTTAGTACATTTTTCTTTTAAAAAGGTTTTAATTGATTTTAGGTTTATACATGATATTGTTGATTTTAGTTTGGTTAGATACTTTTATATTTTGGGCCTATTCTTTTTAGGGTATTTCACTTAGAACTTTAGCTTGTATATAAGATTTAATTCATGATTTTAGGACTTAATTTTAGATGGTTTGTTTAGGTGTGATTAGGATAATCAAAACCAGGGTTTAGGTGTGACATAGGTGTAAGAGATCATTTCTTTTAGGAGTTGTAGTTTGAATTTTGGGGTATGGGACTATAGGGGTATTATGGGTAGATAATAGATCCCTTAGAAAATACTAGGTTTCCCCTATTCTATTATTACTATTAGTACTGCATGTATTTGCTTGACTGTGTGGTGTGCCCTCTCTAGGGTTATTATTTGACTGTGTGGGGTATTGGGCTTATTTGGGGCTTGGGGTTTGAGCTGAAGACTGTGCTGATGAAGCCCATTTGAAGATCAAAGAGAATTAAGACCAACTTCCAGAGTTGATGAGGAGTATCTCTTGCTGGCAGCTGTTGAAGGTTATAGGATCTAGGAGTTAGGCAGAGCTCTAGAGTAGAAAACTTGGTTCACAAACATGGAAGGTCTTGATTGCCTCCATCCCTCTCTATGATGCAGAGTCTCTCTAAGACACTCACCCCTCCCTTTGGAAGGCTTGGTGATGGTGTCTAAGAGATAGAACTCTTGAGAGAAATATTCTATGTGTTGTTAGCAGTCTGTTTGCCACCTTTGGTGGTCAACTAATTGCTTAACACCCCAGTTCACTCTTGTGATTGGTTCCTCAGCTGGGAGATTGGGACTTGAAGAAAAGCCCTGAAGACTGATGACAAAGACCTTACTTGAAGGCTGTGAAGATGAAGACTAATGCTTGCTTGAAGCTTGTAGATAGTTGATGATGACTTGAAGACAAATGTTGACGCAGAGCTGCTTTTGCTGTTTATTTTTGCTGTTTGTGATTCTTGATGTATTGCTTGAGTTTCCCTGACTGTATTGTTTGCTGTTTAACCTGTTAGGTTGAAAGTGAATTCTATTCACTTTTGCCTGTTGTTTTCTAGGTTCGAGGTTGAGTGGGACTCCCTTGCCTCGCTTGTATTGTTGCATCCATGCATTTTACTGCTTTATTGTATATATCTGCTGTTTCTGTTTCCGTTTATCCCTTAGGATCTCTGTTTCTCTCTGCGCAAGAGAGGAGCATGACAGACATTAGGAGTTAACCCATGTATGATAACATTAGGGTAGATTTTATCCCCTTTTCAACCCTAGGATTTGTAGAGTGTCATCTCTTCTTTCTTCAAACAACAGAAAAACATTAATAAAGGTTATAACAGAAATCAATTCATTTCTTCCGTCAAAAGATATGAACAAACATCAACCTTTTTGCAATAAGAAAACCCTTGTTTAAGGTGAGATTTTTCATAAAAGACACTTGAACAGCTTGTGTCGTGCGTGGCCCGAACTACGTTTGCTCTGATCTTCCATGCAGTGTGGAAGTACGTAGGCATAGGATGCGATATCCTAGCGAGCGACCTTTCCCCTCCTTTCCCGTAGTTAGGCGAACTACACTGACTCTGATTTCTCGTTCCAGACGGGAATACGTAGGCATAAAGTGCGATGCTTTGCCGAGTCATGTTTTCTTTCCTTTTCAGACCTCATCCTTTAGTTTAGATAGAAGTGTAATCCGTGCAACCCGAGCAAGCGTGGATCCCGTCGAGTACGATGGACGTGAGGGGTGCTAGTACCTTCCCCTTGCGTAACCGACTCCCGAATCCAGGTTTTGGTTGCGATGACCATACCTTTTCCCGTTTTTTGCGAGGTTTACTTCGATCGTTTCCTTTCCCTCCGTTGGGATAAATAACGCACGGTGGCGACTCTTCTGTCATGCCGGCGCCGATTTTCGCAGTAGCGACAGCTGGCGACTCTGCTGGGGATCCAACGTCCCCTGGCTGCTAAGGACTGCGATAGTTCCTTATGCATTTGGGATCCAACGTCCCTTAAGAGAGTCAATCCTAGCGCTTGCTTTCCCGTCGAGGATTTTGTATGGATTTATATTTCTGTCATTTACTTCTAGCAGTATATTATTGTTATTATTGCTATATTGGGGTGTGACGGGTGTTCCATGATTGAGAGATAAGCCGGACCTGGGCTTGAGTGCACCTAGATTTAGAGTGGAAATTAGTGGGCGCGCACGTGCTTTGCATGTCCTAGTGTCCCGTGAAATCCACACTCAGACGAGGTTCTTCTGGTTGGCCTCTTGTCCTGCCCTTTGGGTGGCTCGGGTTGCTGGTTAGTTGGATTGTCGACTCTGGGAACCGATCATTTGGAAGTTGGCTAAGTGAGGCCTCTTCAGGATTTGATGATGCCACTCCTTCTGGGAATCGTATCATCAACCCTGAAAGTCTGTGACGCCGACGACCGCATAGGATGCCATACCTTTGTCAGTTACTAGGACACCTACCTGTGAGAGGGTTTTGGGTTTATGCAGGTAACTAGACCTTCAGATACCGGTTGTTTCTCGATCTGAGATCCTGGGTATTTATGGATAGTTTTGAGGTCTGTCAGAGACTAGTCTGAGTTATGGTTGAGGTCTATCAGAGACAAGTTGGAGTTATGTTATGGGGTCTATCAGAGACCAGTGTTGGAGCTTGGTATTGGGTCTATCTGATACCAGGGTTTGAGGAATTCTGGAGGGTCTATTTGAGACTTTTGATATGGTTCAGGCTTCTCAGCTATGGCATTTGGTCCTTGTTGCATGTTACTTGCATTGCATTGTTTGCATAACCATTATCATTGCATCCCATTAACGTGTGTCTGTGCTGCAGGTGCATTTGCATATTCCCTGGTTCTAGTGTCCGGACTTCTGAATATTGATCATGGCTGGTTTGAGGATGACAGTTGCCTACAAGTTACCTATCCCTGACAATACTCCCCTCCTGGGTCTGATTTCTCTTGCTGATAAGGATGTCCGTAGAAGCTTCAGGCAGAGTTACGGACGGCTGTTGAGATTGGTTCGCAAACCCACTGATGATGAATTGAATGGGCTGTACACCCTGATGCAATTCTATGACCCTGCTTTGAGATGCTTCACGTTTGCTGATTTTATCTTGGGGCCCACCATGGAGGAGTATGTAGAGTTTACTGAGCTGCCGGTACAGAATACAGTTCCTTTTATTCACTCTGCCGCTGAGCCCAAGTTGGAGGACTTGGCTAAGGCCTTGCACATGAATGCTTCTGAGCTGTTGATGACTTCTTGGCGAGGGGTTCCAGGTTTCTCTCTCCAGTTTCTGGTTGGTAAGGCTCAAGAATACGCCAAGAATGGATGTTGGGTAGTCTTCAACGCTGTTTTGGCTTTATGCATTTATGGGATAGTGCTGTTTCCCAATTTCCCAAATTTCGTGGACATGGATGCATTTCATTTGTTTGCTGATGGCAACCCGGTACCCACATTGATCGGGGACTTCTACCATTCGATGCACTACAGAAATGAGAACAGGAGAGGCAAGAACGTCTCTTGTTGTGTGCCTTTGCTGTACATGTGGTTTAAGAGCCATCTTCCCCTGGAGGTACCTTTTGTGGATAGTGCAACTACCGCTGACTGGCCAGAGCGCATGATGAGGATATCTTCTGAAGACATTGAGTGGTTTGACCGAGACTTGTTGGGGTCTGAGCTTATTTTCAGTTGTTCTGGGTATCCTAATGTTCCGTTGATAGGGAGAAAAGGGTGCATCAATTACAACCCATCTCTGTTTGTTCGCCAGTTTGGATACGCGTTGAAGAACCCACCTCAGGAGGAAGAAGTACAGGAATCTCTGTACTTCACCGGTGATTTGAATGGAGAGTTACTAGCCAAGCTTCAGCATGCCTGAATGCGTATTAATAGAAGAGGGAAACCACTGTTGGGGAAGAATGATTGTCAGGCATATACACCCTACAAAGTTTGGATCCAGGAGAGAGCAAGACAGTTGCTGATGCCATTTCCAGCTGCACCGGTCCCTGTTCATATTCCGGTGGAGGAGCCAACCACTGTCACTATGGAGGTCTACGAGCGAGTTGTGAAAGAAAAGGAAGCCTTGATGAAGATTAATGAAGAGTTAGAAAAGGAGCTGGCTCAGATGCGTAGTGAGAAGAATAAGGCTATACATTCTTTCCAACAGCAGATCGAACTAGTAAACAAGCTAGGTGCTGAGTTGACTGAGGAGAAAAAGAAGCGTGAACGTCTGGGGCAAGAGTTCAGAAGCTCTCATGACATGTTGGAGTCCAAAAATAAAGCACTCGATGCCGCCCACAGGGAAATCTCTTCTTGTAACAAGACGTGGAATGCTACGCTAACCAACAACAAAAAGAGGGAAGACAAATTGAAGCAGCAAATTTTGGAACTCGAAGAGCAGTTGAAAGCTAGCATTAAGAAGCATGAAGAGGAGGTAATGGCCAGATATAGTATCCAGAATGCATTGAACAAGGCCATCGAAGGCAGGAACGAAGTTGTGTCTCAGAAGCGGAAGCTAGAGGATCGCTTCGGAGAAGGGGCATGGGAGGAAACCGCTGGTGACGTGCGACGCGTTCTCAAATGAAGAAATCAACTTGTTGAGGGGCTGCTTACCCGACCAAGTTATCCAGAGACTAAGAAGTTACTAGAAGAGTACCAGGCTCATGAGTGTACTTGACCATTTCATATATTAATGTGTATGCTTTATTTGCATTCGTGCTGACCATCACCAGGATTGTTGGTTGAGGTCATGCCTTCTTATTGTACACTCAGTGATATTGTATTCTTGGATTTCTCTGCAATATACGAGGTTTTCTATGACTCGGCTCCAATCACCGTATTGCTAGCACTGTCACTGCACTGGCACATCCACACTAGAATCGGGGAATGATAATCCCTAATGCACAGACACATATTTCACTTTGCATACATACTCATATTTGCATTATAGGTTTGTGATCCGTGTATCTTATCTCCCGCATCCATTACAGGTATTTTCAGGATTGCAAAAAAGCGGGTCCACCGTTACTCTACAAGGACTAACCAGAAGAAGATCATGGACAACGTGCAGAGTGAAATGCAAGAGATGCGTGACAGGATGGCCCTGCTCATGCAAACCATGGAGACCATCGCCAAAGGACAAGAGCAGCTGCAGAATCTGGTTCAACCGATAGTCGCACGGGCTGAAAATAATGGGACACCGCATGGTGAAAATATTGCTGCTTCTCCCCGAATTGAGAATCGTCAAAGTGCTGATGCTATTCCCGTAACCGGTTTGAATGTTGGAGAAACTGGTCCTGTAGGTGGAGGTGGGAACACCGGTAATATGAATGCCAATGCAGATACTGCTGGGGTATTTGTGGGTAATGTCAACCAGGGTTTCAATGGGGGCGTTGAGAATGTCGGAATGAATGGTATTAATGGTAACCAGGGCTTCAATGGTGTGAACATGGGGTATGGCAGCATTGCTGGCGCCAAGGCTGGGTTTGGTGGCTATGGTAATCTTGGATATGGAACTGGCGCATACAACGCTCAAGAGATGGGCAATCTGAGGTATGACCCCAGGTACTTCCAAACGGGTCCGGGCCGTGATGCAGATTATGTTGGATATGATACGGTACCTCGCTGGGAGGATCGTCAGGAGGATGTGTTCTCTGGTCAGAACGAGGGTTATGAATGGGCTAGGGATGACAACCATCAGATGAGATTGCTAGAAGAGAAAGTGAACGGATTGGCCAGCCAGAATGCTCTTGGGCTGGATATGTCAAATATGGGGTTAGTCCCAGGGTTGAGGGTCCCGCTGAAATTCAAAGCGCCGTCATTTGATAAGTACAAAGGGGATACATGCCCTAGGGTGCATATACGCGCGTTTTACAGGCGCATGTCTGCGTATTCTGAGGATGAAAAGATGCTAATGCACTTCCTCCAGGATAACCTGTCAGGGCCATCGCTGGAGTGGTACATGAGCTTGGAGCCTACTCAGATCAGGAGTTGGAAAGAGCTGGCAGAGGCTTTTGTTCGACATTATCAATATAATAGTGATCTCGCCCCTAACCGAGTCCAGTTACAGAGCATGTCTCAAAAGTCTAGCGAGAGCTTTAAGGAATACGCCCAGAGATGGCAAGATCTGGCTGCTAGGGTGCACCCTCCGATGGTGGAGCGCGAAATGATGGATATGTTCATAGGAACTTTTCTGGAATGTACTATGACCGGTTGCTAAATTTTTCGATGAGTACTTTCTCTGAGTTGATCTTGATGGGGGAGCGCATTGAAAACGGAGTGAAGATTGGCAAAATTCAAGCGGGTGAGTCCAGTTCCGCGGGAGGTAATAAGAGGACGTTTGGTGGTAAAAGGCAAGGTGATACCAACGCTGTATACAATGCTCGACGAAGGAATAAAAGTCAGAACTGGCATCAGCAGTCGCAAGTTGCAAGCGTAACCATTCCAGGGCCTTCTCAGTAGCAGAGACAACAACCACAGCAGCAGGCTCAACAGCAGCCTAATAATAATCAGCGCAGACTTCAGAACCCACGACCGAGGAGAGTATTCGAAGTACCGCCGGTATCATATGCAGAACTCCTTCAAACTTTGTTGAAATTATAGCTAGTCGAGAAGAGGACCTTAGCACCACCAACCGGCCAGCCACCAGTCCGATATGATGTTAATGAGCACTGTGACTTCCATTCGGGTGCACCCGGGCACAATATTGAAAATTGCCTAGCTTTCAAGCATAAAGTACAGGATTTGCTTGATAGTACGGCTATTAACATCGGGAAGGACGGTCCCAATATCACGCAACAACCAATGCCCAAGCATGGTGGGGCTGGGGCCAATGCAATCCTGGTAGATGATGAGTTGAGCTTAGTTTCGGAAGTGAGCAAGCTGAAAACCCCTTTGAGTTACGTAAAGCAGCGTTTACTGAAAGGAGGTGTCTATCCCGGTTGCAGTGAAGAGTGTGATGACTGTTTGGTTCAACCTGGGGGCTGTGAGAAGTTGAAAAGGGGAGTTCAAGGTTTGATTGATGAAGGAATCTTGCAGTTTGACAGGTCTGTGGGGCGAGAGAAGTCTGTTGAGACAGAATCGGGAGAAGAGCGCAGGGAGATTGCTACGATCACCATTCTGTTCAAATCGGTGACAATTTCGGCATCATCGAAAAGGCCGACCATTACTATTACCAAGGCTAAGCCAGTCCCTTATGAAAGCACAAAGGCAGTCCCGTGGAGTTATGGTGCTGAGGTGTATTGTAATGGGGAAAAGATTGACTTGAATGATCCGCCAGCGGGGTCCGTAGATAACATAGTGGGAGCGGGTGGTATAACCCGGAGCGGGAGAATTTTCACTTCACCGGAGGTCGAGGCAGAAAGGCTTGCCAGGGGTAAGAACAAAGTGGTTGAGGGGGAATCTTCGGGGAGTAAGGAAAAAGAGCCGATAACCAAAGATATGGAAGAATTCATGAGGTTGATCCGCAAAAGTGATTACAAGATTGTAGAGCACCTGCAGCAAACCCCGTCAAAGATCTCCATATTATCGCTGCTATTGTGTTCTGAAGCGCATAGAAATGCCCTGTTTAAGGTACTTGAGACATCCTTCGTGTCGCAAGAGATTTCAGTTAATCAGCTGGAGGGAGTTATGGCACATGTTAACGCTGGGCATGGGCTGGGATTCACAGATTTCGACCTAACGCCTAGAGGGCGCGATCACAATAATGCCTTGCACATCTCTATCGAGTGCCGGGGCACTATTTTATCCCACGTGCTGGTAGACACTGGGTCTTCGTTGAATGTGTTGCCAAAGAAAGCCCTGTTGAAATTGGATACCCGTGGGTTGTTGTGCACACCTAGTGATTTGGTGGTGAGGGCCTTCGACGGAACAAGGAGGTCGGTATTCGGGTCAGTAACATTACCCATCCAGGTAGGACCGGAGGTGTTTGATACAATGTTTTACATCATGGACATCCAGCCTGCATATAGCTGTTTGATCGGGAGACCTTGGATTCATGCCGCTGGGGCAGTAACTTCTACGCTCCATCAGAAGCTGAAGTATATGGTTGAGGGGAGTATTGTGACGGTGTGTGGCGAAGAGGATATCCTAGTCAGTCATTTGTCTTCCTTCAAGTACGTGGAGGTAGATGGAGAGATCCATGAAATGCTGTGTCAGGCGTTCGAAGGGGTGAAGGTTAAAGAAGAGGCTCCGTTAAAGAGTGAAGGGCAAGAGGTGGTCGTCACCTCATATAAAGAAGCCAAGGCGTTGGTACAAGCAAGAGAGACTCAGAAGTGGGGGCAGATTCTGGACATCCCAGTGAAGCAAGATAGGTATGGCTTGGGGTACCGCCCATCTCCCACGCAGAGCGCGCCTAAGTACAAGGGACCTGTCGTGTTCACGCCCGGAGGAGTTAGCTTCAAAAGGATTAATGCCGTATCTGATACGGAGGAAGTGGATAGCGATTGCGACATGGACGCATGGATTCGACCCAGCACGCTGGGGCAAAGCCTATGCAACTGGTCCATCCAGGACGTCATCCAAGTCACCAAACAGTAATGCGTTGCTTTTTCAATCATTGTATGATCACATGCCTTGCCCGGGGCATCGATGATCTTGTCTTAGGGCCTAATTGTTTACCTGTATGTTTGCATGATCAATAAATGACGGCGTTTTTTTACATTCAAATGTTGTGATCCTTTTCTTTCTGTTTTTATTTTTCAATAAAATGGCAGCGTGGTTAGGCATTTTGCTTGTACATCATTTTTGAAGCACTTAACCGTTTCCCTCGCAGGATTCATGAATTTTCAGATGACATCGACCAAAGACTTCTTATGACTCGTTTAGACTTCGAGCATCCGATCTTCCAAGCTGAGGAGGAGATTGTGGAGGATAGTGACTTACCAGAAGAGCTTAGTCGGTTGTTGAAGCAAGAGGAGAGAGTCATTCTGCCTCACCAGGAAGAGATTGATATTGTCAACTTAGGGTCTGAAGAATGCGTCAGGAATATCCGTATAGGGGCCGCGTTGCAAGTTGACATCAAGCAAGAGCTTATTGAGATGCTGCGTGAATACAGTGATATATTTGCTTGGTCCTATGAGGACATGCCAGGGCTGGATACTGATATGGTTGTTCATCGTCTTCCGTTGAAGGAAGATTGCCCGCCTGTGAAGCAGAAACTCAGAAGGACTCGTCCTGACATGGCTATGAAGATAAAGGAAGAAGTGCAGAAGCAATGGGATGCTGGATTCCTGGCTGTTACCACTTATCCCACTTGGGTCGCTAATGTCGTGCCTGTGCCAAAGAAAGATGGCAAGGTTCGAATGTGTGTTGATTATAGGGATCTAAACAAAGCGAGCCTGAAAGATGATTTCCCGCTGCCGCATATTGACGTGTTAGTTGACAACACGGCTCAGTTTTCAGTGTTTTCCTTCATGGATGGCTTTTCAGGGTATAATCAGATCAAAATGGCTCCGGAGGATATGGAAAAAACGACCTTTATCACCCCGTGGGGAACCTTCTGTTACAAGGTGATGCCCTTTGGTTTGAAAAATGCTGGGGCAACGTACCAGCGGGCCATGACAACGCTTTTTCACGACATGATGCACAGAGAGATTGAGGTGTATGTCAATGACATGATTGCCAAGTCTCAAACAGAGGAAGAGCATCTGGTTAATCTGTTGAAGTTGTTCGAGAGGCTGAGGAAGTTCAGGCTGAGGCTGAATCCTAACAAATGTACCTTCGGAGTGAGATCCGAGAAGCTACTGGGGTTCATTGTGAGCAAGAAAGGAATTGAGGTTGATCCTGCAAAAATAAAAGCAATACAAGAGATGCCAGCACCGAGAACAGAAAAAGAAGTCCGTGGATTCTTAGGGAGGTTGAACTACATTGCTAGGTTCATCTCTCACCTAACGACCACGTGTGAACCATTATTCAAACTGTTAAAGAAAGATCAAGCGGTGGTCTGGAACGACAATTGCCAAAGGGCATTTGAGAAGATAAAAGAATACTTGCAGGAACCTCCGGTGTTGATACCCCCGGTAGTGGGATGACCACTGATTATGTATCTGACGGTTCTGGAGAACAGTATGGGTGTTCTCGGTCAACATGACGAGACAGGAAGGAAAGAGCATGCAATTTACTACTTGAGTAAAAAGTTCACGGATTGTGAATCTCGATACTCCATGCTCGAAAAGACGTGTTGTGCATTGGCGTGGGCTGCCAAACGTCTAAGACAGTACATGCTGAATCATACAACCATGCTGATATCAAAGATGGATCCGATCAAATATGTGTTTGAAAAGCAAGCGCTCTCTGGAAGGATTGCTAGATGGCAGATGGTATTGACAGAATACGATATCCATTATGTTTCCCAGAAAGCCATCAAGGGAAGTGTTCTGTCCGAATATCTTGCCGAACAGCCGATTGAGGATTATCAGCCTATGAAGTTTGAGTTTCCTGATGAGGACATAATGTACTTGAAAGCTAAAGATTGTGATGAGCCGTTTCCTGGTGAAGGACCTGAGCGGAGTTCCCAGTGGCAATTGATTTTTGATGGGGCTGTCAATTCGTACGGTAGCGGGATCGGGGCAATCATTACAACTCCCCACGGGTCGCACATCCCGTTCACAGCCAGATTGACTTTTCCAGTGACGAATAACGAAGCAGAGTATGAAGCCTGCATTATGGGGTTAGAAGAGGTGATTGATCTGAGGATCAAGAATCTGGATGTATATGGGGATTCAACATTGGTTGTGAATCAGATTAAGGGAGAGTGGGAGACACGCCAACCTAATCTGATACCGTACATGAATTATGCGAGAAGGTTGCTACCTTTCTTTGATAAAGTAGAGTTTCATCATGTACCCCGGGTGGAGAATCAAATGGCAGACGCCCTTGCAACATTATCCTCGATGTATAAGGTCAACTACTGGAACGAGGCTCCCAGGATTGTCATATCTCGCCTTGATAGGCCGGCCTTTGTGTTTGCAATTGATGAAGCATCTGACGGTAAACCTTGGTATTTCGACATACAGAATTTCCTGAAGAATAAGGAATATCCGGCTGGGGCATCTAGTCGTGATCAGAAGACTCTAAGGAGATTAGCAGGCAACTTTTATCTAAATCCCGACGGCGTTTTGTATAGAAGAAACCATGATTTGGTACTCCTCCGGTGTGTAGATGAGAAGGAAGCCAACTTGCTCATGGAAGAGGTCCATGAGGGAACTTTTGGTACACATGCTGGTGGGCATGCTATGACTCGAAAGTTGTTGCGGGCGGGGTATTATTGGTTGACGATGAAAACTGACTGTTTTAAGTTCGCCAAGTGGTGTCACAAGTGCCAGATCTATGCAGATAAGATCCATGTGCCACCCAGTCCCCTGAATGCCATGGCTTCTCCGTGGCCTTTCTCCATGTGGGGAATCGATATGATTGGCAAGATTGAGCCTACTGCTTCTAATGGGCATCGCTTCATTCTGGTCGCGATCGATTACTTCACCAAGTGGGTGGAAGCAGCTTCTTACGCCAACGTGACCAAACAGGTGGTGGCCAGATTTATCAAGAGAGATATAATCTGCCGATACGGTATTCCTGAGCGAATCATTACTGATAATGGTTCGAATTTGAACAACAAGATGATGAAAGATCTGTGTCGGGATTTCAAGATCGAACATCATAATTCATCTCCCTACAGACCCAAGATGAATGGCGCTGTTGAAGCGGCCAACAAGAACATAAAGAAGATTGTTCAGAAGATGGTGGTAACGTATAAGGATTGGCATGAGATGCTGTCATTCGCTTTGCACGGTTATCGTACTACAGTGCGTACATCAACCGGGGCAACACCGTTCTCACTAGTATATGGCATGGAGGTTGTCCTGGCATTGAAGGTTGAGATACCATCTTTGAGGGTTTTGCTTGATGTTCAGCTTGATGAGGCAGAATGGGCGAGAAGTAGATTGAATCAGCTAAGCTTGATAAATGAGAAGAGACTGGCATCCATCGCACATGGTAGGCTGTATCAGAGCCGGATGAAGAAAGCGTTCGACAAGAAGATTCGACCTCGAAGCTTTCAGACGGGCGATCTTGTGCTGAAAAAGATTCTACCACCGCAATCGGATCACAGGGGCAAATGGACTCCCAATTACGAAGGTCCATATGTCGTGAGAAAGGTCTTCTCCGAAGGAGCCTTATTGTTATCCACCATGGATGGTGAAGACTTTTCGTCCCCTGTGAACTCGGACGTAGTTAAAAAATACTTTGCTTAAAATTGACCCGCTGAACAGTAAAAAGAGAGTCCAGGCAAGAATGGGGCATCCTGGCGAACCAAAAAACAGAATAAAAAGGTTCGGGCAAAAGTTAGGGATAAAATGGAAAAATGTACACCCGCGAAGTTGAAAACCTACACTGGGCGGCTTCGGCAAAAAAGGGTATCCCGGTGAATTGAAAACCCGCAAAGGGCGATTCACGCAAAAGTTAGGGATTTGAGAAGCAAATGACTGCGGTCCAAGTTTGATTGTTAGTGGTTTGGGAGCATCTGGGGGTCAACTATCCAAGGCAATTTCTTCCGAAGACAGAGATCGGGAAAGCGTCGGAGTCCGGCGAGTCATAGGAGGATCGGTTCATGGTGTTCGTCTGTAACACGTTGCCGACATGTGTACAAATTTTATTCTGTATATTTGTATACTTCTGCATTTTGTTTATGTGTGACTACCTCTTTTCAGGAGTTGCATCTGATGTACAAATCTTGCCTATTCTCAGGCCGTTATCAATAAAGTGTGTTATTTAGTGTAGTGTGTGACTGTGGTTTTAATTTTTTACAGTTTTGTTTGTAAAAAGCGCCGATGTTTTTGATAAACTTACATGCGTGTAAACAGGCGGGCCTTGGCCGATGATTGTTAAAACCGGAAATTACCTGAATGGTTGTCGTGGGTGATTACCAAGATGTTTCTTTTTTGCATAGATTGCCTTGTGTTTGCTTGTTGACTTTTGCAGGTATTCAAAAGCTCGCAAAGTTCCCCGCCAGAGTCCATGGCAGGCTAGTACCCTCTCCAAAGGATGAATGTTGTGTCCTTCCCCAGTGGAGTCGCCCCAGACAAATTTGAATGTTGTCCCCCCAGGAGTGTGGAGATTGCGTCAAACGAAAAGATCAATGTATCTTCAGTAGTTCAGAATTAGCTTATCAAGCAGAGTCGAGTCCTCCCCAGCGAAGGTCGAGATGGATATGATTAACTTCCCCAAAGAGTTTCTTGTGTAGTGCGAATCAGAGCACACCGGTCAATCCCCAGCTCAGTGATAGCAGGATGAAGTATCCCACAGGGCGTAATCAGAGTGTTGATGTCTTTGAAAGCGGTTTCCAGAACTGCTTTTCTCTTTCGCCAACAGGTAGATCCTTCCGCGTCAGGACGAACATCTTCAGCAGAGGTTGAAGTTTTGAGTTTGTGAGCTACTTTCCCAGCAGGATGGTCATCCCCAGCGGAGTTGGTTCATCTTCCCAACATTTATTTTGTTGGAAGCGTATCGGTAGTATTTCGGTCATCCCCAGCGGATCTAGTTCGTCTTCAGCATTTATTTTGCTGAAGTAACTCTTTGCATAAACATGCATCATCATACCTTGCATTTTACCTAAATACGTAGCATTTCCATGCTGTGTGGAAGCATTATGTCATCATCAAACATGCATTTTTGAAACATAAGCCAGGTGGTTACCTCTTCTGTTTCAAATGTGTTGTTCCCTGCCGATGAGAGAAATCGTGATTCAGGAAGATGTGAATTTTGTGGTCAAGTACGCGGGGATCGTATTTGTACCATCTATGGGGTTCATGTTGTAAGGCACGCAGTGATCGTGTTGATCCTGGTATGTGTGTTTGTGGTCGAATTGCGCAGTGATCGTATTCGTCCCGATCTAAGAGGATTGTGTTGTACGGTGCGCAGTGATCGTGTTGGCATTATCTCGGGGGTTCATTGTGCGAGACACGCAGTGGTCGTGTTGATCATGGTCTGTACATTTATGGGTCGAGATACGCAGTGATCGTATTTGCCCGTTATACGGTGGTTATGGCGTGAAGCACGCAGTGATCGTGTTTCGTCTGTTTGTTTGTGGCCGAAGTACGCAGTGATCGTATTCGCCCCAGGTTTGAAGTTGTGTCACAAGGCACGCAGTGATCGTGTTTCCTCCAGTCAAGAGGGCCGTGACATGAAGCGCGCAGTGATCGCGTTCACCCTATGCATGGTTAGAATATGCAGTGATCGTATTCTTCCGGTTATGTGGGTTAGTTGAGACACACAGCACGCGGTGATCGTGTTTTCTCCAGTCAAGAGGATCGTGGCTCAGAGCGCGCAGTGATCGTGTTCAGACACGCAGTGATCGTGTTGATAGTACCATGGGAACTTGTGATGCGGAGCACGCAGTGATCGTGGCTATCGTATCAGTTGGTTTTGTTGGTCGGCATACGCGGTAATCGTATTCGTCCTATTACATGGGTTGGTTTTGTGACACACGCGGTGATCGTGTTGACATCATTTTGGGGGTTTGTTGGTCGAGATGCGCAGTGATCGTGTTCATCATATTGGTGGTTGAAGTACGCAGTGAACGTGTTCGCCTCTTCTATGTGGATTTATTCCGTCTGGCATGCAGTGATCGTGTTTATCTCATCCGGTTGGACTTAGGGTCGATGTGATTTTGGTTGTAACACAGCATGCAGTGATCGTGTTCGTCGTGTTTGTCCATTTAGTTGATGTTGTTTGTGATACACGCAGCGGTCATGTTCGTCTCATTTTTATGGATTTGTGGTGTAAGACGTGCAGTGATCGTGTTCGTCATGTCATATTACCCTAGCAGAGGTTGCTTGGTCAAGCACTTCTTTTTCTCCTCCGCCGAGTCTTTATCAGAGTAAGGTGGAAATAGCATGATGCAGATTTGGGTGGTTACCCACAGTTACCCCAGTAGAGACGTAATCCCCAGCGGGGTGGTCTTCAACGAGATACTTGGTTAAGTTCCTCGTAGTCCCCGGCAGGGTATTCTTTGACAAGTCGCTTGGTTAAGTTACTTGTATTCCCCCATCTGAGTCTTTCTCAGGATGCTGTGGAGTCAGCATTAGAAGACGGTAATGCAGTTTGTGGGTAGTTACCCGTAGTTCCCCCAGCAGAGTTATGTGCTCCAGCAGGGTGTTACTTCAATGAGTTAATTGTTTAAGTCCCTCATGGTCCCCATCAGGGTATTCGCCACAGGAGTTGTTTGGTTAAATTCCTCGTATTTTTTCAACAAGGTTATTCTCGTCAGGGTGCTTGGTTAAGTTCCCAATTTCCCCAGCAGGTGTTTGACGGCAGTCGTCAGAATTGGCCTCTCAGAGTGGCTTGGTTAAGTTTCTCGTGTCCCTGCAAGATGCTCGTTCAGATACGAATGGAAGGTTGGTAAGTGAAATCAGCATTGTCTCGTTTGGTTAAGCATTTGCTCGTTTCTTTAGGATACGAAAGGTTGATATGTGAAATCAGCATTGTCTCGTTTGGTTAAGCGTTTGCTCGTTTCTTCAAGATACGAAAGGTGGGTCAGTGAAGTCAACATGACAAGTGAAGTCAATATTCTCCCGCTGGTTAGCGTGTGCTTGGTTGATAAGTGAGATCAACAGAGGTTGATAAGTGATGTCAACAATTTCTCGTTGTGTGGTGTATGCTCATTTCTTCGGAATGGAGTGGTCTGCGGACAATATCAGATTATTTTACAAAAGCAGATTGACAGAGGAGTGGTTAGTTGTTGCCGTGACAACAGAAGTCATTTCCCTGAAGGGTTTTCCCCAAGCAGTGGTCGTATACGCAATTTATTTTGTGGTTGGCAAATTTCCGGGTTCTTTCGTATTCAACCGTCTCGTACCTCGAATGTCTGAAGGCTGCGCGCTCTTCATTCAGCCGGGTCCAAGCCGCTTGAATAGGGGCAGCTGTTGCACCCCAAAATTTGCCCAACCTTTTCTAACCTAGGTTTATGTTTCAATTGCATAATCATTTGCATTGTCATCATGTACATAGTGTATTCATCTGCATTGCA
Source organism: Lathyrus sativus (assembly GCA_963859935.3). Lineage (NCBI taxonomy): Eukaryota > Viridiplantae > Streptophyta > Magnoliopsida > Fabales > Fabaceae > Lathyrus > Lathyrus sativus. Next base: position 216,850,369 of record OZ012741.1, read on the forward strand.
TAGCATAAGCAAGCCATCTTAATCAGGGTATCAAGTGCTATTCTTATCTCAAGAGGCATATTCAAGGGTTTAATTCATATTCAAGACTACTTAAGTCATCAGAAAGAAATTGAAGTCTAAGAAGCCAGTGGATCAAGCAGTGGAGCTCTCTCCTATCTTGAGTGTATTTGAAGATCATCAAGGAAGTTGTGAGCTGTGAATTAAGGTCATGGAGAGTATATAGACATCATGGAAGACATGGAGAGCCATTTTGAAAGTGAGACCAGTCATTGATGTGATCACAAGATTGATTGAAAGGCATCAAGGTCTATCTGAGAGATGTGGGGTTCATCATTTTACATGTAGATAAGGGTGTGGTGTTGTGCCAAGAGGAAATCAAGAGAAATCAAGAAGAAGAGGAGTTTCTAAATTAGGGTTTCTGTGTAAAATCCCCTAGTTTAGGGCAAACTTCCCAGCAAGATAATTCAAAATGAAAGCTTCAAATGGATCCTTGGACAACCTGAAACTTGTAGAGGATCTCAAGACCTTTAATTTGAGTGGTGGAAGACATCAAGGAGATTTATAGAACTCAAGTTATGGTCCTTACAAGTTACAGGTCATCTGAGGTATCTGAAATTTTGTCTGGGAAAGTTACTTGTCTTCGAAGCAACTTTTACCCCTCAAGGAAATTTCAAATAAATTCCTTGTCAACATGAGAGTTGTTCCTCATTGTCTTAGCTTTCTAGAAAGGTATGGTATGCCTTCATCTGATTTGTTGAACTCTACTTATGGCCTTGGCAAGCAAAGGGTATTTTGGTCATTTGGGAATTACAGGTCATTTCAAGCCTATGCCCAAAACTCATACAAGGAAGCTTCAAATGAAAAACTTCACAACATAAAACTTGCTCCAAATGACATTTTGAGTCTAGAAAAGTGATCATGAAAGATTGGAAATGCTCATAGCTCAAGGTTCCAAATTTGGTCATTTAAAAGTGAATTTAATGAATAAAAGTGACCTAAAATTGAGATTTTTCATACCATGGCCAAATGAGATGAAGTTATAGGTCATTTTGATTGGAAAAAATGTTTTAAGAACATTGGAAAAAGTAGATTTTTGAGTTTAGGGAAAAGTTTGAGAGATACCATTGGTTACTTATGTATGAAGTTAACATATCCAAAATTCAAGGAAATTGTGCACAAGAAGTTTCTACCAAGTTCTAGAGTGTTCTATGAGTGTCTATATATTGGGTAGAGTGGCTTCATTCAAGGGTTGGTGATTCATTTTGATCAAAATACCAAGTTTCATCTCATTCTTCAAGTGTGCAAATTCATCCCAAACTCTATCAAACCTTCATCAATTTCCAAAATCCTTGATCCTATCATCATCTACATCCTTCATAGATCCAATTTCCATCAAAATCTGTTTGAATTGAAGAGGAATTCGTGCTATACAAGTGTATCATCCAAAGTGCAAGAAGATTGTGATTACAAGATCCAAGGCATTTGAGCAAGAACTACTGCATACAGAATCAAGAATCAAGTTTGTGGAGCAAGTCCAAAGCATTGCAAGCTTCAGATCCAAGGATTTCTACCTCTGTTTTCACCTTTACACCAGGTTAGTTTTCTCATCGAATTGACTAGAATTAGTTGGAATAAGGTAGAATCATTAGGTTAGAATGGTTAGGATTGGTTAGATGAATGTTTCTGATGAATTTGAAGACATTTCATGGAAGTTACCATTGGAGCAACAAATCTGTTATGGCTTAGAACACCTAGGTTAAGGCATGATAATCTTGGTTAGATGGATTAAAATGATCAGTATAGCATGTAGATTGTGTTAAGGTAAGAGTTAGCAAGAATTGGAATGATTGATAGCAGTGTAAAATGATGGAGTCGAGGTGTTCTAGCTATCGGGTTTGGACCTAGAGGGAGTGTTGGAGAAAACTAATACCATGGATTTGTAGAGGGAAGGATGTAGATCATTTTTGATCTTTACATCGTGAGATTTCATTGAGAATCGAGGGAGAACAAGGAGCTGGAAGATTCGTGCATGGGAGGTTTTTCTGAAACCTAGGGTTTGTCCAAGGAAGACGATGATGGATGACCGTGGGATCACGCGTTGGATTTTGACTTATATCTCAATCCAATGGCCAACATTCAAAGTGAATTTGGAGGGAAGTATCAGGCAGCAAAGTGCTGCGTTTCATTTAATCATTCTGATGGGCTTAAGTTGCCCTTGCTATGCACACCCCTATTTTCAAGGCCCAAAACCAATTGCACTGAATTTTCTGCTAATTGCACCATGTTCCCTTTTTTTATTTTTTGGTTGTGTTTTCTGATCAACTGGGCCCAGACGCGCTTTGCAGTACGCGCCCCCCAGTCTGGGCCCATCATCTTTTTTTCAACTAAATACTTGCTGATTACACCCCAACCCAATTTAACTCATATTAATTTCATCCATTTCTTTTAATTCTTAAAAAAAATCATAACAAATAGAAAATTTCATATTTTTAATTGGTTGTTCTTGCATCTTTTTCATATTTTTGTTAGGAAAATTTTCACATAATAAAATTAGCATTTCATTTTATTTTTGTATTTTTAGTACATTTTTCTTTTAAAAAGGTTTTAATTGATTTTAGGTTTATACATGATATTGTTGATTTTAGTTTGGTTAGATACTTTTATATTTTGGGCCTATTCTTTTTAGGGTATTTCACTTAGAACTTTAGCTTGTATATAAGATTTAATTCATGATTTTAGGACTTAATTTTAGATGGTTTGTTTAGGTGTGATTAGGATAATCAAAACCAGGGTTTAGGTGTGACATAGGTGTAAGAGATCATTTCTTTTAGGAGTTGTAGTTTGAATTTTGGGGTATGGGACTATAGGGGTATTATGGGTAGATAATAGATCCCTTAGAAAATACTAGGTTTCCCCTATTCTACTATTACTATTAGTACTGCATGTATTTGCTTGACTGTGTGGTGTGCCCTCTCTAGGGTTATTATTTGACTGTGTGGGGTATTGGGCTTATTTGGGGCTTGGGGTTTGAGCTGAAGACTGTGCTGATGAAGCCCATTTGAAGATCAAAGAGAATGAAGACCAACTTCCAGAGTTGATGAGGAGTATCTCTTGCTGGCAGCTGTTGAAGGTTATAGGACCTAGGAGTTAGGCAGAGCTCTAGAGTAGAAAACTTGGTTCACAAACATGGAAGGTCTTGATTGCCTCCATCCCTCTCTATGATGCAGAGTCTCTATAAGACACTCACCCCCTCCCTTTGGAAGGCTTGGTGATGGTGTCTAAGAGATAGAACTCTTGAGAGAAATATTCTATGTGTTGTTAGCAGTCTGTTTGCCACCTTTGGTGGTCAACTAATTGCTTAACACCCCAGTTCACTCTTGTGATTGGTTCCTCAGCTGGGAGATTGGGACTTGAAGAAAAGCCCTGAAGACTGATGACAAAGACCTTACTTGAAGGCTGTGAAGATGAAGACTGATGCTTGCTTGAAGCTTGTAGATAGTTGATGATGACTTGAAGACGGATGTTGATGCAGAGCTGCTTTTGCTGTTTATTTTTGCTGTTTGTGATTCTTGATGTATTGCTTGAGTTTCCCTGACTGTATTGTTTGTTGTTTAACCTGTTAGGTTGAAAGTGAATTCTATTCACTTTTGCCTGTTGTTTTCTAGGTTCGAGGTTGAGTGGGACTCCCTTGCCTCGCTTGTATTGTTGCATCCATGCATTTTACTGCTTTATTGTATATATCTGCTGTTTCTGTTTCCGTTTATCCCTTAGGATCTCTGTTTCTCTCTGCGCAAGAGAGGAGCATGACAGACATTAGGAGTTAACCCATGTATGATAACATTAGGGTAGATTTTATCCCCTTTTCAACCCTAGGATTTGTAGAGTGTCATCTCTTCTTTCTTCAAACAACAGAAAAACATTAATAAAGGTTATAACAGAAATCAATTCATTTCTTCCGTCAAAAGATATGAACAAACATCAACCTTTTTGCAATAAGAAAACCCTTGTTTAAGGTGAGATTTTTCATAAAAGACACTTGAACAGCTTGTGTCGTGCGTGGCCCGAACTACGTTTGCTCTGATCTTCCATGCAGTGTGGAAGTACGTAGGCATAGGATGCGATATCCTAGCGAGCGACCTTTCCCCTCCTTTCCCGTAGTTAGGCGAACTACGCTGACTCTGATTTCTCGTTCCAGACGGGAATACGTAGGCATAAAGTGCGATGCTTTGCCGAGTCATGTTTTCTTTCCTTTTCAGACCTCATCCTTTAGTTTAGATAGAAGTGTAATCCGTGCAACCCGAGCAAGCGTGGATCCCGTCAACTACGACGGACGTGAGGGGTGCTAGTACCTTCCCCTTGCGTAACCGACTCCCGAATCCAGGTTTTGGTTGCGATGACCATACCTTTTCCCGTTTTTTGCGAGGTTTACTTCGAGCGTTTCCTTTCCCTCCGTTGGGATAAATAACGCACGGTGGCGACTCTTCTGTCATGCCGGCGCTGATTTTCGCAGTAGCGACACTAGCCACCTGCTGGCGCTGGCTTTTATCCTTCCTTCGAGCATTGGATACGGCGCTCGTCTCCCCTTCATGCCTTTTACCACCATATGGTTTCTTTCCTCCTCCAACTGAGGATAGATCAACACCTTGAATTTTCCCCAACTTGATCCCATTTTCAACGTGCTCGCCCGTGATGATGAGATCTGAGAAGCTTCCAGACATACCACTGACTAGTTTCTCGTAATAAACCCCTAGGAGGGTGGCTACAAACATCTCAACAAGCTCTCGTTCAACCATCGGCGGCTGAACCCTAGCTGCCAATTCACGCCACCGCTAGGCGTATTCTTTGAACCCTTCGTTGTTCCTTTGCGACAAGTTCTGCAGTTGAACCCGGTTCGGAGCCAAGTCACTGTTATACTGGTAATGGTGCACAAAGGCTTCAGCAAGTTCCTTCCACGTGCGCACACTGGTAGGTTCCAAACTCATGTACCATTCCAAGGATGGCCCGGACAAGCTATCCTGAAAGAAGTGCATCAGCAGCTTCTCGTCTTCAGAGTGATCGGACATCTTTCGGTAGTATGACCTTAAGTGAACACGAGGGCAAGTGGTGCCCTTGTATTTCTCAAAGTCGGGTACCTTGAATTTAGGAGGCACCTTGAAATCAGAAATCAATCCCAATTTAGACATGTCGACACCCATAGTGTTCTGGTTCTCGAAATTCCTCATTTTGTCCTCGAGTGCCTTAAACCTCAGACGTGCTTCAGCAGTCAGTTCTCCTTCAGCACTCTTCTGTGAGAACAAATCTTCTTGTCGATCTTCTAGCCATGGTTGAGGCCCATACAGATTTCCAGCACCTGCGTTGTCGTTGCCCAGTCCAGCATTGCCATTAGCTTCAAAATTTCCATTACCGACGCCAGTCGTATTACCATTGAGCCCCATATTAGCGATCACATTGCCGTTGCCACTGCCATTCCCCCCGGTAACGGGGATGCCATTCTGAGGAGTTTCAATAGGTGGAGGGGTTGGAACATTCTCACCATGGAGTACACCGTTGCTATCTACCCTTGAGATCAGAGGTTGGACCAAGGTTCTGAGCTGGTCTTGGCCGTTGGCAACCACTTGCATGAGCTCCATGAAACGGTATATCCTCTCTCGGAGTTCCTGAACATCAGTCTGCACTTGCTCCATTGCTCTAGCCTGATTTGCTCTGGTCGGATAGCGTTGGATTGGCCTTCGATCAATCCTAGAACAACCTGCATACACAAAGGGTTAGAAAAACGACAAAGTGCTCGTTATGCAAATGCTTCATGCAAATGCAAACGTGTGTCAGTGTGTTAGGGAGATCCCCCTGATCCTAGTGCCTGAGTGCCAGTGCTGATAATAAGAAGTCCGAGTCCAGTCATGGAAATAACATCTCATATATATAAAGAAAGCCCATTAAGACGGTACACAACGTCACTGAGTACAAGCAGAATCAATAGCATGACCTCGACCAACAAGCCTGGTGATGGTCAGCATACAACAATGATCAAAACAAAAGGATTACAAATATAGTCAAGCACGGCCACGGGCTCAAAACTCTTCTAACAGATCCCTCGTTTCTGGATGATCAGGCTGAGTGAGCAACCCTTCGACGAGTAACTCCCTCTTCACAATAGTGTGTTGAAGACCTTCAACTGAGTCTTCCCATGCTCCTTCGCCGAAACAATCTTCTAACTTCCGCTTCTTGGATTCAAGCGTCTGTTTGTGCTCCTTCAGGTTAGCAAGAGCCTTGTTGAGCAGGCCTTCAGCGGCATATCTGCGAGCGGTTTCTTCATCAAACCTCTTCTCACTAGCCTTCACCTGGGCTTTCACTTTGGAGATTTGCTGCTTCATTTTATCCTCCCGTTCCTTGTTGTTGGCTAGGGTGGCCTTCCAATGCTGATTAAACTTGGATATTCTCCGGTACGCTTCATCCAAGTGCTGCTTCTTAGTGGCCAATACGTCGTTGACAGATTTGAAGTCCCGACCCAAACGCTCACGCTCAGCCAACTGCTTAGTCAAATCCGTACCTAACTTATTTACCAGCTCTGTTTTCCTTTTGAAGGAATGGACGACTTCGCTTCTCTCGCTTCTGAGTTGAGCCAATTCTTTCTCCAGTTCTTCATTTGCCTTCTTCAGCTCCTCTCGCTCAGCTAGCACCTGATTGTACTGCTAAATAGGCACGGTGGTAGGCTCTTCAATCACTGGAGGGCACTCTAGCTTGGCAGGAGGGAACGGCATCCCTATGACATCTGCCCTGGCTCTGATCCAGGTCACATACGGAGCGTAGGCTTGGCTATTACTTTTTCCCAGCAATGGTTTTCCCCGCTTACTGATGACATTCCAAGCGTGCTGAAGCTTAGATAACATATCCCCTTCTAGAAGACCAGTGAGGTACAGAGATTCCTGCACCTCTTCATCCTTCGGCGGAGCTCTCAACGCATAAGCAAATTGTCGGACGAACAGGGATGGATTATAGTTGATACAGCCTTTCCTGCCTATCAAAGGCACATTCGGAAACCCGCTGCAGCTGAAGATGATCTCAGTATCCAACCTATCTCTATCAAACCAGGCAACATCCTCCACTGATAGACTCATCAAACGCTCAGACCACTCAGCTGTGGCTACAGATGAAGCAAAAGGACCCTTCTTGGGTAGGTGACTATCAAGCCATCTATAGAATAGGGGCACACAGCATGAGACATTCTTGCCCCTTCTGTTCTCGTTTTTGTAATGGACAGAATGATAGACATATCCAATCAAGGTAGGGACCGGATTCCCTGCTGCAAAGATGTGAAAGGCGTCGAAGTCTACAAAGTCAGGCATATTAGGGAACAAAATGATGCCGTATATGCAAAGAGCAAGAATAGCGTTGAACACGATCCAACAACCGTCTTTGGCACAGTGTTCGGACTTTCCCACTAGGAACTGCAAGGAGAAACCTGGAACCCCGTTCCAACTAGACAAGACCAACTCAGAGGCGTCCAGATGAAGCAAAAGAGCTAGACTAGCCAGATTAGGCTCAGCATCCATATGAACAAAGGGCATCTGACTCTTGATAGGCACTCCTAACAAATCAGCATACTCTTCTAGCGTAGGTGCGAGAATAAAGTCCGGGAAGGTAAAGCATCTCAAAGGAGGATCGTAGAACTGTAGCAAGGCGTACAACCCATTCAACTCAAACACAGAAGGTTTACGAACCAAGCTGAGCAGTTTCCCATAAGACTTTCTGAATTCACCTCTCACAGAATCATCTGCCAAAGCAATCAAACTAGACAGCTGAACAACATCAAGAGTGGGGAGCTTGTAGGCCACAATCTTCCTCAGAGAACCCATAATAGCACAATAGAAGGCAAGAAAACCTGAACCGGGGGAAACGGTACCTACAACACAGACACACGTTAATGACATGCAAATGAAGTGTGCAAAACAATGCAAAATGCAATCATGCAGCAGGAGATCAAGACGACTGTGCTATTGAAGAGATGAAGGTTTTGTATCAACAAAACCATAATACTGCTCTGTCAAGAACAACCATATCTCTGATGAGAAGAAAACCCAGATATCAGACCATAAATCTGCTCTGTCAAGAACACACATATCTGATGATGAGGAGAAACCCCTGATGTTAGAACAACCGTATATCTGATGATAAGACCCTCTGATATCAGACCATAAACCTGCTCTGTTAAGAACAAACACATATATGGTGATGAGATCCTCTGATATCAACAAAACTGATTCACTATCAAGAAAACCAGGTAGTCTGGAGGTTAAGGTTTCCTGCAACAAACCCAACCCTGCTCACAGGTATGGACCTAAACTGACACAAGTTCGACATCCTATGCGGTCATCAGCGTCACAGACATTCAAGAGGGGTGATACGATACCCAGAAGGTGTGGCATCACCATCTCCTGAAGCATCCTCACTCAGCTGAATTCCAAATGATCGGTCCCTAGAGTCGACAATCCTCCAAACCAACAACCCCTCAAGCCCAAAGGGCCGGAAAAGAAGTCAACCGGGAGAACCTCGTCTGAGCATGGATTTCATGAGACACTAGTGCCTGCAAAGCAAGCACGTGCCCACTAATTTCCACAACTAATGCAAGGTACACTCAAGCCTGGGTCTGGCTTCTCACTCATCAGAATGCCCCTCCCACAACAGCACAGATAATCATATCATACTGAAAAATAAAGTGCGGGAAATAAAATGCGATAAATAAACACAACCCAACAAGTAAACATACAAGCGCTAGGATCGACTCTCGCAGGGGACGTTGGATCCCCTGACTGACTCGCATAAGGGACGTTGGATCCCAGGAAACTATCAAATCCCCAGCTGAGTCGCCAGCTGTCGCTACTGCGAAAATAAGGTGCCGGCAAAACAGAAGATTCGCCACCTTTCGTTATTTATCCCTCAGAACGGGAAAGGGAACGATCGGAAAAACCTGACAAAAAGGTATAAGACAAGGTCATCGCAACCAATGTCTGGATTCGGGAGTCGGTTACGCAAGGGGAAGGTATTAGCACCCCTCACGCCCATCGTACTCGATGGGATCCACGCTTGTTGTGTTTATCTGACGGGTTTGTTTACTATCTACCTATCAAGGCTGGTCTGAAAAGAAAAGAAAATGACTCGGCAAAGTGTCGCACTTTATGCCTACGTATTCCCATCAGAGAATGAGAAATCAGAGTCAACGTAGTTCGACTAACTACGGGTTACGGGGAAGGTGGCTCGCCAATACGTCAGTATTGTGCCTACGTACTCTCAACAGGTATGAGAGATTAGAGCTTACATAGTTCGGGATAATATGGATTACGGGAATTCAGATTCATCTGTTTTTTCGAGTAGGGTTAACAAACAGTTGCAGCAGTTTGGTGTATGCAGCTCGACCCTTGGAGACTTAGGCGTTACCGTTTGCGGTAGAACTGGAAGTTAACGACACTCTTTTCTTCAGAAAAGCTTCCTTTGACTTATGGGCCCACGGGGCAAAAAGGTTTGAAGTTTGTGTTCTGTCTTTTACGGAAGAACTGTTTTTTAGTTGTCTTTAGTTTGTACAGCACTAGAGACTATGACCTGGGAACGAATGCGTCACATATCGTCCAAAGGACGTATACTAAACATTCTAGACGATTGAGAGGAGGCCGCTCAATTATCATTACCCAAGTAGCTTAAGGCTCGTAACGCACTTATACTAACTTGTCTTTATTATGTTTTTTACTGTTGTTTGAGATGAGAAGAGAGAACAGGCTCAACTGAGGGGAGACTATCAAGTCCTAATGTTGTCATGCCAAGGATTCATCCTATGGTTGAAGTTTGAAACATGGATCTCCTAGAAGTTATCATGCATAGGTTTCAACCTAAAGTTCTAATCATCACTTCCTTATCAACGGAAGTGAGATTCCTAGGGGATCATGCCCATGGGGTACAGAAACAGATAGAGCATCAGCTTAAACAGTAAATAGTAAACGACTGTAAAATGCATGCAATGCAAGTGAGGGAGGAAATGTGTGTGGGGCAGCAGCCTCCACAAGCTCATCTCAACCTCAAGCCATATATGAATAACTGCAATCATACAGAAAGAATAAAATAAAGTGATATCAAGCAAATCACAAACCACATAGGCAAGGGAGCTGGGCTCTGCCGAATACCCGCAAGCAAAGCCATACAGTAAAAATACAAGCAAAGGGAGCAACTCAACCTCTAGTGCAATCATGCTCCTAGCTTAAATCAATCTGAACATGAACTTATTCTAATGCATCAAACAAATCAAACAAGTCACATCAATACAGTTGCACAGCAAGCAAACAGACAGGAAAGAAAGCAGATCAACCATTCCCACAGCTTCACAGCAAAGCAATCTTCTGACAGAAGTTCAGTCTTCAGTCTGTAACTGCTCTTCAAGGCTATCATCTTCAGTAGCAAATATCAACTTGCTTCTTCAAGCTTTCAATGCATCAAACACAAGTGTCAACTTGTTCTCCAACTTCAAGCTTCGGCTCTCCATTTGATCTCAACAGTGTTTTCTTCACCAGTATCAACTTGTTCTTATGGGTCTTCAAGCTTCAGCTCCAATGGTAGTCTTCAACTACAAAGAAGTAGCAACTTCTGGCATCCTCAATCTTCTAACAAGGAACTCCAACCTCTAGCAAGGGAGAACGATTCATCTAACAAGAGCCAGGTTTAGATAGTGGAAAGCAAAGTGAAGACCAAAGGTCACCACTAAACACCCCACCATCAAAGACAGGAACCCTCAAAGGTTCTACCAACTTGGGAAGAGCCACACATCCTACCAAAGGATGGATGAGTCCTTCACAAGGGGACCTTACATCATAGGGAAAAATGGAAGTGATCAACACCTTCCATGTTTATGAAAGAAGAGAATCTATCTAGAAGCTCTACTCACAAACCCTAATCTTAACACCTAAACAAAACTACTCCAAAAGAAGGGAAATCTTCCCATCCAAGCTTCTTCAAGCATTCCTCAACAGCCCACACATGCCTTCAACATCATCCAAGAGCAAGAGAGGCAAAACCCTAATCTAAGGGAACTAAAGAAATCATTCTAGTTGAATTAGCAAGTTAGGATCACCTAAAACCTAGTACTAAATTTAATCCTAACTAAAATACTAAAACCAATTGTAAAATCCTACAAAAATAACTATGGGAACCTGATTCAATCATGAATCTACCATACAAAATCCAGGGGTTGAATCATCCACAAAGTCCTAGAAATAAATCCTAAATCATAAGGTACTAAGATTAAACCCTAAAACTATAGCACCTAAAGTTTCAACTTAAAAACACTACCTAATTTCATCACAAAAATGTGAGAAAATTACTAGAGGAGCATGCATATCTAAACTAGCTACACACAAAAAATCAGCTCAAGAATCATCATCAAATGATCACACAAATTTCAGCAAAACAAGGTATCAACCATAATGGATTTAATATTATTTAAAATACAAAAAATGCAATTAAAATCACAAATGCATGAATTCCTAATTTTTCAATTTAATAAAATTCTAGACTCATTCATGAGTCAGGGGAAAAAAACTTGCAATTAATTGAGTTAATATTCTATTTTTTATGAATTATTTACAAAACTATATGAAATGATAAAAATAAAAGAAATGAGAAGAAAATAATAAAAGGTGCGTGCTGAGTAGCAATTCATTGCAGTTCATTTCAGGAATTGGGACAATTCGGGGGTGTGGATATCACTCAGCTAACTAAGCCCAAACCATTCCGATTAATGAAACGGTGTGTTTCATTCAGAAGTCTCTCTTCAGAGTTTGAGAGCCAATCGTGGCCATTCATCCATTGCCTGAGTCAATTGTCAAACCTTCATCTGATGGCCCATGTTCATCGTCCCCAATTCAAACTGAGATGGAGGGAGTTCTCAGACGGTGGCCTGAGCTGCAGCGCCACCATCTTCTCCGGTGAGGTGCTCTTCTCAGGTCATCAAAAATGACAAAACAATTCACCATCTTGCTCAATTTTCCATCCTGATCACAAATCCATCATCTAAATTTCCTAATTCTTTCTCTATCTCCAAACACGATAGCAATTTCAGAAATCCACCAAATCTTGATCATCATGATTCTTAAAATTAATGACACTAATGTAATCCTCACTCTTCACTGATCAGTTTCCACTATCCAATCATGAATAACACTTCAAGAATCATGAGAAATCCATCTCAAAAGAAGTTGCACAACACCTAGCATTGTCTCTAAAGTTGAAATTGATCATCCAAAATCCATCTATATCAATAGGGGAACCTAACCACATGCTTCTAGTTCACTGAAAACACATAATTAGAGAGAAATTTCAAGAAGTTAAAACCTGTATTTGAGCTTGTACCAGATGCACTTCTTGCTCGATTCAACCTTCAAGATGATGCAGATTCACTCTAAATCACCTTCCAAAGCTAATGCAATCCTCAATTTCCCTTGGATTGGCCTTGAACTCAGAATGCGATTTCAACTTGCAGCTGTGAAACTTCAACCTCACTCTCTGCTTCAGGGATCAATCTTCACCAAAAAGATGGTTGAACACACTCTAATGCTTATATAGAACTCAATGGAAATGTCTAGAAAGTTCTGTAACCTTCCATAGGAGATTTTGCAATTTCAATTTCTGCTTCAAAGTCTCATGTGCACAGTCACGGTTCTGGCTCTCTTTGGGCATGAAAATGCTTGCAATCATCATCTCATGAGATATTGAACTAGTTGGTCATGTTAATTTCCTTGTTTGCAAGCCAATGGTTCATGTTTGATGTGTTGTTTCATCATGAAGAAACAACATGAAATGGTATGAAAATGGACTCAAACAAAAATTCCAACATTGCCAAAGTTTCTAAAATGACTTTTCCATTCAAAATGACCTATTATTTTGCCTTGTTTGGACACAAAATGAATTATTTCAATTTTTGGTCATTAAATGCCTTTAATTCTTCTATTTTCAAAATTTTCTCAAACCACATCCTTCCTTGAGCCATTTCAATGTCTCCTTGATACATGGTAAAGGTTAAAACCCCATTTTGAGCAACTTTCAAGTTGAACAAAATTTCATTTGAAGTGTCTAAGTTGGTGAAAATGACCTATAATCATAAATGACCCATAATCACAACTTCCCAAAATACCCTTGACTTGTCAAAGCCATAACTTGAGTTCTACAAATCCTATCAAGGACTTATAGTACTCTATGGAAAGCTAAGAGGATAAGGAACAACATTCATGTTGACCAAAAGTTCATAGGAATCATCCTTCTTGGGCAAACGTTCCATGCAAGTTGGGTAACTTTCAAGTCCCAAATTCACACACCTCAGATGACTTGTAACTTGTCAAAGCCATAACTTGAGTTCTATAAACCCTATCAAGGACTTCTAGTACTCAAATTAAAGCTAAGACCATGCCCTACAACAATCATGTTGGGGGCAAGATGGGATGACAATCACATCTTGAGCTAAATTGCCTTGAAGATAGGAGTCAAACTAGGGGATTTTACACTGTCAAGCCTTAGAAACCCTAGCTTGAAACTTCTCAAACTCTTCAATCATGATGATTTAACCTTGAAATCATTCTTGGAACATCTCAATGTATCAATCCATGATCACATGGCTCTTGAATTAAGTCTCAACCTTCTTCAAATCATCAATTGACTTAGGGTTGACCCAGTCAAACCCTAGCTGCACCAATCATGGCTGAGGATTCTTATTCTGCACAATGACCTGTCTAGGCCTTAAAGTGATCTTTAAAACTTCTCATGAGCTCTCTCAAGACCTCAAGTCTAACTTCATGACTTCAGAATCATCTGATGACTTTCCACAACTCTCAAGTTAGGAGACACACCCTCTTGGTCTCAACCACTCTCTCTGAGGATCTTTTAACTTCTCTGGCAAGGATATCAACCCTTGAACACCTGAATAACCTTCTTAGCTAGCTTCATAGTCTTGTGTAGCCCTTGATTGGTAATCATACCTCTTGATCTCCTGCACACATGTCAATGAAATGCAAATGATAATGCTAATGTGAATGAAGTGAAACATAAGCTAGGTGAAGAAATGTTGGGAAAATTTTGGGGTGAACCACCCACCCACTCATAGGTATGGACCTATCCACTAACAAGGTTCGGCACCCTATGCGTTCATCAGCATCACAGAATTTCAAGAAATGATGATACGTTCACCATTTCTGGTTTAGCATCATCACCCCTTGAAGAGGCCTCACTTAGCTGAATCCCAAATGATCGGTCCCCAGAGTCGACAACCCTCAAATCCAAATTCCAGTCGGATCCTAAGGATCAGAAAGGAAATCGTCAAAGAGAATCTTTTCTGAATGTGAATTTCATGGGGAATTGTGTCTGCTAAGCAAACAGGTCCACCCACTAGTCTCCACTACTAATACTAGGTTTATACTCAAGCCCAGGTCCGACTTATCACTCAATGGAACTTCCCTCCCCACAGCACAGCAAGTATGATACAATGCGGAAAGTATAATGCGGAAGTAAATAAAGATAAAACACATATATATACACACCCAAAAGAAAACACACAAGTGCTAGGATTGACTCGCATAGGGGATATTCCTGTCCCCAGCTGTCGCTACTGCGAAAAAAGAGGCCGACAATGACTAACAGAGTCGTCACCTATCGTTATTTATCCCAAAGAGGGGAAAGGAAACGATCGGAAAAAACCTGACGAAAACGGGGAAAGATGAGGTCATCGCAACCAAGTCCTAGGTTCGGGAGTCGGTTACGCAAGGGGAAGGTATGAGCACCCCTCACGTCCGTCGTACTCGACGGGATCCACGCATGTGTTGTCTATCTAAAACGGTATGTAAACTATCTATTCTAAAGGCTTATGGACAAAAGAGAAAGGAATAGGACTGACTCGGCAGAGCATCGTCGCTCTGTGCCTACGTACTCCCTTGTGCAATGGGAAAGTCAGAGTCAACGTAGTTCGAAAAATTACGGCTAAAGAAGGGGGGAATGTTGCTCGCTAAGACATCACGTCTTATGCCTACGTACTTTCATCTGGTATGAAAGATCAGAGCAAACGTAGTTCGGGCTTAAGAGAACACAGGCTATTCAAGAGTTTTACCCGAGTAGGGTTAACAAACAGTTTTAGCACTTTGGTGTATGCAGCTCGACCATTGGAGACTTAGGCGTTACCGTTTGCGATATAACTAAGAGTTAACAACACTCTTGTTTGTGAAAAAGGTTTTCCTGATTAAGATCCCGAAGGATAAAAAGAGTTTGAGTTGTTTTTGTGTTTTTTAAAGAAGAAGTGTTTTGAATTAGAGTGTTTATAATGTATGCTGTAACAAAGTCTAAAACCTAGGATCGAATGCGTCGCATATCGTCCTAAGGACGTATACTAAACACCCTAGGCAATTGAGAGGTAGCCATTCAATCACCATTTCCCAAGTATAAGGCTCATGGCATAACATTCATTATCTTTATTAAGTGGATTGAAGTTGTTTGAAAATGAGAAGAGAAAGGGACAAACTAAAGGGGGACTAGACCAAACCCTAGAAGTTGTCATGCAAAGTGCACCTAAAGTTGGGATGACAAAAGGGAAACATCTACCTAATGTTATCATGCATGGTTAGAACCCTAATGTCTATCATAACCTCTCTTAAACAAGAGAGATTATAAATCCTAAGGGAAGGAAGACAAAAGAAGAAGAAGAAAGGAAAAAGGAAAACATGCAAATGAGAGAATGCATACATGGAATGCACAAGTAAGAACACATAGAATGAAAGTGGGAGGAAAACATGTGTGGGGTAGTATCCACCACAAGCTTATCTCAACCAAGCATGCATATGAGGATGCAAAGAGAAAAGAGAAAGAGATGCACCAAAAACAAACAAACAAGTGTGACAAAAAGACTAAGAAAAGTCCTCATGGATTCATCACTTTAGGTAAGCTTTAAGTTCCTCCTAAGGAGGGACCAAGCTACCTTAAATGACACTCCAAGGTCATTGGACAGAAGGTAAAGATGAAGAGGAAAGCTCAAAAGGAAAAGCAAATAATCACAAAGAGAAATGCAAGCTAGAACACAAAGAAGTGCAAGCAAACTACACAATGAAACCATACTTGAAAGCTCAAAAGCAAACCAATAAATGAATAAGGAAAAAACAATATCATGACCTAAATTTGAACAAACATCATCCTTAACATGTTAGCAACATGAAACAAAAAGGATTGAAAGCTCAAAGTATCCAAAAATATCATATCCAAATCAAACTAGGTCAAGGTGCATGTATGAACTTCCCTTAGAGGTAACTTGACTTGCAAGTTACCTCAAAATCAGGAAAATAGTTCAAAAATTACCAAATAAAATGCACAGGAAAGCTAAACAAGTTGGCAAACAAAAACCAAAAGGACAAGGCCAATATCCCCTCAAAGCACCATCAAAAGAAAACTGAATTCAAGATGTACCACTTTGAAATGGGAGAATCGAGGGTCAAAAGAAAAGCCACCAAAGTCAACCCTAAAGTCAACCAACCAGGGGCAAAATGGTCCTCAAAAATTGTTCAACTCATTAAGTGTATGAGGATCAACTTTCATTCATTGGACCAAAGGGAAATGGAAGAAACAATTAAAAGATCACACAATGTCAAAATTTAAATCAATTAATACACTTCTAATATTAAAATCCAATTTTAATTGAAAAATAAGTCAAAAAATAAAATAAAAATTTTCTAAAACTAAAAGACATCTCAAAGTGTCTAAAAAGTTTTTTTTTTTATTTTTTTGGATAATTGGAAGTAATTAAAATTGATTTAAATGTGAACAGAAAATAAACAAAAAAATGGAAATAAAAAAAAAACAACGGTGCAATAAGCAAGAAAATCCAGTTGAAAATGTAAACTGGGCTAAAAGGGGGGGGGGGGGGGGGGGGGCGAATAACAGCTGAGGCCCAATTGCCTTTTATATGTTGGGTTCAGATGAGAATGGAGCTTTAATTCATTCCCTAAAGCCCAATTGCCAAATCAAATTTTTCTCATTTTTTCACTTGCCATACTCGTGTTTTCTCCACTGCACCAACCTTAATTCTGTTCCAAATCAATTGCACATGGCTTGAGTTGATCAAAGGGCCAAGAATTGAGCCTTGTTTTGATTCTATGGTGGATTTCCAATTTGCTACTTCATGGTGAAGAAAACATGGAAATGACTAACCAAATGACCTCTAATTGCAAATGTGAAATTGGAATTGTCTTTAGAACATCATTTGCACTCAAAAAATGCATAAATTTGCCTTGAAAAGTTCCAAATCATTAAATTACAATTTCCTCATTTAAAACTTGTTTTATGAAAAATTCAAACACCAAATCTTTAATGCAAGATCCAACCATGACAAGAGATGATTTGGAAATGCAAATGGCCCTATTTGGAGCAAGTTTCATGTTGAAAATATTTTTATTTGAAGTGTGCAAGTTGGTGAAATGGACCTATACTTTTATGACCTATAATCTCACTTTCCCAAAATACCCCTGACTTGTAAACCTCATAACTTGAGTTCTACAAGTCAGATGAAAGACTTCTAGCACTCTTTGGAAAGCTAATACCATACCCTACAACATTCATGTTGGCCAAAAGTTAAGGAGAAACATCCTTCTAAGTCAAAAATGGCTTGGAAGTTGGTTGACTTGTGTTGACTAAAATCACATTCATCTGATGACCAGTAACTTGTTTGCATCATAACTTGAGTTCTATAAATCCAATCAAGGACTTCTAGTACTCAAAAGAAAGCTAAGAACATGCCCTACAAGTTTCATTTTAGCCAAAAGTTTAGATGAGACTTGTATCTTGAGATAGGTAGTCTTGAAGTTAGGCACTAAACAAGGGATTTTACACTGAGAACCCTAATTTAGTAACTTCTCACACTCTTGAGCCTTGATGAATTGATCTTGAAATGATATATTAGACATCTCAACACAACATCCCATGACCATAGAGACTTGGAATTGAGCTGTAACCTCCTTCAATTTCATAGTTAACTGAGGATTTACCAGATGAAATCCTTAGATGCCACATTCTTGCCTGGGGCTTGTTCTACTTCACACAACAACTTGAATTAGCTCCAAATGGCTCTCAAAGCACTCAATGAGCTCTCTCAACACCTTATACCAATAATCATTCATTCACAATCCCCTGATGCTCTTCAATTGGCCTACAAGTTAGGAGCTGACCCACACACATCCATCAATCCTTTCACAAGACTTTGACCACTTCAAGATAACTTGATGACCATTCAAGCTTGAGTAACACCCCTTACTTAAGCTCAACACTTTGAGAAGACTTATTTTTCTATGCATAATCCCTTGATCCCTTGTTCAATGAAACATGCAATGCAATGCAAATGCTAGAACAAAATGAAATGAAACATAAGCCAAGTTAAGAAAAGGTTGAGCAAATTTGTGGGTGCAACAGCGGCCCCGATTTTCGCAGTAGCGACACACCATAGAAGGCTTCTCTTTGACTTGGACAGCTTCAAATGCATGGCATAAGGTCTCGTGAATTTCCCTATCAACTTCAAGATACTTGAATGATGACAACTGGCTGATCATTATGTCTTCTTCACCACAGACAGTGACAATATTACCCCCAACCATGTACTTCAACTTTTGATGTAAGGTCGATGTCACTGCCCCTACAAAATGAATCCAGGGTCGACCTAACAAACAGTTGTATGCAGGCTGAATGTCCATTATATAGAAGACAACATTGAAAATCTCAGGCCCTACTTGAATGAGGAGAGTGACTTCACCAAAAACAAACCTCCACGTTCCATCGAACGCCCTCACAACCAAGTTGCTAGGCGTACATATCACGCCTTGAGTGTCTAGCTTCATTAAAGCCTTCTTGGGTAACACGTTGAGTGAAGACCCAGTATCCACCAGAACATGTGATAAAACAGCTCATTTGCATTCAATAGAGATATGCAAGGTGTGATTGTGATTCCTTCCTTTAGGAGTCAGGTCTAAATCTGTAAACCCTAGTCCATTTCCAACATTCACATGAGCCACAACCCCCTCAAGCTGGTTTAAGGAAATTTCCTGTGGCACATACGCTGTGTTCAGAATCCTTAGAAGGGCATTTCTGTGTGCCTCCGAGCATAATAGCAAAGATAGAATTGAAATTTTTGAAGGAGTCTGCTATAGATGATCAACAACCTTATAATCGCTCTTTAAAAAGAGACGCATGAACTCTTCGACGTCTTTAACCAGAGCATCCTTCTCTCCTTGTTATGAACTTTCTTCTACAACAGCCTTGCCGTTTCCTTTGTCAGGCCTCTCCACGTTGGCTTCGGGCGGTGAAGACACTCTACCGCTTCTTGTCATTCCACTAGTTCCAATCAAATTATCCACCAATGGACCATCAGACGATGTTCCCCTTAATTCTTGTTTCTGGCCATTACAAAAGACCTCTGCCCCATAATTCCATGGGATTGCTTTAGTACTTTCATGCGGCACTGGTCCTGCCTTGGTGATTATAACAGTTTCTAGCCTCGGAGGCGAAGATATGTTAATCGTTTTGAAGGAGATACAGATCATAGCAATCTCATCATGTCCCTGATTAATCACCTTCACGTCTTTCTCTTCAATAATCCTGTCAAATTGTAACACGCCTTCATCCATTAAACACTTAACATGATTCCTCAAACTTTCACAACCTCCGAGATGTGCTGCGCACCCTTCACAATCTTCTCCACAGCCTGGAAAAACTCCACCTTTTAACATCCTACTCTTGACAAAACTCAAAGGAGTTCTTAACTCTGTAACATCCATTACCAAATTCAAATTCTCTTCTTCGACAATAGCATTGACACCAGCAACTCCATGGTTGGGCATCAGGTTTTGAACAACATTAGGCGCGTCATTTGTAAAGTTGATGGCCTTGCTATCAATAAGGTCTTGCACCTTATGCTTTAAAGTCTTACAGTTGTCTATATGATGACCAGGGGTGCCTGAATGGAAGTCACATCTGGCGTTTGCATCATACCCCGGAGGTGGCGCGCCAGTCAGAGGTGCCAATGTCCTCTTCTGAACCAACTGAAGTTGCAAACAAATATTGTAAAAGTTATGAATACGGCATAGGTGGAGCGTCAAAATGCATATTCATTGTTCTTCTACGGTCCTAAAACTGCCATGGTGCATAGTTTTGTTGTTGTGGTGGTGGTTGTTGTTGAGGTGCTGCCAGAATAGTGACGCTTGCAACCTGTGGTTGTCGCTGATATTGTTGTTGGCGTGGAGCCCTATTCTTGTTCTTATTTCTGTACCCTGACACTGCATTCGTTTCAGCTTCCCTCTTCTTACCGAAAGTCTTTCTTCCTCCACCAGATGTGGATCCCTCTCCTGCTTGAATTTTCCCAGTTTAATACCATTCTTAACTCGTTCACCAGTAATAATCAGATATGAGAAACTTCCTGACATGTTACCTATCAGCTTTTCATAGTACACCTTGGGCAACGTAGCCACAAACATATCAATGAGTTCTCTTTCTACCATTGGTGGCTGAACTCTCGCAGCCAGATCACGCCACCTCTGTGCGTATTCTTTTAACTCCTCATTACTGCGTTGAGACAAATTCTGTAGTTGAACCCTATTTGGCGCCAAATCACTATTGTATTGATAGTGACGAACAAAGGCTTCCCCAAGGTCTCTCCAACTTCTGATATTGGTCCCCTCAAGGCCCATGTACCATTCTAAAGACGGTCCAGACGAACTGTCTTAGAAGAAGTGCATTAACAGCTTTTCATCATCAGAATACGTAGACATCTTCCTGTAGTAAGATCGAAGGTGTACTTTAGGACAGGTCGTCCCTTTGTACTTATCAAAGTCAGGTACCTTGAACTTTGGTAGAATCTTCAGACCTGGGATCAGTCCCAAGTTAGACATATCGAGACCAAGAGAATTTTGGTTCTCCAAATTCCTCATTTTCTCCTTTATCATTTTTAACCTATTGTCTACGTCAGACTGCAAACCCGCGTCTAAATCGATCATCGAGAAAATATCATCATATTCGTCCTCCTCCCACTGAGGACCGACATTTCCATGTACAGCGCCCGCGGCGCTTGGAATATGAACTCATGGTGGATTACCTCCGCCTGGATGAATAACAACTATTGGGATAGCATTGGCATGAGGAGTGCCATTGTCAGCTGGAAGAGGAACAACAACGATCCCACCATGCAAAACTCCACTTCCATCAACCCTAGCAATCAAAGGTTGAACAAGTGTTCTCAACTGCTCATGACCGTTAGCGACCCCCTGCATAAGGTCCATGAACTGCACCATGCAGTCTCGGAACTCTTGTAACTCAAGTTGAGTCTGATCCATTGCCTTTTGTTGATTTCCCCTAGTTGAATAACGGTGAATTGTCCGGTCTGCAATCCTGAAACAATGCTGAGAGAACCACAGAGAGAGTAAGCTTAACGTGACCAGAACACCTTCAATGCAATATGACAAATGATGCAAAATGCAAGCATGTTAATATGTTTCAAGGAAATTTTCCCATTGATTCTAGTTCCACAGAAACAATAGCAGAATGAAGATCCAACAGATGAAGCTATAAAATGCCTCTCATAAATAAAATGAGAATCAGAGTTAACGCGTACAACACAACGCCCAGAAAATACAACAAAGCTAACAAAAAGACCTCACCCAACAAGCCTGGTGATGGTCCGAATACAAGATAAATATAGAGGAATAAAGGAAATAGCTCCAAGTAACCCTCTCCTTAGCCACGACAGTGAGCCTGGAACTCCTCTAGCAACATCTTTGTATCCGGATGCTTGGGTCGTACCACCAACGCCTGAATGAGCTTCTCTCTCTTGCTGATGACATTCTTCAGACCTTGAGTGTAATCTTCCCAAGCGCCTTCCCCAAAAGCATCCTCAAGTCTGGGCTTCTTCAACCCTGTTCTTAGCTTGTATTCCTCCAACGTTGCAAGAGCTTCTCGTAGCTTACGGTCACTTTCGTATCATCGAGAGGATTCACCTGGATCTTTTTCATCTCTGATTCGAAGCTGGATCTTTAACCTGTCAACCTGTTGATGGAGCTCACCTTCTCTTTCCTTGTTATTGGTCAAGATGGCATTCCATTGAGCATTGAACTTTGATATTTCCAAGTGTGTTTTCTCTAACTCTTTATTCTTCTCTTTGAGGGCATTACCCAAGCTTCTCATGTCTTGACCAAGACGCTCCCTGACGCTCCCAAGACCCTCCCTATTTTGTTCAGAGTATCTGTCTGCTTCTTGGATATGTGAGTGGCTTGATTCTTCTCGCTTCTAAGCTGAATGATCTCCTTCTCCAAATCTTCGTTCACTCTACGTAGTTCTTCCTTTTTAGACCATAATTGATTGTACTTCTGGATGTCAACTGTCATTGGTTCTTCAACTACCAGAGGATACAAAGGCTCCCTAACTGGAAATGGTAGCAACAACCTCTCAACCCTTTCTTGGATCCATTCAACATACGGTCCATAAGCTCTGCAATCACTTTTGCCCAAAGAAGATTTTCCTTTGCGATGAATGTTTCCCCAAGCTTTTTCAAATCTGGTTAAGGTTTCACCATTAACTAAACCGGTGAAATACAGAGATTCCTGTATTTCTTCCTCCCTTGGAGGTTCTTTCCAAGCATAGTCAAATTGTCTAATGGCAAGAGCTGGGTTATAATTAATGCCACCTTTTCTTCCAATTAAAGGAACATTGGGGAAATCCCCACAGCTGTGAACAATCTCCATACCCAAAAGGTCTCTGTTAAACCATATAATCTCCAGCATTAAACCCATAAGTCTTTTTGACCAGTCAACAGTGTCTGCAGTGTCAACAAAAGGTCCAGACTTAGGCAGATGTGAAATAAACCATTTGTATAGCAGTGGAGCACAACAAAAGATGTTCTTTCCTCGTCTGTTCTCATTCTTGTGGGGGATTGAATGATAAACATCATCTAAAAGAGTTGGTACATGATTCTTAGAAGCAAAGATATACAAAGCATCCAAGTCAACAAAGTCAGGTAGGTTGGGAAACAGGACTATCCCATAGCACAAAATCAGGATAGCGTTGAAAACTAACCAACATCCCTCCTTAACAAAGTGTTGAGCTTGATAGGATTAAATTACACTGTTTATTTGACTCGATTTCGCGCATGTTATTTAGTATTTTATTTCTGTTTTCTTGTATTTTACCTTTGTTTTGTTTCTTTTTCAGGTTTTTGTATTTTCAAAGCTACTCGAGAAGAAATGAAGAAAAACGAGCTAAAAACCCTACTTTCTAAGGAAATGTACAAATGGCTTCCACCATGGCGGGCGCCATAGGGGATGCCACACATTGGATACAAGCCAACTGCTGACAACTTCCACGCTCCCACTCCTTTCCACCCTAGTTCATGTGGCGGCGCCACAAGGGGGTGGCAGGCGCCACCTTCACACGACCATTTCCCTCCCAAAAGGAGTTGGGGGGCATTCTTGTCTTTACCTATACTTTCCTACCTCTATAAATAGAAGAGTTTTGATTCATTTCAAATCATCCAAGCTTAGAGAACATAACTCAAGCCATAAGTTTCACCTATTGTAAAGTGATAAACTTCTCACATCGAGGGGTTATCACACCGTGTAATCGAGTTTGGAGCACTTGGGTAGAAGTTAAACATGCCGCCATTTTAATTCAGTCTTTTTACTTCCAGTTGTTCAAGATTTTAAAGCCTCTCTATTGCGGTGAAAATTGGATATCAAGCTATTAATTAACTTGAATCTTATTTCTTTTTACAACCGGACTTTATTTTATCCAAAGGATAAGTCTAAAGAGAGAAAAACCTTTTCCGCGATGTAACGACAATGCTTAAGAGATTCGGGGATCGGGGGTTGGTTATACCTAGGGAAGGTGTTAGCACCCTAAATATCTGTAGTACTCTACAGGAACCTTTTGTTTGATTACTTGCTAAGTGTGAAATATGTACTGTGGATTGGGAAAAGATATGAGTTGAAACCTAAAGTTATATACACTAAGTTTGCTCTCAAAGACGTCGCATCTTCTACCTACGTATCCTAACTAGGATAGAATTAGAGCAATCGTAGTTCACCTCACAAGGGATAAAGAACACTTGATTATGATCAAGGTTCAAGGGGAACAAACATGACAATGTTTGTATGGAGTTTGACAAAACTCCCTATTCTAAGTTGTAATATTCAAAAGGGGAAGTCAGAAATCATGACGATGATCCTTACACAGAGTTGACGAACTCTTTCCTAGGGTTCTAGTTGAAGAACACTCCTAGTACAGGTGGGTCTCTTAGACTCAAAGAAAAGTCTAATGGTTTCTAAGCTAAGGTTAAAATGACTTAACAAAGTCAAGGGAAGGTGAATGAATTATTCTTGACATGAGGGTCAAGTGGGCAGACCTTCCTTTGGAGGGAGACTGGGGAGGCAACTGGATGAAAGATAACAAGCTTCGTCACTTGGGGAAAAATAAAAGGGAAAGGTAACAACATAATGAAATAATTTTCATGGTAACAAATATATGAGATGATAAGGATGAAAGTACATTGATAAACACAACTGAAAATACGAGAACTGTAACGACATATCGCATTCAAATACAGTCAACAGACGAGGTGAGATAAACATAGTTACAACTCAAAGTAAAAATCCTAGCATGTTAACTAACATATATGGACATGAATACAAACAATTTTGACAAACAAATCCAAGTGGAACCACATAAAAATTCATCTGCAAACGCGTAAATGGACGCGAAACGTACTTAACTTGCACCCAGTCAAAAGAGGTGAAAAATTTGTCAAACATGAAAATAAAAAATATGATATGAAATTACACATTAAGAGGAACACAATGAAAAAAGAACGGGTGAAAAACGATTAAAAATGAGAGAGATACGATTTTTTGAAGTTTGAGTGAAAAATGACAAAAAATGCCAAAAGAGTTGCCCTCCTCAGGGGTCGAACTCAGGACAAGGGGGTGAAAGGCGCGTTTTGGCATATGGTCTTACCACTGGGGTGACTATACGTCCATTGATTGATGCCACCCCTTTAATTAATAAGGGTTCCTTCTTTCTATGGCTGGGCAAACACAACACAATCCATGAATTTACGTTTTGTATCGTAACTCTCTCGTTTCTTATCCAAATGTGACAAACTTTATATGTAACTGGACTAGAAAAACATGAGGAGCATGATGGTGGTGTTGGATTTTCAAAATTCTTCTTCTTTTAAAAAACTCGAAGACAGCTGCACTTTGATGCTATGAGATGCATTTTGAAACATATGACTCAATTCAATCAGTTTCAAACCAAAACAAGTGTACACACATGATACAAACATGCTATGGAGTGTGTATGAGCACATGAGAGGGTTAGAAACAGGCTGTAATAAAATATGCTATGTGAGTTGCAAAATTTAACATGAGTGATGTGCATGAACATGTGTAGCTTTAGTTCCAAAACAGTTTCAAGTTCTTCCAGCCATACATACACAATACCTATATGATACAAGATAAGATTGGCCACCAATGATTGATTAAAACTTGTTGTTGTGCAAAGTGATGCTTCATGTGTAGTTGTGTATGTGAAAGTGTATGATAATGACCAGTTCTTGTCCAAAGCATTTGTTGATCAACACCAAACATACACACACCATATAAATGATGCTGAATGAGTATGATCAGATTTTCGAGTGGAACAGAGGTCTGTTAAGAAAATGACATTTGGAAGTGCACTTGTTTTGAACATTATGCATGATGAGGTGAGTTTTCAGTTCCAAAACTTTTATGACCAAACCAATCATATAAATAGCACACATACATGAAATTGAGCGATTCTATCATCTCAAATATGTTTGATCCCAACAGAAATGAAAAGTGGTATGATAAGTGCTAATTTTGTGGAAAATGTGCATTTTGAGTGTGCAGCTGTTTCAAGTCAGTTTCAAACCAAACCAAATATGCAAGCATAATACAATGATGATATGGAGAGAGTTCATGCAGTGAGTGGGGCTCAGATCATGCTGTGGTGAGATATGGCATATGAGTTGCAAGTTTGCATAAGTGGTGAGCATGTATTGTGACAGTTCAGTTTTTAGACACAAGGAAATCAAAGTGAGCATTCATACATGTCAAATATATGCTACTGAATGAAGTTATGCACATAAGGAAGTTTAAATTCATCTGTCATAAAAAATGGTACTCTAACTGCATTTTGGCCCAAAGTAAAGAAGCATGAGAGATGCAATTCTTATTTCTATGCATGTTCTGGCTAAATTATCCATATATACAGTATATACACAAGACCTTGAGTGAGTTTGATGCTTAACATAGGCTTAATGCACACAGGTTCTGAAAATGGTATGTTAAGTGCAAAATTTGGCAAAAATGCATTTTAAGGTGTACATCTCATGACAGTTTGTTTTGGTTCAAAGAAAGTATGCAAACACCTTCCAAATGACTAATATGAGATGCTCAAAAGATGATTTTAATGGAAAAACAAGCTTAATGCAAAATGACCTATGAGTTGCTTTGGTTGATTTTCAAGTGTACATGCCAAGTATGAAAATGAACTTTATGCACAAATTGGGCAAAGTAAGTATACACACAACTTTTAAATGCACATTCAAACATGCTCAAAGGATGAAAAGTTGGTTTTCAATGTTTATGCACAAAGTGGTATTCCTACTCTTTTTGAAGTTTCTTGACAGTACAATAAACCAAACAAATAACTTCCATTCTGTTCATAGCATGATGATGATGTTCAACCTTTCAAATGATCAAACACAAAAAAGCAAATGAGGCCTAGGCTGCTAGCAACATGCTCTTGACAGAAACTGATCAGTTTCCATGCACACAATCAAGAATCAACACACATGAGTAACATACCAATGTTCATCAAAAGTGGGAAACATATATATGCATATGGATGAGTGTGTCTTAAACCACCACAAAAAAATCAAAGTGACACTTTCTAGCTTGCTGCAAAAACAGTTTTGATTCCTTATGCAACAAGACATTTTCAGGGGAGATAAAATAAGCAATGCATAGGCTTCTCACACCAGCCACATATACACACAATAAGATAATACTTAGACTGCAACAAGTAAATCTCAATTTCCATGGTTTGACATTATGGTATGCATATGCAACAATAAGTGACAATAAGCTTCTAGGAAAAACAAACCAAAATGATTTTCATGACATGGTAATGAATGGAGAGGGGCTAGATACTACATACCTGTTGTAGTCAAACTTGGGCAATCAAAATACTCCTAGAAAACCAGAGATTTCCTTGATTCTCCTTGCCTTGAATTTTCACCTTTGAGCAAAATGCAACTATGATGCTAGTGGAAGAAATTTGAGCTACCAGTGATTCCTAGAAATTTGGACAGTTGAGGAACATCATTTGCAAAGTGTTATAATGATTGGAATGCTATGAAAGTATGTGGAACAAGTTATGGCAAGTTTTGTAGCTTTTGGTCAAAGTAGTGTGGTGTGAGAGTTGACTTTTTGATTTATGAATTTTTGGGTGGTTCAAAGGTATAGACACCTTCTATATGATATTTAGAGAGTGTATGGGTGGTTGTTGAGGTATTTGAGTGCAGAGAAATAGATTGTGCAGCTTCTATGTCAAGACAGATTTTTGAAGTTTTTGAGAAATTTGTGATTTTGAGATTTGGAGTAAAGCATGGAAGTAGCAATGACAAATATTTTCTTCTGGTTTTAGAAGGTGTTGTTGATGATTGAAATGAAGTGAGGAAGGCCTCCTTTTATAGGAAAGTGAGATTGAGGGGCTGTTTTGAAGATTTCTTGATCATGAAGAAAGGTTGAGATATTTTGGGAAAACCTCCCTTGGAGGGTTTTCTCTTGGTTCTGATCCAAGGCCTCAATTGTCAAGCTTTCTACTGATTTTCTGAAGTTAATTGCAGGCTAGGAGCAATAGGGGTGTGGCTGGTGCAGCTTACTTTCCACCTCATGCTTTTGCTTTTCAACTTGGAATGTAACTTGCCCACTTGCAAGGCAATGAGTTCTAAACTTGTTCTTTTGGTATTTTCTGCATAGCTTATGCTCTCTCATGCCACACACCTCTCATATATCAAATACAACACATTGGATCAACAAAAATTGGCAGAATTGATGAAGGAGGTCATTTTGAAAAAAATGGACAATGTGGGACTAAAGTGTGAAACCCCCAACTTTGCACATATGTAACTTTCTGCTCATAACTCCTCTTGAGATGTGCTAGTACTTTTTAGAAAGCCCTCACATATCCCTAAAACATTCATGTTTTCTAGGAAGTCAAAATCCAATTGTAACTAGGTGAAAAATCCCCCCAAAGTTGGCTGCTCATAAGCTTTTAAGGTGAAAATAACTTAGAAATTTCCTAAGTTATTTTCCCTTCTTGGAATGTTTTTGCTTCTAAGTTAAAAAGGATGCATTTTCTGGTTGTGGACTAGTATGGGACTTTTGTAGGACTTGTCAATAGCTTCCAAATGAGCTTTGAACCAACTCAATTGGATGTGTGGTTAAGGAGTTATGGTTTAGCCCTTTTCAAAACCCTAATTTCCCGATTTTTCGATTACTCCTTCATCCTTGATCCAATGGTCATGAAAATTGATATGCAAGTCCAATATGACATAAGGAACAACTTTGTTTCACAACTAGAAATCCAATTCATAA
The DNA here is from genome assembly GCA_963859935.3 of Lathyrus sativus. Classification (NCBI taxonomy): domain Eukaryota; kingdom Viridiplantae; phylum Streptophyta; class Magnoliopsida; order Fabales; family Fabaceae; genus Lathyrus; species Lathyrus sativus. The sequence continues at coordinate 216,879,081 of OZ012741.1, forward strand.
AATTTGGAGATTTGACTTTTCGGTCAACCGTACGACCGATCGGTGATTACCGAGTCGCCTGTTGACATTCTGGACCTCCTGAGACTTTGAAACTTCTTGGATGAACTTTATTAGACTATATGAACTTCATGAATCACAATACCACCATTTAAACACCTTCCAACATCAAAGTCAAACTACGGTTGACTTTTACTGGTCCAAAACCCTAATCGGGTGCTCTGAAATGTACTGCTCTAAATTCTAGGGCAACAACCTCACATTGGCTTCTCAAATGACATTATGTAATTCTATTGACCTTGTTTCCTATTTGAATGAGCCTAAAACATTGACTAATCAAAAACCCTAAAGTTTTGATTTTGACTACACGAAACCCTGATTCATCTGCAATTTGACAAAGACAGACTTGCACTGGATTAAGGTTAGAAAGTTCATGAGTATGCTCCTAAAATGATAATGAGAATCTAAGGGGTCAAAATTTGGGGTGCAACAGTTGCCCCTATTTAAATATCTTCACTAGATGGCACTGAGAGATGACAATCCTCGTAGAATCGCAGTGAAAGGTATTTAAATATAGATAATCGAAAATTTTGTCCCTTAGATCCGGTGATATGCAAAAGGAAAGGTGATGATATGTCATGAATTCTAAATGATGCTTTTATGATGCTTGGATGCAAGACATATACAGGAGACAGAAAAACAAAACAATGAGTAACTACTCGCGGGGACCTGACGTTGTGGATCCGACACTGGGGAATATCGAGGTATAACAATCAATAGTTCAAACATGACTAGTGACAACGGAGAGAAAAAAAATGAGGGTGCGCAAAGTCTAATGAAAATGACAATCTTACTGGGAAAAGCAAACACTTCACCGGGGAACAAGGTAGATTTCTACCAGGGACATGAGCGACTTTTTACTGGGGAATTTACAACACGAACCTCACTGTGGATGATCAGATGAGGAACTTCCTATAGTGAAGAGTTCAAACGGGATCTTCAGGAATGGACAAGAAACAAAGACAAAACATGATGGGAAATACTAGTGACAACTAGATCTCCGAGACTTGTATGGGGGAAAGGTTTCACTGGGGATAATGATGTCACCCAGTTTTAAACAGATGGCTTAGGCAGTGCTAGTAACCACTAGACTTCCTGGAGGTAATGGTAACGACCAACCTGAGATAACAACAAATTAAATTTTAAATCCAATTGGTAATGCAGGACTTCGACTGGGGAAATTGGTGACGACCAAATTTCAAGTAATGCCAGTAACTACCGGACTTAAAGGAGATTGGTAACGACCAAGTCAGGGTACCAATGACGATTGGATTTCAAGCAATGCCAGTTACGACTGGTCTTTGAAGGTTGGTAACGACCAAGTCAGGGTACCAACGCATGTGGTTATGAGAATGTCCTCCAGCTGCTAGGTTTTAGCTAGGGAGATTGGTAACAACCAAACCAAAAAGATACCAATAACGATTAAATTTCAAATGACGCCAGTTACGACTGGACTTCCATGGGGAAGGTTGGTAACAACCAATGAGACATCAATGACAATTGGGTTTCGAACATCTTCCAGTTACGACTGGGGAATTTGACAGAAATCAATTAGTAACGACTAGATTTCACAGGGGATTAGCTAGTGACGACTAGACTTCAGAGGGAAAGGTTGGTAACAACCGAACCAAAAGGTAATAACAAGTGGGGTTAAGATAACGCCAGTTACAAATGGTTCAAAGAAAAATAGGGTAACGACCCAAAAGAATACCAATGACGATTGGATTTCGAACACAACCAGTTACGACTGGGGAATTTAAAGGAAAAAAGGTGGTGACGACCGAAACAAGGATACCGACGAGTGGAATTTAAGACAATGCCAGTTACGACTGGTTCAAAGAAAAATAGGGTAACGACCCAAAAGAATACCAATGAGGATTGGCTCTTAAAACAATGCCCGTTACAACAGGGCTTTAAACAAAATTTCACTAGCAGTGATTAGACATTCACGGGGAATCAGAAGATGGCACTCTGAACTCGAGAGACCGAATGAATCACACTGAACCCTGGCTGAAAAGGTGTATGCAGTCTTTGATAACTAAATCCACTCTCAATAGGGGAACAAAACTTTAATCAAGTTATTCAGAGATGACAAAGTAAATTCAAAACACAATGCTCAAAAATCTTCTACTGGGGACCAGTCCTTATATCATCATAAGAGGTTCCTTAAGAAAACAGTCTTCCAGGTTTGACACCTACACATGACCAAAGGAGAATCGGTAGTTCGACCTGTTTACATTTCAATGGGGAATGTAATCGAATTGCATATCAAAGCCTTCGCTACACTGAGGTTTCGGGGTCCTTGACTTTCCATGAGCTGGAGTTTTTACGTTTGTCAATTTTTCAAATTTTATTCAAATAATTTGACCCTAATGCTTTCAAAAACTATCGTTTGATCAACGAACAATATTTCGCATAACAAGAAAGTAAAGGAAATGATAATTTTGCAAAGGAAGGAATGGCTCAACACTGATTTTATTCAAGAATGAAATCTTGCAAATGACAAAATTCCATAGAAATGTTTACAAATGAAAAATGGCAACGTGGATAAGGTTACATTGAATCCCATGACCATCCATTCCTAAAGACTAAAATCCCCCAAATCCTTGCTTCTGATGAGAGCAGTTGGAAGTGGATCTCCTGTTCAATCTTCTGCAATGGTGACAACCTTTTTGAAGTGGTGACAACTCTTTTGATGCAGTGAAACGCCTTTGTCCCTAACTTTTGCCTGGATTGCCCTTTCGGGTTTTCAATCCATCGGGACGCTCATTTTTGCCTAAGCCGCCCTTTCGGGTTTTCAACATAGCGAGCTTTTATTTTTCTCCTTTTTCCTTTTTCTTCTTTTTTCTTTAACCCTAACTTTTGCATAAGTCGTTCTTTTGAGTTTTCAGCTTATCGGGTTCTTCTTTTTTTAGGCGTAATATTTTCGGACTGCATAAGAATTTACTAGGTGAGTAAGCTGCTCCCCGTCCATAGTTGTGAGAATTAGCGAGCCTCCTGAGAATACTGTCTTTACAACAAACAGGCCATCATAATTAGGCATCCACTTCCCTCGGGCGTCCTTATGAACTGGTAAGATTTTCTTTAGTACAAGTTCCCCTTCGCGGAATTCTCGGACACGACTTTCTTGTCAAAAGCTCTCTTAATCTTTTTCTGATACAATTGACCATGACAAATTGCAGACATGCGCTTTTCGTCGATAAGATCCAGCTGGTCAAACCTTTCTCTTACCCATTCTGCTTCTTCAAGCTTAGTTTCCATTATGACTCTCAAAGATGGTATCTCAACCTTAATAGGAAGTACCACATCCATTCCATATACCAAAGAAAAAGGGGTTGCCCCTGTTGAAGTGCGGACGAACGTTCTGTATTCATGCAAGGCGAATGGCAGCATCTCATGCCAATCTTTGTAAGTTTTCACCATCTTTTGCAGAATCTTTTTGATGTTCTTATTTGCAGCTTCTACAGCTCCATTCATTTTGGGACGATAGGGAGAAGAATTGTGATGTTCAATCTTGAAGCCATCGCACAACTCTTTCATGACTTTGTTGTTCAAATTGGTACCATTGTCCGTTATGATTCGGCTTGGGATTCTGTAACGACAGATAATTTCCTTTTTTATGAAACGGGCCACCACTTGCCGAGTAACATTAGTGTAAGATGCAGCTTCAACCCACTTCGTGAAATAGTCAATAGCAACCAGATTAAATCGGTGTCCATTAGAAGCTTTTGGTTCAATTTCCCCGATCATATCAATGCCCCACATAGAAAAAGGCCATGGTGATGACAACACATTTAGCAACGTTGGAGGTACATGCATCTTGTCTGCATAAATCTAACATTTGTGACACTTTCTGGCATATTGAATATAGTCAGTTTCCAAGGTCAACCAGTAGTAACCAGCCCTCAAAATCTTTTTAGACATAGCATATCCATTTGCATGAGTACCGAACATTCCTTCGTGAACATCTTGCATTAACAACTCTGATTCTCTTCGGTCAACACATCTAAGCAGGGCCATATCATGATTTCTTTTGTAAAGTACATCATTGCTGAGAAAGAACTTGGATGCTAATCGTCTCAGAGTTTTCTTGTCGAGTGACGTAGCATCTGCTGGGTACTCTTGTTTCAACAGGTATTTCTTTATGTCATAGAACCATGGTTTATCATCAGTCTCTTCTTCAATCATTTGACAGTAGGCGGGCTCAGTCTTTTGTTCAATTCTGATGAGAGTGGCATCATTGACATCCCTGACTTTCCACATCGAGGCCAGCATGGCTAGGGCATCGGCAATGTGATTTTCAGATCTCGGAACATGCTTGAAAGTGATTTCATCAAAATATTCCATCATTTTGACAATATAGGTTCTATAAGGAATCAAGTTTTCATGTCTAGTTTCCCATTCTCCAGTAACCTGATAAATGACCAAAGCTGAATCCCCACTGACTTCAAGAAGTTTGATTTTGAGGTCAATAGCTGCCTCGAGGCCGAGAATGCAAGCTTCATATTCAACGATATTGTTTGTACAGTCAAAATCCAATCTGGCTATGAATGGAGTGTAACCACCTTCCGGATTCATTAAAACGGCGCCTACACCATGCCCACTGTAGTTGGAGGAACCATCGAACATCATTTTCCACCACAGACCTTCCTGTAGACCTTCATCAAGACTTGGTTCTTCATAATCTTTTACTAACATAATGTCCTCATCTGGGAAATCAAATTTGAGATACTCATAATCTTCCACTGGTTGATCTGCAAGATATTCTGACAAAACACTACCCTTGATAGACTTCTGAGCTACGCACTGGATGTCATATTCGGATAACAACATGTGCCAGCGGGCGAGCCTTCCAGTCTGAGCAGGCTTCTCAAAAATATACTTTATTGGATCCATTTTTGAAATCAACAAAGTGGTATGACAAATCATGTACTGCCTCAAACGTTTAGCAGCCCATGCCAAAGCACAACAAGTTTTCTCCAGAAGTGAATATCTGCTTTCACAATCAGTAAACTTCTTACTCAAATAATAGATAGCATGTTCTTTTCATCCAGATTCGTCCTGCTGGCCTAACACACAACCCATTGAATTCTCAAGCACTGTTAAATACATGAAGAGAGGTCTTCCTGGAACGGGAGGTATTAAGATCGGAGGCTCTTGTAAGTAACCCTTGATCTTATCAAATGCTTGCTGACAATCTGAATTCCAAACAACCGTCTGGTCCTTGCGTAATAATTTGAAGATGGGTTCGCAAGTAGGAGTCATATTGGAAATAAATCTGGATATGTAGTTCAATCTTCCAAGAAAACGTCTGACTTGCTTTTCTGTTTGTGGAGCTGGCATGTCTTGAATGGCTCGGACTTTGTCTGGATCTACTTCAATCCCTCGATGGCCGACAATGAAAACGAGTAATTTCCCAGATCTTACCCCAAAGGTACACTTGGCTGGATTCACTCTCAACTGATACTTTCTGAGTCTCTTAAACAATTTCAAAAGATGTTCCAAATGATCCTCCTCGCTTTGAGATTTGGCTATCATATCATTAACATATAGTTCTATCTCCTTGTGCATCATATCATGAAATAAAGTTACCATGGCCCTTTGATACGTAGCACCTGCGTTTTTCAACCCAAACGGCATAACTTTGTAACAATAGGTTCCCCAAGGAGTGATGAATGTAGTCTTCTCCATATCATCTGGGTCCATTTTGATTTGATTGTACCCGGAGAAACCATCCATATAAGAGAATACTTCAAAACGGGTTGTGTTGTCTACCAAGGTGTCAATATGTGGCAGTGGAAAGTCATCCTTTGGACTGGCTTTATTTAGATCTCGATAATCCACGCACATCCTAACTTTCCCATCTTTCTTCGGCACAGGAACAATGTTGGCTACCCACTCAGGGTATTTGGAGACTGCTAAGAAACCTGCGTCTATCTGCTTTTTCACCTCGTCCCGAATTTTAAGAGCCATGTCGGGTCTGGTTCTTCGAAGCTTTTGCCTAACTGGTGGACATTCGGGCCGGAGTGGTAACTTGTGGACCACTATATCAGTGTCTAAACCTGGCATATCTTGATATGATCAAGCAAACACATCAACATATTCTTTCAAGAGCTCTTCTAACTGCTGCTTGATCTCTGCCCCCAGACTTGCCCCAATTTTGACCTCTTTCCTATCTTCTTTGGTGCCAAGGTTGATAACTTCTACCTGTTCCTTATAGGGTTGAAGCTCTGCATCCTCTTTTTAGGCCAATCTTACCAGTTCATCAGGAATTTCACAGTCTTCGTCCTCGTCTTCAGCTTGGTAAATTGGTGAATCAAGGTCAGGAGGAAATGCATGGTCACATGATTCAATGGGGTTTTGAACATTGCTGCAGGTGGGGATGGCTTAATTTTATTAAAACACACAAAGATAAATGTAACATACACAGAAGGAGAAAATTTACTTTGGTTTTATAAAATTGCCATTTTCTTTTAAAGTGAAAGCGAAAAGAACAGTAAAGGAAATGAAGAGTTTAACAAAATAGTTCATTTTCTCATTGATATCTTTGAAAGCATGGGGCCCTTACAAAACATTCCTATAGCCTCGGGCATGGCTATGGAGATTTAAAACAAAACAAGAAAGGAAAGACAAACAAATTACTTTGATTCAGGAAAAATCAAAGGAATCTCAATTGCTTCCCAGTTGCTCAAGAGAGTCTCGTCCAAGTGTAGTATCGCGTATCAACTACTTCGGAATTACTTCCTTATAGTCATCGCACTGCATCTTAATAAGGCCATAGTGGGGAAAAGGTAATCTAAAGGTCCTCAGTATCACGGGCTCCCATGTAGAAAGTAGCATTGTTTTCACGAATACTCGATCAACAATACTAACTCTCAGAAGGGCCTCTACTGAGTGGTAGTTTTCTCAAGTCAACTTGGTCGGGAATCAACTCCCTATAAGTCTCCTTGAATATACCACCATCCTATCATAAGTATGCTCAAACACGAGTATAGCGTTGTCTCACCATTCAAAATTTCCAAGAACCAACAGAGCACATATGTACATATTTACAAGTATTCACAAATAAGCAAGTATTCAAACAAGATAGGCTAAACCCTCAAAGCAAAAAAGTGTCCCCAGTGAAGTCGCCATTTCTGTTGCGGTGAAAATTGGATATCAAGCTATTAATTAACTTGAATCTTATTTCTTTTTACAACTGGACTTTATTTTATCCAAAGGATAGGTCTAAAGAGAGAAAAACCTTTTTCGCGATGTAACGACAACGCTTAAGAGATTCGGGGATCGGGGGTGGGTTATACCTAGGGAAGGTGTTAGCACCCTAAATATCTGTAGTACTCTACAGGAACCTTTTGTTTGATTGCTTGCTAAGTGTGAAATATGTACTGTGGATTGGGAAAAGATATGAGTTGAAACCTAAAGTTATATACACTAAGTTTGCTCGCAAAGATGTCGCATCTTCTGCCTACGTATCCTAACTAGTATAGAATCAGGGCAATCGTAGTTCACCTCACAAGGGATAAAGAACACTTGATTATGATCAAGGTTCAAGGGGAACAAACATGACAATGTTTGTATGGAGTTTGAAAAAACTCCCTATTCTAAGTTGTAATATTCAAAAGGGGAAGTAAGAAATCATGACAATGATTCTTACATAGAGTTGACGAACTCTTTCCTAGGGTTCTAGTTGAAGAACACTCCTAGTACAGGTGGGTCTCTTAGACTCAAAGAAAAGTCTAATGGTTTCTAAGCTAAGGTTAAAATGACTTAACAAAGTCAAGGGAGGGTGAATGAATTATTCTTGACATGAGGGTCAAGTGGGCAGACCTTCCTTTAGAGGGAGACTGGGGAGGCAACTGGATGAAAGCTAACAAGCTTCATCACTTGGGGAAAAATAAAAGGAAAAGGTAACAACATAACAAAAAAATTTTCATGGTAACAAATATATGAGATGATAAGGATGAAAGTACATTGATAAACACAGCTGAAAATACGAGAACTGTAACGACAGATCGCATTCAAATACAGTCAACAGACGGGGTGAGATAAACATAGTTACAACTCAAAGTAAAAATCATAGCATGTTAACTAACATATATGGACATGAATACAAACAATTTTCACAAACAAATCCAAGTGGAACCACATAAAAATTCATCTGCAAACGCGTAAATGGACACGAAACGTACTTAACTTGCACCCAGTCAAAAGAGGTGAAAAATTTGTCAAACATGAAAATAAAAAATATGATATGAAAGTACACATTAAGAGGAACACAATGAAAAAAGAACAGGTGACAAACGATTAAAAATGAGAGAGATACGATTTTTTGAAGTTTGAGTGAAAAATGACAAAAAATGCCAAAAGAGTTGCCCTCCTCAGGGGTCGAACTCAGGACAAGGGGGTGAAAGGCGCGTTTTGGAATATGGTCTTACCACTAGGGTGGCTATACATCCATTGATTGATGCCACCCCTTTAATTAATAAGGGTTCCTTCTTTCTATGGCTGGGCAAACACAACACAATCCATGAATTTACGTTTTGTATCGTAACTCTCTCGTTTCTTATCCAAATCTGACAAACTTTATATGTAACTGGACTAGAAAAACATGAGGAGCATGATGGTGGTGTTGGATTTTCAAAATTCTTCTTCTTTTAAAAAACTCTAAGACAACTGCACTTTGATGCTATGAGATGCATTTTGAAACATATGACTCAATTCAATCAGTTTCAAACCAAAACAAGTGAACACACATGATACAAACATGTTATGGAGTGTGTATGAGCACGTGAGAGGGTTAGAAACAGGCTGTAATAAAAGATGCTATGTGAGTTGCAAAATTTAACATGAGTGATGTGCATGAACATGTGTAGCTTTAGTTCCAAAACAGTTTCAAGTTCTTCCAGCCATACATACACAATACCTATATGATACAAGATAAGATTGGCCACCAATGATTGATTAAAACTTGTTGTTGTGCAAAGTGATGCTTCATGTGTAGTTGTGTATGTGAAAGTGTATGATAATGACTAGTTCTTGTCCAAAGCATTTGTTGATCAACACCAAACATACACACACCATATAAATGATGCTGAATGAGTATGATCAGATTTTCGAGTGGAACAGAGGTCTGTTAAGAAAATGACATTTGGAAGTGCACTTGTTTTGAACATTATGCATGATGAGGTGAGTTTTCAATTCCAAAACTTTTATGACCAAACCAATCATATAAATAGCACACATACATGAAATTGAGCGATTCTATCATCTCAAATATGTTTGATCCCAACAGAAATGAAAAGTGGTATGATAAGTGCTAATTTTGTGGAAAACGTGCATTTTGAGTGTGTAGTTGTTTCAAGTCAGTTTCAAACCAAACCAAATATGCAAGCATAATACAATGATGATATGGAGAGAGCTCATGCAGTGAGTGGGGCTCAGATCATGCTGTTGTGAGATATGGCATATGAGTTGCAAGTTTGCATAAGTGGTGAGCATGTATTGTGACAGTTCAGTTTTTAGACACAAGGAAATCAAAGTGAGCATTCATACATGTCAAATATATACTACTGAATGAAGTTGTGCACATAAGGAAGTTTAAATTCATCTGTCATAAAAAATGGTACTCTAACTGCATTTTGGCCCAAAGTAATGAAGCATGAGAGATGCAATTCTTATTTCTATGCATGTTCTAGCTAAATTATCCATATACACAGTATATACACAAGACTATGAGTGAGTTTGATGCTTAACATAGGCTTAATGCACACAGGTTCTGAGAATGGTATGTTAAGTGCAAAATTTGGCAAAAATGCATTTTAAGGTGTACATCTCATGACAGTTTGTTTTGGTTCAAAGAAAGTATGCAAACACCTTCCAAATGACTAATATGAGATGCTCAAAAGATGATTTTAATGGAAAAACAAGCTTAATGCAAAATGACCTATGAGTTGCTTTGGTTGATTTTCAAGTGTACATGCCAAGTATGAAAATGAACTTTATGCACAAATTGGGCAAAGTAAGTATACACACAACTTTTAAATGCACATTCAAACATGCTCAAAGGATGAAAAGTTGGTTTTCAATGTTTATGCACAAAGTGGTATTTCTACTGTTTTTGAAGTTTCTTGATAGTACAATAAACCAAACAAATAACTTCCATTATGTTCATAGCATGATGATGATGTTCAACCTTTCAAATGATCAAACACAAAAAAGCAAATGAGGCCTAGGCTGCTAGCAACATGCTCTTGACATTAACTGATCAGTTTCCATGCACACAATCAAGAATCAACACACATGAGTAACATACCAATGTTCAGCAAAAGTGGGAAACATATATATGCATATGGATGAGTGTGTCTTAAACCACCACAAAAAAATCAAAGTGACACTTTCTAGCTTGCTGCAAAAACAATTTTGATTCCTTATGCAACATGACATTTTCAGGGGAGATAAAATAAGCAATGCATAGGCTTCTCACACCAGCCACATATACACACAATAAGATAATACTTAGACTGCAACAAGTAAATCTCAATTTCCATGGTTTGACATTATGATATGCATATGCAACAATAAGTGACAATAAGCTTCTAGGCAAAACAAACCAAAATGATTTTCATGACATGGTAATGAATGGAGAGGGGCTAGATACTACATACCTGTTGTAGTCAAACTTGGGCAATCAAAATACTCCTAGAAAACCAGAGATTTCCTTGATTCTCCTTGCCTTGAATTTTCACCTTTGAGCAAAATGCAACTATGATGCTAGTGGAAGAAATATGAGCTACCAGTGATTCCTAGCAATTTGGACAGTTGGGGAACATCATTTTCAAAGTGTTAGAATGATTGGAATGCTATGAAAGTATGTGAAACAAGTTATGGCAAGTTTTGTAGCTTTTGGTCAAAGTAGTGTGGTGTGAGAGTTGACTTTTTGATTTATGAAGTTTTTGGGTGGTTCAAAGGTCTAGACACCTTCTATATGATATTTAGAGAGTGTATGGGTGGTTGTTGGGGTATTTGAGTGCAGAGAAATAGATTGGGCAACTTCTATGTCAAGACAGATTTTTGGAGTTTTTGAGAAATTTGTGATTTTGAGATTTGGAGTAAAGCATGGAAGTAGCAATGACAGAGATTTTATTATGGTTTTAGAAGGTGTTGTTGATGATTGAAATGAAGTGAGGAAGGCTTCCTTTTATAGGCAAGTGAGATTGAGGGGTTGTTTTGAAGATTTCTTCATCATGAAGAAAGGTTGAAATATTTTGGGAAAACCTCCCTTGGAGGGTTTTCTCTTGGTTCTGATCCAAGGCCTCAATTGTCAAGCTTTCTACTGATTTTATGAAGTTAATTGCAGGCTAGGAGCAATAGGGGTGTAGCTGGTGCAGCTTACTTTCCACCTCATGCTTTTGATTTTCAACTTGGAATGCAACTTGCCCACTTGCAAGGCAATGAGTTCTAAACTTGTTCTTTTGGTATTTTCTGCATAGTGTCGCTTCCGCGAAAATAAGGTGCCGGCAAAACAGAAGAGTCGCCACCTTTCGTTATTTATCCCTCAGAACGGGAAAGGAAACGATCGGAAAAACCTGACGAAAAGGGTAAGACAAGGTCGTCGCAACCGTTGTCTGGGTTCGGGAGTCGGTTACGCAAGGGGAAGGTATTAGCACCCCTCACGTCCGTCGTACTCGACGGGATCCACGCTTGTTGTGTTTACTGGACGAGTTGGTTTATCTATCTACCTATCAAGGCTGGCTTAAAAGGGAAAAGAAAATGACTCGGCAAAGCGTCGCGCTTTATGCCTACGTATTCTCATCAGAGAATGAGAAATCAGAGTCAACGTAGTTTGACTAATTACGGGGTACGGGGAAGGTGGCTCGCCAATACGTTAGTATTGTGCCTACGTACTCTCAACAGGTATGAGAGATCAGAGCTTACGTAGTCCGGGATATTACGGATTACGGGGGTTCAGATTCATCTGTTTTATCGAGTAGGGTTAAACAGCAGTTCCAGCAGTGAGGGACAAGGCCTGTTTGCGTTGGCGCTGAAGTTTAACGACACTCTTTTCTTCAGAAAAGCTTTCCTTTGAATTACGGGCCCACGGGGTAAAAAGGTTTGAAGTTTGTTTTCTGTCTTTTACAGAAGAAGTGTTTTTTATTGTGTTTGCAATTTCAATCGCACCAAAGACTATGACCTGAGAGTGAATGTGTCGCATGTCACCCAAAGGGTGCCATACTAAACATCCAGACTGTTGAAAAGAAACTCTCCAACAATCCTTTCTCAGATAGCTTAAGGCTCGTAACGTACGAAAGAAATCATTCATGATTACTGCATCTTAAGCTGTTTGAGATGAGAAGAGAACAGGCTCAACTAAAAGGAGACTATCAAGTCCTACTGTTGTCATGCCAAGGATTCATCCTATAGTTGAAGTTTGAAACAGGGAACTCCTAGAAGTTGTCATGCATAGGTTTCAACCTAAAGTTCTATCATCACTTCCTTATCAAAGGAAATGAGAGTCCTAAGGGATCATATCAATGATAAATAGAAATAGATAAAGCATCGGCTTAAACAGTAAACAGTAAACGACTGTAAAATGCATGCAATGCAAGTGAGGGAGAAAATGTGTGTAGGGCATCAGCCTCCACAAGCTCATCTCAACCTCAAGCCAGATATGAATAAACTGCAATCATACAGGAAGAGAAAACGCCATCAAGCAACATATAAGTGACTGCAATCATACAGGAAAATAATCATGCTATCAAGCAAGATAAGTAACTTTAATCATACAGAAAGAATGAAATAAAATGCTATCAAGCAAAACAAACCACAGGGGCAAGGGAGCAGTGCTCCACCGAATACCCGCAAGCAAAGCCAAACAATAAAAATACAAGCAGAGGGAGCAACTTAACCTCTAGTGCAATCATGCTCCTAGATTAAAGTCAGTCTAATCATGGACTTATTCTAATGCATCAAGAAATTCAAACAAGGCATATCAATACAACAAAGAAAACAGACAGGAAAGAAACAGATCAACAGCTCTTCCTGCTTTCAACTCAAGCTTCAGCTCTTCTGACAGCAATCCAGTCTTCAGACTTTAATCACCCTTCAAGGCTATCATATTTCATGACAAATGTCAATTTGCTTCTCCAGGTTTCAACCCTTCAACATAAGTTTCAACTTAATCTTCTTCTTCAAGCTTCAGCTCTCCAGTCAATTCTACCTTCAGGCTTCACTCTTAACCACAAATGTCAACTTGATTCCTTCAGGCTCTCCAAGCTTCAATGTAAGTATCAACTCATCCTTTATTCCTCAAGCCTCAGCTCTACACTCAATCTCAATTGAGTCCTCTGCTTAAGTACCAACTTAGTCTTCAAGCCTCAACTCTCTTTGCTTTACCAGTATCAACTTGGTCTTCTCCTTTTACAAGCTTCAGCTTCTCAGAGTAGTCTTCAATCACATAGAAGTGTCAACTTCATCCTTCAATTCTTTAAGCCTCAGCTCTTCACTCAATCTCCATTGGATCTTCTTCATAAGTATCAACTTGTTCTTCTTGCTCTTCAAGCTTCAGCTGCAATGGCAATTCTCAAGGAATCATCCTCTTCCACACTCTTCAGTGAAGTCCTCATCTTCAAACTCAAGTCTGACATCTCTCAAGATACTCCAATCAGAAGACAATTGATTTAACAGGATGAGGGGAAATGATGAACAACTTATTGACAACCAAAGGAAGCCTGTAAGGGTTCATCATTATGAGAGACTGGTTCCCTCAGAGTTCTACTTCCCAGATAAAGCCACTCATCCCCCCAAAGGAGAGATGTGATTATCTGAGAAGGACTTTTAGTCATTGGGAGGGATGGAAGCACAAGATGCTTTCCATGTTTGTGAAAGAAATCATTCTAACTATATGGCTCTCCCTATGTCCTATCTCCTAATCTTCATCAGACACCTTCAGGCACAGACAAATCCAAAGCTCCAAGCAAATCCAAGCAACTCCAAACATCCTCTTCTTGTCTTCAACTTGTCTTCAATCTCAACCAAAGGCAAACCAAGAACAAACCCTAATCTAAGGGACTAAGGAAGTTAAACTAATTGAATTAGTAAATTAGGATCACCTAAAACCTAGTACTAAAGTTAGTCCTAACTAAAATACTAAAATCAATTGTAAAATCCTACAAAAATTACTATGGGAACCTAGGTCAATCATGACTCTACCACATTAGTTTCAAAGATCAAACCATCAAATTAGACCTAGAACTAAATTCTACATCCTAAGGTATCAAACCAAAACCCTAAAAGGAAGCATCTAAAAATCAATCTGAAAGCACACCTATTTTCATCACAAAAATGTGAGAAAAATTCTATGGGATCATACATGTCTAACCTAATCACACACAAAAAATTAGGCGAAGAATCATCACCATGAGATCACACAAAATTCTACAAAAATATGCATTAAACATAATCATTTTAATATCAATTAAAATGCAAAATTCCAATTAAATCAGAAATTACATAAAATGAAAATATTTTTTCTCTAAAAAATAATAGACTCAATCATGAGTATTATGCAAAAAGAATGGGTTGAATTGGATTAATTTTCTATTAATTATGATTTTTACAAGAACCATAAACAAAATGAAGAAAATGAAGAAAATCCAATTAAATTAACAAGCGCGCGGTGCAATTAGCAATCAGATTCAGTTAAAAGTTTGGGTTGGGCCATCAGGGGGTGCGAATAACACTCAGATCACTAAGCCCAAAACAACAAATAAATGAAACGCAGCGTTTCCTTCATCAGAATCCTTCACAAACCAACTTTAAAACGTGGCCCTTGGATCAGCTCCCAGTCAAAGGTCAAACCCTCATCCAATGGTCCTGAGATTGTCTTCAACCTTTCAAACCTCTAAGCTTCGCGCCCAGCTCCGGCCACCACCGATGGAGCTCAGGTCATCCCCTTCAACCCTAGTTCTGCCTAGAGGCCTCCAATCCAAGAGGTCAAAACATGAATCTTATTCCAAATCTTGCCACGAGTTCAACCATACCATTAACTTCCTCTGAAACCTCAAGATTCATCATCTCCCAATCTTAACCGAAAATGGCAATTCTCTTAATTTGTCTCTAATTCATCAATTAATTATCTGGAATCCATCCTATACCATTCTACAATCAATCTAACCCCTTAATTCAACCTAATTCTACCTAAATCATGCTATAGGAAGAAAGGTACCAACCTGAAAACCTTGGTTGAACAGATGCACGAAACCACCACTTCAAGCTCTACAATCTTGCAGACACCTTCAATGAACCTCCTCCTTGCTTCTGTATGCGAAAGAACCAATGGAAAGTGCTTCAATCTTGAAACCCGATGGTGAGTTGCAGGTGCTGAAAATCACTTGCTCATACACGATCTAGCCACCAAATCTTCTTGAAAATGATCTGGAATCACTCCTTGACATTCATGGAAGAAGTATCAATCAAGAAAATGGAAGGAAATTGAGGAATTTGGTGAAACCAATTGCACTTGCAAGCTATGAAAATTCAATCTCAAACTTAGCTCAATCCTTCAATGATCACCAACCCCTTCAATGGATCCACTCTACTCCTTATATAGATGAAGTTTGGATGATCTAGAATACTCTAGACCCTTCCAATGAAATTTTCCACTTCTCATGTCATGAGATTTCCAATCATGTATCATGCCATGCTCAATTCTGTTTCCCTTGGTACAACCACTTGTTCTCATCCCAAAATCTCCCCAAGTGAGATATTAGAGGTGTTTAGCTTGCAAAAAGCCTTGCTCATGCCTTGATTTTGAGTTTTGCAAGTGTTGCTTAATATGCAAGTCATTAGTTTTCAAAGCAAGTCCATAAATTGAATCTCAACTCAAAAATGTGGCTAAACCATTGTTTTTAAAATGTTTTCTAGAGTCAAAATGATATATTACATGCCATGGTTTGGATGTGTAGGTTGAAAATATCAATTTCCAACTTTGGTTTATTTAACTTATGCCTTTATTTTAGGTCATTTTTGCAACTTTGAGCTAAAAGCCTTTCCATCATCTCATGACCTCCTTACTAGCCTTAAAACATCATTTTGAACAAGTTTGATGTTGAATATTTTTCCATTTGAAGCTTGGAAATAGGAGTTATGGCCTTATGGTTGAAATGACTTGTAATCTCCAAATGACCAAAATGCCCTTGACTTGTCAAAGCCATAACTTGAGTTCTACAAATCCTATCAAGGACTTCTAGTACTCTCTAGAAAGCTAAGAAGATAAGGAACAACATTCATGTTTACCAAAAGTTCATAGGAATCATCCTTCTTGGGCAAACGTTTGATCCAAGTTGGGTGACTTTCGAGGCCCCAGATTCACATACCTCAGATGACCTGTAACTTGTCAAAGTCATAACTTGAGTTATATAAATCCTATCAAGGACTTCTAGTACTCAAATTAAATCTAAGAACAAGCTATACAACATTCATATTGGGGGTAAGATGAGATGACAATCACATCTTGAGCTAAACTGCCTTGAAGATAGGGGTTAAACTAGGGGATTTTACACTATCAAGCCTTAGAAACCCTAGCTTGAAACTTCTCAAACTCTTCAATCATGATGAGTTGACCTTGGGATCATCCTTATGGCATCTCAATGCATCAATACATGATCACATGGCCCTTGAATTAGGTCTCAAACTTCCTCAAATCATCAGTTGACCTAGGGTTGACCCAGTCAAACCCTAATTGCACCACTTATGGCTGAGTCTTCTTAATCTTGCACAATGACCTATCTAGGCTCCATGATGGCTTTCAAGAAATATCATAAGCTCTCTCAAGGCTTCAATTCCACATTCTTGGTTTCATAATCATCTGATGAGCTTCCCCCAACTCTCAAGTTAGGAGGCACACAACCTTGGTTTCAACCATCCTCTCTAGGGGTCTTTTAACTTCTCTGACAAGGATATCAACCCTTGAACACTTGAATAAGCTTCTTATCTAGCCTCAAAGTCTTGCATATCCCTTGATTGTTACTCATACCTCTTGATCTCCTGCACACATGTCAATGAAATGCAAATGATAATGCTAATGTGGATGAAATGCAACATAAGCTAGGTAAAGAAATGTTGGTCAAATTTTGGGGTGCAACAGCTGCCCCTATTCAAACGGCTTGAACCTGACTGGGTGTGAAGCGAACGGCTCTCAACCAATCAAGGTGCGAGACGGTTGAATACCGACAAACCCGGAAATTTGCCAACTGTACAAGTACACGGTACTCTGATGGGGACAAATCTTCGGAAACTGAGATGATAGCTGCACGACAACTAGCTGGGGAATTGGTCACATGGTAACCGGTAATACATGGTCGATCATGCCGTCAGGCATCAAGACTCCTCGGGACTCATCAGGTTAACAATCAATTTAATCATGCCATCGGGCATTCAAAGAAAACTTTCGAGCATCAGCCGGACTTCATCAGTAAGTCGGGAATAGAATTCTCAGTCAATCATGAACCAATTGGGGATATCGAAACTTCTGCCATCAGGCACTCCACATCAGCTGAGGGAATTGCTTCATCAATACGGTTGGACTTCAATCATCAAGTCTTCAAGGGAAGTTTCAACTTCGCTGTTCAGAAACCTGCTAGGGATGGCGCATCTCCGCTGGGAACTCTGGAGAACTATCAAGTAACTCTGCTTCGGGGATCCAGAAATCATTCTGGGTGAATCATCTCGGCTGAGGACATCAAGAATCATCTTGGACAAATAACTCCGCGGGGACTTCAAGAATCATCCTGGACTAATAACTCTGCTGGAGATTTCGGGAATCATCCTGAGCAAACACTCTGTCGGGGACTCTAAGCGTCAACTTGAGCAACCAACTTTGGCGACTGCACTGGGGATTTCAAGAATCATCTTGAGCAACGACTTTGCTGGGGGATTCAAGAATCATCTTGAGCAAGCGACTTTGCGGAGGAACATCTGCAAAACAAGAACGGTGACGACCTAACTCATGTTTAGTATGCATATGCCGCAATGCTCCACACGGTGGAAATGTTACGTATTTATGATAAATGTTGTGACCCCGTCAGAAAAATAAATGCTGAAGGGAGAATCCTCCTGTCAAAAAGAACCACTCTGGTGGAAGGAATCATCCTGCCACGGAGAAAAGGTCACGCCAATCTCAATTGGACTCCGCCTGGGGAAACGAACTTCAGTTAACTGCTGCAGGGGGACAAAGCTCTACGAGAACCTAAACTTGCTGAGGAAAGCGATATCAATCGCGGAAATAAACTGCACGGCCTTCGCGGCTAAACCTTCCTGGAGATAACGACTCCGGCGGGGAGATACGGCATCAACTATTCAGCACTCTACTGGGGAAAAACCAATCATGGTCTGAACGGGTTCCAAGGACTCGGCTCTCTTGGGGATCTGCAAACTCGGCAGGGGAAGGAGGAATCATCCGGCTTCGGGGGAGAGTACGACTCTGTGGGGAATTTCAATTCTCCTGGGGACTTCAGTCTAGAACTATCAATTGCTGCACACTTCAGTATAACTCAGCTGGGGAGACGACATTCCTTCAGGGTGTATCTGATTGGGGAGAGAATCTTCTCTGCCTGGGGGGACATATCAATGCTTTACGATCTCACGTTCATAATCTGCGGGGCGAGGCTGCTGAGCTTTGCTGGAGAAGAAGGAATCATCCTGCTTGGGGATGCATACAGCGTACTGCCTGGAACATGTTGCCCCTGCAACAACACAAACAAACAGACAAGATACCTTTCTCAAAAGGGACCTATCAAGGTTATCATCTTGCGACAATGTTCAAGTAATTCATTGTTTCAACAATTAGTGGCCTAGTCCAGTAAGTTTATGTATGCGCATTTTGTCAAAAACATCGGCGTTCTTTTTCGCAAACAAAACAGATAAATGCTAAACAAACAAACAAAATTGCTGAATAGTATACATTTTATTGATAACGAACCCCTGAATGGGTAAAAATGTTTTACAACAGATGCAAGCTCCTGGAATGAGGAAGCCGCGCAAAAAAGTAAAAACATAAATATACATCAGTATATACAAATGTCGGCACCGAGGCGTAGACGAACACCATGAGTTGATCCCTCTAGGGCCCACTCGACTTCGATACTTCTCCGACGCTTCAGCTTCAGAAGAGATTGATTCAGATAAATGGCCCTCAGGTCTTCCAAACCACTAAACAAATACAGTCCACACGCGGAACGCAGTCATTTGCTTTTTTAAATCCCTAACTTTTGCCTGAATCGCCCTTTCGGGTTTTCGATTCACCGGGATACCCTTTTTTGCCAAAGTCGCCCTTCCGGGTTTTCGACCTTGCGGGTGTACATTTTTTTAATTTATATCCCTAATTTTTGCCAGAACCTTTTTTTTTATGGTTCGCCGGGATGCCCCATTTTTGCATGGACTCTCTTTTTACTGTCCAGCGGGTCGCTTTCAAGAAAAGTATTTTTTTACCGCGTCCGCGTTCACCGGGGATGCAAAATCTTCACCATCCATCGTGGCTAACAACAAGGCTCCTCCCGAAAAGGCCTTGCTGACGACGTACAGACCTTCGTAATTGGGAGTCCAGTTGCCCCGGTGATCGGAGTGTGGAGGAAGAATCTTCTTCAGGACGAGATCACCCGTCTGAAAGCTTCTAGGACGCACCTTCTTATCATAAGCTTTCTTCATTCGGCTTTGGTACAGACGACCATGCGCAATCGATGCTAACCTCTTCTCGTCCATCAAGCTAAGTTGGTTTAGTCGATTCTTAATCCATTCTGCCTCGTCGAGTTTCACATCAACCAAAACTCGCAAAGAAGGGATCTCCACTTCTAACGGTAGGACAGCTTCCATACCGTACACTAAGGAGAAAGGAGTTGCCCCGGTTGACGTACGTACCGTCGTACGATAACCGTGCAGTGCAAATGGCAGCATCTCGTGCCAATCTTTGTAGGTCACAACCATCTTCTAAACAATCTTCTTGATGTTCTTATTGGCCGCTTCAACAGCGCCATTCATCTTCGGCTGGTAAGGAGATGAGTTGTGGTGTTCAATCTTGAAACTCTGGCACAACTCCTTCATCATCTTGTTATTCAACATCGAACCATTATCAGTAATGATCCGCTTGGGAATTCCGTAACGACAGATGATGTCCCTCTTTATGAATTTAGCCACCACCTGCTTGGTCACATTAGCATATGAGGCTGCCTCCACCCACTTGGTGAAGTAGTCGATAGCTACTAGAATGAAGCGATGACCGTTAGATGCAGTGGGCTCGATCTTGCCTATCATGTCGATGCCCCACATGGAGAACGGCCACGGGGAGGACATGACATTTAACGGGCACGACGGCACGTGAACTTTATCAGCATAAATCTGGCATTTATGACATCTCTTCGCGAATTTAAAGCAATCTGATTCCATCATCAGCCAGTAGTATCCTGCTCTCAGGATCTTTCTCGTCATAGCATGCTCGCCGGCGTGCGTACCAAATATGCCTTCATGGACTTCTTCCCTGAGCATACTCGCTTCTTTCTCATCTACACATCTGAGTAGCCGAGATCGTGGTTTCTTTTATACAAAACTCCATCAGGATTGAGATAAAAATTTCCAGACAGCCTCCTCAGAGTCTTCTTATCCTGGGTTGACGCACCCGCAGGATACTCCTTAGTCATAAGGAAAGTCTGGATGTCATGGAACCATGGCTTGCCGTCGGCGGCTTCCTCGATCGCAAAGACGAATGCAGGTCTATCAAGGCGGGAAAGGACAATCCTTGGAGCCTCATTCCAAAAATTGACTTTATACATCGAAGCCAACGTGGCTAAGGCATCAGCCATCTGATTTTCAGCCCTGGGTACATGATGGAGTTCCACTCGATCAAAGAACGGAAGCAGCATTCTGACATAATTCATGTACGGCACCAAATTCGATTGACGAGTCTCCCACTCCCCTTTAATCTGGTTGATTACAAGCGCCGAGTCACCATATACGTCTAGGTTATTGATTCTCAAATCAATTGCTTCTTCTAGACCCATGATGCATGCTTCGTACTCCGCTTCATTATTGGTGACCGGAAACGTCAGTCTCGCAGTAAACGGGATGTGGGATCCGTGGGGAGTCGTGATGATCGCCCCAATGCCACTTCCATAAGAATTAACTGCCCCGTCGAATATCAATTTCCACTGGGATTTCCTATCTGGCCCCTCGTCGGGCAACGGTTCGTCGCAATCCTTCGCTTTGAGAAACATGATATCCTCATCAGGGAATTCAAATTTCATTGGCTAGTAATCTTCGATCGGCTGTTCGGCAAGGTAATCAGACAATACGCTTCCCTTGATGGCCTTCTGGGAAACGTACTGAATATCATATTCCGTCAACACCATTTGCCTTCTGGCAATCCTGCCCGAAAGCGCTTGCTTCTCGAAGACGTACTTGATCGGATCCATCTTCGGAATTAGCATGGTGGTGTGATTGAGCATGTACTGTCGTAAACGTTTGGCAGCCCAGGCTAGTGCACAACACGTCTTCTCCAGCATCGAGTAACGAGATTCACAGTCAGTGAACTTTTTACTCAAGTAGTAAATGGCATGCTCCTTTCTGCCCGTCTCGTCGTGCTGACCGAGAACACACCCCATACTATTCTCAAGAACTGTCAAGTACATGATTAATGGTCGTCCGGCCACTGGGGGTATCAAGATCGGAGTTCCTGCAGATACTGTTTTATCTTATCAAATGCCTTCTGGCAATCCTCGTTCCAGATAATCACCTGATCTTTCTTTAAAAGCTTGAACATCGGTTCACACGTGGCCGTGAGCTGAGAGATAAACCTTGCAATGTAGTTTATTCTGCCCAATAAACCACGAACTTCTTTTTCTGTTTTTGGCACTGGCATTTCTTGTATCGCTTTAATCTTCGCAGGATCAACCGCGATGCCTCTTTCACTCACGATAAACCCCAGTAATTTTCTGGACCGTACTCCGAAAGTACACTTGTTAGGATTCAACCTCAACCTGAACTTCCTAAGCCTCTCAAAAAGCTTCAGCAAATTGACCAGATGTCCCTCCTCCGTTTGGGACTTCGCAATCATGTCATCAACATAGACTTCAATCTCACGATGAATCATGTTATGAAACAAAGTTACCATTGCTCGTTGGTAAGTGGCCCCTGCGTTCTTCAGACCGAAAGGCATTACCTTATAGCAAAATGTTCCCCAAGGAGTGATAAACGTAGTTTTCTCCATGTCCTCCGGCGCCATCTTGATCTGATTGTAACCGGAGAAGCCATCCATGAACGAAAACATGGAGAACTGAGCTGTATTGTCGACCAACACATCAATATGAGGCAGCAGGAAATCATCTTTAGGGCTCGCCCTATTCAAGTCCCGATAATTAACGCACATTCGTACCTTACCGTCCTTCTTCGGTACAGGCACTATGTTGGCGACCCACGGAGGGTAAGTAGTGACCGCTAAGAAACCAGCATCAAGCTGTTTCTGCACTTCTTCTTTGATCTTAACGGCCATATCTGGTCTTGTCCTCCTAAGCTTCTGCCTAACGGGAGGACAATCTTCTCGCAGCGGCAAGTGGTGGACCACGATGTCAGTGTCAAGTCCGGGAATATCTTCGTATGACCAAGCGAAGACGTCACTATACTCTCTTAGCATCTCGACCAATCTTCACTTGACATCACTCTTCAATGCAGCCCCTATCCTGACGTTCCTGACGAGTTCTTCAGAACCCAGATTCACAATCTCGATCTCCTCTTCATGAGGCAGAATAACCTTCTCTTCTTGTTTCAACAAGCGGGCCAACTCTTCAGGAAGGTCTTCATCTTCATCAATCTCTTCTTTGGCTTGATAGATCGGGCAATTGAAGTCGAAGTGAGTCGTAGAAGGTCCAGAGTCGATGTCATATGTTATGTGGATCCTGCAATAACAAGGGTTAAGCTTAAAACAAGGATATGCAGGTTAGCACAAACCTCATTGCCATTTTATTTTTTTTCAAAACGAATATAAAACAGGAATAACAGAGATCACAATATTTGAATACGAAGGAAAACGCCTTTTGATTTATTGATAAAATGCATGTACATAATCCAACAAGGCCCTGGCAATAAAACCACTATGCCCGGGTAGGACATAGGGTTGTACAATGATTGGAAAAAGTAAATCATTACTCTTCGCTTGTCATCTGGATGATATCCTTGACGGACCAGTTGGTAAGGCCCTCGCCTGGCTTGCTTGGCTGGATCCAAGAGTCGAGGTCACAGTCGCTATCTCCGCTGTCTTCAGACACTGCATTGACGCTTTCAAATATCACCCCGCCACTGGTAAACTGGATCGGCCCTTTACCTCGAGACGCACTGCTAGAAGAGGAAGCTTCAGCTCCAGAAGAATATCCCAACCCAAACTTGTCTTGCTTGTTAGGTATCTCCAAAATTCGCCCCCAGCCTGGGGTAGATCCGGCTTGGACAACGGCCCGAGCTTCCTTGAACGAAGAGAGAGTCATCTCTGGCTTTTCAATGACTACAGGAGGTACGTCCTTCACTGTAACAACTTCGAACGCTTGGCATAGGGTCTCGTGGATTTCCCCATCTATCTCAACATACTTGAAGGACGACAAATGGCTCACCATTATGTCTTCCTCGCCATAAACAGTCACGATGCTACCTCCGACAGCATACTTGAGTTTCTGGTGCAACGTAGAGGTCACGACACCCGCCGAGTGGATCCATGGCCGGCCCAAGAGGCAGTTGTAGGCAGGCATGATGTCCATAATGTAATAGATTGCATCGAACGTTTCCGGCCCGACTTGGATCGGCAGCGTCACCTCCCCGAAAACATGGCGTTTTGGTTCCATCGAACGCTTTCACGACCATATCACTGGGTGTGCAAATCACTCCACGAGTATCCAACTTCATCAATGCCTTCTTCGGAAGAACATTGAGCGACGACCCCGTGTCCACCAACACGTGAGACATAATTGTTCCCCTACACTCTATCGAGATGTGCAGGGCGTTATTATGGTTCCTCCCTTTCGGCGTCAGCTCTAGGTCAGTGAACCCTAAACCATTTCCAGCATTCACGTGGGCTACGACCTCTTCCAGCTAGTTTACCGATATTTCCTGCGGTACATATGCGGCATTCAACACCTTCAGTAGCGCGTTGCGGTGTGCTTTAGAACACAACAACAAGTTCAGGATGGAAATCTTCGAGGGTGTCTGATGGAGATGATCCACAATCTTGCAGTCACTCTTTTTAATCAACCGCATAAACTCCTCGGCGTCTTTAACAAGTAAGTCTTTTACTACCCCACGCGGGATCTCTTCAACGACTTTACTCTTACCTTTATCAGTTGCATCAGCTCTGTCCGCCTTGTCCGCCACGACCTCTGGTGGTGCAAACACTCTCCCGCTGCGAGTAATACCACTAATTCCCGCAAGATTCTCCACAGACGACCCAAACGGTTCTAGCTCCAACCTCTGTCCGTTGCAGTAGACTTCATCCCCATAATGCCATGGGACAACATTAGTGCTTTCGAACGGTATTGGCCCAGCTTTGGTGATGGTAATCGTGGGCGGTCTGGGTGCAGAAATAGTGATCGTCTGGCGAGGGATGGTGATAGTGGCAACCTCATCATCTTGCTTCAGCATTACCTCTCCTGATCCACTTTTGGCCCTCCGGCTAAACTGTAGGATCCCTTTAGTCATCAGACTTTGAATCCCCTCTATCAGCTGTTCACATCCATCAGGACTAGTCGCACAGCCCATACACAGCTCTCCGCAACCTGGGAAGAAACCTCTTTTCATCAACTTAGCTTTAACGAAGCTAAGCGGCGTCTTCAGATCTCTGACATCAGTCAACAAATCCAAACTCTCGTCCTCGATAATGGTGTTTACTCCACCCCCCTATGATTCGGCATAGGGTTTTTCGTGACATTTGGCACATTATCCGAGAAGTTGATGATCTTAGCGTCCACCATGTCCTGCACCTTATGCTTGAAGGCTTTGCAATTCTCTACTGTGTGGCCTGGTGCCCCTGAGTGAAACTCACAAGTTGCATTCGCGTCATAACCTGGCGGAGGTGCCCCTGTCAAGGGAGCCAAGGTTCTCTTTTGGATCAACTGTAGCTGAAGCAAAGTCTGCAATAGTTGCGTGTACGACATGGGCGGTGTCTCGAGGTGACGGCTCGACAGAGGTGCCCTATTCTGATACTTTCTGTACCCTTGTTGATTCGGTTACTGCTGCTGCTGCTGTGGCTGTTGAACTGCCGGGATAGTTATACTGGCCACCTACTGGTGAGGGCCTTTGCCCTTCCTTCGAGCGTTGGTCACAACGCTCGTTTCTCCTTCCTGTCTTTTGCCAGCATAAGGTTTCTTTCCGCCTCCTCCAGCTGAGGATGACTCACCTTGAATTTTCCCGAGTTTGATCCCATTTTCGATGTGCTCACCCGTGATAATGAGGTCTGAGAATGTTCCGGACATACCGCTGACCAATTTCTCATAGTAAACCCCTAGGAGGGTGGCTACGAACATTTGCTCGAGCTCGCGTTCAACCATCGGCGGCTGAACCCTGGCTGCCAACTCACGCCATCGCTGGGCGTATTTCTTGAACCCTTCGTTTTTCCTTTGCGACAGATTCTGCAGTTGGACTCGGTTCGGGGCCAAGTCACTGTTATATTGGTAGTGGTGCACGAATGCTTCAGCAAGGTCCTTCCACGTGCGCACACTGGTAGGCTCCAGACTCATGTACCATTCGAGGGATGGTCCGGACAGACTGTCTTGAAAGAAGTGCATCAGCAACTTCTCATCCTCAGAATGAGCTGACATTTTCCGGTAGTATGATCTCAAATGGACACGAGGGCAAGTGGTGCCCTTGTACTTTTCAAAGTCAGGTACCTTGAACTTGGGAGGCACCTTGAAATCAGCAATCAGTCCCAACTTGGACATATCAACGCCCAGGGTGTTCTGGTTCTCGATATTTCTCATCTTATCCTCGAGTGCCTTGAACCTAAGTCGTGCTTCAGCAGTCAGCTCCCCTTCAGCACCTCTCTGAGAGAACACATCGTCTTGACGATCTTCTAACCACGGTTGAGGCCCAAACAGATTCCCCACACCTGCCTTGCCGTTGCCCAGCCTGACATTGACATTAGCTTCAAGACTCCCATTACTGACGCCCGTCGTATTGCCATTGAGTCCCATGTTAGCTATCACATTGCCGTTGGCACTGCCATTCCCCCCGGTCACGGGGACGCCATTCTGCGGAGTTTCAACTGGCGGAGGGGTAGGCACAGTCCCACCATGGAGTACGCCATTGCTATCGACCCTTGAAATCAGAGGCTGGACCAAGGTTCTGAGCTGATCCTGGCCATTGGTGACCGCTTGCATAAGCTCCATGAAGCGGTCCATTCTTTCGCGGAGTTCCTGAACATCAGTTTGCACTTGCTCCATGATCCTGGTTTGATTTGCTCTGGTTGGATAGCGGTGAATAGGTCTCTGATCAATCCTGGAACAACCTGAAACAACCTGAAAACACAAAAGGGTTAGGAAAAAACGACAAAGTGCTTGTTATGCGAATGCTTCATGCAATATGCAAACGTGTGTCTGTGCGTTAGGGAGATCTCCCCCGATCCTAGTGCCTGAGTGCCAGTGCTGATAATAAGAAGTCCGAGTCCAGTCATGGAAATAACAATCTCATATATAAAGAAAGCCCATCAAGGCAGTACATGACATCAGTGAGTACAAGCAGAATCAATAGCGTGACCTCAGCCAACAAGCCTGGTGATGGTCAGCATACAACAATGATCAAACAAAAGGAATACAAATAGTCAAGTACGGCCACGAACGCAAAACTCTTCTAACAACCCTTTCGTTTCTGGATGATCAGGACGAGTGAGTAACCCTTCGACGAGTAGCTCCCTCTGCATAATGGTATACTGAAGACCTTCGACCGAATCTTCCCATGCTCCTTCGCCGAAACAATCTTCTAACTTCCGCTTCTTGGCCTCAAACGTCAGTTTCCGCTCCTTCAGGTTAGCAAGAGCCCTGTTGAGCTGGCCTTCAGCGGCATATCTGTGAGCGGTTTCTTCATCAAACCTCTTCTCACTAGCCTTCACCTGGGCTTTTAGCTTGGAGGTCTGTAGCATCAGCTTATCCTCCCGCTCTTTCCTGTTGGCTAAGGAAGCCTTCCAGTGCTGGTTGAACTTGGATATCCTCCGATACGCTTCGTCCAAGTGCTGCTTCTTCGTGACCAGTACATCGTTGACAGCTTTGAAGTCTCGACCCATGCGTTCACGCTCGGCTATCTGCTTAGTCAAATCTGTCCCCAGCTGGTTCACTAGCTCTGTCTGCCTTTTGGAGGAATGAACGGCTTCGTTTCTCTCGCTTCGAAGTTGAGCCAATTCTTTCTCCAGTTCTTCATTTGCCTTTTTCAATTCATCCCTCTCAGCTAACACTTGATTATGTTGCTGAATGGGCACGGTAGTAGGCTCTTCAATCATTGGAGGGCTTTCTGGCTTGGCAGGAAGAAACGACATCCCTATAGCATCTGCTCTGGCTCTGATCCAAGTCATATACGGAGGGTAGGCTTGGTTATTGCTTCTCCCCAGCAATGGTTTTCCCCGCTTACTGATGCCATTCCAGGCGCGCTGAAGCTTAGACAACATATCCCCTTCTAGAAGACCAGTGAGGTACAGAGATTCCTGCACCTCTTCATCCTTCGGCGGAATTCTCAAAGCGTAAGCAAACTGCCGGACCAGCAAAGACGGATTATAGTTTATACAGCCCTTCCTGCCTATCAAAGGCACGTTCGGAAACCCGCTGCAGCTGAAGATAATCTCGGTACCCAACCTATCTCTGTCAAACCAGTCAATATCCTCTACAGATAGACTCATCAAACGCTCGGACCACTCAGCTGTGGCTGCAGACAAAACAAAGGGACCCCTTTTGGGCAAATGACTATCAAGCCATTTATAAAGCAGGGGCACACAGCACGAGACATTCTTGCCCCTTCTGTTCTCGTTTTTGTAGTGGATAGAATGGTAGACATCTCCTATCAAGGTAGGGACTGGATTCCCTGAAGCAAAGATGCGAAAGGCGTCAAAGTCTACAAAGTCAGGCATATTGGGGAACAGAATGATGCCATATATGCACAGAGCAAGAATGGCGTTGAACACGACCCAACATCCGTCTTTGGCGCACTGTTGAGCCTTTCCCACTAAGAACTGCAAGGAGAAACCGGGAACCTTGTTCCAACTAGACAATACCAACTCGGAGGCATCCAAATGAAGTGAAGGAGCTAGACTAGCAAGATCAGGCTCAACATCCATATGAACAAAAGGCATCTGCCTCCTGATCGGCACACCTAACAAATCAACATATTCCTCCAGCGTGGGTGCAAGAACAAAATCCTGGAAAGTAAAGCATCTCAACGGAGGATCGTAGAACTGCAGTAGAGCGTGCAACCCATTCAACTCGAACGCAGAAGGTTTACGAACCAAACTGAGCAATTAGCCGTAAGATCTTCTGAACTCATCTCTCACAGAATCATCTGCTAAAGCAATCAAACCAGTCAGCTGAACCACATCAGGGGCAGGGAACTTGTAAGCCACGGTCTTCCTCAGAGAACCCATAACAATACAATAGGAGGCAAGAAATCCTGGATCGGGGAAAACGGTACCTGCAACACAGACACACGTTAATGAAATGCAAATGAGTATGCAAAGCAATATAAAATGCACTCATGCAGCAGGAGATCAAGGCAACTGTGCTGTGGAGACTCTGCATCAACAAAACCATAATCCGGCTCTATCAAGAACAACCACTTTCTCTGATAAGAAGAAAACCCTGGTATCGGACCACAAATCTGCCCTGTCAAGAACACACACATATAGGACCATAAATCTGCTCTGTCAAGAACAAACGTCTGATAATAAGGACCTCTGATGCAGGACCAAAATTATGCTATGTCAAGAACAACCATCTGATAACCAAAACTCTGCTCTGTCCAGAACAAACATACATCTGCTGATGAGATCCTCAGATCCCAATCAAAACCTTGCTCTGTCAAGAACAAATACTCATCTGAATATAAGGTCCTCTGATACAGGACCAAAGCTCTGCTCTGTCAAGAACAATCATATCTGATGATGAGAACCTCTGGTACCAACAAAACTGATTCACTATCAAGAAAACCAGGTAGTCTGAAGGTCAAAGTTTCCTGCAATAAACCCAACCCTGCTCACAGGTATGGACCTAAACTGACTCAAGTTCGGCATCCTATGCGTTCATCAGCGTCACAGACATTCAAGAGGGGTGATACGATACCCAGAAGGTGTGGCATCACCAGCTTATGAAGCGGCCTCACTCGGCTGAATCACAAATGATCGGTCCCAAGAGTCGACAATCCTCCAAACCAACAACCCCTTCAACCCAAAGGGTTGAAAAAGAAGTCAACCGGGAGAACCTCGTCTGAGCGTGGATTTCATGAGAAACTAGTGCCTGCCAAGCAAGCACGCGCCCACTAATTTCCACAACTAGTGTTATGTTCACTCAAGCCTGGGTCTGGCTTCTCACTCATCAGAATGCCCCTCCCACGACAGCACAGATAATCATATCAGACTGAAAATAAAATGCGGGAAATAAAAATGCGATAAATAAACACAACCCAACAAGTAATCATACAAGCGCTAGGATTGACTCTCGCAGGGGACGTCGGATCCCCAAACTGACTCGCATTCGGGACGTTGGATCCCAAGAAACTATCAAGTCCCCAGCAGAGTCGCCAGCTGTCGCTTCCGCGAAAATAAGGTGCCGGCAAAACAGAAGAGTCGCCACCTTTCGTTATTTATCCCTCAGAATGGGAAAGGAAACGATCGGAAAAACCTGACGAAAAGGGTAAGACAAGGTCGTCGCAACCGTTGTCTGGGTTCGGGAGTCGGTTGCGCAAGGGGAAGGTATTAGCACCCCTCACGTCCGTCGTACTCGACGGGATCCACGCTTGTTGTGTTTACTGGACGAGTTGGTTTATCTATCTACCTATCAAGGCTGGCTTAAAACGGAAAAGAAAATGACTCGTCAAAGCGTCGCGCTTTATGCCTACGTATTCTCATAAGAGAATGAGAAATCAGAGTCAACGTAGTTCGACTAATTACGGGGTACGGGGAAGGTGGCTCGCCAATACGTCAGTATTGTGCCTACGTACTCTCAACAGGTATGAGAGATCAGAGCTTACGTAGTTCGGGATATTACGGATTACGGGGGTTCAAATTCATCTGTTTTATCGAGTAGGGTTAAACAGCAGTTCCAGCAGTGAGGGACAAGGCCTGTTTGCGTTGGCGCTAAAGTTTAATGACACTCTTTTCTTCAGAAAAGCTTTCCTTTGAATTACGGGCCCACGGGGTAAAAAGGTTTGAAGTTTGTTTTCTGTCTTTTACGGAAGAAGTGTTTTTTATTGTGTTTGCAATTTCAATCGCACCAAAGACTATGACCTGAGAGTGAATGCGTCGCATGTCACCCAAAGGGTGCCATACTAAACATCCAGACTGTTGAAAAGAAACATCCAGACTGTTGAAAAGAAACTCTTATCAAAGGAAATGAGAGTCCTTAGGGATCATATCAATGATAAACAGAAACAGATAAAGCATCAGCTTAAACAGTAAACAGTAAACGACTGTAAAATGCATGCAATGCAAGTGAGGGAGGAAATGTGTGTGGGGCATCAGCCTCCACAAGCTCATCTCAACCTCAAGCCAGATATGAATAAACTGCAATCATACAGGAAGAAAAAATGCCATCAAGCAACATATAAGTGACTACAATCATACAGGAAAATAATCATGCTATCAAGCAAGATAAGTAACTGTAATCATACAGAAAGAATGAAATAAAATGCTATCAAGCAAAACAAACCACAGGGGCAAGGGAGCAGGGCTCCACCGAATACCCGCAAGCAAAGCCAAACAGTAAAAATACAAGCAGAGGGAGCAATTCAACCTCCAGTGCAATCATGCTCCTAGATTAAAGTCAGTCTAATCATGGACTTATTCTAATGCATCAAGCAAGTCAAACAAGGCATATCAATACAGCAAAGAAAACAGACAGGAAAGAAACAGATCAACAGCTCTTCCTGCTTTCAACTCAAGCTTCAGCTCTTCTGACAGCAATCCAGTCTTCAGACTTCAATCACCCTTCAAGGCTATCATCTTTCATGACAAATGTCAATTTGCTTCTCCAGGTTTCAACCCTTCAACATAAGTTTCAACTTAATCTTGTTCTTCAAGCTTCAGCTCTCCAGTCAATTCTACCTTCAGGCTTCA
This sequence comes from Lathyrus sativus, assembly GCA_963859935.3. Lineage (NCBI taxonomy): Eukaryota > Viridiplantae > Streptophyta > Magnoliopsida > Fabales > Fabaceae > Lathyrus > Lathyrus sativus. The sequence continues at coordinate 216,910,462 of OZ012741.1, forward strand.
CTCTTAACCACAAATGTCAACTTGATTCCTTCAGGCTCTCCAAGCTTCAATGTAAGTATCAACTCATCCTTTATTCCTCAAGCCTCAGCTCTACACTCAATCTCAATTGAATCCTCTGCATAAGTACCTACTTAGTCTTCAAGCCTTAGCTCTCTTTGCTTTACCAGTATCAACTTGGTCTTCTCCTTTTACAAGCTTCAGCTTCTCAGAGTAGTCTTCAATCACATAGAAGTGTCAACTTCATCCTTCAATTCTTTAAGCCTCAGCTCTTCACTCAATCTCCATTGGATCTTCTTCATAAGTATCAACTTTTTCTTCTTGCTCTTCAAGCTTCAGCTGCAATGGCAATGCTAAAGGAATCATCCTCTTCCACACTCTTCAGTGAATTCCTCATCTTCAAACTCAAGTCTGACATCTCTCAAGATACTCCAATCAAAAGACAATTGATTTAACAGGATGAGGGGAAATGATGAACAGCTTATTGACAACCAAAGGAAGCCTGTAAGGGTTCATCATTATGAGAGACTGGTTCCCTCAGAGTTCTACTTCCCAGATAAAGCCACTCATCCCTCTAAAGGAGAGATGTGATTATCTGAGAAGGAATTTTAGTCATTGGGAGGGATGGAAGCACAAGATGATTTCCATGTTTGTGAAAGAAATCATTCTAACTATAAGGCTCTCCCTATGTCCTATCTCCTAATCTTCATCAGACACCTTCAGGCACAGACAAATCCAAAGCTCCAAGCAACTCCAAGCATCCTCTTCTTGTCTTCAACTTGTCTTAAATCTCAACCAAAGGCAAACCAAGCACAAACCCTAATCTAAGGGAATAAGGAAGTTAAACTAATTGAATTAGTAAATTAGGATCACCTAAAACCTAGTACTAAAGTTAGTCCTAACTAAAATACTAAAATCAATTGTAAAATCCTACAAAAATTACTATGGGAACCTAGGTCAATCATGACTCTACCACATTAGTTTCAAAGATCAAACCATCAAATTAGACCTAGAACTAAATTCTACATCCTAAGGTATCAAACCTAAACCCTAAAAGGAAGCATCTAAAAATCAATCTAGAAAGCACACCTATTTTCATCACAAAAATGTGAGAAAAATTCTATGGGATCATACATGTCTAACCTAATCACACACAAAAAATTAGGCCAAGAATCATCACCATGAGAGCACACAAAATTCTACAAAAATATGCATCAAACATAATCATTTTAATATCAATTAAAATGCAAAATTCCAATTAAATCAGAAATTACATAAAATGAAAATATTTTTTCTCTAAAAAATAATAGACTCAATCATGAGTATTATGCAAAAAGAATGGGTTGAATTGGATTAATTTTCAATTAATTATGATTTTTACAAGAACCATAAACAAAATGAAGAAAATGAAGAAAATCCAATTAAATTAACAAGCGCGCGGTGCAATTAGCAATCAGATTTAGTTAAAAGTTTGGGTTGGGCCATCAGGGGGGTGCGAATAACACTCAGATCACTAAGCCCAAAACAACAAATAAATGAAACGCAGCGTTTCCTTCATCAGAATCCTTCACAAACCAACTTTAAAACGTGGCCCTTGGATCAGCTCCCAGTCAAAGGTCAAACCCTCATCCAATGGTCCTGAGGTCGTCTTCAACCTTTCAAACCTCTGAGCTTCGCGCCCAGCTCCGGCCACCACCGGTGGAGCTTCGGTCATCCCCTTCAACCCTAGTTCTGCCTAGAGGCCTCCAATCCAAGAGGTCAAAACATGAATCTTATTCCAAATCTTGCCACGAGTTCAACCATACCATTAACTTCCTCTGAAACCTCAAGATTCATCATCTCCCAATCTTAACCGAAAATGGCAATTCTCTTAATTTGTATCTAATTCATCAATTAATTATCTGGAATCCATCCTACACCATTGTACAATCAATCTAACACCTTAATTCAACATAATTCTACCTAAATCATGCTATAGGAAGAAAGGTACCAACCTGAAAACCTTGGTTGAACAGATGCACGAAACCACCACTTCAAGCTCTACATTCTTGCAGACACCTTCAATGAACCTCCTCCTTGCTTCTGTATGCAAAAGAACCAATGGAAAGTGCTTCAATCTTGAAACCCGATGGTAAGTTGCAGGTGCTGAAAATCACTTGCTCATACACGATCTAGCCACCAATTCTTCTTGAAAATGATCTGGAATCACTCCTTGACATTCATGGAAGAAGTATCAATCAAGAAAATGGAAGGAAATTGAGGAATTTGGTGAAACCGATTGCACTTGCAAGCTATGAAAATTCAATCTCAAACTAAGCTCAATCCTTCAATGATCACCAACCCCTTCAATGGATCCACTCTACTCCTTATATAGATGAAGTTTGGATGATCTAGAATCCTCTAGACCCTTCCAATGAGATTTTCCACTTCTCATGTCATGAGATTTCCAATCATGTATCATGCCATGCTCAATTCTGTTTCCCTTGGTACATCCACTTGTTCTCATCCCAAAATCTCCCCAAGTGAGATATTAGAGGTGTTTAGCTTGCAAAAAGCCTTGCTCATGCCTTGATTTTGAATTTTGCAAGTGTTGCTTAATATGCAAGTCATTACTTTTCAAAGCAAGTCCATAAATTGAATCTCAACTCAAAAATGTGGCTAAACCATTGTTTTTAAAATGTTTTCTAGAGTCAAAATTATATATTACATGCCATGGTTTGGATGTGTAGGTTGAAAATATCAATTTCCAACTTTGGTTTATTTAACTTATGCCTTTATTTTAGGTCATTTTTGCAACTTTGAGCTACAAGCCTTTCCATCATCACATGACCTCCTTACTAGCCTTAAAAAATCATTTTGAACAAGTTTTATGTTGAAGATTTTTCCATTTGAAGCTTGGAAATAGGAGTTATGGCCTTATGGTTGAAATGACCTGTAATCTCCAAATGACCAAAATGCCCTTGACTTGTCAAAGCCATAACTTGAGTTCTACAAATCCTATCAAGGACTTCTAGTACTCTCTATAAAGCTAAGAAGATAAGGAACAACATTCATGTTGACCAAAAGTTCATAGGAATCATCCTTCTTGGGCAAACGTTTGATGCAAGTTGGGTGACTTTCAAGGCCCCAGATTCACATACCACAGATGACCTGTAACTTGTCAAAGTCATAACTTGAGTTCTATAAATCCTATCAAGGACTTCTAGTACTCAAATTAAAGCTAAGAAGCTAAGAACAAGCTCTACAACATTCATGTTGGGGGTAAGATGAGATGACAATCACATCTTGAGCTAAACTGCCTTGAAGATAGGGGTCAAACTAGGGGATTTTACACTATCAAGCCTTAGAAACCCTAGCTTGAAACTTCTCAAACTCTTCAATCATGATGAGTTGACCTTGGAATCATCCTTATGGCATCTCAATGCATCAATCCATGATCACATGGCCCTTGAATTAGGTCTCAACCTTCCTCAAATCATCAGTTGACCTAGGGTTGACCCAGTCAAACCCTAATTGCACCACTCATGGCTGAGTCTTCTTAATCTTGCACAATGACCTATCTAGGCTCCATGATGGCTTTCAAGAAATATCATAAGCTCTCTCAAGGCTTCAAGTCCACATTCTTGGTTTCAGAATCATCTGATGAGCTTCCCCCAACTCTCAAGTTAGGAGGCACACAACCTTGGTTTCAACCATCCTCTCTGGGGGTCTTTTAACTTCTCTGACAAGGATATCAACCCTTGAACACTTGAATAAGCTTCTTAGCTAGCCTTAAAGTCTTGCATAGCCCTTGATTGGTACTCATACCTCTTGATCTCCTGCACACATGTCAATGAAATGCAAATGATAATGCTAATGTGGATGAAATGCAACATAAGCTAGGTAAAGAAATGTTGGTCAAATTTTGGGGTGCAACACATAGCTTCTACTCTCTCATGCCATACGCCTATCATATATCAAATACAACACATTGGATCAACAAAAATTGGCAGAATTGATGAAGGAGGTCATTTTGAAAAAAATGGACAATGTGGGACTAAAGTGTGAAACCCCCAACTTTGCACATATGTAACTTTCTGCTCATAACTCCTCTTGAGATGTGCTAGTACTTTTTAGAAAGCCCTCACATAGCCCTAAAAAATTCATGTTTTCTAGGAAGTCAAACTCCAATGGTAACTAGGTGAAAAATCCCCCCAAAGTTGGCTGCTCATAAGCTTTTAAGGTGAAAATAACTTAGAAATTTCCTAAGTTATTTTCCCTTCTTGGAATGTTTTTGCATCTAACTTAAAAAGGATGCATTTTCTGGTTGTGGAATAGTATGGTACTTTTGTAGGACTTGTCAAGAGATTCCAAATGAGCATTGAACCAACTCAATTGGATGTGTGGTTAAGGAGTTATGGTTTAGCCCTTTTCAAAACCCTAATTTCCCGATTTTTCGATTACTCCTTCATCCTTGATCCAATGGTCATGAAAATTGATATGAAAGTCCAATATGACATAAGGAACAACTTTGTTTCACAACTTGAAATCCAATTCATAAAATTTGGATAGTTGACTTTTCGGTCAACCATACGACCGATCGGTGATTACCGAGTCGCATGTTGACATTCTGGACCTCCTGAGACTTTGAAACTTCTTGGATGAACTTTATTAGACTATATGAACTTCATGAATCACAATACCACCATTTAAACACCTTCCAACATCAAAGTCAAACTACGGTTGACTTTTACTAGTCCAAAACCCTAATCGGGTGCTCTGAAATGTACTGCTATGAATTCTGGGGCAACAACCTCACATTGGATTCTCAAATGACATTATGTAATTCTCTTGACCTTGGTTCCTATTTGAATGAGCCCAAAACATTGACTAATCACAAACCTTGAAGTTTTGATTTTGACTGCACGAAACCCTGATTCATCTGCAATTTGACAAAGACAGACTTGCACTGGATTAAGGTTAGAAAGTTCATGAGTATGCTCCTAAAATGATAATGAGAATCTAAGGGGTCAAAATTTGGGGTGCAACACTCTCATTTAGAGCAGGTTTCTGTCTATTTATTGCCTTTTATTTATTTACCCGCCTTTATTTCCTGCACCCTTTATTTCTTGCACCGTTTCTTTCTCGCACCGCACTTTATTTATTTATTTACGCGCACTTTATTTACTCGCATTTATTTACCATGTCTGGCTAAATATTAAGGGCTAGGATGCGAGGATTATAGTTATAATTAGTATTCCACACGGTTGCCGGTAGAATTACATAGGGGTTATTTTAACTTTTAACACTTATTTTTTATACTTAAAATCTGTTGGGTAAGATCGAAAGTCGTCCAACCTTTAGATAAATTTGGTTATTCTTGATTGTCCCAAGGAAGCGAAAGCGCTTGGCTCAGTTAATTAGGGATCTTTAAGTTCATGAAAATCGATTTTAAAACTGTTTTCGGACGCGTTTATGGAATTAAAGTCCGGTTCGTAAGAACCTCTTTTTGTTAGAAATTCCAGGTTAAAATACTTTTCAACTAAGTCAAGAAACTATATTTCTTAAAAATAGGTTTATTAATCCTAACGCAATGCGCACCTTTTTATAAGTGACAATAAGAGGGGTCGATTAGGGATAAACTCAGTTATGAATACGCGAAAGCGATAGTTCTCGTTAAATTAGTTCTTTTCATGAGTAGAAAATATTACCCCATAAGAAATCCTATATGTACACATCTGGAATACTACGTAGCTATATGAATTGCATCTATGCTTGTTGCTTTATTATTGAATTTATTTTCGCACTTTATTTTATTTCGCACAACTCAATCCTTTATTTGATTTGCCTTAGATAAACACCGTAACAATAGTAATCGATAGATTGACGTTTGGTCTCTGTGGGATCGATAATCTTTTGTATTACTTTGACGTTATTCGTGCACTTGCGAATCACCCATCAAGTTTTTGGCGTTGTTGTCGGGGACCGATTACGTTAAAATTTTGTACCCTATTGTTACACCGTCTAGACTAAGGCTATACCCACCAGTCAATGCGAAGAACTGGCAACACCGGTACCCTTATAGATCCTTTAGAGGAACCTGAATGTTACACTCGCGCACGTATCTTAATTCGTAGATTTAAGAGAGCTATGGACGAAGACCGTAACCAAAGACCCCTTAAGGATTTCGCTCAACCATCTAATGACGAACCTAGTTCTATTATTGTGAACCCCAATATTCCTGCTCACAATTTCGAGCTAAAACCATCCCTATTACAATTAGTACAACAAAACCAGTTCGTGGGACTGGCTACCGAGAACCCGAATCACCATTTTAAAAACTTTTATTCAACTAGCTAATACTTTTAAAACCAATGGTGCTACCCCTAAGGCGATTAGGTTAAGATTATTCCCTTTTGCCCTTAGAGACAAAGCCCTTACGTGGCTAGATTCCCTTCTAGCCAATTCTATAACAACTTGGGAAGACCTTAGGAGAGTTTTCCTCGCTAGATATTTTCCCCCGAGCAAAACAGCTATTCTTAGGAACTAGATAACTAGATTTACCCAAAACCAGGGTGAATCTATCTTCGAGGCTTGGGAAAGATATAAAGATCTGTTGAGAATATGTCCATACCATGGTTTAGAATCATGGCTAATCATTCACACCTTCTATAATGGACTTCACTATAACATAAAGATGACCATCGACGCTGCCGCAGGTGGCGCCCTGATGAATAAACCTTACCCTGAAGCTTGTGCTCTCATCGAGGATATGGCCCAAAACCATTGTCAATGGGGGATAGAGCGAGCGACGGTGGAAAAGAAAGAAGCCCAAGGAGGAATACATGAGATAAGTTCTATAGACATGATGCAAGCCAAAAGGGACGCCTTGGCCCTTAAGGTAGAACATATGCACGCAAACCTAGTAGCTGCAACAACAATTTCAACTGAGTGCAAACTATATGGTACTCAAGGACACCAATCAGCAGAGTGCAATCTGCTGAACAAAACTCACTCAGAAGAGGTCAACTATACCCAAGGAAACCCATTTTCAAACACCTATAACCCAGGATGGAAGAATCACCCAAACATTTCCTATAAAAATAACAACCCTATCCAAAACCTTGCACCCCCGAGACCATCTGGGTATTAAGCTCAAAGGCAAAACCCGCCTATGTAATTTGTGCAACCTAAGCCGAACCTTGAGAAAATCATGGAAAACTTTATTATGGCTCAGACCCAGCAAAACAAAGAATTCATAAACCATAACATTCATGTGAATGAATTGATTACCCAATTAGGAACCAAAGTAGACCAAATAGTCACCGACAATAAGATGCTTGAAACTCAGATATCTCAAATAGCTTTAAAACAAGCTCTTGAGACTACACCCGGAGAACAGTTCCCTGGTCAACCTCAACAGAACCCCCAAGGGCAAGCCGATGCAATCACCTTAGGGAGTGGGACCGCTTATGATGAACCAGTTAACCCGATATTGAGCAAACCCAACACTCCTAAAGAAAGCATGGTACCCACGAGCGAAGTAGAAGAACAAGTAGGATCTGAAAAGTAGGAGGATAAGGACAAAACTAACGAACCACCACCACCATATAAACCTCCCATACCCTATCCGCAAAGACTAAAACAAACCAAGATCAATAACGAATATCATAAATTTATCAAAGTCATAGAGAAACTTCATGTGGAAATCCCTTTCACAGAAGCCATCACCCAAATACCTTCATATGCAAAATTCCTCAAAGACATCCTTACCAATAAACGTAGACTTGACGATCCAAAACCCTTAGAATGCAATTCCATTTCTGAAAATAAACATGCCAAGAAGGAGAAAGATCCTGGAAATTTCTCCATACCTTGTATTTTGGGAAGTCATGTCATCAATAAAGCTTTTCTAGATTTAGGAGCTAGCGTAAGCCTTATGCCCCTGGCAGTTTTTGAAAGATTAAAACTAGGAGAATTACAACCTACGAAGATGTCGCTTCAATTAGCCAACAGACCCGTCAAGTATCCCGTTGGCATATTGGAAGACGTCCCCGTTAGGATCGGTCAGTTCTTCATCCCAACCGATTTTGTTGTCATGGACATTAAAGAAGATGATGACATTCCAATCCTTATAGGCAGGCCATTCTTATCAACCACTAGAGCTATAATAGACGTCAAGAGAGGGAAATTGACTTTTGAGGTAGGTGACGAAAAGATAGAATTTATTCTGTCGAAGTTTCTTATGGCACCAGTATTAGGAGATGCATGTTACGCCATAGACATCATCAATGAATGCGTTAGGGAGTTAGAATTAGAAGAAACCATCAGACTACCTTCAACCTTCATAAAGGAGGACGATGGATTTATAGAACCCTACATTGATGATAACTTGTACGAATGTTTATCCCTGACCCTAGATCCTATACCATGCCAAAAAAAACCAGCTTTAGAACTTAAAGAACTACCTAAGAACCTAAGATACAAATTCTTGGACGAAGAAATGAACCATCCAGTTATAGTCAGTGCTACCTTAAACCAAGGAGAAACTGACCAACTCTTATTTGTCTTACGCAAATATCCCTCTACATTAGGATATAACATCTCTGATATAAAAGGTATAAGTCCATCTGTGTGCATGCCCCAAATCTCGCTCGAGGAAGACTCAAAACCCTCTAGAGAACACCAGAGAAGAATAAACCCTATAATGAGTGATGTTGTTAAGAAGGAAGTTTTCAAGTTACTAGAAGCAGGTATAATTTATCAGATCTCAGATAGTAAGTGGGTAAGCCCTGTGCATGTAGTACCTAAAAAAGGAGGCATCACGGTCGTGCAGAACGAGAAAGGAGAACATGTAGCTAAACGGATAGAAGGAGGATGGCGTATGTGTATAGATTATAGGAAATTAAACAAAGCCACTAGGAAAGACCATTTTCCCTTACCATTTTTAGACCAAATGCTAGAACATTTGGCCAGACACTCCTATTTTTGCTACCTGGATGGATATTCAGGATTTTTCCAAATCCCTATACATCCAGAAGACCAAGAGAAAACTACCTTTACATGCCCTTATGGAACTTTTTCCTACAGGCGAATGCCTTTCGGTCTCTGTAACGCACCTGCTACTTTCCAACGTTGCATGATGGCGATCTTCGCAGACTACCTTGATGGAATCATGGAAGTATTCATGGATGATTTCCCGGTATGCGGTCTTGATTTCAAAAATTGTCTCGCAAACCTTGAGAAGATCCTTGAAAGATGTGTTGACGTCAACCTAGTGTTGAACTGGGAGAAATGTCACTTTATGGTCACCGAAGGTATAGTTTTGGGACATATAGTTTCTGAGAGAGGTATCGAAGTAGATAAAGCCAAAATAGAAGTGATTTAAAACCTTAAACCCCCTAACACTGTTAGAGAAGTCCGAAGTTTTCTTGGACACGCTGGTTTTTATTTTGCGTTTTATTAAAGACTTCTCTAAAATAACCAAACCTTTAACCGACCTCCTAATGAAAGACGTCGAGTTTGACTTTGACGAAAAATGCCTTGAAGCATTTAACTTTCTATAACAAGCCCTGATATCGGCACCCGTCATACAACCTCCAGATTGGGACCAACCGTTCAAAATCATGTGTGACGCTAGCGACTATGCTGTAGGAGTTGTTCTAGAGCAAAGAAAGGATAAGAAATTACATGTTATATACTATTCCAGTAGAACCCTAGATGCTGCTCAGCTTAACTACGCTACCATCGAGAAAGAACTTCTTGCCGTAGTTTTCGCTATGGATAAGTTTCGATCCTATCTGGTAGGAGCAAAAATCATAGTTTATACAGATCATGCTGCCATCTGTTACTTATTGAGCAAGAAGTATCCCAAACCTAGGTTACTTCGATGGATCCTCCTGTTACAGGAATTTGATTTGGATATTAGAGACAAGAAAGGCACGGAAAATGTAGTTGCCGACCACCTTTCTAGGCTCGAGTATCTAAAACCAGACCCACTCCCCATTAATGATGATTTCACCTATGACATGTTAATCGCTAGGATAGAAACCATAGAAGAAAGCAACCTAGAACCTTCTAAGAACCCTGAGAGATCTCTGGAAGTAAGAAACGTACCTTGGTACGTAGATTTTGTAAATTACCTAGCTGCCGACATTATATCCCTTGATCTTAATTACCAGTAGAGAAAGAAGTTCTTTAGAGATGTAAGACACTTCTATTGGGACGAGCCACTCCTTTTTAAGAGAGGCACGAGCGGTATTTTCCGCTGCTGCGTCCCAGAAGAAGAAGTAAGAAAGATAATAGAACACTACCACTCTGCACCTTATGGAGGACACTCTAGCACATCCAAAACTCACGCCAAGATTCTAAGAGCAGGCCTGTTTTGGCCAATAATGTGGCATGATATACACACCTATATAGCCAAATGTGACCGGTGCCAGCGCATTGGAAACATCTCAAGACGTGACGAAATGCCTTTAAGAAACATTCAAGAGGTGAAACTCTTTAATGTTTGGGGTATAGACTTTATAGGTCCATTTTCGTCTTCCTTGGGAAACAAATACATCTTAGTTGCAGCCGATTACGTGTCTAAATGGATCGAGGCCATAGCCTCCCCCACCAACGACACTCGTGTAGTCATTAAGCTGTTTAAGAATTACATATTCCCTAGACTCGGCGTCTTGTTATCAGCGACGGTGGATCACATTTCATATCAAGAATCTTCGAAAAACTTTTAAGAAAATATGGAGTCAAGCATAGGATAACAACACCTTATCATCCACAGACTAGTGGCCAAGTAGAAGTATCCAATAGAGAAATAAATCAAATCTTAGAAAAGACGGTCTCTATATCAAGAAAAGATTCGTCTCAAAAGTTGCAGGATGCACTATGGGCCTATAGAACCGCCTTCAAAACCCCTATTGGAACAACCCCTTACAAACTAGTCTATGGAAAATCTTGCCATCTCCCCTTTGAATTAGAACACAGGGCCTATTGGGCCATAAAAACCCTAAACTTTGACTATTTGACTGTTGGACAAAACCACATCCTTGATTTGCATAAACTAGAAGAACTCCACCAATCCGCCTATGAAAACACAATTATATATAAAGAAAGAACCAAGGCCTAGCATGATAAGAAGATCGTAAAGAAAGATTTTCATGTAGGAGACCCTGTTCTCCTGTTCAACTCCAGATTACGACTCTTCCCTGGCAAGCTCCGTTCAAGGTGGACAGGTCCCTTTACAATTTCTAAAGTTTTACAATCAGGAGCAGTCGAGATCCAGTACCAGTCATGTAGCCCATTCATTGTAAACGGAGAGAGATTAAAACTCTACGAAGGAGGAGACATTCCCGACGATTACTCCAGCCATACCTTGATTGATCCACCATTGCCTACTTCATACATATAGGTTTTGTTCGTCAAGCTAACGACGTGAAACAAGTGCTACCTGGGAGGCAACCCATGGTTTTCTTTATCTTTCATCCCTTTTATTATTTTATTTTATTTTATTTTATGTTGTTTTCTTTTAAGTGTCAACTGACGGTCTATGATTATTGTGCTTTCAGGTTTTCTGAGTTTTATTTTTCAGGATGCAGCAGCACGATAACATGCACGTCGCCTTCAGAGACGACTAGAAGAGAGAGAGGTACTCGATTCTTCGACAACATCCTATGGCACTGAACCGGTATCCGGATCAGGCCTGCATAGAGGCTCTAGGGTTCGAGCCCAGCGTACGATTCCTCTGTCATCAGCTCTAATGGGGCGAATATGCTGACAAGCTGCACCACACTTACAGGCACCTCACATTAGAGTTTCTCAGCTCGTTCCACCATAAACCATACGTCAATGAGGAAGGGCTGGCTACATTCAGACTTTTTGGTAGGGAATACGCCTTCACCAATAAGAGATTCGGAGACCTACTTGGATTTTTGACCACCCCTGATTCCATTCCTGACCTCCCGATGGACTACTTTATGAGCAGAGACATTGATCAGTTCTGGCAAGATATTACAGGAGGAGGGAGCCTAGATCAATCGACTCAACTATCTTCAGTGATTCATAACCCGGCTATGATGTATTTTCAGATGACCCTGGCTCACACCTTCCTTGGAAAGGAAGATTCCGACATGCATGTTACCGAGGAAGAGATATTCTTCCTATTCCGCGCAAACAGGTTACGCCCAATGGCATGTGGGAACTTCTTGCTAAATAATTTCGAAGGCATAACTAGATCATCCGAAGGAGTTATTCATGTGGGAGGCACCGTCACTCATATAGCCACGACATTGGGACTGACTAGCCAGTTGCTGTATCTGACCCCTTATTGTAGACCTACATTGCTTGACATTGATTTTTGTTTGGATAGAGGATTGATGAGGAGAGCTTCTTTTCAGCATGATGCTTTCAAACTTCTCATTGATTACCAGACTGTCCATTATTTCACTCTACCTAACCCAATTGTGACCAGTGTGCATTATCCTTCCAACTGGAGTTATGCGTTGGAAGGGTATGGCAAGACGATCGACGAGCCACATACACCGCCTTCAGCGGAATACCATCCCTCTCCACCTTCTCCGAGGACGACAATGTATTCTAATAATCATGCATTGCAAAGGACCGACCATCACACACAAATAGCAGCATTGTGCATAGAGATTGTGCATTCACTCCGTCATCCCGATCAGTCTGACGAGCAGCCAGCCCCTTGATGACACTATTTCATTGCTTTTTATTATTTGCTTCGCTTTTATTTTCATTCACAAACTTATTGCACTTTCTTACGTTTTTATTTCATGACATTTACCTTACCGTTCATATATATATATATATATATATATATATATATATATATATATATATATATATATATATATATATATATATATATATATATATATATATATATATATATATATATATATATATATATATATATATATATATATATATATATATATATATATATATATATATATATATATATATATATATATATATATATATATATATATATATATATATATATATATATATATATATATATATATATATATATATATATATATATATATATATATATGTGTGACCATTAATAGTTGATGCAATTTATTTTAATTTTAATTTTTTATGTTTTTCTAATTTTTTTATGTCGAAATATGGAAAAAGAAAAAAAATATATATACAGAGATAATTAGTGTTCTAGGACAAATGATTTCTATTGCCAGCACACCCCCAAAAATCAAGAAGGAGCACCAAGGCCCAACCAAAAGCACAAAATCCGGCCCAACCACCTTTTACAAGGATGGCTCCCGCCATGGGGTCTGGACTATATGCGGGGCAAAAGTTTCAAAACCTCCATTTTTGCACTCAAAAACCTCCAAAACCCACTTTTGGCTACACGAAAATCCTCCCCAAGTCACCAAAAGTTCACACTTTCATCTTCCACTCAGCAACCCATTAACCATTCCAACTTCCATTTTCACTTCCCCTCACCAAAATCAAAAAACCCATTTTTACAAAACTCCAAAAAAATACCCATTCTTCATCTTCTTCCATCTCCAACATTCATCCATGGAGGACGAAGGTTACGTTTTGCATCAAGGGAAACCCGGAGAAAGACAACGCAAAATCCTCGACAAATTGCGAAACAGGGATATCGCTTCGACACGGTATGTGGACGATAACTGCCTTTATTATTTAGGTATTTACCATAGCGTGTATCATTTATTAGACGTTCTAGGACTGCATGAGATTTTTGTTAGACAGGATCCTACTTTTGATCGGCTGACCAGGGAATTCTTGAGTTCCCTGATTTATGTTGTCAGACCCGACATTGCTAGCACTGTCGACACGATTCAGTTCCTGATGTTTAATGTTGAATATTCATTTAGTACTGATGAACTTGCAAAAAGGCTTGGATTGCCTTTTGGTGCGGGTGCTATTTGTGAAGCACCTCTAGATTCTGAATGGGCTGTGGAGGCATTTTCCTTCTGGCACAGGTTGTCAAATTTTACCATTTAATCTTTCGAAGGAATACATGCTTCCAGAATCCATAACCCGACCATTCGCGTGTTTCGCTACATGCTAGCCTGTACTGTTTTTGGCCGGGAGAATCCTAACAAGGTAAATGCAAAAGAGTTACTATTCTTGCAGGGGTGCCTTACAAATAGGAGATTCAATGTAGTCCCATTCATGATGGCCCATATGAATGCCTCTATTAAGAGCACTAGGACCATAGCCTTTGAAGGACTTCTTACGTCCATTGCAAAGGCTCTGAACCTAGATGCTGAGATAGCCACTTTAGAACCTCTTCCTCCTCGCACAATCAATTTGAAGTTTTTGAAAGATATGAAATTGTACAAAGTCAGGAAGGAAGGAGGCTTCAAGCTTATGATACACGAGAGGGTTATCTCATCTGTTGTTCTGCCTTGCACTAGACGCACTGATGTGACTATCGAGGGAAACTGGACCCATGATTTAGATGCTCCACCCATTACAGGCCTAGTACCCCCAAATATTCCAGTTGGTGACGACTATGATACTGATGACGAGTATGACCGGCGAGAGCGATCTCCTGATCATCCTATACCGCCTCACCATGTACCATAGACACACACAGCATCGTCTTCCTCTTACCATTCTACAGGTACCGCTCCTGGCTTTTATATATCTGAGCAAATGTGGCGAGAACAATTAGCTAGACAGGAGAGACGCGATAATTTTCTCAACACCATTCAGCAACAATTATCTGAGAATATGAGATTCATGCAAGAGTCTCAGCAGCAGATGAACCGGTCCATGCATACCATCATGCAATCTCAAGCTACTCTAACCACCCGATTAGACGTGTTCGAAGCTTCTCAGACTGATCTTCTTCGCAGCAGATCCAGCCACCCTAGGTACTCGCCGCATGCTGTCGACAGTACTGGCAGCATGCCTTAGGCACCTCAGGTACCTCGTCCCTTTCTTATTTTGAAACATTGGGGACAATGTTCAATTTAAGTGTGGGAGGAGACTTTATTTATTTTCCCGCTTTATCTTGCATTTTTATTTCTTTTATCGCTTACTAGTTTATTTTCCGTCTTATTTTTCCTTTTCGTTTTTTTAGAACATACTTGTGCTTAATGAGTCATTCTACAATATACCTTTACTCCCTCATTTTACTCACTCATTACTTTGCCCCACACAAATTTCTTTTGACAAATAGTGTACTATTCTGAAAAAATTTTGGGCTTTGAGGCAAGTTCATGTTAGGATGCGGATGATTTGAAAAAAAAAATTCTCTTTGAAACATCGGTATCATTATAACACCTTAGGCTTCGCAAATGCAGAAATTGACCCCGATATATACTCTGTGTAGCATGGCCTTAATAGAATACCCATAGTAAGTCCTTAGTAGCTTATCTTAGCAGTCAGCTTCGGCCAAGAACGTTATCTAAGTGAAGGATCGATGAAAATAAGTGAATGATCGGTATGCTAAAAATAAAATAATTACAACTCAGGTATAGGTAACCCTCACAAGGTCATTTAACCCAAAAAGTTATAAATTTGAAAGAAAAAAAAGAAAAAAGAAAAAAATGATAAAGACAAAACAAAACAAAAATACCTTCCCATTATCAATTGGTTCAGAGGTATCTGGTACTGAACTCGATAGGGCAGATTACCATCCGATCCCCCGCAGCTGCAAATGGGCCAATAAAAGGCGTTACACCACTTTGTGCACCAGAACCCCATGCTTAGATCAGAATCACTAACCGGTCACTTCACCATGATTTCGTACGGATAACGGGCTTAATGTGATTGCACCAGAATGAAAAGGACTCAAAAGGAGATTTGATAGTAGGCCTAGGTATAGTAGGGTAGTATGGATTGATTTGTGTAAAAACGAAGCTTATGTCCCTATTTTCAGAGAAGTGTCATTCCGATACCCGTGGTTTATTGAGTCATCACCTATCGCTTCATCCCAACTTGAACTTTTAAAACCTTTTTGCACAGATCATTTATGGATATCGCCCTGTTCTGTCATGATGTTTTGCTTGAGGACAAGCAAAGGTTTTAGTGTGGGAGAATTGGATATGCTTAAATTATATTGTTTATTTGACCCGATTTCGCGCATGTTATTTAGTATTTTATTTCTGTTTTCTCGTATTATGCCTTTATTTTGTTTCTTTTTCAGGATTTTGTATTTTCAAAGCTACTCGAGAAAAAATGAAGAAAAACGAGCTAAAAACCCTACTTTCTGAGGAAATGTACACATGGCTTCCACCATGGCGGGCGCCATAGGGGATGCCACACATTGGATACAAGCCAACTGCTGACAACTGCCACGTCTCCCACTCCTTTCCAGCCTAGTTCAAGTTGCGGGCGCCACCTTCACACGACCATTTCCCTCCCAAAAGGAGTTGGGGGCATTCCTGTCTTTACTTGTACTTTCCTACCTCTATAAATATAAGGGTTCTGATTCACTTCAAATCATCCAAGCTTAGAGAACAAAACTCAAGCCATAAATTTCACCTATTGTAAAGTGATAAACTTCTCACATCAAGGGGTTATCACATCGTGTAATCGAGTCTGTAATCGAGTTTGGAGCACTTGGGTAGAAGTTAAACCTGCCGCCATTTTAATTCAATCTTTTTACTTCAAGTTGTTCAAGATTTTAAAGCCTCTTGTTTAGAGCAAGTTTCTGTGTATTTATTGCCTTTTATTTATTTACCCGCCTTTATTTCCTGCACCCTTTATTTCCCGCACCCTTTATTTCTCGCACCGCACTTTATTTATTTATTTACCCCAACTTTATTTACTCGCATTTATTTACCATGTCCGGCTAAATCTTAAGGGCTAGGATGCAAGGATTATAGTTATACTTAGTATTCCACACGGTTGTCGGTAGAATTACTTAGAGGTTATTTTAACTTTTAAAACTTATTTTCTGTACTTCAAATCTGTTGGGTAAGATCGAAAGTCGTCCAACCTTTAGATAAATTTGGTTAGTCTTGGTTGTCCCAAGGAAGCGAAAGCACTTGGCTCAGTTAATTAGGGATCTTTAATGTTTAAGAAAACCAATTTTAAAACTGTTTTCGGACGCGTTTATGGATTTAAAGTCCGGTTCGCAAGAACCTCTTTTTGTTAGAAATTCCAGGTTAAAATACTTTTCAACTAAGTCAAAAAACTATATTTCTTAAAAATAGGTTTATTAATCCTAACGCAATGCGCACCTTTCTATAAGTGACAATAAGAGGGGTCGATTAGGGATAAACTCAGTTATGAATACGCGAAAGCGATAGTTCCCATTAAATTAGTTCTTTTCATGAGTAGAAAATATTACCCCATAAGAAATCCTATATGTACACATCTGGAATACTACATAGCTATATGAATTGCATCTATGCCTGTTGCTTTATTATTGAATTTATTTTCGCACTTTACTTTTATTTCGTACAACCCAATCCTTTATTTGATTTGCCTTAGATAAACACTGTAACAATAGTAATCGATAGATTGACGTTTGGTTTCTGTGGGATCGATAATCTTTTGTATTAATCTGATGCTATTCGTGCACTTGCGAATCGCCTATCAGAGCTTTACTCACCAAGAATGGAAGTAGAAAACCAGGAGTTCCAACTCTCCATACCAAATTATCCTCCAACTCAGAGACATCGAGATGAAGAGCACCAGCCAACTTGGATAACTCAGGCTCCTTTTCAGGTGCACAGAAGGCACTTCTTCCAATACATGAATTCCTATCAATTTAAGAAACTCCTCCAAAGTTGGCAACAAAACATATCCGGGGAACACAAAGCAACACAACTGAGGGTCGTAAAATTGCAACAGCACAAAAGCACCTCTTGACTCAAACTTGGAGATCTTGCAGACAAAACTCAGAATCTTCCCATATTCCTTTCTGAAGTCTTCCATCACACCATGATCGGCCATAGAAATAAGTTTAAGCAGAGGCCCCAACTCTGGTGTCGGGAACTTGTACATCACGCTCTTCTTCAAATCAGGCTCCATAATGATGGTGGATTAGATTACTAGAATCTAGGAGAAAATACGCACCTGAAACACAAATACATGAAAATGTTAATATGCAAATGAATATGCACATGCAAACAAGGGATCAAGGTTGCTGTGCTGCTGACTGAGTTGAATCAGGGCTTCGCTTCGGCGATGAAATACCCAAAATCACAGCACTGAGAAACCGGAAACCCATAATATTCAGGATCAAAGGTTCACACTGATAAGAAAATCGGGTTGGTTGAAGATCAATTTTCCTGCATAACCCCCCCCCCCCCCCCCCCCCCACACACACACACACACACACTCAAAGGTATGGACCTAGTATCTGACAAGGTTCGGCATCCTATGCGGTTATCAGCGTCACAGACTTTCGAGAAACGATGATATGCTCACCATTTCTGGTTTGGCATCATAGTCAAACGAAGTGGCCTCACTTAGCTGACTCCCAAATGATCGGTCTCCAGAGTCGACGGCTTCCAGATCCAACACCCTCTCCCGACAAATGTACAAGATAGGATGTCTTTAAAGAAAACCTCGTATGAACGCGAATTTCGTGAGGACTAATGCATGCAGAAACATACAGATCCAACACTACTTTCCACTCTAATTCTATGGGTATCCTCAAGCCTGGGTTTTGGCTTATCACTCAACGGAACAGTCCCGCCCAACAACACAACAATAAAAATGATAATAATATGCGGAAAATAAAATGCAAATGCAATACTGTACAAATGCAACACATATAAACATATATATACACCCATAAACATAAACACACAAGCGCTAGGATTGACTCACATAGAAGATGGGAAGGATCCCCGGCAGAGTCACCAGCTGTCGTATCGCTGGGAAAAGGGGGTCGACAAACATAGAAGAGTCGCCACCGTTTTTTATTTATCCCAAAGAGAGGGAAAGGAAACGATCGAAGAAAACCTAATGAAAAAGGTAAAAGACAAGGTCATCGCAACCAAATCTTGGGTTCGGGAGTCGGTTACGCGAGGGGAAGGTATGATCACCTCTCACGTCCGTTGTACCCAACGAGATCCATGCTTGTTGTTTAATCTAAGGGTGAAAACTATCTATGAAGCTGCTAAACGGAGGTGAACGAAAAGAACAGACTCGATAGGACATCGCCGCCCTATGCCTACGTATTCCCTCGTGCAATGGGAAAGTCAGAGTCAACGTAGTTCGGAAAACTACGGACGGAGGGGGGAAGGTTGCTCACCAAGACATCATCGTCTTGTGCCTATGTATCCTCGTTTGGTACGAGAAATTAGAGCAAACGTAATTCGGGAAACACAACCACTGGTTGGTTCAATTGTTTTAACCGAGTAGGGTTAAATCTTCGTTCTAGCAGTTAGAGACGATGCCTGTTTGCGGTAGAACCAAAACTTAACACACTGTTTCTGAAAATTACGTTTGAACAATCCCGAAGGATAAAAAGGTTTGGTGTTTTATTTTGGGTTTTTTATGAGAAGAAGTAAATTGAGTTACTAAAGACTATGACTTGGGAGAGAATGCGCCGCATATCGCCCAAAGGGCATACGCTAAACACTCTAGACAGTGTGAGTGGAGGCCCTTCACCTATCATTGCTCAAGTACTTAAAGCTCGTAACGTACAACAAATGTTAAACTTTATTAAGTGTCTTAAGATGTTATGGGATGAGAAGAGAAGACACAAACTCTAAGGGGAAACTACTCAACCCTAATGTTATCATGCATAATGATCCTAGAGTTGGGATTGAAATGGAGAATCTATCCTAATGTTAGCATACAAAGGATTGAACATCTAATGTCTCTCCTACTCCCATCTTAAACAGAGGGACTAGGAATCCTAAGGGATCATGGCAAAAGACCAAGTAAACAATAAAAAATTCAATCACATATGAAAAGGAAATGAGATGAAATTGACTTAAACAAGTCAATGCAATAAAAAATGCAAACATGAAATGCGAACATAAATGCAAGAAGACTCAACAACAAAGGAGACTCAAACACAAGAACAAGTCAACTTAAACAAGTCCACAAGAGATGAGATGAAATGGGAGAAGCAAGCTCCTACAACCACCAACCATAAATCATCATAGAATGGTGTTATCCTAAGATACACACACAAAGAAAAGAGGGAGGAAAAAGTGTGGGGCAGCCACCACTACATGCATATCTCAACAATACAATTCATAAAGATCAAGCAAAAAAAATGCAAAATAACAATGAAAAGCAAACACTAATGTTCATGACAAACTCAAAGTGTATACCTTAACACCAAATCATCATGAACAAGCCCACAAATAATTCAAACATGGCCTACAAAGTGTAGAACTTCAGATGCACCTAAAAATTGTGCCTAGAATGGGAGTTTCAAGTTGGGAAAGTTACCAAATGGAGTGGTTTCCTTGACCCTTAAAATTGCATGCAAGCTTTAGTTCCAAGCTTCTAATCTCCTCTTTGATCCTTGGTGATGATGCTAGTTCACACGGGCTTAGTCCAAAAGGGTCACGGCTCACAGAAGCGGATATGGGCTTAAAGGCCAAAATCCATCATCAACAGACCAACATATACACACACTTGCAATGAGGAACGAAACTCACACGGTCAGCATAAACGAAGAACCAAAATCCTCTCCTGTAAACTCTCTCACTCAAATCTGTTCGATTTCAACTCATAATGTTTCTGTTTTGGTTTGAATCTGGGGAAGTTGGAAGAAAGTTTCATTTTCAGTGTGTTGCGAAGGAGATAGTGCGAAGGTGATGATTATTGAGAAATGGGTTATGGAGGTGACGAATTTGCGGTGGTGAGAAGGGGTTTGATGGAGATAATGGTGGTTTCTGTGGTTGCTATTGGAGTTGAAATGGGTTGGCGAGGGTGAGTCGCGACTTGCCGTGTTGAGTTGTGGTGGAACTTTTGGAAGATGACTGGTTTGTGTTACTATTAAGATAGAGATGAAGAGGATGGCTTGAGAGGATGTGGGTTTTGGAGGTTTAGAAGGAAAAGGATTTCTGGGTTTTTGGTGTTATGAGGTTGTGATGGTGGGAGATGGTGAGTTTCAGAGGTGTTGATTCGAAGATGATGGTGAAAGGATAGAGAGTTTCGGTTGAAGGTTAAATGGAGAAGAAGGGTTACATTTTGAGGTTTTAAGAATGGAGACCGGAGGGCGAGCTTTTGAGGGAGAGAGGAAATGGTTTTGTTTGATGAACCTGGGTTTTAAGGTTGTGGTTACTGGCGGCTGTTGAAAGAAGAAGAAGGGTGAATAGTATGAGGAGGGCGGCCTAGGTTTCTGGGGTTCCTAGGTTTTTTTAGCTACTGACCAATGTTAGGGATGATGAACAGGGGATATATACCCTGATACGTGACACGTGGCATGACTGGCTGTCCCAAATTCTGATTTTGTGCTGATTAATTGAAAAGCTGCTTAACAATTGCTGAATTAAAAGTCTAATGACTATAACTATACTAAATAACTGATAAATAACAATAATATTCTAACTAATCTAAATCTTAAATTAAACTAAATAATTAACTAACATAATCTTATTTTCTAATAACATTCTAATTCTCTAATAAGACTAATTCTAAACAATTAAAAAAAATCTATTTCTATTAAAACAACTATAAAATAAAGATCTAATAACTAAAATCTAAATAAAAATAAACCTAAATAGCAAATATCTATAAAATAAAATTGAATAAAAAATAAAACAACAAATGCTACAAAATGAAAAATGAATGCAGAAGGGGGTGAACACCGAAACGCGACAAAATACCAGCCTAGACTGAACCACCAAGAAGAGGGCAACTTCGCTTGATTCCGAAATAAATCTCCTTACTTGAACCGGTTAAACTGTCTGAAAACGGGAACAAAGCAGTTGTAATCCCGATAATCCACTCCGGCTGATAACATGAGCAATATGCGATAAATGATCGACCTAAATGATATGCAAATGAAATGCGAAGCAAAAGCCAGGCGAGGGTAAAAAAGGGTGTGCAAATTTTAGGGTGCAACACCACCTAGACTTTTAATTCTAGATGGTCCAAATAGATCCATATGAAGAAGTCCAAGAGGTCTCATAGCTGAAACAATATTTTTGGATTTAAATGAGATCCTTGTTTGCTTCCCCATTTAGCATGCATCACATAAGTGATCCTTGATGAACTTGATTTTGGGAAAGCCTATGACTAGATCTTTTGAAACTATCTTATTTAGCAAGTCAAAATTGACATGCGTTAAACATCTATGCCATAACCATGAGTCTTCACTCATTGTCATGAGACATTTATCGCTAGTCAATTATACTTCACTCAAATCTAGCATATAGATATTATTTACTCTTAGACCATTAAACACATCCTTCATTTTACCATTGTGTTCAATTAGGCAACAATCTTTTGAAAACGATACTTTGTATCCTTTATCGCATAATTGACTAATGCTAATGAGTTTGTGTTTAAGGCCCTCGACTAGCAATACATCAGAGATAGTAGTGGATGAAGGATTATCTACACTATCTTTTCCAAGTATTGCACCTCGGTTGTTGTCTCCATAGGTTACAAATCCCTTCTTCTTTGCCACAAAGTCAATGAAGAGAGATATGTCTCCTGTCATATGTCTTGAGCAGCCATTGTTGAGAACCCATCTTCTCTCAGTAGTCTCAAGACGTTGTACCTATGAACAGAATTAACAAGAATAGGTACCCAATTGTTTATTGGGTCCTAGGTTGTGAGTGAAAACATGGTCACATTTATGCAACCATTGATAAACCCCTTTAGGAATAAAAAGTCTCCTAAAGCAACATTTAGCAATGGTGTGACCCTTCTTGCAACAACACAAACAAGAAAAGTTAACTTTTGTATCACTTTTGCTATCATGATTCTTTACTACATATGTATATTTTTTATATGGATTAACCATACTCTTTCTAAAATGAGCTTTATCGATAGCAAATATGATTTTAGGTTCTAAATCCTTGTTAAGTTTGGCCTTGAGATTTCTAACCTCATTTTGCCAAATGTAACAAGTGTCAAATCCGAAGTTAACTACTCTCTTTCTTATTTCCTCACAGTCCAGTTTTGTACCTTCCACAATGGAAGCCTTTAACGCCTCTAGTTTCTTTTCCGAATCACAAATCTTTTGCTCTAGGTGAGCAAAATTTTATTTATTTGAGGCTAGCCTTTTAAAGGCTTCTATGGCTTCATGATGTAAAGTATCAAAAGCATTTTGCAATTCGAAATGAGACAATCTAGTAGAATTATCATATTTTGCATGTCGTACCTTTTTATTTTTCTTCTTTGGATGAGCAGAGAGACAAAGGTTGACGGATTCGTCTTCGTCACTAGAACTATCATCCTCGGATGACTCGCTATCGCTCTCCTAGGCGATGTAAGCTCTTCTCAGCTTAACTTGCTTCTTCTGCAACCGATTTGTTTACTTTCCTTTGTCCTTTTTCATCAAGGGACAATCCATCTTGTAATGTCCGGCTTTTCTGCAATTATAGCACAACCTTTTTGTTCTACTTCCTTTGTTGTCGCCATTCTTGGAATATCTTGATTGTTTTCAAAAATTAACTAGATTCTTCTCAGAGTTTTGGATACCATTTTTCTTGACATAACTATTGTATCGCTTCACAAACAACCCCATATCCTCACTCTTTTCGTCATCTTCATCATCACTCGTATCGCAATCACTCAGCTCTTTTGCATGAGACTTTGAACAAGAATCCTTTAAAGCCATGGACTTCTTTTACATATTTTTCATTTTCTCCTTCTTTTCCTTTTTCTCATATTGCTCGAGACTAATAAGCACTTGCTCGTGTTCTTGAAGCTTTCCAAAGAGTGTTGTAAGATCCAAAATCATAAGATAATTTGCTTCCTTTATGGCGGTTACTTTTGGTTTCCATTCCCTGGTAAGACATCTTAAGATTTTGTTAGTAGCAACATCATTGGCAACTGGCCTACCAAGTGAATATAGTCTATTGATAAGATGAGAAAATCTTGTTTTCATGTCAGCAATGGTTTCCTCTTGCTCCATGTGAAAGAGATCAAAATCTTGTGTTAAGGTATTGATTCTTGCTAGTTTGACATCATTGGTTCCCTCATGGGCAACTTGCAATGAGTCCCACATAGCCTTAGCAGTCAAACAATGGGAAACCCTATAGTATTTGTCAACTCCCAAGGAGGAGATCAAAATGTTTTTGGCTTTCTAATCGTAATTATACTTCTTTTCGTCATCATCATTCCATTGTGCTTCAAGCTTAGGCACAATCATGTTATTTTCATCGGTCATGCTTATTTCCATAGGACCGTTCAAAATAACATTCAATACCTTCATATCAATGGACTTTATAAGCACACGCATACAGTCTTTCCAGTAACTATAGTTTTCTCCATTAAAAACAGGTGCTCTATTATAAGCCCCTTTAGGTTCGTTAGATGATGGCGCAGATCTAGAAGGGGGGTTGAATAGATCGCTTGTTTAAAATTAGGGTCGGCGCTACCAAAAATTGGTTTTTAAAATTTGTTTAATAGCGGAAGCGGCCGAGGAACTATACACGTCTAAAACAAACGGTTACTAGAAAACCAGATATGCGTTAAGCCTGTGGAATCTGATAAACGAGATATGAGAATCACTACGTCAATCACACTTCAATTTGATTATGCTCTCTATACAGTGTGACTAGTTCCAATGCCTTCTAAATATTGACAATATGAAAGACAACAAATAAGGTTTTTAGTTCACACAATTTATCAAACACTTGGAGTGCAGAGCACTACAAGTGAATTCTGTTTTGAGAGTTAAATGCTCAAGTTCTCTCTTACAATCAATGATTGTAATATGTTTAAAAAATAGTTTAGCACAACTTAAATCAGAACTTGATTGATATAATCGTTTTCACTAACAACTCAAAAATTCAGCAATATAAACGTAAAGAAAAAGACACAACGATTTGTTGAGGCAGTTCCCCAGTCGTCCTCGCTCGGGGTACGTCTGCTCTCAATTCTAACAATAGAATTGAGATCTGTATATAGATAGATATAACCTATTGGTCAATGTTTATACAAGAAGCAAATAGATATCAAACAAACGAACACAATTGTTGTTGTAGAGACTTTCTTTTTGCCCCTTGATTCAAGTTGAATCAAGTACTTCAAACACGGTGAATAAACCTCGGATTGCGGCACTCTCTCTGAACAACCCTCGGTCTTCAGAATCTGGCCCGGCTGATTTCAGTCACCCATGTGTCGAACCTGAAACTCCCACTCACAATCCTCCGTTTACCATTACTAAACTGACAGAACCTCCAGCTCTTCGATTACCTTCACTCGGCTGAATATGTGATGGAACGAAACATGCAAAACCCCCCAAAATATGAGAATCTTAGAGGATAAAACTCTAACGGTTTTAATCAAGAAAAACCTGTCGATTACTCAACCCAAACCAGATAAACCAATCTTCGGCTTTGGACGTTATCACCTCGAACATGCACAATGCACAACAAAAATAATTATGTGTAATTGTTGTGAAATCCTATGAAGAGAATGAAGATGATGAGAACCAAATCGACACGTAATTTCACTTTTCTTGTTTTCTTAGATGTTGTGAAATGAAAGAGCAACTCAACTTATATACCAAACATAACTGACATAACAACCAAAACCAATTCACAAAAACAATTGGCATAACATAATTTTGACATAAAACAGCGAGCGGTCGATCTATGCAGTAGAGGGGGTTGACCTAAGCTGACCCAAACTCAAGATTATGCAGAAAACAGGACCACGCATCGACCGGAGCATAGCATGTGTCGACGCATAACATCCAATTTTAGCTAAATGGAAATATTTACAGTATGAGTCGACAGGAGGGTCGACGCGAGCCCTCCTGAGACTGATTCACTAAAAAGACTTGCAGTGTGAGTCGACTAGAGCAGGTTTTTGGTCGACTCAAAACTCTGAAATAGGAAAAAATGCTCATTTTTATGCCTTACGACACATTTGATGAAACCTATAGTATGGAAAACAACACCAACTAAGTCAACCCTATATGACACATATATTTGTCCATCTATATGCAACAATCGTGATTTTTTACGAGCATTTGAATTACGAAAGACAAGATATGCAAATATGACATGGTGACGACGTCCAACATATATTTTTTTATGGAGCTGAGTTTTGACAATATCGAAACAAGCACATCTATATATGAGGTTTTTCCCTCACAGCAGAGTCATCAAGGCCTCGGAAGAGAGGAAACACCCGTTCATCCAACCCTCACAACATCGTCTTTGAAGATAATTCACAAGCTAAATTGTACTCCACATTCTCCAAGCGGAAGATCACTTTGTCGAGGTACATATGCGAAAGTGCCCTTACTACTCTTGGCCTTAAAGCCGAAATAGATAGCATATTTCACTTGATTAATTTGTTTGATTTCATGCAAAGGGAAGCGCCTACCTTTGAGCACATCACCCTTGAGTTTCTTAGCACTTTAGACTTTAAGTTGCAAAGGAGTATATCGACTAAATGGGATACTATTATGGTACTCTCAAGTTCTATATCTTTAACCAAAACCAACGAATGAGCATAGAGGAATTGAAGGAAATTCTCCAATTTCCCATCTATGGATGGAAGATGTCCCGAAAGAGTTTGATGTAAAGAGCTTTTTGTGTTCTATTTCTGGCGACCACTTTTATACTGTCATGGGAGCTAAGGCCTCTAATATCCAAAAACCCATGTTTCTGGTATGCGCAAAAGGCATTTTCCTTCACCTTATTTGGACGAGGTGATGGCACTAATGTGGCCACCCAAAAGGAGTCTTTATTTTTGCATTGCATGACCACTAACGGTATTCTTAATTCACCGCCTTTTTAGAAAATTATTTGAGTAAGGCTGCTCGAGCGACCACTAGAGAAATTTTGGTTGGGGGTATGATTACCAAAATCATTGATTTCCTTGGTTTTGAGTTTAATTTGGCCGAGGACCATGTTGTTGAGGGAAAGAGTAAAACTGATATGGATGCCCTTGTGCATCAAGGGATGATTTATATGGACGAAGCACCTATACGGTGGTGATCCGAAACAAATCCATTCTAGACTTGCCTAATCTAAGAAAGGTGAGAATTTTTGTTTCTAAAAATTGGCTTTACCAAGCATGTATCCCCTCTCCAGACATCACATCTGATCAAAAAGGCAAGCTCGATGATTTTAACCATCCTACATGTACCGTAACGGAGGAGGACATTATTCCTCCATCCACATTTCTCACTGAATAGGAAACAGGCACTTCGAATGCAAATCAAGATAGGTGGGAGTAGGTTCAATCGGAGATTCATGGGGTGATGGTTGAATAAACTAGGCAATGCGTGGTCTTGAACAATGTCCAAGCTATGATGCAACAACTCATGGTACGGTTCCCACTTCCCGAGTGAGGTTCTTGTGAGTTCACTACCCTCTTGCTTGCTCTAAAACATTGTGAACAATGTTTGGTTCAAGTTTGGGTGAGGTGCTTATTTATTTTATTGCACTTTTATTTTCATAAATTTTTATGTTCATGTTTCTATCTTATTTTTAGCTATTTCTATTTTATTTATTTCAATAAGACCACTTTTTCGTAGCCTTTCCCAAACTAGGACTATACAACTGTTTTTTCATGATAAGATTCGGTTGTGGGGAAAATGAGAAAGTATATAGAGTTTAAAGGATGAAATACTAGGACTAAGGACATTGGGAAAGTTTGAAAACTTAGGTATTACCAGAGCACCCTAGGTCCCTCGGAGTAGGACGCGAGTCTAACATGTAGATTTGTACCATAATACTTAGATTCTGAAAAGTACCCCCTGATTAATTCTAAGTGACAATACGACATAATTTAGACTTCGCACATGTATGATTGGTTCGGAAACAATAAATTTGGGAACCAAAATAATGAAAAGATAATAAAAAGGAAACTACCTTCTAAGTTGGGTAACTCTCACCGGTTATTTCGTCTATTGATGGTTGAACCTTAAAGTGTCGTCCCATACTGGACCAATAAACGCACAAAAGTGCTTAAGTTTATTGAAAAATAAAAGAATAAATAAAAAAGGTGTCTAACAAAAAATTCCCGACCAACCTTGTGTATGCGGCGATAAAAATATATAGATTGCCTTAATATTAATTATCCAAATGAAAGGGGAAGGGAAAAGTAGGAAAAAGAGACTTAAAACTAAAGCATATTTGGAGAGGTATCTGAAAGAGAGACTTAGATTCGTGGCTCTACCGCAGTTAGTGTTCTTACGAACATCTTGTTGGTAAGTGATTACAAAGAGAACTAGGCCTAGCCGATCGGAACAAAGACTCACATATAAGTACCATTGATTTTTTTTGTATACTTTCTTATGATGTTAACCGCTTGGTCCGAAGACTTGTAAATGCAAGCTTTGTTACTTGAAGACAAGCAACAGTCTAAGTTTGAGGGAGTTTCCTAAGTGGTATTCGCATCGTTATTTCTAGTTATTTTCTCTTAGTATTTCATCGCATTTTATTCAGTTTACTTCCAGGTACCATGCTTTATGATTTTTTTTGTATGTTATGGCTATTTATCAAGGGCTAATGAACATCCAAGATCAAGAAGGATCAAAATCAAGCAAAATAATGAAAAAAAGACAAAGGATAATTTTTCTCCAAAGTAAAACTAGTGAGCTGCTACGGCTACTCGTAGCAGGAGAGCATCCTAGGGTTACCTTCCAATGCATTCCCAGTTCAAAAGTCAGAGACCTTCTACGGCCACCCATAGCAGCTGCTACAGGCCATAGTAGGAGGGCGAGAAAGATTTTTTTTGTTTCCTCATTTAGATATATTCTCTTTTATTATGGATCTTAGGAAATATTTAATTTGATGCAAATCAAATTGTGTTCGCCATGAAAATTGGTGAATAACCGCTAGTCTTCCAAATCAAAAAAGATTTATTTTACTCGCAGGATCGACCATACAAATTCTAGGACATATGCTAATTGATCTTAAACAAAGTTTGGAAAAACAATGAACACTTAGACAAACTTCATGATAAAAATAACTTGTTTCAAAAATGTAAATGGAATTGAACACAAGAGATTAAAGTCGAAAGACTGGTAAAAAATGTAGAAAGTAACTTGCGCAAGGAAAAGATAAATTCTTAATGTAAAGACTTATTAAATTTCATTGAAATATAAAAATGGTTTCGCATCAACGTACATTCTCACGAACTCGTTTCTATACATGCGGGTGCTTTGAGTATATTGAGGAATTTGTACACAATTGAACACACAGACTAATCCTAACACTAAGACTTGTTATTTATACTAATAGAAAATAAATGCCATCAACGGCTAACGAACTAGATCGAGACAAGTGGCATTCTGCATGTCTTCGGCTCTTGGAAGCGCTCCACGTGTCTTCTTTGAGAAATGGATAAGAACGTACATTCCATGCTTTATTTGAATTCAAATTTTCTTGTCGAAATGCCTTCAGTAGCATGTTTGTCGAATCACATTTCCCAATTGTTAGGAAATATTTCTAAGTCAATAAAATAGTTCCTCCTTGCAGAGCGACGCCTTCGACTCACACTCTAGAAATGTAGTTCTAGTCGAAGTCATTTGATTTCCTCAGAAACTATATTACTTCCTTTTAATCCAATTCAGGCGTCAAAATTTAGAGCCAACAAATTGCCCGCCAAAAATGTCATATTCGACATCACTGAAGAAAAAGGAATTTTTTTGATAATGTCATTCGATACCTTGAACGACTCTTGTATGAATTTGATGTCTGTCACTATTTCAGAAAATGCATGACGTCACGATCATCATAGTGGTTTTTGAACCGTCTTATCAATGCACGCCACAATCCCTAGCCATCATCACGCTTTCTAGACTCTAGGAGATCATGGGGCTAGGCATTAACTGCTAACGTTCTATCAAACAAGCCTGGTGGAACACGTGTCCCACTAGCCATCAGCTCTTTTAATGTTAATTTGAAGTCCCTTAAGCTTCCACAAGCTTATAAATAGCTCCATACTTAGCTATTTTCACTTTTTACACTTCTAAAAAACTCTCAAGCATTTTCTTCTCTTTTCACCTTTCAAATCTTCAAAGAAAATACCCATATTTCTTCAACCTTCAACAATGGCGTCTTCAACCACCAACATTAAAGGAAAAAAGGACAAAAATTCAAATACCTAAAAAATATCTCTCAGCCTCCTCTGTTTGACACACTTTCAGGGCCAAATCCGGTGGAGAACCAACAATTCATTCCTGAGCTGCTTGAAGAAGAAAAGAGATAAATCTACGAATCTCAGGGACTTGTGTCTGTTATTGTTTTTGGTACATGACATGCGTTATGCGGTCATTTAACTTCTCTTAGCTTTGATCATAGCAAATCTAGGGACTTTTTTCCTTCTTATCACAAATCCAAACTCATAGGGCAAGCCAATAAATCTAGGGTTGAAAAATCCTCTTCTGATGCAGTAGTGTTGAATAACATAGACTTAAGGTATATGAATAACAAATTCAGAGTCTTTCGAGCGACACCGTCCTTTAAGGAACCTGATGACTATATGAACAAGTTAGCAAAGGTAGAAAAAATTAAGTCCTAAACTTGGAATAACATGGGAATCTATGACCTGATCATGTTGTCGAAGACGGGTCTCGGTTACTGTTCGACCATGTTGGTCTCTTCTCTGTATTTATGGGATAACACCCATTATACCTTCCATCTCCCTTGTGGGATGATGACTCCCACACTATTTGACATAGCCGCTATCACAGGGCTCAAGCCTACTGGAAGCACTTACGACCCAGACCTAGAATCTGATGACTCAATAGGTTTTGCATCCGCTAAGGCTACATGTTCACATTTCATAACACATTACTATGACCAAACAATTGATGATCTCTCGGATAGAGAACATATAGCCTTCTTGACCGTATGGATGTCTCATTGTGTCTTTTGCTCGAAATCCCTCTAAGTAGCTAGAAGATATCTTACTCTGGACACTCTGCTTCATAA
Organism: Lathyrus sativus; assembly: GCA_963859935.3. Lineage (NCBI taxonomy): Eukaryota > Viridiplantae > Streptophyta > Magnoliopsida > Fabales > Fabaceae > Lathyrus > Lathyrus sativus. The sequence continues at coordinate 216,941,475 of OZ012741.1, forward strand.
AGGCCATGATGTCTGTCTGAGCGAAATGATATTAGGGTATATTTATGAATCTCTGAGTGAAGGAGTGGCTCAACTCAAAGATTTGGGAGAGAAAGGGAACCACTTGGTATCTGGCCCCTTTTGGCTGCTACAATTCTGGCTGAACGCATCATTTGAAACCAGTTTTCCTAATAAGAATCCCATAGATGAAGCCGCTGAAGAAATCAAGAACAGAAGAGTCAAACGGACTTGTTTGGTCAAGCTTATTCCTAGTGAAGAAGGACAATCTCTCAGGCCAACATTCTTGAGCTATGTCATGATGTTTTCCAAATGTCATGAATTCATGTTGAACATGGCTTCCTTTGCTACAAGGAAGTACGACCCTGAGTGGTTCATAAGACCCTTTCGAACCCCAACCAAAGCTCAAGAAGAAGAGTCTTTACTAATCTAGGAGGCCTTTCTAATTCCAAGATTGTTAACCCTTCGATTGAATTTTTCAAAGTCTCAAGTGATTCTGATTGCTTACCAACCAAACTTAGTTGCCCGACAATTTGGGTTGGTCCAAGCTCTTCCCAAGTGTCTCTTTGAGAAGAAAGATGCTCTTCTTCTTCTTCATCATGTGAAATATACTAAGGAGATGACTTCGACACAACTTGCTCACTATGCTGACAAGGCTCAACTCATCCCTACTAGCTTCGAACAATGTTTTCTTTGCACCCCAGAATTCAACAACCAGTGGTCAAAATATTATGTTGAGGAGTTCTTCGATGCTCCTTCATTCACTCAAATTATTAACCATGCTTTCCTCTCTGTCCAGGAGAAGAACAAGAAAGGTATTTCGACACATATTAAAGAAATCTAAGCATTCCAGGATTACTTTGAAATTATTTACCGACCAAATGATCTTAGTGGAACCATCCGCGATGCACTTGTTACACAGAAGGAAACATTTCTAAAGAAAATGGAGAGTTTACAACTCCCTTTGTTCGTTCCTTCTGGAGAACTATACACAACGGATTTCAACAAGTTTCCTCCCAAATTTCCTCGAATGCCAACTGCTGACTTTGGAGTGGCACTTACCCCTCCATTTCCAGACTGGTTTATCTTTGGGGATTCTATAAAAATCCTTCACCAACAATTGAAACTGAAGGCTCAAAGGGTGGTTGAGACTAAGTATACTTTATACAGTTTCAAAGGGCCTCTTCATATCTGTATCAAAGATGTTCGCATCGAGTCTGAAATATATGAAGGTGTGGAATGGAAGGTTTTCGAACTAGATTTCTCTTATTCGATTTTTATCATCTTACTTGCAATGACTTGTTTAAATTTTAGCTACCAAAGTTGCACCCAAGAAGAAAAAGTAAAATGAAGAGAAGACAGAAGAAAGCAGCCAACTTGCTAAGGTAACTTTTTCTTACTCATTTCTTCTTTACTGCATATTATCATGTTATCTAACACTTCGATTTTTTTTTCCTCAGAGCTCTCGAAGACCACCCCCTACTCCAAAAAAGTAGAAATTGAAAGGAGCTTCCAACCATATAATAATTGAGTCAGACGAGGAAGATCAATCTTAGCTTGAAGAGAAGACCCTTAAAAGGAGGAGGAAACAGGAAAAAAATTGAAGCTTTTAGTCAACCGAAAATAAAGGTTGGCAAGATCTCGAAGAAGGCATCCCTTGCTTGCAATATTTTGGAGTCTATCCCTGAGGAGATGGCGAAGATAGTTGTAGCATAAACTGAGAGTGACAACTCTAGTCGTAGATCTGATGATCCTAAGGTAATTATTTCGCCTAGAACCTCATAATTTTTTTCACCATATATCCTTCTAATTCTTTGATTTTTTCTTAGGTTACCACCGATGTCAGAGGACGGCCTATGGTGCAGCAAATCATTCTGACAATAAGCAGTGGCCCTAGTTATCATCCAACAACTCCCTCTGGGACTTCTACAAAAATTTCTACCAAAGGGTTAGACGAAGTAATCCAATCTGTAGGTGCTTCCAAGAAGATAACATTCGCTCCTGCTGTTCAGTTTCCACATGTCGAAGTAGCCCTTCCAAAAATAGACTTGGTCGAAAAAGAAGTTGTTGATATCTCGGGGGACACTGTGATGCCTAACATAGAATAAGCTGCTGAGGATAATCTTGAACAGAAATATGGCATCAATGAACAAAGTGAAGATGACGGGTTTAATGAAGAAGAAGAAGAAGAAGAAAAAAGTAATGAAGAGGAGGAAGAGGAACAACAATCTGCGTCTGATGCAGAAGTTATGGTGGAGGACCAAGAAGATAAAGTGGATAAGGAAATCAGTCCACGGACCCTCCTATTACTACTTTGATTAGAACTCAATCGACCAGCCTTTCACACGAGGATTTGGAATTAAAAGTGTAACGACCATTGGAGTATCTAAAGGTCATGCTCAGTTCCCAATATAGCTCCGACGACAAAAGCACCAGCACCTCGACCGCCTCGGGGAATCTTCCGACTGGAAAAAATGAAAATTATTTTCTCATTCAGATAAAGGAGAAAATATTTTCAGTGGATTTGTTCCATATCTTAGAACAGGATGTTTCTGTCAGCTTTGAACTTAAGAAACTTCTGAAGCAAATCAATGTCCTGGAAGTCTCACCAGAAGTTGATGATGTTATTATGGAGCTGAGTACACTAATTGACCTCGTTGTTGCTGATTTAAATCGCCTCAGAGACTTTTCGAGCAAGCTCACCACCAAAAATGGAAATCAAAAGGTTGCTTGGGAGGCTGTCTCTGCGTCTACCAAAAAAGTTTCGACTCTAGAAATTTTTTTTGAACAGAATAAGAAGGAAGTCGAGAAATGCGAAAAAAACATTGCAGAATGGGAGAGGAAAATTGTCACCTTGCAAAATAAAATCTCTCAAGCTAAACAATGCAAGACCAACCTTCTTAGTTCTGTCAAGGACAAGGTGGCGAAAGAGATCAAGGTCGGACTTCAACATCTTGAAAAAGCTCAGCAGCTTAGGAAAGAGACTGAAACCCTCTCGACCAATAAAACTCTTTGTGAACGCTGCCTGATTCTCCAAAGGTAGAAGTATGAAAAGATGAAAGGCTCTCTTTCCTTTTGAAGTTTATCCAAAGCACTTTTTATTTTTTGTTGATCATGACTTTTGGCACTTTGTGGCATTTCTTTGCAAGGGATTAAGCCATTTTAGCATTTTATTTACCATATTGGCTTCGCCCTTTTTGTGTGTGATTATTCTTTAGTTATTTCTATCACTTGAAATGCAGGCTTATATTTTTTCAAATATTTTCCATTTTCGCAACTGCGAAAAACACTCGGCGAAAAACAGAAGAGTCGCCACCTTTCGTTATTTGTCCCAAAGAGAGGGAAAGGAAACGATCAGAAAAACCTAACGAAAAAGGGAAAAGACGAGGTCATCACAACCAAGTCCTGGGTTCGGGAGTCGGTTACGCAAGGGGAAGGTATTAGCACCCCTCACGTCCGTCGTACTCGACGGGATCCATGCTTGTTGTTTATCTAAGGGTGTGTTAAAATTATCTATGCTACAGGCTCACAAGACAAAAAGAAAAGAAAACAGACTCGGCAGAGCTTTGTCGCTCTGTGCCTACGTATTCCCTCGTGCAATGGGAAAGTTAGAGTCAACGTAGATCGGCCAACTACGGGGGAAAGGGGGAAGGTGTCTCGCGAAGACATCGCATCTTGTGCCTACGTACTCTGAACAGGTATGAGAGATCAGAGTAAACGTAGTTCGGGGTGACACAAAACCACAGGTTCATTAAGTGTTTTAACCGAGTATGGTTAAACATTCGTTCCAGCAGTTAGGGACAAAGCCTGTTTGCGGTAGAACCGAAGCTTAACAACATTCTTTTATGAAAAAAAGGTTTCCGATTAATCCCGAAGGAAAAAGGTTTAAATTTTTGTTTTGTGTTTTTTAGTGAAGTGAATTAATTCGGTTTGTGATTCACGTTGCATTAAAGACTATGACATAGGAGCGAATGCATCGTGTATCGCCCCCAAACGGGATGTACACTAAACACTTTAGACAAGTGAGAGGAGACCCCTCACTCATCATTCCCCATGTAGCTTAAGGCTCGTAGCGCGCAACGTTCATCGCATTTATTAGATGAGTTATAATTTTTTTGAGATGAGAAAGAGAGAGACGCACGAAAGGTCTAAGGGAAACTCAGCCCTAACG